>BSBM01000506.1:1965000-3302500 GCA_027924585.1 Larix kaempferi
TCCTCGATAATTGCAGTACTGATGAGTCTCCGATCTCAAGTAAGTTTGATTTTTCTTCTCTTTCATTTTAAATCCGGAGGTTGTTAATGGGTGAAAGGGCAGCTGGACTCGCAGATACTTTTTATGTTTTATTAAAAAAATGGAACCTATACAACCCATATAGGTTTCATCTTCTTAGTTGAAGATGTCTAGCCATGTAATATCAGAGCCCATATTTGCATGTGCAGTGGATGAGTCTATGGGATTTGAACTCGTGACAATTTTTTCCAATTGGGCATCGATGGAATGCTTGTATTTGGGAATTAGATAACGAGTTGTCTAAAACTGCTACGATTTCGCCCGAAGAAAATCGTATTTTTAGACACGAATTTGTCGAAATCCGGGATAGAATTTTTAGAATCTCAAATAACAGTATTAATCCTGCATAATTTGGATGCCCTGGGGGTTTTCTAGGGTGCTGAATTCATCTAGATGTTCAAAAAAACGATTTAATCAACACAAATCACCATATTGTTAGATTTGATATCACCGGATTCTGACCATGTTTTGGCCGGACGGGCGAAATCATCGCACTTTTAGATGGTTTCATTAGATAATGTCAGGTGAAAACCTTGCCCGGTTATATTGTCACAATCCATTATCAAACCGATAATCCATTTGCACAATTTTTTCTTTTCTTTTATGGTTTCCTATTCCTATACTTTAATCCAAAACTCCATTATCTAACATTTGTTATCAACACCACTTGAAATTTTCCTTTTGATTACCATGCAAATTCAAAACCTTCAAGTGTCCTTAATCTTTGATAATAGTAAAAGATGGGTATCCTTACTTAGTATTTAATGCTAACCATTATTTTAAAAATGTATTGTGCAGGTCTCGAAGAGTCTTTACTACTAACCTCTACTCTGATAACTATGTAAGTCTCAAGTATAACACTTCTAGCTATGAATGGAAATATTAAGGGTAAAAGAAAGGATCCTAACGAAGGATTATAACATATGCAGGTATTACTTCTCCAAGATAGAGTGTTCCTTCAAATCATAATATCCATCTCCTAGCGAGGAGGCACTATAAGGTTTCCAGAGCGCGGTACCCATGTTCAAAAATCAATAAAAACAACCTTAAGTCCTAAGTTTAACCCCGCCAAGGTATGAGAAAAAATTACCAAACTCATTCTATAGTTAACACTATACTACAAGAAATTCACAATTTGACCCCTTTTATTATTTTCCAAAGGTTCTTTAATACTCTTTAACCTTTCCACCATCCAAGTGTTGGACTTCTATCAAGGTGCCACCTGTGGAAAAACTCACCCGCTTTCTGACAGGCATCACATGGCATATTGGTGTTGTCCTACCTTCGGACAGATGGCTGTACCTTGGCCCTTATGCATTCCGAAGGTCACATGTAATAAATTCTTCACCTATGAATTTCCACCTTCAAACCCTACGCTTTGAAGTTGACAAGACTTTAACCTATGGACTGTGTTATACATTGTTGTATGCTTTGTTCGTCCCCTCCATTTGCTTTCCCCATTGTTCCCGTCGAGCTCTGCTCCGGGCTGCTATCCTCACTACTACAAAGAGGGGTATTTTAAGACAATTATTTAAGACGATTCCTCATATTGTCCTTAACTTCCGACCAAATTATTTATTTAATATTTTATTATTAATTTTAATCTCCGCTTTGTTTATTTAATTTTTTTTAAATTATAATTTTGAAAAATCTTTGGCACTATCTATGCGTTCTAGCTAAGTGGAGGGCCCTAATGCGATAGTTGGTAGCATGAGCAGGCCGCCACTTCATGAAGGCTACTTCCTACTCGAGGTGGGGATAGTTGATGCAGTGCCAGGTCGAAGGAGAGGTAGGGCGATATTTTTCTATCTAGTTCATTGAGATTTGGTGGAAATAGATTTTCCATGCCCTAAAAATATATTCCAATAAAATGAAAAAAAAAGCATATGGTTGATTCTCCAGAGAAGGTTTGTTGCCATTTTGAGCTATGCGAGGTAGAATCTTTGAGCCCTTTGCCACCATGCCAATCCAAAGGAAGCAATCTTAATTGAGTTCAAGGACACAAAGGAACAAGGGTTCAAGAGACCATAAAATTTAAATTTCTCTTCTTCTCTAGAAGGAGTCTATTACTGCTTCCTCTACTTCCTCCTCTTCCTCTTCCGAAGAAAAAAAGGTAAATATTTTTTTTTTTGCTTCTTTACTCTTTATTTTGGGGGAATTTAGAGGGTTCAAACCATGCACTCTGTATTAGCTTGCTTCTTGAGGATTACCCTGTCCTAGTTCATTGTGGTCTTCCTTCTTCATATTTGAGCACTCCCTTAATGTTTTACTCATTGCTGGAAAATATTAGGAATTTTCCAATACTCGGAAACAAGGTTTCTATTGCAACTACAAGAAGACAGGGGGCATGACAGGCACACCATGTCCATGTCCATTTGGCTCGAACTCTTTGGCTTCCAGGTTAATCTTCTTTTTCTATTTATTTTATCCATTTATTTTTATTTTTTTTAGGTGCAAATTGGCTCGTACAAAACCATGTTAGGGTTTATACTGGGCCACATAGATATGGAAAGAATAGAGTATACATATGTTCCTTTAATACTTGCATCATCTCACGGCCAAGAATACCTTCGATCACAAGAGAAATTCATTTAACTATGATATCAACAGTTGCACAACACAATGCACATATTCGTGGAAGAACTGCATTATTGGTCTCCCAAGGAGACCTTAGCTGTGTGATAAAGTCATGCTAGTTTGCAATTGGGTAGGCATGTGACTTGCACAACTCTATAGAATAAACCCTCGTGGAATAGTACGGGAGAGGATGAAACACCTACGTGATGTTTATTATTTTTACTTATTGGTGGCCGACTTGTCTTTTTTAAATTTTATTTCCAAGTTTTTAATGGTGTTAGATTGAAAACCCTAGAACATTAAAATCATGAAATCCTGATTAAATTTGAATGTCATTGTAGATAATCAGGGAATATGATAAGAGTTGTCCTCAACTGAATAGGGTTGGTATTTAGGAGATGGAAATAGTTATGGGGAATGAGTAATGGGCATTGAGCATTGTCGTAGGTTCCTATTCTTAACTTTGTATTTTCATATTTAGTAGTGGCTAAGCTCATGAGCTCGGGGATTACAAATTTTGTGTCCCTTTTGGAGGTTCAATTGAGTTCAAGGCCAAATAGGGAAACTCCTAATAGGAGTGAATAACTCCAATTCCTCTTCCAACTTCTTGTCTATTGTAAAGGTATGGGACGCAGAAACAAGCTACAAGAGCAAGCTACAAATAATACACATTAGAAGGTCATGAAGAACCTATATATTATATTTTTCCTCACCATAAAAAAGATATCCAGGTACTTGATTTCTAGAATTTTTTTGCAATGTATGTCCCAACTATTTTAAAATGGGAAATGACTCTTATTATGCTACAGTTGTTGCATCCTTAGCATTGGATTGGTAGGTTACAACATACTTGTATTCTAATGTTGTTCAATTGTGGATCATTGAATGAGATCACGGGCCCCTTGTTTATGTCATAGTTATGAGAATGCTATTATTAATTTATTATTGAGGGAGATTATGGCCGTGCTTGTGAAGTTAGTCTTTTGAGTGGTGTTGGTCGTATAGTTGAGGAGCGCCTATGCATTATTGGATTGTGTTGATAAGTGTTGTTGGTGTTGATAATTGTGAACATAGTTATTTATTGATTTATTGCTAATGGTGTGTGTGCATGGAGAATATGAGAACGGAAAAAATAATGGTGATGGATATGAGGCTGGTTGGTTGAGTAATATTGGTTTGAGAAGGGTGATTGGTATGCATTGTCAAAGATTAATTGTACCAGATTCATTCAATGAAGTTGTGGCTTTAGATTTTCTCTTTAATTGAGGAGTATATATCACATGATGCATTCAGAAGAGCTATAAACAATTGTTATTTGGGTGGATATAGAATGACAGTGGGTGGCTGCGGAATGGTGGTGGGTGGTTGAAGAATGGTTTGGTTAGTTGCTCTCCTAAGAGAGATGAGGATTAAAGATGAAATTTATTTTATGGAGTTGTGAAATAATGTTAGATAATTGCAGATAAGAATTTTCCCATTGAATTTTATTATATAAAATAATCTATTCACCCATATATTGCAAGTCTAGGTATCTACTCCTTTAGCCCTGGACCACATTTATTGTTTGTAAGTGTTTCTGGCGGGATACTAGCTTCCAATTTGAGTCTAAGTCTCACCTCAAGCAAGTAGCTTTTGAATTCATTGGCTTTTAATTGGATACTTTATATTTAGATTTCTACCCTAGAGTTACCTGTAAACCAGAATACTGTTATTGCATCTTGAGCTACTGAAGATACATGCTTATATAAGGATTAACTTTGATCTACTATAGTTGTTTTAGAGAAGGTAGTACCCTCAACTAAAGTACTTATTGCATATAAGTTTGCAACCATGGAAGCACACTCTACATACTATTCCTCTAGATCCGTGTATCTACTCCTGTAGAATGCAATTTATTTCATTTTCGATAGAATAGTCAATGCTCATTTCTTTCCAACATTTGAATCCTTTATTCGTTTTTATGTTTGTTTATTTTTACCTTGAATATGAATGTAATTAGTACTCAAGATGGCATTCATAGCTTAACTCTCTAGGATTAGTGTTGAATTCTTTTCTTAGCTATTTACAGTAAGGGTCATACTAGCGGTATATAACCTGCTGAATTAAGCTTACAAAGTTGTATGTGGAACTAGTTAAGGCCTATTACTTAGGTGGTAGTATACCCAATTGACACAGTACTCACACTAGTTTATGCAGGCTAGTGATTCAATCATGAGGATTACTTGAAACTACTTTTATGTAGAATTCTAACTTGTAAGATTTGATGTACTGATAAATTAATTATTTGAAACTTTCTTCTATGTTTCATAATCTTCTATGAATGCTTGCAGTTCATTTTATTTATAGATGTTCATGGGAATATTAAACCCTAATTGTATGATCCTCCAATATGTAAAGTTGATGGTGATGCTCCTAAAAGTGGGTGCACTGCAATGCCTTATATTGCTGATGGAACAGTGTATGCTCTAGGATTCCATGCTTTATGAATATTGTGTCCAAGTTAGTGTTCAAGATACCATTCTAGATATTGCTTTGCAAATTCTTGGATATGGTAGGAATTCTCTGTGAAACTCCGTTAGGTTTTCCTTGGAAAAAATAGCATGTTGAGAATCATAATTGGAATACATGTTGAAAATATTCTCCAACTTCTAAGCTCAAATAAATATCTTCCTAGACGGAATTGGATATCTAAAATAATAATTTCTATTACATTATGTTGGAATGACATGGAATAAACATTCAAGGAATTTCTGTTTATACCTACTTTACAAAACACTCAACTTTCAGTTTGATTTCACCATTTAAATTGGCATTTGATTTTGGGGCTGAGAGTGTCTATATATATATATATTGAAGAAAATCTCACAAGATCCCATTTGGCATCCCTAGAATATTTGGATTGAGGGAATCTCAACCACCAACCACAATAACAACTAGTAACCCTGGATGACTTGATTGGAGTTAAACCTATGACCTAAGGCCCCCCCATTGGCAACATGCATTGGCCAGACGGTTCAACTGACTGAGATAAGCCTTGGGGATTAATCTTGGAGTGCTAAGATATTTTGAATAATTGATAGCTTATGCTAGGGGTGGCCTTGTAGGTCTTTGCATTCATGATGAATTTTAGAAAGGGAGTTACATGATGCTTATAATGAAAAATTAAATTCATTCAAGACAAAAGAGATGTCAAAGTGCTCTTGATTGGGAAGAACAACTATGCAGATTTGAATATATGATTATATTATGAGATGAACCTTAAAATATTTTGACATTTATTTCAGCATTATTGCTCATTTATCAGAGATCTTGTGCTACTTTTACATTGAAAACTATAGTATACCCAAGTGTGCAGGAAAACAGTATTCTGGTGCAAATGTGCTTTCATGGTTGATTTTTATTAGAATAAGATAATGTAGTTGGGTGTAAATTCTGATCTATTATCTTCAAATGTTGTAAACTGGTTGCTTATCTAATACAACATTTGATTAAATACCGGCAGTTTTTTTATTATTATTGTATTTGTTAAAATTTGGATGATAAAGAATTTCTAGTTTAGATTATTATCAATTGCAATCAACTTGATTTTGCTTGGGGAAATGAGTGCCAAACAAGATCAATAAGAAGTTTTAGGAGATATCTTATACAGAGATGCAAATATTAAGATAGGTAAGTATTTCTTGTTGATTTTTCTCTCTTTTGAGTGCAGATTGGTACAAACTATCGATTATTCAGTCATAGTTTTTGACACCACTCCAACTGATCGTACATTGTGATTGCTAATATTTCCTTCAACTTTATAAAAAGGGTTGACCAAGATGATGGCAATGAAAAACAAATTTGGAGGTCTCATCAGCCAGGTATTTACTGTGTATTTGCATTCAAATGTATTAAGAAAATGAGTGAGATAAAATGTTGAAATAGTAATATTTTTAATATGAATACCATTCTTTTTCAAATTTAATTTTAGGTTGAAGTTGAAGTTTAGAACAATATATTAATGTTGATGATAAGCACACTATAGTAGACACAAGCTTCTTTTCAATAAATAAAATCTTCTCTATTAAAAAATCCCAAAATAATTTTAAACTTCTATCATAAAAATGCTTTTAATTGATAGAAAAATTTAAAAATTGCATATTGTTGCATTTGAATATATTTAGATTGTGCATATTCTATCAAGAGGACTGTCTTATGCTCTAAAAATACACAACTGATGTCTTTCTCATCAAAATAGGCACAATAATGACCAATGTGAATAAAAAAGAAACACATGGAATATAATCATGCAGAGGTAGATACAACAATAAGTGGAAGGTTTGGATCATCTTTTTGCCAAATGTAATTCATGAGATCTCTAGATCTGCAGCGCATTCCATCTCCGCTCATCATTGAATTTCTTTTGTTACTATCTCATGTGAAGAAACTTCCTCTGTTTTGCCTCGAGGTGGATTAAAGGTGTTCTATATTTGTAATGGCATCCCTTTTTTCCTTGACCACCACTCCTTAGTTATTTAACTTATATTATCACATTTATTGCAAGTTATTTAACTTATATTATCACATTCATTGCAACCATGTTGTATGGAGGCATGGTACCAAATGTACATGGTGCATTTCCCCTATAGCCCATCAGAGCACTTGACATGGTACACTGCTATGCTTACTAACCATAGCTCTAAACTTTGAAGCGTTCTTGATCCAAACTCACTTGTCATGATTTTGAATCTCCACATAACATTGGAAATTATGTTGTAGCACTCAGTAAATAAATTTTCATCTGTAATTTGTGCTTGTTGTGAATGTATTATGTTTTGGTTTGTTGGTTCAGGGTCATTCTTGGTGAGTTAGGTTCAGTGTTCTCTATTGCCTCCAAAAAGTAGGTACCAAATGAAAGGAGGAAGCAGCCCCAACAACCACATCGAAAATAGTGCTGGAAACATAGGTGGAAGAAGATAAAGATTTTCCTGTTGTATCATCAACCATTGAGAAGGAGATAAAACACTGGTTGGTTTTCCTCAAGGGAGGGAACATGGATGCAAGAACCTGATTCTGTAACCCTGGGAAGGAGTGGAGAATGATTAGCTGAGCCTCTCCTAATTGTTGAGGCTGATGAAAAGAACTTGTTCATGACAGACTAGTCTCTAGAAGGTGGGTGCCAAGCAACTGATATATCTTGAGAACTATGATGAGACCTGTGCTGATATGGTAATGGGAACTTGTCATATGCCTCATGGCATGGGAGCAGACCTGCCCACAAAATATCGTGAGGAGATATATACTCTCATTGATTTGGTGATAATGCCCTGGAATGGCTACCACCAGTAGACGAGATAGAAGGAAAGAAGTAAATGAGCATTTCCCTTGTGATCTTAGCTTTCATCCCTTTTCCTAAAATTCAACAATTACAAAGTGAAGAAAATATATACTAGAAAACCTAGCAACAAGCATGAAGTAGAAGATTCTTCTTTTGGATAGTGTCTATTTCGATTTTGTTTATGTAGTTCAAAAAGGATATATGAGAAAATAATTTTGCTTGGGGTGCCACATTTCAGGTTCTAATGTACTCTTTCACTGGATATAAGCTTTCATTGTCTCTGACCTACATATAAAATTATAAATCGACCTACTTCCTATCAAAAGTAATGCTGAAGAGAAAATTTTGAAATGTAAATAAAAATGGAATAATAAAGAGTGTGCATTGCTTCCAAATTTCAACCTGTAAAATTTTTATATTACCTTGCATTTTGCTTTCTATTAAATTTATATAGATTTAAAAGGGTCCGAGCAGGTCAGATGTGGATCAAAACAGTTTCTGGAGGCAATGAGATTTGGAGGCAGCATTCATTAGTGACAGAAAAGGATTTCGTTTATATTTTTTATTTGTTGTAAATTAGAATCTTTCCAGGACACCCCAAACTGAAAAATCCAATGGTGTTTCTTGTATTTGCAACTTTTTTCTAGTTTTATAATCTTTTGGAAGAAATTGGTTTCTTTTGAAACTCACAGTGGAAGGTTTTTAATTTTTTATAAATGGAACTCAAACAAATCCAATAAAAGCTTCAACGATAGCAATTTCTGGCCAAGTTGATCAGACAATCAGTGTCCATCTTTCTCTGTTGAAACCCGAGGTGCAGTTTTCATCACTTTAGCTTTTATGAAATCCAGTTTTGATCATGAGATGTTTGACTTGGTCTTAAGGCACTCAAAAATATTTTTGCATCAAAATTTTGAACGAGCATTTACTTTAATTTTGAACATATAATGACAGATCTGTTTTTAGTTTTTGATAATTATCACATTTTTTTCATTTTTCTAATTCATCATATTTTCTTATATTTTCCAATATGCAAAAAATTGTTATAGTGGTATTTAAAAATATTTTCTATTTTCCTTGGTTAGTGTGTTTGATAATATTTTATATTTTCTTGTACCTCTACTATTCCCTGTATCAGGTAATTATGGTGTTACAACATTGACCCTTTATAATAACCTTACTTTTGGAGAACTGCCAAAGTTCTTAGAGTAATTACTTCTCACTAATGACAATTACTTAGCTTCAATTATCCCTTATATACTCCAGCAAAACCAAATTAAGCCTTTGTTGCAATTTCTTGTTGCAAACCTTGCTGCCAGATGCTAGGCAACTAACAAGCAGAACAAAAGTGCTCGTATACTAGGGGAAGAACAATTGTATACTCCATTATTTATTTAAAATTATGGTTTTATAATGACATTTTTCTTCTATTGGCAGGTTGTTTATGATGTTACAGATCAGGAGAGTTTCAATAATGTGAAACAATGGTTGAATGAGATTGATTGCTATGCGAGTGAGAATGTCAATAAGTTGCTTGTTGGAAACAAATGTGATTTGACTGCTAATAAAGCTATTGATTATGATACAGCCAAGGTAATGTTAAATGCTGAGTAGCTGTTGATTGTTGGTATCCTTGGTATACTCCATTATTTATTTAAATTTATGGCTTTATAATGATATATTTTTTTTTCCTGTTGGCAGGTTATTTATGATGTTACTGATTAGGAGAGTTTCAATAATGTGAAACAATGGTTGAATGGGATTGATCGCTATGCGAGTGAGAATGTCAACAAGTTGCTTGTTGGAAACAAATGTGATTTGACTGCTAATAAAGTTGCTGATTATGATACAGCCAAGGTAATGTTAAATGCTGAGTAGCTTTGGCATCATGTGCACTGCTATGTGTTTCACTGTATGCATCATCGTATTTGACTTTATGAGGATTTAAATATGAGTGTGCCTTGAAGTTGTTGGTGCTCTGTTTTTTGTTAATTGCAATACTATGGCAGTTTGTGGTCTTAAGTTTGTTGACTTGGCTTGTAGATTTTTTTTTTATTAATCTTAAGGTTTAGTGTTTTTTGTCACTTTTCAATCTACATTTTTCTTGACATGCTTTGTGTATTTTATTCTTTAAGGCATTTGCTGATGAGATTGGCATTCCATTTTTGGAGACAAGTGCGAAGAATGCAACAAATGTGGAGCAAGCTTTCATGACCATGGCTGATGAGATAAAGAACAGGTGCACTTTTTTGTTATGATGTTTTCCAACCTTTAAAAAGCGCCTATATTATACAATTGTGATGTTAGATGTTTGTTTGACTCCCTAATTTTAATTGTGTGTAATGGTGTAAACATGTGTCGGCAAATCCTAATGAATCTGATTGAGATTCTACTTTTTCTATGATCATGCTGTTTTATGATAAAGTTAAGTGGTGATACATAATTCAAATTACATGTCGCGACTATTGGTAATCTTGTTGGTTTGAGACACGTTCCTATTGTCTATTTTATTGGGCATAGCTGATATAACATTGGGAAAATACTGGTTTTTTCAGGTCGTGATAGAGTGTTGTAACCATATACCTTGTCCATTCATTGCTTTGAAATCAACGCTGTAGATGAACTCACAAATTTTTATGGCCAAGTGAATTGTATATAGAAGTTTGTATTTTGCAAGCATGTAAATCCTCATGCCTATCATGTATTTATTTGAAAATTTTGTTGCATATGTATTGAACCTTCATCTATATTCTATTATTGTTTGCTTGTTTACTTGTGTGGGCATTAATGTATGACTTGTCTCTATTTTAGTGACTCAGATATTTTAACATCAAATTTGATAAACCTCATTGATTGCATTTGAAAAGGGGCATTAAAGAACTACATCCCACACTCTACTTGTTATTCCTAAAAAATTTCTTGTATGTCTTGTCTCCATAGAGCAACAGTGCCAATGACTATGCCATTTTCAGTTCTTGAACCTGGACATTTTAATTTCTGGGTTGCATGCATTCACATCACTAACCCTTCTTCATAACATTTTTGGTCAGGCTCGAGGCTTCCAGGCTATAAAATCTTGCAAGCATCTTGAGCATATCTATCAATATGCTCAAGATATTCATGCCCAAGTGAATTTTATCCAGAAGTTTGCATGTTGCAAGCATATAAAATTATAAATACTCATGCCCATCATTTATTTATTTGAAATTTTTGTTGCATATGCATTGAACCTTCAACCATATTCTATTATTGTTTGGCTCTTTACTTGTGGCAGCATTACCATATGACTTGTCCTTGTTCGAGTGACTCAGATATGTTAACATCGAAAATTTAAATATCAAATTTGATTAACCTCTCATTGATTGCATTTGATCCACGACATCAAAGAACTATATCCCACACTTTATTTGTTGTTTCTAAACAATTTCTTAGAGTCAATAGTGCCAATGATAATTCCATTTTCAGTTAAGCTTTTGCCTGGGCCTAGACATTTGTAATTTATGGGTTGCATGCATTTGCATCACTAACCCATCTTCATAACAATTTTGTTGAGGCTCCAGGCTTTAAAATCTTGCCAACATCTTAAGCATATTTATTGAGCAAAGGCTTGCTTTCATGAAATTGTTGAACCATAGAGAGACTAATATGTTTCTCTTTTTACATGGAATTCTTTCCTAAGATGCAGCGTAGCCTTGAAAGAGTGTTTTCAACAAAACTACTTCCCCTATACTCCAGAATAGAGCGTCCTAGATAGAGTCCTCATTGTGACATCTTGCTTTTAAGGAGATTATATTTTTTATTTTCTATGAAATACTATTGAATTAACTCCATTTATTTTGTATTGCAGGATGACAAGTCAGCTTGCCATGAATAGAAACAGACTTGCTACTATACAAATGAAAGGGTAGCCTGTTGTTCAAAAAAGTGGTTGTTGCTCATAAGACAATTCCTAGAATAATTTTTACTGCAATTGGTTTTGAAGAAGTGAAGTTGAAGATAATTGTATGTATTTTGGATCTCAGATAGGCAAACGTCTCTAGCTATCGAGAGATCAACAATTGATAGACAATTAAAACAAATTTATTGCAAGTTGGATCTTGTATTCTTTTTTGTCTGTGAAGGGCAGCATCTTGCTTTTGTTCCTGATAATTTGTACAGCCATGGATTATTGTACTCATGCGTAGCTTGTAAGATCATTCTTCTTTGAATTTTCATCATTGTCACAGTTGAACTGCTATATCTTAGAATTCTTTTAGTACTTGAAGCATTATTCTTGAATATGTTTGACATTCATTTTGTTCCCATGCAAAATTTGTTTGAATATCATCATTGTCAAGCAATAACAACTTCTTAAAGGGTTCTAGCTCAATGGTAGAGCACCTGCCTAATTATAGGCACGAGATTGGTGGTTCGATTCCTTCGTACCCTATCATAAATTAGTGACTAAGAAAATGCCTAAATTCACATATATACGACTATTAGTAGCTAATTTCCAGTATCTTATAGCACGCCTAACGTTTAGTCGCATTTAGCTTAGTCATTAATATGTTATCATCTAGTAGTTTATTTAGTCGTATATTTGGTCATTAATTGTGACAATCAATGACTAAATCAATGACTTAATCGGTGACTATCAATGACTAAATCAATGACTAATAAGTCAACCAATTAATGACTAGTGAAATACGACTAGAGATAAGATAGTGGAAATCGGATACTATTAGTCACCGACTCAAAAATAGTCGTTTATAGTCGAATTTTAGTCATTTTTTTAGTCATTAATTTCTCATTTTGTACTAGTGAACAAACCGTTGACGAGACTTGTACTTCCTTGTCGACTCCCTTGCCTCAACTGTCAAGCGGACGACAAAGAACTCCCAGACGTATTCATGTGGATGAAATTTCATTTTCAGGACTTGAAGGTAAGATGCCCAAATGCACTATTGATTTCCATTGTAGCAAGATAATCAAAGATTTTTTTGAATCCAAAACCGATGCAGCAAAATGCAATTGTTTCTTGCTTTGTTAAAATCACTTTGTCTAGCTCATGTTAGGAGAATTTTGGGCATAAAGGTAGTTAGAAGTTCAGAGGCCAACAATCATGTTGTTAGAAATCTACAATCTGCATTTAATTTGATTGGAAAAACTTCTCGTACAAAGATTTTAATGCGGCCCGTCATGTACTGTCGGAATCGATTGTAGACAAATCCACAAGGCAACGTTGCCTACTATCACACACATGTAAAATATTTAAAGTAGATAGAAAGACTCTTCAAAAGTATTCTTCCATTAGAGAAAAACTTGAGACCCCAGGCCAAAAGATTGTTGGGCCTTTGTTGGTAGGTTACCTCGTTCATACATGAAGCTCATTGATGCTGTTAAAGAACTAGTGCAAAAGTTTTGGCATGATAACACTACACTGTCATCGAATCAAAGAGATGTTTTAAAGTTGAGAAAAGGTGTTAGGGGGGGTGAACCTCATGTCAAGCACTTCCTTGACA
This sequence comes from Larix kaempferi, assembly GCA_027924585.1. Taxonomy (NCBI): domain Eukaryota; kingdom Viridiplantae; phylum Streptophyta; class Pinopsida; order Pinales; family Pinaceae; genus Larix; species Larix kaempferi. The sequence goes on from BSBM01000506.1 coordinate 1,978,474, forward strand.
TGACACAAACAGAACTCTATGAGAGGTTCAAGAATGAGCACACACAATTGAACTTGGGCCAAAGGTCCTTTGAAAAATGCAAACCCTGGTATGTTAGAATTTGCATTGATCGCAATACATGTTGTTGTAGATACCATGTAAAATTTGAGTACTATTATGATACATATAGACATATATTTTGTGATTTACATACTAACATTGTGGCCCATCATTACAACCACCGAATGCATCTAGATAATTTATACATAGCATAATGTGTCCAAGACCTGAAGGACAAAAATATTATAAAATAACATGTTTATATGGGACATGTTCCAGTTGCAGTGGATTTGCATTATTGAGCCGCTGCATCCAAGCAACCGAGGCGCACGAATTTGGGAGGATGTCAGTAGAAATGCAGAACTTCAAGTACATAACATATCAAGTAGATAGTTCGAAGGAAAGCAAAAAAATTGCATTGGTGAATTCACAGGTAATCTAAGTTTGCATACTTTCATAATGTACATGTTGAATTTATACATATATATTTAGAGTGCAAATGTCACATTGTATTAATGCCCTTGGTTTTGTTGCACCAAGTACAAATTTGTGATTTCGTGAAGGAATTCAACCAAAAGACTGAGCAGTATGTACAACATGTCCATGTAGCACGATGGCAGGATGAACAGTACAGACAGTGCAGGGACACCTTTCCCAATGGCACAATATTGTCGGTTGTGGACTTTGCTGAAAACTACACCCTACAACCACATAATGAGATTCAAAGTCAATACTACCATTCAGACAAAGTTAGCATAATGGTCCATATCACGTATAGGCACACGCCAGAGAGCAGCAACGACATGAGGATAATATTGAAAGAGACCAACTTCTACATCAGTGACGACAGGTGCCACGACCTGCATTATGTGCAGCATTGCTTCAAAATTTTCTATGATCAACTGAAGGAGAAAGGTATACAGATGGATCAGCATTGGATATGGTCAGATGGTTGTGTAGGCCAGTTCAAAAATGCACGTGTATTCTAGTGGTTGAGTATTTTGCACAAGACTTATGATGTGCTGCATGTATGGAACTATTTTGATACCGGGCATGGAAAGAGAGAGCACGACAGGGCTGGAGCATGTCTCAAAACTGCCCTACGAAGGGAGGAGATGAGGTGCATGAGAGACCCTCATATTCGAAATGCAGAATCCATAGTTCAATGGTGCTCTGCAAAAATGTCAGATCGAACCACGGAGCAACACATACCAACAGGTAGAGGACATGTTGTCAGAAATTTCTGGCATGTAGTTGATATAGATTGATCGCGTTCTTATAGTTGTAGTCCTGTGCAAGGCACTCATGGATTTCATTCGGTTCGAAGCTCAAACAACCCCTTATTTGAAATATGGATGCGAAAACCACAGGGGCTTTGCTTAATAAACCGCTATCATAGCACGTTCGTTGCATCCAAAAGGCCTTTAGGGACACCTGCTGGATACCTATCGGGGGCATAGAAATCCAACCATGCAACAAAACCTGGTTCCAGGGAGTCCTGCAAGTGTGTCTATGAAGGTTCCGGCTGGGAACGCTAGCCATAAGTGCCCGGTGGATGATTTTCCAAAGTTGACCCCCGTGTGCAAAAATTGCACACTCCCTCACTAAGCAAAACCCTAGTTTCCAAAATGGACCTACAAGGTGACACCCGGGCCATGGGACCAGAGGAGAGGGGCACCCCTAGCACTATCCTGACGTCCTGAATCCAACGGAGAGGATGGTTTGTCGATCGGAGCCATGGTCGTCATTCTATGGCTCATTCCGTCTTGCATCTAAAAGGCCTTTAGGGACACCTACTAGATACCTGCCGGGGGCATAGAACTCCAACCGTACAACAAAACTGGGTTTCAGGGAGTCCTGCAAGTGTGTCTAGGGAGGTTCCAACTGGGAAAGGTAGCCATAAGTGCCCAGTCGACGATTTTGCAAATTTGACCCCAATACGAAGGCCTTTCCAATCTTGCTTAAGGGGGCCATTTCTCGTTCGGAGGCCCCCGGGTGTGCGTGGCCATCGTGGACAGGTCCACAATGGCCACGTGGACCTGTGGGAGTTGATAAATTCCAAGTCCGCTCGTCGGTTTGGGTCCCGTGACCCCGGTGCAATTCCTCAAAGTGTCCGTGAATGGCCGCGGGGTGCTCGATGAAAATGCCTGCATCACCCAAACCGTGGCTCAGATGGTGAATACGTCGATTCCAGTGGATTCGGGACGCTGGGTTTCAGCTAGGGGACCCCCCACAATGTGCCTCGGAGTCCCAAAAATGGTGCCAATGTGCCATCTCCGGAGATGGCACATTGGAACCGCTTCTTGGACTTCGAGGCACGTTGTGGGGGGTCCCCCTACTTGAAAACAGATGTCCCGGATCCATTGGAATCGACGGATTCGCGATCAGAGCCATGGTTTGGGTGCTGCAGGCATTTTCGTTGAGCACCGTGGGGCCATTCAGGGACACTTTGAGTAATTGCTCCGGGGACACGGGACCCAAACTGACGAGTGGAATTGGATTCTGTCGGCTTCCACAGGTCCACATGGCCATTATGGACTCGTCCACGGTGGCCACGCACGCCCGGGGTTCTCCAGACGAGAAATGGCCCCCTTGAGCAATATTGGAAAGGCTTTCACTGAGCAAAACCCTAGCTCCAGAGATGGAACATTGGCACCACTTCTTGGACTTCGAGGCACGCTGTGGGGGGTCCCCCTAGCTGAAACCCGACATCCTAGATCCATTGGAATCGACAGATTCATGATCGGAGACACGGTTTGGGTGCTGCAGGCATTTTCGTCGGGCACCCTGGGGCCATTCAGGGACACTTTGAGGAATTGCTTCGGGGCCACGGGACCCAAACCAATGAGCGGACATGGATTCTGTCAGCTCCCATAGGTCCATGTGGCCATTGTGGACCTGTCCACGGTGGCATGCACGCTCGGGGGCCTCCGGACAAGAAATGGCCCCCTTGAACAAGATTCGAAAGGCCTTCACTGAGCAAAACCCTAGCTCCGGAGATGGCACATTGGCACCATTTCTAGGACTTTGAGGTGCGCTGTGGGGGGGGGGGCCGAGTTGAAAATTGGCGTCCCTAATCCATCGGAATCGGCAAATTCACGATTGGAACCACGGTTTGGGTTTTGCGGGAATTTTCGTTAGGCACCCCGAGGCCATTCATGGACACTTTGAGGAATTGCTCTTGGGCCACGGGACCCAAACCGACGAGCAGACTTGGATTTTGTCGATTCCCAAAGGTCCACGTGGCCATTGTGGACCTGTCCATGGTGTCAACGCACACTCGGGGGCCTCCAGATGAGAAATGGCCCCCTTGGGCAAGATTGGAAAGGCCTTCACTGAGCAAAACCCTAGCTCCGGAGATGGCACATTAGCACTGTTTCCGGGACTTTGAAGCATGCTGTGGGGGGTCCCCTAACTGAAACACGACGTCTTGGATCCATTGGAATCGACGGATTCACGATCAGAGCAACGGTTTGGGTGCTGCAGGCATTTTCATCGGGAACCCTGGGGTCATTCAGGGACACTTTGAGGAATTTCTCTGGGGCACGGGACCCAAACCAGCGAGCGAAATATTCTGTCAGCTCCCACAGCTCCACATGGCCATTGTGGACCTGTCCACAGTGGCCACGCACACCCAGGGGCCTCCGGACGAGAAATGCCCCCCTTGAGCAATATTTGAAAGGCCTTCACTGAGCAAAACCCTAGCTCCGGAGATGGCACATTGGCACCGTTTCTGGGACTTGAAGGCACGTTGTGGGGGGTCCCCTAGCTAAAACACGACATCCTGGATCCATCAAAATCGAGGGATTCATGATCGGAGCCACGGTTTGGGTGCTACGGGCATTTCTCCATTGTCGAGGCGTTTGAGGCCGAAAAAGATCTGGTAAGCATTTGTTTTTTAAAAGTGGTTCAGAGGCTCTTGCATCTTGGAAGTGACTAAGAGTATTTTGCAGTGTGATAAGTATGGAATTATCCTTAGGCATTTCATGAATTTGAGGCAAAACATAACAACAGAGGAGAAACCTGAGTTGTTTCTCCATTGCCAAGGCGTTTGAGGTCGAAAAGGATCTAGTAAACATTCATTTTTCAAAAGTGGTTCAGAGGCTCTTGCATCTTGGAAGTGACCAAGAGTATCTTGCGGTGTGATAAGTATGGCCTTATCCTCAGGCATTTCATGAATTTGAGGCCAAACGTAACAACAGAGGAGAAACCTGATTTGTTTCTTCATTGCCGAGGCGTTTGAGGCCGAAAAGGATCTGGTAAGCATTCGTTTTTCAAAAGTGGTTCAGAGGCTCTTGCATCTTGGAAGTGACCAAGAGTATCTTGCAGTGTGATAAGTATGGCCTTATTCTCAGGCCTTTCATGAATTTGAGGCCAAACTTAACAACATAGGAGAAATCTGAGCTGTTTCTCCATTGCCGAGGCGTTTGAGGCCGAAAAGGATCTGGTAAGCATTCGTTTTTCAAAAGTGGTTTAGAGGCTCTTGCATATTGGAAGTGACTCTATTCTTTATTTTCATGTCCGCTTGTATTGAACTGGGTTTTTATTTTTATGTTTTTAATGACAAGTTTTACCAACAGGATTCTACTGTGAATTGTGTTTGGTGATAAAGGATTTTACTATGGATTGTGTTTGGTGACATTTATGGCAACCCCCAAGGAACATATTGAAAAGATCAAGAAAGACAAGTTCTGTGTTGGGGAAAAAGAAAATCCACTTACAGAATATTTACATCAAGCAGTTAAACAATTATCTGTTGAATTATACACTAGGGATGTGCATTTTTTGATGGAGTTGATTCAGGTAATTACTGAGTTACAATTTTAGTAGTCATTTTATAATCTTATATGTTTTCTCTGTTTCCATGGTAAGATTAGTGTTTTGTTTTTGGTGAAGTATGCGGAGGACAATGACTATGAACCACATGTGGAACCTTCGTTGGAATTTGTCATTACAACTGAAGATGTCGCTGGCGTAGGCGCTCCCGTGACCTTGATAGCTTTTAACAATGAGAAGGGATTTCAGAAACAGAATATTGATTCTATATGCAGGGAAGGTGGTTATATTGGAGATAAAGGTATAAAATGAGCCATAGAATGACGACTGTGGCTCATATCGACAAATTTTTGACTTTGTTGGATTCAGGGCATCAGGATAGTTCTAGGGGTGCCCCTCTCCTCCGGTCCCATGGCCCAGGTGTCATCTTGTAGGTCCAATTTGGAAACTAGGGTTTTGCTCAGTAAGGGAGTATGCAATTTTTGCACACGGGGGTGAACTTTGGAAAATCATCCCACTTATGGCTAGCATTCCTAGCCAGAACCTTCCTAGACACAATTGTAGGACTCCCCAGAACCAGGTTTTGTTGCACGGTTGGAGTTCTATGCCCCCGACAAGTATCCAGTAGGTGTCCTTGAAGGCCTTTTGGGTGCGAGATAGAACGAGCCATAGAATGATGACTGTGGCTCCGATTGACAAACCGTCGACTCCGTTGGATTCATGATGTCGGGATAGTGCTAGGGGTGCCCATCTCCTCCGGTCCTGTGTCCTGGGTGTCACCTTGTAGGCCCATTTTGGAAACTAGGGTTTTGCTCAGTAAGGGAGTGTGCAATTTTTGCACATGGGGGTCAACTTTGGAAAATCATCCACTTGGCACTTATGGCTTGTGTTCCTAGCTGGAACCTCCCTAGAAACACTTGCAGGACTCCTTGGAACAAGTTTTTGTTGCACGATTGGAGTTCTATGCCCCCGGTAGGTATCCAGCAGGTGTCCCTGAAGGCATTTTGGATGCGAGACGGAACAAGCCATAGAATGACGATCGTGGCTCCAATCAACAAACCATCAAATTCGTTGGATTCAGGACATCAGGATAGTGCTAGGGGTGCACCTCTCCTCCGGTCCCCTGGCCCGGGTGTCACTTTGTAGGTCCATTTTGGAAACTAGGGTTTTACTTAGTAAGGGAGTGTGCAATTTTTTCACATGAGGGTCAACTTTGGAAAATCATCCACCGTGCACTTATGGCTAGAGTTCCCCGCTGGAACCTCCCTAGACACACTTGCGGGACTCCTCGAAACTCGGTTTTGTTGCACGGTTGGAGTTCTATGCCCTCGGCATGTATCCAATAGGTGTCCCTGAAGGCCTTTGGGATGCGAGACAGAACGAGCCATAGAATGACGACCATGGCTCTGATCGACAAACCGTCGACTCCGTTGGATTCAGGACGTTGGGATAGTGCTAGGGGTGCCCCTCTCCTCCAGTCCCATGGCCCGAGTGTCACCTTGTAGGTCCATTTTGGAAACTAGGGTTTTGCTCAGTAAGGGAGTGTGGAATTTTTGCACACGGGGGTCAACTTTGGAAAATCATCCACCGGGCACTTATGGCTAGCGTCCCCATCTGGAATCTCCCTAGGCACACTTGCAAGACTCCTTGGAACTAGGTTTTGTTGCATGGTTGGAGTTCTATGCCCCCGACAGGTATCCAGCAGGTGTCCCTAAAGGCCTTTTGGATGCGAGACAGAACGAGCCATAGAATGACGACTGTGGCTCTGATCGACAAACCGTCTACTCCGTTGGATTTTGGACGTCGGGATAGTGCTAGGGGTGACCCTCTCCTCCGGTCCTATGGCCCGGGTGTCACCTTCTAGGTCCATTTTGGAAACTAGGGTTTTGCTCAGTAAGGGAGTGTGCAATTTTTGCACACGGGGGTCAACTTTGCAAAATCATCCACCAGGCACTTATGGCTAGCGTTCCTAGCCAGAACCTTCCTAGAAACACTTGTAGGACTCCTTGGAACTTGGTTTTGTTGCACGGTTGGAGTTCTATGCCCCCGACAGGTATCCAACAGGTGTCCCTGAAGGCCTTTCGGATGCGAGACAGAACAAGCCATAGAATGACGACTGTGGCTCCGATTGACAAACAGTCGACTCCGTTGGATTCATGACGTCGGGATAGTGCTAGGGGTTCCCCTCTCATCTGGTCCCGTGGCCCGGCTGTCACCTTGTAGGTCCATTTTGGAAAATAGGGTTTTGCTCAGGAAGGGAGTGTGCAATTTTTGCACATTGGGGTCAAATTCGCAAAATCGTCGACCAGGCACTTATGGCTAGATGTTGATGAGGAACCTATAGATGACAATGATGATGAAGATGTTGATGATGATTACGATGATGGTGATGATGATGAAGACGTTGATGATGATGGTGATGGTGATGAAGATGATGATGATGATGAGGAACGTAGAGATGCCACTAATGATGAAGATGTTGATGATGATGATGATGATGGTGATGATGATGAAGATGTTGATGAAGATGATGATGATGATGATGATGATGATGGAGAAGATGATGATGATGGAGATGTTGATGAGGAACCTAGAGATGACAATGATGATCAATATGTTGTTGTTGTTGATGATGATGATGGTGATGATGATGAAGACGTTGATGATGATGGTGATGGTGATGAAGATGATGATGATGATGACAGAGAAGATGAAGATGACGGAGATGTTGATGAGGAACCTAGAGATGACAATGATGATGAAGATGTTGATGATGATGATGATGATGGTGGTGGTGATGATGAAGACATTGATGATGATGGTGATGGTGATTAAGATGACGATGATGATGATGATGAGGGAGAAGATGATGATGAGAAACCTAGAGATGACAATGATGATGAAGCTGTTGTTGATGATGATGATGGTGATGATGATGAAGATGTTGATGATGATGGTGATGGTGATGATGATGATGATGATGATGATGATGATGGAGAAGATGATGATGATGGAGATGTTGATGAGGAACCTAGAGATGAAAATGATGATGAAGATGTTGATGATGATGATGATGATGATGGTGGTGATGATGATGAAGACGTTGATGATGATGGTGATGGTGATGAAGATGATGATGATGATGATGATGGAGAAGATGATGATGACAAAGATGTTGATGAGGAACCTAGAGATGACAATGACGATGAAGATGTCGATGATGATGACGATGATGGTGATGATGATGAAGACGTTGATGATGATGGTGATTGTGATGAATATGATGATGATGATGATGGAGATGTTGATGAGGATGATGGAGAAGATGATGATGATGGAGATGTTGATGATGATGATGATGAAGATGATGATGATGGATATGTTGATGATGGCACATATTTGTAGCAATGTGTAGATAAAAGTTGATCAACATGAAATAATCATGCAAGCGAACATGCACAGAGCATTGATCATGTGAAGATTTCAATTATTGGCAATGGAATTTCGCATTGGAATTTCATTTCATCTCCTCCCTTCAAACTAATTTTTTTTTACGTTTTGAATTTTTACATTGCCCTTGACACGAAGTTTTAGTGACAAAATAACCCTTCAGCAATGAATTTAGACTTAAAAAAATATCATTTAATAATTTTATTATTATTAAAGAATAATTTGTGGAAGTTAATGTTTGGCCACATGTAATGCAACAAAACAAAATTTTCAATTTGAACACGTTGCATTAATGGTGTAATTGAAATTGTGACATTCTATTCCAAATGACTTGGCTTTAAAGACTAGATAAATATAGTATGCCCTTTATAGAGGCTATTCATTAAAAAACACATTGCTATTGAGACTATACTATGATGTTCTCCCCTTCCTTTGTCAAAAGAAGATTAATAAGGTTGTTTTTTTACAAGGTATAGGATGTTTTGGATTTCTCAACTATTATTGCATGTGAACTTGCACATACCAAGCTACAACAAATCTTTCACGGAAGTGGATTTGTCTATATAGATAAGTGAAAATCTTTTAGCAACAAGACCTATAAATTTTAACTTGGAAGTATTGGAAATGTACAAAGTGGGATTGAGAGGCTTGATGGTGATTGTAGTAATGGGTATGGTATTGGTGAGAATGATGTCATGATAGTGGAATTAAACATTAAGATGGTGCCCTAGAGCTTGGATCCTAGCCTAGAAACACGAGAGCCTAGCCCAAAAACCCTAGTTGGTAGCGTAAACCGTAGTTTGTATTCTAATCACAATGAAACCCTATTATGTAGCCTAAGATCTAGCCCTAAATTATAATACATATAAAAATTAAATAATTTTCATTGTACATATATATCCATGTGCATACATTTGAATCCAAATCACTATACACATATATGCATAATATCTCATCTATATAGCAAGGGTCCATCATCAACTAGAAAATCGTTGTACCCAGCAGCGGATACCTAATTTAGAAACCTAATGGTTTGAAATTGGTTGTACCATGAAGATTTTTATATGGTGGATATGCACACCTATGACAACCTTCTCAATGGATAGCAAACCTAATATTATCATAACATTAGTAAAGCTTAGTCCAACATGTAGTAAAGCTTACATGTTCTAGTGTTGATGGTGCACTAATGGATGCATGCAACTTGATGAGGGTGTATGTGTGACTCCATTGATGTAATGCAAGTCCTAAATGTCTTTAACAAGTGTTTGAGTGTCCAGTAGATGAATTAGGATGTCTTAATACCCCTCAATCCCTACCAGACAAAATTCAAATGCATTTGGGGTATGGGGGTAACAAATTGGTGTGTTGAGGTGGATATAGCCTCAAAAATACACCTCATAGTAGTCATTTGTTGTAATGTCAACTATATGTGTTTAAGTCAACGTGTCTACATAATATTAGATCGCTATCACATAATGATAAATTAAGGAAGTCCTAATTGTAAATGGTAGTGGATGTGATGGTCATCAACTCAAAGGTGGCTATATCTGTGAGTGAGAATTAATGAGCTAGCTATACATTGTGCTCAAGGTTGTCCTATTTTTATGGTGACAATTGATTAAGAAATAATTCCATAACTTGGTTATTAATTTGTTGCATGATCTTAAGTAGACAAAATGGTTAATATAAATACTAGTGACGACATTTCATTATGTAGAGTATGGACATTTTGGATCTCATTATGTAGAGCTATTAAAAATCATGTTGGATCTCATTTTAATCTTTTGACAACAATGGACATTTTCTATTTTTAAGTATTCTTTTCCTAGTACTCAAGTTCCCAATATATATCTTATGTGCCATGAGGTGTGATTTGTCCATCCATTTGTTCCGTTTGTTTTTAGATTAATTCTCACACATGATTTTGTTTCAGTTAGCCTATGTTTATAATGTTTTCTTAACATAGATACCATTACAAGCTTTTACATGTGGAAAGATAAACCAAGCTGAACTATGATATCCAACTTCTCTTCTAAGATCTAAGTAAGCTTCAGGTTGATTCACATTATCAACTAATGCATGGACATCATTGGTACCAAAACTTAAGATCGCATGCCATCGATGGATAGAAGTAAAAACCAAATTTAGACAACATCACATCATGATACACACAACATGAGACAACAACATTAGACAACAAGATACTAATATAGACAACATTGATATAAATCACATAAATGAAAATCCATGTACATCAAGGCTACAAAACTCATCCAAACACATACAATTTTTGGCAAATAGTGGAACATGGTTCCCAATGTACATACAATGGCAACTCGTGCCCTATAGAAAATGCGACAACTCATGCCGTACAACTCATGCTGTAGATGCAAAATACATGGCAACTCGTGCCATAGATACAAAGTACATGGAAACTGGTGCACAAAAGTGCCACATCATGGATAATGTACATAACATGGTGTGTCAAGCATTGTGACCACCCCCATCACTCCCAGGCGCATCTCCAAAGTCGATCTTCCTACTCTTCGAACTCCTAGTACCTAGGGTCTTGCTCCGTCTAGGAGTAGACCGTCTCTTCGGGCTTTGGAACAAATGATATAAGATACTGTCATTTTCAAGCATTTGCAACATTTACCACATTTATAAAACAAATGTATAATTTGAATCTTAAATAAATCACCTCTGATGCGAGTGGGAAACGTGAGCCAGGTGTCCTAGATTTGCAGAGCATCTCAACAATTCTAGCTTACAACATTTACAACAATCATTTTATTGAAAAGTAATAATTGCTTAAATTAATTTTTGTTAATGCATCAAAATATTTTCATAAATTAGCTTGATTCTCATCGTGAACACCTCCGACGATGGACATGGCTGGGTTTCTGGGCTAGTAGGTGGAGCAGATGGCTGGGAAACCAGCTCTGATGCAGTCAGGGGGGGGGGGGCGCAGATGTAGTGGTAACCACTACAGGTGCAACCACTGGAGATACAGATGAGGATAATGGAAGATTAGATGCCACAACAGTGGCGGGAAGTGGGGATGATATGGTGGGAGAAGACATGGTGGTATGAGGTGGAGGAGGATGTCATGGATGATGAACCCCTGTCGGTTGTACTATAGAGGGTATCGAACGGAAATGACTAAGGGGGATGTTGAGGGATGGTGCATGGGAGAGAAGTACTGCATAGAGGGAGGAGGATGGACGAAAGGGAGGTTGTGGACGAAGAGGGGAAGTTGGAAGGAAGGAGGGGTGTGGACGAATGGGGGAGGATGGATAGATAGGGGGGCGTGGATAAATTGGGGAGGATGTATAGACGGGGGGAGGGGTGGGCGTGGACGAGTGGGGGAGGATGGATGGAGAGGGGAGTATGGCCGGAGAGGGGAGGCTGGATGGAAGGGAGGGGGAAGACAGAGGGGGGACTCATGGGAGAGGGTGGAAACATAGGACTAAAATGGGGACTTGCAGTTGTTGGTGGCACCTACATATACATTTGTAATATCACAATTTAGTAAACAAACAATAAAGTAAACCATAGTAAGTCGTAACAATTCAAATTAAAAGCGTGCTTTTAACTACACATTGTACCTATGTATATGGTGATATGCCAATCCTTGGCGGGGATGGTTGATCACCATAGTCAGGGAACACCTGTGGACACCAAAATGCATGCATGTTATGAACATGTTAAACAAGTCATTATTTAGGCAATCAAGTTATTCAAAAACATTGTACGAACTATCAACGTGTATGCCATAAATATAAATACTTAAGTAATATAAATGACATAAGTAATAACAATATTGTGTGAGGTGCCACAATTTCAGTTGCAGTTGCCATTGCTGCATCCAGGTTGGGAGATCCTACGTTCTCCCATGTTGGTGTCTTAGCTCTGAATAACTGTACATTGAAAAAATAGTTTAAGACAAACAAAAATACTTTACAAGTTATCAAGTGATGATTGAAAACACATTAAAAAAATTGCTAACCTAATCCATATAACAACCCTCGATCCGGCCAGGGAAAGTGTGCCCGCAATGGGGACAAAAATGTGGCAATGTCCCCGCCGAACTGGAATTCCCAACATTACTACCATCGGTCACAGGTCTATCCTGGCCCTATCGTGAAGGCCCTGCACCTGGATCTCTATCAAGGTCACCTGACCTCTCCACTGTAGTTGCTGCTACAAAGGAGGTGTGTCTGAGGAGTCCACGTGCAACATTCCTCATTGCCTTCTCGATCTGATCAAGATTGTGGGGTAACTGAGGTGGATGGGGAGAGGGGTTGGGGTTGCGCCTAGGAGTTGGTGGCCCTCTCAGTGGGTTCCTCCTGGCAGTAGGTCGATCTTGGGCAGAGCCATGCCCGACACCCTGGAACTCGGTCATGTCAAAATAGTTGACATGTAAATAGAGCATAAACTCAACTCACAGTTGCCGAAGGAAGTACTGTGGAACCTCCCTATTATTGTAGGGAGGTTTATCGTACACCATGAACCACCTCTGTATCCAATTGTCCCTCCATGGTTGGTAATGACACCAATCCATGCAGACACGTGGCTTTCTATTGTTGGGTGGTTGTTGTGTTCTTGGATCGGTGAACACACTGTATAATTGAGCCTTTGCAATATACAAATATTTTATTGCTTTCTTGGAAATGCCCGTGGAGTAATACTCCTGCATCCTAGCCCTATATTCAGTCATGTCAATTAATTGGCGATGTGCATGGATGAGGGAGTCAATTGAGCTCTCAATTGATGTGGCAAGAGACACTCGATATGGTTCCCCCGTGTTTCTTAGTTCTCGAGTGTGCACTCTCATTTCATTTACATAATGGTTAAGGTCATCTTGTTCAACATTTGGTTGGGGGTTTTGGTTTTCTTCGGCATTTGGATTTTGTTGATGGTTTTCTTCAGCATTGGGTCCAAGGTTTGGGTTTTCTTGTGTTCCACTAGACTCTCCAATTGACGTGTTGATGAGTTGGTGGATTGATTTGGTGAGTTTTGGAGTGGAAATGGCCTCTTATGGTGGCTGTACTCACGCGCATCCAGAGGTGAAGTCGCGCTCGGCTCCAATGACAAGAATGAAGAATTCGACTCTTTTTTTTTTTAACAGGAGCATGTGCGCGCCCCTAAGCATGCATGTGCAAGTGCCTTGGTTCAGTACCGAACCTAGTAGCGTGTGCGCGTTGCCTTATGTGCGTGCGCGTAGTTGTTTTATTCCCGCTAGCGCGTCCCTGTTGCAACAGTTTTGGGGAGCAACTTTGTGTACCCGCCTGGCTCCTCTGCCCACACTCCTTCGCTCACTTGGGTGCCAAAGGGCCGCCCGTGGCCCCCTCACGGGCGGCGTGATGCTAGGCATTGCGCTGCCAGCTCCGCTCACTTGGGCGCCAAAGGGCCACCCCTCACGGTTGGCGTGATGGAGGGAGAAGGGAGGAGGAGGAGGGGGTAGCGGGAGGAGGGGGCATTTCCATTATCGACGCAACCATGGCTCTGTTATGCCGTGATACGTTGGGCACAACAAAATGCTCGAATTAATATATGTTTCATTTCTAAGAAGTTTGACGAGATTACAAATTTAAAAAGCATTTTAATACTGTAATGATTTAAATGCATTTTAATACCGCAAATAGAACTTGAAAGAAATAATCTTGTGAATTTTATACCAATTCGTAGGTTGATTCTCTTCAATTCTGATTGCAAGTGTCATGCAGGCAATACCCAAGACCTGTATATGAGTATCGCTTGTAAAAGTCACAAGAATCTGAATCTGTCTAGTAAATTTGTGCTTAAGAAGAGTCAGAAGTTTTGAATTAAGTATTGAAACATCCATGGACTTTTTCAAAATTCCAATTCAATTTAAATCTTGCAAAACATTTTTTACGCTCTCTTGCTTTAATTTTCTGAAATGTATCCTCGTCAAAACATCTCTCATATTGGATGGAAGACTGTTCTAACTTGGTGATAGCCGTTTGAAGGGTGGATCTTTTTGTATCTTCTGCTCTTTGGATTTAGCCATGAAATGAGTATAACAGTTTTGGCAATATTGTAAAATGATATACCTTTGATTCAATATAAATATCAAATTATAGTTTTTTTTTTCCTTTAAAAAAAAATAATGTGTAACTATGTATTTAAAAAAATTATCAAATATATGTATATATTGACAACTATCCTCATTTTAAAGATTTAGATTATTGCCATCATTCCAAAGATAGAACGATTTAGGTTATTAATACTTAATAATGCTTTAGATTTTTTATAAAAGAGTGTAAAATGTTTTAATGTAGATATAAATCTTAGTAAAAATAATATTGATTGTACATAGGTATCTCTTTAGCTCAATGTTATGATCTTTTCACAAACATATATATCTCATTTCCACAATCTTGTACATAGGTTTTCAATAGTTTAAGAATTTTGTTATATATCTTATAATAAAATCAGTAAAATTATATTCGAAAAAACAATTGATAAGAGTGGTGGACAAGCATATAGTGGCAATTGAGATAACCCTTCTTGTGAAGTTTGAAGTGTTCTATCTTTCTATATATCTTTTTAAGAATGGTGCAAAGACATATTTTATATTGCCAATTTAAATAACCCTCCTTGTGAAGTTTGTGGTGTTCAACCTTTCTACATAGATATATAAATATATTCCATGTCTAAATTTTTAAGCCACAAACTAGGCTTTGTGTCTTTCTACCAATTATTTGTTTTCTCTAATGTGATTGTGATTATAGTCACTTGCTATAATCGTATATTTTTCTTTTTAATATTGATAAAATACAAATATTTGGCCTCCTATGGAGTCTTAACACTTAGACATCTGTGTTCCAATTGATTAAATATGTTTTCCCTTTTTATAATGTATCATGTTCATAAAAATCAATGGTATAGGGAAGAGATGTTTGATCTAGTTTTTTCATAGAATGAAGGAAGAAATATAAAATGGAAATATACAAACAAAGATATTGCAAAGAACATAGTAATATAAAAAAACTCAAATTCTATTAATGAATGAAATAGAAAAAGACTCTAAACTACAAAATAATACAAAAATCTTTGAAGATAGATGTGACAATTTTTTGATACGATATATTAGTAATGTTTTGACTTTCAGACTTTATTTTAGAAATAAAATTTCTATATATAATATTTTTAATATGTTTTTACAAATATATGGTATAGTTTTTCTTGAATTTATGTGAATCTTTACATTTCAGAAAATAATATGAAATAGTATCATTTTTATATTAAAAATCTCTAAAAATTCATTAAAAATGGTTTTAAATGTCTTTATTTTATGAAATTTTTTACAATTTTGTCAATAAAAATGTCTTATTTAATAGAAAAAATTACAATATATATATGTTTTTTATTATATATTGCTTATAAATGTATATTATTTTGTTAAATTTTAAAAAACACAGTTAAAAATAGAAATTAAATATATTTTACAACAAAAATAATTCAAAAGCCCAAAAAAATTCCTCAAAATAAAAATATATAATCATTTGAATTTGGGGTGAGTCTACGCTCTCGTCACTTCCTTGGAGATAGCTTCCATGAAAACAAATGTGGAACCTTCCATGAAGTCGTGATTGATGACGAAAGTTCGCAAGGAACCAAAAAGTGAACGATGAGGGGATAATGCCAACGACCGAAAGATGCGTGGATAGAAAGAATGGCACCGATGGTCGAACGTTTCGCAAAGTAAAAACAACGTACTACGTAATTAATTGGCACCTACGTCGACAACGCCATTCAATCATAGGTGGAACTGTTGTTTCTTGAGGTAAATCTCTAACAGAGGGGAAGATAAAATCGTTATTACTTCACAACACACAGTGTGAACACAGCTAAGGAAAGAGTCTATCTGTCATTGATGATCATTCAAAGCTGAGAATTGCTCAAATTCAAGTCCGCGCTGGCATTTACTGCTACCGACTATGGATCTCCATATGGCGACCGTTCCGAACTCCGAGGGAGAGAGGTGAGTGAGATATTGGCCGACGATGAGGTTGCAGTGTTATATCAAATGTGTTTTGGTCGACACGTCTTAGCTGTTTTGAACCGTACATTTAATGCTAAGTCGTCGACGCTTATTGATCGCCACATGGGAATATAGATAGAAAACGCCATACAAGAGTTACGTACCCAACTCATCCATCCTGCTATTTAACTTTTCAATACAGGGTGGTGGAATAAGTCACGTTAGCCCGTTCTATATACACAGTAATAGGTATTCCAATCAAATTCCAGAGAATTCATAAATTTCCACAATTTATTTTTGCCATTCGCCACACAAACGACACATATAATCAATGAGTCGCCCAAACTTTCCACTTTGTTGTGGGTCCCGCCAATCCCATCTCAGTCAATTCGTCTTTCCGAGAAGTTTCTCTGCACATTATACGAGAGCTGTGTTTGGCTCACAGAGATATATATATATATTTGTGCTCGACTCATAATAAGCATAGCAAAGCCAAGGCGTTTAGGACGTTGGAGTCGGCCACCGATTTTATGTGTTGCTTTTTAAGTTTTGAATCATGGATAAACAATTTCTGTCTATGCTTTTCTGCTTTGTGATCATGGCTGCAACCACACTACCTGCAGATACTGTGACTGCCTCGCCTGTTACATATAATTCCTCTCTTAGTCATCCACAATTTGGTTTATACAATCATCATCTGGGCGAGGAAACAAGGGACGTGCAGGCTCTCTTGTCCTTCCGAAAGGCTATCACATCCGACTCAACTGGATCGTTGTCCAACTGGACGGCCGAGAACGCAAACGAAGTATGCTCGTGGTATGGCATTGTGTGCAGAAAGGGAAATAAAAGGGTCGTTGCCATAATACTTCCTGGACTAAGATTAGAAGGTACCATTTCTCCAGCGCTTGGTAGCCTTTCGTTATTAAGCACTCTGAATCTTTCTCGTAATAATTTCACAGGAATAATTCCACCCGAGTTGGGGCAGCTACAGATGCTGGGAATACTTGACCTCGGCTTTAATTTGCTCCGGGGTTATATTCCAAAAGCGTTGTGTAATTGTACACGCCTGGAATATATCAAACTTGCAGTAAACAGCTTGACAGGTACTGTACCGACAGAATTCGGTCGTCTAGTCAAGTTGAAATTTCTCCACTTGACTCGCAATAGTCTTAGTGGAAGTATTCCAACTTCTCTGAGCAACTGCACGTCTCTCCAATGGTTATCCATTGGAAAAAACAATCTCCGTGGTCCAATCCCTTCCGGTTTGTCTTTGATGAAAAGCTTATTCCATCTTTACTTTCACGGCAACTTTCTAACTGGTCAGATTCCTCCGGCTCTCGGCAATTGTAGTCAGCTATCTACAATCGAGTTGTCTAATAACAGCTTGATAGGCATTATACCAGCAGAATTCAGTCGCCTAGTCAAGTTGGAACATCTTGGATTGTCTAACAATAGCCTTAGCGGAAGTATTCCAGCATCTATGAGCAATTGCACATCTCTCCGAGAATTACTCATTGGATACAACCATCTCAGTGGTCAAATCCCTTCAATGTTGGGCTTTAGCAGAAATCTGTCTACTCTTCACTTGGGTAGCAACTCACTAAGTGGTCACATCCCTCCCGCTCTAGGCAATTGTACTGAGCTCAAGCATATCTATTTTGATCAAAACAAGTTGAATGGAAGAATTCCCGCTCAGCTGGGGTTGCTGCAGAGATTAGTGACACTGTCTCTATCATCTAACAGACTTCAAGGCTCCATCCCCACTGCCCTTGCGAATTTGAGTCAAATGACCTTCCTAAATCTTGAGACAAACATGCTAATTGGGGGCATCCCTCATAACATTGGCAATAAATGCACCGCATTAAAGAAACTGAAGGTGTCGGAAAACAATCTCAGTGGGAACCTCAACGTAATGTTTCCACTTTCTATGGAAATTTTTTCCGCTCGTTCTAATAATTTTGTTGGTACTTTGCCTGCATTTATGGCTAATTGTACCAAGCTTCAATTATTGGATCTAAGTAAAAATGGATTCACGGGTGAATTACCAAATTATTTAGCATTTTTTAATGATTTGAGAGTTCTGAGTGTGGGTTATAATAAGCTTAATGGCAGTGTTCCTCATTGGATCACAAATATTTTTCAACTACAAATGTTGGATTTATCCAACAATAAATTCAGTGGAAGAATACCATCAAATCTTCAAAGATTACAAGGATTCAAAATGCTTGGGTCTTCTCAACTCAATGGTGATACATTATATGACGATGTAAGCATTGTAATGAAAGGAACTGAGTATATTATCACATATGTGTTGAGAACAAACACAATATTTGATTTGTCTAACAATAACCTTAGTGGAGACATCCCTTCAAGCATTGGAACTTTGAGTAGCTTACGATTGTTGAATTTATCCGGTAATCAACTAGAAGGAAAAATCCCTTCATCTCTTAGTGAGCTAACTAAATTGGAGGAATTGGACTTATCTAGAAATAATTTGAGTGGAAGAATTCCTCAAGAGCTCTCTAAGCTAACCATGTTAGGGTGTTTTGATGTTTCGTGTAACTTACTTTGTGGGCCAATCCCAATAGGAACACAATTCGACACTTTTGATGCAACTTCATTTCAAAGGAACAAGTGCTTATGCGGTAATCCTTTGCAGGTTTGCAAAGAAAAGCAAAATAAAGATTCAGTGAAACAAGTTACCATCACTAAAGGTAGAAGATGGCTACAAAGTGTGGATGAAAAAGTATCAATAATTGCTTTGGGGTTGGGATTCAGGATTGGATTTGGCACAATTATAAATGTGATGATATTATGTAAAAAAGCAAGGCATTGGATAATTCCCCCTAGAACAGTGCCATTTTATGGAATGTATCGATTCCCCAAATAACAAGTAGTGATAAAAAAGTTCATGATAAAGTTTGGTGAAGAATAAAGCAAGGGTCATGTATGGTATTGTAATAGGATATAATTCCCTAGAATAGTGCCATTTTATGGAGTGTATCAATTCCCCAAATAACAAGTAGTGATAAAAAAATTCATGATAAAGTTTGGGGAAGAATAAAGCAAGGATCATGTATGGTATTGTAATAGGGATAGAGGATGGAAAAGATTATGGTGAAATGAAGGAAAATGATATTGTGATGAAATATCATGAATATCATAGTTGTGGTTTTGGATTAAAATTTATGATAATATTTATGTTTTGAATTGTATGAAAGATCTTTTATATTGATTAAGTTACATTATTTATATTTAATTAAATAGTATAAAAATAATTAATAAAATAAAAATGTTTGTATTATTAAAAAAATATTATAAATTTTGTTGAAAATAAATTTTAAAATAAAATTTAACAATGATATTATGAAATAAAACAAAGTATTGGTTAATATCCCTAAAACATGATTATTTTAGAATATCATTTTTTTGGGTGGAATTTATTTATACATAGCAAAAGGAAATCATAATAAATTATCATGATATCACATAAAAAACTAAAACTATTGCAAAGTATTTGTTCTCCCTTGGATATAAAATTTCCTCTAACTCTATAAAAATACCATAATATCAATCTCTATTGAAGTGCATTTATACATCGATCCATCGATCTTTTTACAAAGGATTCAAAATGTAAACTAATCTAAAAACTATCCAATCCTAAGTACAATTCCAAAGTATCTGTACTAACACAAAACTGGCATAAACAGTGCCTTCATAAAACTTCCGAATAGATGGAGACGTTCTGTTAGTCCATAAAAGCTGGCTATCCAGACTAATATCAAAAGCATGATTGTTCAGTTCAAAATTGCTGAGAAATAAACCAAAAATAAACGAGTTCTTTTATCATTCAACTTCATTTTTCTAATTTTTTTATGTCATTTCAGATTCTATACAAATTGTAAATATTTGGGACTGTTTATATTATTTCATTTTTTTCCTAACTTGTACATAACTAACGAATTTTTAAGTTGCAGGCATTTTTCTTTCTGGTGTACTTTTTGCAAAAGTAATGTAGATGCAATGTTGATTTTACTGTCTTCTTTAGTCTAATGCAAATAGTTAAATTAAAGTTTTCATTTTCATAAAACACCGGCCTAAATAATAGGCATGAAAAAAAAATCCTGTATATTTTTTAATATGGAGGCAATCACTCTCAGCTTAAAGACGACTACAACTAATTAATACAAGATGTACATCATAAAAATTTAAATAAAATTTCCTTCCATTTGCTAACGCCTTCAATTTTATTTCTATCAATAAGTCATTTGCTTTTGTACAAAATTATCTTCACCATTTTGTTTAGTTTTTATATATATATTTTTTAAGAATTACAATCATTACAATATGGGCTCAACAAGAGCAATATGTCACTTACAAGAATTGAACTTGGGTGGGGAGGGTAACAAACATTCCTCCCAACCACCCATACTACAACCAATGGACATTTAGCTTTTATATATATATATATATATATATATATATATAAAACTAATATTTTATTTGCATTTATTAGATGGTTATCTCTTTTATTAGAGCACTTAGTTAATTTCTGTAAATATTTCATAACTAACGTCTACCTTATGTTTATTTTATAATTTCTTTTCATGCATTTGGTATTAGCGTAGTTGATTTATTAATAAGAAATACTTTTAGTCTTTTGTCATTAGCCCATTTAATTGTACCCTTTTAACTCATTAATACGCATAGATTTATTAACTAATCTGGTAAATCATATTAATTTGAGGGCTTAAATCATCACATGGGTTTCCATCCTCATCTTTCCCTTAACCAACCCTCCAAAGGTGTTTTCAATGTTCTTTCCCTAACCAAGTTGATTTGAGCATCAACATAAAATGGTGAGTCCAATGGGGAAGAAGTTCCTGTCAATATTTTGAATTCTTCCTGGTCTGACCCTCTTGAGATTACCTTCGTCATCTCTTCTTGTTCCATATCATCTGATCATGACTAATGGTTGGTGGATTGCAGTTATGCCCGTAGAAAATCCATGTTTTCCAGATTATTGCCTAGAAATTTGATGTTTGGTCACTAACCTACCCCAATTCACAAGTCTACCTCATGAGAATCCTATCGATCATATCAAAAGATGTGTTGAATATTTCCATGCCAATCACATTTATGATCTCTCTCCAATGGTTTTTATTTTTCCGAATATGCTTTGGGGTAAGGATTCCATGTGGTTTGGTTCTTTACATGACCATTCTATCCTAGGTTGGGAGCAATTTTTCAATATTTTCAAGACCTAGTTTGATAATTCAAAGTCCCATCCACCTTGGTGAGATTTCTATGATGAGCATCATGATCCAGACACATGCCAGAAACCCTTGGAAGCCAAATATAGGAAGTAGTGCGAAGATATGCTCCACAATTTCTATCATGATGATTATTCCTAGCTTCCGAGCCCCATTCATGAGATTATCAAGAATATGATTGATGCCCCTAAATCAGTCATCCCTCATGTGCCGCCTTGACATTCATGAGCTTTTATTTTTTGACGATGATATCTTCCCAACCAATTACAAGCAAGACTCTCAAATTCCCATTCCTGAAGAGGATGTCATCTCTCATTCTCCTAATATTCTTTGTCCCCCTAATTTGTAAGATGGGGTCCTAATTGACGACGAGCCCTATAATTTTCAATATGATATCTTATTCAATAATCAACTCCCTTTGGAAAATTCCAGTTTGTAAATGATCATCAAAGGGAAGAAATTGTTCCTTGTGAGGAGGTGATTCATCATGATCTCAAAAAAAATTTCCCTCCACTTTTCTATCATGAATGCTTGGCCTTGGACAACATTGTAACTGTTAATTTCAATGAGCCCTTTGTTCTTCCATCCATTCATTACTAATTTGTCTAATTTTCATTTCTTTTTATCCTATTCAATTAGGACTAACATTTTATTTTCAATATTTCATGATCAAATCCATCCTCATTTTGGGCGGTCATGGTAAAATCTTTTTTAATCATTGTCATCCTAGCAATAATAATCATAACACTAACATGCATTTCTCTACAGTAAATGGCACATGCCATTGTTTAATGTTCATCCTTCACAATAGTAGTTTAGGCTCTCATTTTTAGTCATAAGTAATTTATCTTTCTTACTTTTGAATTTAGTTTTTGAGCCAATCACATTAGGGTCATGTGTTTTAATTTTTGCATTTTTTAATTTTAATTTTCTTAGCTATTTACTTTCCGTCATTTACTTTCTGTGTTTGCCCAAATAAGTTCTTTGTAATTTGACATCTTTTACTACTATACACTACTATGTTATTTCACCATATTGTTTATATGTTAACCTATAGCATTATGAAGTTTAGTCGTGATATACATGAGAGGATTTGACGTGGAGGGAGTAGAACTATTGAGAAGTTCTTGTGATCAACCTGGGTACATTGAACTGTTATTTTCTTTTTGTTTTGGTTTTCCCAACACTTCTTCTTTTCCCTCTGCTTTGTCCATTGTGGAATACTAGCCTTACTCTTTTCACTCCCTTCCCTTTTTGGGGATTAATACGAGTACATGTGTCTACTTCCTAGTTACTCTTTTATAATGTTGGTCAGTCCTTACTTAGTTTCCAAGTCATTGAAAATGTCATCATCTTCCTTTTGTTGATTGTTTGTTTGGATAGATGTTGATTCCCAACATCAACAAGATTTCAAAGGGCCAAAAAATAATGATAGAGGAGAACTTATTAAAATATTCCACTTTTCTATTCTTCCTTCACCATCGTGTCTGGAACGATGTCCTTTTCCCTTCCATACTCATTTTTTCCATAAGCATCGTCAATTGGCTTTCATTCCTAATGTGGGAATCTTCATCATTGGTGTCTTACTAGTAAAATTAATTCAAGTTTTGAACTTCTTTGGTTCTTCCCATATGTATCATCATGCTATTGTTTTTGCATCATTGAGTCCAGTTTGACATGTTCATCGTGCCTATATTTTGTTTGCCAATTCATCATAGTTTGACCTGCGTGCCAATCTTGCAAAGTTTCATCATGTCAAGGTCATTTGCATCTTGTTGGTCAAGTTTTATTGTTTTTGTTTTAGTCGTGTGCCCTTCCATTTAAATTCACGATGCCTTGTCTTGTGTATAGTCGATGTCTGCATTATGAAGAGAAAACTATTCCTCCCCCTAGACCTAATTCTCAGATATTCTTAAAAGAAAAAAATAAAAAGGTCGCCCCCCTCTTTTTTCACATAAATATTCTAGACCCAAATTAAATTAATTAAACAAAATAAGAGAAGGAGAAATTGCGAAATGATGTTTTTTCCCCTTCTTTACTAAATCCCTTTGTCACTTTCCCTAATGTCATCCCATGATTTAAAAGAAAATTCCCCTTCCATCTCATATGCGAAGTTTCATTATCCTTAATAAAAATCAACCCCTTTTCACTAAGCATCCCCTTTCTCATTTTCCATTATTATCCTTTTCCCACTTTTTATTTATGTTCTTTCCCAATTACCCCTTTTACCTAGTAAAATAAAGCTCCCCCCTTTTCTTTTTTTTTTCCTCTTAAGCCTCACTTTTCCTTTCTCTTCCATGGAATTTAAAATTATTTTTTTCCAATGATGGCAAAGAAAAAATAATAATAAAGTTCCCTACCTTTTTTATCCATTCTAGTAATATTTTCAACTATGTCATTTCTATTGCAAAAAATGATGTCCCATCATTATTTTAAGGGAAAAAAATATTTAAAATGGGCCCTTTATTTTTTTCCCTTTCTCAAATCCCTCTTGAATTAATTCCCATAAAAAAAAAGAGAGTTATTGTTACACCTCAAAATGTCACACTCATGTGTCCTCCTTGAGTTTTATGTTTCAGCACCATGAAAATGTGGTTGTTATGCTTCCTAGATGTGTTCTATAGGGAAATCTAAAGCCTATTATGGTCCCTATACATGTTGAGAAGATAAATCTATCATTAGGATGTCGAAATATCATCATTTAGACCTTGATTTTTTCCCATTTTTGAATTTTATCGCCCTGCTACCTTGTCCATGGAGGGATAAACTCCAACTTCTAGTGTTAGGGGAGTGATAATTTCCCACTTTGTCTTCCCATGGCATTTATTGGGGGAGTGATAATTTTGATCCAAATACTTTGGCATGGATCTAGGATCATGATTTTGGATATGAGGTTCCATGCTTCGAATCCTCCCTTCCTTTCCATTCCAAGGAGACTACTCCTTCTTGATCCATCATATCCTCCCTTGATCTATCCTTTTATCCATAGTATTTAAGCCTCCAAACCCTATATAATCAAGGTCATCCTTAAGTGAAAAAGGGGGGAAGAAGAGAGTATCTTTACTTTTCTCAATTGTAGAGTGATACATGGAAATAAATCTTGATGATGCCATCCTTATGATAGTCTAATTCTCAAGGGGTGTGAAAGGATAACTTGGAGGAGATGCTTCTAATAAGTCAAGTATATGCTCATATGTACTTCTCTATGGATTTCCATTCAATATAAACTTGGCATGTTTCTCCTATACTTGTGTTAAATGGCATGTATGTTTTACTTTGTTGCATTCAATGTAGATAGATCTCTTTTTTCTTAACAATAATTTATGGAAGGAAGTATTGTGTTGTATTTGCAGGATTCTTGTATGCTTTGGAGTTTCGGGCATTGAGTTGAAAGGCTAGAGAAGCGAGGGCAACCATCCAGAAAGAGATAGGTCATCTACCCTTTCTTACCCTCTTCCTTTCTTGTCTTGTTGTATGCATGAAATTTAGATATAGGAGGATGTTAGTGTCCATTATTTGACCTTTGTATTGTATTAGGGAACCATTTTATATCCAAGAGAAGTTCTACCTGTCCATAGGGAGAATTTTCTACCACTAAAACAGGCAACTTCGCTGGGGACTTTCCCTAGATTTACTAGCCCTTTGAGTGCTTGTTTGGATGATTGAATCTCTTCAAGTGTATGTTTTCTTTTCAATTTATACCTTCACTAATCATTATTGGGAAGCTCTTTGAGTCAATAACTTGATCCACCGTTATATTTGAGCAAGAAGTGTCATTTGACTTTGTCCCTCCCCCATAAAGGGAAATAGAGCGACAATTCCACTTCGTCTCTCCCTGCCAATGTATTGGGGGGTGATAAAATCATTTTTGTCTCTTCCTTCCAGTGTATTGGGGAGTGAAAATATCATTTTATCCCTCTGTCTATGAGGTTAGAGGGGTGATAATTCTCTATTTGGGGAATTTTTTAGTCTCTCTTGATTGCTTTTGCTTTTTTTTTTGTCTCAAGACCCTTTGTGTGAGCCTGGTATGCTCTTGAATTGAGTGTTGGTTGCGTTTTTATTCCTATTTGACTTCTTTCTTTCCTTGCCAACCATTGGATGTGCAACATCAACCTAGGCTAACTTGATCCTTTGTTGAGTTCACAACCTTATTCATATTTGATTCCTCTGATGTAGTGGAATTCAGACCTCTCTTACCTTGATTCCAAACCCCTCAAAGCTCATTTGATTGTGTTTGAGACCTACTTGATTGGTTTCGCATTCAAAGTGTGTTATTTGGGCCTTTTGCATTTCAAATTCTTGTTTGTCTTTATTTTGGGTGAAATCTTGACTCTCTTACAAGTCCAAGAACCTTGTATCCCTGTCACAACTCTTCATTTCCATTTGATTTTGCTTGGATTGAACATTACAGGTTTCAAAAAGATCATCTTTTGATTCTTTGGTTTGTTGAGTATGCAAGTTTTGGATAACTTGGGATTTTGGTTTGCAAATTGCAAGTGTTGAAGGAACGTTGTCTTCGAATTCTTTTAACTCTTGCTTGTTTTCTTTGTCTTCTATGGGTTTTGATTCTTTGCAAAGTGTCATTGAGTCTTTCCTTTTAAATTGAAACAAAGAATATTAGTTTTCAATTATTTTATGCAATTTAAATGTCTTTGAAAGGAAAAAAACAAAAAAGTTGCATTCTTTTGGGGAGTCCAAGAATCATGTATCCTACAATATCTTTGGCTAAAATATGAAATCTCCCTTTGCATTCAAAGAGTAGTTCATGTTTCTTGCATTGAATTTTACGCTTGTTTCTTTGCTTGAAACCTCTTGCTCCTTTCCGTAGATAGGATTCATCGAAATTAAATATTGAATTCCATGCATTTTTATTTTCTTTTTAAGTCTTCTTGGAGTCAGAGTGATAACACCATATAGTCCACTTCCATTCACCCTTTTGAGTAACAAAAACCATAAAAGGAACAAGGTACCTAATCTAAAAATTAACTACACTTTTTCTTTATTAGAAAACAATCACAAGTCTAGGTTGTAGGGCCTTGGTTGTAGGGTGGAGAGTAAATTATCCAAGGCCACTGAAGTAAAAACTAGGAACACTAATGAGTGAAAATCCATTAGTAACATGAAATGATTGTTGGGACATATCCTCTAACACAAGAGTCAAGAAGTAGGAGAATTCAAGAAGAGTACTTGGATCGGTTGCCAACACTCTCTCTCAGTGGGGTTATGAGAGTCAAGGGGGAAATATTAGTAGTGGAAAGTCCTCAGGGTGACGCCACTCTTTGAGATTCTTCGAGTCCAAGACATTTGTCTTATGTTCCCTTCCCATTCACATAAACCTTCTCCTGTGATCGTTCCTCCCAACCACCAAGTGTGAAGTGGTAGCCCTAGTTTCTTTCCCTAGGTTACCTTCCCAGGTGACTGTAGTGGCAGTAACCGTTAATACCTGATACAAACATACAACACATGATTTTGGCTCGTTTCTTCATTGACGACCTCATCTCCTATCTCGGGAAGATCCTTACTTCCTTTCTATGTGTTACAAGAGATTTGTTTGATTGCTTTTATCTTATAGGGACTTTGTTAGTGTGTTCTCTTTGATTTATCAGACCCTAGGTTGAGTCCATGTCCATGGCAACAATCCTAGAGCTTACTAATCAAGGAACCCCTTTGTACATGGATCCTTGAC
Organism: Larix kaempferi; assembly: GCA_027924585.1. Lineage (NCBI taxonomy): Eukaryota > Viridiplantae > Streptophyta > Pinopsida > Pinales > Pinaceae > Larix > Larix kaempferi. The sequence continues at coordinate 2,005,712 of BSBM01000506.1, forward strand.
CTTTTCCTTCTTTCGGAAATATTTTTCCTCCTTACATTACTGCATTGAATCTTCCTGGATTCACTATAGGGTTACGTGTATGGTTGTTTTCCACTCCGGTGATCCTAAATGCTCTCGATGCCTTGAATGCAATCCCTCCACCTCAAGCACATCAAAACCAGGTTGACCCTTTACCTTCTTCACTGGTTGGGTATTCTTCCCTTTGTTCACCCATTCTTGGTGAAAGTCATGATGCTAGTAACCAGGCATCTAAGAAGGAGAATTAAATGAAGAACAAAGAGAAGAAAAATAAGCAATGGGGTAACCAACCAACCATTATTAATCAATATGGGAGTGTTGATAACGTTGAGAATCCTAAGAACATAGGTCACAAACCCAAGTTCCCTTGTAGGATTTGTAAGGGTGATCACCTTCTTAACCATTTCCCTGGTATTCCAAAGGTTTTAGAAGTGTGGTATCATGATCCCCAACATCCCGTGTCACTAGCCTCTGCAAATAATGCAAGTGATGGTCCATTGACCAATGATAATAAGGTTGGGGGTAAAAAAGGTAAAGTCAAGTTTTGTTGTAAGTTGTGCAAGGGAAGTCATCATACTTACCTTTGCCCTCATATAGAGGAGGATTCACATTTATTGGGACACAATGTTGTTTCCCAACAATAACCTTCAGTTGCTTGTTAAGAGTCATCCCCTACCCAACCTATGGTTGATGAAGTAGTCAATACAAATCGATCTTTGAGTGAACCCACTCTTCCCTTAGAGAGTGAATCAAATACCATTAATGTTTTCTTTTTTAGTTCAGATTTTTCTGGACAAGGGAACATCCCATCCATTTCAACGGAACTCCATCCAAGTAGTGAGGTCATTTCCTCTGATTGGAATAATCTAGTAGAACCTCGTCTTTCTTTGAGTATCCCTTTCTAGATAATTGTGCAAGCTTGCTAGTAAGCACATATATCACACTATCATAGATGAAGTGGCCTATGTTAGTATTTTATCTTCAACTGCTTGGAAAGTTGTAGGTTCTCCTAAAATTGTGCCAACCACTAATCATCCATTGGCTTTCAATAGAATACCTAGTGAACCTTTAGGCCCTTCCTCGGATGCCGGTCACCTTAGGAAGAAAAACTATCTGCATTGATGTCATAGTGGTCTAGGGCCCCTTGGATTTCAATTTACTCCTTGGGAGGGACTATGTCTATGCTATGAAATTTATCATGTCCACTCTTTTGAGTGATACATTTTCCCCATGATGGGGAGTATAGTGACCATCGATCAACTTTCGATTGTTAGTCCTGATCATTGTATGAATGTTTACCATCTGAATTCCTGAATGTTTTTTACGTTCAAGTGGTTTCTCCCCCGCCTCAAGTTAATTATGTGGCATTATGTCCCATGCCTTCAACTTCTAAAGAGAAGGAGCCTCTCACAGTATGCTCAACTTCTCTAGACTTAGATTTGGTAGTTGACATGGTGAACCCGTCAATGGGGGCATTGGAACCTGATCTCCCCCTTTTTACCCCTATCGAGTCTCTTGGCATGAATTATTTCCAAAATATTGTTCTTTCATTTGATGAACACCTCTGGAAACCATGGCCAGGGACCACGAGCATAGTTCGCTTTCTATGTCAAGCTTGTTGAAAAATGAAATAGATAATCATGGGCATAGTTTTCTTTATGTGTCAAGCTCGTTGAAAAATGAAACGAATAACCATGAGCATAGTTCATTGTATGTTTCAAGATTGTTTAAAAATGAAATAGATCCTCCTTCTATTAGTTCGAGTCTTCCACTAGATCTAGTACATGAACCTTCATTTCCTCTACCTGTGTCAATTAATATTCTTCTTTATTCCACCCCCTCTAGTGAACCTATTCATATTAGTAGGAAAGAGTCTAATCAAGTGGAGAAGAAGAATCGACGGACAAAACGAAGATTGGGGGGCATGTACTGAACTCTGGATATCACATTGGGAAGAAACCTGCCAATGGGTATCATTCTAAGAATGGTTCATTCTCTATTTCAAACTCGTTAAAAAATGAAGTGGACGCTCCAAGCATAATTCTTTCTCTATTTCAAGCTTGTTAAAAAATGAAGCAAAGACCTCGAGCATTGTTTTCACCTATCTTCAAGATCGTTAAAAACAGTAAGAGGTGCTGAGCTTACTTTTCACTTTTTCGTGCTCTAGTTAAAACATGAAAAATATTCCAAGTGTTTTTGATACCTTATTCGTGCTCATTAAAATCAAGAAAAAAAGGTGTCGAGTTTAGTCCGCTCTTTTCGTACTCATGAAATAATGGGGAAGTGTCTGTCGCATATAGGTTTATCTTTTTATCTAGCCTCGATAGACTATTTACAGAAAAGGAACTGTGCCAAGTTTACTTTTGGTCTTTTTCGTACTCATTTATAAACCATGAAAAACTCATCTTTCGAGTAATAGTTTATCCCTTTTTTGACCTCGTGAGACTAACTACGAAAATGAACTCTTTGGAGTCTCCTTTAAAGCTCTTTTCCGACTGATCCCTAAGCATGAATATATTGCCGAGCAATATTTGTTCTTTTTCATGCTCGTAAAAGGATTTGAAAGGACGTCTATCCAATATAGGTTTATCCCTTTTTCGGGTTGGGTAGATTAGTTACAAAAAAGGTATACTCTAGTCAATTATGACTAGAAGAGTTCTCCCTTGTATTGTTTTATCCTTTTTCGGACGTAGGAGGATAAATTTACGAAGAAAACACCTTGGAGTCTTCTTTAGATTCTTTCCATACTCTCTTAACATGAAAAGATCGCCCAATTTATATTCTCTGGACTTGTAAAACCATGCATCAAAGGGCCCCATATGGGATCGATCCTCTCCTTATCCAGTTTTGTTAAACATATGATGAGGGAATCATCTAAGATGAGCTACACTGAGCATTTGTTATCCTCCTCAAGCTCGTTAAAAAACAAAGAGGTACTCATTGATCATGATAGGGGAAAATTTGGTAAAAATGGGTCAGTTTTGTTGGAAAACATTATGGAAACCATTTGTTGTTGCCCTTGAACATGACACCTTTTTGTGTCTTGTGTTACAGTTGGGTAATCTGCTTGCCTCTGAGTCATACCAATTCCGTGAGTCATTTTTTTCTCCTTCGGCTCATCCGAAGGGTTCCTTAGTCATCGTTGCACTATGTTTTGGTCCATGTCTAGTTGAGTCCATGTTTTCGAGTCACTTGTTGTGCCATCTAATTTTCAAGGGAGTATCAACTTGATTCATCCTTTCTACAATATCATCGACCTTCATCCTCATGTCATTCAAAGTTCCTTTTTGATCTATCATCTTACATCACACTCCTGTGTTAGTTTTGTGTCAATGATGTGGGATACATCATGGCCCTCCTTTAATGAGTCTATTCTTGTCGAATTCAACACATCATCCAAGAATTAAACTTGGAAAAAAATGAGTACCTTATAACTTACATGCCTCAATAGAAGATATTCCTCTCTCTCGAAAGTAGGTTTACATCATTGGCCTTTGATCGGATGATTCCACGAGTGTTCAACTTCAACTCATTTATTCACATTCATTGGAATGTACTAGGATACCTTGGGAGTCATTGTCATCATTGGTGATTTCCCTCTCACTTGTTAATGGTTTACATTAATGACCGATGATCAAATGGTTTCTACCATGTTCGACTTTAGTACATATATTCATATGGTTAGAATCTTATCATTTTAGGATCGAGACGAAGACACTGGGAACCTTTGTTGCACCTACCTTTGTTGTGTGCTTCACCCAGGGTACGATGGATATTATTTGAGGAGATTCAAGTATGGATATTATACTAGTGATCTCACTGGTGTATATACTATTGCACAGATCCACTTTGTACTAGTCTGTGGTTGTGTCATTATTGGATCGTGGATCCACTTTGTATTCTTTTGTGGACATGATCTATTTGAGTCATGTAGATATGGATCTACATTGTATGTTTGGTGGCCATATCCTTAGTCAATACTTTCATGGATTTGCAATTTATTGGTTGGCGTCCATGCTTTGAGTCAGATTATTTTGAGCATGGGTATGCCTACCTTAGGGATGATATTGATATATTGTTTGATCTTGGTTGCAGCATCCGTCCAACTCTCCTCTTCTAGCACCCTTTGTACCTATATCTTGATAAAGGGTTTCGGCCATCGGTTTCTTTTCTGACCTCACACTTTAAGGGGCATATGTTACACCTAAAAATATTACACTCATGTGTCCTCATTGAGTTTTATGTTTCAGAACCATGAAGATGTGGTTATCATGCTTCCTAGATGTGTTCTAGAGGAAAACCTAAAACCTATTATGGTCCCTATACATGTTGGGAAGATAAATCCATCATTAGGAGGTCGAAATATCATCATTTAGACCTTGATTTTTGCCCATTTTTGAAGGTTATCTCGCACCCTACCTTGTCCAAGGAGGGATCGACTCCAACTTCTAGTGTTAGGGGAGTGATAATTTCCCCCTTTGTCTCCCTATGGCCTTCATTGGGGGAGCGATAATTTTTATCCAACTACTTTGGCATGGATTTAGGATAATATTTTGGATAGGAGGTTCCGTGCTTCGAATATTCCCTCCCTTTGCATTCCAAGGAGGCTAATCATTCTTGACCCATCATATCCTCCCTTGATCCATCCTTTTATCCATAGTAGTTAAGCCTCCAAACCCTATATAATTAGGGCCATCCTTGGGTGAAAAAGGGGGCAAGAAGAGAGTATCCTTACTCTGCTAAATTGTAGAGTGATACATGGAAAGCCCAAGCTTGAAGATGCCATCCTTATGCTAGTCTAATTCTCAAGGAATCTAAAAGGAGAGCTTAGAGGATATGTTGCTACTAAGTCAGGTATATGTTGATATCAACTTCTGTATGGATTTCCATTCAATATAAACTTGGCCTATTTCTCCTATACTTGTGTTAAGTGGCATGTATGTTTTACTTTGTCGCATTCATAGTAGATAGATCTCTTTTTGCTTAACAATACTTTATGGAAGGAAGGAATTCTTGTGTTGTCTTTGTAGGATTATTCTATGCTTTGGAGCTTTAGACATTGATTTCAAAGGCTGGAGCAGTGAGGACAACTATATGGAAAGAGGTAGGTCATCTATCCTTTCTTACCCTCTTCTCTTCTTGTCATGTTGTATGCATGAAAGTTAGATATAGGAGGATGTTAGTGTCCATTTGTTGACCTCTGTATTGGATTATGGAACCATTTATATTCAAGACAAGTTCTACCTGTCCATAAGGAGAATTTTATACCACAGTTATTCCCTCATACTCCGAAGGAGGCATCGGGATTATGGTCACAAAACATGTTATTGGGCATGATGGATGAAGTAATTGAAAGTGGAGTTAAGATTTGAACTGTCATTCACATGATTAAATTCAATAACTTTTGGATAAGAACATTCCTTCTTTTAATGGAACCCATATTGATGTTGTATGAAAGATGGTGCTCTATGGAGAGGCAAATTCATATTAAATATTTTAGCATTACAGTATACTTTTATTTGGTGGGAAGGGAACGACCCAATCATGAAGGCCCAATTGTCAATGATTGACCTATATTGTGTCACCTCGACAACTACATATTTGATTCCATCATTAGGCAAAGCATAAAAGGCAATAGCTACCTACTTTCAAATGGCCACTTCGTGGTATACCACTGCAGAAACCATAGTAGCATAATTCAATTACGAATACGAATACATCATGAAAAAATCTAGTACGAATAAAATATGGAAGCAGACTACTTATATATATTACTTTTAATTAAATATTCACAAATATACCATAAATTTACATAGACATTTATATAATAAAATCAAACATATATTTAAAACAAATATATAAAATCTCAACAATATGAGATATGGTGAAAGTGATAGACGACAAGTAGTTATTAATAATTATTTTAATAAAAAAATATGAAATTAAATGATATTTATGTTTAAATAATTAATTTTTTTTTTTAAATTTTAAAAAATTGGATTTTTAAATTTTATTTCCCATTAAAAATAGAATTCGTATCTGTATTACACTACATCGAATAATCGACGAATTCGAATTTATTCTAAATTTGTGTACACAAACTACCAATACGTCCGAATTATGCTACTATGGAAGAAACCATACCTATTCTCACATTTCACTACACGTGCATCACTGACAGGCTAAGTTTACGCTTGCTAAGAAAAAACACTAGCTTGAATTCATAGAGTGGTAGACTACCAACTTTGGCTGGAAGCAACTCCATCGTATGGGTGTGGTTACCACTGCGCAACACGAGATGGATCAAAAACACTAGCACGAGACATATGGTGAAGTGAGTCATTTCTAAGCAAGACATAATAGAAGGTTGTCATTAGTGGCAAGCATGAGTTACAACAAATGGTTGACACACAACAAAACAAATGCATGGGATTGCATGCAGAAGAAACCTCGCATGACAGAGCACAATATAATGTAGAAGATAGCGATGCCACATTCCTCACCCAAATATATATCTCAGCATCAACAATGTTAGCAAATTTCCAAGGGTGGATGTTTTCGTTGTTGTCTGCAACATATGTCTCGGTATATGGGCTAGACACATAACGAAATCCATTTGCACGAACTCATTAACACAGATCTGACCAGTTGGAGTAATGTGAAATGAATATAAAATTACAAATAAGGAATTTGGAATACTGTTGCATTCTCGGCATCAAAAGATAAGTTTGTAAGGGTGAAATGCCATAGAGGATGTTGTTGAAACTGATATGGGTGTGCATATCTTTTGAGAGCATTTCGATGTTGATGGTCTCCTTACTTGATAGAAATACCACTCCTATCACACCCGAAATTCTCGAAAACCATCAAATTCTCAACCATAGATCGAATGTAACAGCGGGACTATGTAGTGTCCCTTTTTAATAAATTGGAAAAATTTCAATTTTTGGTCAATTCGAACCTTGGACTAGTGTGACTCAAATGATTCCAAATGGATCCTAAGACTTTCGAATTGGGTCTGAAGGTGTTTGAAGGGTATTAGGACATAAAAAATGAAGCTGATGAGTGCTTCGACACTCTCAAAATACTTCTGCAACATTCATTTAACTTCAGGAGAAATTAGGGAATTTTACTAGTAATTTCGAGGTTCAAACCCCCATGGGTAGAGGTCACTAATGGATTCCCAAATGCAGTACGACCCTCCAAAATTTCAGAACAAAGACATGGATTAGTTATATGACTTCAATGGGCACCCAAATGCATCATTAATCAGTTCCTAAAAACTGCTACAACTCCCATAAATCAGAGATTTGTAGACATGTCTTAACCTAAGGGGAAATGATAGAAAAATGCTATAACTTGCTATGAAATTTTAGATAAATGTTCCAAGGACTTGTATAATGTTTATGAAACTTCTTCAGTACAATAATGGCTCTCCATACATAAATAAAATCACATATCTTGACTGAAACTTTTCGATACCAAACAACTTCAAGCTCTTACAACAAGATATAAGGGAAAATGGCACCATTCATACATAGTTTGGCATTTTACATAGTTTCACTTGGAGTTTAGATCTGAAGTTTATTTGAGCATCAAATACAGAGTGTAGACATCATATTTCAAATAAATGGGGCCCCTTGGACTTCCCAAAAGAGATCAACATCTCACCATGTGCGCCATTGCTCCAAGAGAAAGGATATGAAGAGAAAAGTGAGAGAGATGTGGGAACAAGTTGAAGAAGAAATGGTCATGAGAAGCCATGTAGCTTCAACCTATAACAACTTAATTCATTGCAGCTCCAAATGAAAGGTTTTAATGGCCTCTCCAATTTCCAATTAGGATGGGAATCTTGCACCCTCGAAATTGGTACTAAGGCAAGAAGAATAAACATTCAACTTGCATGGACAAGCTATGCTCTCTAATTTGCAAAATGAGAAATGATCAAAATCTCCTCTCCTTATTTGTTCTTGTCTTTTATATCCTTCCAAGTCCTCCATGGTTTGAATTTCCTACAAGATCTTCACGCAAACTCGAGTTGGGGAGAGATTCCAATGAGTGCCACTTGTCCAACAATTCCTAGCCTCCCTCTTCCATCAATTCGAATGGGGGGAATATTGGCTTCCATAATTCCCTTTTGCACCCTCTTGGAGGATATTTTTATCCCTGACATGTCATATAGGTTAGATGTTAGCAATCGGGTCTGATCCTTATCATAAGTGTCATAGCATCTTCATCATTGTTGTCATAGAAGATAGGGAATCTAGCCCAAGTGTCACAATACCTATAAGATGCCTCTTCCTCTTCCATGGGAGTTACTCTTCCTCTCGTATTCGACCCTTATTGAGTTATGCCAAGTATAATTCCCTTCCAACTCCCCCGATAACGTTAGAATCCACCTTGGATTCGAATGGGTGAGAGTAGGATGCCATGTGGCATGGAGAATCTTGCTTTGTGTGGGTCCCACACTGCCAATGTGTACTCATGACCGAGTGCCACCTTATTTTCCTATTATAAATATTTATTTATCCCCTTTTAATATATTTTTGTCAAGCTAATTTCCATTTGTGTTTTTATAGATCCCTTATTCCAAATCTAAATGTTTCCACCCCAACCTAGGGAACTAGTAGATTGGTGGAATTTTCCCTTCTATTGATTTATTTGGATGGGGACATTACAGTCCTCCCCACCCAAGATTTCTTTCCCTAAATAAATTCCAAATTGGGATACTACAAAATTTGTTCCTCTTCCCATGTGGCATCCTCACTTGGAAAATCTTTCCATTGTACCAAATATTCTCTTATGGTTCTACTCCTCAATTTCCTTTCTCTTGCCTTCAAATATTTTTCTGGAATAAGTATGAGTTTCCCTTCATCATCTAATGGAGGGAGTGTTTCTGAAATAAAATTTGTTGACCAATATCCTTCTTAAGGCACAAAACATGAAATACATTGTATATTTTTCTACCTCCCGGAAGTTTTAACTCATAAGCTACCTCCCCAACTTTTCGAACTATCTTGTATGGACCATAATACCTTGGTTTAAGATTTTATGATCCTTTCCATTTTAAGGAGGTTTGATTATATGGCTGCAGCCTCAAAGAAACCAAATCATTCACTTGAAAAGTTCTTTCTTCCCTATGTTGATCCACATATTGTTTTTGTTGATTTTGGGCAACCTGTAAATTGTCTTTTAGAAGCTTCAAAATATCTTGAATTTCCTCAACCCAATATTTAGCTTGTGGGGATATACTATCACCAAAAATGTGCTAAAAAAAGGTGAGTGCTTCATAACCATAAAGTGATTTGAAAGGAGACATGCCAATGGACATTTGGAAAGTAGTATTGTAGCAAAACTTACCCAAGTGTAACCATTTAACCCATGCTTTATGCTGCTCACCAACACAATTACTCAAGTACCCTTCCAATCATTGGTTCACCCTTTCTGTTTGGCCATTAGTTTGAGATGATAGCTTGTGCTAGGAGTCAATTGAGTGCCCACCAAATTGAAGAGTTCTTTCCGAAAAGCACTCGTTAATCTGCTATCCCTGTCACACACAATGTTTTTGGGAAGTCCATGCAATCTAAAAATATCTCTAAAGAATAGATCACCCACTTGTGCAACAGTAAAAGATGATGTAATAGAAAAGAAATGAGAAAATTTTGTGAGTCTATCCACCATAACATAAATACATTCCTTACCCAAATCCTTGGGCAAACCTGTGAAGAAATCCATTGAGATGCTTTCCCATTTTTGTTATGGAATGGGAAATGGTTGCAATAGACCAGTAGGATGGGTGTGTTCAACTTTGTTTTTCTGACATAGATTGCATTCATTCACATACTTTATAACATATTCCTTCATCCCTTTCCAAGAGAACCTTTGTCTTAATTGCCTATATGTTTTAAAGAAACTAGGATGGCCCGCTAAAGGAGAATCATGATCTTCCTTCAAGATCTTGTGATTTAGGTTCGAACCATGAACCAAGTATATTTGGTCCTTACAGTATATTAGGCCATTCAATATCTTGTATCTATCATCTCCTTTGACCCCATCTAACACATCACAAGCAAAACTATCTTTGGCATACTCTACTATTAGCATATCTTTCCAATCTTTCGAAATGTCCATAAGGGAAAATGAAGGTCTCCTAGACAATTCATCTGCTACAATACTATTCTTCCCTTTTACATATTCAATGTCAAAATAAAAAGCTTGGACCTTAATTACCCATTTTTGTTTCCTTTTATTGAGATCCTTTTGTGTGAGGAAATGCTTTAAACTGTTATGATCAGTTTTGTCCACAAACTTGTTCCCCACCAGATATTGTCTAAACTTGGCCAAGGAATGCATGATGGCTAACATTTCTTTGCCATATATGGAGTAGAGCTTCTCATGTGGCTGCAATTTTCTGCTCTCAAAATCTATGGGGTGTTGATTTTGCTTTAGGACCACCCCTATTCCTTCTCCTGATGCATCACATTCCAAAACAAATGGTTTAGAAAAATCTGGTAATGCAAGTACTGGACAACTACTCATTACCTATTTCATTATTTGGAAAGCCTTTTCAGCCTCTTCATCCCATTTGAAAGCATCCTTCTTGGTCAAATAAGTAAGGGGAGCAGTTAGTTTGGAAAACCCCTTCACAAACTTCCTATAGTAAGTGCATATCCCAATGAACCCTCTCAATTTAGTGATGTTCTTGGGTGATGGCCATTCAAGAATAGCCTTTATTTTATCCAAGTGCACCTTTAATCCATCTTTCCCAATGATGTGCCCAAGATACAAAACTTTTTTCAACCCAAATTCACACTTGGACAACTTAGAGAACAAAGATTGTTCATGCACGATTTTCAATACAACTTCTAAATGGTGCAAATGTTCCTCCCATGTCTTATTGTAAATCAAAATATCATCAAAGAAAACCAAAACAAACTTATGGAGCTAGTTGCAAATTATTTTGTTCATGCATGATTGGAAGTTGGCTGGAGCATTGGTCAAACCAAAAGGCATGACAAGAAATTCAAAATGACCATAGTGGCATCTGAAAGCAGTTTTCTGCACATCCTCCTCCTTCATTTGAATCTGATGGTAACCGGATCTAAGATCAATTTTGGAGAAGAAATTTTCTCCAAATACCTCATCCATGAGCTCATCTATTCTAGGGATGGGATATCTATTCTTTATTGTCTTCTTGTTTAGAGCTCTAAAATAAATGCACATACTTAGGGTTCCATCCTTTTTCTTCACCAAAACAACTGAAGAAGCATAGGGACTTGAGCTTGGTCTAATGAGTCCCAATTCCAAGAGCTCTTGAATAGCCTTCTCAATCTCATCTCTGAACCTTTTTGGGTGTCTATATGGTGGTATTTGTATAGTTTAAGTACCCACCTCCAAAACAATGGTCTAATCAACCCCTATATCAAGTGGCCTTCCAGGAGGAAGGTCTCCAAAAACAATTTCATATTTGTGTAGTAGTTTCCTTATCTCCCTTGGATGTTCTGCAATCTTTATGTTTGGCTTGGGGGAAGTGATGAAACATTCAAAAGCCCATTCAATATCCCCATCCCTCAATATGGACCTCATACTGTGGGAAGACACCACTTGATTCGGATAGGTGTGCATTCCTCTCCCTACCCTTTGTTTTCCTTCCGAATCTTTGAATTTCATTTCAAGTATTTGGTAGTTCACTGTATGTTCCCCTATAGAGTACAACCATTGCACTCCTAATACCACATTTGTATCAACAACATCCACCACATAAAATCTATAAGAAAATGTGTAATTTCCTATGGTGAGTTGTAGCTTTGGAATCCATGTTTTGCATTCCATAGAATTGTTACTTGGAATGATGACTGTGAACCCATCGAATGATTCAGTAGGTAAATTTCTCCTCTCCACCAAGGCTGCATCAATGAATTTATGAGTTGCTCCTCCATCTACCAATACTGAAACTCTTTTCCCTTGTACGACTCCCTTGCATTGAATGGTGTGAAAATGAGGCACTCTTGAAAGCACTGCCATTCTCCCCTTTTCAGCCAATAGATCGAATGTAACATTGGGACTACCACTAGATCATAAATGGTCGAACTATGGCGCCAAACTTATTTCATGACATAGGATTGCTATTCATATGTTGTTTAGCGGTCACCAAATTCACAAGGTGGTAGGAAGCATTGAGCCAAATAGGGATCGAAGATTTCAAAGGAAGCTTCACATGCAAAATCTTTATCGGAGGTGTACTATACACATACTAGCCTTGGAGCTACCTTTGATATGCAGTACATATATTTATCTATCTAGGTTTTCTTCTGCAATCATTTGATATTAATATTGATAATACTGAGCAGATTAACGTTCAATCCCATTAAAATATGCACTATGGGTATATACATATTAATGGAGGTGAATATGGTGCGAATAGTAGCACTTATGCCTACTCAAATAATCCAAAAGATGACACTTAGAAGACATATCACGGATCTTTGGTTGAAAATATGAAGTTTTGAAGATAAATTGGGCATCATAAAGTTGTCATATACTCTACGTGTTATTAAGAAGATAGCTTGAAGGAGAGTGTCATCAAGAGATGAATTTAAAATTTTAAAGCACCACAGTAGTATATCCCATAGCAAAAAAAATTGCAATCGAACTACGAAACTATTCAATAACCCCGAACCACCGATATAAAATGCAATGTAATTCAAACATGACCCTTGATTTTCTAAATGATGTGAATCTATAGACTAATATTGAATTCTTGGCCATTCATCTTCCTCATTTGTCCATTAGCACATGAAACGCCAAACATTGCTAAAAATTCCTAAAACCCAAAGCAATCAAAACGTTTCATTTTCCCCTCAGACAAGGTGACGGTGATGACAACGATCATCAGTCATACCATAGGAAGGGAGCAAGTATTGCTAGGTTTCTACCTTTTTTTTCCCTTTTATACTCATTCATCCAAGAATCTAATAGTGCGGTGATGGCATGTAAGACTACATATAGGTCCATCTAATACGGTGAAGGAAGAGTTGCATGTTTTTTGAGTTTTCCTGTGTATTTTTTATGACTGATGTCTTCATGCATGTAGGTTACCTTCATGAAAATTTGAGTGGGGGTGATCCCATTGTCTGGGTTTCACTTGGTTGGACTTGAAACGCTGAGAGCGACAGAGGGTATGAGAAACCTCATGTTCTCAGGGGTCGAAAATTTATTTCGACCTGTTGTAGTTTAACAACTGTTTAAATTTCAAGTCTAATTAAAATAAAATAATTAGGCATACATGTACCCTTTCTCTAGTTCTTTTATCATTCAACTTCGTTTTTTTTTATGTCATTTCATATTCTGTACAATTGGTCTATATTTGGGATTATTTATATTATTTCATTTTTTCCTAACTTGTACATAATTGATGAATTTTCAAATTGTAGGCGTTTTTCTTTCTATTGAACTTTTTGAAAAAGTAATCTGGTTATTATGTTAATTTTCCTTTCCTCTTTAGTCTAATGCCTAATGTGGTGCTAATGAGGAAGCAAAAGCAGAAGCAAAACTAGGAGCTAGAATGGAATCTAATTTTGTCACAAATGTAGAAGCAACATTTGACACAAACGTTGGTGCTAAATTGGAAGCCAATTTTAGTGCTATTGAAGAAGTGTCATGTCCCCTTTCATCAATCCGACCAACAGAGGTAGACATGAACTATTTCGGGGCCTCTAAATTTTTCCCCATAACCATAATTCATAACATTTAATATATGTGTGAAAATGCATAAATAATAATACACAGTGGAAATAAACTCTATCCACAAACATCTAACATGCATATACAAACATAATCATAATAGACATTAAATAAAAGCATTGCATACTCAAATACAAAAGAATACTTATGTTTAAACAAAGAATATCAAAGCAACTGATTGTGCAAGAATGATTTTCCACCCAACCGTAGGCGCTCTGTCTAGCATAAACTCTTTATGCTAAGAGGCCACCCCTAAATTGGGTTATGAGTCCACCAAACAAAAGGAAACACGTACAAGCTACTCTCTCTCTTAGTCGACAACCCATTTTTCTCTCCATGCTTAGCCAAATTCTCATACAGAGCTCTACAAGGATCTCACTCAGCCATCACAGCCTTGGATCCAATAATACCTACCCCACACAACACCTTTATGGGATTAGGCATCCCCTTCACCAATCCATGGTTCTCTTGAGTGATCCATCTTGCTAAGTGATTCCAGCACATGCATAGAAAAGATCAACCTGCTATATACTCTTGGAGAACCACCCATGGCCTTAATTCATGGCTTCACAAGCATTTATGAGCAACAAAACTCAATGGGTAAGGGTTCCAAGCTTGTCAAACCTCTATGCTCACCTACAACCATTTATTTTCCCTTTAGATCTGCAGTCTTGTCTCTAAATTTGAATTTCTGGGTTATCCATGTTAGAATATGTAATGATGACAATGGTCATGAACCTCAGTGTGGAGCTCTATGTAGTGTAGATCTACATGAGATAATGATAGAATGAGTGTTGACTCCATAGGATATGAGATGATGGTGAGAAGACAACTGACATATCTTCTGACCATAGTAAAGTACTCCTATCAGTTGCAGATTGACTTATATCAACTGACAGAATTGCCACAAATGTGCATTCAACCCCATGCTTCAATAGCTGCATGAGGTGACTTTCCTGCCAACCTCACACATGCATTCAATGATTGGATTCAATAGTAAAAAAGGAGGTAATTGGCTTAGAGCTCAAAGCACATGGAACACTTTGGATAAGTTCTAAGGTTGACACTTGGTAGCAAAGGATTTAGTATTCCATAGGATCCCTTTTCTCTTCCCCTCTGGTGGAATCATAACCCCTCTAATGCTCTTTACACAAGCATCTTGGACCATTATATTATTTTTCTAACATAATATTTATATATATTTTATGTCAACATGACAAGCCAACCATATGGTCCATGTAGACATATTGACATTATACATGCCTATCCATTCACTAGTTGGGCCTTTTCCTTGATCTCCACACTAGGAATTCATACTGGCACATTTACATCATTTTACATGATCTAATTCAATACATTACAAGGGTCAAACTGGGGGTATTCCAAGAAACAAAACTAGAAGCCAACTTACAAGCAAACAAAACTAGATGCTAAATGGGAAGCTAAATGTGACGTTCATGCAGAAGCAAAATACGAAGAAAACCTAGGTGCTAAATGAGAAGCAAAATATGGCACTATTGTGGAAGCAAAAATGGATGCAAAACTAGGTGTTAACATGGATGAAACACTTGGTGCTAAAGAGGAAGCCAAACATGGAACTAATGTGGTTGCAAAACTAGACATTAACATGGATGCAAAACATGGTGCTAAAGAGGAAGAAAAATAGGACGTGACATGGAAAGAAAAACATGGTGCCAATGTGGAAGCAGAACATGGCACTAAATGGGAAGCAAAACACGGTGTTAATGTGGTAGCAAACATGGATGCAATACTAGACACTAACATGGACACCAACTTGGCGCTAAAGTGGAAGCAAACATAGATGCCAAACTGGATTCTAACTTGTCACCAAATAGGCGTTCAAAGCGAGGCAAATAAACGATTTTAGGTGTTATTCTAGGCGCTATTTGAGGTGTTATACCAAGTGTTAACCTAGGCGCTACTCTAATCATTAAATTGGATGCAATTCCTGGCGTAACTGGGCCAAACTGGATGCTAATTGGGATGATAAAAATGACACTAATTGGGATGCTAAAGATGAAAATAATTGGGAAGCTAATGCTGGCGCTAAAGAGGGCGCAATTTCAGGCACTTTAAAAAAATTCCATGACTCACACGGTTTAACGCCGAGTTGGTCCACTCAATTGGGAAAATTTTATGCTAAATAGGGACACGAAACCTATCACTAATTTACAGTTTTTTTGTAGTGACGAGGAGGATAAGATAGGGTGTATTGCATTTAATTTTAAAGTTATAAATTATAAGCACTTCTGGATTTTCTTAATCTTCCTCCATGATTATCTCTAGATGTTGTAGCTCCAAACTTCACATCCATATTAGATAACATGATTGACAAGAGTCTCAAAGACGAGTCTCTTCTTTTCACACACCTAAAAATATATTGGTTGTTTTCAAGACAAGAATAAGCTTTCCATGCTCCATTACTAATGTTTTCAATACTAATGTTCTATATACCTTGTGATCAAGGTTAACTCCAATATATTTATATGAATTAAATTCCTCTAAAATGTTGTTACTAATCACAAAATTAATGTATACGACCAATTTGGATTTAATAATCATAATCTTTGTCTTGTTAGTGTTTATTGACATGCCCATTCTAGAGCAATTTTTTTTTAAAATTCTTAGATGCTTGTTGACATTAAAAGGACACCTTGTCATAATAACATTATAGTTGACATAGAGAAGAACAACAATTAATTTAAAACCAACATGCTCTCTGATACACCATGTTTATTGACATGCTTATTCTAGAGAAAAAAATCCATTAGAATTCTTAGTTGCTTGTTGATATTTGAGGGATAAGTTGTCATAATAACACTATCATTAACATAGAGAATAAAAACAATTAATTTAAAGCAAACATGCTCTATGATACACCTTACAATAGATTTGAATTGAAAGTATTACATAATGCTTAACAAAGTGAAAATTACATTTTGTTGGACAATCAAAGTCTCAATCTTATCATTGTGATATATTTTAGTGTGATAGTGGTGTAAACCATAGTTCAATCATAGTTCCGCTCGAATTATATTTTATTTTCACCAAAAGGCTTTTGGGTTATAGAATTGACCCCTTGCAAAAATCGTAAATTGTGTTGAGTTAATCACAATGATGGGTGTTTTTTCCCAGGAAAACATTGTTATATGGATTGCTTAGAAGATGGGTGTTTTTTCTCCATGAAAACATTGTTATATGGATTGCTTAGAAGAAATTAAAAGACAAGTCGTAGTATTAAAAAGTCTAAATGTATTAACAAAATTAGGCAATTCACTATATTTCTTAGTTGAAGACGTATGCAATATACAACAACTTGCAATGATACCTTTACACTTAGCTATTTTAAGTAAATATGAAACACAACAATTTAATTTTCTTTTTGAATTTTTAGCAAGGAAAGACAAATCACAAGGACAATACTAACAAAATCACATAAAATTCACAAATTCCTACATATTTCAAATATAATTAACTACTAATCGCATTTGATGGTGCAAAGAATGTTGTAAAAAAAATCCTACTAAAATGTATATATTATGTGGATTCAAACATAAACCATATGTGTGGAATCACATGATTTATTACAGTGGTAAGGTTTCAAACCCAACATTTCCTATTTGTATCAACTATTTTGTGATTACACTAATATAAAGTGAAGATAATGTTATGGTGCATAATATTATAGGGAAATAAACACTAAACCATCCTTTAAACCATCCTTTAATTGAAATAGAAGTTTTATAAATACTTTACAAATTGAATTAGATGCCAAGATATTATAATAAACACAATGACATCATACATCAATTTAGTGCTTGTTGTGGAATTAAAAGAAAAGAAAGAGAAATAAATACACAAAGAGGAACAAGAATACAAGATAAGGCATCTAATATATAGATTTATTTGAATAATATTGAAATGTTGTATTGGCACTTAAACTTTGCAAAACTAGTCTAGACAACAATACAGAGCTAGTGGAAATTATTTATTATTAGAAAAATAAAAGAGACACAATAAATAACTATATTCAAATATAAAGTAATAATGTGCAAATCATGCTTACATCTTCTAAGTGGCATCAAATATCACATTATAGATGATATGCCCCTAAATCAATCCCCATTGGTCTGTTACGTGAATATAAATAACGTTGTGGGGAATAATACTACAAGCCACAATACTCACAACTTGGTAGTTGATAACATTTGACTATATGTGTGGGATCAAAATCCCGACATTAATTTATTTATGTAGGGATTAGTTTCATTACAAACCCATGCAAATGAAAGTGCTATAATGTATAAGTAATCCAAACGGGGTCTCCATTTGCAAACGAATGAGTGCTTTTCAAAATCATCACAAAGCACAACAATTTCATGAGTTGGAGTTTTAGTTAATCTTGGGGAAATTTGAATGGAAATGAAGATAAAATACATAACCTTGAATGACGCACATTTCTCTTTCTACTTTGTCCTACATATCTCCGAGGGCCTCTGCTTCTTCTTTTGTCTCACTGAGCCTCTTCTAAATTATGTAATAAGGATAACTATGATTAAATAAATCAAATCCCTCTATGAATTTGAATTTGGACTTGGTTTAAATTAATATTGGGGTTTGAATGTGAGGTTGGGGGGTGTTTATTACAATGTTCACTACAAGATCTCTAGATCAACCTTAACTATTTCCATCCATGAACAAGTGTTTGATATGTATTGATGCATATATGTGCATCATCCATAATCAAAAGAATAAGGAGGAAAACCGACCCTACAAACTTGAAGTGTGGTGGTGAAAAAATACGAGAGAAGAAACATAATAGGGAAAAATAGTTGTATAAGAGGTGGGAGGGATTTGAATGAAAAATACCTCAAGAAAACAAAGTAATTCATCTAGCAAAATTGTCTCCTTAGGGGGACCGTATTCGTTGTAGTTGGGGGAAGGAATAACCATTGACGAAGTCATGGGTATGATTGAAAAACACCTTGTAATGCACTTGAGGATTTAAGTAGGAGGTTGCAGGATATAAGTCCTCCAAGAGATCATGTGCTACAAATATCGACAATTGATGTTACTCTGTGATGAAAAGTAGTCTAAAGTATCCTAGAACCCTTGTTTTAAAGTGCATCACTATGTTGTTAGTGGAGAGGTCAAGCCTTGCATATACTTACTATGATTCAATCATGTGAACATACAAACTTAGAGATGAGGGTACTAACCCAAATACCCAATTTTGGTATTTGTTTGAAACCAAATTCAAAAAAAAATGCGAGAAATGACAAGCATGCCTCCCTACATGAATGAATTCCATAAGAACAAAGGATTCACCCCTACCGTGCATGGTTTCAATGGGTGCACTACACATATATGAAAGCCAACATAGGGCATCAATCCTCCGTCGCCATTACACCACTTTATTCCTTAAAAAGAACCATTAACGAAGTTATGGGTGTGGACGAAAAATAGCTCGTAATGCACATGAGGATTCAATCAAGAGGTTGTAGGATACAAGTCCCTCCAAGATATCATGTGCTGCAAATCTCGACAAGTGATGTTACTCTATGATGGAAACTAGTCTAAAGCATCCTAGAACCCTTGTTTTAAAGAGTGTCACTATATTGTTAAAGGAGAGGCCAAGCCTCAAAGATACTTACTATGGTTCAATCATGTGAACATAAAGGTAGATATGAAGATACCAACCCAAATATCCACTTGGCACTCGATTGAACTAAAATTAAAAAAAAAAATGAGAGCAATGACAAACGTGCCTCCCCATATGAATGAATCCATGAGTGAGCACCAAAACAAAGGGTTCACCCCGACCATGCATGATTTCAATGGGTGTACCACACATAAACGAATGCCAACATAGGGCATCAATTATCCATCGCCGGTTACACCACTCCTTTCCTAAAAAAGAAGAATCATTTGAATTTGAGGATGAAAGGTTCCATGAATAATCTCTCATCACTTGCTTGAAGATAGCTTCATCACAATAGATGAGAGATAGAGTAGGATTAGGTCACTGTGGATGATGAAAACAAGCAAAATGAAGAACCTTCCATGAAGTCAGGTAGAGGAGTATTAGGTCACCCTGAATGATGAAAACAAACAAAATGAATTTCTCTCCTTCCATGAACTCGTGATCACGATGATGATAATATGTAAAGAACCAAATGGAGGGGGATGAAAATAAAAGATGAGCAATAAGCACCCCATAGTGCAACATTGAAACTTGTGGAGGATGCTTTGCCGGCGATGCAACATTCAATTCTACATTGCGAGGTGCCTATTGCTTCTCAGAATAAAATGAGGAGACTTCCTTGAAGTTGTGATTGATGATGATGGTTTTTAAGGAACCACATGGAGGGAGATGAAAACAAAATTTGGAACCTTCGACAATAATATTGAATACTTCGACAACGATACTGACCACATTACAATTGTCATTTTGAATTTCGAGCGAGAGAGTTTAGTGAGAGATTCACACGATCGTCACAGGTTTCGTTCTAAACTCAGAGAATTTAGTGAGAGATTGACTCATGTTCAAATTTGAATCCATCCTAGTCCTAACAGTCCTTCTAGAAGGTTCTAGCATGTCTCGAGAGTGTAAAGTTAATATTTTCCAAAAAAAAATTAAAATTCTATTTTTACAAATTTCACTAAAAAAATTTAAAGTATTATTTTTACTATTCGATAAGATAATTTATAACCACATTTTAAAGGAAAGATAAATTTTTAAATTACTCGTAAATATGAATTTCAATTTACAAAAAGTTTTTTTAAAATCAACTTGTCCCTCCTTCGTAATTGAGAATTTACAAAAAGTGTGTTTAAAGGGTTTTAAATCTTTGCAAATGCAAAATTTGCATAATCCTAGTATCTACACATGAACGTATAATAAATGTAAAATATCACTGAAAATGGGAGTGGATGAGTAAATTAAGATATATTTATAGATTCCTCGAATTTGAGATAGATGTAAAAGTAAAATCTTCCTTGAATTTAAGATTATAAGAAACATGTTAGATTGTTGAGTATGCCAAGTGTATCTACTATTTAAGGTAGACTTATGCCTAAAAATGAATAAAACATATAAGACTCCTTAAAATATGGTTTGGAGCCTTGAAATAATTCAACAATACCAATTTAAATGTAAATTGGATTTAAATAAGATCAAGAATTTCATTAGAGATATTAAATATGTTATTGTTTCTCTCTAGCAATGCACCTCATGCTCTAAAATGAGGTAAATTAGAATGCTAGTTATGACTCTATTAATGCACCTCATGCTCTAAAATAAGGTAGATTGGAATGCTAGTTATGTTTCTATTAATGCACCTCCTGCTCTAAAATGAGGTAGATTGAAATGCTATTTATGATGTATGGAAATATCAAATATATGTTGATCTTTGTTGTCTTGAACTGTGCATATTAGACTCGGAGTAACATTTAGTGCTAAATGGTTGGCGCTTATTAATTTAATGTTAAACTTTCTTCAGAAATTTTTTCTGCCCATTCTAATAATTTTTTTGGTACTTTGCCTGGTTTTTAGCTAACTGTACCAAACTTCAATTGTTGGATTTAAGAAAAATAGTTTGAAACACAAGAATTTAATTTTCTTTTTGAATTTTTAGTAAGGAAAGACAAATCACAAGGACAATACTAACAAAATCACAGAAAATTCACAAGTTCCTACATATTTCAAATATAATTAACTACTAATCGCATCAAATATAATTAACTACTAATTGCATTTGATGGTGCAAATAATGTTGTCAAAAAAATCCTACTAAAATGTATATATTATGTGGATTCAAACATAAACCATATGTGTGGAATCACATGATTTATTATAGTGGTAAGGTTTCAAACCCAAGATTTCCTATTTGTATCAACTATTTTGTGATTACACTAATATAAAGTGAAGATAATGTTATGGTGCATAATATTATAGGGAAATAAACACTAAACCATCCTTTAATTGAAATAGAAGTTTTATAAATACTTTACAAATTGAATTAGATGCCAAGATATTATAATAAACACAATGACATCATACATCAATTTGGTGCTTGTTGTGGAATTAAAAGAAAAGAAAGAGAAATAAATACACAAAGAGGAACAAGAATACAAGATAAGGCATCTAATATATAGATTTATTTGAATAATATTGAAATGTTGTATTGGCACTAAAACTTTGCAAAACTAGTCTAGGCAACAATATAGAGCTAGAGGAAATTATTTATTATTAGAAAAATAAAAGAGACACAATAAATAACTATATTCAAATATATAAAGTAATAATGTGCAAATCATGCTTACATCTTCTAAGTGGCATCAAATATCACATTATAGATGATATGCCCCTAAATCAATCCCCATTGGTATGTTACGTGAATACAAATAACGTTGTGGGGAATAATACTACAAGCCACAATACTCACAACTTGGTAGTTGATAACATTTGACTATATGTGTGGGATCAAAATCCTGACATTAATTTATTTCCGTAGGGATTAGTTTCATTAAAAACCCATGCAAATGAAAGTGCTATAATGTATAAGTAATCCAAACGGGGTCTCCATTTGCAAACGAATGAGTGCTTTTCAAAATCATCACAAAGCACAACAATTTCATGAGTTGGAGTTTTAGTTAATATTGGGGAAATTTGAATGGAAATGAAGATAAAATACATAACCTTGAATGACACACATTTCTCTTTCTACTTTGTCCTACATATCTCCGAGGGCCTCTGCTTCTTCTTTTGTCTCATTGAGCCTCTTCTTCATCTCTTCTAAATTATGTAATAAGGATAACTATGATTAAATAAATCAAATCCCTCTATGAATTTGAATTTGGAGGTGGTTTAAATTAATATTGGGGTTTGAATGTGAGGTTGGGGGGTGTTTATTACAATGTTCACTACAAGATCTCTAGATCAACCTTAACTATTTCCATCCATGAACAAGTGTTTGATATGTATTGATGCATATATGTGCATCATCCATAATCAAAAGAATAAGGAGGAAAACCGACCCTACAAACTTGAAGTGTGGTGGTGAAAAAATACGAGAGAAGAAACATAATAGGGAAAAATAGTTGTATAAGAGGTGGGAGGGCTTTGAATGAAAAATACCTCAAGAAAACAAAGTAATTCATCTAGCAAAATTGTCTCCTTATGGGGACCGTATTCATTGTAGTTGGGGGAAGGAATAACCATTGACGAAGTCATGGGTATGATTTAAAAACACCTTGTAATGCACTTGAAGATTTACGTAGGAGGTTGCAGGATATAAGCCCTCCAAGAGATCATGTGCTACAAATATCGACAATTGATGTTACTCTGTGATGGAAAGTAGTCTAAAGTATCCTAGAACCCTTGTTTTAAAGTGCATCACTATGTTGTTAGTGGAGAGGTCGAGCCTTGCATATACTTACTATGATTCAATCATGTGAACATACAAACTTAGAGATGAGGGTACTAACCCAAATACCCAGTTTTGGTATTTGTTTGAAACCAAATTCAAAAAAAAATGAGAGAAATGACAAGCATGCCTCCCTACATGAATGAATTCCATAAGAACAAAGGATTCACCCCTACCGTGCATGGTTTCAATGGGTGCACTACACATATATGAAAGCCACCATAGGGCATCAATCCTCCGTCGCCATTACACCACTTTATTCCTTAAAAAGAACCATTAACGAAGTTATGGGTGTGGACGAAAAATAGCTCGTAATGCACATGAGGATTCAATCAAGAGGTTGTAGGATACAAGTCCCTCCAAGATATCATGTGCTGCAAATCTCGACAAGTGATGTTACTCTATGATGGAAACTAGTCTAAAGCATCCTAGAACCCTTGTTTTAAAGAGTGTCACTATATTGTTAAAGGAGAGGCCAAGCCTCGAAGATACTTAATATGATTCAATCATGTGAACATAAAGGTAGATATGAGGATACCAACCCAAATATCCACTTGGCACTCGATTGAACTAAAATTAAAAAAAAAAATGAGAGCAATGACAAACGTGCCTCCCCATATGAATGAATCCATGAGTGAGCACCAAAACAAAGGGTTCACCCCGACCATGCATGATTTCAATGGGTGTACCACACATAAACGAATGCCAACATAGGGCATCAATTATCCATCGCCGGTTACACCACTCCTTTCCTAAAAAAGAAGAATCATTTGAATTTGAGGATGAAAGGTTCCATGAATAATCTCTCATCACTTGCTTGAAGATAGCTTCATCACAATAGATGAGAGATAGAGTAGGATTAGGTCACTGTGGATGATGAAAACAAACAAAATGAAGAACCTTCCATGAAGTCAGGTAGAGGAGTATTAGGTCACCCTGAATGATGAAAACAAACAAAATGAAGTTCTCTCCTTCCATGAACTCGTGATCACGATGATGATAATATGTAAAGAACCAAATGGAGGGGGATGAAAATAAAAGATGAGCAATAAGCACCCCACAGTGCAACATTGAAACTTGCGGAGGATGCTTTGTTGATGACGCAACATTCAATTCTACATTGCGAGGTGCCTATTGCTTCTCATAATAAAATGAGGAGACTTCCTTGAAGTTGTGATTGATGATGACGGTTTTTAAGGAGCCACATGGAGGGAGATGAAAACAAAATTTGGAACCTTCGACAGTAATATTGAATACTTCGACAACGATACTGACCACATTACAATTGTCATTTTGAATTTCGAGCGAGAGAGTTTAGTGAGAGATTCACACGATCGCCACAAGTTTCGTTTTAAACTCAGAGAATTCAGTGAGAGATTGACTCATGTTCAAATTTGAATCCATCCCAGTCCTAGCAGTCCTTCTAGAAGGTTTTAGCATGTCTCGAGAGTGTAAAGTTAATATTTTCCAAAAAAAAATTAAAATTCTATTTTTACAAATTTCACTAAAAAAATTTAAAATATTATTTTTACTATTCGATAAGATAATTTATAACCACATTTTAAAGGAAAGATAAATTTTTAAATTACTCGTAAATATGAATTTCAATTTACAAAAAGTATTTTTAAAATCAACTGGTCCCTCCTTCGCAATTGAGAATTTACAAAAAGTGTGTTTAAAGGGTTTTAAATCTTTGCAAATGCAAAATTTGCATAATCCTAGTATCTACACATGAACGTATAATAAATGTAAAATATCACTGAAAATGGGAGTGGATGAGTAAATTAAGATATATTTATAGATTCCTTGAATTTGAGATAGATGTAAAAGTAAAATCTTCCTTGAATTTAAGATTATAAGAAACATGTTAGATTGTTGAGTCTACCAAGTGTATCTACTATTTAAGGTAGACTTATGCCTAAAAATGAATAAAACATATAAGACTCCTTAAAATATGGTTTGGAGCCTTGAAATAATTCAACAATACCAATTTAAATGTAAATTGGATTTAAATAAGATCAAGAATTTCATTAGAGATATTAGATATGTTAATGTTTCTCTCTAGCAATGCACCTCATGCTCTAAAATGAGGTAAATTAGAATGCTATTTATGCATCTATTAATGCACCTCATGCTCTAAAATAAGGTAGATTGGAATGCTAGTTATGCTTCTATTAATGCACCTCCTGCTCTAAAATGAGGTAGTTTGAAATGCTATTTATGATGTATGGAAGTATCAAATATATGTTGATCTTTGTTGTCTTGGACTGTACATATTAGACTCGGAGTAACATTTAGTGCGAAATGGTTGGCACTTATTAATTTAATGTTAAACTTTCTTCGGAAATTTTTTCTGCCCATTCTAATAATTTTTTTGGTACTTTGCCTGATTTTTAGCTAACTGTACCAAAATTCAATTGTTGGATTTAAGAAAAATAGTTTGAAGGGT
Source organism: Larix kaempferi (assembly GCA_027924585.1). Classification (NCBI taxonomy): domain Eukaryota; kingdom Viridiplantae; phylum Streptophyta; class Pinopsida; order Pinales; family Pinaceae; genus Larix; species Larix kaempferi. The sequence continues at coordinate 2,031,371 of BSBM01000506.1, forward strand.
GAACTACCTAATTATCTATCATTTTTTAATGAGTTGAGAGGCTTGAGTGTTGGTTATAATAAGCTTTATGGCAACATTCCTTACTGGATCACAAATATTTCTCAACTACAAGTGTTTGATTTATCCAACAATAAATTTAGTGAAAGATTACCGTCCAACCTTGAGAGACTAAAAGGATTCAACATGCTTGGGTCTTCTCAACTTAATAGTGCAGACACACTATATGAGGATGTAAGCATTGTAATGAAAGGAACTGAGTATACTATCACATATGTGTGGAGAGAAAATACAATATTTGATTTGTCTAACAATAATCTCAGTGGAGACATCCCTTCAAGCATCAAAACTTTGAGGAGCTTACGGTTGTTGAATTTATCTGGTAACCAACTAGAAGGAAAAATTCATTTATCTCTTAATGAGATATCTACTTTGGAGCAATTGGACTTATCCAAAAATAATTTGAGTGGAAGGATTCCTCAAGAGCTCTCTAAACTAATCAAGTTAGCATCTTTTGACACTTCATGTAACTTACTGTATGGGCCAATACCAATAGAAGCACAATTCGACACATTTGGTGCAACTTCATTTCAAAGGAACAAGTGCTTAAGCGGTAGTCTTTTGCAAGCCTGCAAAGAAAATAAAAAGAAAGAATCAATGGGACAAGTTAGTGTTAGTAAAGTTGGAGGATGGCTACATCGTGTGGATGAAAAAGTACCATTAGTTACCTTTGGTTTGGGATTTGGCACAATTATAAATGTGATGATATTATGTAACAAAGCAAGACATTGGATAATACCCAAAAACACACCATTTTATGGAGTGTATCAATTCCCAGATAAGAAGCAGTGTTTAAAAAAATCATGATAAAGTTTGGGGAAGAATAAAACAAGTATCATGTATGGTTTTGTAATATGGATAGAGGAAGTTTTTTTTAAAATAAAAGAAAAGATTATGATAAAAGAAAGGAAAATAATATTTTGATGAAATACTATAGTATTATATATAGTTGTAGTTTTTGGATTAAATTTATAATAATATTTGTGTTTTGAATTGTATGAAAATGTTTTATGTTTATTAAGTTATATTATTATATTTATTTAAAAAAATATAAAATAATTAATAAGATGAAGATAATTGTATCATATTATTGCGAAAATTATCATAAATTTTATTGAAAAATGATATTATGAAATAAAAAAAAAAAATATTAAATAATATCCCTCAAACATGATTATTTTAAAAAATCGTTTTTGTCATTACATTTTACTTATACATGTCAAAGAAAAAAATAATAAAAAATAATCTTCATATCATTAAAATCATATCCATATATATATGATGTGGATTTAATAGTTGGAATGTCTCCAATTGGCTGGCAATAATCTTAGCAGAAGTATTCCACCTTCTCTTAGCAACTGCACGTTTCTCAATTGTTGTCCATTCAATTTAAAAATCTCAGTGGTCAAATCCCTTCCGTTTTGGATCTGATGAGAAGTCTAACTCATATTTATTTGGATGGTAACTCACCAAGTGGTCAGATTCCTCCAGCTTTGAGAAACAGCACGTCTCTCCAAGAGTTGGTCATTGGATACAACAATCTCAATGGTCCAATCCCTTCAGCTTTCAGTCTGATTAAAAATCTATCCTATCTTGACTTTGAACGAAACACACTCACTCATCCCTCCAACTCTCAGAAATTGTAGTCAGCTATTGTATATTGCCTTTTTTCACAACAGCTTGAAGGGAAAAAATTCTGCTGAACTTGGACTCTTGCAGAATTTATAGCACCTTTATTTACAATCTAACAAATTGGAAAAAAACCATTCCTGCATCTTTGGGAAATTGCTCTTCTTTTCAGTTTTTATTTTTGGGGACAACCCGAGAATGTCAGGTAGTATACCACGCCAGTTGGGTAACTTGGGAATGCTTGCCCAACTCTCTATTTATGGTCCAGGTAATATTTCTGGCTCTATCCTTTTGAAATAAGAAATTGTAGCAATCATTTTTGGCTGGGTTTAGGATACAGTAAAATCCAAGGCTCTCTACCCACGAGTTTATTCCAACTTCCCCTCTCCACAATAAGTCTTCCTGAAAATGGCTTATCTAGTGACATCCCTCAAGCCTTCGTCAATTTCTCTCATACTCCATCCACATCTTTGGCCAAGCTTAACTAGCTTAGGTTTTTAGATTTAAGAAAAAATATATTCTCTGAGAGTTACCCAGTTACTTTGCATATTTTTCTAAATTAAGAGTCTTGAGTGTTGGTTATAATAAGTTTTTTTGCAAAATTCCTCTATAGATTACAAATCTCACCCAATTGCAGGGGCTTGATTTATCCAACAATAAATTTTGTGGAAGAATACCATCTAATTTGGAGGGACTCCAAGGATTCAAAATCACTAGTTCTTCCAAAATGATTTTCTAATACACTATATGATACTCTCAAGTTAGTAATGAAGGGAGCTGAGTGAAATTTGACATATGTGCTGCCATCAAACACTATATTGGATTTGTCTAAAAATAATCTCCAAGGAAAAATACCTATAAGCATAGGGAGTTGAAGTCATATGGGCCTCCTAAATTTATCTAGGAACCAATTGGAAGGGAACATCACTCTCAGTAAGATATCTACTTTGGAGTAGTTAGACTTGTCCATAAATAATTTCACTGGATTGATTCCTTTAGAGCTTTCAAAATTATCCATGTTGCCAACTTTTGATGTTTCATCTAATAAACTTTGAGTGTCTATCCCAAAAGGAACACAAATTGGCACTTTCAATGCAACTTCATTTCAAAGGAACAAGTGCTTATGTGTCAATCCTTTACAAAAATGTAAAGAGAAGCAACTAAATACAAGCATTGGTATTAGTAAAGAGTGGGGATGGAAGAGTTGTGTGGAAGAGCATGTCTCTTAATTGCATTGGGGTTGGGAATGGGGATCGGATTTGGTGGAACTATAAGTATAATGACACTATGGGATAAAGCTAGACATTGGGTACTTTTCCATAAAAAATCAATGTTTTATGGAGTGTACCAATTCCCTTAATAGCATATAAATTCATTCTCCCTAATTAAAATGCAAAAAGAGGCTATATGATGTCTATGTATTGTGAAGAAAAAAAGAATCATTCTTACAATAATGCAATATGATGTAAAAAAGATGCTATATGATGTCAATGTATGGTGAAGAAAAAAAACATTCTTACAATAATTATACTATTTTTTGTTAAATAATATTTATGATATTGTATTGTGAATACATGGTTATTTTTTTATATATTATCTCAGATTTTGGACTTCCTTGAGTGGATCAACAAGATTAACCAGTGTAACAAGTGTACAGTTGGGATTCATTTCATGGTCGTAGTATCTTGTTATGCTTAAATGCATCTTGATTAAGATTTAAATAAGCTTCAATTATGTGGTGGTTAAAAACTGGGTATGTTTATTAGATAGTATTTGTTTTATGTTTATATTAAATAGTTTTATGTTTAAAAGACAACCATCTCCACAAAACTAAGTGGTTGGCTACACCTATAGACGTTCACTGTCAATTTACTTGTGGTTGTGCTATTAGTATTATGAAGTCCATGTATAGTGTTAGTTAAATGGGTTGTCCATGCATGAGCTACTAGTTATCCATGCATCAACTACCAAGTGTTTTTTATATTTCTTTTTTTATAATTGTTTATTTCTAATTTTGAACAACGCCCATAAAATCAATTTGGATAGTACAATTGTCTCTTCATCCTTCAAATTAGGAAAAACATAGATGGTAATCCACCCAAAATTCTAAGATATAAACACCTATAATAAGTACTTCACTGGCCAACTAATGGTTTACAACTACTTGAGATTGATACACTATATTTATATAATTGAGAACAAGATGTCACTTTTATCACAAAATTTTTTATGAGATTTTTTTTCTTTATCTATTTTTCTTCCAATCAAATGAATATATAAAGAATTTATTTTAAAATGTATTGATATAAAGTTTAGCAAGTGATTTTTTTACTTATCTAAATTAAAATTGGATCAAACTTAAATATTATTAATTTTATTTATTATATAAAACGAGACACACACACACACACACACACACACACACACACACATATATATATAACTTATTTTTTATATGTGATTTAAGTATTAAAAAAATCACAAAATTTCTTTTCTAAAAGATTCTGAAAAAAATGTATTGTTTAATGAGCAACTAATTAGATTTAGAGGAGCAATTAAAGGTAAAATAACAATCATCCCGGATGCGGGCTCCACCACGACAGTTGGACAACATGCAGAGGAGGAGCCTCGACCTGGGAGCCCACAATGTGGCACCCCACTTTCCATGCATTAACATCTTGGCGGTCGATGATGATGCTCATTCAAGCCATTTCAAATGGACGTCCCTTCATCTACTGGCGGGACGTGATCTGGGTACTTGGTTCATTAACTTTGGCTCTCTTCTCATTGATATGGCGCGTGTGGGCTTTGAGAACCACCCCAAAAGCAGGCTAAGGGAGAAAGATGAGGGCATATCCTCCATCAATCCTCGGCTTCGTGTTCGCATGCGCTGGTCTTGCCCTGCAATCTACAGTTTTGGTCTGTGGAATTTGGTCTTGCTTCACTTTGTGCTCTCAGCAATGTCTCGACAACGTGGTTCTCCTCGCTGGGGAAGTGAAAGTCAGGGCAAGAGCTAGTGTCCCCCTGCACCGGTAACTGAGGATGGATATGACATGGGAGTCTCCATGCCGGTCTGCATTTTGATAGATGTCTGGGAAGCTCGACTGGTCTCAGAATACCTGGATTCGGGGAAAGGAAGAGGTAACATCAATCATTATTGGCTCATGAAGAATATGATGGGTAAGCTCATGGAGGATATGATAAATAGTTGGAGCTCACCAAAAGGTTCAGTGCTAGCTTCCAGAGCTAAGCTCATTGAAGTGGACGATCGGATTGCAATCCTGGATGCCACCTTTTCCTGGAAGCTCCTTGCAGTTGGACGTCGTGGCCCGAAAAACGTGGAGGTTGGAAGTGCTAGCGCTTCAGGCGATTAGCCGGTTGGTAAGGGTGCGCCCTTGGGAGGGCACATGGCTCGTTTAGCTCCATTCCCGACTCCTTCTACTATCGAGTCTCCTCCTAGTAAAAAATATGCAATCCTGTGGAGCATGACCCCATGGATTCTCACAAGATTGCACCACTGCCAGTCAAGCTGCCAGAGCCCGACAATGCCTTCCAGGGCGGTTTCCCCATTTTGGAGGAAACCCCTCCCGAATAAATCTTCCATGAAGGTCTCGAAGATGGCTTCACAGCCCACTGGTTCACTCTATTTTTTCTAGCTTTTATGTTATAGAATGTTTAGCAGTTTTTTGTATAAGTTAGCTATGTACAGTTCAAACTGTGATAAAAAAAACTCGAGCTCGACCTCCCTCTAAGAGACAGTTTTTTTGTATGGTTTATAAGAGCCACAATAACATCTTTGATAGATTGGGATGGTGGTTCCATTGTCTCAAACCACCTCAAATGCCTACGAGCTATGTAAATTTCTTCTTTTTTTTATCAATATATTTTGCAAACTGACAAAAAAAAGGTAAAATAACAATCAAATAATGAAAAATGGCATCTTCTTTGTATATATATTTTCATACTATATTTTTATTTTCAAAAGAGTTTTACTAGTGAAGTTATCCACTTTATCCAGTAAAACATGAATTTGTAAAAGGTCAAAAGACAACAATCAACTTAACATTCAATTTAAAACTCTATGTAAATTCCCAAAACTGTAAGAGTACTTTGGACTTATATTTTCATAATTTTTATTGCAGCGAGAGTAGTGAGGTGCTCTCAAGTTTGTCATGTTATGTAAATTATCCTTCCCCAAAATACAAAGTAATTAAAAAAATTCATGTCAGCTCATAACTTATCAAAAATAAAAAGTATTTAAAAAATTCAATTTTATGTTATGAAATGAAATGAAGTGCACCAATGTTGGAGAGCATAGCCCACGGACAACATACTTGGATTGTGGAAACCACGATATTGGAATGTTTTTTTTTCGTTGTAATAATAATAATTCTAGCAAGATTCCTCTATGGATTACAAATCTCACGCAATTGCTGGTGCTTGATTTATCCAACAATAAATTTAGTGGAAAAATACCATCTAATCTAAAATGGCTCCAAGGATTCAAAATCACTAGTTCTTCCAAAAGTATTTCTAATACACTATATGATGCTCTGAAGTTAGTAATGAAGGGAGTTGAGAGAAATTTGACATATGTGTTGGCATCAAACTTTATATTGGATTTGTCTAACAATAATCTCCGAGGAGAAATACTTATAAGCATAGGGAGTTTAAGTCATATGCGCTTGCTAAATTTATCTAAGAACCAATTGGAAGAGAAAATTCCCGCATCTATCTATGAGATATCTACTTTGGAGCAGTTAGACTTGTCTAGAAATAATATAATTGAATGGATCCCTTTAGAGATTTCTAAAGCATCCATGTTATCATCTTTTAATGTTTCATCTAATAAACTTTGTGGGCCAATCCCAAAAGGAACATAAATTGACACTTTCAAAGCAACTTCATTTCAAAAGAACACGTGCTTATGTGGTAATCATTTACAAGAATGTAAAGAGAAGCAACAACAAAATACAAGCATTAGTATTAGTAAAGGGTGGGGATGGATGAGTCATGTGGATGAACATGCTTCTTTGATTACATTGGGGTTGGGAGTGTGGATCGGATTTGATGGAACTATAAGTATAATGTCACTATGGGATAAAGCTAAACATTGGGTACTTTTCTATAAAAAATCATTGTTTTATGGAGTGTATCAATTCCCTAAGTAGCATAGAAATTCATGGAATATGTCAATTCCTTTAGTAACATAGAAATTCATTCTCCCTAATTAGAATGCAAAAAGATGCTATATAATGTCTATATATAGTAAATAATTTTTTTTTTGGTTTACAATGATGCAAAGAGATACTATATGATGTCTATGTATGGTGAAGAAAAAAAAAATTATTATAATAATTACAATGATGCAAAAAGATACTATATGATGTATATGTATAGTGAAGAAAAAGAAGCATTATTACAATAATTATATTATTGATTGTTAAATAATATTTATGATATTGTAATGTGAATTTCGACTATCACTATGAGAAACTTTGTCACTTGTAAGGTTTTTGTTTTTTTAATTCTAAATAATACAAATAAACTGGATTTTTTTCTTTTGAAAAAATGTGAATACATGGTTGATAGAGTAAAAAATGATAAATGATGATAACGTGAAGTTAAGATTAAAACTTTGGTTTATTAATAGTATTATGAAGTTCATTGTTTTATTTGTTATTTGTTTTTAAATATTGTGATTGCAGAGTAAAACCTGATATATAATGATAATATGAAGTTAAAAATAAAATATTGTTTTATTAATATTTTTTTCTTATAAACAATATTCTTTGTTTATATATGAATGATATTTTTATTTTAAATGTGATTTAAATTATAATTATAAGAAATTAAAAATAAAAACTAAATATAAATTTAAATGTAATAAATTTATATTTAATTTTATACTATTTAATACATATTTAAAAAATGCAATAAATTTATATTTTATTTATAATTAAAAATATATGTCTATTCCATTGGTGTAAAATACATTTCCACCGATTAAAAAATACATTTCCATTCTATCACCAACTAATGGCTTACAACTAGTTGAAATTGGTGCGCCATATTTATATAATTAGCAACATGATGTCACTTTTATCACCAATTTATTGTGCGAGATGTTTTTTATTAGTCTGATTTTTTTGCAATTAAATGAATATATCATAGGTCCAAAAGGAAGAGTTTATTTTAAAATTTACTGATATAAAGATTAGCAATTAATTTTTTTCTTCCTCTACATTAAAATTGGATCAAATTTTAATATCACTAAATTTAATTATTATATAAAACAATACATACATTATAAAACTTATTTTTTTATATATGATTTAAGTAGTAACTAAACACAAAAAAAAATTCTATAAAATTTTGAAAAAATATTATTATTATTAAATTTGAGTAAGTAACTATCGGGAGGCTAATATGGAGGCAGATATGCTTTCTAAGCGTGCTCTTCATTCTCAGGCGGGGGTCATCATGTGGCAAGAATGGCAGGCAGATTCTCTTTCTTCACGGGGTTCTTATCATCTTCATTGGTCTTGATTTTTTGATGCTATTTATATCTGACTGTATTTTGTTAATTATGCACTATATATTGCGGGTATTTTTCTTACTTTTCGGTTAGCTACATGTGCAGATACATCTTAGAGCCTGGATCCAACTACTGGTTGGACATCTATGCTCACACTATCTTTTTTTGCGGCAGATATGACAGTCAATATGGCTGCATTTTGGCATATTCTAATATGTTATGTTTTATATTTGATACTCATGGTTTTTGACAGCTGTTGCTGTAGACTTATTTGATATTATTACATGATCACGGACTTATTGTTTATACTGTGATATTTGGATCCGTTTCTCCACCCGGAGGGATTCTTGACTATTATTGTGGACATATGGTGCTATTTCTGGACTGTACTGTTGTTGATGGTGACTCATCTGGCAATGTCTGGCAAGTCCATATTACTGGACTTGTGAGTAGACATGTATGATTCTGACAGCTGGTGTTATTTACTATTTCGTATATTAATAGTAAGTTAAATTTTTCTGTGAAAAAAAAAAGTAACTAGATTTACAAGAGAAATTAAAGGTAAATTAACAATCAAATAATGAAAAATATCATCTTCTTTTCATATATACATTCTTACTACATTTTTATTTTTAAAACATTTTATATAGTAAACGTGACTTTGTAATTCTAAGAGTACTCTAGACTTATACTTTCATAACTTTTATTATTGCACCGAGAGTAGTGAGCACCAAGAGTAGTGAGTAGCGAGGTGCTTTTAGCCTAGTATAAGGAAGATGTTGTTAGGTTTGTCACCTATCGTTCCCAAAAAGAAAAAGTAATTAAAAAATTTCATGTCAACTCATAACTTATAAAAAATAAAAAGTAATTAAAAATTTTCATTTTGGTTTATACAATAAATTAAAATAAAAAACTAGAATAGATCCAACTTAAACCTGATAGATCTATTTTTTTGAGTAATTTTTTTTTTCTTAATTTTTTTACACATCAAGAAAAAAATTAGACCTCAAGAAAATCGATCCCTCTCAGTGCTTAATAGATCCATTTACAATAAATCTATGTTGGTTCTAATTCAATTAACTACAAGAATATAATAAATACTAGTATGATTGTGGACTTAAAACCGACCCATTACTGCTTGATTGAGATAAGATTTATTGGTTTTCCTAATGACAACATCTATTAATCACTCTCTTCTACTTTTGATAATGGAGTTTTCTTACCATCATTGTATCCCATGATCTTCATTGTATCCAGGTCCACCATCAATGTAGTCCACCATCATTGTGATCCCCTCAGGTGGTGGAGTGTAGATATTGCAATATGAGCATATGATCTCCCCTCAGGGGGTGGAATGTAGATATTGCAATAGGAGCATAAGATCTTAATTGATCTCTTGCCTTCAGAATTTTTTTCTCTATTACGGCCCTCCAAATGAAAGAACTTATCATGAATTTCCCTTTCTAATAGGGAAGTGGTGAGGTGATTGAACATTGTGTTCGAGAAGATTTAATGGACTACAGCTCTTTGACCTTCATTTTTATATAGCCTATTGACAAAATCAAATTTCGACCTGATTAAAGAAACTCTAGGTTGACCATGCTTTTGTTTGTTAAGAGTAGGTATGACCCTTCGATACCCATAAATAGGAGTTCACTATGGCCTTGAAAAAACAAAAAGTATTCTAAATGGTGCATGACGAAGAGTAAAGTTGAAGGGTCCATGGAGTTATCCTAAAGCTAGTGTGTTGGAACATGAAATTAAAAAAGAATCAATGAACGTGTATGAAGGATACCTAGTTAAATAGAATTTGTGTGATTTGACAGACGAGGCAAACTTGACTTGACAAGTTGCAATGGTTTAAGAGTGACGTAAGAGGTTAAGGATGATGTGCCTGTAGAATATGGAACAATGAACACATACAAAGCAAGGGTTACAGGGAAAGTCATCATAGTTTTTTTGTTATTTCTTATAAGAAAATGTGTAATTAATTGAAGGACGTGATATGATATGACTATGATGATGCATATACAGCATGGAAGATAACGTTGCATGACACGTGTTCACGTGAATAGAGTAGTTGGCTAGTCTACACATAGATATTTGAAATTTTTTAGTTGCACCCTTCTCCTTCTTCGGTATTTTCTATTTTTTAAAATTCAACTGGAAGAAAAGATTTTATATATATTGTTTTTTAATTTGAATATTCACTTTTTATATTCGTATTTAAGGACATTACATTTGGTATCAGAGTAGGTTCAAATCCTCAAGATTTATGGGCTTTTTCCAGTTAACCTTAATTAATAAGGTGAAATGTTATAGTGGCTCAAATTGGTAAAATCTATGGATGTACCTTTAGATCTGGTGCTCATGTCAAATCTAGAACTCTTTTAGTATCTGCAAGTCTGCATGTTAAATCTGCTAGCTTGTACAAAGGAAAAACTTGAGTGGAGACCTAGAGATGGGTAATTTACAAAAAAAAAAAACTAAATCTCTGTAAAATTTAAAGACTAAGATTAAAATCAAGTTAATGAGTGTTGGTATTTGAACCCAGATCTCCTGGCACAACAGGATCCTTACTTAGGCTACACCCATGGCTCAACATAAAGATATAATGTAAACTCGAAGAACTTGCTAATAAATACATGTCAAATATACAAAAAAAATCACAATGCTGCAGAGGATTACTAGCTGTTTAGCATACCTCCAAGGCAAGAAAGGGAACACTAAGAAAACATAAGGTGAATATGTTGCAAAAGTAAAGATTATTATTTTTGTTAGTATAATTTTATGGTATGAAAATAAATGAAGTGCACCAATGTTGGAGAGTATAGCTCATAGACAACATACTTGATTGTGGAAACCATAATATTGGAATGTTTTTTTCTCACTATAATATTTCACCAAAATAATGGATGGAATAAAAATAAAATTGTGAAGTAAATGCCATAAAATATTTTTTCGATTACATACAAAAATAGAAAATCTAATTTTGTACAATTGTTAAATTGAGATATTATCGAAATCAATTTGTAATCAATAAATCAAGCATAATTTGTTATCAAATTCTAATTACTAGTAAATAGAAACCCATTTCATTAATTTTATGTAAATGGAATTTAGAGTACAATTACCAGGATAAATTCTCTATATGGTTTCAAAACAAAAGAGTCCTAGTTGTCCTCTAATTACCTAGGGATTGAGGCTACCAATAAGCATGCCTCTTCCTTTTTTTGAAGCAATACATATGCAATATCTTGCATTTTTGTATCGTGTTTGAAGATGAATGATGGTGCAATTCAAATTCCTTCTAATATTGTGGTGTGTGACGTTGCCATGAATGTCAAACCTTGATGTTTACTGTCATCAATGTCAACGGTTGACCTTGTTAATATCAATCCTTAGGATTTATGTATAGTACACGCCCAAGCCATCTTAAGGGCAATTTATTTATTATTACTTTATTTTATGGGTGGAATCGATACGTGCTTTAGTTGGGTTTGGTCCCAAGGAGGGACAATGTATTTATCAAATGCCACAACAAAATATGATAACAATTTTTTAGGACTAGATCTAGGTGTGTATGTAATTTGCATGACCACTCGGGAGTGTTCCATTTACTAATCCTACTCGAACCCACATAAAAAATTGCAAGATAACATAAATCGATGGCCTTGGTGAATCCATGAAGATGGGTAACATTTTTCAATGCAATGTGGCAATGCTGATTTGGTATTTTGCATATTCTTTAAATTGAAGCCACCAAAACTCATATAAGCCTTGTGAATTTTGGTGTGTAGTAAAAATGAAACTTATAGGAATTGTGTTGTCTTTCTAATTATATTTTTTCAAAAAAATACTAGTGTCATTTAACATGCCAAATTTTCATTTAATTAAATGCTTGTCCTTGCAAATTTACGGAAAAATTAACAAGCTACTTTTGTTCCCATAAAATACTTTAATGTTTAATATATAATTTTCAAAAAAATATATATAGGAGGATGATTTACATGGAACTCAATGGATCCCCCCCACACACACATATTTTAATTTATATTATATATTAATTTATAAAGTTGACCAATTAATATTTGAATTGCATTTTATACACCTTTGTGTTCTCATCGGCATTTTTCCAACTATTTACATAAATTGAAAAAAAACCTTTGAAGAGGTAAATTCATATAGTTTCCACGCATTTTTTTAATGTTTTTTGTTGTGTATTTTTATGGTATTGATTTTTCTTTCGGAAACTTTAAATTGTGGGAACTTCTTTTTAGTGTAACTTTTAAAAGAAAAAAAACAAAGTGAAATCGAATGTTTGAAAATATGATATCATTCGATAGAGGATTCATCAAGGCATCCATTGGAATTAACTCCACCACCTAAGATTAAAATAAATAAATATGAATGGGTTTCACCCTTACAAGTTGTAGCTGCATAAAATATTGCAGCAAGAGGGCTGTAATTCTATCAATCAAGTGCTCGGTTGAGATATATAGCTTGATCAAGCCCTTGAAAAAGCTCAATGGATCAATTTGCATGAATTTTGAATTATATCTATCAAGGGTTTTTGTCATTTGACAGATATCTCAGTTGAGTGCTTTACTTGATTGAGATCGCGAGGATGATCAAAATCCTGTAAACACAATGTTTGGACTATGTAAATTTAAATCAACATTGTTGGAAGATTAATAACATTTCTTAAACTACATCATAAAAAAAACATCAAACACACACATAAATTTATACATTAATAATCCAAAAATATGAAAATAAGAGTACAATCATAAACATTTTTAATAATTTTACCTCATTTCATGACAATTTTATGATTCCATCCCAACCTATTATAATTATAAACAATATATACAAACTCATTATAAAATTTCTTTCTCATAATTCAAAATAATAAACCTCAAACAATATATAGACTTACCATAAATCTTTGCCCTAATTATTAGGAGTTTTGTCTAGGCAAATATTTATGACCAAAAATATAAAAAAATTACAGAGCATAAAGTCCAAAAATAAAAATAGTCATATGGGCCTAAGTGAGAGAACATATAACAAATAATAAATTAAAAGGCTTTCTAGCAATAATAGATATAGACATTTTGAGGCCTCAACAACTAGCAATAATAGATATAGACATTTTGAGGCCTCAACAACTTCCATGTTGATTGTCCTAAGGCCCCACTTTTAAATTCTACTAATGCTTGTCAACCTAGCTTTACTTCTTTTTAGCTTTGTTTTCATAATTGAACTTCACTTTGCTACCATTTTGTGAATATCGCCATGGGACAACTCACAAGTTACATTGAACATGAATTTGGAAAAGGTGTAAAGAATGCGCATAGAAAATATTTAGAATTTGTCTTGTTGCAACCTCGGTAAAGATCAAAATTTGGTCTTCATGTGAACATGAGCTTTGAAATCATAATATAAAATTTGAATAAGACATGTGCTAGAATTTTCTTAGGGATGAGTAGAGGTAATAATAATCCCATATGCAAAGATAAGAATGAACCCATGCACAACACACAAAATAATCCAACGCGTAGTGCACAAGGTCAATCCAACACACAAAGAAGAGAATTCTAAACCATGGTCCATGTATAGGGAAGCTACCATAATAAATACACCCAAGTTAAGTCAAACCATGCATAGGTAATATCATTCAAATCCCAGGTTCTAACTTTCCTCATGTGTAGGTTTAATCTCTTCTCTTACACATAATGACATATCCACTAATGAGCCCAAGTTTCTGTCAATCTAATGCACAAAAGGTTGAGAAAAACCATTGCACAGATGCAAGAATTCAAGAAAACCAAGGAGAGTTTCTTCAAACAATGGATGTGATGGTGTATGATTAATTTGTAAATACAAAACAAAATCCATTGTATCTTTTGGGTGATTTTTTATGCTTGTATGTAGGGAGAAAAAAAACCCAATTACCTTCCAATAGAGCTTTGCAAAATCCTCCTAGGATAGAGACATACTAAGTCTCTTTCTACTCAACAATACAAATCACTTGTGGAGCGATCCAAACAAAATCTATATGAATGAATGCAAGTTTTATTGAAGGAAATGGATGTCAATAATTACAATTATGACCTCAGGGTGAATTCACGAAGATGGGTGTCTATTCTATGAGAATCGCATCGCGAAATTCGTATTAAATAATTTTTCGGTCGAATAATAGTTCGGCTGAAAAATTATTTAATCCAATGGATGAAATTATTTTTCGATTAAATCTATCGGTTAAATATTGGAAGAAAAAAAACGACCAAAAAATTAAACATGTTTTCGACCAAAGTTACTATTATTCGGTCGAAAACCTATTAATACTGAAAAATGGAAGGTTTTCAAGTTTGTCCAATTTCGGAAGGAAAAACCAATATCCAGTACTACAAAGTGACTTTCGAAGTTTATACCATTAGTTTTGTCATTGAATCTACTTTCTGTAGGTATAGATTTTGTTTTGTTTAGGTGAGATATGATAATTTTAATTATTGTTTTTTATTGCCTTCAAAATGCAGTGAAATGAAAATTCCATAACTTCACAAATACACAATAAAAAAATTTGAAAAAAATATGGGGACCTTTTTTGGAGTGTCTACTTCAAAAGGGTACTCTTAGATTTTCTAGTTTCACTGTAAATTAAGAGAAATGTCCACTCAAAATAAACATGTTGATATTCGACAAGTTTTCCACATCGATCCAATTCAAAAAATTAAATTATTATATTCACCTATTGAATATGAATTTATAGTCAGAATCTAATATATTTTGTATAAATTTTCGTAGTATATTAAAAAACAAAAACACAAGTTTAACAATGAGTTCACGCGACTCAAAAAACATAACTATTTATTAGCCCTTTCATTTTATAAGAACATACTGTCAAACATTTAAGAAATTGACATATCAAATCTCAATAAAAAAATTCAAAAAAATAATTAATAGAAAGCTAACAAAATTCTCTACAAATTTTCTTTTTACTGGAAAGTTAAATTCTAAACACAAATATAACTTTTGTTCACCCGAAGTTGAAAAACAAGAAAAAATCATATTTATTTTCTCATAAGACCCCCCAAAATAGACACCTATATTCATGGATTAACCCCCCATTATTGAAGCACTACAATATCAATGTTGATAAATAGTTGGTATGTTTAGATAGTCTAATTCCTGACCCATCCATACTGGATTTTAGGAATATAAAAGAGACTCCAAGGAATTGCTGTTGGAATTTCAACAACAATACTATGGATTGGGCAACAAAATTGGAGAATGGGAAATTACATGTTTCAATTCAAGTATTTGTTCAAATGAAATAATGAACATTGGAGGTGAACTTTAGAAATGCTGTGCTAGAAGAGGATTGGTAATGGAAAACTGTTTCGGAGTTTTGGAAGAGATATCGCAAGACAAAAATAGGGACCCTATTGGCATGGTGGAAACAATGCTAAGTCAAATGAAGTGTAAAATTCCAAGGTTGCCTCAATTTCTTCTATGCATCTTTCTAGATAAGAAGAACAATGACCTTTATGGGACTTGGAATAGGAAGTTCTTATCCAACATTGAGGTCATTAATCAATGTATTTCCCCTTTAAATGTGAAGAAAGGTTAATGGCTAATATTTAGAAAATGTAGCTTTGAAAATAAATGAAAAGATTGGTGTCCTCAACTCTATGTTAGTTGTGGAATTTGTGCATGGGATACCTAGGATATCAACAAAAACAACAATTATTATCAGGATGGATTTTTCACACAATTCTCCAAGGATTGAAGGAAATCAATGTGAGGTAGTTATGGATAGTCTGGGGAAATGTTCTAAGCCAATAGATAGTCCCCTCATAACTTTTAGTTAGTTATATTAAGCTACATTTGAATCTCACACAGTTCACCCCATCTCCAAGATTGGTGATGACCAACTATTTGGGTGTTTTGGAGAGACATCACAATACAAAAATAGGAACCCCATTTATAGGGTGGTAAGAATGTTGAATAAGATGAATTCCATCCAAGGCCACCCCAATTCTTCTATGCATAGAGGGGAAGAACAATGATCTTTGTGGGACTTGGAAGAGGAAATTCCTATCTAATTGGGGCTCATTAATCACAGTATTTCCCCTTTAGATGTGAAGAAGGTCACTAATCAATTTTTAACAAATGTGTCTTTGAGAATAAATGCAAAGGTTGGTTTCCTCAATTTTGTGTTAGTTGTGGAATTTTCATATAGGATACCTAAAATATCCACGAAACCAACAATTATTATTGGAATAGATGTTACACACTATTCTCCAAGCACTAAAGGAAATCAGTGCAAGGTAGTTATGATAGTTTGGGGAAACATTCTTAGCCAATACCTAGTACCCTCATCACTTCCAGTTTCTTATACTAAGATACATTTAAAGATGATTCACATGGTTGGCCCCATCTCTAGGATTGGTAATGATCGATTGTTTGGGAGTTTTGAAGAGGAATCACAAGAAAGAAATGGGATTCTTGTCGACAGGGTGGAATCAATGCTAAGTTAGATGAATTCTATACTTCGAAAGGCTTCCTCAATTTATTCTATGCATATTACTAGAGAGGAAGAAAAATGATGTTTATGAGCCTTTGAAGAGGAATTTCATGTTCAACTTGGGGTTCATTGTTCAATGTATTGCCCCTTTAAATGTGAAGAAGGTCAACGATCAATATTTAACAAATGTGTCTTTGAAAATAAATGCAAAGGTTGGTTGCCTCAACTCTTTGTTAGATTTGGAATTTGTGCATAGGATACCTAAAATATCCATGAAACAAACAATTATTATTGTGATGGATGTTTCACATGATTCTCCAAGGAATGAAGGAAGCCAATGCAAGGTAGTTATGGATAGTTTAGGGAAAAATAGGTTTAGCCAATAGCTAGCACCCTCATCACTTTCAGTTTACTGTATTAAGCTACATTTGAAGCTTACAGAGTTGATCCCATCTTTAGGATTGGTAATGATTGAATATTTGGTAGTTTTGGAAGAGACATTGAAAGGAATAAATAGAAACCACGTTGATAGGGTGGAAATAATGTTAAATCCAATGAAGTCTATACTTCCGAGGCTACCTCAATTTATTCTATGCATCTTACAAGAGAGGAAGACTAATGAACTTTATCGGCCTTAGAAGAGGAATTTCCTATCCAACTTGGGGATCATTAATCAATCTATTTCCCATTTAAATGTGAATAAGGTCAATGATATATCACTACAAGGAAAAGGCCCTTTAGCAAAGGTTATAGTGTATGCTCCTCCCAAAAGAGCCCAAATATCCATTTATAGCGGGGTCACTAGCGGAGGCCAGTGGCCGAAATTTTTAGTGGAATTTTTTTAATTTCGGTGCGTTTAGTAGATTAAATGCACCGATGTGTTTGTTATCAACTCGCACCGGTAAATTTCCTAGCATGTTGCACTGCGACCGAAAAACATCATTATCAAAACAAAATAATTTCCAAGAACCAGAGTGGTGTGTTTCCTAACACCAAAATGACCCGGTGCGTGTAGTAGAAATGAACAAACTTATAATATTTTATTAAAAAATTAAAAAAAATATTATTTTATTAAAAAATACATTAAATTTTAGCTAAAAACCTCATCTCAGTGCATTAAACAACAATAACCACCTCGGTGCGTCTTATCAACACTAACGCACCGAAATATACTTTATTAAAAATAATTTACAAAATTGTACGTAAAGCCTATAAATGTTGCGTTAGTTGTTATACGCCCTGGTGCATGTAGTATACACTAATGCACCACCAATTTTTTATTAAAAATAAGAAATATATAATTTTATTAATGATAAAATTTTAAAAACTAATATCGGTGCATTGACTGACACTACACGCCCGGGTGCATGTGAAGAAACCAAACACAATGGAAATTCTTTTGTTAAAAAAAAAATAAAAAAAATAATATAATTTTTTTTATTTTATTAAAAATTATTATTTTATTTTAACACCTACTCGCACCGGTGCACCCGACTGTTGAACGCATCGGTGCGCCAAACTATCGAGTGCACCGGAACAGGGTTTAATAAAAAAAAATCATGCAAGCAAACTCATTTTTACCCTCTTCAGTGCGTTTGAGCCCATCTACACTGGTGCTAGACTTCACACACCTGGACGCCCTCACATCCATGGTCCACATGAACAAATTCCTCACTCCTATTGGCGGCTGACTGTAGTTCGAATTTCACCAAATAGTGGGAAAAAAATCAAATTTTCCATACATCGCCAATATGCCTCCTCGACGGGCCGTTCAGTAGGTAAAATGATTCTTCCTTCATAATTTATATTTTTAGCAGATTATTTTTTAAAATTGAGCTTCAAATTGTCCTATTAAAAAAAAATTAAAGAAAATTGTGCGGTGCGTTCGAGCCGTTCAAATCACACCGCATAACGGTGCACCCTGTAAACTTTACAGGGCGCATTGCTTGCGGTGTGAGTAGAACGTCTTGAACGCACCACTGCATCATGAAAACATATTTAAAAAACATTCAATTGCTTATTGGTGCATTGGACACTAAAGAACACTGGTAGTCTGGTGCACTTAAGTGTATTAAACGCATTGGTTAACAAACATTACAAATGAAAAAAAATTATACGGTGCACCCATGTCACGTCAGTGCACTGGTTTTCGGTGCTATGAAATGCATTAGGTGCACCATTAACATGTTCTCATAAAAACATTGAAATTTTAGAAACAACCGTGCTCTTCGATCGCGTAGACGCACCATTAACTATGCGTTGACACTATCTAAACGCATGGACATCTAAAAATATATAAATTTTGAATCACAAAAAATATTAATTTAATAGTGCTCCTTTGGCATGTCAGTGCACCGATACTCGGTTCTTTGACGTGCCATAGGTGCACTGTGAATAGATTTCAATAAAATTAGTAGATTTAATAAATGGCGGTGCGTTTAGATCATTTAAGTGCACCGTTTACGGTGTGTATATTTGAAATAAATGCACCAACATTTACAATTTTTTTTTTGAAAATGTAGGAAATCATAGTTTAATAGTGCGCCTAGTTCACGTGAATGCATCGGTGCGCTAATGAGCTTTAGGTGCATCGAGAATCAAATTTCATAAAACATCCATGTGCGTCGGTACTTTGGCGCACCATTGAAATCAATTTTAAATATATAGAAATATAATAGCGGTGAGCGATACATATTTTAGCGCACCATTGTGGGGTGTTGTTTGTATATAAGAGCGCCATTTGCGGTGCATTTAGATTATATTGGCGCACCATTTGTCATTTAAAAAAAATATTTTATTTTAGTAGATATAGTTCTCATATAATGCTTTTATATGTATGCTTATGAGACTGATTTATGTTATATGTGAAATAGAGACGTGATCGTCATGAGGATAGGAAGCAGTATGAAGCACAAGTAGATTAGTATAACTTCCATAGAGAGTTGGAAGCCAGGGAGAGGGAGAGAGATTTATATTCTTGTCCCATTACTCCTCAAACCAGACGCCTCTTGATAGTTGTTGGCATCCTCAATTTGTATGAGGAGGCGATATCACTCAAGCGGAATAGTATGTTCCTCACCCAGTTGATTGCATGTTGGGATCATCATTGGCAAGTGTTTCGAGTTCGTCCCAATAAGTGGTTCCAACCCACTAAGGAGGACATGTATTTTATCACCAAGATATCTAGGAGAGGTGAGGACTTTCCTTAGTTCCCTGAGGTGCCAGCTGGAGCTGTGGCAGTGACTTAACTAATCTATGTTCAGATATATGTTGAACCTAACATCCTTGACCTTGCTCAGTTTTAGGTTAGCAGTGGGAAGCTTTCCATTGATTCTTTTGGTAGAGAGGATGTGAGGTGCCTCTCTTTGTTGGTGACAACCATCCAACATCAGACTAGTGATGGGAAGTGCATTAGCTTCCCTTTATTACATTATGTTGATTCTTAAGTGCAGTCACCTAATGCGTTAAGTGGTCTACTATTTTTTTACGACAGTTTTGTTATGCTCTTAGTCTATTTCATGTTTCTATTGGTGAGAGTGTGAACTTCCCTTTCGGTTCAGATTTGTTTTGTCAATTTTTTGAGATATTTCTGGAGGCTAGGCCATCTTTTGACTAGTGCCCTCCTAGGTTGATGACATATGTGCATATGCGCATGTGGGTGCAGATGATTCCCAAGAGGGGGAAACTAGAATTTCCTGTGAGGATTACCGTGGATGTGCTTGACATGATAAGCCGTGAGGACCAACGTCGATTAGGCATGGTTGCATATCTATATGCGGGGTTGGATTGGAGAGGGTGTACCAACATCTTCTTCACCCAGGATGAGCCACTTGATGATAGAGGTAAATTTAGCATTATGTTTAAGTTAATCTAGTTTCATTTTATTCTTTTTATACTTAATGCAGATGAAATACATTTTAAATTGTTATATGAAATTCATGTTTAATGAGATTGTATAGTTATTATTGTGTACTATATATTTTACAGATATTGGCACATTTGATGGCGATGTGGGGCCTTCTCTGCCGCATGATGAGGATGAGAACATGGAGATGCAAGATCATCCCAAGGTGCCTCAGCTATCCATACCTAGCCTTCAACACATGTCAGAGCAGAGGTTTCGACATGACATCATAGATAGGTTGTCTAGGTTATTAGTAGATCGAAGAGTTCAACCTGTTCTGGTCAAGGAGATTTAGAGGCAGGTCTGGTACATT
Organism: Larix kaempferi; assembly: GCA_027924585.1. Classification (NCBI taxonomy): domain Eukaryota; kingdom Viridiplantae; phylum Streptophyta; class Pinopsida; order Pinales; family Pinaceae; genus Larix; species Larix kaempferi. The sequence continues at coordinate 2,052,345 of BSBM01000506.1, forward strand.
GAGTTATGGAGGATGCTTCCTCTCGATATGAGGAGCTTGATGTAGAACATTGTTTGTGCTTGAATTCTTTACCATCCTTGATGGTAGTTCATCACCTGATGAGAGCGAAGATTCACGGCCTCCTAGTCCACCTCCTTCTCCACCAGTTGCTTTGACTGGTGATGTAGAATCCACATCCATTGCACCTCCTCGTCAGCCTCCACCTTTGACATCTCATCCACCTCCTCCTCCACCATGTTCTCCTCCTCCACCTCCATCACCTCCTTCATCATATAGTCCTCTACTCCTACTCGACCTTCCTCTCGATTCTACTTCACAATCTACTCTACTCCTACTCGAACGAACTGTCGATCCTACTAATCGTCCTAACCATCCACCATTTCCTACTCAAGTTGGATTTATTACAGAGATGCTTAGAGGGGGTCGTACAATTTAGCTTGATGGAGCTATACATGCTTCTCTAGTTTGAGCTCATTTATTTCCTAGCACGGGTATTGATTCCTTTGGCTCTATTGGTGGAGGTTTCGATGCCTCTAGCTCTACTGGTAGAGGTGTCGATATTGCCTCTAGCTCTATTGGTGGAGGTGATGATGCCTCTAGATATGGTCAGAGAGATAGTGACGATGCCTCTGGCGGAGGTGGAACAGATATGTCATAGCAGTTATGGAACTAGAGATATATTATATTTGGCATATTGTATCATCACTTTGATGTTATATATGTTCATATATATATATATATACAACATTTTTCATGTTTATGTTGATGTCGATGTTTAGTTATGTTGATGTTTATTTATATGTTGATGGTGATGTGTTTTATGTTTGTTAGATGGTGAAAATGATCATGATGATGGCATGTTTATGTTTACGTGGTGAAAATGATGATCATGGAACATTTATATTTATTATTAGATATGTGTGTTAGATGATGTTTAAATCTGTTAGATGTATATGTTAGTTGAATATGTAACATAATGTTTATGATGGTACGTTCATGTTTATTTTTAATTTATGTTAATGATGGTATGATGGTGTTTTTTATGTTTGTTAGATGCTGACAATGATAATAATTGTATGTTTATGTTCATGTCATGAAAATGATGATGATACATGTACGTTTATGTTTATACTTATGGTTATGTTTATGTTAGTATGATGATGTTTATGTTTATGTTTACGATGGTATGATCATGATGTTTATGTTTGTTAGGTGTTTAAAATGATGATGGTCATATGCTTATGTAAACGAACTTTGTACTATTCAAAATCATGTGGGTCTTTAAATCACTAACTATTAATTTAGTCGACAAAAACATCACAATTTGCGTTGTAAATCAAGATCTAAAACAAGTTGTTGTATGACTTAACAAGTTTTCAAAGCATTAGACCTTTGTAAAGAAAGTTATTAGGTTTTTAATTTTGGTCAAAATTTTAGCATCATTTCGACCATTTTTCATATTAAATAATTTCAACCTAAATTGTGTAGAAAATTTGAAGTATGGTTTCATATATAGGTTGATATATTGGTTAGAAAATGAATTTGAAAGTATGGTTGGTTGTTATGTCAACATAAATGTGAAAATATGGATTGAAGTAATGGTCATTGAAAATGTTGGAAATTAAAGTTTCATTAATCAACTTAATATATGTTAAAAAAATTATTTTTACTTAATATAATTGAATTAAAAATATCATTGAATTAAATATTTTTATGAATTTTGTATTGATAATGGATGAAGTTGTGGCAACTCTATGATTTATGATTGTTGTATATAACTTGTCATAATGTCATGTTTATAATTTTTTTATAGTTTGTCATAGTATTATGTTTATGTAATTTATTTATTTATTTGGTGTTCATATTGTTTTTATATAATTTCTATGGATATTATAATTTATTATAATTTTCTTAATAATGTAGTAAAATTTTTCATAATATTATACTTATATAATAATATATTTATTTTGTTGCAACTTTATGTTGAGCATTATGAAATAATATATAATGATTTTTAATAGGGAAATTAAGTTTTCATCGTATAATGTTTTGTATAATGTAATTATTCAAATGATAAACATAAATGAATCATTTTTTATAAGTCTAACCAAACATCATAACAAAAAGTCAAGTATTACTAAGTAATATTATTATAATATATGAATATGAACATCACAAAAAAATGTAAATATGAACATCAATATGACCTATCAACATATCATTCAATATTTTTATTTGTTTTACAATAACCCACTTTACAATGACAAATATCAAATCTCTAATAGGAAGAAAGACAAATACTTAATTAAAGGAATAACCTTTTCTCTCAATTGTAAACCCAAAGTTCCATTCTCCAAACTTATTATTATTAATCATGATCTTCATTATATAATATAACATTAGTCCACATTGAAGGAACACATTTTATACCCTCTAAAAATGAGGTTTGGTTATGATTAATACATAATTAACATGATTTGTTTGTGGATGCTCAAAGCTAGCTAGTGTTCAAATAATTGCAATTATTTCCAATATTGGCATTTATGTACTTTTACATTAAATGCGATTGGAGAAGATGATAAAAGGGATTTGGATCACGTTCCCAAGACCCATCATTGCTAACCAAGGTCAAATGATGGAATAACCCATCAGCAATTAAACTTGAAATACATATAGATATGAATATGCATATTCCAAATATATGATTTAAAAAATATATATTGCCTGTTATTTTTAATTTATTATATCATATAAATTTTAAAGGATATACATATTTTATTAACCTTGCCATAATTTATTTCTTCCTTAATGATATATACGTGTCTAAGTATCTAAAATATAAAATATAAGTGTCTAAGTATAATATATTCATTAAATTGACCATGTTATTGAAATGAGAGTAGACGAAATTACAACAAACAATAAGTATGAATAACATTAATGATAATTCGTACTCCAATTCACTGATTCTAATCCAGTTGTAACAAAACAATAAATTAAATGATAAAACACACACTGCAATTATGAGATAAATAGAAAGCTCCAAGTATCATCTCTGACTATGGAGAATGACATACAATCATTCCATACAATCACAAATTACTTGATGGACATGAAACATATTTCACATCATATTGGTTATTAACCAACTCAAATTGTTTAAACATTGTATCCAGTAATCAACTTTCCATTTCCACCATCATAACATGAAAAATAAACAATATAATTATACAATCAAAGACAACAATAACAAACTGATATCTCAATCTGTAAATGATGAAATAAAACATGTACATATCACTCTCCATTGTCATCACCCTCATTATCTTCCTCGGTTGGCATGATAGCACTGTTGTTCTCAAAAACATGTTTAGATCTAGGTTCGTGTCTTAATATGAACAACCAATCTCTACCCAACATATTTGGGTAAAAGAACACTTGGTTGCAGTGTTTTGAGAAAACATAAGGCTCCTTACTTTCATCCCACATATTTCCAGAGTTGATACATATCAACCCACTATCATGATCTTCCTTTACATTATTCCTGTCAAATGTGTCCCACCACCTACACTTAAAAATAACACATTGGAAAGATGAGAAATCCACTTAAACGATCTCTTGTATATTTCTGGCATAACCCAACATCCCTCCTATCAAGTTTCAATCGTGGTGGCTAGCACGACTAGATTGGTCGAATTCGAATTCCTCTCCATAGTCTTGTATAAGAAGTCCATCATCAACATCCTTGGTGCGAAAATGATGTCCATAAGCCCACATAGATGGGAATGAATGCACCTGTAAGAAAATTTAACAAATGATGGTTTCATATGTCTAATAGCCCAAGTATTAATATATTAAACATAGATGTTTTAATTCAAAGTTGCATTATAAAGTTAGAAATGTACAGAAAGATTTTATTACCGAGTTGTTGCACCTGATCCCAATGTTTGGCGCATCCTCCTCTTCAGGAGGGTGATGATCAGATGCACCATATTTCTCTTTGACTTGGTCCACGACCCAACTATTCGGACATATCATTGGCATATTTTCTTTGAAGTGATATGGAAAAGGCATGCTTCTATTGTGCTAACACCTGAATTCTTTTCTGTCAATGTCCCATTTCCTCCTCTTCTCTTCATACAATGCGACCCATGAATGTGTTTCCTTCGCGTTGTAAAGAAAGAATTTATTGATTGCATCAATTTATGAATTCGTTGTTGTATTCATGGAAACAAAACCACATTGAGTACGTATGGGATCAAATATAGATTTTCGAATTTTGTTGTGAATAGTTACTATGTGGAAATTTGATGATCAAAAGATAAGTGAATTTCTCTTTATCATGCACTTTTTTCCATTCATTTTCAGTACCTCCCCTTCCCTTTTTCCCTCATCACATTCATCATCCAAAATCACTTATCCTGGTGTGTGGTCGATTCGCTTTATGTACTCACTGGCATAATAGAATGACTCATATACTATGTACCCCTCGGGTTTTTCCCTTTGTTGAAAAAATCCCTTCAATTTTTTCATGAACCTCTCCAAGAATAACATCCAGCGACATGGGACCACCCTGACTAATTCAACCTCATCGACTAGGTGAATTAGAAGATGAACCTGCAAGTCCATGAAACTCGATGGTGGTTCCTTCTCAAACACACAAACAAACTCAACTATATCTAAATGCCACTATGGAATGCTAGCGATGTAAATATCTTTTGATGTGATCCACTGTACAAATGCATATAGTTTAGATATGGCATGCCGTAGGTCATCGGGAATTTTGTGGTTCACACACCCACACATGAACAATAAATAATGACACTACAAAGTAAACACAAAAATTTAATTGCATTTTAACTTGTGGGGTAAAATATATAAATAAAAGTAAAAACAATTTTTTGACATTATACGTATCCTTAGAAGGTTGAGATGGTCATGCGATTTCAAACCCGACAACTTTTCATATGCATTGAAGCAACGAACCATGAAAAGAAGGTGCCTTCACACCCAATATAACTTCCTTTTCCAAATTAAGATCATCTTTCTTCAAAATCCATAAGATAGCACCTTTTTTTAATGAAGAAGAGGGGCCAACCTCTCCTTTATTTTCTTGTCATGGCCAATGCTTCTTTTTGGTATTTGAAGAAATAAGATCTTTCCTAAAAACCAACTTGTCACTTTTTTCGATGATATGTGACGCCACAAAAAACATGAAATATTTTTAAATATATGCATGGGATATAGTAAGTGGGAAATCTTAATATTCTCCCAATTTGAGAGCTCATAAAATATTAATTTCCTTTTCATCCCTTTGGTCATTTTCTCAACATAGGTGTTGAAGAATTCAGGATCATCGATCACAGGTTGCACATTTGAATCGAACATCTTTGTGTATTCCTTCTCCTTCTCTATGTCATATTCCCTAATGCAATTTGCTGGTGTCATTATTTCAGGCCTTTGGGTTCTCTCTCGTTTACCATTGAAAGCAAATCTTGCTCTTCTATAAGAGTGATTTTCTAGGAGGAATACCATAGAGAAGTTGTACACTGACTTTCGTAGGTCTTTGTACCACTTAGCCTTGATAGAAGGTCCACAACATTTACATCCATAATAACATTTTGTTACAAGACCTGCGATGTTATAGTAAAGAGAGGACGTTAGTGTTGAATATCAAGGCAGTTGCACCGAATTAAATATGCTAAAAATTATTGCTTTGAATATAAACAAATCGAACAACAAATTTACTTGAGAAAAATCCTAATCCGAGATAATCATGTGTAGTGTACGCACATATGCCATACAACGTAAAACTCCTCTTTAATGGGATGGGTCTCAACACATCATATACATGTATCCCTTCCCATAATTCCTTGAATTCATTGATCAATGGTTGTAGGTAAACATCTTTATTCTTCACTTGTCTTCTACCAGGGAATATAAGAGCCAACATAAGATGTTCATTCTTCATGGAAAACCATGGGGGGTATTGTTATTGATCACTACTACAGCCCAAACAATATAGATGTTATTTGGTTGGGAATATGGGGTGACACCATCAATGGCTATGCTTAATCAGAGGCTGCGTACTTCATCCTTGAATTTATCGGGCCATGTATCCTCTATATGCTTCATGGCTATTGAATCCATTGGGATTCACATAACTCCTTCCTCACTTTGGTGCGATGCATCCCATCCCTACAACTTAGCTAATTCTTTGCAATGAAAGAGCCTTTGAATCCTTGGGATTATAGGCATGTGCCTCAAATTCTTATGAGGAGGACCATGTGCTTTAGCCTTGTTATTCGATTCTTTGTACCTATCACGACCACATTTTGTACATATCTCTTTGTCTCAATATTCACCTCTATATAGAATACAATCATTGGTACACACATGATATGATATGTACTCAACACCCAACATTTTCAACATTTGTTTTTCCTCTTCGTGGCTATCGCACAAAAGTTGGGATACACTTTTTGCTTGTTTTTTGACAAAAAAACTGCAATTTTTTATGTTTTTCAACTTCAATCTCTTCAAACCCATATCTCCCTTAAAAATTTCACCTTGAAGTAAAAATAAGAGTTTTATATAATTGTATTAGCTTCGTACTCATATTTTTTTCAAATTATTTTATGGGCATATAGTGGGACAAATTTGAGGGGCACCAATGACATATGCTTTAAAATTTTAGGTATGGATAATGAGTGACCTATGTGCCCCTCATTTTTTTAGAGTAAATTCATTTTAGGAAAACCAAATGTATGCTCATAATCTACAGAGATTGCACTTGACAATGGACTATGTGTTGAGGATTTTCATACTTAAGCTTTCATACTTAAGCACTAAATTTTATTATTTATCGAAATAACATATGTTTAAAAAATGGTGCCTTTTTTACACATGTTGGTGTCCTCGCATTTTCTTTCAAATGCAATTTTTACCAAAGAAAATAAAACTACCCTTTTGAAGAGGACAGTGCAAGGAACATCCCTGTGTTTTCTCTAATTTTTTGGTGTTGTCCTTGTGACGATATTAATTTTTCATTTCAAGTGATTTTGAGAACAATAAAATTCTTAAGGGATAAGCTTTAGAAAAAAAATATTATGAAGCAATTTTTATATAATTAGAAACTAGATTCACAAATGAATCCACTGGTACCAAGTCTGACAAATAATATTTAAAAATTGTAGAGGTTTAAGTTTGTTGAAGTTGTAATTTCCAGAAAACTGTAAGAGATTTTTGCAGGATCGGTTGACCAAAACTCTAGGCGGAGAAAATATATTTCAAACTCTTGGCCTAGAGTTTTAAACTCTCGGCCTAGAGTTTTTTTAAAATATTGTACTATGATTGGACAAAACTCTCAGCCAAGACTTTTATTAAACTCTCGTCCTAGAGTTTGATTTTATGAAACTCTCGGCCTAGAGTTTATCAAACTCTCGGTCTAGAGTTTGAGTTGACTTTTTTTGCATGTTGATTCGCACGCGATTTTTTTACTCTCCGCTCCTCTCTCAAAAAAGTGTATCGCAACTTCGCGTTTTCACCCAATTATCATTCGGGAGTACTTTATCTTTGAATAACCTACAGTTAGTGGGAAATACAAATGTACAATGTCATTTAACATTCATAAAATCAACCATTTTCAATGATGATTGTGTCACAAAATTCCTCAAAATATAATGTGGTTGATGGTCAATTACCTCAACATTGCTGAGAAAAACGTGTATGATATGCCATACTTTGCTTTCAAGTTGTACAATAACATTGTTGTCCCCAACTGTGTATACTTTGATTGGCCAGGTTCAAAGATAGGTGTGGTGGAAGCCGATTTAAGGGTTTTGAAGAAGGCTTCAGTGATATGAGTGTCATCCCCTAGCTCATTGTCCTGGAATGTATGTAACAACATTGCATCCATGGCACTCCTTTGTCGTAATAACTCAGCCATACCAACCTCTACTTCATTGCCTCCATTGCCAACATGTGAAGAACTATTATTACTATAGGCATTCCTAATTGGTGACGACAGACACAATGGAAATTGAATAGGTGGTTGATTCAACCATGCTTGGTATTCTTCCTCTCCACGTTATGATGATATTCATACTTGAATATTGCTCCTATGATTTACTATATCACAAAAAAATTCAAATCAATGTATTTTTCATTGGAAGAAAGCCACTTAACTTGCCATGAGGTAAGAAATGCGGACACACCAACTTATTTTTTCGTAAGAAAAAGTCGATACTTTATATTAAAAAGTATGAAGTACTTACAACCAGAAAGAAATCCAAAGGGATAGACAGGGGCAGACCGAGAACATACACGTCTCCCATACAAAACAGACCAAGAAAAATATAGGTCCCGGGATATTCCAATCCCCCAGTAGAGAAAACACCAACCATCCAAGTGGGTAAAACCACCGCAGACATCCCAGTCAACCAAAATGGTATCCGGAAAATATATACAGAAAGAGAAAAATCGATAGACTATACCGCAAAAATGTTCCAGCATCCCAGAGAAGGAGCCCAGGAACCCTAAAAAATTTCATAGAAAATCTTACCAGCCTCCGCAACAAGTCCACGGCGGGAGAGAGAGTCAGCAATAGAGCTATGCTCCCTAAAAATGTGAACGATAGAGGACCCAGGACAACGGCCAAGGAGAGATAATATCTGATCCATCCATGCAAAAAGAGCCAAAGCATTTATAGTACCAACTTAACTTTTCTATCTAGGATTGAAAAATCACCAAGACAATACATGGTAGCAGAGAAAGTCATGGAAACCAAACACCTATATGGCTTACAACATAACGTCACAAGACAAATTTCGACAATTTTTTGTTATTGACCATACATTACTTGCCCCAATTTTCTTGTTGTGGTCCCACTCATCCGTCTTACTTTGAGAGTTTTCAATCATGGATCAATAATTTTTTTTTCCTATTTTTTCGGTAGGCATATCCACATTCATGATGGAATATTACTACCCTGCTTTATTATACCACATAAAAATCAAATCAATGTATTTTTCATTCCAAGAAAACCACTTAGCTGCCACAGGATTGACAAATTGCCAATGGTGGCGGAGAAAGTCATGGAAACCAATTACAATTATATGACGTACACCAAAAAGTCAGAAAACAGATTTCCACAAATTTTGGTTGTTTGTCATACATATTCCAAATATAATTAATTACTTGCCCCGATTTTCTCTCTAGGATCGACAAAGGATTGACCAACTTAACTTTTATATCTAGGATTGACAAATCGCAAGACAGCACATGGTAGCGGAGAAAGTCATGGAAACCAAACACCTATATGGCTTACAGAAAGTCTCACAACAAATTTCCACAAATTTCCGTGTATCCAAATTCCACAAACTTTTGTTATTGGTCATACATTAATTGCCCCAATTTTCTTCTTGTGCACAGCTAGAAATAAATGATTTTGGAATTTGTGTGGTCGGAGAAAGAAAATTTGTGGAAACGTGTGAATTTTGTCGGTTTTGGTTAGTGGGCCATATATGTGCATACCGTGTAATTGTTTTCGCTTTCTCCACTACCATGTGCTGTCATGGAGATTCGTGGATCCATGATTGAAAATTCTCAAAGCAGGACGGATGAGTGGAACATTGTCCAACTTATCATCACAGTCAATACGGAATTACTTCACCACCATGTGCCTCCCTATGACTCAATGCATTCAGAGTTTTATCACGTTAATCTGCCCCCTCAATCACTTTACAGGAGAGCCGCGTTTGTAACATATATTATTATATATATACACATAGTGCTGGACTCATAATCATAGCAAAGAGAGGCATACGTTGGAGTCGGGTAGGGAGAGAGAAATGGAGAAAGAATTTATGTCCATGCTTTTCTGCTGTATGATCATGTCTGCAACCACAGTTGCTGCAGATACTGTGACTGCCTCACTTGTTACTCGTTCAAGGAAGCCTTTTGATTCCTCTGATATTCATCCAGAATATGGTTTCTACAATCATCATCTGAACGACCGCATGTCTGGTGGAAGTACTTCTCTTCAACTCCATCATTTTGTTGAAGGCAACCATCCTTCCCAAAGGTTGCTCTCTTATCCTTCCATGGATACAAGGGACGTGGAGGCTCTATTGTCTTTCCGAAGGGCTATTACATCCGATTCTATTGGATTGCTGTCGAACTGGACGTCTGAGAATTCAGACAAAGTCTGCTCGTGGCATGGCATTGTGTGCAGAAAGCGAACTAAAAGGGTGGTTGCCATAATGCTTCCAGAACTAGGATTGGAAGGTACCCTCTCTGCCTCTCTTGGTAGGCTCTCGTTGTTGCGTACTTTGAATCTGTCTGGTAATAATTTCACAGGAATAATTCCACCATAGTTCGGGCAGCTTAAAGCGCTGGGAATACTTGACCTCAGCATTAATCTGCTCCACGGTATTATTCCGAAAGCACTGTGTAATTGTACACGACTTCAATGGATCAGACTTTCAGTTAACAGCTTGACAGGGAATATACCAACAGAGTTCGGTCGTCTGGTTAAATTGGAACATCTCCGCTTGACCGAAAATAGTCTTACTGGAAGTGTTCCAGCTTCTCTCAGCAACTGCACGTCCCTTCTAGATTTGTCAATTGAAAACAATTATCTCAGTGGTCCAATCCCTTCAGCTTTGGGTTTGATGAGAAATCTATCCAAACTTTATTTGGATGGTAACTCCTTAAGTGGTCGCATCCCTCCAGCTTTAAGCAACTGCACGTCTCTCCGAGAGTTGTCCATTGGATACAACAGTCTCAGTGGTCCAATTCCTTCAGTTTTGGGGTTGTTGCAGAATTTGAAGATACTTTATCTACAATCTAACAAGTTGGAGAATACCATTCCTGCATCTCTGGGAAACTGTTCTTTCCTTCAGGTTTTATTTATGGGGGATAACCCGACAATGTCAGGGAGTATACCACGCGAGCTGGGTAATTTGGGAGAGCTTAGTCAACTCTCTCTTTATGGTCCAACTAATATTTCTGGCTCTATCCCTTCTGAAATAGGAAATTGCAGCAATCTCGAATGGCTGGATCTAGGATACAACAAAATTGAAGGCTCTCTACCGATGAATTTATTCCAACTTCCCCTTTCCACAATAAGTCTTCCTGAAAATGGCCTCTCTGGTGACATCCCTCAAACCATTGTCAATTTCTCTGGTACTCCATCTAACCTTCAATTTTTGGATTTAAGAAAAAATAGATTTACAGGAAAGTTGCCAGACTACTTTGCATATTTTTCTGAGCTAAGAGTTTTGAGCGTTGGTTATAACAAGTTTTCTGGCAAAATTCCTCTATGGATTGCAAATCTCACCCAATTGCAAGTGCTTGATTTATCCAACAATAAGTTTAGTGGAAGAATACCATCTAATTTAGAGGGACTCCAAGGATTCAAAATCACTAGTTCTTCCAAAAATATTTCTAATACATTATATGATGCTCTGGTGTTAGTAATGAAGGGAGCTGGGAGAAATTTGACATATGTCCTAGCATCTAACGCTATACTGGATTTGTCTAACAATAATCTCCGAGGAGAAATACCTATAAGCATAGGGAGTTTAAGTCAGATGCGCTTGCTAAATTTATCTGGGAACCAATTGGAAGGGAAAATACCTGCATCTATCGGTGAGATATCTACTTTGGAGCAGTTAGACTTATCCAGAAATAATTTAATTGGACGGATCCCTTTAGAGCTTTCTAAATTATTCATGTTGTCAACTTTTAATGTTTCATCTAATAAACTTTGTGGACCAATCCCAAAAGGGACACAAATTGACACTTTCAATGCAACTTCATTTCAAAGCAACAAGTGCTTATGTGGTAATCCTTTACAAAAATGTAAAGAGAAGCAACAAAAGACAAGCATTAGTATTAATAAAGAGGGGGGATGGATGAGTAGTGTGGAAAAGCATGTCTCTTTAATTGCATTGGGGTTGGGAATGGGGATCGGATTTGGTGGAACTATAAGTATAATGACATTATGGGAAAAAGCTAGGCATTGGGTACTTTTCCATAAAAAACCAATGTTTTATGGAGTGTACCAAATCCCTTTGTAACATAGAAATTCATTTTCCCTAATTAGAATGCAAAATGGTGTTATATGATGTCTATTTATGATGAAAAAAATAAGCATTCTTACAATAATGCAATGTGATGTAAAAAATATGTTATATGATATCTATGTATGGTGATGTAATGTCCCTTGTTAGGAATTTTATTAAAATTGCAATTTTCCACTTTTTTCCTTGGTTCGACCTTTGACTAGTTTCGATCTCTAGGTCCCAAATTTGCCCCAAATGATTTCAAATCTTCTGAGAAGGTATATGAATGATATTAGAACATAAATATGTGTTTTAGGGATGCCTTTGTACCTTTAAAACACTTCTGCAAATACTCTTTCAATTCTGGTCAATGTAGGTAACTTTACTAGTAATTTGCCTTTGACTAGTATTGGTCTCTATGTCTCGAATTGACTCCAAATGCATTCAAATCTTCAAGGAAGGTGTATGAATGATATTAAGACTTGAATATTATGTTCAGGGATGATATATGGCCACCAAAATACCTCTGCAAACTCTCTTAATATTCTGGACCAAGTATGCAATTTTACTAGTAATTTGGGGTTCAAATCCCCCTGGGGTAAGTATTGAAAATGGCTTCCCAAATGCCTCCAAAGCCACTCAAATTTATGAACAGAGGTAGGAAATGGATTAAGGATGTTATTAAGGTCTCATGTGCACCATTAATTGATTATTATATCTGTTCCAACCCTCTCCCATTCAACTGCAAAAATCACCAATTCGACCCTTGGGGAAATGGCACTATTTCTTCTCCCAGTGCAATTAAACTAAGTAAAAATACTTCAAATGCTCAAGTACAGTACATGAAACTTGTAAAATACATCCATGGCAGTCCATTAATCATAAATTCATCAGAGAATCATCCATTCATTCGAAATCATCATCAACACATTGGTTCACAACAAGGTAGTGGGGAAATGGCATTGTTCTTCCATTAAAAATGAGATTTATACATTTCTACTTGGAATTTCGACCTGAAACTTTTTGGAGATGAAGAACAGAGTATTTACTTCATATTACAAAAGAAATGGGGCATTAAAAGCTTCCCCAAAGAGTACAATAGCTCACCAAAAACGCCCTCCCTCAAGGATCAAGAATATGCCATCAAAACCGGAAATGGTTGAAGGAGTGAGCTGCAATAGAAGAAACCATGAGCTGCCCTGTAGCTTACACCTGCAAATAAAGACTCCATTAAAGCTCCAAATGAAAGGTCTGAATGGCCTTTCCAATTACCAACTTGGATGGGAATCTTTCACCCTCGAAATTGGCTAAGGCAAGAAACTAGTCATCCACTAGCTCTCCCTCTTCACAAATGCAATTGCAAATTCTACAAATGATCAAAAGCTGGTTTCCTTCTTTGTTATTGACATTTATAAACTTCTAATGTCCTCCATGGGTCGAATTCCTTCCAAGAGACTCATGCCAACTCAAGTTGGGAAGAGATTCCAAAGAACGCCACTTGTACAACAATTCCTAGTCTCCCACTTCCACCAAATCACATGTGGAAGCATCTTAGCTGCCCTAACACCCTTGAGCGCCCTCTTGGAGTCTATTTTTAGCCCTGACATGTCATATATGTCATATGTCAGCCTTCAGGTCTGATTTGTGTCATAGGTGTCATAGCATCTTCATCATTGTTTTCATAGAGCTAGGGAATCTAGCCCAAGTGTCTCACTAGCTCCAAATTGCCTCTTCCTCTTCCATGGGAGTTACTCTTCCTCTATATTTCGACCTTGGATGAGTCATGCAATGAATAATACCTTTTGGACTCCCCCAAGTATGTTACCATTCACCTTGAATTCGAATTGGTGAGAGAATGATGCCAATTGTAGTGGGGAAATCTAGCCATATGTGGGTCCCACTTCCTCCATGTGTCTTCATCATGAAATGCCACTTTGATTTTCACTTGTATATATTTATTTAGCTCCTTTATTAAATATTTATTCCATTCTAATGTTCAAACATCATTTATTATCCCCATTATTCCAAATCCCAAAGCTTCCACCCCAAACCTAGGAAACTAGTAATTTTCCTCCTTGGCAATTATTTGACCTTTAGCATCAATTTGACAAACTCTAATGAATAGGGCTAATGTGATTAGGCCATTGTGACCCAATGCCAAATTTGGGACATGACAAATCCTCCCTTCCCAATATTGCTTGTCCTCAAGCAATTTTAAACATGGGTGTTGAAGAACCTGCTTTCTGTATAATTCTTTGAAGTTGCCATTGAATTGCCCAACCTTGAGTCTTTGAGTTTCCATGAAGATTTTAGAGAGGAACCACCATGCTTGCTGCTTCACTACTCTGATAAAAATAACTTTATTAAGTGGGGAAATCCATCTCCCATACTGCTTGTTTCGCAAAAAAAAAAATTGAAAGCAATGAGATAAAAATTATTCCAGGGTCCCATTGCTTGTATTGCACCCCAATAATTAAGAGTGCTCTCCAACCCACACCATTAGTTAAGAGGATTCCTGGATCCCATTTTCTTGTATGCATCCTTCCAAACATCATGAGTACCAAATATATATCATCAAAGTATATAACAACATAATGAAAATGTACATCAAGGATATGCTTCATCAAAGAGTCATGAAAGTGCTTATACCTCCAAGCAAGTAGACCACCATTTTCCAAGTGCATACAAGCTTCAAGTGACCAATCAAATCTGCTCCAATGACATAGGTGAGGATCCCATGTCCTATAATGCTGCTCCAAAAGGATGTGATATGCATCAAAATATTCAACCATGTATTCTTTCATCCAAGAAGTGAATGAAGAATCTCCACTAAAATCTGAACCAAATAGTGAGCAGAAAAAACAAGGAGACTTCAAATGACTCAAAGAAGTCTCACCCATACATCCCTGAATGTGAGAGTCATAAAGATATAACAAAGTATGTGTCTTGCAACAAAAATGTTCTCCAATCATAAATCTATTCTTCCAAGTGTTGGATGAAGTTCGTCCAACATCAAATGAATCAAGTGTTGAGTAAGAAAAACCATGAGTCTTCAAGTGACTCAAATGCATATCATAGGTGCATCCATGTAGATTTGCATCATCATAAAGTGACAAATAATGTTGCTTCAAATGTGAAGAAGAATGTGCTCCAACCATGTCATCATAAAAAGTAAATCTAGGAGTTCCATACTCCTCATGTGGCACCATAAAAAAGAACCCTTTCACCCATACTTCATTGAGACTAATGTTGCAAAACATGGAATTGTAGGATGTAGGAGAATGAACCAAATCACCCAAATGATCAAAAAGTACAGAAGTTTCATCATGGGAAGGATCCATATGGGTAGTATCATGCAGCTCCTTCAAAAGTATGAACTCTTTGTCATAGTTTGGTTCCAATGTAGAGGAATCATGCTTTTCTTTAAAATTTGCATAACCTTCATCAAGAGACAATTCAAGTTCCTCTTCCACCACATCAAGTGTTTGGATCTCTTCAAGTTCATCTTCAAACACATTAAGCACATTCAAATTCTCACATTTCTCATGATCCACCATGTCATGAGAATCCTCCAAACAATCTACCATTTGACAATCTGAAACATAGGAGGAAAAACAAGTATCTTGCAACTTTTCAAGAAGTTGCTCATTTTGAATTGTGAGCTTATGAATATCCTCATTATTCTTCAAATATGCATCATGTAACAATTCATTAAGCTCAAACAAATGGTTTCTATCAAAAAGCAAAGACATGAAATTACCTTTGATATGGCACATTGCTCTTTGAATCTTCTCCATGTCTTCAAGGAAAGATGTTTCCTCCAATGATGTAGCTCTCCAACAAGAATTTGACACCAATGCTTGAGTGTCATGGAGAATTATGAGGGACTCTTGGATCTTATTTTCATTCATCTTTAAGGACCCTTCAAGAAAACGAGGCTCTTGCAAATGAACCTTCTCATCTTCTTCAATTTTGCTTGGACCAACTTCATGAAGCTCAAGTGGTGATGGGGAAGTTGATCTTGGTTCTTCTTCAACTGCTACAAGGTATTCATTATCATGCTTAATGGAACTTGGGCTTGCAGCAACACTTTCAAAAGTGATCTCTATGTCACCAACATAGAGGTGTGAGCACCCATCAGTAGGTACTCCTTCATAGTTTAAGCATCCATCAGTAGATGCTCTTTGGTTCATGTCTAAGCTAGAAGGTGTCTCAAAATGATCTTCCATATTTTCAATAGAATCTTCTTCATGATCTTGTGATGTCTCTTCCTTTTGCTCCTTCAAGCAAGCTGATGCATTTTCCCCCTTGGTTTCCTTAAAATCAATAATTTTTTCCACAAGTTCGATAGAAAACAATTCGAATCCTTCCTTAAGTTGCTTGGTCATATCTTCAAATATTGTTTTCATAATTTTTATATGCTCCTCACCATCATATGAGGCTCCCTTTTCATCCCTAGTCATAGTTTCCTCAAAAAATTTTCTCTTCTTCTCCTACCTTTTTTTTCTTCTTCAACAAAAGCACTTTTGGTTTCAATATCTAATGGTGGTACCTGAATTATTGTCCTCATGAATATTATACCACATCAGGTGCCAAGATCATGCTCTGATACCACTGTAATGTCCCTTGTTAGGAATTTTATTAAAATTGCAATTTTCCACTTTTTTCCTTGGTTCGACCTTTGACTAGTTTCGATCTCTAGGTCCCAAATTTGCCCCAAATGATTTCAAATATTCTGAGAAGGTATATGAATGATATTAGAACATAAATATGTGTTTTAGGGATGCCTTTGTACCTTTAAAACACTTCTGCAAATACTCTTTCAATTCTGGTCAATGTAGGTAACTTTACTAGTAATTTGCCTTTGACTAGTATTGGTCTCTATGTCTCGAATTGACTCCAAATGCATTCAAATCTTCAAGGAAGGTGTATGAATGATATTAAGACTTGAATATTATGTTCAAGGATGATATATGGCCACCAAAATACCTCTGCAAACTCTCTTAATATTCTGGACCAAGTATGCAATTTTACTAGTAATTTGGGGTTCAAATCCCCCTGGGGTAAGTATTGAAAATGGCTTCCCAAATGCCTCCAAAGCCACTCAAATTTATGAACAGAGGTAGGAAATGGATTAAGGATGTTATTAAGGTCTCATGTGCACCATTAATTGATTATTATATCTGTTCCAACCCTCTCCCATTCAACTGCAAAAATCACCAATTCGACCCTTGGGGAAATGGCACTATTTCTTCTCCCAGTGCAATTAAACTAAGTAAAAATACTTCAAATGCTCAAGTACAGTACATGAAACTTGTAAAATACATCCATGGCAGTCCATTAATCATAAATTCATCAGAGAATCATCCATTCATTCGAAATCATCATCAACACATTGGTTCACAACAAGGTAGTGGGGAAATGGCATTGTTCTTCCATTAAAAATGAGATTTATACATTTCTACTTGGAATTTCGACCTGAAACTTTTTGGAGATGAAGAACAGAGTATTTACTTCATATTACAAAAGAAATGGGGCATTAAAATCTTCCCCAAAGAGTACAATAGCTCACCAAAAACGCCCTCCCTCAAGGATCAAGAATATGCCATCAAAACCGGAAATGGTTGAAGGAGTGAGCTGCAATAGAAGAAACCATGAGCTGCCCTGTAGCTTACACCTGCAAATAAAGACTCCATTAAAGCTCCAAATGAAAGGTCTGAATGGCCTTTCCAATTACCAACTTGGATGGGAATCTTTCACCCTCGAAATTGGCTAAGGCAAGAAACTAGTCATCCACTAGCTCTCCCTCTTCACAAATGCAATTGCAAATTCTACAAATGATCAAAAGCTGGCTTCCTTCTTTGTTATTGACATTTATAAACTTCTAATGTCCTCCATGGGTCGAATTCCTTCCAAGAGACTCATGCCAACTCAAGTTGGGAAGAGATTCCAAAGAACGCCACTTGTACAACAATTCCTAGTCTCCCACTTCCACCAAATCACATGTGGAAGCATCTTAGCTGCCCTAACACCCTTGAGCGCCCTCTTGGAGTCTATTTTTAGCCCTGACATGTCATATATGTCATATGTCAGCCTTCAGGTCTGATTTGTGTCATAGGTGTCATAGCATCTTCATCATTGTTGTCATAGAGCTAGGGAATCTAGCCCAAGTGTCTCACTAGCTCCAAATTGCCTCTTCCTCTTCCATGGGAGTTACTCTTCCTCTATATTTCGACCTTGGATGAGTCATGCAATGAATAATACCTTTTGGACTCCCCCAAGTATGTTACCATTCACCTTGAATTCGAATTGGTGAGAGAATGATGCCAAATGTAGTGGGGAAATCTAGCCATATGTGGGTCCCACTTCCTCCATGTGTCTTCATCATGAAATGCCACTTTGATTTTCACTTGTATATATTTATTTAGCTCCTTTATTAAATATTTATTCCATTCTAATGTTCAAACATCATTTATTATCCCCATTATTCCAAATCCCAAAGCTTCCACCCCAAACCTAGGAAACTAGTAATTTTCCTCCTTGGCAATTATTTGACCTTTAGCATCAATTTGACAAACTCTAATGAATAGGGCTAATGTGATTAGGCCATTGTGACCCAATGCCAAATTTGGGACATGACAGGTGACTATTTTTTTGTTAAATAATATTTATGATACTGTTTTGTGAATACATGGTTGATAGAGTAAAATATGATATATGATGGTAACATGAAGTTAAGAATAAAATATTTTTTTATTAATAATATTAAAGAAGCATTCTTACAATAATGCAATGTGATGTCAAAAAGATGTTATATGATATTTATGTATGGTGACTATTTTTTTGTAAAATAATATTTATGATATTGTTTTGTGAATACATGGTTGATAGAGTAAAATATGATATATGATGGTAACGTGAAGTTAAGAATAAAATATTGTTTTATTAATAATATTATGAGGTCAATGTATGGTGAAGAAAAAAAAACATTCTTACAATTATTTATTGTTAAATATTGTAAAGATATAATAAAATATTGTTTTATTAATAATATTATAAAATTTATGGTGAAAAAAATAATTCTTATAATAATTATAATTATTTGTGGTTAAATATTGTGAATATATAAATAAAACATTGTTTTATTAATAGTATTATGAAGTTTATGTTTGGTGAGAAAAAAAAGCATTCTAATAATTCTAATTATTTGTTATTAGATAATATAAGGTTAAAAATAAAATATTGTTTTATTAATAGTATTTTGTTACTTAAAAGTAATATTCTTTGTTTATATATATTAAAAATATTGTATTGTGAATAAATAGTTTATATGTTAAAATTATGGAGTGTACCAATTCCTTTAATAACATAGAAATTCATTTTATGGAATGTACCAATTCCCTTAATACCATAGAGATTCATTTTTCCTAATTAGAATGCAAAATGATACTATATGATATCTATTTATGATGAAGAAAAAAAGAAGCATTCTTACAATAATGCAATGTGAAGTCAAAAAGATGTTATATGATATCTTTGTATGGTGACTATTTTTTGTTAAATAATATTTATGATATTGTTTTGTGAATACATGGTTGATAGAGTAAAATATGATATATGATGGTAACGTGAAGTAAAAAATAAAATATTGTTTTCTTAATAATATTATAAGGTCTATGTATGGTGAAGAAAAAAATACATTTTTACAGTTATTTATTGTTAAATATTATGAAGGTATGAATAAAACATTGTTTTATTAAAATATTATGAAATCTATAGTGAAAAAAACAAAAAACATTCTTATAATAACTGTAATTATTTGTTGTCAAATAGTGTGAATATATAAAACATTGTTTTATTAATAGTATCATGAAGTTTATGTTTGGTGAAGAAAAAAAAACATTTTAATAATTATAATGATTTGTCGTTAAATATTGTGAATGTATAAATAAAACTTGATACATAATAATAATGTGAAGTTAAAAATAAAATATTGTTTTATTAATAGTATTTTTTCACTTAAAATTAATATTCTTTGTATATATATTGAAAATATTTTAGTGTGAATAGATGGTTTATATGTTAAAAGTAAAACAAAAATTACCTTTAAAAATAATTAAAAAATTAAAATTAAATAATATCAAAATTATAAATTTATATTCCATTTTAGACTATATAATATATTATTTATTTATAATTAAAAAATACATTTTCATTCAACGTTCAAAGCCGTTTCGAAGATTGTGCACTCGGAGCTTATAATATAAGTACTTCATTCACTAACTAATGATTTACAACTAGTTGAGATTCGTGCACCATATTTATATAATTGAGAACACGATGTCACTTTTATCACATTTATTTTGGGAGATGTATTTTTCTTTGATCTGTTTTTTTTAATCAAATGAATATATGAAAAAATTAATTTAGAATTTATTGATATAAAGTTATTTTTCAATCAAATGAATATATGAAGAATTTAGTTTAAAATTTATTATATAAAGTTTAGTAATTGATTTATTGTTTAGTAACTTTAAAATTTATTATATAAAGTTTAGTAATTGATTTATTGTTTTCTCCTCTAAATTAAGATTGGAGCAAATTTAAATATCATTAATCTTATTTATTATATAAAACCATACATATACATATAATTTTTTTTTATAGGTGATTTAAGTATAAAAAAAACACAAAATTTCTCTTCTATGAGATTTTGAAAAAAATAATATTTTTTAATAGAAAAAAACATTTTTTTTCTATTCCTTAGAATAAAAAAATATTACACTTTATGGTGAATCAAGCTAAAAGCTGATCATCGAATACAAAAAAAATTAAAAAAATAAATAAAAATCAAATAATGAAAAATGACATCGTTTTTACATATATATTTCCATAATATATTTTTATTTTAAAAAGAGTTTTACTAGTGAAGTTATTTACCTTATTCGATGAAACATGAATTTATAAAAGTCAAAAGAAATAAACCAATTTAACACTCAATTTAAAACTTTATGTCAAAAGACAAAACTCTGAGTGCACTGGACTTATAATTTCACATAACTTATATTAACGTAATTAAAAAAAAAAATTATGGTATGAAATGAAATGAAGTGCATCAATGTGGCAGAGTATAGCCCATGGAGAACATACTTAGATTGTGGAAACCATAATATTGGAATGTTTTTTTCTCGTTATAATAAGCTTTTTGGAAAAATTCTTTTATGGATTGCAATTCTCAACTAATTAAAGGTGTTTGGTTTATCCAACAATAAATTTAGTGGAAGAATACGATCTAATCTGGAGAGGCACCAAGGATTCAAAATCACTAGTTCTTCCAAAAGTATTTCTAATACACTATATGATGCTATGAAGTTAGAAATGAAGGTAGTTGAGAGAAATTTGACATATGTGTTGGCATCAAATGCTATATTGGATTTGTCTAACAATAATCTCAGAGGAGAAATACCTATAAGCATAGGGAGTTTAAGTCAGATGCACTTGCTAAATTTATTTGGGAACCAATTGGAAGCGAAAATCCCTACATCTGTCAATGTGATATCTACTTTAGAGCAGTTAGAGTTGTCTAGAAATAATTTAACTAAATGGATTGCTTTAGAGTTTTCTAAATTATCCATGTTGTCAACTTTTAATGTTTCATCTAATAAACTTTGTGGGCCAATCCCAAAAGGAACACAAATGGGCACTTTCAATGCAACTTTATTTCAAAGGAATGAGTGCTTATGTGGTAATCCTCTACAAGAATGTAAATAAAAGCAACAACAAAATGCAAGCATTAGTATTAGTAAAGGGAGGGGATGGATGAGTCACATGGATGAACATGTCCCTTTGATTGCATTGGGGTTGGGAGTGGAGATCGGATTTGGTGGAACTATGAGTATAATGACACAATGGGATAAAGCTAGACATTGGGTACATTTTTATAAAAAAAACATTGTTTTATGGAGTTTATCAATTCCCTAAGTAACATAAAAAATTTATGGAGTGTGTCAATTCCCTTAGTAGCATAGAAATTCATTCTCCCTAATTAGAATGCAAAAAGATGCTATATGATATTTATGTATGATGAGGAAAAGAAAAAAATTTCTTACAATAATACAAAAATATGCTATATGATGTCTATGCATGGTGAAGAAAAAAGAAGCATTCTTACAATAAGTATATTGTTTGTTGTTAAATAATATTTATGATATTGTAATGTGGATACATGGATTTTGGTTGTCACTGTGAGACACTTTCAACATTATGCTCTGAAAGGTGTCTATTGAAACTTGTAAGATTTGTGTTTTCTTTGATTCTAAGGAATATCAATAAATTTTTTTTCTTTTTCTTTTGAAAAAATGTGAATGCATAATTGATAGAGTAAAACACATGATATATGATGATAACGTGAATTTAAGAATAAAACATTGTTTTATTAATAATATTATGAAGGTCATGTATGTTGAAGAAAAAAAATAGCATTCTTACAATAATTATATTATTTGTTATTTATTGTTAAATATTATAATGCCTATTTCATTAAACTTGGACTTTTTAGACAAAATATGGACTTAAAAGGTGTGAATTTAGGCTTTCAAAGTGTCAATATCAACCTTTCTGAAGTGAAAAATTAGGTTCTAAAAGTGGCAATATTGGGTTTAAAAGTGTGTTTTATATTCGAATAGTGTGTTTTTTGACTACTTTCGAACCCTAAAAGTGCACTTTTTTATTCAGAAAGTGTGAATTTCAATTAAAAAATTGTGAATTTCAATTCGAAAAATGCATTTTTTCTTTCCCAAAGTTGCGATCTTTGAATATGATTAGTCCAATGTTTATAATATTCAATATCCATATTATACTTAAAAGTGTCTATAATAGTGTGCCTCCTAGACATTTTTGTTAAAGATTCATTGGTAGCATTCTTACCATTGATAAAAAAAATACTTGTACTGCCAAACCCTACCTTAATATTATATAGGAAAACGATAGAATATGCAATTTGAAGAGGAATAAATAATGTATACAATAAAACTCAACACTTCATATATTCCACACATAACATCTAATTTAATCGATACATTTTATTATTATTTATTCAACACATAACAGAACACTTAATCCACACATAATTTATTGTATTTATTCCACACATAACACTTCATATATTCCACACATAATTTTTTTATTAATTCAGGTTTCATATACTTCATATACTTCATATACTTTGTTATTGCTTCCATAGCAGCCTTGGCTGCGCAATTCGAACTAGATGTCGAAGGGAGGGACTTTGTTGCTTCCATAACAACCTTGGCTGCGCGATTTGAACTAGTCCTTGAAGGACGAGACTTTGCCACTTCCATAGAATCCTTGTCTGAGCAATTCGATCTAGTCGTTGAAGGGAGATACTTTATTGCTTCCATAACAATCTTGGTTGCATGATTCGAACAAGTCGTTGAAGGGCGGGAATTTCTACCACGGGGTTGTTGAAATATTGTAACTTCGAAGAATATTCTATTGTATTTTATTATTGTAATTTATTCGGAGATGTTTTATTCCTCCGTCGGGATGTCATTATTGTATTTGATTATGCAAAGTCATTGAGGTAAATCCTCCTTTGTAATTCGGGGCAATAGATCCCCCTAGAGTCAAATGTAATGGGGTTTTTAAGTCCCCTAGAGGAGTCGGCCCAGTCAGCATTAATTGAGTGGTAAAGTTAGTTGAGACTGACATGTCAAGTTGTAAAATTAAAGTAGAAGTGAATGTATAAATAGAGAGCTAAGCTCTCCCATTTATTCATTCATTCACACACACACTCACTTGTGTATTGCGCATAGGAGAGAGAGAGAGAGATATATGCGAAGGAGAAGGAGCACTTGTTTGGGGATTTTCTCTTTGTACTTTTTGGTCATCTATATTGAGGAAGTTTTGCTGGGTTTTCTACCCCATGGGGGTTTCCCAGGATAAATTTGTGTCTCTTGTGTTTATGCTGTGCTTGTTATTCTTTCAGTGATCCTGTATATGCTATTGTTGTGAAATTGAATTGAATACTGATGTTATCTATTTTATCATATTGAATATTAACATGGGATCAGATCTATCATGGAGGAAGGCAATGTATGGCATTTACGACAATTGTTTCACTAGCAACAATTTGAAAGCTAGGGATTTGTATAGCAAAACCTAGCCATCGTTGAAATTTTGATATAAATCACGTTTGGAGAAGGTTTAGGATCTGAAACTTGGACAGGCCGAATATGACATGTTCCTGTACCTTGTGTCCAAGTTTCAGCCTCATATTTGTTGTACTTTGTGAGATATGATCTGTACAAGTTAGGGTTTCTGCCTCTTCCAGAATGCAGCCCTAAACAGGTGACCTAGGGAAAAAGGTCATATCTCAAGATAGGAATCTCCAAATGGATTCCATAAAATGTTACAGTTAGGGAACGGAATTTAGTTTCATAGGTCCGAGTATCAGAGGCCGAAGTTGAAACAGTGACACGTGGCATGCCGTACAAGTTCGATATGCGTTTTCATCCCATAAACAGGTCATGCTGGTAAAATTAGACTATCTCTCTCATGGAGAATCCAACGAATCTCAAATATGTGGGGTTAGAAAGATGAAAAGTCAAGCTACCACAGGCCAATGTTTCAGACCCTCAGGATCCAAAATTTCAGAGATACACCCGAAACAATAAGGCACATCTGAAATAGCTCGACGGAGGAAATCAAAGAAGAGGAGGAAGAAGCTCTCACTTAGGGTTTTCAATTTTTTAGGTATGGCATGACCTGATACAATGTTGGAGACACCTAATGCAACATTGGAAACTTTGAAAATGTATTTGGAATCCATTCATCATAGATATTAATCTTCCATCAAAATGTTGTGGGAGGAAGGAGATTGAAAATTAAGGTTTCCAAATAAGAAGAAATCCTAGCAATGTTGGGAGACTCATAGGGAAGAAATGAAGGAGGTTTAAATGGCACTGATATTCTATCATCATAGCACCATAAACCTATATAAGATGTTTACAAGTGATATACCTTGGATTATTAGGGTTTTACCCTTATAGAAAAGACTACAAGCAATCTCGACAGGTATGACTTGAGGAGATGCAGGTATGTTTTGAAATCTATTTCATTTATTTGATGATTAAGTTCATGATATGTTTGTCTTCATATGATTGAGGTTAGTACAATCATGATTAATTTTAGACTTGTATGATCACCTTAGTAAAAGTATGAATGCATGTGAATGATAGAAGACATTCATTGATTAGGGTTATGACACTTATGATTGTACTAATGCACTTGTGGTGTTGTATGAGGATGATGTTGCTGCTAACATGAAAGGTACATCAAGAAAGACAAATCAAGTTCTAGATCAAGAATATATGACCATGATGACATGAAGACAAAGAATCATCCATAGTCTTTGATCACATAGGAGCTCTACTTATGAGGATGGATAGAAGTTCAAAGACATATAATCATGATGCTATCATAAAGGTAAAATAGAGATCAAGAGGGAGGCAACCACACAAACATAAAAGATAAGTATTTGAGTTGTTATTTGAATTACTTCTTGAATAGTTAATGATATTGCTCGTAATAGTTGTATGCATATTTGTATTATTTGAATTACTTCTTGAATAGTTTAATGATATTGATCACATAGCATTGAACAATATACTACTAATATGCATATGATTGGTAAGTTGGACAAACATTCCATTGTTGTTTTTCTAGAATGAAACCTCTTTGCTAACATGCTGGGAGTTGTGCATGCTCTTGATAGTATGTTTTGGTAGAGATGGAAGGAATCTAGGTAGCCATTGTATGCATACAGGATATGGAAAAGTGTTATGCCAAAGTATTGGTCAAGATAGTTGCATAACTATGTGAATCATATCAGTATGCTTAATAGGTTATCATTGAAATGTCAACATGATTTGATAATTATGAAGTGTTACTAATTATTGAAATGTCAACATGATTTACTAATTATGAAGGCTTCACTGTGTGTACAGGGTCAATTCCACTGCACAAACACAACTGTGTTGTCCAATCCCTATCTGACTCAGGACACAAACAACATAACCACTGCAAGTACATTGTGCGATACCTAGGTAAGGAAACTATGGTCACTGCAATATAACCAATGCTCAGGGGGATAGTCGCAGGTGGGACCCGTCATATGGGCAGGGTAGCCAAGCCCGAAGCACAATAGGATGAACCTCCGATACCCCTAGATATGAACAAATCCTGGATATATCTCCCACGTTCAGCCGGTATCAGAGGGATATCTCCTCAACCAACTTCCAGTGACCTCGTTCTTAAATCTGGATTGAGTAGAGCTTCCTGAGAACACCGATCTATACCATGGATTTATCCACTCCCTGGTCAGACACCTAATGTTTCATCTAGTAGTCTTGGATTGTTTACTCACAATGATCTATTCCAAGACTCTAAACCTATGCTAGTTGGTGTACCCTATAAATAAAATCAGTCTAATCAATTTTAAGATTAAGCGTTAATTTTAGTGGCTGTGGTTACTCAAGGGATATGATCGTGAAACTAGTGATGTGTAGACTCAAGAGTATGCAAAATTGTCCAATCCTAGACTCATCTATCCAATAAAACAATGCCACTAATATGCAAAATCAACCAACAATTCCGAAATAAAGATGCAATCTTTTATCTTTTCGATGCACAAGCAGAACTTAAATGAAGGCAACAAGCACTTAATGCAAGATGCAGTACATTAAAGTAAAATATTTTTGTATTTTCGCTTACAAACAAGAAGGAAAATGCAAAAAACTAGATGTATATTTTTGTATTTTTTCAATATAGATGGAATGAAAAAATGCAAGCAAAATCCTACTATTTAGTCACTGAAGTGCTGAGAAGATCACTAAGACAACCCAACAGATCCTAAACAGCAAGACTCAGCCAAAGGAATGAGCTCAAAAGGAAAAAACCAAAAGGCTAAATCCAAAGATGGGTAAAAAACCAAGAAGGCTCAACCAAGAGAAACAAAGAGTTCTGGTCACAACCAAGGCATGAAACAATCAAGGAAGAGGCCAACAAAGACTCGGGAACCACCAAATCCAACCCAACAACAACCAATAGCCATAAAACAACAAAATCCAGAGTTACACGCTACTGTCGAAGGAATACCTGCGGGTACCCGCGAGCAGTAGAGCAAACAGAGGTGGGTATACGCAAACTGAGCTAAGTTAGCCCGTGGGTGAGGAAAGGAAAATGGGCAAATAAAGAGACCAAGGGCTCAGAAAAAGCAAGTTTTCTATGGTGTATCTTAACGGCCAATCAGTGACATAGAACTTTGATAAACAACAACTCTAATTATGGACTAATGCTAAAAAAATTTCTCAAACATGGATGTTTTCCCCAACGGAGTCGCCATTTCTGTATTGGAGAAAACTCACTATGGCTTGGGAATACCACAACAGACAGATGACTACTAGAAATCAACTCAATTCTCAAAATAATGCTATTATAAATGACAATGTTAAGATAATGGAGAAATGTAACCAACCTCGATCCAAACATTTGATGTAGATCCCCATTGGAGCTTTCAATCCATGCACTTGAAATCTGCATATTAGTCTTGACAGCCAATATCCAACAAGCACATATAATATAAAAATGACATTAACATTATCAATAACAATGGTCCATAATATCACAAGCAAATGTAACCCAATGTATAATAAACAACATTTACAACATGATGAACGAGAATATGAGTATTTCTATTAATGAACAAGAAGAAGTACAAAGTGATACGACCTCTTGCCGGCAACCAATCTGAACCAAGATCTAGATCAATCCACTTGTGCCTCCACCACTTCAATCATCCATGAATGGAAAACTCAAACTAGAAAGGAGATTGGAAGGTGAACATAAGGGGTTCACAACTACAAGGATCAATGAGTGCAGACTCAAGATAGGGAAAAAATCCACTAGAGTTCTCTTGCTATTCTCTTCTTCCTCCCGTCCATAAGCCATATGTGCTCAATATATAGTCCTCTCAAAGGTAGGTGAAAGGACACATCGAGGCGTTACTCGGGCAGATGGAGAGCCAAAGGTCACCCAATGACCGCTTTTTGGGAGTAAAAAGTAATTAATAGTGGTTTTTACCATTTTACTTGATACCCGCGGGCTATAGTGATGCAACTTGCGGGTACGCATGCTATAATGATGCAACATGTGGGTAGGAATAAAAATAGGGAAAACTAATATCTCTGAAGGATATAAGTGGATCTGAGTCACTAAAATGGATCCTACAGGCCAAATAATGCTGATGCTCACAGGGTGGAAGATTACGATGTAACAAGTGGTCAAAACATCGTTACTAGGGGGAAACCCCTAATCGCTAGCCATAATACAAGTGGAGGACTTCCAATCAGTCATTCTGTTTGAAGCTCCTTACCAGTTGCGGGACCTACCATGGGATTACATCATGGCAGGGGACCATCCAACCTAAGTCAATCACTATGGAGTCATCTGTATCCAGGTAATGTCAACCCTGTGTCGGGACAATACCATCGCGGGAACATTGTTCTCGGGGTACCTTATCCCGGAAACTCAAACACTCCATGGGGACATCACAATGTTATGCCAATTGGACCCCCACCAACCTTTCCTCACGTACCCCCACCACCGTTTGGTCCACCTCCACCTCCTTCCGGAGGCGGTGGACCTCCACCTCATTCCGGAGGGGGCGTGTAACATCCCCAAAAGTTACCAAAAAATTAAAATTTTCTATGCAGTAATTAATGCTAGTATTTGTTATGCAGAAAGTATGAGAAGATAAATTACTCCTTTCAAAAATACTTTAGTTATGCATATGACAACACTTACTTAATCCCCAGTACTTGTCAGTTTGTTTAAAGTATCGTAATGTCGCAATACTGAAATATTTGGTTAAGTAGTATCTGCTTTTAGTTCTATGCATCTATCTTCGTCGTATAAATGTTTGTTTGAACGATACATTTATTATTTAAATGTAGTAAACAGAAATGAAATGATTCTATAGTTGTATTTATGAATGTGATTTCTAACTCTTTCTTTCTTGACTGAAGGGGTCCTAAAGATACCCCGTGGCTTACTTAGTTATTATCTAGCTAACGCATATACTCTTCTTTTACAGTACTGCAGGTAAGAATTATACTATTTCAGTAATTAAGAGTTGGCGACTGAAGATTACATGGCATACATTAAAATCTGTCTTGAACTTATTATGTCGAATTCTACGCCATTGGCATGCATAATTAGTTATTGTCCTAAAGTTTAGAAGCATGTCCTAGACGTGCTATGATAAGTTATAATATAACTATGATCCATTTACATGAGAAAATATTTCAATTCATACTACATTAATATCTTCTTTTTTATGTTAGAGTAGGTGCACATTAAAAATGTATTTGTAAAACTTTGATACCATATCATAGGATATAAATGGTGACAAAATTATTTCATTTTATAAAACACATTATTTCATATTATATAATATAATGATAATACCTTATTCATATTATATCGAAAGCTTCTATAGTTATAAAATGGTAGTTTAAAAACCCTACCATGTCGATTTTGATGAAAAACTAAAGTCCGAAACTTTGATTTAAGATTTCAAGCATAAGAAAAGTTTGGAAACTAACACCGGTTCTCGACTATAGGCAAACCATTAGAATTTAAACCATGGTGGAATGCGTTGTCGGCATACGTGTTGAACAATGACAGAGTTTGTATTAAATCAATTTAATGAACTCGATAGTGGGATGCACAGTGGCATCCCTGTTGGCGTCTGTTCATGTGATGGCTTGGGGTTTTGTGTAAACCCTAGCTACGCATTGAAAGACCACTATTAGCATTAGTTTCATTCATTTGCAAGGTTTGTTGTAAGAGCCGACAGGCTCTCGAATTTATCGGGGTTTTGAGTGCTTTAACTCTGCCAGGGTTTGATGGTGAAAATTCACCCTGCATTCCAGGGTTCTTAAAGTTAAAGGTATACTCTCAGATTTAGATGGTGAAAATTGTGGTGCTGCTCTAGGCTTGCTACCATGAACCAAAGGTGTGCCTCTCGTCAACGTGGGGGCCATGAAGACTGCGGTGGTTGCTTCTAAGGGAAATTACGGCCCTGGTAAGCCTCGGTGATTCTTTCCTATTCGTAGCTCTTGAAACAAATGGTGATGTTAGGGCATGGATGTCGGTCTGTATGACTTTGTCGAGGTGCAAAATCCACTTGTATTTGGTTTTTATGGGAGATTGTGAAATATTTGGCAACTCTGTAATGAAAATCATAGGGTATTTAAACCCCTCGAGCTACAGCTCTATTTGGAATGAAATTCGAGTTTTGTTTTTGTTAATATCTTGTATGGTAAAATTATCCTGAATTATTTAGGATATGCGTGAGTTATGGTTTACTAGGCACAATGTCGGTTCTCAAAACCTTGTGCTCTTCGAATTTAAAGTGTAGTTTCGTCTTTAATTGATAAAAGAGTTTTATGTCGAGCTTGGAAGCTCTACACATTTTGACTGTAAGAGTATGAATAAACCTGAAATAGGAATTTTGTATTCGGGCATTTCCTGTGTTAAAAGATTATTACTGTTTGTTAATATTTTTTAGTTCTAGGCATGTAAATAACCCATTTGTGAACTCTGCGTTTTTAGTAGAACCTCTGTTGATTCTTTTGTTTTAATAAACAAAAGGCTCTAAGCCTTTAAGGCCCTGTCGAACAACTCGACCTAAGTTTGATTGTAAAATAATTTAATATGTTTGTTATTTATTTAAATACAGAGTTAAATTCTGTATGAACCCTAACTCTGGGTTGGGGTTTGGTA
The DNA here is from genome assembly GCA_027924585.1 of Larix kaempferi. Classification (NCBI taxonomy): domain Eukaryota; kingdom Viridiplantae; phylum Streptophyta; class Pinopsida; order Pinales; family Pinaceae; genus Larix; species Larix kaempferi. The sequence continues at coordinate 2,083,280 of BSBM01000506.1, forward strand.
TGTATAAAGAATGGTTGTAAGTTTTATTTGAACTGGCTGGACTCTTAGTGGGTCTTGATCATGAGAATACTTAGCCGAGAGTTTTCTTTTGAAAAGAAATAATATTACTGAATAATATTAATTAGGATGGATAGTTGGTATTTAATAAATAAATTGATGGGTGATTAAGGATATAAATAAATGTTACAAGTGAGTTTGATTTTATTCTAATACTGTACATGCATTGAGTTTATATTAAAGTCTTTAATAGAATTATTGTACTTATTCATAATGATACTAATAGGTCTATAATTTATATTTTGTATATAATTTCTTTATATCGATGTTGTGCATAACCCTACTTGTATGTTTTAGAATAATAATCTTAAGGGATAAGTTTTAATGGTATGATCACGATGTTATGTTGTTGACGATTTATGCAATGTTTAATAATCATATAATAATTAGGTTCTATGAATGTGTATTTAGTTTATTGAATATAAACAATAAAAATTGCAACAATATGTGATAGTATAACTGCTAGCCATAACTCTGTAATTGATATTATTATTATCTCCTATGTTTCATTTTGAAAGCAACCTCTAAGGTTTTAAGTAAAGGTTATGTCTTATAATAAGTAGTATATTACTACATTTTGAAATGGATTAGATTCATTGATACAGGTCTTTATAAACAGTTTCTATCTAATAATATTCATATCATTCTGATCTATTTATAATTTAACTTCTCTGTACTAGAGTACGACACTTAACTGTGTGTGGAAAAATACAGAGAAGTATTTCTATTCTATCATTCTTCATTTAACCAGAATTAAACTATCAATTCAGCATTTAAATCTAGCAGTTAAGTTAAATGGAATTTCCAGAAATAGATAGCATTACAGAATTAAAACATTTAGAACAGCCAAATAATATCTAAGTTTTGATGGAAACTTATAACACATTTACACACATTCATTCAGTAATTAGATGAACAGTAAATAAATAAGATAACACAATTAGAACCTGATAACTGTAGAAGGGACAAACATCCAAAGTTTCTTGTTCCACCCAACCTTCTCCTGAAGACAGCCAAATCACTTGCCTTAGGACCCCCGAGCCTATTCACTGAACCACCAGGACGAAGATGTTGTGTGGAGAATGGAATAAATTCCTCTGCAACTCAGCAGTAATACTTATTTTACTCAACAGTATCACTTCAACCTTTAGTAGTATTGAACTCTGCGTTAAGCAGTACTAGTTCAGAAATGCAGACTTAGTTCTCTCATTCACTTCCTAGCCTTCCCCTCATCGAATCTATTGTGTACTCTTATTTTCTCTGTTCAGAAATTATCACAAGGAAAACTTGATGAGCCTCCTGCTCCATTCGATGGGTGATATAGCATGCCTAAGTCTTTGGTCAATTTCTTAGTTATTGAGCCACCTGCTCAGTTCCACTTTCTTGGGGAACATGACCATAAAAATAGGTAAGTTTCCCCCTACAACAGCTAGAAGTGATTGAGGATGCTTCCAAGTGTCAGTTTACTCTCCACCCCAGTCCATTCCTCCTAGTGGGCCAGTGAACACTCTTTTCAACAGTCCCCTTTGGATATTTGTCTCCTCTTTTATTTATTAATAATAAAATATTAGAGTAATTAATTACAGTCATCCTTAACCCCACTTGGTCAATAATCATAAAAATTTACAATAACATATAACGTAATGTTTTTCTCATAACATAAAATGTTCAAATTTTGGGTATGTGACATGGCGGACCTCCACCTTCGGGCGAAGGTGGAGGTCCACCCCATTCTGGTGGTGGAGGCCCACCATACTCCGGCGGCGGAGGCGGAGGACTACCACCTTCCGGAAGTGGAGGATCCCCGCCTTCTGGCGGAGGCCCACCTTATTCTGTAGGCGGCGGACCACCTTATTCCGGCGGTGAAGGACCCCCACCTTTTGGCGGATGCCCACCCTATTCCGGCGGAGGAAGTGGAGGACCCCCTTATTCCGACAGTGGTGGAGGACCCCCACCTTCTGGTGGGGGCCCACCTTATTTCAACGGTGGAGGACCCCCACCTTCAAGTGGAGGACCACCTTATTATGGCGGTAGGCCACCATCCAGCCCACCACCCAACCTAGGTGGCCCACCCCCTTATGGCCAATTCCCTATGGGAGGACCTTACAATCAATCGATTCAAGGTCCTACTGGTACCCAAATGCCATATAAATACTACCATTAACCACACTCGAACCAACAACTACCATTTCTGGCTACTTTGGATCTGCCAGATCTGTCCCGTTTGAAGAGCGATCCCATCCTACACGGTTATAACTGGCCACCCATTCTGGTTAAGTTACCATCTGATATTCCAAAGTTTGATGACAAGCCCGGCGAAGACCCGAAGAACCATGTGATGACATACCATTTATGGTGTTCATCCAATTCCTTGATGGATGATTCAATCCATTTGAGGCTATTTCAACGGACCCCCACCGGTACAGCTTCCAAGTGGTATATTGAATTACCACCACACTCATTTCCTGATTTATGCTCTCTAGCTATGTCCTTTTTGACTAATTTCCAGTTACCCATACACTACGAAACTAGTACGGACCTACTGACTTCTCTCCGCAAAACCACTGCAACTCATATTTCCGATCATATCCATGAGTGGCGAAGGAGACGACGTCTCATTAAAGATCCCATTCCAGATCAACTCCTAGCATACTAGTTCACAAAGTCTCTTTTACCCACCGTAGCTTGAAACGTGGCCATGGGTGGGGCCGTCACATAGGAACAAGCTATTGCTCGTGCCCAGTACTTAGGCCTTGTCTATGCTCAATCTGTCATATTGTACGAAATTGTTCCGGACGCCCCCCGCCCTACCTAAGATCCTGCAAAACCACCCAGGAACCTCAAGCCGACGACATTATCGGTTCCCTCCACTCCCAGCCTGCTACAAAAAATGATGGATCCTCAAACCATCACGGTTCCTCTCCACCTTCCTGATGTCATGTATGAGGAGATAAAGCTGGAAATGAATGGGAGAATTTAGTGTCAAAGGTTAGACTATTGGAAAATACATTTATGTTGTTTCGGTTGTAGACAGGTTGGAGATATGATTCGAGATTGTCTTAACCATTCTAATGGTTTGCAAATTCGAAGGAAGGTTTGGGTTAGAAAGCAGTTGGATGCTTCAGCAACATTGAAGACGACAAAAGGTGAGGATAGAGGTGACAGTCAACATGAAGCAGAGAAGAACGTACTCAAGGAGGAGACATGCAAAATTATAGAACAGTCGCCACCATTCTCTTCCAATAAGTGTGTTGATTCCTCCCCTATTGACCCTTCCTCTGATTTTCCTTTACCTGGTACTTTAGCTTTCATTCAAGAGTCCAGACCTTCTCGGGCTCCTCTCCCTTATCCATGTACATCACCAAGGATGGTCCTGTCAGAGGAAGGACTGGATATCCCTTCTCCCTGTCCGATGATAAAGGATAGTCCCCCTATACTGTCTAAACCCAAGGTTTACAACACTAGGTCTAAGGTGGCTTCAATGGGGAGAAATGAAGGTGTATTTACTGGAGGTCTTAGCCTCGACCCTTTGCCAAAAGTCAGTCTGGGAAGAAAACCTCGACTAACAAAAGAAAAAAATCAAGCCATGTTGGACATAAAAGTTGGGAAGCAATCTACAATTAATAGGGCCCTTAGAGCGGGGAGAGCCCTCCCTAGGGTTACCTGATGCTGTGTCTATCCTTTAATGCTAGGGGGTTAGTGGGCGGGGGGACTGAATGAACTCAAGAGGATGATAAAGAATTTGAATCCATCAGTCATCCTTGTTCAGGAAACTATGTCTAAAAGTGTGAAAGCTCGGGATACTTTAGGTCATTGGCTAAAAGACTAGTCCTTTGCGCATTTAAGTGCGGAAGGTCATTCAGGAGGGTTATTATCAGCTTGGAGTCCAAAATTAACGGAAGTTTCTACAAGCAAGTATTAATCAATTTTGAAGACATTTCTTGAAGATAAAGCCACCGGAGAGACCATTGCAATTCTAAATGTTTATGGGACTTTCATGAATCGTCGATTTTTCTGGGAAAAATTTTCAACTAGTGGGTTGTGGGAGGACCACAATATGATTATTGGAGGTGATCTGAATCTCACAATTTCAAAAAGGGAAGTCTGGGCGAAGCTAGCTAGACCAAACTCACTAAGCAATTTTTTCAGTGCCCTTTTTGAATCCAAAGGACTTTTTGATGTTCAACCGCAAAATCTTGAGACTTCTTGGAGGAATAGGAGAAGTGGGGATAAAGCGATCTCAAAGCAGCTGGATAGATTTCTAATCTCAGAAAAACTTTTATCATGTCGTTTATCAATAGAATCATGGATTGAGGAAGGGGGGTTGTTATATCATCGCCCTATTTTGGTGTCAATAGATATTCAATATCAGAAATCGGCTTCTCCCTTCAAGTTCAACCCTTCTTGGCTAAAGTAGGAAGGGTATCAGAACTTGGTAAAGGATTTATGGATGCATTTGAGAGTTGACTCTTCGAATTCATGCTTGAAACAAATGGTAGAAAACCTGATCAAGGTTAAGAAGGCTTCTAAATAATGGGAAAAAAAATTTCGAGCAAGCCAGCAAGCTCAGCTAAAAGAGGTGAAAGCAGGTTTAACAGAGGTTTACAAGCAGAACTCAGTTGGTTTTTTCTCGAAAGACGAACTAAAGAAATTGAAATCATATGAAGTTAGGCACTCTAAACTACTAGAAAAAGAAGAGCAGCTGTGGAGACTAAAGAGAAGAGTGATTTGGATAGCTGAAGGTGATAACAATACCAACTTTTCCCATCTTTTTGCTTCTCATAGGAAGAATGTCAATACCATTATTGAGATCTAGAATGAGCAAGGAATTAAGATGAGTTATTTTAAGGAAAAGGTTGAGGCAGGGGTCTTTTTTTTAAATACTTATTCATTGAACATGAGGGATTCCATATCCAAGAAATGTTACAAGTCTTGAGGTTTTTCCCTAGATCAGTCACTGAAGATATGAATGTTTCTCTAGCAAAGGAAGTCGTGGAGGAAGAGTTGAGTAGTATCATACATTCCTTTCAAAAAGGAAAGAGTCCAGGACCTGATGGTTTCACCATTGAGTTCTTTCAGATTTTTTTTGAGCTATTAAAGGATGATCTATTGAAGGTAGTATGGGAATCACAACATTCAAGAAAGGTTCTAGGAGCAATGAATTCCACATTCTTGGCCTTGATTCCAAAAAAGAAGAAGCCTATGGCCTTTGGTGATTTTAGGCCATCTCATGTTGCAATGTGGTCTATAAAATAATTGCTTAGAGATTGAAGCCGATCTTGAGCCAGATCATTCTAGATGAGCAATTTGGGTTCTTGTTTAGTCATTAAATCCATGATGCAGTCTCTCTAGCTCAAGAGGCAATTCATACAATTAACAAGAACAAAGTAAGCTCCTTTGCTTTGAAATTAGACTTGCAGTCTCTCTAGCTCAAGAGGCAATTCATACAATTAACAAGAACAAAGTAAGCTCCTTTGCTTTGAAATTAGACTTGTCTAAAGCCTATGATAGGGTAAGATGGACTTTTTATGTCTCTTACTTATTCAAGTTGGCTTTTCTGTTGATTTGATGAATTGGATCATGGGTTGTATCAATTCGGCTTCCTTTGTAGTCCTAATTAATGGATCCCCATCCACCTTCTTTAGACCATCAAGAGGCTTGAGGCAAGGGTGTCCTCTTTCACCCTTCTTGTTTTTACTGGTGGTTGAAGAATTGAGTAAATTGGTGCAGCAAGCTAAGAGATCTGGGTCTTTGAAAGGTGTATGGGTATCAGAGTCTATGGAACTGACTCATATTTTGTTTGTGGACAATGTATTGATGATGGGAGAGCGCTCAATGGAAAACATGCAAACGATTTCTCATATTTTACATCTATACGAAAAAGCTACAGGAATGGTAATAAATGTGGAAAAATCCAACTTAGCAGTCAACAGGATCTCAGAGGATATGCAGCAGAGACTTGGAAATGAGGTCGCTTACCCTCTTAGTCCGGTGAGTGAAGGTTTTAAATACTTGGGATTTTACCTCAAGCCAAATGCATACTCCTTCAAGGATTGGTTGTGGCTATATAAAAAGGTGGAAACACGTATTTCCTATTGGGATGTATTGATTCTCCTGAAATCTATTCTACGGAGCATTCCTATGTATTGGGCCTCTATTGCATACATCTCAAAAGGAATTTTGACCAAGATTCGCAAGAAGTGTTTCTCTTTTATGTGGACAGCCAACAAACAAAAAGAAGGAATTATGTTGGTGAAATGGTCTACAGTTGCTCATCTAAAAGAGTTGGGTGGATGGGGGATTAAGAACCCAGTGTTGTTCTGTCAATCCCTAGCTGCAAAATCTCTATGGAGTTTGGCTCAAAATTCCAATACTCTGTGGGGAAAAGCATTGACGTCTAAATATTGCCCAAATTCCTCTATTGTTGACTAGTTTAGGAGCATAGATAAGAATAATAACAGAGGATATGTTGGATGGAAAGAATTAGTACTCTCATATCCTCTAATAGGTAATTGGATGACTTGGAGAATTGGCAATGGCAGGATTGTCCACATTGGGGAAGACCCATGGGATGGAGCAAGGGATGATTACACTCTCTCCGCTAACACTATATCTAAGATCAAACACTACCGCATTTTCATGCTAGCTGATACGAAGAGTGGGTCTTTTTAAGGAGCTAAAATAAATGGATGGAAATATTCATGAGCTAGGTTTAGAAGGAGAAGCAACAAGGGAATGCTCAGGATATATTAATAACCCGGAGATCATATTCATAACTCTAGATGATAACAAACCTGATAAATTAGTATGGACCAAGAATAGCTCTACATGAGTTTTTTCAGCCAAATTAGGGTATGAGGCTTATGGCATAGATTCTTTCACTAGAGAAAAGGAATGGTGGTGGCCTATAATTTGGAAAAGTGTTGGACCTTTAAAATAAAAAATAGTCCTATGGTTAGCATTGAGCAACAAGATGCTAACTTGGGAAAATATGTTAAAATGTGGTTGGTATGTCCCGAGTTGGTGTGCATTGTGTCATTCAAGCAATGAAACCACCTCTCACATGTTTTTATCGTGTTCTTATCCAGAGGCTATCTAGAGTGCTTCCTCTAAAGACTTGAGAAATTCATAAATCCAGATGGAATCATCCTTGGTACAGTGTTGTTAGAGGTGGTGGAAGCACACAACGGTATGCTATTATGATGCATTTCCATACCTTTTCATTTATGGTCTTTGGTGGGAAAGGAATCCTGTTATTTTTCAAGATCGAATAATTCCCTTTGAAGTTACTTCGGCATTGATTGTGCAGTGGACAAGGGAATGAAAAAAAGAAGAGAAGTAGAAAAGAACCTACCATTTGATACACCCAAGCATTAATAAGAATATCACGTGGGCTTATTTTGACAGAGCAAGCCAAGGGGATCCACCTTTGGGAGGATCCGAAGGAATTCTATACATATCAAAGGAATTGCAGGTTAAAATTCGTTATGGTCTAGGTCATTGTTCCAACAACAAGGCTGAGTTGTCGGCCCTTTGTTCAGTGCTTCACTCAGCTTTAGCTCGAAATATTACCAAATTGCAGATCTTTGGTGACTCGAAAATGGTAATAGAATGGGAAAACAACAAGATTCAAATCAAAGCTTCACATTTACAACATCTATTGATACTAATCAAGAGACAGATTGGAATGTTTTCCTTCATTTCTTTCAATCACGTGTACCGTGAATTGAACAAAGAAGCAAATGTACTTTCCAAGAGCGCGTTGTTATTGGCTCTGGGTACGCTGGTTGAGGAGGAGCAAAGGGGTAGGCCCTCCTCTTAACAATTTAGAGACGAAGAGGTTGTATGTGATTTCAAAATAGAAGTCAATTGTTTTTGCAAACAAGATTTTGGTAGTATTATAGGGTCTGCTGGGAGACAATATAGCAGATTATGATGCGGCAGTTTTACATGTAAAAAATTTATGATCTATGTGTGAATATCGTGTGATCCTAATTGGGTTGCATGAGATGATGATGGAATGTAATGTAAGATCTTGGAGCAGTGGTGTAAGTCCTTCTTGGACAGTCTACATTATTCTCTATGAATAAAAGATTTTTTTCTTCAGAAAAATAAATAAATTATACAAAGGTAGTAAGGCACAAGAAGTGTGCCCTTACAACATAACATGTTTGAGAGGGGCTTTGAAAAGGGCCATAAATTTTACTAAGCACAAAACTCTAAATTGCTTTAGTATTTGCTTATTCCCTCCCATCGTGTATCACTACTGGAATTCAGTTTTGAGTCCCATTGACCTTTTTTTATGGTCATTCATGGACATTGATAAAATCACTTTATCTTATCTTTTCAGAGTAACCTATCAACTAGGCCCAAAATGACTAAACTTATGGTAGAGAGAATATTATGGAACTCTCCCACCAGTGGCACTACATGACCAAATCCATTTAGAGATAGGCCTAGAATTGCACTGAAGTAACAGCCAAATATGGATTTAGTTTGGCATCAATCATATTAGGAATCTAGAAATATGTATGTTTCCACAGCATTCAGTCATTATGCTGAAAATTATGGAATATCATTGTATTGAAATTTTGATAGACCTACACGTTTAGGGTGGACACTCCACCCATCTTAGGGATCATAAAAAACTTTATTATAAAAAAAAAGAATTAAACTCTATAAATAAAAGAAGGAGAAAACTATCCATTAGATTTAAGGATAGGTTAAGAAAGAAGAACAATAAAATTAAAGTTAAAAATAAGTAAAAATAATAAAATAACTAAATTAGTTAAAAGTGACAAAATTTCAACACAATGGCATTCCATAATTTTTTACACAATGACGAATTAGGGAATTCAGTATATCTGATTCTCTCAATTATTATGTTTTATGCCCAAGTTTGTATCGGAGAATTGCTAAGTTTTATGTTCTAATTTCTTAGAAAATAGTAGAATCATTGGCACTGTGAAGTTTACGCAGATTTGTATTTTGGAGTTGTATATAAATAAATTAAATATTAAGAAAAATATTTCTACGTGATTATAATGGATTGATATAATCTTTTAAGTGTGGAAATTGATCATATAATATTTTTATAAAGTATAAAAACGACGCAAAGAAAATAGAATTATATTTATTAAATATTAAAATTATTAAAATCGATAAATGTATTTATTTTAAATTCTAATTATAAAATTTGAGTTTTTAATTGTGAGGTTTTTTTATAAGAATTAATCTTAGGGTGTAGAGTAATTGGTTAAAGGTGCAGTTTGGGGAGTAGTGGATTCAAATTTTGAATAGTTTATGTACTTATAGATATATCTAGCGGTATAGTAGTAGCTATTGGGAATTGACCATGTGTTCTTGTTTATTCGTTTAACAAAAAAATATTTGTTTTTAAAAAACTAAATATTTTATTATTTATGAATATTAATATATAATATTTATATTAGCATAGTTATTTAATTTGTGGTTGGTATGAAAAGTCACAAGTACCAAGTTATGTGTTATTTGTTCTCTATGCCTCATTTACTTACCTATTACATTCTTTAGTTAAATGGGTTGTCTGTCACTAGTTAAAATCAATGGAGGGTACTTGTCCCACCCTCCTTCAATCTAAGAAAAACATAAATGATACTCCACCCCAAATTCTAAGATATAAACACTTATTGATATAGTTATATATTTCACTTAAATTAAAATTATTTTTACAACTTAGTTTTATATATTTCACTAAAATTAAAATTATTTTTACAAACTTTGTTTTATGTTTTTCAATTAAATTAAAAGTATTTTTACAACTTAATTTTATGTATTTCACTTAAAATAAAATTATTTTATAATTTAATTAATTAGCTAAATTAAAATTATTCTACAATTTAATTAATTAGCTTAAGTGATTAAATGTTTCAAGCTGATTACTCATAACTCAATATGAGAATTGATTTGCTGATATTAATGGCTATAGAAATCACAAAATAATACTCTTAATAAATTCATACAATCCAACGCCGGTGTGTATTTAGTTATGAGCTGTCGGTTCTCCGTGAGAATAAACCATTAAATAAAAATGATGATGTCTCCGATGATAAATTGGAAACGTGTTGATACAGCAGAAACCTTTGCATGAACACCAAACAGTTGCCCTCGTCCGTGTCCTCAAACCCAAACACCATGGCTTTCTGCTTCTTTCTCTGCCACTATATGGAATCATATCTTTATCCCAATCCCTAAAGCCTTATTCTCGCCAGATTCCCCACACGATAGCCATGGCGATTCTGCGATCAAAAATCCTTGCAATTCTGTATACAATCTGCGCACTAATTTCCAGCGTGAAGGGCATGAATTCTTTCGGCAGACCGGGTTACCTGAACGTGACCCAGTCCTTCTTGGCCTCCCCGGGGCTCCAGCTCCTGCACAACGATACCCTCAAGTACGCCCTCCTCACGGCGCCCAACAACGCTACAGAGTTCTCCATGCTTCTCCAGACCTACGGTGGCAAGCCCGTTTGCTCGGCGGCGTTGCTCAACGCGACCTCCTACGTCCTGTGGATGGAGCCCTGCCCACCGCCTGCCTATTCCTTCTGTTCTCTCGTCTTCAACACCACGGGAAACCTGCAGCTCACCGTGGACGGTGCTATTCGCTGGAGCACCGATACCGAGTCATCCAAGGGAGTCGGTGGCATCAGTCTTAGCAACGATAGCCGCCTTCAGATTGTCAACAAATCCAACCAGACTCTCTGGGATTCTTCCATGCATCCCACCAACCCTTCTTGTCTGCAGAACTTTGAAACAACCATGCAGCCATCTCCTGCCACTGTAACAATGCCAGCGCCCCCGGAAGGATCAGATGAAGATCACCACGATCATGATCATGGGACTCCTAATTTGTCTATTTCCAAGAAAAAATCTGCGGGTTTGGTAATCCCTGCACTGTTCATCCTGTTGGTTCTCAGTCTGCACTCCTCTTTGGTCATGTTGTTTTGATAATAACTTAGTGGTGCTTTCTGTAAACAATAGCTTGCAGCTCCCCTCTCCATGTCCATTGTACATTCTATAGTGACCTTCCAGTGAGTCTATTGATGTTTCTTGTGTTGTAAATTTTACTTGAGAGTGTTGATTGATGTTTCTTGGATTCTAAATTTTACTTGATTGATGTTCTTGATTGAATTGGATGATCATCATGAGTTGTGATCATGCAACTTGTTCTCCAAAGTTGCAATTTGGAAGAATACATGAAGTAGCTTGTAATGTTCTTCTGAACACTATGTTTCATTCCTCCATGTTCTGCTAATGGTAATGGTGTGCTTACTTTTAGTTTTTTAATAACACTATGTTTCAATCCTAATGGTTGCTTAATTTTACTTTTTTAATATACATGGTTAACATGCATATTATCAGGTTGAAGTTGGCATTGAAAACTTAATATGATAAATTCACTTTCATGAGCTGCCTTCAATTACTATGACCAATTGTCATGGTGAGGCCAAGACTAAATTATTCCTTACATGAATATAGAGTGTTCGATTCATCTTATTTATATTTTCTCATTTCCAGTGCTCGTTAAGATCATAATTATAGCTCCGAAATGCTTATGTTAGCTTTATATTTAAAAAATAATAATTCCAATTTTAAAAGTTTGTATGCATGGATATAGTTAATTTTAATTCCAATTGTCATTGTATTAAAAGTTTGTATGCATGGATATAGTCAATTTTAATTCCAATTGTCATTGTATTGCCAAGACTAAATTATTCCTTACATGCATATAGAGTGTTAGATTCATCTTAGTTATATTTTCCTATTTCCAGTGCTCGTTAAGATCATAATTGTAGCTCCGAAATTTTATGTTAGCTTTATATTTAAAAAAAAAATCCAATTTTAAGAGTTTGTATTCATATGGATATAGTTATAGTTTAGGAATGGAAGCCTCTCTAGTAGAGGTGTTTAGGTATGGAAGCATTTCGTAAATTATTATGAAATTTATTAAGTTTCCCATACTCGTAAAAAAATTGAATATTTTTCAGTCAAGGAAATGGATTTTGTCACACAACATCTAAACCTCGACTGCCTCTAAACTAGAGGTGTGGAGGTATTCTTAGTACATAGTTTAGTTTATTCACACTAGTTTAGGAATAAGACTATAGTCTAGTTTAGGTATAGAAGGCTCTCGCAAGCATAGTGAAGTCTAAGAATCTTATGCTTACAACATAGGTCTTATTTTTTAGGAATAGTTCGACTTTAGATTATAAGTCTAATTTAGATCTAAGTTGGCACTAGTTAAGTTTAGATCAAAGCTGGCCCGCCTTAAGAATAAGGCTAGTTTATGTGGTCTTCCAAAGTGCACTAGTTAAGAATAAGGCTAGTTTATGTGGTTTTCCAAAGTTGGCTTATACTAAGGCTAGTTTATGGGGTGTTTCTTATCTGCAACTTATAATCACACAAGCAAGGTCAGCGTGCATAAAATCATAAATTTAAGCAATATAGTACCAAAAGTATGATATAATAACGGTAGAATAAGGCTACTTTGTGGTGTTCCAAAGTTGGCACTAGTTAAGAATAAGGCTAATTTATGTGGTGTTCCTTATCAGTAACTTGATAATCACACAATATATAGCAAGGTTAGCATGCATAAAATCATAAATAAGCAAATATAGAACCAACCAAAATATGATATAATTTCTTAAGGCTAATTTATGTGGCACTAATTTATGTGGTGTTCCTTATCTGTAACTTGGTAATCACACAATATATAGCAACGTTAGCATGCATAAAATCATAAATAAGCAAATATAGAACCAAAAATATGATATAATTTCTTTAGGCTAATTTATGTGGTGTTCCTTATCTGTAACTTGATAATCACACAATATATAGCAAGGTTAGCATGCATAAAATCATAAATAAGCAAATATAGAACCAAAAATATGATATAATAACGGTAGAATAAGGCTAGTCATAAATAAGCAAATATAGAATAAAAAATATGATATAATAACGGTAGAATAAGGCTAGTTTGTGGTGTTCCAAAGTTGGCACTAGTTGAGAATAAGGTTAATTTATGTGGTGTTCCTATCCTAGAACTTGATAATCACACAATATATATAGCAAGGTTAGCATGCATAAAATCATAAATAAGCAATATAGAACCAAAAATATGATATAATGAACTTGATAATCACACAATATATAGAGCAAGGTTAGCATGCATAAAATCATAAATAAGCAATTATATAAAACAAAAAATATGATATAATGAACTTGATAATCACACAATATATAGAGCAAGGTTAGCATGCATAAAATCATAAATAAGCAATTATATAAAACCAAAAATATGATATAAAATCATAAATAAGCAATATAGAACCAAAAATATGATATAAAATCATAAATAAGCAATATAGAACCAAAAATATGATAAAAAATGATATAATAACAGTAGAATATGGCATAAAAAAGCTTTGTTATTATGGGAACAATGTCCATGGGATTCTTAGGGTACAGAACAATGCTCACAGGCATCTTAGGGTACAACGAGCGTTCACTTGTGCAAAGCTTCTTTACAATATTCTTCACAAATTTGAAGCTTCTTTAAATAGGTTTTAATTGTCCAAAACCTTAACTACTTGACACATGTGGTTAAATATTATTTTCTAATGGGTCTTAATTAATAAAGAGATACTGTATAGCATAGCTTTAAAGCTTCTTTAAATAGGCTTTAATTGTTCAAACCCTAACTATTGAAGCTTCTTTAAATAGGTTTTAGCTTTGTTATTATGGGAACAATGTCCACGGGCTTCTTAGGGTACGGAACAGTGCTCATAGGCATCTTACTGTATAGCATAGCCTTAAAGTTTCTTTAAATAGGCTTTAATTGTCCAAATCCTAACTATTGAAGCTTCTTTAAATAGGTTTTAATTGTCCAAAACCCTAACTACTTGACACATGTGGTTAAATATTATTTTCTAATGGGTCTTAATTAATAAAGAGATACTGTATAGCATAGCCTTAAAGCTTCTTTAAATAGGCTTTAATTGTCCAAATCCTAACTATTGAAGCTTCTTTAAATAGGTTTTAATTGTCCAAAACCCTAACTACTTGACACATGTGGTTAAATATTATTTTCTAATGGGTCTTAATTAATAAAGAGATACTTTATAGCATAGCCTTAAAGCATCTTTAAATAGACTTTAATTGTCCAAACCCTAAGCTTTAAATAGGTTTTAATTGTCCAAACCCTAACTATTTGACACATGTGGGAAAATACTATTTTCTAATGGGTCTTAATTAATAAAGAGACACTTTTAACATTGATTGTTGAACACTAACTAATTTGGACTTATTACAAATTTATGGCCTTATAATATGTATGATTACTTCTTAGAGTAAGGTGAGTTAGGGTGGGACCCTAACATGGCCCCCTCTTCAAAAGCAGTGTTTCCCTCAACATTGAGGGTTGGAAATTGTTATAAAATGTTGTTTGGTTCCCAAGAGGCATCTTCTAGTAGCATGTATTTCCGTTAGATCAAAACTTCCTTGATGGTGCACCATCACAATTGTCTTTTCAATACTGCATCCGATTGAAACCAAATCCAAATGGATCCTTCCTCATCCAATTCTGGTACATTGGAGTGTCTTTGCAATTTGATCCCACCACTTTTTGATGCAAGCGGCATGGAAGATATGATGAATCTTAGAGTGGTTTAACATAGCAAGCTTATAGGTGACCTATCCAATGTTCTATAGAATGATGTAGGGTCCATTGAACTTTGGAGTGATACTTATGCGCTTGCTGCTTCATTTTGTTTTGGGAAAGAATCAAATTATCTTTAATGATGCAAAGAATGTCAACCCTCATGTGGAGTGGGTCGTCCATTTCCTTAACCCTAGAGGTACCTAGCAATGATAAGGATTTTTTGTCATACACGGATTCATATGGTGTCATCTTTGTGGAACCATGATAAGTGGTATTATACCACAATTCATCCAAAGGGAGCCAATCTGTACATGGGTGTGGCTTATCAGATGCAAAGCAGTGCCAGTAGTTTTCTAGGCACTTATTGACTGCTTCAGTTTGACCATCTGTTTTGGAGTGGTATGTCGTGTTAAGATTTAATTGAGTGGCTTAAAGTTTGAAGAGCTCTTGTCAAAACTTACTGGTAAGAGTGGGGTTATGATCCAAGACAATAGAAGTAGGCATGCCATGGAGTTTGAAAATTTGATCCAAGAAAACTTGGGCCACCAAATAGAGTGTGAAAGTGGGTGGTAAAGCACATAATCGACATCTTTGGTCTGACGATCTACTACCACCATAATGGTTGTTTTATTTCCTGCCTTAGGAAGGACCACGATAAAATCCATAGAGATGTTTGTTTAGATATGATTAGGAATGGGGAGTGGATGCAAAGCCCCTAGTGACTTGATTGTTTCACATTTATGCCATTTGCAAATGTCATAGGTAGTGACGAAGTTATGGATCTATTTTTTTTCATGTCTTCCAAAAGAAAGAGTGCTTAATTCTTTCATAAGTTTTATGAAACCGTGAGTGACCTTATGTGGCTGATGAATGTAAATCCTCCAAGATTCTTTGTTCCAATGATGAATCTGATGTGAGAAAGATGTGTTTATTATACCTCAAAATATTTCGGTTCCATGTATACCTAGGTGGAGTATTTATATCTTCTTGAAGTTGTTTAATGAGGTGGTGAACTATATATTGGGCCAACCATTCTTGTCGCTCTTTATCAAGCTATACTGGGACTAGCAAGGATAAGAAAAAGAGTGAACCTTCCTATTTAAATTGCCTAAACAAAGCATCAGCCACAACATTGTCGTGACCCTTCCTATAAATGATTTCATATCATATCCCAACATCTTAGTGACCCATTTTTGTTGCTTGAGTAAGGAAATATGTTGTTTTAGGAAATACTTGACACTATGATGGTTCATATTGATCTTGAAATGTCAATCAATTAGATCAATTAGAAAGGGGCGCCATGTATCAACCACGTGAAGGATAGCCATCATTTATTTCTCATAGGTGGATTTTCCCAAGTTTATTTCACATAGTTGCTTACTAGTGAAGGCCAAGGGACATCCTTCCTAGGGTAGGATGGCTCCCAGTCCATGTCCATAGGCATCAGATTCTAAGACAAAGGTCCTAGTGATATCCGGCATGGCTAGCATAAGCATAGTATGCATGGCCTCCATGATTATTGAGAAAGCTTGATCCATTGTTTCATGCCAGGAAAATGCATTCCTTTTTAGAAATGTTGTCAAAGGAGATGTAATGCTCCCATAGTTTGACACAAACTTATTGTCATAGCATGTAAGGCTAAGAAATCCACTTTCTTGGGATCCACACGAACCAAGTCCTAATTTACAATATGGCCCAAGCATTCAACCTCAGTCACTCCAAAATCACACTTGGAACATTTCACAAATAATTGTTGTTCCTATAATAAGTGCAAAGTACCAAAAACATGTTAGAGGTGTATTTTCCAAGTGGGATTGTAGCCCAGGATATCATCAAAGAAAACCAAGACAAAATTGTGGAGGAAGGGGCAAGAAATCTTATTCATGAGACTCTGAAAAGTGGATGGGGCATTGCAGAGGCCGAAGAGCATGACCAAAAACTCATAATGACCTCCATGGGTCAAGAAAGTCATTTTTTGTATATCTACCTCTTTCCATATTTGATGGTAGCTCAAATAAAGGTCGATTTTGGTGAATAATTTGGCACCATGCAACTCATCTAAGAGATAATCAATTATCAGAATAGGAAATGTGTCTTTGATGGTGATTTTGTTGAGAGCTCAAAATTTGGGACACATACACCAATAACCTTCACTTTTTAGAACCATACCCATAGGTAAAGAATAAGGGATGGTGCTAGGACGGATAACACCGACGGACAACATTTCCTTAATGATATTTTCAATTTCATTCTACTTTGCAAAAGGGTGGCAAGAAGGACCAACATTGGGGGGTTGACTATTGGGAATTAAAGGAATGGCATGGTCATGTTCTCCATGGGATGTAGGTAAACTCTTGGGCACATAAAAAACCTGTTGGTGCTTGGAGAGAATCTCTTACAAGTAGGGGTGAATAGTTGGGGGGAATGTCTAGAATGGATGGCATTAAAATTCTCAATAACACCGGAGTGGCCCTTCTTTAACAGATTCTCCATGTGATGGGAAGAGATAATTTCATGTGAAGTTGGAGTAATTCCCTAAAGGGTATGGGCATGCGTGGATTGAGTTAAGTGGAGAAAATTTTCACAGAAATCCATGGTGACGGAACCTAAGGTATGGATCCATTCAACCCCCAAAACGATATCATAGCCCCCCATGTCAATAGAAAACATATGAGTCTTTAGATGGTAGTCCCCCATTTGTAGTTTGGCATTCTCACATCGACCACCACATTTCATTGTACTCCCATTGGATATTAGGATTTGGAAATTGGAAATGGGGTGGATATAACAATGGGTGTCTTTTTCCACTCGAGTATGGATGAAATTATGGGAGCTTCCATTGTCAATTAACACAATGAATTTATTGTACTTTTTGTATCCAATCAATTTCAACATCTAAGAATTGAAAAACTTGGGTAAAGCATGAAGGCAATTTTTTTTGTTTTTTATCAGGAAGTAGCATTTCAAGAGCATCTTCAAGTAGTGACATTTCGTCTTCACCTTCCAATTTGGGTAGAGTTTATATTGTGTTGGATTTTGGGGACCTCGGAGAGGTTGGCTTCAATCAAGAATATTTTACGTTCTTTACATTTATGTCTTCTAACATGTTTTTTCATCACAATTATAACAAAGGTTGAGGCATTAATGCTCATACATGGCCTCTAGGGTGAGCTTATGGATGCAGAAAGGTGGGGTGGGGAGAATTGATGGAAGGGGGAGCCATGGGAGATACGATGTGAGGGGGGAAGGAAGAGTGCTTGGTTTTCGCATTGGGGATCAATTCAACTTCACGAACTCTATCAAAATATTCTAACCAAGTGGAGGGTCGTTGCATGAGAACATGGGAACGTATTTCCTCCTTGAGGCCGTTAATGAAACATTCTCAAAAAATGAAATAGGAGAGGCCTTTGGTGTGGATGTCCAACTGCTCAAATGTTGTCATGTAATCTAGAACCATGCCTATTTGGATCAATTTAGTCAACCGACCTAAATAGTGAGTGTCACGGTCAAAGCACTCATTAAATATCTTCACAAATTGGCTCGAAGGGACATAGAGGAGATAATATTTCTAGTACCATTGCCACCACTACTAACGTTCAAAATCTAAATATAAGATCCAAAGTTTCATCTTTTGGAGAACATCCTTAATTCCATGGAGTGAAAAATAATGTTCCATTTCGGTTACCCAACCTGAGGGATCGGAGCCATCAAATTTGCACATGTCAATGGTACATTATTAGTTTATGTAGCTATAGGAGCTTCATGCTCCTCTTCATCCTCATGAGTCTTCTTAGACTTGTTGAAAGTTGTGTCTTCATCAAATGTAACATCTCTGCTAACTTCAATTTGACAGTATCATGGGATGTAGATACGGAAAGCCTTTGATTGCTCATTGTAACCCACAAATATACCCTTCTTTCCTGAAGGCTCCAACTTCTATCTCTTCTCTTTTGGAATGTGAATAAATACTAGACATCCAAATATCTTTAGATGACTGACTCCAGGCTTTGCACCAGTAAACATCTCTTCTAGGGTCTTTTTTCCAAGAGCACTATGATATATTCTATTATGTACATAGACTACGGTTCTAGCTGCTTCATCCCATAGATGCATGGGTAGGTCTTGATCATGGATCATGGCCTTTACTGCTTCCATGATAGTTTTGTTCTTCCTTTTAGATACACCATTCTGTTGTGGATTATAGGGAATGGTAAGCTCCCTCTTAATCCCTGCTTGTTTACAGAAATATTTGAAATCACCCAAAATGTATTCCCCTCCATTATCTATCCTTAGTATCTTGATCTTCTTTTCAGATAGGTTTTATACAAGAGCCTTAAACTCTTTAAAATTTCAAAACATTCATTCTTATTCTTTAGAAAGTAAATCCATGTTTTGCGGGAGTAATCATCAATAAAAGAAGCATAATAAACATACTCTCTTAATGAAGTGGTAGACATAGGTCCACAAATGTTGGAATGAATAATGTCCAATATGCCTTTAGCTTTGCTATCACTACTTGGAAATGGATTCTTCGTACTTTTTCCTTGTGCACATCCTTTGCACACTCCTTCATGGTTAACCTAGATTTCTGGTAGTCCAGTCACCACCTTACTTACTATTGATAAGGATTTGTAATGTATATGAGCTAGTATTCTATGCCATAGTTCACAGGGGCTCATTGTACTAGTCATAAGTGTTGAATCTGCATGACCCTTTAGTTTATAGAGTCCTCCTTCTTCTACTCCAATAACGATTGCATCATTGATAGTCTTCCCCTTTGGCCACATAAGAACTTCAACATATATAAATGCAATTCTAAGACCTTTCTTATCTAATGTTGAAATAGAAAGAAGGTTGTTTTTCAAACCTAGGACATAAAGTACTTCTTTCATGTTCATGGACTTTCCAGAGTCCAATTTGTAAGTAGCCTCTCCCATTCATTTGATAGGATATTGGTAGTCATATCCAAGCTTTACTTTGTGTGGAGAATCTTTCTGCATGAGATGTGAAAGAGATTCCGTATATACCGCCATGTGTTTTGAGGATCCATTGTCCACTATCCAAGTATCACTTGCATGGGATACTGAACCAGTGAGGGCTGAGATTAGTACATATTCTTCACTGGAATATTCATCTTCTTTGGTTTTGACTTCGTCATCATATTCACTATCTTCTGCTGCATGAGCATGACATATTTTATTTTGCTTCTTAGGTTGTTCGGATTTGAATGGACAATATCTTGCAATGTGTCCTATCTTGTGACAAGAGTAACATTCAATTTAGGACAGGAATTTCTTGAATCTCTTGCCCCTTTGATATTTATGATATCTTCTGGGAGAGTGGTCACAGGTACATACATCATTCTTTCTTTTCCTCTCACCTTTGGCATGAGTTGCCAAAGCTTGATCTTCATACTCATTTAATTTCTCCACTCTTACTGTTATTCTTTCTTCCTCTCGCACACACTCTTCCCATAGTTGTATGAATTGGATTAATTTATTCCTAGCACATATGCCATGAACAAAGGGTTCCCAATCCCTAGGAACACCATTCAGAGTGGTCATCACAACTTCAACATCCTCTACCATGTCTCCAATAGCTTCTAATTGTTCTTTGATCTGGGACACTCCGGAAAGTATGAGTGCACAGTCTCAGACTTCTATATCTTCACACCCTTGTGTTGATTTCTCAAGGTCATCTTCCTATTGATATTCTTTCCTTCAAATAGGTTGGTCAAGGAATCGAACATTTATTTTGGAGTCTTCTTCGATGATACTTGAGGGATCAATTGATATTTGATAGAATCAACTATGATCCTCTTAGCCTTGATCATATTCTTCTTGTGTCTTGCTTTGGCCTCATCTCCTTCTGGTCCTGTAAGTCCCTCTTTTATAAACCCTTCTAGGTCATGTTCTTCAAGAATGAACATGACTCTATACTTCCATTCCCTAAAGTTCTCAGCTCCTTCAAGCTTCTCATGAAGCTTGGTATTGCTTGTCATTTTGATAAAATGAGAACCTCAAATGGAAATAGAGTAGATGTAGGACTTACCGGTAAAAGTTGTCCTTCTGAGAACTGCTTCTTCCTTAACCTAGGGTTTGGTAGAGAAACCCTAATTTTCCAACTTCAGGATTTTGGAAAACTAATTGGATGAAAATATGCGCCTCCTCAAGGAGAGTTGAGGAAATTACTCCTTTTCCTAATTATGTGAGGAGATGTTCCAAAACCTTGATGCCCTAGTTCTCTGGGCTATAGTGGGGGACCCAAAAATGAAAATTCTCGGAATTGAAATATGCTTCGACATAAATATGCGCCCTAGTGAGGCAAGTTAGATGCACCCTCTTTTTCAGTTGATCTATGGAGATATCTGCTGGAATAAGAATCCCTAGTTTCGATAGTTGTGGAGGATGCACAATGTTTTCTTTCAGGCCTACTCTAATACCATGTTATTTTTTCACTTGTTTAGCATTATAATATTAAACAATCTAATCACTGGAAGAAATACAAACATAACAAATACAAAGAACACAAAATTTCTCTTGGGGAAACCACAAGGGAGAAAACCCCGACAAAACTTCCTCAATGTAGAATTCACCAAGTACAATATAAAACCTCAAGACAAAACAACTTCTCTCCTTCACTTGTGCGAACTTCTCTCTCTCCTATGCGAAATTGAGTGAGTGAGGTGAGTGATCCAAATGAACAACTCAATCCCCTATTTATACTTTACAATTGACTTGACCTTTTACTAATTAGGTCAGCTCTAACTTAACTAATTGGGGCAACCTGTACACTTTACAATAAAATATTATTTTCTAGTTATTCCAGTCCAACCTAACAGTTAGGATTTACATTGACTCTTTCAATTAATCTTACATTATCAGTTACATCAATGACATCTCCCGAAGGAGGAATACAACAATACAATAGACAATACATTAAGAATATATTCTACAGTTACATTTCTTTAA
The DNA here is from genome assembly GCA_027924585.1 of Larix kaempferi. Taxonomy (NCBI): domain Eukaryota; kingdom Viridiplantae; phylum Streptophyta; class Pinopsida; order Pinales; family Pinaceae; genus Larix; species Larix kaempferi. The sequence goes on from BSBM01000506.1 coordinate 2,105,005, forward strand.
CAACCCGAAATTCCTACATCTTTGAATCCAGGTCAGGAATTTGTCATTTCTATTAGTGCAGTAACATTCAAGCCCCAATGTTAAAAAAGAAAAATAAATCCCTTATTTGTGACCTACCTCAATGGAATCTTTGCATCACATTGGACATTTTGATATATATTTCTTAGAACCTTTTTTGGGAGTCCTAGAAACCCTTAATTGTGATGTACCTCCACAAACCCCTTGCTTCTTCATGATCATTTTGATATATATATATATATCCCACAACCTTGTTTTGGTAACCCCTACCCCTCCATTTTCACTTCCTACTTTTTTGCTCCCATGGTACACACCTGTCACCAGGACAACATGGAGAATACTAACCCAAATCCCCTCAACCCAATCTGAAATATTCCACTCAACCATTTAATCTTCCAACCCTCGCCTTTGAGGTGTGCCAACTCACCTAGGAGGTGCGCCACCTAACCCAACATATGGTCACACAACAATATCAACATTCCAACACCCATTCCCCTGCTAACTGTTATTGGCCAACATTGTGGATATGTTTCCCCTTGGGACACCTCCAATATTGAAGCTGTGACCACTGAAGACTAGGGCTCCCACTCTCTCTTTCTGGAACATGAGTCTCCATCACTTGAAGAAAAAAATATATGGGAATGTTCTCCAAATATCAATGAGGTGATTCCATGAAGATGGGTAACTCTTTTTGGCCAAATATGGCGATGAAAAATGGAAATTTTACCCATATATTAAATTGAATCCCTCGAAAACTCATATTTTCCATTTGAATTTCGACATGCGGTAAAAAAAATGAAATGTAGAGAATTATGTTTCCTTTTCCAATGATATTTTTTTTAAATATACCAACGTCATTTATCATGTCAAATTTTCATTTAATCAAACGTGTGTCCTTAAAAATTGAAGCACAATGAACAAGGGGCTTGTGTGTGTGCAAAATAATTTAATGTTAAAGTAATAATTTTAAAAAATGAAATATGTGAACATGATCTAGACAGAATGCACTAGTGCGTACATATTTTTCTTTTAATTTTCCTCGAAAAATTATATTTATTATTATTTTTCGAAACTGACCAGTGAATATTTCGGTCGCATTTTGCACACATGTGTGTGTGTACGCCAAATCTTTTGATTGTATACATAACTTGCAAAACTAAAAATATGATTTTGAAGAGAACGCACTGCTGTAGGGCTTGTATATTTTTTTGAATTTTTTGGATGTGTATTTTGAATGTTGTTGATTTATCTTTGAGCTCATTCGAAGTTGTCCACTGGGTTTTTTAGGGTAAGCTTTACCATAAATTTAAAAACAAATGACATACGAAGATAAAAATTCGTAAATTATATGTATATGGATAGAGGATTCATCGACGAATCCAATGGTATCTAGTTTGCCCATTAATGTGTATTTAATGATATAGTTTAAGCCCCTAAAAGGAAGACAAAATTTCCTTTTTGCATAGAAAATGGCTTTATGCCTATTTTTTAGGTCGTCGATCAAGGTATTTGCTCGATCGAGGTTTTTAAAATACCTAGATTGAGGACTAAATGAGACCTCGATTGAGGGTTTGAAATAGACCTCGATCGAGGTGTTTTCAAGCCCTCGATCGAGGTTGTTTTCTCAATAGTTTAAGTGTGCAAAATTAGAGGTTTGATTAAGAAACTTGCTTCCTCAAAAAACTAGGATTTGGCAATAGATAAATAGATCTAAAATTTAAGTATTAGTTTTAAATGCATTTTAATGCAATAATACTCTTAACCTGTAAAAAAAACTACTTTTAAACTATTCAAATTTAATAAGCAACAAGATTTTGGATTTTATAAATAAAAAAGTGTTAGTTTTGGGTGATCTTATATAAGAAAACACTGCCATGATTTCACCAAGGGTAATATTTAATACAACACAAGTAAAGGAAATATACCAAAGATTATCAATATTTATATGATGATCACTATGAAATTGAACAATGATGATTTCAACACATAAATTAATTGATGGTGATGGTAAATGGAGATAATGATCATTTGATTTTTAATCACAAACAAGGATTCCAGAATTGTGAAACGTATGCTAAATTAGAGCAATAATTAGACAACAAACGATGAAAATTATTTAACTTGTAGTCTAAAATCATTGCTCTAATTTAGCATAAGCTTCACATCGTGGAATATCCTCCAATGTGGTCCAACCTAATTTCGAGCTCTTCTATCAGCCACTCTTCTCGTTTCAAATGAGCCCGGGCTAATCGTGGGCTCCATTTTTTTCTATTTAAGTTTAATAGCCCTCGATCGAGGTTTAATAACTTGATCGAGGTCTATTATAAACCCTCGATCGAGGTAGTTTTAAACACTCTAGTCTGCGTCGTGGCCAGGAAGCACGAGGGGGACAACAGTTCGACTGAATGAGTCGGTTCTGCTATGGAGGAAGCAATTAAGAATAAGCAGAATGAGCAAAGCGAGATTACACTACACAGATAAACAAATATGCACAGACAATATGTAGGAATGTGGAAATGTTTCTATTACTGGGTGAATTCCCCATCAAATGATGATCTCATGTATGTTACAATATTATACATGCTTATATAGAATTCTGAGACACTTGGGTTCCTACCTGTTACGTTCAGTTACAAAGAAGAAGTTCGAATGGTTCAACAGTTCAACGGTTACAGTCAACTGGAAGACAGAGAGACAGTCCGTCGAAGTGCGATAGTGGCTGGTCACATGTCAACGTTGCTTGTCAATGCCGCGAACTGCAAGGTTGCTGAACATGTCGAAGGTACGGATTGTGTCGAAGTCGAGACTCATCGAAGTTGTGTCGACATCGATGACTTGTCGCAGTAGGAAGTTAGCATTCGACAAAAACGCCAACTATGATGCGGATCAAACTGCCTTCCTTAAGAAACAGTGGACCCCATTGTTTGCTTGCGAAGGTGAGGAAACTTGTCGGTTATTTCAGTAACAGAGTACCACTTTCCGTGAGATTGGATCTAGACAGCCTTGGAAACCTGAAACAAGGGAATTGTGTTCGTCCTTGTATGGCGTACTCGTCATCCCACAATGGTGTCGCAAGGAAGAGGCTCCTGAATATCTGGATGGATGTCTTGAAGTTTTGTTGTCTGCAAGTCATTATGTTCTAACAAGGGTGCATGGTATGGTCGAAGTAGATCCACATTGAATATTGGATGCAAACCCAGGCATGCACGAATGTTGAGCTAGAAATCGTTTTCGCCAATCTGTCGAAGAATACTGTACAGACCATATCGCAAGGGTTTCAACTTCTTGAATGGGCCTGTGAAGCGCTCCTTCTTGAGATGTAACCAGACCTTATCCCCAATTTGGAATGAATGAGGAATACAATGCTTGTCGTGTCGGGCCTTAGCTTTCTCGCTTGCTCTGTGCAACATTTCTTGTGCTTGCTTCTGGATGCCGTATATTTGATCTATGAACTTGATTACTTTATCAACTTCTCGCTGGTTGTAGTCGGTGTCGCTCGGCTGTGTCGAGGAGCTGATCAAGTCGATAAACGTTAAGGGCTGAAATCCGTAACAGATCTCAAATGGACTCTTTCCTATAGAGCTATGTTGAGCACGATTGTAGTTGTGCTGGATGTATGGAAGACTTCCATCCCATGTGCGTCGATGCTGGTCATTATACATGAGAAGCAGTTGTACTACCAAGCGATTCACAACTTCCATCTGTCTGTCGATCTGAGGATGGAAAGTTGTCGACAATGAGAGTCGTGTGTCTAGTAGCTGTTAGAGGGTCTTCCAAAAGATGCTGACGAATCTAGCATCTCGGTCAGAAATAATGGTTGTGGGTAAACCAAAGTGTTTCCAAACATGTGTAAAGAAGAGTTGAGCAGTCTACTGCGTTGTCATGGTCTTCTTACATGGTATGAGAATGGCCATCTTGGAAAATCAGTCGAATACTACTAAAATTGTGTCATGTTGATGTCTGGTAGTAGGATAACCCGTCAAGTAGTCCATATAAATAGATTCCCATGGTCGAATAGGAACTGGTAGAGGTGTATACAATCCCTGTCGTCGATTAGGAGGTTTAGCAATGGCACAAACCACGCATGATCGAATGGACTTGTTGAAGTGTAGGCCAAAAGAAATACTTCTACAAAATAGCAAGTGTCTTTGCTACTCCAAAGTATCTTGCAGTCTTGTTGTAGTGTGCGTCCCAAATGAGCTGTTGTCGGTGCTCACCTGTCGGTACACAAAGCTGTCCAAGCTTGTATAGCAAGGTGTCTCTCAGGAAATAGTCAGAGTCTAAGGTCGACGACTTGTTAGTATTTAGCTGTCGGTATACTGCTGAGAATTCAATGTCATCCTCATACAATTGTGGCCAAGTGGTCGTGTCGTATCCCTGCATACTCATCACTGTTAAAAGGAGAGTAATGGATGGTCGACTGAGGCAATTAGCGGCGGCGTTAGCTTTACCCTTACTATACTTAATCACCAACTGGAATTGTTGTAGGTAATTAATCCACTTGAGTTGTTGGTTTGTCTGCAAATTTGATTGTGTCAGAGAGAACTGTAGAGGCTTGTGATCAGTGAGAATGACCATTTCCTTGCCAAGGATGTAATGCCTCCATTGCTTGAGAGCTTGCACAATGGCGTACAGTTATTTTTCGTACATCGAGTATCTTCTAAGTGTGTCGTTAAAAGCCTCGGAATGAAAAGAAATTGGGTGACCAGATTGAGTGATCACTGCGCCCAAGGCATAGTCTAATGCGTCTGTCTCAATCTCAAAGGGTTGATGCAAATCAGGTAACACAAGTACTGGTGCAGTGCAGAGCTTGTGTTTGAGTTGTTCAAAAGTTGCTTGTTGTGTTGATGTCCACTTGAAGACAGTTTTCTTGTTTCCCTTTGTCAACTGATTCAAGGGCTAGGCTATGTGACTGAAGCCGAGTATGAATCATTGATAAAAAATCGCCAAAACAAGAAAACTTCTTAGTTCTTGAATGCTTCTAGGAATGGGCCAATTTTCTAGGATCTGTACTTTTTATGGGTCGATATGAATGGCTGCAGAGTCAATTACATACCCCAAATATTTGATGTTGGTCATCACAAAAGAGCACTTGTCCATGTTCAGATAGATTCGATGTTGTTGGAGAGTGTCGAGGACTTGTCGAAGATGTTCGACATGTTCTTCCCATGATCAACTGAAAATCAATATATCGTCGAGATAGACAATAACCCATTTGCCGATGAAAGGTTGAAGAAGGTTATCCCTATGTCACATGAAGGTCGCAGGTGCATTGGTTAATCCAAAAGGCATGACTAACCATTCAAACAATCCTTCCTTGGTTTTGAAAGCATTTTTCCACACATATGAGGGCTCTATTGGAATCTAATGGTATCTCGACTTGAGGTCAAAATTAGTAAAGAATTTAGCACCTTTCATACATTCGATGAGTTCGTCTATCCACGGCAGAGGGTACCTATTCTTCACCGATATTTTGTTGAGGGATCTGTAGTCGATGCACATGCTCCAAGCCTGCCTTTCTTCAAAACTAGGACGACTAGACTTCCACAAGGAGAGGAGTTGGGTTGGATATGACCTTTGTCGATTAATTCTTGGATTTGTCTGTGAATCTATTCATTTTCGAGAATGGATCTTCTGTAAACAGATGCGTTAGGTAAAGAAGAACCAGGAACAAGTTCAATAGAGTGTTTTACCTGACAATGTTGAGGTACTCCATCTGGATCTTGAAAGAGGTTATGGTACTCATCAAGAATATGATTGACTTGTTGCTTCTGTCAAGAGCTGCATTGGTAGGTGACTCTACTCGTTGTTGTAGTCTTCTTAGAATGTTGCGGCTTGATCATGATTAATGCGAACTTTTGTGCATGATTGATGAGCTTCTTTGTCTGTATGGAAGATATCAATGCAACTGTCGGTGTAGGTTGACGCTTGGTATGCTGAACCATCGATTTCGAATTCTGACAATCACCTTCTGAGGTCGTGACTGATAACTTCCATGTCTATCCCATAGGTAAGGTTTCCCAAACAGGGCGTCGGCTACGGAGAGTGGTGCCACGTCGCAGAGTACTTCATCTTCAAAAGGATTTATGAAGTATGCGAGTTTACATTGTCGAGTGATCCGAAGTTCTTGTTCATCCCTCATCCAACCGATGTTGTAAGGCTGAGGATGTGGAGTGGTAACAAGACCTAGTTTCTTCATGAGATCTTCAGAAACAAAGTTCTTCTGGATCCCGTTGTCCACAATCAGATGCAATGGGTTGCTATGGACCCATATCCGTGTATGGAATAGGCTCTCTCATTCCTCCTCGTCGATGATAGTCAAGGATGCTGGAGTAGTCGAGGTCAAAAGGGTCGTTGTGTCTAGATCAGATTCTTCCACCGTCTTGTCGAACGCGTCGGAGGTCAACACTTTTGCCAAAAATGTCTTCCGAGATTTGCATTCAGACGTATCATGCCAAGATGAGTGGTGGTAATCGCACCATTTTACGTTTGGTGTTTGTTTGCTACGTTCCCTCTTGTGAAAAGGCTTCTTGTCGTGGTCTGGCTTTGGCAGTGTCGGCTGAGAAGATTTTGACTTGTCAAAGTCGGCTGGTGCCTTCTTATCAGGTGGTCGTCCTGATGTTGGCTTTGTCGTGAAACATGCTTTTCCTTTATGCTTGGTTTCCAGTTTGTTGGCGTAGTGGAAAGCATCTGCAAGTGTATTGACAGTCAGAAATTCCATCTCTTGCTGGATGTACTGGGATAATCCGCTAACGTACTTCAAAACAAGCAATTTTTCTTCTTCTTGGAAGACAAGTCTAGCCATGAGTCGATAGAACTCGTTGTAACTCTGTACTGATTGGTCTTTCCATTGCCTTAGATGCTGCCACTTCTTATATTGTTGCTCAAGGTATTTGGGTGGGTAAAATTCCTTCCGGATATGTTCGGCGAATTTATCCCATGTGTCGATGGGGTCTCCGCTTTTCTCCATCTTTGTCGAGAGGTTCTCCCACCAACAGTGCACCGAGGTTGACATCTTTAAGGATGTAATGGTGATCTTTTCAGCTTCTGAGAGTTGATTCACAACATAATAGGATTCCAATTGTAGTACCCAATTGTCTACGGATTCCGTGTCAATCTTACCTTCAAGATTTGGTATCTCTAGATTCATTTGCACTTTGAAGGGGCTGATTTTACCAAAGTGAGTTCTCGTCGAAGATCCTTCGGATGTCGAAGCAAATCACATGAGAATCTCATTGAACTGGGCAAACATTTCAGTACGTTGTCGAGCCAGAGCTTTCTCAATAAGTTGTGTTGTCTAGTCGGTTGCATGTCTATCGTCTGTTTCTTCTGCCATTTGGAGGTAGTGTCTGCTTGGATTGCTGAGATTGTGAGCGACTTTGAACCGGCATAAGTCAGGTAACTTCGAGAGAAGTGTATACGTAGAACTTAAGCACGAAAATTAAATGCTCTGATTTGAGTCTGCTTTGATACCAATGATCCGCGCTGTGGCCAAGAAACACGAGGGGGACAACAATTCGAATGAATGAGTTGGCTCTGCTATGGTGGAAGCAATTAAAAATAAGCGGAATGAGCAAAGCAGGATTACACTACACAAATAAACAAATACGCACAGACAATATGCAGGAATGCGGAAATGATTCTATTACTGGGTGAATTCTTGATCAGATGATGATCTCCTACTATGATGATCAGATGATTCTATTACTGGGTGAGAACTTTCCGACTGATAGAGATGCCAGTCCTTGTAGGCTAAAGAACAGTACTTGCCAACTGATAGAGATGCCAGTCCTTGTAGACTGAAGAATAGTACTTGTCGAGTGATATGTCATACCCCCATTTTGACCATTAGGATATTTTGGGATATAATGTAAATATTGTATGCATATTATGTATGATTCCTAGCGTGGAGCTCAAGGCCAAGGCCCCGCTAGTGAATGCTCGACCTTGAAGAGGAAAGTATTTGATATTATGATACCCATGTGCTAGTGAGCCATGAGAATTGTAAATGTGCATTTTAATATAAATGCCCACAACTAGTTATGCAATGCAACAAGAGATGGGGGCATGATGTTTACAAGGAATTGGGAGGGAAATATTCAAACCCTTGAGCCAATCAAGTCAATCCAAGTGTCAATGAGAGAACCAATCAACCCTCAACTACCCATGTTGAATTTTGTGCCCAATCATTCATTTCTCCCAAGAGCTGGTTGAGGTAGTTAATGCCTTGGGGAATGGAGAGGTATGGCTGTCCAAATTCGGGTATGGGCAAGCCACCCTTCATATAAATTCGTGTTTGGCTTCTTGGGAAAGAAAGGAACCACGAAATTTCTCCCCAAGCCATTATTCACCATCGGTTTTTCTCTCTCACAAGTTTGTATCTTCCTGGGCATTTTCCTCCACGTTTTTTGGGGGTTTTGTTGTTTTCTAGCTGGGAGAAGGGCGTTTTTATGTTGCAGAACTATGGGGAAGGAAGGGGAAATCAAGTTGGGGCCTGTACAGGTTTTTTTGTCCCATTGAATGCTTGTATATATGTGGGAGAAATTGTTCTTCCCTATGGTCTAGTTTCCCTCTCACAAATCCGTTTTTGGTGTGCCCACGTCTTGGGGGAAACCCATGTCCATCTAGTTTCTAAGTCCCATTGCTAAAAATGTGTTTCCAATCCCATATATGAGTTCTGTGTGTAAGAGAATGCTGGGGTTGAGATGGGTATCCATTGCTTTGGGTTGTGTTGAGCTTGAGCGTTCCCTTTTCCTTGTAGATATCATGCCTAGCTCGGGGATGGTCTCTGAGTGCTGAAAGAATATAGATTGGCAAGAGACCTATGGTTGGGTGGAACGTTGCAGTGACATAACCAGTTGCTTGGGACAATTTCACCATGAAGATAAGTATTTATTTTATTGTGTTTTACTTCTGCACTGTTTTAATTAATGGATGGTTGTTCTTGATATGATGGATGCATGTGAAAAGTGTGTGGATGATGTTCTATTCCGCTGTGCATATTTGCTTTGATTTGCATCTGCACATATATGCATTTTATTGTAATGTCATTTGTTTTATTCATGACAAATGGGGCTAAGTTTTGTAAAAGCCTAGATCTTAGTGTCATGATCCCTTCCTTGCCTTGGATTGATGGGAGGGGACATGACAGATTGGTATCAGAGCGTAGGCTACAACATTGGGCCTAATGGGCCAAATTAGGCAACTTGTAGAGGTAAGCATGCTTCCTGTTCAGTGGTGTTCATTAAGAAAAATTATAAAATTACAAAAAAAATTATAAGTGTTTCTGAGTTTTCTGCCAGACTGTGTCGACGAATCGCGTCGAGTTGTGCCGACAAGATTGCGGCGATGTGTTTCGGTGAATCTCACCGAGTTGCACTGACGAGATCGCAGCGATGTGTTTCGATGAATCTCGCTGAGTTGCGCTGACAAGATTGCGGCGATATGTTTCGAAGAATTTGGCTGAGTTGCGCCGACGAAGTTTGCGGAAGTGCCCGGGGAAAGGAAGAAAAATTTCAAATTTTTCTAAGTGTTTTTGAATTTTTGTTGTCTAATTCTATGTCGGCGTCAAAGAGGAAATTTTGGCGAAACGATCGACGACCAAACGTGAGTTTTCGACGAAGCGGATTGGTGAGAAACTCTAAGTTCTCCGATCGGCATAACTCGGTGAGTTGCTCCGAAACGGGTCAGAGGAGATAGACTAGTTCACCGATCAGCATAACTCGGTGAGTTGCTCCGAAACGGGTCGGAGGAGATAGACGAGTTCATCGATCGGCATAACTCGGTGAGTTTCTCCGAAACGGGTCGGAGGAGATAGATGAGTTCACCGATCAGCATAACTCGGTGAGTTGCTCCGAAATAGGTTGGAGGAGAATTCACAAGTCTGCCAATGCAGGGAAATTTGAGCAGTTTCTAGGAAGATTTGGAGGTGCTAGAAATGGGAAAAACGGAATTGGACTTATGTGCCAGATTGCGCGAAATGGAAAGATTTACAACAACAACAAAAAATGAGGGCGCTGCCCTCGACCTGCCCGAAGACACAAGGGGGAAATCCCCCTTGACCCCCGGAGACATTCGTTGAATGTATGAAAGGCATTCTCTATGCTTGGAATGCGCACTATGAATTGCATAAAGGGGTTGTGGAATCCTCAATAAGAGTAATTGGTTGTAATATGCATTATGAAAGAGCAATGGGAGCTCTTGATTATCAAAGATGGATATTGGAATCCATAAGAGAATGTTGATCAAGTAATGGGATAGGTTATCAGGAAAGGGATAAGCAACTTGTAAAGGTGATGGGTAAATCGTCCTTGTGGGCAAGTCCAATGTTGGTAAAAAGGGAAATCTATCACCTTAAACTATTTATGTTTATAACATAACAATTGTATGCTTGGAAAGTAACAAGAATGAATGTTATACACATGTATAAATATATATTGAATTGCTACTTGGTGAGAATATCATAGCTAATAATTGCTTGTGTGTAAGGTAGAGAGGCCATGAAATTGGATCACCTATGATGTAGAAGAGGAATCCCCTGTCATGATGAGGGATTGAAAAGGAAAAATTTCTTAACTCTTCCCTTGCTTATATGATCATATTTTCAGGTTTTATGTATAGAAAATTTTGGCATAGGAATGCCAAAAATGCAAGAGATTAGATAGATGAAGTGAATAGGCACTAGTAGGCATATTACCAGATATTGCATAGTGCATGTGAAGATATTTATGCATGTATATGATGTTGCATGTGGGTAAAGCTAGTGAATTTTTGCATATGTAGTGAGCTACCTAGAACAATCATGATGGTTAATGATCATTATTGGTGTTGGTATGAGTTATAGGACCAATGACAACAGAAGCATGGCTAAAATGAACATGATGTTGTTGCATGTGACCAACAACCTTATGAGAAAGATTAGTGCAACAAATCTGTGATCATGAAGACTGAAGGAAGGACTATGTAGTCCTTGGTAAGAGGCCAGATCGATGAGGTAACACCAAAGATGCTAATGGGAACCACGCAGGTACATTTTCTTGTGAAAATGATACAAGTGTTGAAGGGGGATTGGGTGAGAATCCCTTTAGCCATATTTAATAATCATAAATTGGTATGTATGGGATGTTGAATGCATATATGCAAACATTATTCCATTAGGTACAACCAGGTATGCGGTAGTAAGGGAAATGATCCTTATACCATATAGCTGTTTTGAATTGTAATTCATTTGTACGAAAGTAGATCATGCCACGTGTATGTTGGTTATGGGTTGATAACCAAGCAAGTGAGGACTTATGGCCCTATCATGGTAGTGCATGCTATGTGGGGTAGTCATGGTTAGGCCATAATATGCTTGAATGCATAGTATTCATGAATTAATGCAAGGTTGTATTGAGGGGATGTGCATGAAAATATTTTGTACAATCTCGTGGTTATGCATTGAATGAATGCACATTAAAAGATTATGTGAGTGATTTAAATGTGCATGCATAGGTGTAGGTGCACATGTTGAGATGCATTGTGTGAATACATGGTTGTGGTGTATGTGTTATTGCAAACTAAATAATGGATGAGATGATGAATTGATGATAACTCTGGGATCATTTCATGAGCTGCTGTGAATGAAGGAGAATAAGTGCATGAAGAAGGTAGTCATGATTGATAGGCTGCCCGGTGGGAGGGCAGAGCTGTGTAAATGATATGGTTGTGAAGTAATGAGTATCTAAAATTTCATTTAAATTGCATAAATGATGTGATTGTACCTTGCAATTCTAGTATGATAATGATTCACATGAAGTAAATGAATTTTGGTAATATTGAGATGTTAATAGCTGGAAGTGTTTGAATTATGGAGTGTTATAATTCTGAAAATGCTTCAGCGACTGTTGCAGCAATGAAATATTATATGCATAGAGACTTACAAAGTGTTTGGCGAATTGAAGTTTCAAATTTCAGGTAGATTGTTTTGAGATGGCAATGTGGGTAAGTCCATGATGAAGGTTAGAATCTACCATGTGCAAGAGCCAAACCTCATGAGAAGGATATCATGGCTATAAAAATAGTTTATGTGCATAATAGATTGTCAATTTTGGACTTGTAGATTTCATATTTGAGAATTTGCTTATAATTGCTAATCACTGTTGGCTTGCATAGAACTCTGTTAAGAGGACGTGTTGTAAGTGGATGTTCAAGTTATGGTAGCAATTATAAAACCCTAATGGGTGGAGGGGTGCCACTTACAAGAGACAAACAATATGAGGATAACCTCATGACTAAGCAAATCAATTTCAGTAGTAGACAGAATTGCAAATTCATGTTGAATTTAATTATTAATGCCATTGATTGGTTATGGAACAATCATATTTGGATTTTATTGTTAAATGTTGTTGATTATTTGTCTATTTGATAAGTGTCCCAGGGAGACACATTGCAGGAAGACCATGTGTGATGTCTTGCAGAAGCCAAAATCCATGGAAAGGACCCCATGCTTTGGAAATGGGTTTCGGGTGAAACGCCATTGCATATTTTAAGGATGACATCTCAGTTGAACTGCATGTGAGTGAGATGGTAAAATTATGCCAAGAAGGCATATGTGGGTTATGGAACGTGGAAATATTGGGGTGGAAAACTGAAGCACTTCTAAATCAGAGAAGGGAGCCCCCATTCTCCACAAATGAAGAGAGAATACATCTAAAAAGGGATAAGTATTCTGTAACCCCAACTAAAAACATGCATGTCTAATTATCAAGGTTAATATGCATAGCATGTTTTATTTTATCTATATTATTTCAAACTGCTTTGAGTATGATTAGGGCCTACATGGCTCACATCCAAAAGGGAGTGCACACATTTCTGGTGTTGGGTTCTGATAGGGTTGTCAATATTGACTACACCCTAAGGGAATGGACGCATTCCTGGTGTTTCAATACTTGATAGTGAATGTTATGAAATGTGGTTGCAATTTTGGGACGACAATACTGATGAGCTTGCTTATCCTTCTTGTGTTGTTAGCTTACACACATGCCTGATAAACCCAGTCGGTGTACTAGCTTGGCATTGGTTATCTGGATGTTGTGGAGGTATTGGTGAAGGTTGTTGCATGCCTGATAAACCCCGTCGGTGTACTAGCTTGGCATTGGTTATCTGGATGTTGTGGAGGTATTGGTGAAGGTTGTTGCATGCCTGATAAATCCAGTCGGTGTACTAGCTTGGCATTGGTTATTTGGATGTTGTGGAGGTATTGGTGAAGGTTGATGCATGCCTGATAAACACCGACTTATTGGTTATTTGGATGTCGTGGAGGTATTGGTGAAGGTTGTTGCATGCCTGATAAACCCAGTCGGTGTACTGGCTTGGCATTGGTTATTTGGATGTTGTGGAGGTATTGGTGAAGGTTTTTGCATGCCTAATAAACCCAATCGGTGTACTAGCTTGGCATTGGTTATTTGGATGTTGTGGAGGTATTGGTGAAGGTTGTTGCATGCCTAATAAAACCAGTCGGTGTGCTAGCTTGGCATTGGTTATTTGGATGTTGTGGAGGTATTGGTGAAGGTTGTTGCATGCCTGATAAACCCAGTTGGTGTACTGGCTTGGCATTGGTTATTTGCATGTTGTGGAGTAGCATGTGTGTTGGCCAAGCATCCACCCCACAGGTGATCCAATGATCGTAAAGAAAAGAAGGAAACTCGTGGAGTAGCGAGGAACTTCCCAATACAGATAAGTATTTAATTTCATTCATTTTCTGATAATGAAAATTTCATGAACAAGTCTTATGACAACCAAGTTGATACATTGTTGTTTCTTTGTTGGAAACTTTGGTCATTGCAGGAAAGCAATAAGCCTTGAAGGCATCCTAAGGATGCATTTGGACATATGATTGTACTAGAAAGCTCAATATGACCAGCAATGATGACAATGGTGTTAATAGTCATGTGTTAGTCCTAGCAGCCAAAGGTGCTGTGGAAGAATCAAGGGGAGGGGATTCCTTGATGGAGAAAGCCTTGGACAAACCTTAGACACTAAGTGTCATAGCCAAAACAAGAAAGGGAAAGTCAAGCATTCACATTGACGTGAAAGAGGCTAAGGAGCTTCGAACCACAGTGATGGTGTGGCTCCGTATTAGAACAAGACTAAGAGGGGGAAACTCTTACTCTTCTCTTTCCTTTTGATTGATGCATCTTAGAAACAGAAAATTGTTGAATCCATGTTGTGACTAGAAGTTGATTGTGTTTATTGCCTGAAATAAATTGTGAATGCTGAAATAGTTCATTCCCTGTGAAAGGATGAACAAGAATGAGTTCCTATGTATGTTGTGTAAGCATGAAAAGTGTGGAAGTCTCATGAATGAAGCATGGACATTCCATGTCAATTGGGAAAATAATTGACTGATGTTAATGTTTATGTTATGATTGGCCTAACAAAGAATTTCCATGATGAATTTCACAGGTAAGAAATTGAAGCGATTGGTTGCAACTGATACAAGCAAGTGTTGCTAGTAAGAAAAGTGTGGTCAGTTGTGCACATTGACCATGGCAGCAGACCAAAAGCGGTTGGAATTGGTTGAAGAGCTTCTTCAAACAATTTCCGAGACCCAAGAAAATCTTGGAGAGATGCTCAAGCTACAAAAGCAGCAGGATAAGATGAACCACAGGGCTTTGCGAGACTCTTTTTGTTTGCAAAGGGAGGTAAGAAGCATTCTGGGGGCAATCAGTAAGGGAAAGGGCAGTGGATCCATGAAGAGGCATTCATCCAATCATCCCATTAAGAAACGCTCAAGGTTGGAAGACTCCACGGAAGTTGAGCAGGAAAAGAAAAAGGAACCACTGGAACGTTGGGAATGTGGAGGGAATCATTTCCTCCGTAACTGCCCAACAAAGGACAATAAGAGATATAGTATCCATAAAGTTTCCATAATTGTGGATCAGTTGGAAGGTAAAGAAAAGGAAGGGATTGTTTTGGAACAAAGCCCTCATGCAGAGCTAGAAGGTCCCAGCCAGTTGGAGCAGTTTGTGAAGGCCAAAGGACTTGGTCCTGAAAACCCAAGTAAAAGGTGAAATGTAGGACAAACCTGCCACATTTTTGTGAATTTTTGACATGTATAAAGCGTGTATGTATTCCTAAATATTGGAACACCGAGGACGATGTTATTCTAAGGGGGAGGGGATTGTAATAACCCCATTTTGACCTTTAGGATATTTTGGGATATAATGTAAATATTGTATGCATGTTATGTATGATTCCTAGCGTGGAGCTCAAGGACAAGGCCCCGCTAGTGAACACTCGACCTTGAAGAGGAAGTATTTGATATTATGCTGCCCATGTGCTAGTGAGCCATGGGAATTGTAAATGTGCATTTTAATATAAATGCCCACAACTAGCTATGCAATGCAACAAGAGATAGGGGCATGATGTTTACAAGGAATTGGGAGTGAAATATTCAAGCCCTTGAGCCAATCAAGTCAAGCCAAGTGTCAATGAGAGAATCCATCAACCCTCAACTACCTATGTTGACTTTTGTGCCCAATCATTCATTTCTCCCAAGAGTTGGTTGAGGTAGTTAATGCCTTGGGGAATGGAGAGGTATCGATGTCCAAATTCGGGTATGGGAAAGCACCCTTCATAGAAATTTGTGTTTGGCTTCTTGGGCAAGAAAGGAACCATGGAATTTCTCCCCAAGCCATTATTCACCCATCAGTTTTGCTCTCTCACGAGTTTGGAGCTTCCTGGGCATTTTCCTCCATGTTTTTTCGGGTTTTTGTTGTTTTCTAGCTGGGAGAAGGGCATTTTTATGTTGTGGAACTGTGGGGAAGGAAGGGGAGATCGATTTGGGGTCCATAGAGGTTGTTTTGGCCCACTTAATGCTTGTATATCTGTGGGAGAAATCGTTTTCTTCCCTATGGTCGATTTTCCCTCTCACAAATCCATTTTTGGTGTGCCCACATCTTGGGGAAAACCCATGTCCATCTAGTTTCTAAGTCCCATTGCTGAAAATGTGTTTCCAAGCCCATATCTAAGTTCTATGTGTAAGAGAATGCTGGGGTTGAGATGGGTATCCATTTCTTTGTGCTGTGTTGAGCCTAAGCATTCCCTTTTCCTTGTAGATATCATGCCTAGCTCGGGGGTGGTCTCTGAGTGTTAAAATAATATAGGCTGGGAAGAGACCTATGGTTGGGTGGAATGTTGTAGTGACATAGCTAGTTGCTTGGGACAATTGCACCATGAAGATAAGTATTTATTTTATTGTGTTTTACTTCTGCACTGTTTTAATTAATGGATGGTTGTTCTTGATATGATGGATGCATGTGAAAGGTGTGTGGATGATGTTCTATTCCGCTGTGCATATTTGCTTTGATTTGCATCTACACATATATGCATTTTATTGTAATGTCATTTGTTTTATTCATGACGAATGGGACTAAGTTTTGTAAAAGCCCAGATCTTAGTGTCATGATCCCTTCCATGCGTTGGATTGACGGGAGGGGACGTGACATGATAGTGTTCCAATACTTTTTTACCGATCGTTATTTTTGTTCCAGTGCTTGTTTACTGGTGGTTATTGTTGTTCTAGTACTTGTTTACTGATGGTTGTTGATTGATGTTGTTCCAGTATTTACTTACTGATGACTATTGTTCCAATGCTTTCTAACTGATGATTGATGTTGTTCTAGTGTTCATACACTGACGATGATGTTGATGGTGATATTACAGCAATGATGATGATGATGTTGATGCCGATATTCCAGCAGATGATGATGATGATGTTGATGTTGATGTTCCAGTAGATGATGATGATGATGTTGATGGTGATATTCCAGCAGATGATGATGGTGATGGTGATGGTGATGGTGATGGTGATATTCTAGCAAACGATGATGATGATGTTGATGGTGATGTTCCAGCAGATGATGATGATGATGATGATGGTGATGGTGATATCCCAATAGATGACATTGATGTTCCAGCAAATTCTTGCTGACGATGATGATGATGTCTATGATGATTTTCCAGCAGATGATGTTGATGATACCCCAAACATATGATGGTGTTCCAAAAACTTCCTACGACATATAGAGATTCACAAGTCAGTTGGACAGTTGTTGATGTTGATGATGTGGCCCGCAAAATAAATTCCTAATTAATTGGGAGTGTTAAAGAAATGTAACTACGGAAGATATTCTAAATGTACTTGTCTATTGTATTGGTGTATTCCTCCTTCGGGAGATTTCATTGATGTAATTGACAATGTAAGAGTCATTGAAAGATTCAATGTAAACCCTAACTGTTAGGTCGTCCTGGAATAACTAGAAAAGAATATTTTATTGTAAAGTGTACAGGTCGGCCCATTTAGTTAAGTTAGAGATGACCTCATTAGTAAAAGGTCAAGTCAATTGTAAAGTATAAATAGGGGATTGAGTTGCTCATTTGGATCACTCTCCTCACTCACTCAAGTTTGCATAAGAGAGAGAGAAGTTCGCACAAGTGAAGGAGAGAAGTTGTTTTATATTGGGGTTTTATCTTGTACTTGGTGAATTCTATATTGAGGAAGTTTTGCTGGGGTTTTCTCCCTTGTGGTTTCCCCAAGATAAATTTTGTGTTCTTTGTGTTTGTTGTGCTTGTATTTCTTTCAGTGATTAGATTGTTTAATATTATAATGCTAAACAAGTGAAAATATAACACGGGAAACCTTACCCAGTGAATTTGTTGGTTGCTGAGACAATGAAAAAATCTCACAAATAGGTTGCAGAGATAAGGGTTTCCATTTTTTCCATGGTTATGAAATCAAAGGATTTCCATGTGCTATTGCTCTCTTATATACTTGCAGGGTCCAATAATTGATTGGGAACTAACTAAAGAGGATTAGTCATGCCCTTAGCTGCACTACCCGACTACCCAGGTACAAAAGAGTATCTTCCTGAGTGTTGTTCTCAGTGCCACTATAGCAACAAGACGACCGCGGGCTAGATTGGTGACCTATGGGATTTTCGATATACCATAGGGCATGCAGAAGTGATTATGTGTGTAGGTAATGCGCTATAGCTCTCTTATATATTTGCAGGGTCCAATAGTAGTGGTCGGTTGGGAACTAACTAAAGAGGATCAGTCGTGCCCTTAGCCACACTACCTGACTACCTAGGTATGTGAGAGTATCTTCCCGAATGATGTTCTCAATGCCACTATAGAAACAAGATGACCAAGGGATAGATTGGTGACCTATGCGATTTCTGATATATCATAGGGTATGTGGAACCGATTCTGTGTGCAGGTGATGTCTAATGTAGTACTGCTCAAAGGGGTACCAACAGGAGTTATAGTGGTATCGAACAATTGCACCAAACGAGGGTATAACATGACTAAGTACCAATTGTATTTGTTGTGTGTATTGCTCCCCAACAGCAAGTTTATTCAATGAATGATAGATCTCTGCGGCTATTTTAAGATGCCAAAACACATCTCTAGCCTCAAAAAAAATTATATTGATTCTCAGAGGCATGTTGTCTCAGGATCATGGCTCTAATACCACTTATAGTGTTCCTTATCCCTGTAACTTGAGAATCACACAATATATAGAAAGATTAGCATGTATTAAACGAGAGAAATATGCAACAAAACTAGAAATATGAGATAATAACAACATAATATGGTAGAAAAGAACTTTGTTATATGGGAACAATGTCCACATGCCTCTTATAGTAGGGAGGCCATTCACTTAAGCTAAGCTCTGTTACAATATTCTTCACAAAACATATCATAACCTTGAAGCTTCTTTAAATAAGCTTCAATTGTCCAAAACACAAACTCTTTGACATGGTCAATTACTATTTTCTAAGAGGTCTTAATTAATAAAGAGAGCCTTTTTAGATTAATTATTGAACACTAACTCATTCAGGTTTATTACAAAATTATGGTCATATACACACTTGTTAGAATGGACCAGTACATATCCCAGTCATGTTAGCATTGGTATGAATAACATATATTATGTCTGGTTGTGCCCATGACATAAGATCTTCTCCAATGTTTTCCGTTGGCCTCTTAGTATATGCCCTGGATTGATCTTTTTCATTTTCACCCCTGCGCTATAAATGCTTTGCCTTTGGATCCAATTTTATGTCTGACTTGGTCAATGTCGCCGGCTCACATCCACGAATGATCAATCACAAAACGTACATCATGTTTTTCACTTCACCTACGATTGTTTTCTTTGCAAATGTTAAAAAAGAAATTTGATAACATCTCAAATTCAACTTTGAAGCCAATTTTATGTGCGACTTGGTCAATGTCGTTCACATCCACGAATGATCAATCAGAAAACGTACATCATGTTTTTCATATATGATTGTTTCCTTTACACATGTTTAAAAAGGAAATTTGATAACATCTCAAATTCAATGTCATGACGTTTTATTTTTAATTATAATTTAAAAGAATACAAAATATTTTAATTCAATTGTTTAATTTCATTAAAATTAATCAGAGAATACTTTATTAAAATCAATCAAAAAATAAAAAATAAAAATAAAATAATTTAACTAGAGGAATTGGCAACTGGCGATTGGGCTGGTACTCGCATGATACGGGGTTCAGGGATCCAATCCCGCTACCAATATACCCCTAGGTGCCCCACAACCGCCCGCAAGCATGGGACACGAGTAAGCCCGAGTGTGATTTGAACTCGTGACCTTTGTTTACAACATGTGACTTCATATCAAGCGAATCACCAATGAACTACACCCGTGCGGGCAATCAAAAAAAATAAAAATTATGATCATTTAAATATTTAATTAAATTACCTAAAGTTTTTTTTTTAATTTTTATTTTTAAAATCTAAATTAAACAAAATAATATTAAATATACACATACATTATTTGTAATTTCAAAGGTTATTTTAAGTGGTTGATTTATCATAAAAAAAATCTTAAGATAATTTGAATAATAATTTTTCTAAACTCTAAGGTTAAGTGTTTGATTTACCATTAAAAAATATCCTAAAATAAAAGTTATTTGAATAATATTTTTTTTTCTCAACTTTAGGTGAAACCACATAAATCAAAAAAATCATGAGAGAAGCCATTTGAATATTATTTTTTTAACCTAATATTTTAACCATTTTTTCTATATTTCTAAATAATCTAATCATTTTGAAATGAGATTAGTTATTTATTATAAATTTTCATGTTGATTAAAGTGATTTATGAGAGATGTCTCCATAATTTTTAGGTCTTTAATTCTTATCAATCCATATTAAAAACATTATTTATTAACAATGTTAATATTTAAGGGAATATTATTTCAAAGTGGGTTATATTTCTCTTAAATTATTTTGTAGGGTGAAAGTTCAATTTTTTCCTAACATTTTGAGTGGACTCTCCACCCATCATCAAGGGAGCACATAAAGCTAAATGATTTAACTTTCCACCACTAGTACAGTGTCTCATTCCATCTAGTGCAATTATAGCATCATTGCAGTCATTCTCTCCACATCATAACCAAGAACAATTTATTCTCAATTCTAATTTATACCACCCTTTCATTTTTGTCAAGCTTGTTTGCACTCTAATGCTTGTCGTGATCACTTGAAATTTGGAAGCTCAACTCTAAACGCTTCATCTACTTTCATCAAAGCAGAATCCTAGCTTCTGCTTCCCATTACTCTTATCATCTCATCGAGGAATCCCTCAAGATATAAAAACACCTACACAATTTGAATAGTGAAGATCCCAGTTAAACCTCGAAACTTATGTTCTCTTGATCATTTCTTTTTGTTTATTTTCCTTTCTAGGTGGTTTTTCCTCCTTTACCTTCTTCCTCTTTTTCTATGTATTTCTAGAATCACCTATTGCTCTTTTCTTATCTTAATCTACTTATAATCCCATATTTTATTATTATCATTCTCAACCTTGCCCCTTAATTCAAAATAAATTATTGTAATTTTTTGTATGATTAATTAGTTTATGCTTTTTAGTACTCCTTTTTCAATTTCCAATGCCTTTATATTATTATACATCTTCTAATTTCCCAATTTAATTGTGAATACTTGAAATTTCTTCTCCTTATGAGTATTTCTTAAGGGGCTAATTTTCTTTTCTCATTGACTTATTTCTCCTATTTTAAATTATTGTTTCTCAACCATAATAGTTATATTACTAAAATCCATTTTATTACTTGTACTTTTTCTACATCATTCAACTTTATGCGATCTCTTATCTGTGATTATGGATAGTGAGTCCAATGGAAACCTTGAGAAAATGTTAAGCTACAATATAATGAAAAATCCATAAATTTTGACACAATGTTAAATTTGTCAATGTTTAGTGAAGCTAATAGTGCTTTGCTTTGTTGATATCATAACATATTCCAAACAATTTGCTCTATTGTGTATTGTTTGAAAATAATGAGAAATATTTTTCAAAATGGGTAAATCTATTCACATCACTAACACTGGAATTATTGTTTAGGTTCAATTATTACAATTTATTTCCTTATGTGTACAGTGTATATTTACTGAGTTAATGCTTGAAATATTATTATTAATATTGATCATCTGTGATTAACTAGAAACATACACTTTCAAAATGAAAGTCGGAGAGGCCGAAGTTATTTAATGGCATTTTAAAGTTAAGATATGTTGATATTTGTTTACATGCAATTGCAATTGTGAATGAAAATTTTTAATGTATTTAGAGAGGATAGTTAATTTATTGTGACAATATCATGGAATAAGATTCACTAAGTTGTTAGTGTGCAAAATCATTAATTAAATAAGATACCACACTCATTGAATATCGTTCAAAATTTTATTGGTATAATAAATGTAATAATAATTGGTAATTGGCATAAACCATTTAAAATATCCATGACATAATAAATATACATGCATATATACATACATATACATATCATTATATTAAGTATGTTGAATAATTTAATGTGAGAATCATGATTTGTGTAAACATTTTTTTTCAACATAAAAAAAAAAAAAAAAAACAATTTTCTTGATATTCATTAGAATCAAAGAAAACAATATCTATACATCGACTGATACATCAAATTTACTGCAAAAATACTGAGCATATTTGTCAGTCAATAACAACCCAAAAACCAAAGAACTAGTCCAAAAAATAAGAGCAGTGTTTATCTACATAAAATTACAAATTGAAGCCAAACTGATCAGTGTTCATTGCTACTATTGTCAAAAGCAGCCAGAGGACTATGATGTAATAACATAGAAGAGGTCCATACAACATCATAAGTTAATTGAAAAAGGGAGCTATGGAATTGTGCTCTCTAACGATATGATTGATGACAATATTCAAGAAATAGGAAATGAGTATTCTAGGGCGTTGAGCCCGTTGTATCAAGGATAACACATGCAAGTTGTGGATGCCATTTCCCCAATTAACAATCACCTTGGAGTCATCTGAGATTTGAATGGAATCAATACCAATAAGTGTAGAAAATGTTAGTAGCCCCCACAGAGCAAGGAGCTCAACTCTAGTGTTTGTGCCTTGACAACCATTCAACCAAAGTTTGAAGATATGTTCCTCATTTATCTTTAATGACATACCACACCTACACTTTCCTTGTTGAGTATACCCATCAAAAAATTCAACAGTTGAATTGAAAACCTTGGGAATATCAGTTATCTGCCTATACTTCTTTTCTTTCTCCCTAGTCTAGTACACCTGGTACAATCCCAATATTTTCAAGTAGCAAGACTCTTATACAATTGGTGACCTATTATCAAAGAAAATTTTATTTATGGTGTTCCAAATACCCCAGCAAATGAAAGGATGGAGAGATTTATGATATTTGACATTGATCACCCATTCCCTGAAATTTTCTTCAACTAAGTCAAAGCCCCAAACTTGAGTAATCTGTAGAGTCATATTGATCTCAAACCAAATTTCTTTACAAAAAATGTAGTGAACAAAGAGGTGTGAAACTAATCCACCAAAAACTTTGCACATAAAAGAGTAGCTAGGTCCTATCCAACCCCTATTGGTCAGATTGCCCCATGTTACGATGCAATTTTCCAAGCAAAGACAATAAAATAATTTGATCCTCATTGGAATTATAGTTTCCAGAGACTCTTGTGCCACCATTTGATATCACCTTTAAAATTTGTTTGAGATATATCCCCATATGCAGATTTTACATTCACTTGCCTAGATACATTATTCCAAGGCCATACCAGAATGTCTTCTTCATCATTTCATCTAATGCTAGCACTAGAGAGAGAGATTCTATATAGGAAGTCCATTCCTTGGCCCAATCCCCACCAAGGTCTAAATCCTCAGCCAAAAACCAATATGAACTAGAATTCCTCAACAAGTTAGATCATTTGATTTGATGTAGAGTACAGAAACAAAATTTTGTCGGGTAATTCCTAAGAAAAGCATAAAGTACAAAGTTCTCCTCCCCACCAATGAATGGGTCTAAACCATAAATAACTTGTTTACCATCACCAACTTTCCAAGTTAACAACCTAGTGATCCAAGGGAGAACCTGAATAAAATATGAAATGCCACTGATGGATTTGACTAGATTCCTCACCCATTGGACCAGTGTCTTCTTATTAACATATTTAGATTTAAGAATGTCACTCCACAGCATGTGTCACATAGTTCTCTCCGTAAGCTTTTTATGCATAATTCCATGCTAAACCATTGTAAATTTTTGATATCCCATCTTCCCATGGCTTTAGGAAGGGATAATTTATCCCATCTATCCAGATGTATCTTCTCATTTTTTGAAGCACTATACAAGAGGAATTAAAAATAATTATGTCTAATCATTTTCAAAATAGTTAGTGGCACTTTGGCCACAAAAAACTAGTAAAGTGGAATGCCAATCAGCACAGATTTGATTAAACTTAATCTTCCACCCAAAGACAAGTATTTGACACTCTAATGCCCAATCCTTTTCTCTATTTTTCTAATTGTCCAATGCCAATCTGATATCTTGTAATTGTTAACTTTCAAATGATAACCAACGTATTTCAAGCCCCTGCCAATTTCATCAACTTTATAAGGAAAAATGCAGCAATCTATTCAAGAGGACGATCATCCACTTCATTCTTTAAGAAGCTTGAATTATTTTTGCTCACTTCCATACTTGTGGCAACACAAAATAGGGTGATAATTACCGAGAAAATAGACCATTCATGAGTAGTGCCTTTACCAAAAATAATCACATCATCAACAAAGAGCAAGTGAGTGATATAATGGAAAACATAAATTTTGATTCATTTTAATCTACCTTCTTCCGTGGATGTTGAGATCAATATACTAAGACCTTCAATTACTTATAGAAACAAAACTGGAGATAGTGGGCATCCTTGCCTGAGTCCCCTGGAGCATTGAAAAACATTTGATGGGGAGCCATTTATAATAAAAATAAAACATGATGATGTGATACAAGCCATGATATGATCCACAACAACTATAGGGAGGCCAACCTACAGAAGAAGGAGTCCAAGAAATACCTAATTAGCTTTATCATAGGCCTTGACTAGATCCATTTTAAGGATTGAGGCATCCATATTTTTGGTCTCAATCAAGTGAAGGCACTCTTGAGTTACACCAATGGCATCGAATATTTTTCTACTTGCCAAAAAAACAATTTTTTCTTTGGATACCTATTATCACCTTCTCCAGAATAGGATTGCTTCTATTGAATATAATCTTGGTAATAATTTTATAAACCAAGTTACATAAATCTATAGGTCTAAAGTCTGTAAGAGTCTCGGAGATGTCACATTTAGGAATGAGGGAAATAAAAGTAGCATTTAAGGCACCTACATAGCCTTGAGTACTAGATAATCATCGCCAAAGAAATGATAAATAACTTTTTTTAATTCAAATTTAAATTACCAATCAAACTTCAGTCCTACAAAATTCCCACCCACATGAATAAATACTTCACTGGTGGAGATTTGTTGTGAATAAACATTGGGAACTTTTATTTAAATTGCAGGGATCAAATACTGTGCATATATTTGTTCTCTTTATGAAAACAAGATTTTCGTTACCTGATTCAATTAATTCAATTAGTTTGAATACTAGTTACACAATTCACATAGTAAAACGAATTATGCTCAAACTTCTCCTCGAGAGAAAAAAATAATTAACATGGTTTTCAATTGCATTTGGAATAAATTATGGACAAGATTGGTTTCTAGTAAACTTATTCTTGGATCATCATGCATGTATTTCCTATATTTCCAAATTTAATTTATGAACACTAGTTCTGGGATAGTAATTGTTAGGAATTTGGCCCTAATCCTAAGTCCTAGACCACCTAATTTGCATATTGGGATATAGTTTCTATCATAATTTATTGTGCATGTAATTAGTGTTTATCATAGTTAGGGTTTCTATGTTTGGAATATCACAATTGACATCATATAGTATCACAATCCCTTCGTATCATCTGAATTGTATTATATATTTCAGTAGTAAAAAAAGTGAGATAAATGACTAAAAACCTACTAAAAATTGCATATAAATGACTAAACTTAGTCACATGACTAATAGTCATTTATTGCCACTCACTTATAACGCAACTAAATACGTGACTAAACTTTTTTATTCATTTATTGGTTGTTCTGATTGATCAGTTTGGTTGTATATTTAGTCATTAATTGTTATTAACCGATCATTTATTTAGTCATTAATTGTTGTTAACTGGTCATTTGTTTAGTGATTGATTGTTGTTAACTGGTCATGTATTTAGTCATTAATTGTTGTTAAATAATCATTTATTTAGTCATTGGTTGCGGTTAATTGGTCATTTAGTTTGTCATTAAGTGCAGTTAACTGGTCATTTCTTTATGTAGATAGGGCACAGAGGAATCGAACCACCAACCTCCTTCCATTGAGCTAGCACCCTTAAATAGAAGAATCAAAGTTCACATTGAATACATAGAAACAAATGTAGTAATCCTTTGGTGCAACTACAAACACTGAAATAAAAAAATGCAAAGCAACATAGATTGTCTTTTAGGTAACCTTTCCAAAAGAATCAACTTTCCATATATCTTCTCTAATAATATTCCTTCTTCTTGGATCAATCTAACCTATTTGTGTCTTTATATTCTTCCATGTTAAATATAACCTGACAGGAGGAAGAGGTAGAAGATGAAGAAGCTTCTAATGACAGACTAAAGCATTATCACATATGTAGCATAACAAATTAGATACTCTCTCATACTCTCTATGCATAAGAGGCAAATGCCCAACGCGACATATATTCCTCTTCCTATTTCACATATGTATTGCCATACATGAGCTGCATCAAATCTATTTTCCTTTTGGAAATTGTTCTAGAAATCAAACTTTATTTCATTTGGAAGTATCACCCATTGTACCTGTTTCCAAAGAATGAGAAACCCAAGCATGCAACAGGTAAGCAAGTAAGGTCTATATCTTCAAAACAAGGTCTGTATGAGCTTAACATTATTTAAAACTTTCTAAGCAATCTTGTCTGTGACAAAAGACTGATAGACGAGGGGGGCAAAACAAGTGGCTGAAAAATAGCATGACCACTTTCCCGAAATTTTGAAGGAAAAGAATAATGTGCCAGGTTATTCATCACTTAAACAAGCCATATTTCAATGGACTATATAGTGGAAAGTTACAATAGCTATGCCTAAAGAAGCAACTTTCCTTCAATCATATTTATTATTCAACCTAAACCACAACCATAGAAATTAACACATACCTTCTTTGTCTTCGTCTGATAAAATTTCATACCCATTTAGTGCTTCCCCCACTACTGCCCTATAATTAGATGTTCCGCCTAACCTATATGTTCCTTGATGTTTCTACTGTTGTTTCCAAGTATAAGGTTGATCATCCTCTTTGTCAACATTAGAATCATTGTCTTCTTTGGCTTCAGAATTAATATTCTCACTCTCTATGCCCTCTTTGATATCAATTTCATCAGAATCTTATAAGCAAGCAGTAGAAGAATTTATTCATCATAATCCTTAGAAATAAAAATATTTTCATCTTTGCAAAAAAATGTTTTAAGGAAGCAAAAGAAGCACAATTCATAACTACTTTACCATACTTGCTGCATGAAACATTCAAGCAAAAACACATTTCTAAAGTATCAGTTTATTTGAGTGTGTAAATTATAACTTAGCTTTCAGATTTTCACAGTTCAACCAATCTAATCATTTCCATATAATCATGATCTCATGCTCTCATCAAATTTTCTAAATAAATTAAATACAGACTGGAGGTTAAATTCTTTGTTCTGACAACCTTTGTGATTTTATTATTTTACAAGAACACCACAATTACTTTGACATGATATAGAATGATTCTAATGACCAATGGTCACTATTGCAGGCTTCAAATCCCATCAAAGTAGATTTCACACATCAAAAGTGTAGAAGAAAAAAATGCCCTTCAAAATAATTTGATGGCATAAAATGGCCCATCATGCAAGAAATGACCTCTACTAAATTTACATAGAGGAAGTTTTCAGATTGCCCATCATATAAACAATTAAGTACTAAGTAGATGTGTGCTAACCTATAGAGGAAGTGTTCATATTTCCCATTATAAACAATTAAGTACTAAGTAGATGTGTGCTAACCTATTGAGGAAGTGTTCAGATTTCCCATTATAAACAATTAAGTACCAAGTAGATGTGTGCTAACCTATGAGAACATACCAGTGAATTAAAGCCCAAAACAAATCAAAGTCGAAATATGAAGAGAGCAGAGCGGTGTTGTTGCAAGTGTAGTTAATGTTAATAGTTAAAACCACATCACATAGTTGTAAATTAAAACAATAGCTAATTTTCTTCGCTATAGTTGTAGATTGAAGAGCCAATTTTATTGCTCATCACCTATCTCCATTGTTTTGGGAAGTGTTCTTCCAATGTTTAAAAAAAAAATAGGAAACTCTTTTATTCGTTTTAACATCATGTACTTTTGGATATGTGGAATCTATTAAACTTAACATGTTCCCTTTGTAACAACCAATTGCATCAACTCTGGAAAGTTGTTACAAAACTTATGAAAATTGCTTAACATGGGATGCCTATGAAGATGGGTGTCTATTTTGGGGGGTCCTGTGAGAAAATAAATCTGAGTTTTTCATGTTTTCCAACTTTGGGCGAATAAAAGTGATATTTTTGTTTGGAATTTCACTTTTCACTAAAAGGAAAACTTTTAGAGAATTATGTTAACTTGCTATACATATTTTTTTCAATTTTTTATATTGAGATTTGATATGTCGATTTGGCAAATGTTTGACAGTGTGTTCTTATAAAATGAAAGGACTACAAAATAGCCATGTTTTGTCGCACACGTAAAATCATTGTTAAAATTGTTTTTTGCAAAAACAAAATATGTTATGACAATATACACACAATATACTACGGCATGACTATAAGTTTGTAACCAATGGATCTATATACTAATTATTATATTTTTTTGAATTCGATCAATGGGGAAACCTCGTTGATTTTCAACATATTTTTTGTCGCAACACTTTTCTCTAAACTGAATATAAAACTAAAAAATCTATGAATACCCTTTTGAAGTAGAAACGCCAATTAACTGCACCATAGTTTTTTCAATTTTTTGATGGTGTATTTTTAAAGCTATGGATTTTTCATTTCACCGCATTTTGAAAGACATGAAACCAAACTCGACACATGTTAAGAAAAAAAATAATTAAAAATATCAGATCTCACCTATACACAACAAAATCTATATATTTGGAAAGTAGATTCAATAACGAAACTAATGGTATCAAGTCCGATAGCCGCTTTGTAGTGTAAGAGATTCTTTTTACCTTCCGAAAATGGAGAAACCTGAAAACTGTGAGGAAACATGATCTTTTCAGGTTTTAGAAGTTATTCGGCCGAATAACCTTTTTCCGTAACGGAAACATCAATTACAGCAAAGGTTATTCGGTCGAATAACAAAACGTAAAAAAAACTCGTCGGCCAAAAAAAAAACCTGTCGTTGTCTAAACTTATATAAATAAAACTAAATACATTTATTATTTTCGCATATTTCTAGTCAGAATATTTTCTAAGGAGTTTTTTTTGCAAAGGGAGTTGTTTTTACAAGGTATTCTTCTTCCTATTTCTTTCCAAGGGGTATATTGAAAGAGTTTTTTTTTAAGACATTTTTGTAAAATGAGTTTTTATTCCAATGTATTTTTGCACTTCTTATTTCTTTGCAATGGATTTTTCAAGGTGTTTTTTTCAAAATGGTGCTTTTATGTTTTTTTTCCAAAATGGTGCTTTTAAAGAGTTTTTACTCCAAAGTATTTTATGCAAAGAAAATTTTATTCCAAGTTATTTTTTCAAAGGAGTTGTATTTTTCTTTATTTCTTTGAAAATGTTTTTTTCAAAGAGTTGTTTTCCCAACATATTTTTGCAAATGAGTTTATTTCTCTAAAAAGGGTTTGCAAATAAGCTTTTATTTCAAGGTATTTTTGCAAAGGAGATGTATTTCTCATTCTTATTTCTTTGAAAAGGGTTTATTCAAAAAGTTGTTCTCCTAAGTTATTTTTGCAAAAGAGTTATTTTTTTGCAAAGGTTTTTCCAAAGAAATTTTTTTCCTAGGCATTTTTTCAAAGAATCTTTTTTTCCAATGGTTTTACAAAGAAGATTTCTTTAGAAGGTGTTCTTATTCTTTTCCAATGGATTTTTTCAAAGGTGATTTATTGTCAAGGAGTTCTTAGTTCATTCAAAGAAATTTCTTTTCAAAGAAAATTTGTTTCCAAGAAGTTTTTCTTCAAAAGACTCTTACAAGATTTTGATAAAGTGAAGTAAATTTCAGTTCATGTCTTTATAAATTTCGTAACTGTTTTTAAATCTTAATTTTATTTTTTTACTATAAAGTGATGATTCTTTAATTTATCATTTATAGATTAAACAATCATGGGCAGTAAGAGAAACCGTCAAAGGAAATATGATCGTAAACGTGATGATGATGATGATAATAGAGAAAAAAAAAACTTAAATATCATGCCAATAAAACAAACCTTGCAGAAACGTAAGCTACAATTATTGAAGATATAAATACAGTTTTACATGATAATGTTGATGAAATGGAAATTGAAAATGGAGTACAAGAAGAACAAATTGAAGTTGAAAAGACTATTGTTGAAGATGTAAATAGTGATTTACATACTAATGTCGATGAAATCAATATTGAAGAGCAAGTTCAAGAACCAGAAATTGGACCAGGTATGTATATATCATGTATTTTCCAAATTCATTTTTTATAATGAATTGTATTTTTGGATACATGTTAAATTAAATTTAACTTGATGTATAGGTACTTTCACCATTGATGATGAAATGTTAGAAAACGTTGATTGCAACCAATATGGAAAAAAAATACCCATACATGCTGCACGATATCGGGCTTAAAAATTTTATGATGATTTTCTGAAGAATTATTCAATAACAGGGAAAGCACAAATTTTGAGATGTGTATTAGTGACCAAGAAGTTAGAAGATGTTACGTCATTATTGGGTATTCACAAGGCGGCCAAAGAGTTGAAATTGAAACACAATGTGATAGAAAATATAGGTGATGCAATAAAAAAATTTGGAAAATCTAGGAAGAAAGATATCAGTGTTGCACGAAGAGCAATTCATATGGAAATTGTTTCGACTAGTACTAAACAAAAACGTTTGACAACACAACTAGCAAAAGCAGTTGAAACCTCAAGAAAGACATTACACAAACATAGCAAATTCAAAATGCAAATAGATGAAAATGATGAACTTGCTTGCTGGGCAATTATTTGTAGACAGCCTTACAAAGATAGAATGGGAGCAGGTGTTAAAGATATTGTACGAGAATATTGGTTGACACATGCTCGAGTTTCACCAAATTCAAGGGATGTGATACGACAAAGAGTATCACGAGGAGTATATGTAAGCAGTCCAAAACATATAATGGATATGACACAAGTACAATTGTTCAATAAATTCAAGGAAGATCATCGTGGAATTAATGTGTCAATCACTACATTTGTGCAGCTAAAACCATGGTATGTTAGAACTATTACTATACGTGACACATGTTGTTGCCGCTATCATGTACAATTTCAATTATATTACGACACGTTTCTTGAATTTGGTAAAATGTTTTGGGAAAATTCACCACCTTCGCCCACAATACGTGAATTCATATCTCAAACCCTATGTGAGAGAAATCATGATAAAGTATTTTATAATAAGAGATGTGTCAATGGAAAACATTGTAATCGTTGTGGAAATTTGGTTTTATTCCACAATAAATATTCTATCAATACTGATCACTCGTTGCCAAATGTAACCGTTGATTGGAGAGGATATGAATACCTTACAAGTTCTACTGATGCACATTCCAAAAGGATTGATTTACGAGAAGATAAAATAGGTGTGACAAATTTTCTCAAGAAATTTGAAAGTGAAATTTATAAATACACCAAACATTCACATAGAGCACGATGGCAAGACCTTCAATTCAAACAATCTCGTGAAATTTTTCCACCAAGAACAATTTTGTTAGTGGTTGATTTTGCAGAAAACTACACATTTGCTGCACAAAAAGAGATACAAAATGAATACTATCATTCTGACCAAGTTTCGATATTTGTCCATGTTTTATATAGACATTCTCAACAGGATGTTGATGGCATTGAAAGCATGTGTGACAATCGAGATGTGATTAAAAAATATCACTTTTATATCAGCGATGATTGTACACACGATACACATTTTGTTCAGCATTGTATTGAAAGTATTTTCTACGATTCACTAAAGGGACGTGGCGTTAAATTCAATGAGCATTGGATATGGTCGGATGGATGTGAGGGAGAAATTAAATCTTCGCGATCATTTTATTGGTTATGTTGACTTCATAGAGCATTGAACATTAAACATCGTTGGAATTTCTTTGAAACTGGACATGGAAAAGGTGAACATGATGGCGCAGGAGCAAGCGTAAAAAGAGCACTTCGAAGATGGCAATTGAACCATTCTTCTGCATGATTTCATTCAGCTGCAGAGGTTGTCCAATGGTGTAAATCACATCTAAGCCATGATTATAATCAACAATCAAAAGATGTGCGTAGGTATGTACACGATTTTTTAATTTATATTACTTGTCAATTTAAAAAAATGTACACTAACATCAAAATTTGTCATGTTTGTGAAGGTTTTTTTGGCTTGTTGGAGTCCAAGATATAAATAGATCAATACCATATGACGCTAGCACTATACATGGGACTAGATATTTTCACTATATTCAAACGAAATCCTTCCAAAACGTGTATGCATTTGACAGTAGAAAGCAATCATGCTTTTGTCATATTTGCATTGAAAATATTGAATCTACAGAAGTTTGTGAAAACATAACGAACAACTACGTAAAACATTGGAAATGCACAGAGATTAATCCTAAAGGAAAAATGCCACTAGCAAGCATAGAAGAATTAGAATCAGAAGAAATAGCAATATCATCTGATGGCGACAGAATTTTAGATCTTGTTAGAGAAGGTAATGATCAAGTACAACTATTTTGTCGATTGTTCATTCTTGTCCATCACCTCATACATGTATATTAGTCAATTTAATTGATTTAAAAATCCTAACGTTACTTGTAATTTGCACAGGGGATGTTTTTGCTATGATTGCACCTATAGACAACAACGAAAATGTAAAGTATTATTTAATGCGATGAACTGAAGGAAAGATGAAGTTATTGGAAGACTACAATGACAACGGATATACATACGAGAGAGGATCCATCATTTTAAAGGGCTATTTTTTTTCAGCAGACCCATATGACTGAAAATTATGTCTACTTTCAATATTATGAACCTAATATTATATGTTGTCAATATAATCATTTAGTATGTGCATCTCGAATAAAATTGGTTTAAGTTCCATCGAAAAAACAATTAAAAAATAAAAAATGGAAACTGTTCAAATATAACCATGATTGGATAATTGAGGATGGCATTCCATTGCGATGTTTTTAACTATATCAAAAATTAATAAATCAATTTTTTTGTCCATGTCATTGTCACATGTTGTGTACAATATATTTTTTTCTTTCAACTATGTCTATGATCTTGAAAGGGAACTAGAATATAAGAGTTTAAATGATCGTATTCTAGTATGTTGAAATGAATTCAAAAGTTAATTGGTAATGAAAACTTTAATGTGTAAGATTTTCGTCTTAATTCTGTATAAAATACTTTATTCGGGTCCCCATATGTCTATTAGACCACTTAAGGGATGAGATAACGGATGTAACTGTCGCCACTCTCCACCCCGAATCTTTACTTTAAAATATCACTTGTGTAAGTTCACATAACTGAAACCATGGCAAATGGAGACAACGATCATTTGATTTTTAATCACAAAAAAGGATTCCAGGATTGTGAAGCTTATGCTAAATTAGAGGAATGATTATTTACAACAAATCGATGAAAATTCATCAAATTGTTGTCTAAAATCATTGCTCTAATTTAGCACAAGTTTCACGATCCTGTAATCTTTGCTTATGATTAAAAAAACAAAAAATTGTTAAATCCTCATTTGTCATAATTTCAGCCGCATAAAATGTACCTGAACATTGAAAATATGAATTATTAGTTAAAAATTCCTATCAAAATTTGAACCTAATATTCATTTTTCAACTTCCTAACATTCATACTTCAATCAAAACTTCCTAACAAATTCCTAAACATTGAACCTAACATTCATTTTTAAAATTCCTAACATTCCTAAACTTCCTAACATTCAAAGATATCAGTCATGTTCTTAACATTCAATCAAGTAACATTCATTCATTCTTAAAATTCCTGTAAAAACCTGACATTCATTCATTCATTGCACCTATCATAAATTCTTTCATTCATTCTTAACATATTCCTATCAAAATTTGAACCTAACATTCATTTTTCAACTTCCTAACATTCATAAAGTTTGAACCTAACATTCATTTTTAAACTTCCTACTTTATTCATATTTTTATCAAAACTTCCTGACATTCCTAAACTTCCTAACATTTGAAATCTTAACATTTATTCATTCTTAAAATTCCTATAAAAACCTAACATTCATTCATATTTCAATCAAAACTTCATAACATTCTTGAACTTTGAACCTAACATTCATTTTTAAACTTCCTAACATTCATTCTTAAAATTCCTATAAAAACATATCATTCATTCTTAACATTCATTCATATTTCAATCAAAACTTCTTAACATTCCTGAACTTTGAACCTAACATTCATTTTTAACCTTCCTAACATTCCTAAACTTCCTAACATTCAAAGATAACAGTCATGTTCTTAACATTCATTTATTTTTAAAATTCGTATAAAAACTTAACATTCATTCATTCATTGCACCTATCATAACTTCCTTAACATTCATTTTTACCATGTAACATTCATTCTTAACATATTTAGGTAATATTCCTATCAAAATTTGAACCTGGTATCAGAGCCATTCTCTATTATCTGGTATTTCTATAAACCTTCTCTGGTTATATGATGCATGTGTGACTTTGTGCTGTAATATACCTGCTTTTATTTCAGAACACTCTTAAAACATGTATCCAGTAGGCAATGGAAATGATTGCTGAGTGATTGTGGGAACATAGAAGTGTAAGCGTAGTGCGGATGTAAGAGTAGCAGTAAGGCCCGGGGATAGGGGAGTAAGTCTACAGAATTGCCCGCAGTGTAGAAGCTAGCCCTCACTTCTTCAAAATATGGATCCCACAATGGATGCTGTTCCGCTAGCAAGTTTAGAGTGTCAGTCAGGTAATGATATTGAAGTAACACTTGCAGATAGAAGAACTGGTTCATTCCAACCTTCTACATCAGATAGTGAGAATTCTTCTTACATCACGATATCAGATAGAAATCCAACTGCAAATTGGGAGTTACCACAGATATTGCCAAAAGAAGTTTACAGATTGAATTGGTGGAATTTTTATACTACAACTCAGATCAAAGTGTCTAATATTGATATCTCTTTCACAGATGATCAAGAGCCAATTCATATACCTCTCTTAGATAAATCACAGATTGATTGGGCTAAAGAACAACAATTTAAATATGCACACTTTGGTGCTGTTAAGTTAGGCTTAGGTCCACTAGTCAGACCCAGATTACCTGTTTCTTCTCTTTGTGTTGTAGTTGATACTTGTCATAATCAGTTTTCGGACGCTGTCATAGGTGGTTTTACTGCACCACTTCATGATGGTCCTGCGTTTGGTACTGTATATCCTCGTTTTTCTGTTAGTTTAGATGACCCTCATATCTACAATATTTTAAAAGCTTATATCTTACCGAAAGGTTTTGATATGCTTAATGGTTCTAAAATTATCCAACTCAAAGGTGGTGTCTGTGTCCGGTTTGGGAATGATACTTTACCACAGCTTAGATCTAAGATCAGTCAGAGTCCGGCAGACTGCAGCGTGGTGGAAACACCGAAGTCAAAATCCAAAAACGCAACTCCCATTACATTCAATTGGACTGGCATTTCTTATCCTCAGTCATGGGAAATGAAGTACTCTGAACTTCGACATCAAGAACGAATAAAAGCTGTATTATCCCCTAAACCTCTTGTCTTTGATGAAAGAACATCCTCATTCAGATCTCCACATCCTGAACCAATCCCGAGATTCAAAGCTCCTCTAATTAGATCTGCTTCAACCTCAAGTTACAATGCTGCCAGAAGGCAAGCTTTATCAGATCAAGTAAGTAAGAGCTCATTTGAATCTATTGTAGATAACTCTGTACAAAATACTTTAGAACATAAAGGTCAGCATTCTGATTGTATTGCTTGTCAAAAAATAAAACAAAAAATCATGCAAAAAGAGAAACGCCAATCCGCACAAGAATATCCTAGCCTCTATATGTTTTCATCCTTACCCAGAGCACGAGCAGAATCTGAATCTGTAAATGCTCATGGCCAAAGATCTTTTCACCCTGGCCGAAATCTCCCTGAAACTGCATTCAGGCAATATTCTTCTGATGGGTTAAGTAAGAAAGAATTTGTTTCCACAAAAGCTGTTTCCACAGATCAGAACACTTCTGATGAGATAAAGTTAGCTAATTGGACAAATTCTCAGCTTCAATGCACTGCTTCAAATCTTGATGATATGGCCCAAGATATCCAGTTATTAAAAGCCAACTGTGTTGAACAAGGTAAAAAGCTTGAGTTGGTTATTGCAAAACTAGCTTTAGTTGATCATATCTTACATGATACAACTGAAATAGAAAAGGCTGTAAAAGTAGCTTCTGACAAATTAGAAGCTAGACTAGATGTATTGTCTCAATTAACATCTAGAACTCAGGAGTTAAAAAAGAAACAATATATTGTTCCTGAGCAAGTTTTACAGTTAGCTCGGAAAGGTCATACCAAATCAGTCTCTTTTGGTCTAGTAGATGCTGAAGATAATAGACCAGAATGGGATTTTGGTGCTAGTGCAGCAGAAAAAGAAGAAATAATTTCTTGGATTAAAGAGTTCAAAAATTTTAACCCTGTGCTGAATGAAAAATATGTTGGAGATGTTCATATGATGGCTGCTGAATCTTCCAATAGATTAAGAATAGGATCAAGACCTCATGTTGAGGAATATGATACTCATATGCCTGATGCTACTGGAGTTTCTGAAGCTCCAAGAATCCATAGCTTTGGCATAAACAATTTGAATAACTTGATTTCTCAGATGCCTGAACAACCAGTTCTAAATATCCAATGTCAATCTAGAGAAGAAATCAAGAATGCTCTTCAGTTGCTTACACATTGGTTGATTTATAAAAAGCAACAAGATCATAATGTTACTGCCCAGATGTTAGGTGCCCAGTTAGTTGCAGGTCTCTCTGGCTTGGCGTATGAATGGTGGCGTTGGTTGCCACAAGAGGCCAGAAATGAAATGCTTGCAGCAAATGATTCAGATGAACAGATAATATCTGCCTTAAGTCGTGAATTTTATGGTCCTGAAGCTCATGAAGATTTTGATCATTTAGCTTCTTTATATATGTCTGCACGTTTGTGTGATTTAAATAAAGCAGAAGCTTATTTCTGTTATATGCAGAAATTATTGATCTCTTCAGGAAAATCTGGCAATGAAGCTTATTTAAAGCATTACTTAAGAAGTTTCCCTGGACATGTTCCAGATGCTGTTGAAAAGGCATTAAAAGATAGAAACATTCCTTTAAGATCTTTGTCTTTAGCACAACTCCATCATTATATTCTGGAAACATGGCAAGAACATTGTTTACAAAAAAGAGTAGATAAAGATTTTAAAAGGCATCAGCAAATGTTTTCTGCTTCCTTCTGTAAAGAAGTAGCTAAAATGCCTGATTGGGGCTGTGGAGCCCATAACAGGGGACATCTTGGAAATGAAAGTTGCCATTGCAAGAAAAAGAAAAAGAAGTTTTTTACTTCTTCAGGTAGATATCATTTGGATAAACCTTATAAGCACAAATCTAAACATTTTAAGAAAAAGCATCAGTATAAAAGATTTGTGAAAAGAAGATCTGAAAAAGGCAAAGGTGATACTTGTTTTCTTTGTGGCAGTAAAGGACATTGGGCATCAAAATGTCCAAAAAGAAAAACAAGGCCCAAGCTAGCAGGAGTTTGTTCTACTCTTGATCCCTTTTGGTGGGATTTGTACAAAGTTAGTGATGATTTTATTCCTTCAGGTGAGGTTATCTATCTCCCCTCCTCTGATGACTCTGAGGAATCCTCCTCAGACGATGATATTCAACTTGCTAAATGTGCTCCCGATACTTCTGAATCTGATTCGGAACCACATTTAGGGGGGTGTGAGACTGCCTCTGTATATACTGATCTTCCTGATTTTGATTTCAATTTATATATGTTTTCCAGAGCTATCTCTCCTGTACAGATTGAAAAGAGATTAGCAGCAATTGATTTAGAATTATCTTCTATTCCTATTTATAGACATCAGGAAAGAACTGAACTAAGGAATGAAAAGAAATCTTTACAAGTACAGTTGCAATCAATTGAAAAAGATAAAGGAAAATCTGTGGATTTAAGCTTTAATCCTGCAGAGTTGTATAGAGAATATCCCAGTGGTCATAAAGACAGACAACAGCACAGAACAGACAGAGAAAGATTACTGAGAAATAAGCTGAAAGCTAAGCAGGAGGAAATAAGAAGATTGGTAAAAGAAGCTGATGAAATAAAGAATTCTTTAGCAATTGTTTTGCTAGAAAAGGATCAGTCTTCAGAAGATGAATTGTCTAATGAAATTGAAAGGGTTTGTGGAACCAAGGATGATGACGTCCCAGAAGAAGAATATCCTGAAAAAACCCCTGACCATTCACCTTCACCAAGATCCCAGAGTATAAGTCTTTTAGGAGCTGTATCAGGTCCTAAATTATTTACTACTCTTACTTTTTGTCCTTCCGAATTTAAATCTTACCCAATACAGTGTTTAATCGATTCCGGATGCCAGTTTAACTTGGCTAGAGGAAATGCTATTCCTGAATTTTATTGGGAGAAAACAAAAGAGTATGGATCTGCAATCCAAGGATCTCCAGTTTATCTGTCTGGCAAAGTAAAGGATTTTCCAGTGTCTATAGGTTCAAAGTTTTGTTCTTTATCTCTTTTTAGGTTTGAAGAAACTAAAGAAGATTGTGTGTTAGGTTCTGAATTTTTAGTGTCAGTAAGTCCTTTTTCAATGGACACAAAGAAAATGACATTCACTTGTACAGTCAATGATCACCCTGTAACTATTCCACTTAGTTATTCTTTTTCCCCCAGAAGTCAAGCAATTCCCCCAAAACCAAAAGCCATGACAATAGCCTCTCTTAACAAAATGGAAAGATGTATATCTTTTGCCCAACTCAATGCTGAGAAATATCTAGAGGGTATAACTGAAAGGCTAAAGAAGAATTGCTGTTCTGAAAGCCCAAATGCTTTCTGGACAAGGGAAAAATATTTTGTCTCTCTTCCATTTGATCCACTTCAGCAGATAAAACCAATGAAAGCATCTGCAAGACTTATGAGCCCCAGTGAGAGAGAATTTTGTTCAAAAGAAATAAAAGAGCTCTTGGATAAAGGTCTGATTGAACCATCAAAAAGCCCTTGGGCTTGCCGAGCTTTTGTTGTAAATAAGCATAGTGAACAGAAAAGAGGTAAACCTAGATTGGTTGTTAACTTTAAACCTCTTAATGCAGTTCTCCAGAAAATCAGGTATCCTTTGCCTGATAAAGCTAGTCTTTTGCAGAAAATCAATGGTTGTACTGTTTTTAGTAAGTTTGATTTGAAATCTGGTTTTTATCAAATTGGGATTGAGAAGAAAGACAGGTTCAAAACTGCATTTGTAGTTCCTCATGGACAGTATCAATGGAAAGTGCTACCATTCGGTATTAATAATGCTCCTTCTGAATTCCAGAAAAGAATGGAAGACATCTTCAGGGATATACCATGGTTAGCTGTTTTTATTGATGATATTCTTATTTGTTCTAAAAATCTCCAGGAACATCTTAAACATTTGCAGAAGTTTTATGATTTGGTTTACCAGCATGGTTTGGTCTTATCTGAAAGTAAAATGGAAATAGGTAAGACAGAAATAGAATTTCTGGGTCTACATATCAAAGCAGGTCAGGTAATTTTGCAGCAGCATGTGCTCCAATCATTTGATCACTTTCCTGACAAGATTAGTGAGAAAACCCAGTTACAGAGATTTTTAGGATGCTTAAACTATATCAGACCCTTCTATAAAGGTCAGGCTGCAGATATTCATTGTTTACAGAAAAGGTTAAAGAAACAGCCTATCCCTTGGTCTGATGAGATGACTTCAGCAGTTCAGCGAATAAAGGAGAAAGTTAAGCATCTTCCAGCCTTGTCTCTTCCTCAAGGAAATGGAAAACTGATAATTGAAACAGATGCATCAAATACCACATGGGGTGGTGTTTTGATAGAAGATATTGAAGGAAAGCCTAAAATCTGCGGATATGCATCTGGTTCTTTTAAAGGAGCTGAATTAAATTATCCTAGTAGCCACAAAGAGATTTTGGCGGTTAAGAAAACTGTCAGCCATTTTATTCTGTACTTAAAGCCTGTTCGATTTACTATTAGAACAGATTTAAAAATTATGCCTGGCATCTTTAAAAATGAAAATCTAATGGCAGAAAATAGTAGCAGAATATTAAAATGGTTTATCTGGCTTAGTAATTTTGATTATGACATTGTATACAAGCCAGGTTACTTGAATTGTCTTGCTGACATGTTGACTCGTGAGAATGTACAGGTTTCCTCTCCAAGTCTTAACATGTTTTCCGCTAATGAAGCTAGTGGTTCTGGTTCTGGTCCAGGACACAATAAAAGATATTTGAGTGATAATGTGGTGAATTACAAAAGTGGTAAAGCTCCATTCCAGGAAGAAGAAGAAGCTCTCAGAGCTCCTCCAGAATCCTTGTTCTTGGCTCCTTGGGATAAGGATATCTCTCAGGAAGAACGTCAGCAACTGCTAGACTATGCTGACATCAAAGAAGCAGAAAAGTTTTTAAGCCTCACTCTGATAAAGCAAATTCAAGAAAATCCCTGCAAGTTAAAGATTCTCGAAAGATGGGAAAAGGGTGCTTTCAGAGGATTACAGAATGCAAGAGAAAAATTAGCTCGTTGTGAAGAAGTCTGGATTGACCAGAACATGGAAGCAGAGGGAGAAATTTGGTATGTTGATCTCGGTGCAGGAGATTTAACATGGACTTCTTACAATCTGATTCTTCAATTTTGCAGAGAGCAGACAGCAATAATCATCTGTGCTGATCCTGCTAATCTAAAACATAAAAAATGGTCCGGATGGACACAGATATTTTTAGAAAAGTTCTGCCCAAGAAATGAATGGGTAGATCGAAAAGCTAATTTCATTCTCCACCTTGAGGCTGATATGCAAGCCGCTGACCAAGTTCATCAGTGGTTTAAGTTTAAATTGAGACATCATGGAGGTAGATACACTCCATTGGAACACTGTGTAACAGTCACCCAGAAGTTTATCAAAAGGGACAAAGATGGCAAGAGACTGGATACAAAAGTCCATAGAAGAACCCTACCATTAAATTATAGGGTTGAGTCACAGTTTGCATCTGAATTTGTGTATGGACCGAATGAGTATCTCCGTGGTTCCGATGTAGAGCAATGTTTCGGAGAACTATTATATCCAGATATGAATGAAGAATTCCCTAATAATCAGTATGACTACTGGCAGTATACTGAATCCCAGCCAAACTACATAGAAGAAGAATTGGCAAGGCGAGAACTTGAAGAAGAACTAAATGCTCAAGGTTGCCTTGATTGTGTATGTGGCGGGGTACCTGGACCTGGTGACACGACAGTGTGTGTTTGCGGATCAGGATATGATACTCCATGACGTTTCCGGGAATAAAGATCCCTTGGTCCGTGATCTCTCTCTTGTACATATTTAGTGGAAGCCGTTGGTGGGCCAACCCACTTTGTTTTGTCGGCCATGATAGCCGAAAGCTTTCTTTGGTTTCCCTCGGTCTTCTTTTTTGTACCAAGATGCTTTGTAATTCTCATGATGTAATAATGGCCCCAGTTTTGTCGGCCAATAGCTTTTACTTTTGTCCAGGTCATGAGTTTGTCGGATAAGATGCTCCGGGTCCCCACATGGCGCTGCCTCCAAGGGACGAGATAACATGATGGTAGTCCCCATTATGCCCCGGAATCTTACTTTTAACCGTTTGGTGTAAGTTCTGGATTACCGGTTCACCGGTTCAAGAGTTATAAATAAGGAGTCTTGGGTTCATTTGATTCATAGCGAGTCGCATGAGCAAGTAGTCCGCTCTGCAAGTCTAGGAGTCGTCTGAGCAAGTAGTCCGCTCGACAGGTCTGTAGGTGTGTGAGAGCCGAGGTAATATGCTCTGCAGGTTGCCTGTAATGGTATAACACTGCATCAGAAAGCCAAGGACTCGTTTCTGTATAAAAGAGTCTGTAAGGGTCTGCTAGTTGGCATATTATGGGAATCCCAGGAGCCTGAGAGTAACTACATGCCTTCGGGAAGTAGCCAAATCTAAAAGGGCCCATAACATTGTGTCAAGGCAGTGAGTTGTGGTGACGAGCTTCGCTGTCCGAAGCCGATCCACCTGTGTGTCTGTAATCTGTAATCTGAAGATATAATGATCATCATCATATTGATCGTGTGCCTCATTGCAATTATGTTCGTGTTGATGGGAATAATTGGCAAATTGTGCTTGAAAGATCAATGTGCTGGCTTTAATGTGAATGTTTGAATGCGATCCTGCGTAATGTTTAAACTTCCTAGAACATTCATAAACTTCCTAACATTCAAAGATAACAGTCATTCTTAACATTCAATCTTAACATTCATTTATTCTTAAAATTCTTATACAAACCTAACATTCATTCATTCATTGCACCTAGATTATAACTTCCTTAACATTCATTCTTACATATTCATTCATTCATTTAAACATGCAAATACATATTCTAAACATTTAAATCACACCAAATATGTTAAATAAACAAAAAAAAGTAGATCATTTAAAGCAAATACAGAATATGTAAGTTCAATCTACATGTATATAATCATAAAAAAACGTTCATGAACATGTGAGTTCAATGTACATATGTATCTAGTCCAAAAATAAATCTCTTCGATGTCCAAAACAAATCTTTACAATCTATATATATCAACAACAACAAAAAATGTCCACCGTGCTAAAAAAAGAAAATGTCCAAGTCCATGCTATCCTCCACTAGGGCCTCCCCTTGGACTCAACCCACCCTGCAGCATGTATAAAAGCAGATTATGAATATCATATAAATTATTTAAACTGAATTCAAAAAATTAAAATATTAAGCTTATATATCAAAGAACAATTCAATTATTAACAAAATTACATCAAATTCTTCAAATGCATGTCCACCACTATTCTCCAAATGAGCCTTCCCTTTGCCTCCAAAAGATTTTAGAGACCCAAGCTGCAACATGTATAAAATCAATTTATGAATCTCATAAATTAATTGAACAAATTTTAACTAAATCCAAAAAAATTAAAATATTAAACTTATTTCAATTCAAATGTCAACAAAATTACCTCCGTGCCAATATCTGCTGCATTCAGCAGAGAACCTATCTCTCCCCCCTAAAATTTAAATTGTGTTAATAAATAAACATAATGCAAACAAACAAAAAATTAAGCAATTAACTTAAAACTGAAACAAAAAAATTAAAAACATTAGCCCACAATAGATGGTAAATCATTTAAAAAGTTTGTATCTAAAGAAACCTGCATGGATAGCATGGATAAGTCAAATTAACAATAAAATGCATAATTAAATTAAAATTCAAAAAAAGATAATATATATCAAATCCAAACATAATTATAAATATGTAAATAATAAATATACCTCTCCAATATGCTCTATATTTCCACTGGTGGAAAGACGAAAAGAATGTTCATTCATCATTCTTGAAAATTGCAACCAATAAACATTTACATAATGTACTTATTACTATATACATCAAAAACAACATAATTTATCATTCATATAATGTATCAAAAAGTTCAATTCAAAATGAATAAAAAATTAAATTTAGATTGTCATATCATAATCAACAAACCTCTCCTAAACTCGATGTGTCATTGGATATAACATTTGCCGCTATGTCATGAAAAACCTTGGCATATGCCCTGAGATCTCCAATGCTCATTCTATCTATCTCATCATTAGTTTTGTAAACAAACTTTTGACGAATAGTGGAACGAGCCCTTTCTCAAACCAATCCCACATCTACTCCAACTAATGCTGACTATAAACCATCGCCAACAAAATCCCTTGCAGTTGTCCCAAGTTGGGATGTGGGCTCTATCTCTGATCTTAATGCCACCAGCCTGGGTGGGAGAGATATCTGGGGTGGAGGTCGAAGAGTTGTAGGGTCTCTAAGAGCACATTTTCGATCATATATTCGACCCTTTCCAACTCCATAAAATTCTGAATGAACATCAATATAGTTTGGTTTCATATGTAAAAAAAACTCTGCATAAAAAAATCTAGCAAAATATTGAGAAACCTCATCGTTCCATGGAAACCGACCATAGGCTGCAAGGAACCAATCATAT
The DNA here is from genome assembly GCA_027924585.1 of Larix kaempferi. Taxonomy (NCBI): domain Eukaryota; kingdom Viridiplantae; phylum Streptophyta; class Pinopsida; order Pinales; family Pinaceae; genus Larix; species Larix kaempferi. Next base: position 2,149,160 of record BSBM01000506.1, read on the forward strand.
AGTAGATGTGCAAGATGAGGGTGCTTGAAAAATTACACTTTCAACATTTCTCGCTTTAGACCTTCTTTGAAGTTAAACACTGATTTGGCATGTTCTTTTGTCACCCTCTTCTTCACAATAGCCCACTTGTCTGGACCCATCACTTGTTCCTTTCGTTTTCACATCAAATCAACAAAGCCATTTGTAGTTGGTCCGAGATTCTCATATGCCTGAATGAATTTTTGCAATGATCTCAAAACAATCTCCAAACTTTGTTTACTCTCTGGAGGGAGATCCATAGTAGACAAATCATTTTCCAACTTGCCATAGTGGGATCTACATCTTTCAAGAGTCATTTGATGATCACCACTTTCCCATGGAAGCTCCTGAGGTAAATCAGATGGATACGTTATAATGGGCATACAACCCTCAGTTAGATCAACATATTGCGTCCTAGCTCGACCATCATCACCATGTGTAGAATGACAAGCCTCTTGAGAACCTTGCTCTGCACTCTCATCCGTCTCCCTTGCTCACTCTGCCTCCCTCTCTGTAGAATTACAAGCATCTTCTGAACCATGCTCTGCTTCAAATAAAATCAAAGTTTTGTGTAAACATGTACAATCTTTGCGTACACAAAAAAGCAATTTGTATACATTTATTAAAAGATTGTTCATACCAACAGAAGGTCGAGACCGACATTCTCCCACTGAAGATAAAGAAGAATCATTTGTACCCCTTTTGTCTCGTCGATGATCAACTGAATGTGAACTATACAATAAAATTGAATCTCGAGGGGAAGTTGACAACCTCCGATTATCATTTGAAACACCAACTCCAGAAGACTATGAAGACCTCCTACGCTTTCGCCTCAAAGACTCCTCTCTTTCCATTTGATATAATGTCTACACTTACACAAATATCAACTCATTACATATTCAAATTCTACATGTTGGTTCTACAAATTCTAAGACCTAGCCTCTAAAAAAACTAATTTATGTAATAAGAACATATATATACCTAATATCATCTAATAGTTCTTAAAATGAGTATAGCTAATATTGTTGGATGTATAAGGAATTAATGTACCAATCTTCTAAGTGTTTTTGTTGTTTAAAATGAATAGAACCAATATAGTTAAATACTAGGTGAAGGGTTACATCTAGATATTAATTCTACATATTCTAAGACCTAGCTGCTAAAGAAACTAAGTTATGTAATAAAGACCTAAATATACTTAATATCGTGTAATAGTTATTAAAAGGAGTATAGCTAATAAGGAATTAATGTGCCAATCTTCTAAGTGTTTTTGATGTTTAACATGAATAGAACCAATATAGTACTTTTCTTTATGTCAAAGATTGAGTTCATGAACATGTTAACTTTTAATTAAACTCTTAAATTAATTACTTAATTGATATTTTACTAATTTAAACATAAATTATATCTACAAGTATTTTCATTATTGCAAAGAATCATAAAAAATTAATTATGCATAGTATTATTTTTCATAAGTTTGGATATGTTTCCCATATTTGGCATGTTGCACAACGGTCTTCAATCTTATACATAATACAATTGACTTTGTTGTTTTGGAAGGTCAAGGCTTTTTAAAAGTTTTCTATGTAGTAGCTGTTGTTCTTTCTTATTACGTATAAAGCAAAGTTTAGTCATGTCTACAATTTTGTTATGTCTATCGTAGAGTTTAGTCATGTCTAAAGTTTTGTTGTTTCTAAAGTAAAGTTTAGGCGTGTCTAAATTTTTGTTATGTTTGTACTTATTCATTAACATGGTTTGTAATAAAACTAATATATTGATCTATTAATTGTTACTGTAGACAGATTTCATGAACTCTGTCCATTTTAACAGAGTTTAACCAAAAAAGATAACATATATATAAAGGGAAAATATCATTTGCAATTTAAATTACACAACTAATTTTATTTTCATTTATAATCACATAAGCAAAATCAATATGTTAACAAGTTTAGCTAACTTAAGACTACAAATATTTCCCTTTTTTATATTTAAATTTAAATCAATTTAAAAATTTGATTTGGACAGAATTCATTAACTTAAGTTTATCCAAATGAACAGAGTTCATGAACTCTGTCCAATTGGACACAGAGTTCATGAACTCTGTCCAACTGAACTCTATCCAATTGGATAGAGTTCAAACTCAATAATAAATTAAAAAATTCATTTATGTAATACTTAATTCAATAATAAATAAAAAGACTTGGGTTTCGGCTTACCTATTGAAATTTTAACTCCTGTCACAGCCGGACCGAACTCAGACGAATTTGGAAATGAACCGAAGAAAGAAAGAACAAACAGAACCTGCAATTACAATGCAACATTAATATCATAAATTTAAAAAAAAATAAAAATAAAAAACACAAAAAAAATTATCTCTACGCAGAAAACCCCACGATGACAACTCCACAACCACAATGATCCACTCCTTTGCAAACGTCCACCGATGAAAACCCCACCAAAACGATCGTCCCCCAACAGGATCACCCCACCACAACGAACGTCCAGCAACGGGAACTCTCCGAAAATACGACCGTCCACCACGAAACTCCAATCAACACAACTCCACAACGAAACTCCACCAACGCAACTCCACAATGAAACTCCACCAACGGTGAACAACAACGAAACTCCACCAACGCAACCAAACCGACGCAGAAACATACGCATATACCAATCCAAACCAACCAAACCTAGAAAGGATGCGCAGAAGGGGTACACAAAGGGTGGCGAAGAAGTGAAACGCACAGAGCAACGAATGGGGTGGCAGAGTTCATCCCAGCCAATGCAGAGTTTTTTTGGAGTGGACGGGTCCAGCCAAGCAGGCACAGCCAGGTGGACGGAGCAGTGACGAGACAGGTGGCGCGAAGGCGGGGCCGGCAGTGGGTCACATAGCGGGCTCCACGAAAACCTGCTGGAAATGACGAGGAATGGCCGCGACCGAGCTTTTATGCAGAATAAGAATTCGCCCGAATAAGTTATTCGGCCGAATAAATATTGAACGTGTCCATTTTTTCCGTTCAACTAAACCTCGCACACAAATCAAGGTCACCGTTATGTTTAACGGTGACCCGTTAAACATTATTCGTCCAAATAAGTTCTACATTATTCGGCCGAATAACTAAAATTATTCGACCGAACAAATAAATTTATTTGGCCGAATAAATAAATTTATTCGGCCGAATAAGTGCCGCTATGGCTGTTCGGTGCCCGAATCTCACCAAAGTGTAACCCACCTTCGTGTTTCCACCCCTATCCAATATCTATACATTTCTTCTCTCTATCCATAAAACAACCATCAACCCAAATAAGATGAGACAATGGCATGTTTTCATTGTGCAGGGTCTTTATATCCAATGGTAAAGCAATAGTCCAAATTCAACCAAGATGAAATATTAGATGGTGATCGGATCAGGTTTAGAAGTATGGACAAAAGGTTGGTTGGAAATGTGCTGCTAGAAAGAGAACCTACAAAAAATTCCTATTTACTAGTGATGATGTGAAGCAGGGTAGATCAATCTTGTTAGTTTCAAAGCATCTGTGGAATAGTTTAATGAAGGTTTTAAGAAAAAAATTATGATAATTTGCAAGAGGGACAAGGCTCCTAGTTTGAAACTTACCAATAAGAAAAGGAAATACTCATGTTAACAGCAAAATATACCTCACCATAAAGGAAAACAAGTTTTATTTTGGACATTTAACAACTTACATCTTATTAATATCAAGAATTATGTCTATGTCAGTCAGAATTTAAAGTAAATACACTATGGCCAATTTCCTAACTATTTCATGAAATACCCTACCATAATATATCTTGTTTGGAATTGGCCAATAAACATATGGAAGCAAATACCAGAAGCTTGTGACAAAAACTTTGCTCCATGTTTATTTAGTATATCCTCTCAATAATTATCTTTCGTGAGGCCAACCATGAACAACATAATGCATAGTACCCAAGATGGCTAAAGAAGAGATTTTTCTATGGTCAAGTATGATTCTTTCAGTAGGAATGTGTTCAAACACAAAATACTACAAATACTTGATATATAAGTATCTAAACTTATTAAGACACACAACCTAGCACAAACAGAAAAAATATGAATCCTCAAAATCATACTGAATTTACATTGAGACATGCCATCTATATAAAATGCAATCTTCATGTTAACGGAGAAAACTCTCTGAAATCACTCTGATTGTAAAAACACAAGCCATCTATGGGAACCTAGAAAACCGATATCACCATTAAATAAACCAATAGCTATTGCTCGAAATATTTAAAAACTAATTCTTTGCATATTATTTGGGATATGTATTACAATATTTTTAAACATATGCAAAGTACTTTATCCATTATGATACCAACATAAAATATATTCTCTACACCTTTCAAAATTTGCATATCCATGTTATGAGACAAGATTTTGCTAATCCATGTACCTAATAGGGGCTCCCAGCTATTCTTTCTAGAAATTCTTATTGCTATTGAATATTTACAAGTCAAGAGACACTTGATGGGAAACCACTTAACTACTGGACAAAGAGGCTAAACTTGTGCAAATAAAAAAAACAAAGGCCAATGGTTATGATTCTTGAACTCATATATATTGGGGTGCAAGGATGTAGTAAATGTCACACCCATGGATGCTACAAAAAGCAACACTATACCAGTTGGATTACTTTCTTGCTTTACAAAAAATATTTCCCCTATCGAGATAATATTATGACGTCAACTGCTATTGAAGCATTAGATATATTTCTAAGAAAAAAGAATACGGGAAAGCTCATTGTGAAACTTATAATTCTTCAACATGTTTATACATGCAAGCAATGCTATGTACAAAAAAAATGACGAGGTCTCACCTTCCCAAACCATGACTCCTATAGAAGCTCCAAGGCCTAGAATATAAGCATCAATACCTGTTAAAGCCATTAAAATAACAATAGCAGGTTATAAACTAATTTTATAACTTCAAACATAAGTTTCCATAATTTAGTGTATAAATATATGGATCCTGAAATTCAAAAATTGAAACACATTTAACATGTATGCAACCCATGGGAGGCAGCTCAAGTGGTAAAGATGAGAAGTTTTAATCAGTTGTAAATGGAAGGTCATGTGTTCGAATCCCCCCAATATTACTCGTGCGCCATGGTTCGGGCCATGTGGATGCACCTAGGGGTATAGTGGTAGTGAGATTAGATCTTTGGACCCCATGTCACGAGAGTACCAGCCCAAATCCAGTTGTTGATTCCCCTAGTACAAAAAAAAATACGTATGCAAACCACGTATTATGAATCTTTGTACCATATTTGCCACTTTTCCTTGTGGGAAAATCTGTACAATGTTTAAACATAGGCATCAGCCAATTGGTCTTAATGTTAAGACAATATTAACCATATGCATTTGATAAGATAAATCATCATAAATATATTGGTTGATCATACCAGAAGTGTCTTGCTACATTAATATGAGAATGCATCTTGAGTCTGGAGAAACCTTTCAACATTGAAGTGCAGAATTTTCCACAACAGATATCTGCACTGGATGTAACCCACATCCATGCTAATTAATTTTGAGATATAAATACTTGTTAACCCCCAGTTGTGCCTACACTACTGGAGGGTTAAGATCCAGCAAGATTCCATCAGGTTGGTCACATTGTTCGTTGATCCAGGCATGCACCATTGCACATTGATTAGGAGGACCACATGACATGGATATTCATGTGTGTTGGGTTCGTAAAAGAAGCAAATCCAAATGAGACTACTTGTTTGCTTTTTTTATTCTGTTGTTTTTTTCTTTTTTTCGGCCATGTCTATGATTCCTATTTTCTTTATGTGATTGGTATAATTTTAATGTCAATGGTTCTCAATCATGCAAATAAGGGGTGGTCCAAGGTTTCAGTGGATGAGGAGTAGTGGTGAGGCAAGATCAAATAAATGGTTGTTTTTCAGTGTGACATGAGGTAGCCAGATGGTGATACTTATGTGAAGAAATTTCAGGAAGCACAGGCCATGTATAGTTAATCTATTAATACAAGAATGATCCTTGCATGTTTATTGATAATGGTTACATTCACATGGTATTTTTTCAAATTAAAGGCAGCATCCATCATATCTTACGCCATTGTTCAACAAGTTATGTTTTCCATGCATAAATGCCTTTATATGAACAACTTACCTGCAATCCAGCCAGTAATGAGGACACACTACAACTATTATGGGTCACCAAGTTTTGCACTAGTCAAAAAGGATTCTAGGAAGCATTAAGATGGCACATTGGTAGGCGGTTACACTCACTTTTCCTGGTGGCAATAGGCACTATTATGAATGCCACTTTTATTCCTTTCTCATGTATTGATAACAGAGTGTTAGCTATACCATCTAGGCTATATGTGCTTAGTCTTTTGAAGAATCAATAGAAAATATCAAGGATTTAGAGGTTTGAATATTGGCTAAACAAAATTAACTTCGCATATTTGAGGCAGTACAAAAAACCTTTGGCTCGCTTTCAAGAATTCATGAACCAATATGCACAAGAGAAAAAAATTGTGGATAAGCTACTGAAACTACGAAATATAGTGAATGTCTAGCGATTCTCCATTTGACGGATTCAGAGAAATTTGTGGTGCTTCTTTATTCATGTTGTGGGGGAGTAGCTTCTTCAAAGATAGGTAAATATTAACCTTACTCCGGTGGGCGATGTTACAAATAGATAATTCGTCTGGTCCTGGCTCATATTCCCCACGACAACTAAATAAGGTGCGCTTCCAGTTCATGACAAAGCACAATCCCAACTTAGGCTTAATTGTAATTTGTGAAGCATAAAATTTCTTTGGATTTAAGCATAGAAGAAGACTCTGGACGAGTTTTTCCTCATTTACTTGACAGTTAAGACCCATGGTAATGATGTCACAAGGATTGGTTGATTTAGCCAGGATGAGACGAAAATTTCCATTTACAAATCGTAATAGATATCTTAATAAAACACACAATTCTAAATCAATTCCAAAATTAATGTGCACTATATAATATACTTTTCTAAAAACTTATGATAGTACTTGTCGAGGAAGATCAGTCAACCTAAAGTATAGAAAACAATGTCATGGAAGGCCATCATGACCTACTTGGCCACTTTCCTGCAAATAATAAAAAAATTAGAACATGGTATTTCCCACTACCATTCATGAAGTAACAAAATCAATCAAAAAGTACAAATAAGCATCCCTAACTTCTGTAATTTATGAACGTTGTCGACCATCTCTAGACTTGTAGGTAAAATTTACACTTCTCACCATATATAGTACCAAAATGACCACCATATGCACCAGATTAGAGAGTATCCCTGTGAACAATAATATAAACATTGATTCTGTAGAGAACTTTGTATATAACGATGGAAAAATGATTATCAGACTGTCTTTGGTTATAATGTCAACTCTGATTCATTGTTCAACGAAATTTTGATCTGCAATGAAGCTCTGAAATATATCTAACAAACGACCACCCCTTATAAGAATAGATCTTGTAAGTCCTGCGCCGACAAGGACAAGAACCTTAGATGTTGCAACTCATGCTTGCATTTACATTGCATACCGCAAACCTAGGTCTAAGTACCCTAAATCCTTACTTCCTATGAAATGGTTGTGGAATCGAATCAGAGTCGATCGTGGTTAATAATAGTCATGGAAAAAAATAGATAAAAAGGGTTCAATAACAACAAAAGTGCACAAACTTCAGAACCTGGATTTTGGGTTTCGAATTTTGGGTCTGAATCAAACCTAGATTTTGTGCCCTCCCTATTTCTCTACACTTCCTGCTTGGATACCAATTGCGTCCCTTTTCTTTTGGTAGGGGTCTACTCCAACACATATGAAAAAATGTACACAGTATCGGTGGGTGTCTAGGTCATTAGCTTAACAACAGTAAGAAAAATTAACCAATGCCCTTGTTGAAACAAAACATGCTTAATATCACCATTAACCATAACCAGAACCTGGCAATTGGAGCGAGCGAGCAAAACCCCATTTTCCCCATAATTTCTTCTCTCCAATATGTTAACCAAAACCTAGCAATTGGAGCGAGCGATCAAAACCCCTTTTTTGCCCTAATTTCTTCCCTCCATTTGAATTTGATTTTGATAAAATTTGTTATATATTATATATTATTATATTGATATTATAGATATTATATATTATAAATAATATAATGTTTTACTATAATATATTTATATATTAAAAACCTATTATATTAGTAATATATATAAACATAATATATTATTTGTATATTAACATTAATATATGTTAAATATATAATATTACCATATAACTATAATATCATATATAAAATATAATACAATTGGCCTATGTTTTGGTTAAAAAAAATTCTTAGCCTATGATGGAGCTTATGTTTTGGTTAAAAAACAATTCTTATCCTATGTTTAATGTTCTTATGTTGTAAGCAAGGCCCTCCCATTATGGAAGAATTAACAATGTATATTTGTAGTTGGTGTACAACACTCTTGAAAGACCCCTTTGGCTAAGAGGCCATGGGGGCATCTAATATTATGCCAAACTTACCTAGGTCGACTTAATGCACATGGCCCCAACCACATGAAAGTAGTTGCTTGTATAAGTGAGATGTCTCGCAAGGGGTGAAACATGTTTTGATTAGCATATCTTCATTATGGATGACAAGGTGATGAGGAAGAGGAATAAGTGAAAGAGGTTGCTCGTCGTTCAAAAATTTTGGATGAAATTACTAGTACTAGGGTTAATTAATTTAATATCTTATATTTGATATTATATACAACTTTCTAATATGCTTATGCCTAAGCACAAAGTTTATAGTTATGGTCAAAAAATCACAATAACTTTAATATACTTTAGTCGCTATAGGAGTCTTTAGTCATTTTGATTTATGTGACTAATATTTATTTAGTTGTGTTTTTAACCCAACAATCAAATTAGTCATTTATTTAGTCATGTTTATGTGTGTGGATAAATGTTTTTTACCCAACAATCAAATTAGTCATTTATTTAGTCATTTATACCTGTGTTGCAAAAAATTAGTAGAATTTAGTCATTTTTTGTTGTCGTGACTAAAAGTTTTAGTCACGTAGTCATTTATCGCACTTTCTCTACTAGTGTTTGCATTCATCAAACTCCATTTCAACAACCCGCAAGGAAATTTCCATTAATACCCTACTCTTTCTCAATTCCATCAAATGATTTCATATCTTCCATTTTATCGTATGCACATGGCACTCATTTCCTAGCCTCCCCTACAAAAGTTCCTCCCTAGCTAAATACATAAAGTATGATCCCTAGCATACCATTGGACTATTTTATAATGTTTTCAAACACACCAAAACTCTACTTAACTATGTTTTTTAGCACAACCTCAGTTCAGTTGAACGCTCCCTTGGTTGCCTTAGTTCAAAACATTTGCATTATTATCCTCGAGAGTCTACCCTAATGAATTACCTCTCGTGGCTTTACATAAATATAAGTCACACCCTTTTTCTCAAAGAAAGCATTTATGGCTTCCAAGCCAAATCTTAGGAAAATTTTCAGACAATTTTGGAAGTATGGGATTTCCTTGAATCTTAAGACTGGTTAGGTGATTGTTCTACTCTAAGAAGACAGTTACATCATCTAGGCAAATGATGTAAATGACTTATTGATCAATCCTCGGAAGGAGATATCCATTTCCCTTTGAAAGGTAGCACCTGCATTAATCATGATGAAAAGCATATTTTGATAAGCATATGTTCCCCACTTCTTCAATTCTTTGTTTACCAATGGTTCAAGGCTAGGGTGCATTTTTCACAGTTTTTGTTGGAACAGGCTGACATCTGTTTTGAGTGGTATAACGTGCAGCATGATTTTAGGGTCAGAAGTCTTAAGATTGTCATATGTCATGAAAACACATCATTATATTAATTGAATAACCAAATGAAATCATTTATTTCCTACTCTAACCCTCCAACTTTATATATGTGCAAGGCCCATTAGTTAGTTAGTGGGTAGTTTTTTAATGTAAAAGGGCCTTCCTAATTGATTAAAGGCCCTTAGGTGGTCGACCCTCATTAATAGAAGGACCACAATTAGTTAGAATTGGGCTATTGAAGTACTATATATAGAGTAGTGAGATATGTAATGTGAAGTCAAGAGTTGTCATTGTATTTGGAGCTAGTGCTCTTGGAGGTTTCCCCCTTGAAGAGGCAAGTGAACATTATTGGTGGAACCATGAGCTCTATTTATGGAATCATGAGCATTATTAGTGGAACCATGAGTAATGGTCATGAGGTGGTGGAACCATACATGGAACCTTGAACAAAATTCATGGAAAATGAACATTTTTAGGGGTGGAACCATGATGAATGTTTATGGTACCATGGACAATTTTGGTGGAACTGTGAATAATGTGAGTGTTATCATGTACATACAAAACCACATGAAATTAAGGAACCTTAAACAATGTTGGTGGAACCATGAATATCATAAGTATTATTTATGGACCATGAACCATTTAGTGAGTAATGCATACATGGTCACGAGGTGGTGGAATCATGAGCAATGTGTATGGAATCTTCAACAAAGTTAGTGTTTATGAAACCGTGAACATATTGGTTGGCATAATGCATCCAAGGGAAGCAAACCCTCAATGCATCATTAACTGATGGTGAAGGTATTGAATTTCCCATTGGCTCGATCATGTTGCCAATATGCAACCATCAAAACAGATCCCATGGATGTCCCCTACAACCATCACTCACAAGTAAAAATCATATTCATGGCTACCCCCCCCTTCAGCAATCAATCACTAATACAAACAAGATTTTACGGATGTCATTTACATCCATCTAAACACATTACAAATCAGATCTTGTGGCTACCATTTACAGCCATCTAAACACATTACAAATCATAAATGATGGTTGTCATTTGTAGCCATCTAAACACATTACAAATCAGAAATGATGGCTTCCCTCTACAACCGTCTAACCATGAGAGAAATCGGAAATTATGGTTTCCATCTACAACCATCTAGCCATGAGAGAATAAAGAATTCAAAGAAGATATACAAGGTTCATCACAAGTTGGGTTTTACAATACACGAAGTCCGCCCATCCTGCATTCAAGTATTAACATAATAATCCATATCAAATAGATAAGCATGAGGACCATCCATCCTACATTCAACTACAAACATAACATCCATAAACATAAACATATATCAAGTGAGCCTCCACGACACATATGCATAATAAAATACAATGAATAATCATATAACCAAATATTTATATGAAGATGTACAATTGTCTTCAACAGGACCATGTTCCTCCCAGCCATAGACATGCCATGCTCATGCATCTCTCAACATGAAAGTCAACCCCAATATGAGGACATGTTTCCACAAGTAGATTTATTCTCAACCAGAGTAGCCGCAACTCATTCACTCACCATCTACTTTCCTTCCATATACACCACCCGCCGAGTTTTGACTACCTGCACTCACCACGTCCCTTCAGATGTCACCACCCTCACCCAATGGCTTTACATGCTAGACTAGGGATGAGTAATGGTCTGTGAGGAAACAAAGGTAAACAACCAGAACCTCTTTGGTAACATCACTCTCCAACACATAACACAAAAGTCGCAATGAGGTCCACCCAACCAACTAGCTAACTAATTAGCACAACAAGGAGATAGCACATGTATATAAATCTCGAGGAGGGAAACTCGAACCCAAGGAGACCAACTTGAATTAGTTTGAGGTTCCACCAATATTGTTCAAGGTTCCTTAGTTGCACATGGTTTTGTACGTACATGGTTCCACCCGCATTGTTCATAATTCCATCAAAATTGTCCATGGTTACATAACCATTCTTCATGGTTCCACCCCTAAAATGCTCATTTTCAATTAATTTTGTTTAAGTTTCCTTGTATTGGAAAAGGAATATCGTTAGTTCCCTCATTTGTATCAAGACATGAATAATGTTATAGATTCCTACCATGGTTACATAAATAGGAGGTACTAGTAAAGATTCCCATATGATTCTACAACAACAAAATGAATCATGGAGTTAATACACAATGACGTGTTTGGACCTATTGCTCTTCCATCATGAGTTAAATATGCATATTATGTTCCATTCAGTAATGATTTCTCAAGGAAAACTTATGGAAAAGGCAAGGAGTATGCTCAATGGTGCAAGGTAATCATAGGAATTCTAGGCAGAGGTAGTGGATACTACATATTACCTATCAAATCAATCACCTACATCAACACTGGTTGACAAAACTCCACATGCAGCATGCACTGCTAAAATTCCCCCTCTTAAACATCTTAGATTTTTTTGTTGTGATGCTTATGTGCATGTTCCAAAGGAAAGTAGGAGTAAGTTGGATAATAAAGTTGAAACATGTATCTTTATTGATTATAAATATGGTGTAAAAGATTATAAAATTTGGAACCCAATAACTAAGAAGGTTGTTTATAGTCGAGATGTTGTATTTAGAGAGGTTAAAGCTCCTCCCAAACAATACATCCAACCAAATGAATAAGAACCAAAGCTAATAGATTCTGAGTTGGAGGGTACTGAAGAATCTAACTCAACAGGAGAAGATGAACCAAAAGAGGAAGAACCTCAAGTTCTATCCTTGAGGAGATTTGTTCATGAAAGAAGGAAACCATAAGGGTATGTTCCACCCGATTTTTTCTCTAATTTATCTTTATATATTATTGATGATTATCCTAGATCTATTAGGGAGGCAATGGATTTAGAGAATAGTAAAATTTGGAAGAATTCCATAGTTGAGGAAATGGCTACCTTGGATAAAAATAGGACTTGGGATCTAGTTTAGATACCATCTAGAAGAAAACCTATTGGTAGAAAATGGGTTTTAAGAAGAAGTTGAATGCAAAAGGTAAAGTGGAGAATTACAAACCTCACGTAGTAGATATTGGTTGTTCCTTGGTGAAGGGTATTGCTTTTAGTGATATTTTTTCTCATGTTGCTAAATTAACTTCTATTAGATTTGTTTTGATTTTAGTGATATTTTTCTCATATTACTAAATTAACTTATATTAGATTTCTTTTGTCTATTGTTGTTTCTTTTGAACTTGAAGTAGAGAACATAGATGTGAGGACAACATTCTGCATGGTGATTTGGAAGAAGAAATCTACATGAAACACCAACAGGGTTTTGTAGTAAAGGGAAACAAGGAGCTAGTTTGCATGCTGAAAAAGTCCCTATATGGATTAAAACAATCACTAAGAATGTGGTATCAAAATTTGGATACTTATATACTTGTACTTGGTTTCTCAAGAAGCAAAGTTGATCATTGTGCTTATTCCAAGTAACTTGGTGATGATTCTATTTATTTAGTCTGATATGTCGGTGACATTTTTTTGATTGGAAAAACAAGTAAATCATCAAGGATGTCAGAGCCTAGTTGTCTTCTAAGTTGATATGAAAGACCTTAGTTTTGCATATTTTATTTTGGGCATGGAAATTAAAAGAAACCAGGTGAATAGAAGACTCTATCGAAGTCAAAAGAAATATGTTGAGACACTATTATAGAGGTCTAGTATGCAGGAATGTAAATTAGTAAAGGTCCCTATTCCTGTAGGTGCAAATTTATTAATATATTAGTGTCTCAAGCCTCAAGAAGAGGTAGAATACATGTCAAGTGTCCCCTAATCTAGTGTTGTCAGAAGTTTGATGTATGCTATGGTTTATACTAGACTAGACATTTCCCATGTAGTGGGAGTTTTGAGTAGATATATGTCAAAACAAGGGAAGGAACATTAGACAATTGTAAAGAGAGTCTTCAGATATTTGTGTGGCACTTTAGTTTATGCAATTTTCATCAAGGAAGGAATGGACCCTAGTGAAAGATAGATATACAAGGTTTTGTTGATGCAAAGTGGGTTGGATATCTTGACCATAGAAGATCTACAAGTGGCTATGTTTTTACCTTATTTGGCGGAGCAATCAGTTGAATGAGTAAGAGGTGGGGTGTAGTTCCATTGTCAATTACAAAATCATAATACATGGCATGCACTCATGGAAGTAAGGAATCCATATGGTTGCAAATATTGTTTTCGTGTATTGGTTTTGATTAGAAAGCAGTGAGAATAGGTCATAACAACTCAAGTGCAATTTTTCTTATAGCATTATTTTACAGAAGGGGAGCACATATTTCTTCACCTTCAAACTTATAAATAAACATTACTCAAAGTTAAACTCCATTAGAAACTAGCATTGATGTTCTATGGTTGCTACAAGGTTACCATATGCATTGGATAGGTCACCTACAAGTTAGGTCCTCTAGACCACTCCAATATTCATCTGATACTTCATGTGTCTTATATCAAGAAGGTCGTGGGACCAAATTGCAAAGTTCAAACCAACTTACCAAAGCTTGATTAAAAGGGCTCCGTTTGGCTCTAGAAAGAAGCAGTATTGGATACTCGAGAGCGTCAATTACATTGCTGCATGATCTGAGAAGTCCCAATCCATCAAAAATATGAAGCTAGAAGATGGGGAAACAATTATGATTCTATAGCAATTCCATCACCTTTAGCCTTGAGGACAAGACTGCTCTAGAAGGGAGGGGCATCCTAGGGTCCTCCCAGAGTTTCTCTACTTTAGGCTATATAGGAGTTATCCAATTAATGTATGTGGCCATATTCCTTGAATAAGAACCCATTAGATGATAATGGATAGTTATCCAATTTAAAAGAGTCATCTTTACTAAATAAGGCCCACTAGGAAATTGGTACTCATTTATGGTATGACCACATGTAGTCATAAATGTGTATTGAGAATCTATTTAAAGATCTATGAGGCTATCTTGCATTGCCAAAGGATGTAATGAATGATGATTTTGGATCTCATGTAAGGGTGATGATTGACGTAAACTTCTTGGTGGTTGCATACACATTTATAATATGTTAGATTCACACAAAACATAAAAATCAATCAAAATAAGAAAACAAATTTCACATTAACCATACTATTTAACTTGATATGTGATCCTTAATTATGAAGTGATATGTCAACCCTAGATGGAGATGATTGATAAATGTCTTATGTCACCAATTATATAAGCACGTGTCCAACTATTTATAACATAAATAATAATGAAATGAAACAACAAAATATGACAATACTATAAATAAATACTATGGTGCCTTAAGAATATTCATCACTTTGAGAGGGCATTAGCTACTAACAATACAAGGATGGGCTTTAAAATAACATCATCTTTATAAAAAATATTGATCATTGTACATCTTTAGTTCATTTAAAAATTATTTTAAATTACATTATTGAGGTTTGGAAATGAACATATTTATATAGTAATAGTGTCAAATTTGTTTTAATTTCATGCAAGTAAAGTGTCATTGACATTGTATTGTATTATTGACGAATGTTTAACTATATTTGTAATGTATCAATACATCATTTATATTTTATATAAACATATTCCTATTTATATGATAGTCCTATATGTAATAGTTTTATGATAAATTTCTTAATATATTTTAATTTCTCTAATTAATATATATAAATTAAAAAATAAGATTTAGATTTTACATATTAATGTTTGAAAAAAAATTAACATCACATAATATATTCATATAAATTATGGTTTTAGATTCAAAGTTATTAATATAAAATGTTAATAATTTAAATTCGATAACATTTCAATTGAGGAAATTTTCATTTAATTTCAAATATAAATTTATGTAAAATTCTAATGCAGATACCTAATACTTAATATACTAAAAACAATGCATTAGAAAATCCATGTGTTTATTTTCACAAAAAAAAACCGTAACTATATGTCAAGCACTCTATTTGCAGATAAATTAATACCAAACACAGAGCATATGAAATTTATTGTCAACCCGAGAAAGTCTTTTTATTTCAAAGGATAAGTGCACAATATATGCTTAAACACAAAACCGTTAGAAGTGAATACTTTTATCTTCTATCATCCATGTTCATCCCAAGAATCTATGCAATCCCAATTGCCTTCTAACTGCTATACTATAATTCTTTTCTATTATGCATCAAGAAGAAATGGTATCAGATCTAATCAACGATTGCAAAAAGGAAATCTCATTCACATTCTAAAATAATCACTTGTCTAATCTAATCAAGCTGGGAATCATAAAGCATGAACTGAACATTACTCTAGAATTTCAAATGAAAGAGATTGAAGCAACTGTTCTAAGAAACTGAATTGCAAAATAGAAATCAATCAACACATAACAGGAAAGCTAAATTGTAAGAGCTCCTGGGATCACGTCTCAACTGTAGGATGAACACGGCAGTGTGAACAGAAATTGAAATGTGTAAAGCAACCCTGACTCAGTCGACTGTTATTCTATACCATTCACCAATCTCACAAAATGTAATCTTTTACTGAGACATCCACACAATAAATATTGCTGCTGCGTGCAAAAGAAAGAACAAAGCATCACACAACAAGAAAGATAAAATCCTAATTTAACTCAGCAATCTCTGTGGAAGACGGGCCCAGTCTTCACACAGAGACGCTGGTTGAACAACACCCTCTTTAACTCAGAAGTAACCCCTTATATTAACAGAAGAATGAGTACACAGTTAGGCTTGGCTGCTAAGACAAAGTAAATTAATTGTTTTCTATTCAACCCCTGGGTCGAGGCAACTCCCCATATTTATACATACAAATTGTAACATCTAATCCTATAATTGGGCAGCCATGAAGATCTATGATCTTCAGGCGCCCTAAATAACTAGCTGTTACCATGCGTGGCAGAACAGAAATATCCAAATATGAGAAAGTCATTAATTAACCCAAGAGTGACGGTCTTTCCATCTTACAGCTAGACTCGAGCAGCAACATACTTAAGATAGCAAATTCTGTTACAACTGCCCTGTCACAGCTGTGTTTTGATTGATGATTCGAGCCCCAAGGATCCCTTCTATAAGCAATGAACGTCCCTTCCTTCATGACTTGTTCAGCTCCGATCTTCCTGCAGTCTATTTGTCTCAACTACCTTCATAAATCGCATCATGTTAGCACAATTTAAAAGATGCACAGCTTTAATTATCACAATCATAAGTATTAATACAATAAAACAATAATCGGCCATACCTTGGTAATTTGGGGAATAAGATAAGGACAATAAGTCTAATTGCCAAGATAATTGGTGTAGGACAAGGGCAGGGAAGATGATAAATGATGATCAAAAAGGGCCAATTCTGGGCTCAACATCTCCCCCCAACTACCCTGTTGCATGTCCTCATGCAACAACCTGCATCTGAATCGTGAACTGAGCTCTATCCAGGAGAGAGGAAGGAATGTAGGGAACTCAGGCATCTCATCTATCTTTTGAAAGGCTTCTGTGAGTGACCCAGCATCTTCCAACTTCACTGTTTCCCTTCCACTGCTACTTGCTGATATCTGGGAATGCACTTGGTGTGGTGGGAATCTTTCTGCAGTCTCATTATGCTATGCCTGGGGGAGTTGAAAAGAAATCCTCAATCTGAATCCAACTCAATGACATCTCTAGGAGTTGGAAGCACTGGTTCTTGTGGGACAGTGTCTTCCAGCACATCTAATTTTAACAGGAGAGTTGCCGGTTCTTGTGTAACAGCAACATCCTTTAAACCTTCTTCAGCAGCTACCTTTATTTCTTTTGGAGACACTGGTTCTTGTGTAACAGTGTCTTCTTTGTCCTTCTGCTGCTGAGACTGGATATCCTTTTCAATTTGCAGCTCCTCCTCCAAGATTTCAGTGTCACCTGAGCATGGTGTCTGTACCTGTTCATCTTCACTCCACTGTGTATCAGGAATGATATCCACTCCCAGGTTATCTTCCAACTGCAATTCAGGAGTTCTTGCTGCAGCTTCCAAGGATGTTGGTTCTTGTGTAGCAACATCCTGGCTTACCTCTTCATCCTTCTTTTGCTGCAACTCCTCTTCTATGAGTTCTGTATCATGGGAGTCCTCTGGGGTTACAACCCAGAGTTCATCATTAAATTCCAGAGTATCCTCTGTCCCAGCTTCTTCTCCTGTCTGCTTGGCCGGTTGGACAATTATATTCAGGGTTGCTGGTTTTTGTGTTACAGCATCCTGTTCCAATTTATCACTGTCCTGCCTTTCTGTCTCTCCTTCTAAAATTATTGTGTCCTGGGAACGTTCTGGGGTTACAACATAAAATTCTTCACTAACCTCCAGAGTATCCTTCAGCTCCATGATCTTTGTATCGTGGGAACATTTTGGGGTCTCACTATATTCTTTTATAAGCTCCAGAGCATCCTTCATTCCAAGTTCTTCTCCCATCTGTTCTATAATCTCTACATCGTGGGAACATTCTGGGGTTACCATACATTCCTTATAAATCTCCAGGGCGTCCTCCATTCCAAGTTCTTCTCCCATCTGTTCTATAATTTTTGCATCATGGGAAGTGGCAGCTGCAGCAAGGATGTTTAAAAGTGCTGGTTCTTGTGTGACAGCACCTTCTTTTTCCACTGCTTTCCCTACTGTGGCTACAGGCTGTTGTGCTGAATAAGTGCTAAGTAGAATTTTATGGCCTGCTTCCTCAAAGATTTCTCCACAGGTGGGGCAGAGTATTCGCTCATCCTTTTCTCCAGCTCCAGCAGAAGCTAATTCCTCCACTTGGTCTGCAGCCTCTATTAATGTGTACATTTTTCTTTCACCCTGCCTTCTGCAGGTTTCCTTCCAAGTTTCCAGCTCCCTTCTAAGTGCTTGGAGGTCCTCTTTCAGCATTGCATTCTCATACAAGAGTCCTTCAATTCCAGGTTCTTCCTCCACTGGCCTTTGTGGAGCATCCATCGGTCTTGGTGTAAGGATTGGGTGCTCAACCTGTGTCTCTGAGGTTGCCCATATTTTCCTAGCTACCTCTGCTGCTGTGATTGATCGAGTTCGTTTCCTCCTGATTGGTGCTATTAGATCAAATTCATTGGTGGCCCTCTTCCTTTTCTGTGGTGTTTTCTTTTGTGAATTTTCTTTTTGTGGTGTTTCTTCTTGTGGAGCTGGAATATAGGGGGGGAAAACTGAAGTCAAAGGAATATTTCCCTGCCCCTCATGCTGTTCTTCTTCAATCACAGCTCCTCCTCCTACCCACTCAGGTGAAGACTCAATTGTAACCAGCTCAATGTCTTCTTCCATTTCCCTAGCTCCGTCATCTTCAGGTTCCATTGTCGCAACATTTGATGCTGCTCCAATTTCACCTTCTGCTGTCGGAGCTGTCCTGTTATCTAGGTTTTCCACGAAGGTTTCATCTACATTGTCGCCTGATGGCTCTGTTTGTGCTTCCCCTTGCTCTCCTTCAAATACAGTGTCATCCCCCACTGGTTCTGCTTGTGCTGGGGATTCATCTACCTCGAATGGCTCTGACTGTGCCCCTGGTTGTTCTTCCTCTGTGGTTTTACTCACCCCGGATGGTCCTGCCTGTGCCCCCGATTGTTCTTCCTCTGTGGTTTTACCCACCCCGGATGGTCCTGCCTGTGCCCCCGATTGCTGTTCTTCTCCCATTTCATCCCTCCCCCCAACTTCACTGGAGGAACTCCGGTCCTCCTGTTGTGGTGGAACCGGTAATTGTTGTAATGGGATGACCCTCAAGGGAACAGGTTGCTGTGGTCGGGTTATAAATTGTTCCCAAGTTATATTATGTTGGGCAAGGGTTCTTACAATAATTAACTTGATAAGGCCATGGTGGGTGAGAGAGGACAGTGGGTGCTTCGCAGACTGAACAAATGTTGCCATATGACGCAAGTCGTGCAATAAATAAAATGGAATGTTCAACAAAATGCCATGGCGGAGATGAGAAAGCAAAGGAAGTTCAGAGTTATACACAGTTTGGTATCTACCTTCGCAGGTAATGTATTTCTTGAGGAAGACAGCAACCTGGTCCCATGGCCGCAGCAGTGAGTTCAGTGCAATCCCTCTCCTGGATGCTTCAACTTGCTCCCCTGGAAGTAAAAATTCTTCTCGTGAAACCGTTGCAGGGACTCGTCGGTTGAACCATGGTTTCCCCACCATCGGGATGGCTGTAACCTCAGATATAATGGTCTCGGAGACGTCTATACACAGCCCCCACACCGTGGAATGAGTCTTGGTAAGATTCAAGGAAAACTGCAGGGATGCATCCCGATCGAATCCATCTAATCGCTCAAATAATTCGAGCCAGCCAGCAGCTTGAAAGATAGCGAAAACTTGAAGGTTTCGCCTGAGTTCCCGGGTATTGAAAGGTTCATGGCGAACTGGAATCCCCATGGTCCTGGCTGCAGGCTGAGACTGCTATTCGACATATTATAGGATCCCAGAATGGAAGTTGCAGCACAGAGAATGCACGAATCATTGAGCGGAGACGTTGAGCGAATGAGCAAATTCGGAAAGTTGAGCATAGAAAAGCGTTTGAAATTTCCATGCCGAATTGGGGAAGGTGGTAGTTATTAGTATTACGTCGTACGAGGGAAAGGTTTAATCAGGTATAAATGGTGGTACGAGTGAAGGTACGACCAATATCGTTTCAATGATATCAATGCTTAATCACGTGATAAATGAAAGCCATACCTCATAAAACTGTGCGTCGGAAGGCTGCGGAAACTGGTGGGGCATGCAGTTGGTGACGTCACAGAGCCGAACGCGTGCACAGTCAGACGTGGGATCATGATGACTCGGATAAGGAACTAATTTCTTTCGCCGGTTAAACACAAGCCATCGCGTCCTCGGGGTTGGAATGATGAGTTCGTCGGCATGACTGGGATGAATCAGCATCATGATTAGCAGGTTGAAACAATTCTTCTGTTAACACGGGAGTTACCACTGCAAGTTGCCAAAGAAATGATAGCGCGACCGATGAAAAAGCTGTTGCAGCTGGCGGGAAAGAAGTTGCAGCCACCGGAAAAGAATTCACGGCAGCCGAAAAAAAGAATTTACGATATCAGGGAAAATTACGGCTGTCACGGAAAGGTTTTACGGCGACGGGAAAAAAAACATACAGCTGGCGAGAAAAATTTTACGACTATGGGAAATATGTTGCAGCCGCTACGACATGATGTTGCAGTCGCTGGAAAGAAATGGCAGCTGCAGGGAAATGATGTGGCAGTGACTGGTCAATGAGGTGGCAGCCGCTAGGAAATGAGGTGGCGGCTGCAGGAAAAAGATGTTGCAGCTTCCGATGTTGCAGCCACCGAAGTTGCAGCCGCCGAAGTTGCAGCTGCCGGAAAAGATTGACGGCTGACGGAAAAAGGGCATTACGGCTACCGGGAAATGAAATGGCCGTGGCTGGTAAATGAAGTGGCAGCCGCTGGGAAATGGGGGTGGCAGCTGCGGAAAAAGATGTTGTAGCTTCCGATGTTGCAGCCGCCGAAGTTGCAGCCGCCGAAGTTGCAGCTGCCGAAGTTGCAGCCGCCGAAAAAGATCGACGGCAAGCGGGAAAAGGAATTTTGCAGCTGCTAGGGAAAAGGATAATGTGGTTTCCGGAAAAAGATATACAGCTGCCGGAAAATATGTCACAGCTGCCGAAAAATATGTTGCAGCTGTCGGAATTTTTTTTATTTTTATTTTTTTAAGCAAGGACGGCACAGGGAAATTTCTGTCTAACGGGCCCAGACTGGTCGTTCTCCTGGTGCCTCCCTGAAAATTTTTGAAAGACGACAGCAAGCAAAGAGATCAAATGCAAAGAGAAAAAGAAAAAAACAACAACTATACGCTACAGCAAGAAATTATTTATGTACAGCAAATACAATTTCCAGTTTAAGGCTTGGCAAAGGTAGAGAAAAGTTCCTGCTCTGGTGCCAATTGATAGTCTGGATTGGCAGCAATCTGTGAAATAAATGCATCTTTCGAAATGGGCTTACGATACAGTCGCAGTCTGTGGCCGTTAGCAAGTAATGGTATACGGTTTTCATCAATGGTCACCAGGCGAACAGTGCCGTTGTCAAATACCCTGTCGACCAAATATGGACCCAGCCATCTTGTGCTTAATTTTCCTTTAAAATCCTTCTTGAATCTGGAGTCGTATAATAGTGCCCAGTCTCCTTCACGGAAGATTTTTTTCTTGATGAATCGGTTATGCCAGTTAGATCTCTGTTGCTGAAGTAGCACAATCTGGTCTACTGCAACTAACCGTTTCTCATCCAATTCATTTAATTGATTCAATCTTCTTTTCTGGGCTTCTGTTACATCCAGATTCATTTCAATGGCTGTTTTCAGGGTCTTGATCTCAAATTCAATTGGAAAGATGGCACTCTTTCCATACACCAGATCATAGGGAGAAAACCCCATGGTGTTGCGCCAAGTTGTGCGATATGCCCATAGTGCTTCTGGAATCCTGTCAGCCCAATCCCTTCGATGACTTTTAACTGTTTTAGTAAGAATTGCTTCAATAACTTTATTAGTACTTTCCACTTGACCATTGGCCTGGGGATGATAAGGTGAAGCTATCCTGTGCTGCACATGATACTTTCGGAGCAAGGATTCAAATTGGTGTGAAATAAATTGTGGTCCCCCATCGGTAACTACTTCCTTTGGTACCCCAAAGCGGGTAAAAACTTCACTGTACAGAAAATCAATCACCGCCTGGTCATTAGCCTTAGCCAAAGCTACAGCTTCTACCCACTTGGTCATGTAATGTGTACACACCAAAATGTAAACCTTCTGTCTGGACGGAGGGTTGATAGGACCAACAAAGTCCAATGCCCATCTATCAAACGGTTCTAGTACCACTTGGGGCTGTAAAGGCATCTGATCTGTCTTATTAGGTTGGCCCATCCGTTGGCAGCTGTCACATGACTGAACATATCTTTTAGCATCTCTGAACAGTGTCGGCCAATAGTAGCCCATCCGCAACGCCTTATGCCCTGTTCTTTTGTCTGCAAAGTGTCCTCCGCAAGGTTCATCATGACAGGCCTTCAGTATATGAAAGATCTCATCTTCCCTTACACATCTTCTAATCTCAAGATCAGGTCCTGTGTAAAAGAGATGGCCGTTGAGCCAACAATACCTGGCACTTTGCTGAATAATTTTTCTTTTCTCTCGTTTAGACATATGTGGCGGAAGCTTTCCTGCAACCAAATAATTAGCAACGTCTGCATACCAGGGTGAATGAGCTAAGAGTGCGAATAAATGTTCATCCGGGAAAGCATCCTCAACAGGTGAACTGTCATCACTGTTAGTAAATCGTGATAAAAAATCAGCAACAACATTTTCTTTTCCAGGTTTATCTATAATAGTAATATCAAATTCCTGTAATAATAAAAGCCACCTGGTTACTCTGGCATTAGTGACAGGTTTGTTCATTAAATACTTAATGGCAGAGTGGTCAGTATGCACAAATGTAGGATACCCAGTAATGTAATGCCGAAACTTATTAATAGAATAAACAATAGCAAGGAATTCTTTTTCAGTAATAGTATAATTTAGTTCAGCAGGGGCTAAGTTTTTACTAACATAATAAATAGCATAAGGTACTTGACCATCCTGCTGTCCTAGTACTGCACCAATGGCAGTATCAGAAGCATCTGAAGAAATGTGGAAAAGTATGGTCCAATTAGGTCCCCTTAGAATAGGGGCTGTGGACAGCTTATCTTTAAGCTTATCAAATGTTGTCTGGCATGCTGCACTCCACACAAACTGTGCGTCCTTCATTAACAATGAAAACAAAGGAGAAGCAAGTTTGGAGAAGTTTTCTATAAATCTCCTGTAATATCCAGCATGTCCCAGAAAACTTCGCACCTCTTTCTGAGTTGAAGGAGTTGGTATATTTTTTATCACCTTAATTTTTTAAGGATCCACTTGGATACCATCGGTAGAGATGAAATGTCCTAATACCACCCCCTCACTCATCATCATATGGCATTTTTCAGTGCTTAATGAGAGGCGAGCCTGTTCACAGCGAATTAAAACTTTCTTTAAATTTTCCAGTGCTTCCTCAAAATCCTTGCCATAGGGAGTAAAATCATCCATACAAACTTCCATACTATCATTAACCAATTCAGAAAATATGCCAATCACAGCTCTTTGGAACGTTGCAGGTGCATTGCACAAGCCAAAGGGAAGCACCCTGTAGGCGAACGTTCCCCAGGGGCAAGTGAAGGTGGTCTTATCCTGATCCTCTAGAGCAATCTGAATTTGATTGTACCCACTGAACCCATCCAGGAAGGAGAAGAACTTCTTCCCTGATAGGGTATCAAGTACCTGGTCAATAAAGGGCAGAGGAAAATGATCCTTTTGTGTAGCTTTGTTCAGCTCCCTATAATCGACACAGACTCTCCATTTACCATTTTTCTTGGGCACAATTACAAGTGGGGAAACCCACTCACTATCTGAAATAGTATAGATAAATCCGGCTTCCAAGAGTTTCTGGATTTCCTCCTTCACTATATCCCTCAAATTGGGGTTCATGCGTCGTTGGGGTTGACATACAGGCCGGGAGTCGTTTTTAATATAAATATGATGAGTGCACAGACTGGAAGGAATACCCTTCATGTCTGTATACTCCCAGGCGAATGCCCCTTTACGTTCCTTCAAGAGATTGGTTAGGCGCATCTATTCTTCTGAGGAGAGACCAGGGTTGATGTTCAAAGTTCTTCCAGGATCTACCTCAATAGGAATGCTTCTCTAGTTTTTCAAAATTGGGATTATGTTTGTGTCATTGACTAGTGCTTCCTCCGTAAGCTGTTCTTGTTCTTCCTTACCAAGGGTACTGTTCAGGAGTTGATAAACTTCCTTATCTACTGAAGCAGGTTCGCTAATGAAATTATTAATGGCATCGTCTTCTGTTTCGTTTTTGAAGGTTAGTGCCTTCCCTATTGTTAGTAATGGCTGAACATCCTCCTCCTCTTCCTGTTCTATCCAAAGGGAAGTTTCAGTTTCTAGACTCGGCCTTGCTGGAGGGTACAGGGTGAGGTTTTTGGTTTCCATACCATCGGATATAGTCATAGATCCTGATCGACAGCTGATGCAAGCATCAGCTGTAGCCAACCAAGGCCTCCCCAAGATCAATGGGTGTCCCCCCAGCTGTGATTTTGGTTGTAATACCAGAAAGTCGGCAGGGTATTCCCATGAGTCTACTGAAATGACAAGGTCATCCAAAATCCCTTCGGGTCTGATGGTGGATCTGTCTGCCAATTCCAAAATGGTAGGGGTCGGTCTAATATTGGTGAATCCGAGCTTCTTTACAGTCTCCATTGTTATAACATTGATCGCAGCTCCTAAATCTACTAGTACGTTGGGTATCTGCGTTTGTCCTATGTGTACAGTGACAGTAGGATTGCCAGGATCCTCATACTTGGTTATAGGGGTTTTTCCGGTCATTAAAGCAGATAAATTCCCTATGACATGAACAGTAGGAGGATCTCTAGGTTTCCTTCCCGATCTTTTAGTGCACAGGTCCCGAACAGTTCTAGCATAAATAGGTACATCTTGAAGAGCTTGCAAAAGGGGGATCTTAACATAAAGGTTCTTCAATTCTCCTAAGAGATTGAACTGAGGTTGCCCCCCTATTTTTGGCAGCATCAGTCTCTCAGGGTATGGTGGTTGCCTTACCAGCTGGGTAGGCTGCGTGTTATCCGATTTATCGTTTAATGTTTCAGCCATCCCATCTAAGGGATGCTCAGCACCTTCAGTGATAGGAACCGGATCAAATGGATGCTGGGAACTCTCTTCTTTGTCATGCACAGATGGTGGAATATTTTCTGAAATTACAAGTTCTATTATCTTCCCGGACTGTAGGCGAATATCATTACAAGGTACAGGGGAGAGAGAGTAGGCCGGCATATTGAGAGCCTCCAATTGGTGGACTATTTTATTATTTGGGTTAGGGTTAGGTTGGGCAGGCAGCTGAGGCCGTATTGGTATATTAGGAACAGGATTATTTTGCAGCTGCAGCTGCGACTGCTGAGGTGGGTATTGATGATATTGATGAAATTGAGGATATGGAGGAGAATACGGTAACTGTTGAGGTGGAGGTGGTTGAGGAAACTGGTTCCCAGGATGGAAGTTCCTCCATCCAGGAGACCATGACGTAGGTTGATGTGGTGGCTGTGTCCAAGGACTCCATGAATTATAACCTTGCATCGCAGGTTGAGGAGAATTCCACTGAGCATAATTTGAAGGGAATTGTGTATTCACATTTTGCATATTAGTATTCCAATTATTCAAATTATTCAAAAATGGAAATGAATCGGGAGACATACCTTGATTCCGAGGCTGCCAGGGTTTCTTCTGTGCAATGAAGTAGGCTGAATCCACTTCTGGAGTTGATGCCTGCAGAACAGCCTTTACTTGGGGCAATGTGGGACATTCTTTCATATCATGGTTCAGCTCGCACAGCTGACACACTTGTATTTTGTCAAGAGGGCATTCTTTTAGTGGATGAGTCTTTCTACATCGGGGACAGAACACACCTAGTGTGAGATCCTCCACTGCCTGTCTTTGCTTGGCCTTCAAGACATCAATCTCTGAAGAGATAGAGCTCATCATTTCTGTTTTAAAATTTTCAAGAAGATTTCCTATCTCCGCACGTGTAGCTCCCCCATTGGATGACTTCTGAGTTCTGTCGAAGACATCACGTTCCAGCTTATCTCGTTTATTCTGCTTGTTATGCCTAGAAGATCCCCTGGAGTATCTCTTACATAATTCCACAATTGTCTCAAAAGGTTCTTTAGAGATATCTCCCTTTCCTAATAAATTTAGCATGTATAAACAATCGTCCCTGATCCCTCGAAGCAGGATTATCTTAAGCACATCTAGTCCCATGTTCGTCTGCCCAGCTCTCTGCACATTGTACAGTAGCCTCTCTACAAAATCCTCCAAACTTTCATCCTCCTTCTGTACCATCTTGAATAACTCCTCCCTTTTGTCCCTGGTGTTGCAATATTCTTGATATTTTTCCAGGAACACTTGCTTCATCTTATTCCAATTAGCAACAGTTCCTCCCCCAAGGCTCATGAACCATCGTAATGCATTTTCCTTCAGAGTGGCAGGAAAAAGCTTCAACTTTTGGGCATCTGTGACATAATCATAGCTGTGACAGAGGATATTGAATTCAAAAAGGAATTCGTCTGGATCTTCTGCCGCCCTGCCATGGAAGCGAGGCAACACCGACGGTGAGATGTTTTTAATAGGAGCTGTCCCTTCTAGCTGTTGTATTGGGAATTGCAATGTAGCCGTAGTTTCTTCTGGCAGGGAATCATTTTCATGATGGTATTGTACCACTGTTTCTTCCTCTTCGTTCTCATGTCTGTTATTCATCTTTTCTTCTGTATCCTCTCCTTCGTTCGTTCTTGCGTTCCTTACCTCAGTTGTAACGGCTGCGTATTCTTCAGTTGTAACGGCTGCGTATTCTTCAGTTGTAACAGCTGCGTATTCTTCAATTGTAACAGCTGAATCAACCGTTCCTTCTTTAGCAGGGGTATATGCAGGAATCACAGCTGCTCCTGTATCTTCCACTGTGGATCCTGATGCTGGTGCTCCAGGATCAGCAGGGCCTCTTCTGATAGGAGTCTCCTGTTGACGAGTTCTGACAGCTGAGTCAGTTTTGTCAACAAGGTCGTCGATGAATGTTCTTCTACCCAGCGGTGGACCTCGACCACGACCCGAACCACCTGCACTGTTAGTAATTTGTGGGGTTTTGGGGGTTGGGAGGTGATCGCGTTTTACCCTCCTCATATTCATGCGAAGCAGATCATTCAAAAACAAACAAAAAGACTGTCTAAAAGCGATTATCAGATGCAACTAATGACTAGTGTTTAATTTTCATCCTTCCCCGGCAACGGCACCAAAATGTCAAGCACTCTATTTGCAGATAAATTAATACCAAACACACAGAGCATATGAAATTTATTGTCAACCCGAGAAAGTCTTTTTATTTCAAAGGATAAGTGCACAATATATGCTTAAACACAAAACCATTAGAAGTGAATACTTTTATCTTCTATCATCCATGTTCATCCCAAGAATCTATGCAATCCCAATTGCCTTCTAACTGCTATACTATAATTCTTTTCTATTATGCATCAAGAAGAAATGGTATCAGATCTAATCAACGATTGCAAAAAGGAAATCTCATTTGCATTCTAAAATAATCACTTGTCTAATCTAATCAAGCTGGGAATCATAAAGCATGAACTGAACATTACTCTAGAATTTCAAATGAAAGAGATTGAAGCAACTGTTCTAAGAAACTGAATTGCAAAATAGAAATCAATCAACACATAACAGGAAAGCTAAATTGTAAGAGCTCCTGGGATCACGTCTCAACTGTAGGATGAACACGGCAGTGTGAACAGAAATTGAAATGTGTAAAGCAACCCTGACTCAGTCGACTGTTATTCTATACCATTCACCAATCTCACAAATGTAATCTTTTACTGAGAAATCCACACAATAAATATTGCTGCTGCGTTCAAAAGAAAGAACAAAGCATCACACAACAAGAAAGATAAAATCCTAATTTAACTCAGCAATCTCTGTGGAAGACGGGCCCAGTCTTCACACAGAGACGCTGGTTGAACAACACCCTCTTTAACTCAGAAGTAACCCCTTATATTAACAGAAGAATGAGTACACAGTTAGGCTTGGCTGCTAATACAAAGTAAATTAATTGTTTGCTATTCAACCCCTGGGTCGAGGCAACTCCCCATATTTATACATACAAATTGTAACATCTAATCCTATAATTGGGCAGCCATGAAGATCTCTGATCTTCAGGCGCCCTAAATAACTAGCTGTTACCATGCGTGGCAGAACAGAAATATCCAAATATGAGAAAGTCATTAATTGACCCAAGAGTGACGGTCTTTCCAGCTTACAGCTAGACTCGAGCAGCAACATACTTAAGATAGCAAATTCTGTTACAACTGCCCTGTCACAGCTGTGTTTTGATTGATGATTCGAGCCCCAAGGATCCCTTCTATAAGCAATGAACGTCCCTTCCTTCATGACTTGTTCAGCTCCGATCTTCCTGCAGTCTATTTGTCTCAACTACCTTCATAAATCGCATCATGTTAGCACAATTTAAAAGATGCACAGCTTTAATTATCACAATCATAAGTATTAATACAATAAAACAATAATCGGCCATACCTTGGTAATTTGGGGAATAAGATAAGGACAATAAGTCTAATTGCCAAGATAATTGGTGTAGGACAAGGGCAGGGAAGATGATAAATGATGATCAAAAAGGGCCAATTCTGGGCTCAACACTATATTTCACAAAACAGAGTTACATTCTTCAATACCATTCTAAGGTAGATCTTTCAGTTTAGATAAAAAACTAATCATTTACAATTGTAAAATCCTCATAGAGTCTCTAAAAAAAGATCACACAAAAACTAAAACTGTCATCACATTGCTCCACCATCTATTTCTCATACATTCTTAATGGTTTCTAATCCTTTCACCTTCGTAATAATCAAATACTAGTTATGCACCATGGTATCCATCTCTATAAACTCATCCATTCAATCCAGATAAATTGAACCTATCAGGATCACATCTGCAGTACCTGTACTTTGGTAAAAAAAAGAACCAAAATTTAAATCAAGAAGCTACTCTGGCTACCTGCCAGAA
This sequence comes from Larix kaempferi, assembly GCA_027924585.1. NCBI lineage: Eukaryota > Viridiplantae > Streptophyta > Pinopsida > Pinales > Pinaceae > Larix > Larix kaempferi. Next base: position 2,178,790 of record BSBM01000506.1, read on the forward strand.
CCTACAACCTTTCATCTGAAACCGTTATCACAAACCTGCCAAGTCAGTATAAGAGCGTTGAAAAGAATTAAGTGTGATCCCATTTCTAGTTTCGCATATATGCCATATCCCAGCGGGTAAAATTAGCCCTTCTGAAGCTAATGCATCTAATATGACATTCCTTTCTCTATAAACATGTTTGATTAAGACCCGTAGTTCCCCTTTAAGTCTTTGAGCCTCCTATAAGAGAGGTTCCATAATGATATTAGGAATAATATTATCTCCATTAATCCAGTTGATAACTAAGAGGGGATCACCAAAAATCTACAGAAAATCCATATTCTTTCTCACTACCAGCATGAGCAATAAACGTAAGGCACTAAGTTCAGCAAAATTATTGGAACTTGGGCCCAAACCAGCCTTAAACTTTATCCAGTGAGATTCTGAAATGTAAAGTATTCCCCATGCTCCAGAGACCAATCCCTCACCTTACGCTGCTCCATCAAAGTAAGCCCAAGGATTATCTCTGTCTATCTCTTCTGCCACCACATATCTGATCCTTACCCTCTTATTAACCTAGGGGAAATAACTGAGAATGCCCAAACTCTGAGCAGCACATTGAAAAGGAGGAGTGAGCTTTTCCTCAAAGCATATTTTATTTCTTGCTAGCCAAATTCCCTAGGCTACCAATAAAGGAAAGGCTCTATAATTTGCATATTCTTGATTAATGATCCATTTTTTTAAACATGCCTCCACTGAAGTCCCCTGCAAACCAGATCTAATTTAAGGCTGTGTGCTAACTCTTTCCATATCGAAACCGAATAAGAGTAGTCAACTATCAAATGATGATTAGTTTTTGTTGTAGCTTTACATAAGTAACAACATCCAGGGCCTGATCTATTTTTTCTCTATAGGATATCCCAGGTTAAAGATTTATTTAGAATTAAAAACCACATGAATAGCTTATCCTTAAGCGGATAATTGAACCTCCAAATATTTTCCCAGCACCAACAGTTCCTTTCATCAGTGATCATAAGAGAATCATATCCAACTTTTGGTGTATAATGACCTGTTGAAGAGTACATCCAAGCCAAATGGTTATCCTGCATCTGAATTCTAATATTTTTGTTTAACAAGTTAGAAAGATAAACATTCCACAATCCTCTATCTTCTCCAAGGAATCCTAAGGTCTCCGCCTTCAACCATCCTTGACCAAACAACGTTGTAGTTGAATGGTCCACTATGCTACTTAAAAATATAAACCCCCTTTCGTGAAGATATGAGATCATGTGAGCAGGGAGATAATGTCCAGACCCACTACCTACCCATGTATCTTCTCCCACACGCAGTTTTGATCCATTACCGAGCTTCTAGGAAAGGCCTCTACCGATCACAGAGAAGGATTTAACCGCGGCTTTCCAACTATTAGAGGCATTATTCATAGATTTAAAGGTACTGCGAATCCAATCATCAATTGACAAAGGACGAATATATTTTTGAATAATAATCCTTACCCAAAAACCTGAACCTGTAATGAGTCTCCAAATGTTCTTTGCGGCCAAAGCAGAAGCAAATTTAAAGGGTATTTTGAAACCCCACCCTCCCAAATTCTTTGGAAGGGCTAAAGCTTCCAACAAATCCATACCATCCCATACTTCTCTTTACTGCCAGACCAAAGAAATGTGTAGCAGAGCTTCCTAATAATATCGACGACCCCTTGAGGAATCCAGGTATTCATCCAGTAGACCGGTATCGCCTGTAAAACTGCTTTAACAAATATTGCTCTACCTCCTTTTGAAAGCCACCTATAAGTCCAGCTAGAGATTTTTTCTCACATTTTGAAATTAACCAATCCCAATCCCTTATCCTGTAAGAGAAGACTTTAACTTGTAGCCTAGATAAGTAAGTCCATCCTCTAAAGGGGTTCTGTTGAAGGATAGCAATGAAGAATAATAATCCATATCAAAATCTTCTATGCCATTCCCAGATAATGAGGACTTTCTAGAATTGACCTGCATCCCTGAAGCCATACAAAAAATGGGATAAGAGTTCTTGTAACTTCAACAAATCCCTCCTTGAGCCATCAGTGAAGATAAGAATATCATCAACAAAGAGAAGGTGAGTTATACTGAGATTCCCTCCAAAACTTAAACCTTTGAATGAACCTGAAGATTTGGCTACAGATAAAATCCTTCCAAAACCTTCAACAAAAATCAGAAACAAGAGGGGTGCCAATGGACATCCTTGCCTTAGACCTCTTACAGGCCTGAAGAAATTAGTGGTTGACCCATTTACAAGGATAGCAAAGGAAACAGAGAATAGACAACCGATAATCCAAGTAATAAAGGACACTGCAAATCCCAAATGGGAAAGAACTATTCTCAAGTAAACCTAACTGACCCTATAATAAGCTTTAGAAAGATCAATCTTTACCACCACTGCCTTTAATTTCTTTAAATTGATAGTATGTAGCCCCTCCTGAGCTATACCTAGAACCTCATGTATTTTCCTTCCCAGGAGAAAACCATATTGTTCCTCTGAAATGGTATTACTTAGAACGATTTTAATTCTTGTGGATATCACTTTGTCTATTATTTTGTAAATGCAATTACATAGGGAGATTGGTCGATAGTCCTCAAAAGAGCTAGGGGAATCTTTCTTAGGAATAACTGCTAAAAGGTTGGAATTAAACATAGATGAGATTTTCCCACTAAGCCTCGAAATATTTGAATCACCCGTAATAAATCCTAAGCCAGAACATCATAGAGACCCAGAAAGAATTCGACCGGAAACCCATCAGGTCTTAGGCTTCTATCTTTTTTAGCAACAGTAAAGTCTTGTGTAGTACATTAAGTGAAACTTCTTCCATAAGAATTAGGTTATCCTCCTCAGAGACAGTATTAGGATACACCTAGGAAATCTTAACCATCGTAGCAAGTGGAACTTCTTCAACCTCTTTGTATAAAGACTAAAAATGACCAATTCCGACATTGGAAATATCTTCAAAACCTACAATCTCCTCCCCGTCATCTGAGAAAATATTCCAAATAGAATTTGAAATTTTCCTATGGTTAGTATATTGGTGAAAGAACTTTGAGTTATCATCTCCATTAGCCATCAATAAAGCTCTACTTTTAAGTCTCAGTTCTACTTCTATGTCAACTAGGATTTCCTCCGATAAGACTCCAGGGAGACAACCACTTCCTTTTTACTCTCTGTCGTATACCCAAGGCCTTCTTCAGCATATACAACTTCCATATCTCTATCTATCTGAAGGAGCTAGCATTATTCCTCTGTTTTCTTCATAATGGACCACTTAACCAAGAGATTCTTAGCCATTTTCATATTTGAAGCAAACTGACTAGACACTGACCAAGGAGAAGCCCCATCAAAAGGTATCCAAGCTGATTTCAATAGATGAATGAAATCAAGTTCATTCAGCCAGTTAGTGTTTAACTTAAAAGGACAGGTGGTTTCTTGCTAACTCCCCCAATTTCAAAAAATACTGGAATATGATCAGAATCACCTCCAATATCCACCCATTGTCTAAAACACAAATTTTTTTCCATTAGCTGTGCTGCCACTAGGAACCTATCAATTCTTTTCGCAATACGGTCACAACCAGTCCCCTTATTAGTCCATGTTGGATTAAGGAAAACGGGGCAATGTCCAAAAGATTAAAGGCCTCCAATTTCCCTAAAAAATAATCAGATAAAGTATCAGGTAAGGCGTTAGGGCCCCAGACTTCAGACTTCCCCAGAGAGAAGTTAAAATCACCTCCCACAATTAAGTTTTGTGACACAATAAAGGATTTAGAGAACAGGGAGTCCCAGTATTTACCCGATCACTATAAGGACCATAAAGATTAACACACATAAATTTTATTCCCAAACTATGAGAGTAAATATTGATTGCTAAGCCCGAATCAATTCCCCAAGAAGATATGAGGTCCAGTTTAGATCTATGCCAACCTATAATAAGTCCACCTGAGCGTCCCCTAGAATCCATAGATTCAAATTCCCACATCGGAAATAGCTTCGTTAAATCAGTTACTAAAACCTCCCCCAAACTCATAGTTTCTTGAATAAAGACCACCTCGGGACTCTTGGTATCTATGAGCCTTTTAAGAGCTAGCTTTTTAGGGGAGCTAGCTAACCCCCTATTGTTCAGGGACATAATCAACATTAAGAAACCCTACTTGGGGCCTCTACTGCTCTAAGTGCCCCAATTAACTGTAACTGTCTACCTACAAAGGCATCCCTCTCCATCTGTTCCTAAGAAAATTTGGGGAAGGGTTTTTTCCCTTTAGAAATTTTGAGGCCATTAAGAAACCCTGAACTACCCAAACCCCCCTCAGGAAGATGCACCGGAACGCCCTTCCAAGATCTTAAAAAATAGCAATCAAGGGCTACACGACACTTCATATCAGGAATAAGTCATCCAGGGGGAGGGGAAATCTCCTCAGGTCTAGAGACTACAGTAATAGGGCTATTCCAAAAGGGCCCAGACACAAAGAGATAATCATCAGGGTTAACAAGGGTCTTTAACTCAAAAAAAGGGGAGCCGGAGAAACCATTCAACAAATGATCCACAACCCTAGCCAGGGACATCCCAACAAAAATAGGACTAAGAAATCCTAAAGAAAGATTATTAGAAACCCTTGAGAGAGGCTCACAAAAGATAGGATCAGATTTCAACTTACCCGCATATTGATTTTGCAGACCCACCGAATGATGAACACTTTCAAGGTCCATGCCCGCAGGATGAGTAGCCATCTCCACAGAAGGAATGCAAGCAAACTCCAGAGGCATTCCATCCAAAGCTTTAGTAACCGAGCAAGGGGTGTCTGTCGTAATCGGTAGGGTTTCAGCTTTCCAAACAGACATTGTCCAAATCTTCCTTTTAAAAGATAAGAGACAGTTCCATGCCACATGGCCATGAAAATGGCATCAGTTGCATTTAAAAGGTATACCATAATAGTCCAACGGCTGTGAAAATCTAGAATTATTCTGGACCAATTCAATGGCTTCTGCCATACCATCCCTCACATCAATCGTAACAAGTAATATGCCAGTGCACATAACTCGAGTATCTTCAAAGGATAGGTCAGCCTCTTTGAAATTTCCTAAAGAGTTTCCAACTTCCTTGAAGATATCCCTTGACCAAAATTCGAAGGGAAAATATGGAAGTTTAACCCACACTGGTAGTAGATCATTTCTTTCTATCCTAGGATCGAAAAGCGGGTTCAATTGTTTTAGGAGGAGGGTAATAGATTCCCACTTCCAAACCCCGGAAAGAATAGCAGAGGCTTCTTGCACTGAAGAGAGACGAAATGTTAGCCAACCTCTAGGTAAGATAAAAACACTAGGTTCAAAAGCGATAAGTTCTTTCCATGAATCCATTATCCATCGCTTCAGACCAGCGTCTCCCACCCTACAACCTATAAACCTTCCCACTACTGTCAACTCCGTCGTTAAGACTACCTCATTCAAGGAGACATCCTCTCCCAAAACCAGAAGAGGGCTGGCCTTCATTTTTACACAGTGCACCTATTTCTGCTTGAGATGCGAGAAAGGAGATGTGGAGCTATGGTTGTCCCCGAAGTCAATCCGGTCGGGAATCGGAACATTCCCCAAAGTTTTTTTAGGTACCACCAAATTGTCAGGAGCAATAAAACCCGCCTTTACCACTGCCGCCTTGGGAATAGCATCTAGTCTAATCCTGTCAGGATTCACAGCGCCTGGCTTCAGAGGAGTTCTAGCCAGTTGTTTAGCTGATATCAAGCTCATAGTTCAGATCTATACTAAAGCCCTTAATGAATCCATGTGTTATTCACGTGTAACCTTATTTTTTCTATTTGCAAATTCAGTAATGTAAAACTATTTACATAAGTTATATAAATATATGATAGGCCTGAATATGTTTCAAGTGATTAAAATAAGTTTGTTTTAAAATAATTTTAAATTTAAAATGAAATTATTTTATTAAATAGATAAGTAACTATGATAATAATTTAAGTTTAACATGGTGAAGGCTGGTGGAAATAACATAACAAAATTTAATAAGAAAAATATTTCAATTAAACATCACATCAGAAAAGCGGGCTTCTACCCATATGTAATAGCTCTAAATTATTAAGGATCACCATCGATAGTGATCACAAATTGAGGGAGATTGCGTTGTGAGAATTATCGGACAAGTTTGCTTGAATTGCTCTTTGTATAAGCATAACAAACGTGGAAAATACAATGTATAATGACATGTATTTTTAAAAATTGTATTTGCATAACCTATTTGTGACAAAGTGAGAGCAGAAATTAAAATCTCACATCAAACTAACCAAATAACCTTAAAGTACTAAATTGTCATGACAAACCACCCACATAAGCTTAGGGTAGAAAATCATCATATATTAATATATTAATGCAAGTTCTTCACCAATCTCCACGTCTGAGCGATCATATAGCATATGTAATCACTATAAAAATAAAAACAAGCGTTGACTTGCTTGTGCCATGGAATGTTAGTTATAGTCAAATTGGAGACCGGACAGATTACAACTCAGATTCAGATCAAGTCGATACATCTACGTGACCACAGATCAATACATTCTCATCCGATTGGTGTTTGGATAGATGGTCTACCTGTGTACAATATTAAGAAACATGTAGCCGGGTGTTTGGATAGTTGACCATCTTGGTTAAACATATGCAACTCTCTACCTTGCATCTATTTTGCAAATTAAATAGTTTATACATGCAATTGCATCTTGCTTCTTGGCTATTTTACTACATGAAACTAATAAATTGATGGAACTATGTAGGAATCAAATCTAAGCAACCATCGCAGAAACGTGTCCCCTCTTAGCTTTCAAGAATAACTGGAAATTGTTATGGTTTTGAAATGGATGGAAACTTTTAGAAAGTTTGGATGCAAACATATTAATAAGAACTTTGGGACCCAAGTATTGATCGAATAGTTAGAGAACATGTTAGTAACATAATTAAGTTGTTTTTAAGGTAAAAAAAATTATTGCACAAGCTCAAAATCTACTTGGATTGATAAAAACACAAAATTAAAATATGCAACAAAGTTGTTTGGTTTTCAACATGTTAAACATGCAAAGTTATATAAAAATGTGTCAAAGCATTCTCTTCTTTTGGAAAATCGAGAAACCTAATATTTGAGCTTTTCTCAAGGCATTTACAATTGTTGGTGTCATGCCAAGGGCTTCAACAAGTCGAATGGTGACAAAAATGCCAAAATTGCTTCATCTTTCAAGAATAACATTGTGGAGGTATATTAAATTTAGGGTCCATATAGGTGAAAAAATTAAGCTACGTATTGGGATCTTATTTGCAAGCAACGCTACCAAGATAGACTTCCAAAATGCATTAGCGAGAAGGTGGGATATTTTCGGGAAACAAGTTCTCATGCTATACCAGATTAGAAGCATTTTCTATGGTGGTGTTTATCTAGATGTCTGTATGATGTTTATCTAGATGTGTTATTACACAAGTTGAACTATTTGAGGAATTTCAAGAAAGAATTCACAGTGTCAACATTGCCATTGGCATGCTTAATAAATTGAAACCATGGTATAATGGGCCCAACACAGTCCATGACACTTGTTGTTGTTGTGATACCATGTTGAATCCCAACACTACTATGACACAATTATCCATTCTTGCAAAAGGGGCTCACAATTTGACTCTGCTTCTCACATAATGCATGATTTCATTTCACTAATATTATGCAGAAGGAATATCAAAGATGTGTTTTTCAATAAAAGTTGTGTAGGTGGAAGAAGATGCCCTATATGTGGTAATCTAACCTTGCTCCATAGGAATTATCCTATGGACCCCACACACCTTAGATTGCCAGATGTCAATTTCACATAGAGGAGATATAAGTATGCTACTATGAATTTGTTCTCTTCTTTAGTTATGGAATCTATGAGGATTGACTTACTTAAGGACAAAATTCCTATTTTAGAAATCATGCAAAAGTTTCAAAATCAAATTTATAAATATATCAAACACTCTCAAAGGTCTAGGTGGCAAGGTTTCCAATTTAGACAATTTTGTAAGGTATTTGAGTCGAGCACAATCTTATCAGTGGTAGAATTATGTTGGTTCAGGTAAAGTTTTGTGCAGTTTTGGTATGAACAAGGTTTAGGTGAAGTGGTCCAACGAAGAAGGCTCAACTCCGACGTAGCGGCCGAGAATCAAGGAAGATAGGCATTTTGAATATTTCAAAGGCGGAGTTGGGTAAGTTGTTTAGGATTCTATGTCTACATGCATTTATGAGTGGAGTAGTCGAGTAGTGGAGTAGTGAGAGCGAGGCGGGCTGTGTGCGCCCTATAAAAATGTAACAGGTTGGGATTTTTCGGGTTGTTAGTTCATTGGATAATCCTTACTCAATCTTTTGGTTAGCCTTTTTGGTCTATATGTCAAATATATTGTATATTGTGAGGAAAGAGTCATATGATGTGCAGGTTGTGTGCGCAGATCCATTGTAAAGAAATGAAAAATATGTAAGTCATTGTTGAAGACATGAAGTGCTTATTTTACTGCGACTCGTGAATCAAGAAAGTGCTTCTGTGGTTTTCTCCCATTTAAAATTCCACGTTATATATGGTGTTCAATGTGTATGAATGATGTGATGATGTGCTATATATTTTGTTACATTATGAATATTGATGAACAAATGTTAATCAAATGACATGGATGTTGCCCAGTTAATGAATATATGTCATTGTTAGTCAAATAATATGTATGCAATATTGCGACTATTTAAGCATTGTGTTATATCAAAGTTTGGAATAATATGTTTGGTAGATTCCTGTCACACTCCTTCGCTACTGCATAAATATGGTTCCTACAGTTCCCATAGATACATTGGGTGAGACTTCACTTGCTTCGCAGGTGATGCCAAAAGGGCTAGTGTCTTAAGGTTTGTTGGTGATTAGTTGAGTGAACCCTGGTCGACGTAAATATGCGCCAACAAATGGTTCCATTGTCGGAATTGGGATCTGTGTCGAAGGGGGATGTGGCATCCAACTAAGCCTGAAATTCAAGATTGGATCGATAAGATGCTAAGAGATTTTGTTGAAATCCATAATAGAGATCCACACATTGATGCATAAACGTTATTAGTTAAGTATGTTTTCTCAGACATTCATGAAGTGTTCTTTGGAGAATTTCTTGTTATATTAACTGAATGGTTGGCGAGGTTAACCCTACAAAAGAGGTACTTTCAAGGGGGAGAGCCTACGTTTTGGACACCTGAGCTAGTCCAGACCCTCAAAAGTGTTAATAATAAGATATCTCGTGTTGTCAATTACTGGTTAGATAGTATATTGGAGGGATATATCATGGATTTTGTTGTAGACACCATAAAATCTTATAGTAGTGTTGAATGAGAGTTCTTTCAAGGACTGTGAGGTAAGTACCTGAAATCCTTGAAACATTGGATTAAAATGTGGCTTTGTGAAAAAGGGGTTATGAGGATGAAATCCGATGTGTAAGCCCCTTTGTGCGTGGTGGTTTGGTATGTTGATAGGGGATGGTCTAGGACTATGTTGTAAGAAGTGATCTAACATGAAAAGGGAAGGAGACAGTGAAATGGATGAAAAGTGTGGTCTATTATGAAGTGGGAGAGTATGAAAGAGGTGCTTTCAAGGGGGAGAGCCTACGGTTTGGACACCTGAGCTAGTCCAGGCCATCAAAAGTGTTAATAATAAGATATCTTGTGTTGACAATTATTGGTTAGATAGTATATTGGAGGGATATATTACGGAGTTTGTTGTAGACACCATAAAATATTACAGTACTGTTGAACAATAGTTCTTTCAAGGACTGTGAGGTAAGTACCTGAAATCCTTGAAACTGTGGATTAAAATGTTGCTTTGTGAAAAAGGGGTTATGAGGATGAAATCCAACGCGTAAGCCCCTTTGTGCGTGGTGGTTGTATGTCGATAGGGTATTGTCTAGGACTGTGTTGTAAGAAGTGAGCTAACATGAAAAGGGAAGGAGACAACGAAACAAATGAAAAGTGTTGTCTATTGTGAAATGGGAGAGTATTTCAGTCAAGTAAACGAAGGAGAACTGCGACAAAAGGTGGTAGTGTGACTGAAGGAAGGGACTACGAACTAGTACCACAGCTTGAAGAAGAATATTATGATAGAGAAGAGGACGAAGAAGAAGAATACCAACCCACTTTTGAGGAAGATCTTGTTGAACCAATCAAGCCATACACTCTGACATACCCATGACCCCACATGCATATCTAGAGATTGAGGTAAGAAATACTAGTCTTCCATAGTTTATACAAGTAAGTAATACACTCTGACATTGACCAGAAGGATGCTACCTGTTGCAGAAAATTGTAAGTACTCCACAAATTTGTTTTGTAAATTTTGTAGATAAGTTGGCATTGTAAGTACTAAACAGACATGGGAAGCTATGGGAAAACCTAAGTTGGTATGGTCACCAGTCTAGTTAAGATTAGTTAATCAACAAAAATTAATACCATTTGGAAGAATGGTGGGTGTCCCTGTCGACATAGATGGACTGTGAACCTATGTTGATTTCGAAGTTATAGAGATAACGGATGACACCAGCCCATATCCAGCATTGCTTGGCATCAATTGGGCTATTAAAAGCCAGACTATTATAAATTGGAAGAAAAGGTTGATGACATTTGAAGGAAGGGATATTAGAGTTGTTGCACCTTTGGATCCTTTGGAGGGTCCAAGGTATGTCAAACCTGTCCAAGACGAATATAATGCTAAAGACTTAGAAAATATTTGTAAAGCCACTTCAAGAATGGATGATTATGTTAATCCAACAGCAGATGTTAAGCACTGGAAAATTGGCAGAACGGGCTACATGAAGTATCTACAAGGTGTGCTAGTGTTACAAAATCACTTCACTAGGTTGTCCAAGAGGTATGCGATCTACTTACTTACGAAGGATTGCCTAATTTAGATGTTTTCATTTCTGATTTTGAAATAAAGGTACCTGAACATCAAAGAATATTAGCTTTAGATGTAGCAATGAAAGCTACTCTAGAAAGATGGTGGGCTACCCATAAGGAAAAGATACAGGGTTGGTCACAGTGAAAAAAGATGCTAGAAGTCAGATTTGGAGAAGGAATATCTTATAACCGAGAAAAGTATAATGGGTTAACTAGTCCCATGGATCACTTAAAGTCATGTAAAAATGAATGGGAACATGCACCTAAACAAGAGTGGGTCCATATGTTTATCCATACCATGGATACTATACCACGGAGCTTGTATACAGCTTTGGAGCTAATACAAGGCACAACAGAATGGGATGACATAACCATGAATTTTAGAAGAACGTTCAGTTATGGAGATGAGAACCCAACAATAGACGCAGATTTACAGATAATAAAAACTAAGATTTATGAAGGAGTACCCATGCAGCTACCTAATACGCCACAATGGACCGCGACACTTGAGCGGGAAATGGAATGTTACAATATTATTGGAGACCCGGATGATCATCTGAGATATTTGCATGTCCTAGAAACAGAAGGAAGTCGAGATATGGAGGGTCCTGAAGTCACATTTGATAAATTCTTGTAGCCATTGAAGACAAAGAAGGTAAATATCAGTTCAAGTGAAAATACTAAATTTGCTAACATTGGGGACTACTGGGATGATGAGACTGTAGGTAAGCTTACTAACCCACTACATGAATATCAAGATTTATTTCGTACTAAGTTTTCATAAATGAAAGGTATTGTTGGCAATCTGGGAGAGATGAAAATCCCACTAAAGCTTGATGCAAAACCTATAAAACATTGGCCATATAGATTGAAACCAAAATATAAGGAAAAGGTAAGAGCAGAGCTTGACATAATGCTAGACGTAGGAATTATTGAGCTCGTCGAAGAGTCTGAATGGATTAGTCAGATGGTGGTCCAAGATAAAAAGACTAGTGAAATATAAATTTGTGTAGATCTTAGGAATTTGAATGATGCTTGTCTGCATGATCCATTCATGACACCTTTTACATATGAAGTATTAGAGAATGTGGGTGGCCATGAGGCTTACTCAGTCAAGAATGGATTTTTGGGCTATAATCAAATTAAAATCGCTAAGGAGGATCGAGATAAGACCACATTTCCAACTAAATGGGGTTGCTATCAGTATACAATGACACCCTTCAGTCTAAAGAATGCACCAACTATTTTTTCTCGGGTCGTGGTCACAACCTTTAAGGATTTCATACATAAATTTTTGTAGGTATGCTTTGAAAACTAGACAGTCTACAAACTATTGAAGAACCATATTGAGAACCTTAGATTGATGTTGGATTACTATAGATAGTATTAGATATCATTAAATTTGAAGAAGTTTATTTTTTGTGCTCAATTTGGTATATTGTTGGGCCATGTGGTTTGTAAATAGGGTATGTTGGTGGATCCTGCGAAGATTGCCATTATAGTAGATTTGCCACCACCAACATCGGTTCAACAATTAATAACAACGTTGGGCCATACAGAGTACTATAGAAAGTTTATTAAAGGATATGCGTAGATCATAATGCTAATGGAGAAGCTATTGAAGAAGGATAGTAAATTTCACTGGAAATGGGAGTACTAGTAGAGCCTTGACACATTGAAAGAAAAGATGGTAACCACGCCTATTTTAGGGTTTCTTGACTAGAGGAAATAATTTCATGTTCATTTTGATGCTTCATCAATTGAATTGGGTGTAGTTTTGGCACAACCAGGAGAGGGATCTATTGATCATCCCATTGCATTTGCTGGTAGGGAATTATCCACTACATAAATAAATTACACTACAACAAAAAGAGAAGAATTAGATATGGTTTATGCACTACAAAATTTTAGGCATTATCTATTAGGGGGTCACTTTAAAATGTTTACATTTCATTATGCTTTGAGATACATGGCTAACAAACTAGTGTTGGGGGGGGAGAATCTGCAGATGGCTCTTATTGTTTTAGGAGTTTGATTTTGAAATTATAATTAAACCTAGAAGACTAAATGCAAGACCTGGCCATATGTCGAGGTTAGAAACAGGGGAAGAGACAGTTAACTTGGATGATAACCTCCCAAATGCACAGTTGTTTTTTATCAACATGGTGTATGAGTACTTTGAAGACATTGTAACCTTTTTGGAAACAGGAATGACACCCATAGGGTTGTCTATCAATCAAAAGAAACACTTGGTTATCAAAGAAGTAGATTATCAATAGATAACAGGTCAGTTATATAATCTAGGACTAGATGAAGTATTAAGACAGTGTGTTATGAAGTATGAGCGACCAATGATTTTGGTCGAAGCTTATGAAGGTGTTGCATGAGGCCACTACGCAGGAAATGCCATGGCTTAAAAGATATTACAAGCAGGGCTATGGTGGCCTAAACTCCATAAATATGATAAGGAGTATTATCGCTCTTGTGATGTTTGTCAGAGAACTAGGAAACCATCCAGGAGGGATGAGATGTCATTAGTGCCACAAGTAACTTTGCAGACTTTTGATAAATGGGTTGTTGACTTTCTGGGAACAATCAATCCACCTACGAAGAGGTCAAGAGCACGTTGCATTATTACTGCGACATACTACTTGACCAAATGGGTTGAAGCTGAACTAATGAAGGATTGTACTGCTACAACTCCTGCGAAGTTCTTGTTTCAAAATGTAGTTACTCGATTTGGTTTCCTGCGAGTTTTGTTGAGTGATCAAATATCTCACTTTGTCAATAATATTATTGAGCCACTCACTCAAGAGTTCCAAATTTATCATTGGAAAAGCACTCCATATCATCCACAAGCTAATGGGACTGTTAGAGCCTTCAATAAAATAGTGGAACATGCTTTGAAAAACGTATGTAATGTGAACCGCAACAATTGGGACCTGAGGATCACTGTAGTCTTATGGGCATATAAGACAAAGTACAAGAAGTTAACGGGCCAGACGCCCTTCAAGCTGGTAAATGGTCAAGAAGCTGTCATGACAATGGAATACATTGTGCTAAGTTTAAGGGTTGTTGCATTCACAAGTATGTCGGACACTGGTGTTTTCGAGGAGAGGTTGTCGTAACTACTACAGTTGGAGGAGCATAGATTCATAGCAGGATTTCAACAAAAAGTCCAAAAAAATAGATAGAAGGCATGGCATGATCGCAACATTACAAAAAAATAGTTTCAGAGAGGATATCTAGTACTCCTATATGACAGTAAGTTCTTTAAACATTCGGGTAAGCTAAGAATGCATTAGTTGGGACCCTATGTGATTAATTATATGACAGAAGGAGGTGTTGTACAATTGCATAAATTGAATGGGGAGATCCTAAAGAATCCGGCTAAAACTTTATAGAGACAGCAGCACCTTCCTACACTAAGCATACTTGTAAATACTATATCTATATATATATTTAGAAATCCCAAGTTATTTTTGTGTCAAAGTTTAGTTAGTATCGAAGTTAGCCCAGGTTGGAGTGTAGTATGTGTCGTAGTTTATTTTGTCGTAGCAGGTTTTTGTACATAAGTTATATTTTTGTTGAAGTGAATGTTGTGTCGAAGTATCCCGAATGTTCATTAATTGCTACATTTATGGCATGCAAAATGGTGACGTTAGTGGAGCATCTCGCAATAAATGTCAAATAGACATGCTTGTGTGAACAAAATCACTAGTAGAAAGGGTCATCATTACAAAGAATTGGGTCCGATCCACTAAATATTGGGAAAAGCATTGACATGATAGATTGAAGGTGGGATTTAAAATCCTATCAGGACGATGAGTTGGTCCATTGTTTTCTGAAAGATTAAGTGCATTGTGAGAGCAGAGAGCCTGAAGAGTTAGAGTGCTGAAGAAATAAAATTCCAGGTCTATGACAATGGAGGCAGTGATGTGTGAAGTAAGTGTTGAGAAGATATCTGTTTCAGAAGTTGTTTTCAGGGAAACCATTACAGTTGAGCAAGAACAACTAAAAATTATGTCGATGCATGTTCTGGTTGAACCAATGAAGAAGAAACAGTCATTAGCATGGCATGCAATTGTTGAAACAAGTTCGAAGAGGAGGAATGACCACAAAGCATCAAGGTTTGGAACTGGCTCTACATCGCTACTTCCCCAGTATGTGCCACTAAGGAATCCAAACGTGAAACCCGTGAAGATTAGGAGGAATGCTAAGTACATAATGGTACTTCCCACAATACCAAAATATGTCATCACTCAAGGGGATATGATGGGATTATTTCCAAGCTACCATATGTAGATCATGACCTCCGGAAGTTCCCAGAGTTTTCTCCCACGAAGTATATGCAACCAATTTTAATGTCGGGAACTCAAACTACTTTTTATGGAGCCTATGTCATGGGCCCTAGGATTGCAATGATCATGTGTTATGTTGTTGATCAACATACAACATTTTGGGAGATCCACAGAATTTAATGCATGTGTCAAACAATTGATGCTCTGTGTACATGGAGGATTCTTATGGCTCAGCAAGAAAATTTCAATTGATTCTGACCTAATTGCGTAAACCACGGGTTTGCCGAAGGTAGGCCTTGACCCTAATATTTTGTGGGCAAAGAGAAAGATAGGGAGCTTTCAAACCGTATGAAGGAAAAGTATAACTTGATAAAAGATGAGAGAGGCAACAAGATATCCTCAATCAACGAACAAGGAGTGCACTTTGCAGCAAAGGCACTAACAAGCAAAGTGATCAGGAAATGTCTCCCAAACCAGGTACCTGCAACAGTAATTGCGGTAGCGGATCAGTGTTTCTAGGGGGTGCAGATGAACTAGGCCACCTTCTTGTTGAATGAATTCCTCAACGATTGCTAGGATGAAAGGTAACTCATTTCATTATTCTTGGCTCATCGTTTTAATTTCATTTGTTACTTGAGCACAACCCGAGGAGTACCAAGTAATGGATAGTTAGACTAGTCAATGTTTGGTCGTGTGGTATGCTAACCTATGGTTTAGTGACGAGACAACAACATGGCATTCTACATGCATAAATAAGTACTATGACATCATGCCCCAATGATTCCATGCATAGAAGCGTCATAAGATTTAAAGTCAAACCTCACCATATGTATGTCCAGGCGAGACATGATCTAAATAAGCAATGGTTGGTGACTAGTTACAAACTATCTAAGCAGGACATCCTCACCATTACTAATGAATGGCCATTGGAGTGGAAATTCCCCATTGAGGATGATCATATCTCCATGGAATTGTCGCAGTAAGATCAAGAACATGGTGGGACCTCTGTGTAGAATGGAGCCCATGTTTATGATAGAGATTCACATCCCGTAGGGAGTACTGGTGGAAATAGTCAGAATCAAGAAAAGTCACAGGAAGAAGTTCAAGACTCGAGTGCCACAAAGAGAGACCTAAATCCTGGTGAGAAGAGGAAGGCATCGAGTGTGACACGGGGACAAAAGAAGAAGTCGAAAGCGGAGAAGAAAAAGGTTTTCATGGCCTTAACCAAGGATGATATTAACATCCTGTATGACCGTATGACAAAAGTGGTAGAGGAAACATCCAATATAGCAGAAGAGAAAACCTTGCAATTGTTTGGGGGAGTGATGGATCAACTCAATGGTCTGCGATGAGATATCCAAGGATTGCATATTGCTCCGGTCCAGCCGGGAGATGCACAACAAATAGAAGGAAGAGCATATGAGGAAGCAATTCCCCAGGAATCCACAACTATGACGGGCATGATAGTTCAATTGTTTCCAAGGGAACTAAGTTTTGGTGAACCGGGATTACAGGAGCAGGCTCATCAATTGAGCTACATTGATTTGAAGGTCTCCATGCTACCCATGTTCACGTTGCAAAATATTCAGTAGTATGTCACATAGTAAAGAAGGGTGCATGATTAAAATACATACAAAGAAATGATAAAGTTATGTGCCCAGCATAGCAGGTTGCAAGAAGAGTATGAGAAGCTCCAGAAGGAGCATGAAGAAATTTCCAAAGAGAAGGAGTAGTTGCAGAGTGCAGTCACAGTAGTGTCAGATATACGTGGTTCACCCAATTGGGATACGTCCACGGGAAGCTAGTCTTCTATTATCTCCAGAATATCTCCTCCAAGCTTACAAAGAGCAATGTCAATAACCCCAATACAATATAGCAATACTTGTGAAAGTATCTACCATGATGATTAATGTGACTATCCCTTAACTCTATTATATACTAAGAGATGAGGATGAATTACTCTCACATATTACATGTGGGATAGTATAATTCTCCATAATAACATCTATTTATATAATAATGAATATCAAGAGTATATTTTACCATAATGAATATGGGATAAATGTATTACTCTTTTACATAAGATTGTGGATATCTTTCGACATAATACAAAGACATTATTACCTTCCAAGGAATATAAAATATTCCAACACTCCCCCTTAATAATGGCTGGGGGAAGATCCCACTAACTAAGGAAGGAAGGGGTCATTACTGCTCCCCCTTAATGACAACTTCCCTCATCCCCAGTAAGGAACAAGGATGCACATACTACATTGCTATGAAGGATTTTGTGAAGATATCGGTTGCTTGCTACTCAATAGGACAATATTTAAGAGAAAGAACACCATCTACAACGATACCTCGAATGTAATGAGCATAAAGATCGAGATGCTTTGTCTTGGAATGATATACAGGATTATAAGCAAGCTGAATTGCATCCTGATTGTCACATTTCAACACAGTGGATGATTTCGGAACTAGACCAAGCTCAGTGAGAACATGCCATAACCAAACTGCTTCTTTTGTTGCTTCTTTGGCTACTCTATACTCTGCTTCACATGAAGATAAAGAAATAGTCTTCGCCTTTTTGCTGGACCAAGAAATCGGACCTGAACCATGTTGAAATATATAACTAGCAGTTGACCGTCAATCAGAACTGTCACCTTCCCAGTCAGAATCTGTATAACCAGAAAGTGAAACTGTAGTACTGCTCAAATAAAAAACACCATAGTACAATGTACCCTGTAGATATCCCAGAATCCTCTTTGCTGCTTGCCAATGACTTTCATGAGGTTGCTGCTTGAACCATGAAACCAAACTGACCGCGAAAGAGATATCTGGTCTGTTGTGAGTTAAATATATCAAACTACCGACAAGCTGACGATAAAGAGTAGCATCAACAAGAGGAGTAGTACACTCAACAGTTAACTTTACACCGACTGAAAAGGCGTAGGAGCAGGTTTACAATCACTCATGTGGAAACGAGCCAGTAAATCTATAGCATATTTTGATTGAGAGAGAAAAATACCATCTACCATATGCCAAATTTGAAGACCCAATAAATAGTGCAATATACTGAGATCAGTCATTTCAAACTGCTTGTGAAGGTCACTTTTCATACTTTGAATGAGAACAAGTTGGCTTCCAGTGATAATAAGATCATCCACATATAAAACAATAACAATGATATTATCATCAACATGCTTAACATACATGTTAGGGTCAGATATACAATGCTTACAACCATTATTCAAGAAATATGCATCAGTTTTATCATGCCAAGCCCTAGGTGCTTGTTTAAGACGTAATTTACATACTAAACTTGATGATTCAGCATTAATAAAACTAGGATACTATTGCATATAAATATCTTCATTAAGATCACCATTTAAAAAATCACTTTTAACATCCATTTGGTGTATTTCCCATTTATAAGATGAAGCAATAGATAAAATGGTTCTTATTGTATTCATTTTAGCAACAGGAGCAAAAGTTTCGTTATAATCTATACCTTCAAGTTGATTAAAACCTTTTGTAACTAATCTAGCTTTATACTTTTCAATCTGTCCTTCTACAGTAAATTTAGTTTTATAAACCCATTTACAACCAACTAAATTATTTCCCGGAGGAAGAGGAACAAGAGACCAAGTCTTGTTCTTCATAAGAGAATCATACTCATCAGTTATAGCTTGTTCCCAATGAGGTTTACCCTTAGCTTGAGCATAAGAGGTAGCATCATCTGTGGCCAAAACTTTGGTCATAAGAGCAAAGTTAGATCTAGTTTTACGAGTATCAAAAGGGATTCTTATATCACTTCCTGCAGATTCAAGTGTTTTCCGGGCACAAATAGGAAGGTTAGAAGGAATAGAAGTCACTTCAGGAGCTTCGAGACATTCAGGTGGAATACTTGAAGAAGAAGAAGAAGGTGAACTAATATCAGTCACAGAATTGGAAGGATCAATTGAGATAGGAGTAACAGGTGATAAGGGAATATTCAAAGTAACATGAGGTTCTATAGACTCAGGTGGTGGCGAGACTTCAATAAATTGAACATCTCTTCTAATGATGACACTTTGATTAGAAGGATCAAACAACCTATAAGCCTTAGAATCCTCATAATAACCAATGAATATACACTTGTGAGACTTGGGTTCTAACTTTTTATGTTTTTCATCAGGAATATGAGCCCAACATTCACAACTAAACACTTTAAAGTTGCTAATATCCGGTTTTCTACCATTCCATTTTTCCTTAGGGGTAACATGCCTAACAGCTTTTGTAGGAACTCTATTTAAAATAAAGTTAGCACAACTTATGGCTTCGGCCCAAAATTTCTTATGTAATCCTTTAGAATAAAGCATACATCTAGCCATTTCAACTAAAGTTATGTTTTTCCTTTCAGCAACACCATTTTGTTGAGGTGTGTAAGGAACAGTCTTTTGATGTTAAATTCCATGCTTAGATAAAAATGCTTCAAATTCTTTCTTAATGAATTCCCTCCCATTATCAGTTCTTAAAATGTTAATCTTTTTACCAGATACATTTTCAGCCAAGGATTTAAATACTTGAAATTTAGAAAAAGTTTCACATTTATGTTTCAAAAAATAAACCCATGATTTTCTACTAAAATCATCAATAAAAGTAAGAAAATAAACTGCATTGGAGATAGAAAGAACTTCAAGAGGACCACAAATGTCTCTATGAATTAATTGCAAAGATTCTTTAGCACGCCAAGCTTTACCTTTATCAAACATTTTTATATGATGTTTACCAAGAACACAACCTTCACAAACACCGTCAGTAGACGAAACATTAGACAAGCCAAGTACCATTTTAGTTAACATTTGCATTTTACCATAATTCAAATGACCTAATCTTTCATGCCATAATTTACTTAGTTCATCAACATGAGCAACATAGGAATAAAAAGGTTGTCTTTTAGTTGAATTAAAACCAACAAATTTATATAAACCAACAGTATGATCAACAGGACCAGAAAAAAACTACTTTGAAATTTTGATTGATATCTTTAAGAACGTACTTATCAGGCCAAGCTTCAAATTTAAATCATTTTTGACATGCACGATAAATAGAAAGTAAATTGATAGGCATATTTTCAACATGAAAAACATCTTCCAATTGACCATTAGCAACCTTATCATTACCAGAACCAATTACAGAAATTTGTTTACCATCGCCTATATATACTTTCTGAGATGTGTTTTAATTATTGTCATAAGATGAAAATAAAGAACCATTACCAGGCATATGTTTAGAAGCACCAGAATCCATTATCCATTCCACATTAGAAGAAGAATGTCACGTCCCCTCCCATCATTCTAAACCACAGAGGGAACATGACTGTAACATGGGAGTGTTTGATTCTTCCCCAAAGCCATAAGACTGAATTTTACCATTTAAATAAGATGCATACTGAAATTACACAGCGAAATTAAAACATATTTGCACACACACAAACAGTAATGCATCAACATATCTATCACAAGCAGAGAAAGATTCAACATGCAGGGAATCAATCCCATTCCAATGCTATGCATAGATCTCATATCAACCATATTAAGATAATCATTTCAATCCATTGACATGAATAATTATCATTCAGAATTAACACATTGCAAAACACATACTGCATATAATTTAAACCACAGAGAACACTTATCTTTACGACGAAGCTATCCAACAACTGGCTATGTGAGAGCAACGTTCCACCCAACCATAGATCTCTTTCCAGCCTATATTCTTTCAACTGAGAGATCACCTCCGAGCTGGGTTGTGTATCCACTAAGGAGGAACTAAACAGGCTCACTCACGGCCATGGTTTCACTCAAACAATCATGCTAAGCCAACACACAGTTGGGCTTATCAAGCATGCAATAAGAAAAGAAGGAGGATGCTAAGCCAGTGAGCTCAACCACAGAGCTACAGGCATCTCAAATGAACTCAACAGTCATGGCACCCACAATACCTACCTCACGCAACACAAGGAAGGTCTCATTCTCTCATGCACAGTCCCTCAAGCGTCCCTTCCCTCCAGTGCTATTCAGGGTGGGAATAGAAAGGTCCAGCTACTAATTCCTTGATATTCCAACCTTAACTGGGTTTATCAAGCAAACCCAACCTCTGTTCAAACATTCACACTTGGATTTCTCACAATTCTGTCATCAAAAAACTCTATCCCGTCACTGGATTTCTAGGCTATAAAAACTGGGTTTTCCAATGGATTTCGGGGTATCTAATACTCTCAATTTCGCCCCAAGTTTCATATCTATGGATCCCCCATTGGATTTCACTATCAATACCAAATTCTGGGCATTTATGGCACTTCAAAACATGGGTTCTTGCAAAGTTGCGATTTTTTGTTTTTCTCACTGATGGGCATGTGTAATGGATGAAAACTGATGCTAAGATGTTCAACAACAGAATGGGAATGAGGAAGAACCGACTCCCATGAGGTAGGGTGACTCGTGGTATAAGAAAAATAGAGCCCATACTTGCCATACGAATTTATGGGTTGTCCATGCTCCATTGAAGCCATGGACTGATTTCTCAACAACTTCCTTACAACTGAAATAAATGTGAGCAAGGAAAGTCAAATGGGTTCTCAAAATGACATTTGGAAGCTTATGGTTCATCCCCACAACCCCCTCACCACTCCCTAGTGGAATACACATGGCCCCTTCTCATTAGTTGCTTCCATAGCTAGTTTTGGTATTTTATTGAAATATTAAATATTTACATCATTTTACAATATCACATGGCTTAATAGCACATGGATAACAAAATGTCAAATACTTGTCCATTTTAAATAAAATCCGAACATACACTAGCAGGGCCTTGGCCTTGAGCTCCACGCTAGGGAAACATACATCGCATGTATACAATATTTACATTAGAAGCCAATATTTCATAAGGGTCAAAATTGGGGTATTACATTCCCCTCCCCCTTAGAACAACACCGTCCTTGGTGTTCTCAAAACTGAACAAAAATGGGAATGCCTCTCTCATGGCATCCTCTAGCTCCCATGTAGCCTCATCGATACTAAGGTGCTCTCATTGGACCTTTACCTGCCCGATGGCTCTGTTCCAGAGCAATGTGACCTTCTTGTCGAGGATGCGCATAGGCTCTACTTGGAACTCTCCCTCGGGTCCCACCTGTATCACATTCCAATCAATCATATGATTAGAATCATGTACATACTTCTTAAGCAAAGATACATGGAAAACATTATGAGCTCTTATATTAGCAGGCAATGCAACTCTATATGCAACTGGCCCTATCTTATCAAGGACTTCAAATGGCCCACAATATCTTGGTGCCAACTTGGCACAACTCCCCAACTTGAGAGAAATTTTCCTTGGTTTCACTCTCAAGTAAACATGATCCCCAATCTGAAATTCCTTATGCACTCTTTTCAAATCTGCATAACTATTTTGACTATCTTGGGCTGCCTTTAAATTATGCCTGATCCAAACAACTTCCTATTCCATTTACTTCATCATATCTAGTCCAAGCACTACCCTGTTCACCGGACTATCCCAATTCACTGGAGTCCTGCATTCTTTGCCATACAATGCCTCAAATGGGCTCATTCCTAATGATGCATGATGTCCATTATTGTATGCAAATTCTACCAAGTGTAGGTAATCTTCCCACTTGGATGGTTTATCCATCACATATATTCTTAGCATGTCTTCAAGAACCTGATTCACCCTCTCTGTTTGGCCATCTGTTTGAGGATGATATGTTGTATTGAAATTCAATCTAGTTCCTAATTCCTGAAATAATCATTTCCAGAAATTGGAAGTGAACTTTGTATCACGATCAGAAATTATTGCCTTAAGCAATCCATGCAATCTGAATATTTCTCTCATGAAGATATTTGCAATGCCATTAGCCTTGTGAGTGAACTTGACTGCAATAAAGTGAGCTACCTTTGATAGCTTGTCCACCACAACCATGATTGAATCATGCTTCTTCACTGTCATGGGCAGATCTGTTATAAAATTCATAGAGATCACTTCCCACTTCCACTCTGGAATGGGTAAGGGCTGCAACAATCCTACTGGATGTTGGTGCTCTGCCTTGACTTGTTGTCAATTTTGACACCTAGCAATGTACTCAGCTATGTCCTTCTTCATACCATGCCAAAAGTATTGCTTTCTTGCTACTATTATAGTCTTTTGATCTCCTGGATGTCCAGAGTATGGCATTTGATGTATTTCATCCATCACTAGCTTCTTCAAATCTGCACTATTTGGAATGTACAGTCTATCTTTATAGATGAGGATATCTTCACCAAGTTGATATCCCGCACACTTTTCATCAATATTTCTCTGCTACAACTTTCCTTTAATTTGAAGGAAAGTTTCATCACTGGCTTGTGCCTCAAGAACTCTTGTCTTCAAATCTGATTTACACACACTTAATGCCGCAACATGAAATTTTCTGCTAAGGGCATCTGCAACCTTATTCTCTTTCCCTTTTACATGCTTAATTTCAAAATCAAATTCACAAAGAAACTTCATCCATATAGCTTTCCTAGCATTCAAGTTTGGCTGGTCAAACAAATACTTCAAGCTCATGTGGTTTGTTCTAAACTCAAATCTTCTTCCCAACAAATAATGTCTCCACATCCTGAGAGCATGTACTATGGCTGCTAATTCTAAATCATGTGTGGCATAATTCTCTTCATGCTCCTTTAATTTCCTTTACTCATAGCAAATCACAAATCCTTCTTGCATGAGCACTCCACCTAGCCCTTCAATGCAAGCATCTGTGCACACTACAAAATCCTTCCTTGGATCTACTATCTTCAAAACAGGAGTGCTGGTAAGTAATTCCTTCAGCTGCTGAAAAATTTTCTTACATTTTTCAGACCATACAAACTTGATATTCTTCCTTTGCAATGAAGTGATTGGATGAGCTATCTTGGAGAAGCCTTCAATAAACCTTCTATAGTAACCCTCAAGACCCATGAAAAATCTAACATCTGAAACATTCTTTGGAGTAGACAATTCCATGATGGCATTAATCTTCTCTGGATCAACTGCAATTCCATCTTCAGAAATGATATGACCCAAATATTGCACCTTCTTTTGATAGAATTCACACTTGCTTAACTTGGCATACAGCTGGTTTTCTCTAAGAACTTGCAACGCCATCCTTAGATGTTCCTCATGTTCTTCATTCCTTGAATAGACCAAAATGTCATCGAAGAATACAATCACAAACTTATCCAAATATTTGTTGAATACACTATTCATGAGACACATGAATGTAGTAGGTGCATTGGTAAGACCAAATGGCACCACAGTGAACTCATAATGACCATATCTAGTTCTGAAAGTTGTCTTGTGAATGTCTTCTTCTTTAATCCTCACTAGATGGTAGCCAGACCTCAAGTCAATCTTTGAAAACACTTTAGCTTCCTTCATTTGATCAAATAAGTCATCAATTCTTGGTAATGGATACGTATTCTTGACTGTCACTTTATTAAGCTGTTTGTAATCAATACACAACCTTAAAGTCCCATCCTTCTTCTTGACAAATAACACCGGTGCTCCCCAAGGAGACACACTTGGCCTAATATACCTCTTGTCCATTAACTCTTGTAGCTTCATCTTCAACTCTACCAATTCCGATGTGCTCATTTTATAAGGAGCTTTGGAATTTGGTGTTGCCTCTAGGACAAGATCGATGGTAAAATCAATATATCTCTTTGGTGGTAGTCCTAGCACTTCATCCGGAAACACATCTTTAAACTCTTGCAATATCTGGAATTCTTCTATCCTTGGACCTTTGTCCTCTGACGAATCTGATATATGGACTGCATATAATTGGCAACCATGCTTGTAAAACTTTTTCAACTGTAAGGCTGAAATTTGTCTTACTGAAACTTGCTTAGGAATTCATCTTACCAATCTTGGTCTTCCCTCTTCATCAATACATTCGAGTGCTTTCTCATAACAGTCCAACTTGACCTTATGCTTTTCCAACCAATCCATGTCAATTAGAGCATCATAAGGTCCTAATGGTAGTACATTTAAATCTGCATGTGTGTGGAGTCTATTCAATTCTATGGGGCAGTCCACCACTACTTCACTAACTTTTCTCTTGGTCCCTATGGCTAATTGAACTAGCCAAGACTTATTGTGCTTCACTTTTCTAAGAGAACAACCTTCAACCACTTTTGGAGAAACATCACTATGAGTAGATCCTGGATCAATCAAAACAGAAATAGATTGCTTAGCAATCTTACCTTTAACTTCCACCACTGATGATTGATGGTATGCCTGATGATTATCCAACGCTACATAAATTCGAGGGGTTACCCTTACCATGTCCTCCACTGTTGCTGCTCCCTTTAAGTTGTGCAACCTTTGTGGATTCTCCTTCCGATGTGGACAATCCTTTAGCATGTGATTTTTTCCACATCCCCAACACTGAAGTGGCCCTTTTGATTTCTTATCTGCTACTACTGCTCGCTTGAATCCACTCTTTGCTTGCTGCCCATGTGGAAAGGTTCTGGGCTGACTTTTGAATGGTGGTTTGAAACCACTTTTCTTTTGATCAAACCGTCCTCTTGGCTTCCCTTTCCAAGCTGGGTGAACCTCCTATTTTCCTTTATTCTACTCATAGCAATGCATTGTCATTCTAATGGCTTCATCCAGACTTGGTGGATTAACAAACTCAATTCTATCTTTGAAACTTTGAGGTAGACTTCCAAGGAAACATTGGATCTTTACTCTCTCATCCTTAAGGTAATCCACATACCTTAATAATTCTAAAAATTTATGGACATGTTCTTCCATATATTTTTGTCCCAACCTGAGTTCATTGAACTCTTTTCTCTTACTGTCATAATACCTAGCAGAAAGGTATTTTTCCTTGAAGTACTTCTTAAATCTCTCCCAGCTGATCTTGCTTTCATTGATCCCTTTCACTTGCAAGAGGTGCTCCCACCAAATTGAAGCTCTACCATTTAGATTGTAAATGGCAATTCTATCCTTTTCATTTCCTGAGTAGTCCTGAATTCTGAAATATTTCTTCATTCCAAGAAGCCATGCCTCTACCTCTTGGCCAATCTTGTCTTCTCCATCAAATGTGGGAGGCCTTGCATTCCTGAATTCTCCATGTGGTATGCCTTTGAATTTCTTCCTTCCCTCAAATCTGCTAGAAGTAGGCCTTGGACTTCTTTGAGAACCTCTGGAGTCACATGATTTGCTAGAAGAATATCTACAGGAAGGTGTTATATGCTTCTTGCTCACAGAACTCTTCCTTGGGCTTGGAGACCTCTTCCTTGAACGACCTCTAGAGCAACTCTCTGCATCTCTTCCTTCTTCACCTACATTGTTTGGGTTGGAACCAAGGTTTATCTTCTGTTTCATATCAGTGAGGCTTTACAAAATAGCAGCATTAAGTTGGTTTTGTTCTTCCTGAGCCTTCATCAATTTTCATTGAAGCTCACCATGGTTTCAACCAAATTCTGAGGAGTTATTTGCTCCCTTCTCCCATTAGATTCAGTCTCAGAATTCCCTTCTTGCACATTTTCTCCTAACACATCTTCATCATGCTCATAAGGATCATGAGCATCATTTATGGTCACCATTTTTCTTTTGGAGACCCTCTTCCCTGTATGCTACTTCTGCTACACTATTCAAATCTTATGAGCTGCAAGCACTGTGCATTATGAAAATATTTATTAGACATATTAAGAATGCATATAGAAATATAAAACATCAATATTTAACATAATCAAACTCATGGAATCATTTGCAGAGTTAATATGTCTTCATTTCTTTTGCCCATTCATGCAATACTGAAAATTGCCCATATTGTCAACAATTTGTCAAAACAGTCACTGGCACTTTTCCGCTCTAATTACCTATGGGGTATGATAACCTCATTCAAATTTTGTTCATGCACCATTATTCCCTGCTGGACAAGCTTTCCAATTCCTATCCACTTACCCCATTCTGACATCGGGTGTGGAAATTGCATTACACCAAAAATGACAATTTTCACCACAATTCTGCATATATTTACACAGTTGCAAAATATCCTGAACTGACAATTTCAGCCACCTATAGAAGCAAATCTAGAAAGATTCAGGAAACCTTTTCTACCAGGAAAAGGTAGTCCATACAACAATGAACACTCAGAAACTTGCGGATCTCTGATCCGATGCACCATTCATCTTCTATAAATTTATAGGTTTGACTACTTTTAACTTTTGACATTTTTCCAAAATTTCAAATTTTGGGCCAAAAATGGTTTTTCCCAAACGGTGCATTTCTGGAAAATATTTATCTAACATGAATTGTTTGTTTTAATAAAAATAAGAAATGTTGAGTTTAGTAAATTTCTTGAATCCTTCATCTAAGGTCTCTTTCATCCACTACAAGCTTTTTCAAAATCTCCAAAAAGTGGCCTGGAATAGTGATTTTTGGCCTTCTTACTCACCCTGACTCCACATCCTTTGAAGTTTGGCTCCAACATTCCTAACTTAACACCGTGCCTGCTCCATGACCACTCCATATCAATTTCAGCTCAATCCGACCTTCTGTCAAGCGTCGGGACACTGATTTATAAAAGCCATTAATTCCAATTGTATGCCAAATTGGAGCATAATGGGCTCGGGATCTTCACTGGACCTTTCATGGCATTTGTTAATGGCCTCAGAACGTCACTGAACTCATCCAATTTTGATCCCGCATTCTCCTGTTATCCAAAAATCGAGTTTTGGTCTCTATACCTTTTTTTCCCGCAATCTGCAGGTTCCGCAACCATAATCCCGCAATCCGTACTGCTGGTGCGGAAATGTTAATTTTCCAACCCGGGACTACTCCATCCCACAATCCCGCAACTCGCAATTCCGCAATTGCAGGTGCGGAAAGTTAAGTCACAATTATAGAAATTTAAAAATTCCTGCAACCCGCAATCCCGTAATTCCGCAATTGCGTGTGCGGAAAACCAAGTCGCAATTACGGAAATTTAACTTTTCCACAATCCCGCAATCCGCAATTGTGGGTGTGGAATTGTGGAAATCCAAAACGCAAAATTTGGAAATCCTCATTCCCATAATCCGAAACTGTAGAAACACCTTCGTTCCTGCAACTTGCGGTTTTCATATCTCCTTCGTCCCTTAACCAAATGAGACGAGTCTAGTACCATTGGAAAGCTCTTGCATATCTCTATGCAACTGTGTGGTCCTCTGCCACATTTGAGAAATCCGATCCCACCATTTTCCAAATCCAAAATGTCGCCCAAACTTATTCAATACCGCATTAAAATGTTCTAATATCTGCCTATAACTCACAGTCTGGCCCAAGCATCCCCAATGATGCAACATGGGCTCTGATACCACTATGTCACGTCCCCTCCCATCATTCCAAACCACAGAGGGAACATGACTGTAACATGGGGGTGTTTGATTCTTCCCCAAAACCATAAGACTAAATTTTACCATTTAAATAAGATGCATACTGAAATTACACAGCGAAATTAAAACATATTTGCACATACACAAATAGTAATGCATCAACATATCTAAAATAAGCAAAGGATGATTCAACATGCAGGGAATCAATCACATTCCAATGCTATGCACAGATCTCATATCAACCATATTAAGATAATCATTTCAATCCATTAACATGAATTATTATCATTCAGAATTAACACATTGCAGAACACATACTGCATATAATTTAAACCACAGAGAACACTTATCTTTGAGACGAAGCTATCCAACAACTGGCTATGTGAGAGCAACGTTCCACCCAACCATAGATCTCTGTCCAACCTATATTCTTTCAACTGAGAGATCACCCCCGAGCTGGGTTGTGTATCCACTAAGGAGGAACTAAACATGCTCACTCACAGCCATGGTTTCACTCAAACAGTCATGCTAAGCCAACATACAGTTGGGTTTATCAAGTATGCAATAAGCAAAGGAGGAGGATGCTAATCCAGTGAGCTCAACCACAGAGCTATAGGCATCTTAAATGAACTCAACAGTCATGGCACCCACAATACCTACCTCACCCAACACAAGGAAGGTCCCCTTCTCTGTTGCACAGTCCCTCAGGCGTCTCTTCCCTCCAGTGCTATTCAGGGTGGGCATAAAAAGGTCCATCTACTAATTCCTTAAGATTCTAGCCTTCACTGGATTTATCAAGCAAACCCAGCCTCTGTTCAAACATTCACACTTGGATTTCTCACAATTCTATCATCAAATAACTCAATCCCGTCACTGGATTTCTGGGCTATAAAAACTGGGTTTTCCAATGGATTTCGGGGTATCTAATACTCTCAATTTCGTCCCAAGGTTCATATCTATGGATCCCCCTTTGGATTCCACTGTCAATACCAAATTCTTGGCGTTTGTGGCACTTCAAAACGTGGGTTCTTGCAAAGTTGCGATTTTTTGTTTTTCTCACTGCTGGGCATGTGTAATGGATGAAAACTGATGTTGGGATGTTCAACAACGGAATGGATATGAGGAAGAACCAACTCTCATGAGGTAGGGTGACTTGTGGTACAAGAAAAATAGGGCCCATACCTGTCATACGAATTTCTAGGCTACCCATGCTCCATTGAAGCCATGGACTGATTTCTCAACAGCTTCCTTACAACTGAAACAAATGTGAGCAAGGAAAGTCAAATGGGTTCTCAAAATGACATTTGACAGCTTATGGTTCATCCCCACAACCCCCTTACCACTCCCTAGTGGAATACACATGGCCCCTTCTCATTAGTTGCTTCCAAAGCCAGTTTTGGTATTTTATTGAAATATTAAATATTTACATCATTTTACAATATCTCATGGCTTAATAGCACATGGATAACAAAATGCCAAATATTTGTCCATTTTAAATAAAATCCGAACATACACTAGCGGGACCTTGGCCTTGATCTCCACGCTAGGGAAACATACATCACATGTATACAATATTTACATTAAAAGCCAATATTTCATAAGGGTCAAAATTGGGGTATTACAAAGAATTACTAGAAGAAAACAACATAAGCAAACAAAGCTACTTGTGATTCATCAGAACCATTATTTTTAGCTTTAGCTTTTAAACGTTTCAATTTAAAGCAATTTTTTTCAGGATGATTAGTTTTACCACAATGCTTACAAGGATCATACACTTTCTTCTTCTTACTATTGTCATGATGTGCATTAGAAGCATTACCAGAATTATTAGTAGGATTTGAAGCATGTGAATTATAACCTTTAACATTATTAAAAAATTTCTTAGGAGTCTTATTATGTGCCATAAGAGCCTTATTATGTGTTAGTTGTCCTGAAACAATTAACTTTTCTTGCTCATTAATCCATCCTTTAAAAATATCATCAAAGGTAGATTTCGTGATATTTGAAGACAATTCAAGAGCTCTATTCCTAGTTTGAATCAACATATCGAAACAAGATGGCAATTTTTGTGTTCTACAAGAATTATAAGAGCAGTGTCTGTTTTCTTGTAATCTTTACCACAATTATTTAATTTTTCATTTAAAGTTTTCACTTCATCAAGATATAATTCTACTCTATCAAAGTTAATAGGATCTAGCTCATAAATCTTATTTTCAAGGCAATAAGCAGTAACATCATCTGATTGATCAAATAAGGAAGCAAGAATTTTCCATACCTCAACGGGGTTGTCTTCTGCCTCTCTACTTACCTGAAGACTATTTGAAAATATTTGACCAATGAGCCCTCTTGTTTGATCACATTTTATCTTCCCATATAGCCAAAGCTTGAGCATCAACAGGTTTTGTGTGTTCACCATTAACAATCCTCCATAGATTCTTACTCCTGATAACATCAATCATTTTTCTCTTCCATGCAAGATAGTTATGACCAACAAGTTCAAGAACATAAACTACTTCTGAAGTCATAATGATAGAAATTTTGACTAGAAACCCAAATGCTAGAAATGACAAGAGAAAGACAGTGAATAACAAAAAAAAAAAAAAACAACAACAACAACACTTCTTTACTATATTGATCTAAATCTACCAAAAAACAGTTAGAAAAAAAAATAGTAAAGGAAAGATAAACTTTTACTTACAACCCTTTGATTGAGTGCCCATACTTTCCCAGAATTATGTTATGTCTGCGTTGGTGGATCCAGAATAGCTTTTCCAGTTCCCAAAATAGGTTATAATAAAAATTTCGATAAAACTTAACCGAGTTATGAGGCCGAAAACAGTGTTGAATCTTTCGAAGACAGAAACCTGCACAAAGTCTACCAAACTTGGACGAAAGTTGTCGTTTTGGCAATCGAAAAGCTCAGAATTCTGTTCTATTCACAAAGATGTATCCAGAACAACTTTTCCAGTTCCAAAAATATGTTATAATAAAAATTCACCGAGATATGAGGCCGAAAACAGTGTTGAATCTCCCGAAGATGAAAACCTGCACAAAGTCTATCAAACTTGGACAAAAAATTGTCGTTTTGACAATCGAAAGATAAATCTCCTTGAGGAGAATCAGAAAATCATATAGATCTACAAAAAAAACATCTAGAAACCCTTGAAAATTTTCTACAAAAATCTACACAACAAGGTTAGGGTTATAAATAAAAAACTGCAGAAATATGCCCAAATCTTAAAAGAAGCCTAATGGCTACCAGATATAAAAAGCAAATCTACAAGAAATAAACAATGCCCAAATGATAAAATATTGTTTGAAAGCAATAGAAGGTGATAGATCATAGCAACAAGCTCTGATACCATGTTAAAGATATGGATCTAACTAAACTAGCTTACCTATCTATGCAAACAATAACATATCACAGTAAATAAGAACAGAAAGAGAACAAGAGAAAAGAGTACACTAGATATACGTGGTTCAGCCAATTGAGCTACGTCCATGGGAAGGTAGTCTTCTATTATCTCCAGAATATCTCCTCCAAGCTTACAGAGAGCAATGCCAATAACCCCAATACAATATAGCAATACTTATGGAAGTATCTATCATGATGATTGATGTGACTATCCCTTGACTCTATTATATACTAAGAGATGAGGAGGAATTCCTCTCACATATTGCATGTGGGATAATATAATTATCCATAATAACATCTATTTATATAATAATGAATATCAAGAGTATATTTTACCATAATGAATATGGGATAAATGTATGACTCTTTTACATAAGATTGTGGATATCTTCCGACATAATACAAAGACATTATTACCTTCCAAGGAATATAAAATATTCCAACAGGTAGCTTGTCACGCAATACATGAACCCGAGGTAGAAAAAGGTACGGCTACCGAGGAAAAGATGATGAGATTGATCGGAGCCATTTCGGAGTTCCGAGAGAATATTGGAGAGTTGGACGCGAAGTTAGTACCAAGTAATCCACTAGAAGTGACATCACAACATAGTGAGGATGTCACTAAAGCCATCAAAGATATCAAGGGCTTCAAAGGCAAATGTGGAAAATTATTTGAAGATGCTACACAAGCATGGGCAGCATTGTTAGATGATGCGGAGTTGTAGGAAATCAATAGAAGGTGACACGATTGAATAGCTTCAGGGTGAAGCAGAGCATGTATTGCAAATTATCAGTGGTGTGAAAAGTGAAGTTCAAAAAGCGATAGAATGGAGTAAGCAACAAGCGCAAACAAATATGATTGGAGATTTGGTACAAGAAGTGTGCCAGCATAGAGACCAGATTCAACAGACCGTCAAGGAGCTGAAACAGAAGTATGCAGATTTTTTGGTGAATTCCAAGACTCCAGCAGCACAACCTTGAAGTGGCTCGGGACAAGCCACATGTGAGTGTTGGGGGCATGTTGGGCCGGGTAAAATTTTGTGCATTTTTTGTGAGAACAAGGTTTAGGAGATTCAATTGGTGCGACGAATAAGGGTCAACTCCGACGTAGCAGCAGAGAATCAAGGAAGATAGGCATTTTGAATATGTCAAAGGTGGAGTTGGGTAAGTTAGTTAGGATTCTATGTCCACATACATTTATGAGTGGAGTAGTCGAGTAGTGAGGTAGTGGGAGTGGAGCAGGATGTGTGCACCCTATTAAAATGTAACAGGTTAGGATTTGGAGGGATGTTAATTCGTTGGATAATCCTTACTCATTATTTCGATTAGACTTTTTGGTATGTATGTCGAAGACATTGTATGTTGTGAGGAAAGAGTCGCATGATCTGCAGGATGTGTGCGCAGATCCATTGTAAATAAAGGAAAAATCTATAAGTCATTGTTACATACATGAAGTGCTTATTTTACTATGACTCATGAATAAAGAAAGCACTTCCATGGTTTTCTCCCATTTGGTTTCCACGTTATATCTAGTGTTCGATGTGTATGAATGATGTGATGATGTGCTATATATTTTGTTACATTCTTAAGATTGATGAAAAAATGTTAATCAGTGACATGGATGCTACCTAGTCAATGAATATATGTCACGGTTAGTCAAATAATATGTATGCAAGCTTGCGCTTGTTTAAGCATTATGTTCTATCGAAGTTTGGAATAGTATATTTGGTAGATTCCTGCCGCACTCCTTCGCTACTGCAGAAATCTAGTTCCTGGGGTTCCCATATATACTTCGGGTGAGACTTCACCTGCTTCGCAAGTGATGTCGAAAATGCCAGTGTCTTGGAGTTTGTTGGTGATTAATTGAGTGAACCCTGGTCGAAGTAGATCTGCACCAACAAATTCGCTAAGAATTACACATTTTCTCCCTGTTGGAGAGAGATACAAAGTGAGTACTATCATTCTAACTAGGCATATGTGTGTGTGTGTGTGTGTGTGTGTGTGTGTGTGTGTGTGTGTGTGTGTCTTGTATAGGCATGCACATGTGAGTGTTGATGGTATGGCTAGTACTACAAAATCATGCAATGTGATTAAAGAGTACCATTTTTATGTCAGTGATTATTATGAGCATAATATTGTTTGTTGAATGTTTCTTTTGTTTGATCTATGAATCATTCAAAAAGAATGAGATGACATTGCAGAACACTTGATTTGGTATGATGGGTGTGTGGGGTAGTTCAAATCGGCATGCTCTTTTAACTGGTTGAGTTGGCCTCATAAGGAGATAAGACTTCAACATACTTAGAGATTTTTTGAAATGGGGAATGGAAAATGTGAACTCAATGGCATAGGTGCTTGTGTGAAATGAGCACTTAGGAGCTACTAAATGAGTCATGATGCAATGGGACTGAAATCATCTATTGAAGTAAATGACTAGTGCAAAATGCATTTAGGCCATGAAGGTCGTGAACATGCAAGGTTGGCGTGCAGATAAGATACTGTGGTGTGGAAATTGAAGCTCAATTTTCATTATACTTCAAAACACATGCTCAACATAAAAAATAATTTTGATCTTCATCATGTAGATTCTTTTGGAACGTTGTGATTGTCAATGTGAATATATATATGCCTTGTAGTTGTGAAACTATACTTTACATGAGGGAATCACACTTTGTTTAGAGTAAAGACATTAGTCACATATTTACCATTGAGATGAGAAATTACACATTCTTTTGTATGGATTTGAGTCTATGTAGATAGCATCTGAGTCTGAAAACCCATCCTAGTCATGTCCTTGTGAGGATGAACATCCATGCCAATGTCTTGGAAACATGAAACTAAATTATTATTAAAAAAACATTATTTTCATTCAAAATTAATTGAACATTCAATTTCAAACTATATACATATATTCATATTGATTCATACTTGTGCTTTTGATCCTAGGATCCTCGATGATCCCTCATCAGGATGCATAACTCTTGTATCTCACTCATGTTCCCACATCACTGTGGTGTCAACATCCCCCTATACCTGGAACTTTGTGTTATGACATTAAATGTAAAAATTCAAATTAATAAATAGATATTGTAATCATTCTTTCAAAAATTGATTTATAACTTGGATTAAATTGAATGGATTCACAAATAGTACCTCATCGACTGTGCCCTAGACTCTATGTGGAGATTCATGCTCAAATATGCCCAAACTTAGGCAGGAGTTCAAGGTCGTCAACAACACCCTTGCCTCTATCCATCTAAATGTAGGACATGTGAAGAAAGGATAAAATAAACAATTGTAAGTTTGTAAGCACATAGACAATTTATATTAATTGAAGATTCTATAATCCAACCATACACTAACTCGGTCTCCTCCATCTGTTATTCGTTGGACAGAAAGCGATCATGCACTTCCATAAAGGTCATCCAATAATGTGAACATATGCATGTTATAAAAATAGAATAAAATTACTTAATGCACTGATTCTACATGTATCAAGATGATTAATTGATGACTAATAAAGTATTTTAAGCATACATAATTGTACAAAACTATACCTCGCATCTATGAGTTGTCATGCATCTCTCGTACAACCAAAAATATAAACCATGGGCACTTATAGTGTATTGTAATATATCCTTGAGCTCTAGCATTGTAATTTTCTCATTTCTCACCCATAAGAAATCATGCTCTCTAGAAACATGGGGTGGTCTAGATCTCTTCCTGCTAAATATTTGAAACAATACACAATGCAATGCACATGGTTCCTTTCATTGCACCCCTCACCTCAACTCCAAGTTGCGATGGGTATCCCAACTCCTGGGGTAAAATAAACTCCTCCTCGGTAATGGTACCTTTATCAGAGGAGAAATTACAACTATAGGGTATCTATGAGCCCTAGGATGGTCATAAAGGAATCCCTACCAATACCATAAATTTGTGATAGTTTGTTAGCACAATTAGGCTTCATATGCAACACTAACTTAGCACAGATATGTCTCACAAAAATTAATGGAACCTTGGTGGGGGAACATGATGGGAATGCTCTCATAATTATATCATAAACAAACTATGCTACAACCTCAAGATTAAACTCTTAAAGTCCCCCCCCCCCTCGCACAATTATGAGGGATTTCAAATAAATTATCATTCACACCACACCCTCATGTATAAGATTTCACTGCATCCCATTAATCTTTTCCCACTACCTCTCTCCTCCTCATCATCATAACATCGTGCTATATGTCACTCTATGGCCCCAACATCCAATATAGATTGATCAGTTGATTGACACTCTCTAACATCATCAATATAAATCACCAGTTGGCATTATCATGAGAAATAGTGAGGATCTCCCAGTGTTACTAATTGCATTGTTCATGGTCTCCTTGAGGGTGATCCATGTAATCTCATTCTCCCATGATGAGGGAGACGTAGGATTATCCTTAACATATACATTAAAATATGTGTTTTGGGTGAATCCACGAATGTGGTTCACCATTTTTAGCGGATCGCATGGAGAAAATTCATTTTTCAGACCCTCGATCGAGGTATTTTAGAGCCCTCGATCGAGGTTTTAAATGCTCGATTGAGGGTTTAAAAATACCTCGATCGAGGGCTCTAACATACCTCGATCGAGGGTATTTTAAACCCTCGTTCGAGGGTTTGCTCGATCCGACAGGGAAAAAAAAAAAGGGCCCGATCGGTTGTGCAGTGGCTTGACAGACCCTCGATC
This sequence comes from Larix kaempferi, assembly GCA_027924585.1. Classification (NCBI taxonomy): domain Eukaryota; kingdom Viridiplantae; phylum Streptophyta; class Pinopsida; order Pinales; family Pinaceae; genus Larix; species Larix kaempferi. The sequence continues at coordinate 2,215,603 of BSBM01000506.1, forward strand.
GAGGGCTTGGTTTGCTCGATCCAACAGGGAAAAAAAAACAAAACAGGGCCCGGCCGGTTGTGTGGTGGCTTGACAGACTCTCGATCGAGGGAATGCGATAGGGAAAAAAAAAAAAACAGGGCTCGGCCGGCCCTATTTTGTGCAGTGGCTTGACAGAGACCGAAACAGCAGTGATCGGGGACCTCGACTAAGCACACGCCCGATGCCACCTCCCCACATGGACGCCATCATGTCATCTATTCTACCAGGTGGGTAGAATTCCACCATTTTTTTTGTTATTTAAAAAATATATATATATATTGTATTTGTTGTATAAATTTGTGTTTTTTATCAAATCTAGTTTTAATTTGGTTTTCTAGAAATGTTTAGGATGTAGGCATTGAAACTAAACCAAGATTAAAACCGAAAACCGCCATTGAAACCAAACTAATTGAAAAAAAAAACCATTTGATTTAACTAAAACAAAAACCCATTTCAAACCAAAACAAAAACCAAAACCATTTGAAATTTGAAATAGATTTAGGGTTTTAGATATTTTGCAGTTATTTGTTTAAATTATTTGATTTATTTTTGTTTATATATCAACCGGTAGCATTTCACTGCATAAATGCTCCCGGTTTCATTTTAAAATGTGTTTTTACAAGCAGAAATGCTACCCATTTTTTTTCAATCCTCCGAGAAAGCCAAGAGGATTGAAAAAAAAACATTTGAACCTAAAACAAAAAATCATTTCAAAGCAAAAACCAAAACTATTTGAAATTTGAAAGAGGTTTAGGATTTTAAATTTATTTTGCAGTTATTTGTTTAAAAATTATTTGGTATGTAAATTTGTTTATATATCAACCGGTAGCATTTCACCGCATAAATGCTACCGGTTTTATTTTAAAATGTGTTTTTACAAGCAGAAATGCTGCCAAATTTTTTTCAATCCTCCGAGAATGCCAAGAAGATTGAAAAAAAAAATCATATATTAATATTAATATTATAATATAAAAAATTAAAAAATGAATATTAATAATATATATAATCATATATTATTTATTAATTTTTACTTAATTTATTTTAAAAAGATAATATTTAATATTAATAATATAATATAATATAAAAAAAGTAAAAAATGAATATTAATAATATATAATCATAACCATAACCAACTTGCCAAATTGTCCTAAATAGGACCCCCTCTTAGGCCATGAAAAGTATGTCCACAATGTGAGCATCAATGAAGATAAATTGGCCTGGAACCATAATGGATAGCTTGGAAAAATTCCCAACATCAGGTGGCCTAACATCATTAGATGATGTCTCTGAATGATATAAGCCACTACAAATGCATTTTGTTGGACTAGACTACATGTGTTTGGATTAGATTTTTCCACCATCTTTGTGGAATACAAACTACAATTCAACAATAAAAACACCTTTTTAAAAATATGGACATTTCTAAAATGTAAAAATTATAAAAATGGCTAGACAAATAAAACTTACGGAAATGCACCTTGGAAATTGGCAATGGATGACTATAGGTCCTCTTAGAACAAGCTCATATTACCTAATATTACTTTGTCAACCTTATTATTTATAAGGAAAATACAATGAAAGAATATTATTTTATTTCTATCCTTTAAGTCCCTTGACCATAGCTTTATGATTGTTATTAAAAAATATTGGGACTAGTGGTCAAAGAGGGATACATGGATTTCTCATGAAGGCATGTGGTCTATCCTTTGCAAGAAAATAAAATTCCTATATTTTGGGCATGCACATGATTATTTGAAGTTCATTCTTACTATATTTGGGATCATAGCCTAGGCCGCCATAGTTTTTACAAACATAGAAATTATTCAAACAAGTACAATCATTATGAGAAAATTATGCACAAAAAAATGGTCATGAACAATACAAAATAATTCCTCCATTATTTAGTGAACTAGAAAATAATTATTGCTAGAACTACAAACTTTTCCCATTCGATCCACCCAAAATGGTGAACCACATTCATGGATTCACCCAAATCTTCTTATTGCTAGAACTACTCTATTGGTGTTGAACTCTAAATGTGGATCTTGATTTAGTGGAACATTGTTTCAAGTTGGTGTTAGTGATATGAAACCATGCAGTCTTCATTCATATCCGAACCTTTGGTACAATTTTATCCATGTGAATGATTTTGTTAAATTCGAGCATGGGAAGAAATCATGGATTACTGGCCATTGACGTATAGCGTTAACCAATGTGAGACAACTAACCAATAATGAAAATGAGTGTCAAGGTACCTTAGTGCATTTTGACAGGTATGAAATGATATATTGAAATCGATTCCCCCGTAGAATATGATAGTCAAGATGATAGAATATGATAGTCAAAATTAAAAAATTGCAATGTTCTCCCTAAATCTGATCTAGGTATCTGATATTCTTGGTGAGTGTGTCTGTGGTGAATTTATGAGTTCACCCCACAAAAAATATTCTATACCTGTCTCTTAGATCTTAAATATGGTTTTTAAACAACTTGTGGCAATTTATAACAAAATATTGTAGATGGTCAAGTCAAAGTAGACATTACAAGGTTTTGAGCTCACTACCTTGCAGGGGGTAAGCTTATCACCTTCTCCATAATGTGTTAGAACTGGATGTTATAAACATGTCCTATCAAGAGATCATGCACTCATGAATTGCAAACGGATTTAATTTTTTAGAAAACCCCGACAGTAGAATTACAAGTTGATATAAAGACTTGTATCCATATTTTTCTTTTCTAATCTTCCAAATCACAACTAGACATAGGAAGAGAGCATACTCATGAATATGGTGACTCTCTATATTTTGAAATCTACAACTTTAAAATCATAGTAGAAAAAAATTCACCTCGTATGCAAACCTCAGACTTTTAGCTCCTGAAACTCTACTTGTTTTTCCTCCTTCATATGCATCCCTTCATAATTTATCCTTCCAATGGTTAGTGGATGGGGTGGTTCTTACTGCACCACCAAATGAAATTGAAATAATTAAAAACTACTCTACCATTTATATTCAAATGAAATAAATCTATAGAAAACACACCCTACTTAGAAAATTCCAATGCAAAACTAATCATGTATTTGTATGCCTTCATGCTACTAAGACCATGTTGTCACCAAGTTCTCTATTGACATGAGTTAGATTTGTACTTATCAATCTGGGGTGTCTGTAAAATTATGAGATGCCAACAAAATATATGCAGAACTAGGCATCTAAACTAATGCAACTTGCTTAATAGATCATTTCCAGAAGTCAATATTAAACATTGAGGCTATATTCATTTAGTTCACTCAACAATTCAAATAACTCGCTTAGCTCTATCAAACACCAAATCCGAAAAAATAAATCTTGCAAAATTGAATCCAAAAATCTAAAACAATGATTGTAGGAACCTTCCTCTCACTCGATGGTTGAGGATCAATAAGAGCAAACTCTAGTCCAGTGGTGGCCTTGAATTTGAATTGGAATTGAAATTGAATTTGGAATTGAATTTGAAATTTAAATTTGAAATTTGAAATTTGAAATTGAAATTTGAATTTGAATTTGAATTTGAATTTGAATTTGAATTTGAATTTGAATTGAATTTGAATTTGAAATGTGAAATTTGAAATAGAATTTGAAATTTGAATTGAATTTGAATTTGAAATTGAAATGTGAAATTTGGAATAGAATTTGAAATTGAAATGAGAAAATTTGAAATTGAAATGTGAAATTTGGAATAGAATTTGAAAGAAAATTAGAATTAGAAATTGAAATGTGATGCAGATAGTCCTGAAGAGAGAGATTGAGTGCTCCGTGAAGCACGAGAGGATCTGATGTCGCCCAACAGGGCGACCATCAGCAACGCTCCCATTCACCGAGGAGTGATGCCAGGTCGGGGTCGACGGCCACTGGTGGCGGTAGCAGGAGAGATAGTGTGTCGGTTCATCCTGACGACATACATGTGGATCCCCAGGAGGAGGATGTGCAACAAGACACGAGTGCATCAGGTGCGTATTTTTTGTTAGCACATTTTCAGTAAATGTTTAGTATATAGTGCATTGAATTTCAGCTACAAGTTATAATATATATTTTTAGTAACATTTGTGTTTTGGTTTGGATCACAGGTGCCCCATCAGGGGGATCGTACGATGATGAGGTCACACAGATCACTCTCACTGATATCATTTCCCAGCGAGAGTGGGTGAGCTCATGTGTGTGCACTTTGAGGGAGGATTCTCCCACATGGCAATCTTTGTTGATGATGTTATCAGTAGTTGATGAGATGTTGGCCCTCTACAAGAGGATAGGACCTCTCAATGACATTTGGCGACATTCATGCCAAAGGAGGAGACATGGTGTCATTGGGATCCACAAATGGGAGGATGTCAAAGTCGCCATAAGAGGGAATGACATCAAGAGTGCTTTATTCGACATCCCTCGTGATCGCGCCCCCGGTCAACAGCTTAGACTCGAGGAGTTTAAGTTGGAGGTCGCTGCACCACATCTATATGATAGATTCGTGGGAGCGTGGGGCATGTTCCCCCACCATGACCAGGTCCCATTGTAATTTGCAAAACATGTTTATGCAGAGTTTGTTTTGGACATGCACCCGGATTACACTAGCATAGGGTCCCAGTTCTATGGGGCTGGTAGGGGACGCTCCTACTAATGTCCTGGAGCTCGGAGAGACCCTGCCTTCGTGGCACCCGCTCTGAGGTTGGTACCGTTTCCAGACAGGACGGTTATCAGGTCGGGGGATGTGGCACAATCATCCCAGCTTGTTGTAGAGTCTAGACAGGACCTTGCAGAGTCGTTGTTCACTGCCATGGGCAGTGCTATTGTTGCGGTGCATGGAGAGGCATCTAGACCACCCCCTCCACCTGCAGAGCCAGAGATAGAGTATGTCTCTAGTGACATGCTCAAGAGTTTCGATGGCGAGACCCTACTGCGGTATGCTGAGTCAGCGCGAGATGCATACTTTCAGTTATATTGTAGATGTGTCGCTACGGGACAGGTATACTTTTGTACAATTATGTATATATGTTCTTCATGTTACATCATATCAATGTCGCAAATTGAATGGTCAATAATACTTAAGGGAGTTGTATTCTATTGATCCATGCAAGGGACCCCATTCATGGATCAACTCTTTGGTAGCAAGCCATCGGTTGGTCCATCCGCTCGTCCCCAACCGCAGACGACAGTAGTCGAGGTAAGTTATAATTTATGTTCCAATTTAATTTGTGTTTGAATATTATTTCTCAGTTTAAATAATTTGTTTTTTATTTCTTAATTTTCGAGATTTTATTTTGTATATCTTAACTTCAAATGAATTTCAAATTGTACAGGGCAAAGGAAAGGAGGTAGATCCTAATTATGGACATGAGGACCACGAAGGTCCTGACGAGCCGGGTTCAGAGACACATGTGAGTTGTAATTTATGTTCCAATTCATGTTATTTAGTCACATTTAGTAATTTATTTTTGTACTTTATGTTTCAATTTTTTATTGATAGCTTTTAAATTATGTTAAATTTAGTTTATTTTTTAATAAATCTAACTTATTACATGTAATGGCATATTACATAGGCATCGCTACAGGCGGGTGTCAATGTTGCAATGTATTTCACACATGGTTGGGATGTAGCTCGAGTACATGGTCCTGATGAAGGGCCGTCTACCCGTATTCCTACCCATATCCCGGAAATCACCATTGACACAATGGATATGGAGGAATTCCTTGAGGGTTTAGAGTCTCAGAGACAGCAGTGGGCTACTGCACACGAGGGCAGTCAGAGGGACGATCACAGGCCTCGTGGGGGTAGTGGCCAATGAGTTGATGATCTATACATTTCCATGTTTTGGATATTTTCATATTTTATATATTTTCATGTGTTTGGATGATCTATGTATACGTTTTCATGTTTTGGATATGGATTTCTATCGTTTATACATGGACTTTTATCATATATGGACTTTGGATATGGACTTTTGGATATTTTGTATATTTTATCATATTGATGTCTTGATGTGTATTTTGTATCTGATTTGAAATCGATTGTTTTTTTATATTAGATCTGGATATAGTTATTACAATTACAAATTTATGTTTTGTCGTTTCAAATGCAGATTTAATGTGTAGTTACAATTTAGTTCAATTTAAAATGCAAATTTTGACTACATTACAGAACATCTTCGAAAATTTAGAATTGAATACATACATTACGTTTTAAGATTGAAATTACAATTCCAATTCAATTATAATGTAAAATTTCAAATTTAATGTGTAATTTCAATTCCAAATCAATTACAATTTAAAAGCTCTTTTTCAACTACATTACAATTGCATAAATGAAATCAAAATGTAAAATTAGATTAAAAATTGAAATTGCAATTACATTATGTTGTCCACACATCAAAATTCAATTACAATTTATACATTCCAATTCAATTACAATTTAAGATTAAAATCTCAAATTTAATGTGTAATTTCAATTGAAAATTCAATGTGTTTTTTATGCATGTAATCCAAAAATTGAGAAGGTTTGATGGTTAGAAATTATAGTGAATGTTTGTAAAGTTCATATACTTTGATTATACAAAATGTGAAGTTCATATACTTTGATTTATACGAAGAAAGGTAAGATAAACCATTATTGCAATTTATATGTCTCACAAAATAAATACTTAGGCAACAAAAGTAATGAAATGTTTATTAAAATCAAGCATGTAAAGTAATGAATGTTCAAATCAACATACAAAATAACGTTTTATTGAATGCGAGTATGTAAAGTTAATAAATGCTTACATCAACAAACAAAATAATGTTTTGTGAGACTATGCTTCCCAACTACTTATGACAAAACCTTACAAATCGTTTTGATGATATGGACGATGTAATCCTCATCTCGTCATGGCTTGCACTTGATGCCATCAAGGACATAGTTCACCATGATACAAGATTATAACAAATGAAGTCAAGAATTATGTGGATGCCATACAAATGTCAAGCAAAGGGATTTTCAACCACCAAATCACCATAGCTAAATGTCACCCACGAATGTAAAAATTCTACTAGCAAGGTCAATCTAAATATTAATCAATTGCTTTGGAAGGAAATCAAATTGAAGGAGTGTTTTGGTGCCCTTCATTTCCCTTAGTAAGCAAAATTCAAAACTATGGATTGATTGCGGTCATGTCCCAAAAAATATAGCTAAAGAAGAGTCACATATATACCACACATGGGTATGTATGAGACCTCTGGTTGAAGCTTCAATGATAGACTATGAACAATCAAGGGAAACACAATAGTCCTAAATAGTAAAAATTCTAGGTTATCAATACAAGAATGTGTGGTCCAAACAATAATTATAATGCCCAATATTTTCTAAATTCATATATTAAAGAATGTTGCACAAAATGGTAATCGGTCACCAAATTCAAGTTCAAGGTAGGTGACAACATTGAGTATCTATTATATAGAGCATTGTCACATATGAATAAAAGGGACATAGAAGAGTCTAGAGGTTTAAGGATCAAGTCTAGAGCCATATAAATTTCCCTGAAGGTGTGGGGACTCTCAATTGCATAAACAATGTATGCCTTAATCATCATACTCCTAAATTGAATTAAGTGGGCATGCATTGCATACTAACCACGGTAGTTATCTCTCAATTCATTTTTGCTTGTGTTTCAATTCCTTTTTGCTTGTGTTTCAATTCCTTTATGCTTGTGTTTCAGTTGTAGAGATCCAAGCACCAATAAAGTAGTGACTTAAGTTATATATTAAATATTGTATATGAATTTATATATAGCATTCTACAACACCCAAACCTTTTGTATGGAATTTGATATATCACTCTAAATTATGATACTTATGTGTTTTCAAGGTACCCAAACTCTTTTCAAATGATTTCCATACTTATAAATATGAAAATACAAATTAAGTTTTGGCCATCATGAATTTTACTTAGTTGAAGCAATTATTTAGTGACCTAAAACCTAAAATACATAAGTTTATTGATATTGGTTTAACCTGGATTATAATGTATAAAATTTTGCAAGTTTGGAATCAAAATTTAAAATTAGAATACATTATACAATTCAAAATTTAAATTTTACAATTCCACATTGTATAGATGTATTTTAAATTCTCAATTACATTACAATTGTATTTGAAATTAAAATTTAAAATTAGAACATGTACATGTTCAAGTGTATTCACATTTGAGCACCATGACCCAAATTTCACAAAAGCCTCCCATCTAGTATTTGTATTCTTGACATTAAAGCATCTACAAAAATACATTTATAAAACAACCTCCACAAAAATCTCCAAAAAAATATTACACAAGACAACATGAAAACTATGCCAATGATGCAAGTGGCATACATGTAACTCATTCATCTGGCCAATGGGTTATAGTAATGCAAGTCTCCATAATACAATCATGGTCAGCTTCTGTCATCTTCCATCTCTTTGGATCACCTCTCTTCACCTTGATTTATGTTAGAGGTATCCGAGCTGCAACCACCAAATGACTGTATTGACATGATATATATTCGGGCATAAAATCTCTGTAAATAATGTGAGCACCCTATTTTTTCACTTTTTCAAAAAAGTGTCCCATTAGAACCATGTCTCCAGTCTGGTATGTGAAGTCCCCATCTTGGTAGGGTCGCACCAACCTACTCTTTATTTGCGTGCACCGCATCAAATAGTATGCAACATTTTCTTGGTTGTGGAGGGGTGCAATGACAACGAATACATCACCTGCAAGATACATTACAAATATTATTCAAATGTCCTACATGCAAATTTCTACAACATTTGTATATGTGTAATATATAATGAACTAATTAACTTAATGAAGACTCTTGTACCTTCCTAACCATATTAGAAACTCGATCATGATCTAATGAGACCATTGCCTCTTCAGTGTACATCTCTTGCCATGTTGGAATTGGATGTGGGCCCTTTGGATTAAGAGAGACATATTTCCATGGTTTCACATATACATCATTTTCACAGTGATCAAGCCCGCATCCATTTGCATCAATGCAAAAATCACAAAAACAGGCATACTTCCTCGTTTCAATGGAAAATATGTCACCCATGTCTTTACTTCGAACAGAATGTAATTCCCTCGTCCCAGGGATGGTCTCACAATACCACGGAATGGATCTATTAACATCTCCAAGGGAAACATCCCAAAAGAACTTGCATGGAATTCAGTTTGTCATATGTAAATTCCTATCGAGTATGTGTTCTTTTGGAAATGATGATATTGAATGTTATTAGCTTATTAATTGAGTTTGGAGTTTATTACCTGCACACCTGCCTTGCTTGTTCGCGACCTTGATGTCCCAAATGACGTGTGCACCAATAAACTACTTCAGTGGAGCATTTGAGTAGGGTTGCACCATGATTCATCTGGTACCTCCGAAGTGCTCGTTTCACACATGTACCTGCGCCATCATGTTCACCCTTTCCATGCCCTGTCTCAAAAAAGCTCTAGGTGTGTCGGATTCCTATCTCTTTGTGAAGGCGACTCAACCAATAAAATGAGCGTACTGATTTGAATTGCCCTGCACACCCATCTGACCAAATCCAGTGTTCAGTAAATGATACGCCTCTTTGTCTGAATGAATCATAAATCAACCCAAAGCAGTGTTGAACGAACAATGTGGCATGCTCACAATCATCACTAACATAAAAATGGTACTCCTTGATCACTTCACGTGACTGAGGAGTGCTATCCCTACCATCAATGTTTTCCTGAGCATGTCTGTACAATACATGTACAAAGATAGACACATGGTCAGAGTGATAGTACTCACGCTGTATCTCTCTCTGAGGAGTAAAGGTGTAGTTCTCCGCAAAGTCTACCACTGATAAGATTGTGCCCAGCTCAAATACCTCACGGGAATGTTTGAATTATGAAGCTTGCCACCTGGACCTATGGGAGTGCTTTATGTATTTATAAATCTAACTTTGAAACTTTTCTATGAAATCTGAAACAGGAATCTCATCATCGAGCAAGTCGATCCTCTTGGATGGCACAGATGAAGAAGATGTTGGATTCATGGTGACGTACTCATACCTCTTCCACCTAACGGTGATATCTGACAATCCATGGTGTGTTGGATCGATAGGAAAGTTCCTATGGAACAATGTCAAATCACCGCATTCATGGCATTTTCTCCCACCTACACACCTCTTATTGAAAAACACGTGTTCAGGATTCATGTTGCATAGTATCATACAAATAAAATCTCGCATTGTGTGAGGAGCTAGTACACCGTTCCAGTGCCTTTTGCAAAAATCCAGAAATGTGTCATAGTATAGTTGAAATTCAACGTGGTACCGACAGCAACAAGTGTCGCGAATCATATTCGGCCTAATATACCACGGTTTCAATTTGTTGAACATGCTAAATGATATTTGAACACCAAGATTGGTTTCTTGGAATTCCTCGTAAAGTGCAACTCCTGTCATCTCCATCACATGCTTACAATGCTCCTGATAAATGCCTCTGGATAAACGTTGTCGCGGGACATGCTTTCGATCTGGAATAGCACGAGAATGGCTATCCAAAAACTCTATCACCTTCTCTCTAATGTCTGCTGCCATCCTACCTCAATAGGGTTCCCTACAAATAAGATCCCAACAAACAGCTTCATCATTTTCATCTATCCGGACCCTGAATTTAGTATATTTGAGCAATGTTCTTTTTGAAACATTGAGCAATGATGCCATTGTTGATACCATTCGATTTCTTGAGGTGCTTTGTGCCACAACAGTCGTTGTAATTTCCCTACGAGCAGCTCGGGTATCATTATTTCTTCATTTTCCAAATGAAGATAATGCAGTTCTTACATTTTCTATTGCATTCTTGCATGTCTTTTTTGTTTTAACATCTTGAAAACCTAACAACTTTGTAGCATGTTTCAATTTTTTGTGTTTTATCAACCCATGTAGGATTTGAGCTTGTGCCATCATTGAATGTTGTTCAAAATATGACTTGATTATGTTATTGACATGCTCTTTAACTCTCCGACCAGGGATCGAGTTCCCAATCTCTTTTTGTGCAGAAACAACTGCACAATCCTCTAGAAAATTTCCACCCCTTCCAACCCCACTGCAACTCCCAATTATATTTTCAATGTGAGAGGGAAAGGTGTCATGTGATGGCTGATCAAGATCATGAGGGGACACAGGGTCATGTGATTCTTGAACACCATGATGTGATGTCTGACCATAATCTATCCCTACATAACATGTAAATTAACAAACTAAAAATTGGTTACTTGATAGTTGTGCATTGAACTTTAAAATTGCTAGTAACTTGAAATTTGATGTGAAAATTGAAAAATTGAAAAATTGAAAATTGCATGTGAATTGAATTTTCCAACTAATACATTTAGCTTGAGAATTGTTCTAATTAGTAAAAATTGAAATTGCTAGTAACTTTAAATTTGAAATTGCTCAAGTAACTTGAAATTGCTAGTAACTTGAAATTTGAAATTGCTCAAGTGATACGAACCGTTACACCAAAACCCCGAGGTGTTAGTGAAGGCCGCCCACTAGGATCTTAACATCCCACCACGCTCTGCAGTCCAGACTCTAGGTTGGATGTGCGCCCGTACGATGGTGTCTACTCTGCGTCGTATGAGCCCTGGACGAACACTGCAATGCCGACGTTGGATCTGAAACGGCGTGGAAGTGATCGACAACAGTTCAGCTGAAAATAGATATGGACCCCAGGTATGTTCGGCTTCCTAATGGTTCAGGTGTTTCACTCGACGACCAATGTTGTCTGACGACTTGCGTATTGGGGCAGTACCTCTCACTCCGTGGCTCAGGTAAAACTGATAACCGCTTAGCCACAAACGACAGCTCTTGGTTTACCTCACGGAGAAAAACTAGTCAATCAGGTAGGGGTCGTTGCCCTTTTCGCTGGCAAGTCCTCTCAATGGGCCAGTTACTTTGGGGTTCCTGTGGTACTCCTCACAATGAGTTTTAGGGCTTATGCCCAAGTACTTTGCACAGTTAAGCGGACAGGGATTATTCCCAGATTCGAACTTGCAACAGATACGAAAAAAAAAATGGCAGAAATTCCACCCAACGAGCCCAAGAAAGTGCTGTGATACCAAATGATATGAACCGTTACACCAAAACCCCAAGGTGTTAGTGAAGGCCACCCACTAGGATCTTAACATCAAGTAACTTGAAATTGCTAGTAACTTGACATTTGAAATTGCTCAAGTAACTTGAAATTGCTAACGTAATTAAACTTGAGAATTGTTCTAGAAGTAAAGTGTGAAATTCCTAGTAAATTTTGAAATTGCTTGTAACTTGGAATTGGTAGTAACTTGTACATTTAACTTTAAAATTGCTAGTAACTTGAAAATCAACTATATATATTTAAGTCAAGATAATTATTAATAACTTAATAAAAATTATTGTGGGCATAAAAATTAATATCATTTACAATCATCACATTATATAATTGTGGGCAAATTTTCTTCATGCAATTTATGTGCATTTTACTTTTACATTACAAGAAAAATGTTATTTTAATTTTATGGTATAATTTATAAATAAATAAATATTTAAAATACAAGTTGCAAATCACCATGCAAATAATAAATGATTACAACACTTCTACCCTAGAATTTCAAGGACAACATCATGCATCCCATGTTGTATATACGTGAAATAAAAATTTAAGATTGATTTTCTACCTATCATAACATACCTATTATACTCTAAATGTGGGAAAAAAAACATTGATTTAGAGATGAATACGATATTTAATTAAAAACATTGTAGCGATATGATTGAGGAGAAATTCATAATTTTTAATGCAAAATAACATTTTCATTAGTTGATGATTTTGCAATTTCAACAATAGACATTTAAATGGAAATTGTAATTTTATCATAAATTGCAATTTAAGGATTTTTTATCAATAATGCTTCACATATCAATGCAAGGTTGCAAACATTGCAAATTTAATTATTTCCAATTTGTCCTAACAAAATACATGATTCTAACCATTAATCTTATCATGGTGATATGTCATATTATGCAAATAAAAATATATGTGATAGATGGAATTTTTTTTAAGTAAACATTATAATTAAATAGCTCTTTGAACATTCATTTGTATTCAAATATTCATTACTATGAAAATATTGCCAACCACCGTAACTATGAAAATATTCATTCATTTGTTTTCAAATTGAATAAATTCTAACTAATACATAACTATCAAACATGTAAATTTCAAAATATTCATTCATTTGTTTTGAAATCGAATTTTCTAACAAAACAAGAATTGAAATTACATTTAACTTGAAATTGTTAGTAACTTAAAAAATTGCAATTAGTTAAATATGTACAATTTAACTTGAAAATATAGTGTCTAAGTGTACATTTAATTTGAAAATTATTCTAATAACATTGAAAATTGTTAGTAAAGTTTAGAAATTTGAAAATAATTAATATGTACATACATTTTAACTTAAAAATAGAATCTAAGTGTACATTTCAATTAAAAATTGTTGGACAATAAAATTGAAAATTGTTAGCAAACTTTGAAATAATTTGAAAATTGTTAGCAACTTTGAAATAATTTGAAAATAGTTAAAAATATGTTCATATCTTAACATGAAAATAGAATCTAAATTTACATGTTTCATTTGAAAATTGTTCTAATTTAACTTTTGTTTAAAGCCATTTGAAAATTGTTCATTTAACATAAAAATTGTTGCAAACTTTGAAATTTAAATAACAAATTGATTAAATAAATAAGAATATAATTACAAATAAATATGAAACAAATTAAATTATGAAATTTAGTTAAATTTATTGGAAAATTGTTACTAATTTTGTAAATTATGTAGCATGATATTTAAATTATGATAGCATGTAATTCAATAATTTACTTTGGTTGTCCTCCATTGGAATTTGTTGCACCAAATGTGCATCTTCTTCTTCTCTCAACCTTGCTCTTTGTTGTCTCATTCATTCTCTATTGTACTCACGTTCTTCATTGGCATTTTATTGTCTAGCATGTTTTCTTTGTCTTTTTTTTTATTCCCCATCAATCTACAATGAAAACAAACAATTTTTTTTCAAAATGTTATGACAAACAACAATATGTTAGTATGAAATCTTGAAATATGCCTACAAAGAAATCTTACATGAATCAATCTACAATGAAAACAAACAAAATTTTTTTCAAATTGTTATAACAAACAACAAAATGTTAGTATGAAATCTTGAATTATGCCTACAAAGAAATCTTATATGTCTAATGAGGTCTAATTCAGCAATATGAAAATGACAAATCTCTAATTCAACAAGATCAAATTGACAAATCTCTAATTCAACAAGATCAAATTGACAAAGCTCTAATGGAAAAAAAAAAAAAACTAGAAATGAGATAAATTTTTATTTGTGAACCCTTGTTTGCAAGTTATATACAGGTTCATTGATGTTTTTACAAGGGAAGGATAGTTGGCAACATTAATTGTTGCCAACTCCTTTCGCGGTTTCGCCCCAGTTAGTTTATATATATATATATATTTTTTTTTACACAGACGAACCCTCGATCAAGCAAATACCTCGATCGAGGGTTTAACAGCACTTCGATCGAGGTTCTATTAAGACCTCGATCGAGGAATTTAAAAAAGCTCGATCAAGGGCTTAAAATATAGGCCGAGAGCCCTTTTCCCTGTAGAATGGAATGTTTGTCTACCTTCCATAGAGTTAAACCATGTCATTAAATGCTCATTAATGAGCAGACTTGATACCATTGGATTCGTCAACGAATCCTCTATCCAGATATATAAAATTTACGAATTTTTATCTTCATATGTATTTTGTTTTTAAATTTCTACTAAAACTTGCCCTAAAAAACCATGCCGACAACTTCGATTGAGCTCAAAGATAAATCCACGACATTCAAAATACACAACCAAAAATTTTGAAAAAATACACAAGCCACAGATAAATGCATCCTCTTTAAAAGGGTATTTTTAGTTTTGCAAATTATGTAAAAAATCAAAAGATTTCGTGCACACACACACATGTGTGCAAAATGCGACTTAAATATTCATTGGTAAGTTTCGAAAAATAATAATAAATATAACTTTTCGAGAAAAATTAAAAGAAAAATATATAAGCCCCAGTGCACTCTGTCTAGATCATGTTCACATATTTCATTTTTTTAAATTATTACTTTAACATTAATTTATTGTGCACGCACACAAACTACTTGTTAATTGCTCTTCAAATTTTTAAGTACACACATTTCATTAAATGAAAATTCGACATGATATATGGCATTGGTATATTTCAAAAAAAATATCATTGTAAAGCCAACATAATTATCTATATTTCGTTTTTCAACCACATGTCAAAATTCATGTGGCAAGTATGAGTTTTGAGGGCTTCAATTTAATACGTGGGTAAAATTTTCGTTTTTCACCATCATATTTGGCCAAAAAGAGTTACCCATCTTCATGGAATCACCCTTTTCTTATGAATTCAACATTTCAAAATTAAACATATCCAAATTGAACAAGAATTTCCATATTTAATACCTAGGTCCAAACCTCCTCGCTCTCCTTTGATGACATGTGGGTATTATGGGATATGAATGGTGCACTATCTCTCTAACTACTACTACTACAACTACAACTGGAAGGTATCACCTCACGGCTAGCTGGTGAACTCCATGTGAAAGAAAAACAAATATTATTCACAATGGTTATAATTCACTTATACAACTCAATAAAAAAATATTTCTAACACGTGCATGTCCTCTCACAAGTCAAAGGAGGCACAAATCTAGGTTATCTAGGAGTAGGAGCTAGAGACTGTCTGGAGATATATCTCATACAAAGAGAAGACCCTCACTCTGGAGAAATATTTATGTCAAATGAACAAGATAAATTAGATAGAGATAAAACCTTTACACATTATATCGATTTCTATATTTTTGATGTGTTGTATATATCTATACACACCGAGAGCGGTGCATAAAAATATCTATGGCATAGATGTCTTCAAAAAATTAATTTATTGTTTTTTATCTTTATACGGTGCAGTTTATACACATTAACCCACAATGAGTGGTGCATCCGCATATATCCAGATCACCGATATCGTTGAAAAAATATAACCATATTTCTTTTTGGATTTGTACATTGTTGATGCATTGTATAGATCTATACACACCGTTGGCAGTGCGTATTATATATAAAGCACAAATATCTTGGAAAACTAAATTTAGTTTTTGTTCTTTTTATGGTGCGCTTTATATATATGGATGCATTGCTAGCAATATGTCCGTATATATACAAAGCAACGATAAAGTTGAAAAATATTTGTTTATTTATATTTATGTTTTTTGTTGTGCTTGATATAACGATACGCACTAGTGGTGGTGCTTCATTATATCTACAACATCAATATCTCTAAGAACCCAATTTAGTGTTTTTGCTACTTATATGGTGCGCTTATATATATTGACACACTGCAAGTTGTGTGTTTGTATATATACAGAGCATTGTTAAGTTTGAAAAAGATAAACACATATTTTTAAATCTATGTCTTGTCAATGCTCTTTATATAACTATAAGCACCGAGGCGGTTCATCATTATATATAGAGCATCAATGTATTCAAAAATTAAACCTAAAGTTCTTGTTTTGAATCTTGGTGCTCTATGAATATACCAATATTTTTTTAAATATATTTATGGTTTCGATGGTGGTGCGTTATCTTTACTTAAACGCACCATGTACAGTGTGTTATGTTTGCTTAAACATAGTGTACAATGCATTTTGTTTTATGTTAACACACTGTAGATTATGCGTTATTATTTTATTCAGCGCCCCATTACCAATGTGATTTTTGTTTACACACAATGCGCCAATATTATCAATCTGAGCCGAACTGTAGAAACACACCACACAGATTTTTTAATTTTTTGTTGAAAAATGGCAAATTCAAGCAAAAAATAGATTTTTAATTTGCTAAAAATGTAAATAAGAAGGTAATAAATACATTATCTAGACTCTTTCCCACTACTAGGGATGTATGGTTTCCATGTACACAACAAATGATGTTTTTCAATTGTTTAGAAACATCCGAACTCCAACAAGAAAGCAAAGGATGGGAGAAATCCGACAACTAATTAGCAACGACTGTGAGGCGCGCAAGGAAATAAAGTGTAGCACCAGTGCTCAGGTTGTCTTAGGTGGTCAGCAACACTGATAGTTTTGTAAAAATTATTTTCCTCTATTGTAATTTATTTTTATTTTACCCTAATTTGGTGTTCTTGATTTAAAGGTGCACCAGTGCGCTGCTTGTTATAGAGAGCACCGTTAGGTTTTTCTATTTTTACAAAATAAAAAGAAATTACTGTATTGTGTTATAATTTGGTGCATTGTATTATGTTACGCACCAGTGCATCTATGTATCATAATGCAACAATATGCTCTATTGGAAAAATAAAAAAAATAGCTTTTTCCCAGTCAAAGGCGAGCTATTTTGACATGAAGTGATGTGTTTGATTGCTAAACACATTGGTGCATCTATATCATTAACACATGTTGGATTAGATTCGATCCAGGGTTCTAAACTATATTACTAACAATAATCCTATGAGCACTGGAATTTTCGTCATCCTAAAAGGATACAATCTCACCCTAGACGCTCACATCAATTGCAAAGGCTGAACTTAGGAAAGGAAATTGCATAGATTTCATATAACCATTCTACATTCATCAATATATATTTAAATATATCTACAGATTCATGCGCACTATTCCATTAAACACATAGAACTAGAAGAAAAATCAGCTCATTCTTTCATTCATCATTCATCAAGGTTTACATCGTACATCTCTGGCATATATTCAAAATAGGAACTAACATCAACCTGAAACAGTCCCATATATGACCTTCTTTTACAAAACTTGAGACAATTATGTCTCTTACTAACTTTCTTTTAACTAATCTAATTGCTTAAAATAACAAATTAATAACTATACAACATAACGCTTATTTACAATTTAATGTGCATGATTGTTACAAAACTTAGAATAATGTCATACATAACGCCAACACACCACCAACACTATGTTGGGCTTGCCCTTGAGCCCAAACTTTAATAGTGGGAAATCACCTGCTCAACTAATGGAAATTCTCATTTCAACTATGCTACAAATTCCAAAACCTAGCTTTCCAACTATGTAAGAAACTACAACAGAATCGAAAAATCCTGTTCAAATTTCATTGCTTGTTCTTTTGTTGTAGACTCTTGATTTGGGTGCATAGATTCACCCAACTCCATGACTTTTTGATATTTCTCATGAATCTCTGCAATGTTTGCATACTACTTATTGTCTTCCTCTTGAAATTCCATAACCTGGGTAGTCATCTCCTACTGCTCTGTTTTAGCCAAATTGGTCTTCTTCATGAGAATATAAATTTTAGTCATAACCTCCATTCTTGCAGATGTCAGCAACATGATTAGAGACTTCTTTTTAGTTTTAACTTCTTCCTCCCATGATTTGAATTGATATTATTTCTCTACTACCTCAGGTACTTCCTGTAGATGACTCCAAACCATGAAACAAGTATTTACCAATTTTGAAAGGTTACGTATTGCACTCTTTGTTTTATCAGATGTTTCCTCCTCCTCATAAATATGTCGTTTCAATTCTTCTTTCTACAGTGTCTATACCTTAGATGATTTCCCCTTCAATGTTTCACTTTGTGCCTGCAAGCCTTCAATCAATATTTTAATTTCTTCGCCCGCAGGGGTGTAGCTCAACCGATGATTCACTTGATATGAAGGAAATGTTGTAAATGGAGGTCACAAGTTCAAATCACCCCGGCTTACCCATGCCCCGTGCTTGCGGTATGTGTGGGTGCACCTATGGGTATAGTGATAGCGGACGGGATTGGATCCCTGGACCCCATGTCACGCGAGTACCAGCCCCTTCCCAGTTGTCGATTCCCCTAGTTACAAAAAAAAATTAATTAATTTCTTCACATTTCTCCTTAGCTGTGGTAGAAGAAATTCTTTCTTGGCGTAGTCTTAAATACAAATGCTCCACTGTTATAGTCAAGGAATAATGATCAGCAATGGCCTTAGCATGAGCTTGACGAATGTCACCGTTTGCTTTACTCAAATCCAAATGACACGCAATCATTTCCTATGTCACAATTGCAATATACTCTTGCAACTGTGCAAAGGAAACCTGTGACAAGTCTATTTCAATACCAGGCTGCTTAGATACTATTGCAGATGATACTTTAATATGTTTCTATATTAATGTGTGATGATCAACACTTATATGTCTTCATGTAACCATCTGTCTACTTTTTCTCTCAATTACTGGCAATGCCCATCTCTGAACTTTCTGATGTGGAATCACCAATCTTCATTTTACCTTTTAGCTTACCCAATTGCTTAGTGGACATGACCTACAGATATTGTTGTGCTTGCAAATTGGTCTCAATTGAACCAATTATATGTTGTAGTTCTGTCAACTCCATTGACAAGGTCCCCTTTTCTTGAAACAATTATGCTTTGACTTTCTTCTCCTTTGATGTTCCCAGTTCTTGTTTATCTTCATGCATATCTCATGGCTCCTCTTCTATAATTATTGATGGAAATAATGTAGTTTTCTTTTTCTTGTGCACCTCATGTACCTTCTATATTTGTTCCTGAATCTTTTTCTTCTTTTTTGCACTTATCCTCAACGAACCATACAACTATGAACTTGTTTATCCCTTTGTTTCCTGCTTCTTTTGTGGATTTCCTTTTAGAGTATTTAAGATCTCTACATTTGAATCATGCTTCAACTGAAACTCAACAGGACAATCTTCCAAGACTTCTTTAATATCCTCCTTAATCACACAAAATGGTAAAAGATATATTCTATGTGAAGGATCTACATGTGGTGACATAGAGCATTATGATTATCAGCTGAGAAACACATTGTTGATTCATATTTGTAGATCAATTGAACGGAAATTCTATATGCCTATGTTGTCGCCTCATCATTCAATGTACCAACAATGAAATGCTAAATTAGTTGCTTGTTGAACATCCTTATATGTATTGAATTGCCATATACCAAAATTTGGAGCACTGAATGTTCTTGTGAATTGTATTTCATAGTCCCTTCCTTGCGGCCCCTTCCATTCAATCATTGCAGCCAACAACAAAACACAACTAAGGTGAAATTCCTTACCCTTGTCTTGAGTATCCAAACAATCTTGTATAAACTCATCTAATAGGTACTTTTCCCAGTTCATCTTGATGCCCTGAGCACAGCGTTCTGCCGCAAATAGTACCCCCACTAGGAATTGATCCTTTCTACATTTCCTTATAACTTTGTCAGCCATAATTTGAGTAGCAAATTGAATTTTTATGTTGGAAATTATGGAAATGACAACTCCTTGAGTTCCTCTATGCATCCCATTCTTGACATAAGGCTCTCCTGCCTTCATATCCCGCGCTACAATTGCTTCAGGTGGATCCTCCCCTTTCTATGGTAGTTCTATAATCTTATGCGTTAATTTCAAATCCAGTGGAAAGGTCTTATCTAACTAAAGACAACCTCCATACAACCAACTTAATAAAAAGCAGATGCAGCACGTAATACTTGGGCCTCTCCCAAAATGTGGAACATCTAGTAGGCTAATAATTCTTGACTAAGCAATTTGACGCACCCACTACTTCAGAACAACTTTTTCAACACCATCATCATGAACAATAATATCCACATAATTATCAAACTATGATGTTGGAAAACTATCTTCATCCTAGAGATTAAAGTCCAAAAATTTCATGGATGTTACCTTGCCCAGCAATTGCCCTTTTATCTCAACTCTATGATCTATCTTGACCACAAGCATTTATGCCTCTTTTATTGCCTTCATCTTAGGTTGTGCCTTATGCACATCCGATGTCAACATTGTTAACTTACTTGTTGCATTTTTAAATCCTTCACACTATAACTCACTTCTTTACTCTGTAGACTTCCTTAGTGCTGCTCAGATACCCAAATCACTAGAATGACTTATCCAAGTAGTAAGCTTCCCTTAAAACAAATTTTATTTCCATAGGTATTGTTCTGTCATCATAAATGATGTCTCTCCATGCTTTACTTGTTTCCATAATTTATGCAATCCAAGAAATCTTCTTTCCCCTCATCAAATTGTCGCTTTGATTCCATCATTATTGCTTTTCTCGATCCATTTCCCCATCACACCTCATCATTACTCACTTTTACATAAATGTGTGATGTGTTGTACTTATTTATTTAAAAATTCAAATTCACCTACATTTATGGCTATCTAACTGTCAAACTTATCCATAAATGGACATAACAAATGTACTTTTTTCTTAAATGAAAACTTCCTACTAGACCTACTATGCACATAATTAGTAATCATTGATTTATATTTCATACCTTTGACCCCTAAGGGCCATATTACTCTTTCAATCAACTTCCATCAATCATTCCCTTTAGTGGATCTACCCATAAAGTCTGCAACTTTACGGCACTAGCCTCAGTGATGTAAGCAATTTGAAATGGTCCCATCCATCACATACGCAACTTTCCTAGATGTTTAATATATCTACTATCATATAGTAATACCAAAGAACCAGGCTCCAATTCATGTTTTCGAATATTTTTATCATGCCATGCCTTTTTCCTGCGCTTCTCTACATGTTGACTATATCCAGCAAGTAGCCTGTCCTCCTCCAATTCCATCAAACTCTGTAATCGACTTTGTAAAGCTTCATCAGCAGTCATATTTGTGGTGAGTGCAATGCAAAAACTTGGAACTACATAATCCACTAGCATCACAACTTCTTTTCCATAAACTAACCGAAATGGTGTAAATTTTGACAGTCTCTTGCAAGTAGTCTGATATGCCCATAAAACTGTTGGAATTCTTTGATCCCGATCATCCTTTTCTACATTACAAACCTTTGTTAATGCACGCTCCAATAATTTATTAAATGCTTCAATTATAGCATTTGCTTTTCGATGATATGGTGTTCTCTTTTGATGATGAATCATAAATACCTATGTCAAATCACGAATAGTAGCATTCATAAAATGTGTTCCTTGAACACTCATCAAATTTTTAGGACATCCAAACCAAGTGATGTTATTTTCAAAAATAAAGCACACAATAACTTTAGTTGTACATTGTTTCATCGGCCCTGCCTCTACCTCACACGTCAGATATTCTATTGTTGTAATAATATATCTTGTGTCATATCTTTTAGTTAGTGGATTGATGGGGCCTACAAAATCAATAATCCATTTCTCAAATGGATCCAGCGCAATAGCGAGAACCAACAGGAGTTCATCTTGCACTAATGGATTTCCTACACACTGGCATACATGACACCACTCACAATATTCTTTTGCTTCTAAAAATAGTGAAGGCCACCAAAAACCTGCACGCAGTAGTTTTCTTGATGTTGAATTTCCTTCATTATGCCCTCATGTTATGCCTTCATGCGCTTCATACAGTACTGCATCGCGTTTGATTCTCCATCACACATATGTGTAATATACCATCAAATCCTAACTTATACAATTGATCTACAATCAACTAGTAATCTGCACTCCTAGTGACCAATTGTCATCGTCGCGCCACCGTATAATCCTTTGGTGATTTTCTCATCATTAAGAATGCTACAATATCTGTAAATTAATCAGGATCCACATCTACATGAAACAACTACACATTTGGAAATTGATAATCTATACTTCCTTCTATTTCCCCATTTTCTATGCAAGATAAATTATATGGACCCAAATTATGTTTTCTCACCTTGACCACTACTTCAAATTCAAATCCCGATATAGCAACAACCAACAACAAATCCTTCCTCCCAACACTCTCTTGTTAACTAAATACTTCAAAGTAGAGTGATCAGTAAAAAATTTAAAGAAATTACCCAACAGATAATGTCAAAAAAAAATTAGCACATAAACCATTACTAGCCCTTCTCGCTCCATGGTGGTAATATAATTCCTTTCTGCATCTGAGATGTCCCTACTTGCAAAATAAACTGGATGGTCAATATTTCCTTCTTCAGGCTACACCAATACAATCCCCAAAGCTATGGATGATGCATCATGTCTACGTGGAATATTTTCATCAAGTCTAGAAAAATCAATATAGGTGTTGTCACCAACTTCCCTTTCAATAGATCAAATGCTTCTTGAATCTCTGAATTCCATTCATACTTAATCTTTTTTTAACAGCTTCTCCAACGACACAGTAATCTTGGCATAGTTCCTTATAAACTTCTTGTAATATCCAATATGCCCCAAAGTAGCACGCAGTATTTTTACAGAAGTTGGTGTTGTTAAATTTACTATCACTGCAACCTTAGTTGGATATACTAACAACTTTTCTTTGCAAACTACATAACCCAATGACACTCCCCCTAGTGTACAAAAAACACATTTCTTCAAATTTAAAGAAATTTGTAACTGTCTACATCTATCTAACATTAATCTTAATACTTGTACATGGTCCTTCATTAAACTAAACATTGTCATGTCATCCAAGTATACCTCAAAAAATCCCACAGAAGTCGGAGCAATTGGTAATGACTAAATGAGATGATAAGTTGTAAATGGAAGGTCACAAGTTCAAATCCCCATGGGTGCTAGCTTAAAATAAAAAGAAAAAATTATGCATGAATTCTTTAAATGTAGTTACTACCATCCTAGAAAACACTGTCGGCACATTCTTCAAGCCAAATGGCATTACTATATATCCAAAAGAGCCGCATTATGTTGCAAATGTTGTTTTTGTCCTATCCTCCTCTGCAATCTTCACCTGATGGTATCCCGAGAACCCATCACTGAAGGAATATGCCTCTTGTCCTCCAACATTTTCCAGAACCTCGTCCATGAATGGAGTGGGAAATGGATAAGTTATACATGCAGCATGTAAATCCCTCAAATCCACACAGATTCTATTTCCTCCTATCTTTTTATCCTGCACTACCATTGGACTTACCCATTTGGATTCTTCCACTCGTACCATTATTCCTACTTCAAGCATCCTATCTAACTCCTAGCATAATTTCTCTTTGTATCTTGGATTTAACCTGTATGGTCTTTTATTGACTGGCTTGGCATCTAGTTTTAACTGAATTTTCATCTCTCCCAATGATCTTGCAATGCCTTTCATCTTAGAGAAACTTCTAAGGGACACGTCCTCATATTATTTTAGTAAATATACTACTTGAGACAATGTTTCATGATCCTAGTAATCTCATGTTACTGCCATCTTTGGTTTCTCTTTTGTACCGATATTTTACTTACTTGTCTTCAGAGGATGTAAATATTCCTGTGTAGTATAATCCATATGTTTATGGAAAATCTACTCAAGCGGACTCAAGCGAGATCTCCCTAGTACAAGTGGATCTAGAACAAATAAGTACAGAACACAAACTACTTTCCTAGATCTATAGAGATGCAAGAGAACATGTAGATAACTTACCTCAGATCTGCAAATTCTTTCCTCTTTGTTGCTCCAAGCTCCAAGGCCTTCATATCTTGAGCTACAAAACCTTGTCAAGCATGTGGAAACAATCAAACAGTAAAATCATATCTAAATATGAATTGATCTATATTAACAGTTAAGGAAGAAAATCCTAAGCATTGTCAACACAACAATACTTATGGAAAGAGTTTGTATTAATGTAATAAAGGGAAATACATAGAGAGAGAATATCACAACCTAAGCCTTAACGTTGCAACTTCCATCCAACAATCCAAGCCAAGCCTCCAAAGAATGATGTTTGCCTCCCAAAGGATGAGTAGGGATCACCTAGAGAAATTCCACCAGCATGAGAGTACTATAGTCCTTCCTCCCTTCTTAATGGAGAGAGGCTCGATATTTATAAGGCTAAATGGATAGAGTATATTGAAGATTAAGGGGAGAGATCTAATGGATCTTCCCAATAGGTTAGGAGATCGAATACCAAACCTCCTATCAACTAGGGATAGACCTCCATGTCACAAGCTTCGAGAAGTCGCTCGAAGCTCCTCTTTATCCACATTAACCACCTCTGGCGCACTCTGCATGAAGATAACTTACACCAGGAAGGGGTTGTCGTAGGTTGCATAAAGGAAACAAGAGCCACTGGCGCACTCTGCAAGAGAGCATCATGTTCCAGGCATGGTCTGACGCCTCTTGCTGGAAAGCAGGATGCGCCAGTGCAAGTAGACATTGTGGAAACATAAGGACAACAACTTGCTCTGGATGTTTACAGCCAAGGAAACTTCATGGATTGAGGCACGGTGTTGACACATGACTCATGATGACGAGATTTTGGTGTAACACCGTACCAATATCTTATAATATGTGCTCCCCTTTTGTTTCTTTAATGTATATTTTTTTCCAGGTCATCTTCCTCATTATGTCCTTCTTCTAGAATCTGCCAGCAAAAAATAGGCTTATTAAGTTCTACCAGCTTCCTACGTGCTGCGCATACCACTTTATCCTTCATTTTGGGTGTTTTTTCTAGAGAAAAAAAAACAAAATTTTGATCTTTCCTAAGATATTCTTCAATATTTTGCTTTCTGAGGATAAATTCAATGTTTCAAAAAATTGTTTCACCAGTTCTTTCCATTCCCTAGTTTGTCTTCTAACCTCTTGTTGCACATACTAGATCTTTGATATAATATCCACAATGTGAATGAACCTATGAACCTAATGTTCCATAGGGGCATTCTTTTATTTCCATCTTTTCTCACATAACCATATGTGCTCCCTAGTGTTATGTTCTCCCTTATGGGCCTATTTTGTAATTCCTTCACATAAGCTAGCTGAAATATTACAGAAACATTCTGCACTACTTTATCCCAACTATCCAAATTGTCCTTCTGTCGCTCACCATCATGCAGGGGTCCCTTTCAAAGCAATGTCTTCCATTTCTTGTATAAATTCTTCCACTATGCCTGTCCCATAAAAATGTGATGGATCGTGAAGTTATGTTCCTACCAATGCAATGATTTCTCAATTCTCGCACACTTGTGACTTGATACTTCATACATTCTATTTTTCCACCTTTCCATCGCCTCTTCTGAATCTATATGAAATGAACATAAGTTGCGCCAACTGATTTCTCCATCGGCCATGGGATTTATATAGTCTTCATTTATTCCTGTGATGTTATAAATGTTTTCTATCTCCTCATATTCCATTGCATCTCTCACAGGTTCAGAATATCTTTCCCCTTCTCTAGGATCTAAAGGAGCTATCACTCTCGCCTCTTCTGACTCAAAGTACATATTCCTTTGTGTCAAGTTCAAAATAGCATTATTCTCATATTCCCAATCAATTCCTAACAGTGCTGGGTAGGGATCTGATTCATCCAATATTTCTATCTACCTCCACATCCTCCAGCCTTCCTACAGGATAAAATTTGTATTGATTGGATAATATGAGTTGTATTGGGGACCAAACCAATTTAGGCCTACCCATTTAACTCCCAAGACCTTTTAGGAAAAATATTTACATCTAACCCTAAGTCTAGGATCGCATCCTGCATTTCATATCTTCCTAAATCTACCTTCATTTTAAACTCTCTCCATGTTCCCTTCTTCTTATTCACATGTTGCACCTTTCTTTCTAGTAATGGCACAACAATCAGGATCTATGCTTCTCTTACAACCATCAATTTTGTTAATAGTTCGGTCAATTTTCTATCTACTAAAAAATCATTAAGTACTTTCATACAGCAACACAAAAATTTGCTTACACAATTATTAGAATCACTTTCCTAATTACCATCAATTCAGAATTCTCCCGCATACCATTGTGCTTCTTCAACCGCTTGTTGTCCTTCACGCAGTAACTCTCTCTATTGTGTAACATCAAACTTTGGATGGGGTTTGGCAGCCTTTCTAATTGCATCCTCCAACATTTTCTCTACATAGCCTTGCTTACCATGATCTTCCCATGTCTGTGTGCCCCCTCTAGTTATTATCTACACATTCATTGGGTCCTTCAAATTCCATCCATTGTGCACATCTATCGTTACCATAATACAACGTTGTCTTTTTTCCTCCTACCTAGTTATGAGATATGGACAATCCTCTGTTGTGTGCTCTACGCTACGACAATACCTACACAACTCTCTAGGTTTTGGACAAATTCCTACATGACCCATTTCTATGCAGTTGAAGCAAATGGGTTGTCTCCCACCCACACCGAACCTTTGATCTCTCCCTTGAAATCCACCTCGACTTTCCACAGTATCCTCCGCTCCCTGTACCCTATAAGCATTTACAGAATTCTCCTTCATCAATTGTAATGCACAACATCCGTTTACATCGTGTCCCACTAATTTGCAAAATTTACAAAATGGAGTATTATTAGTGGTTTAATACTTTTGGAGCATAGGACATTGCAAAGGGAATGACCCCATTTCTTACATATCTCACACCAATCTACCTATTGTCTTGTGGGGAAAGGATTTGGGGCACTAGTCGTTGTATACGCTCCTAACATAGGGCACTCATTGTGGTGGTGTCCTTCCACACGGTAGAGTTTACACCAAACATTTTCCCGCACTGCTTTCTCCTTGGTTATTTCTTGCAACTGAATCGTTAGCGTCGATACCTGAGACTGCACCTACACCATTCCTGCGGAATATTCACCTCCCTGCATAGATTCCACCCACATCACAATTTATAATGCATCACGCTACGTGAGAACCTTTTGTTGAGTTATTGGGACCCGTATATGTGGAAACAAACCAACAATGAACAACTCCTTGTGTTATACATCATAGATTTGAAAAGACAACCTATCCAACATAATCTTAAATCTCTGGTCATAAACCCAGACTATCTCTCTTGGATGCTTCTTAATTTCTTTTATTTTAGTAATACACTGTGATTCTGACTTCAGCTTCTGAAACTCCTTCAACATCACTTATTTAATCTCAACCAATGCCCTCATCACTCCTATCACAATAGTCATTTTATATTTCATGTACCACATGAGTGCACGGTTGTGTAAAGTAGTCTCCATATGTGTTGCTTTCTATGTTTCATCCGACACTTGCTTTAGTGCCCATACTGCTGCACAAGTAAACCAGTGTTGCTCTGCATCATCTTTTCCAAATCCATGAAAAAATGGAATCCTCAATAATGAATATGTCGTCATTCCTACCATTTTAAATCTCCTTGTCACCTTTCCACTTCTCTGTCTATCCTCTACTCTTCTTTCTTCCTCTAATCTCTCTTGTAGAATAAATCTAACTTCACTTTTTACTAAATTTTCACTTGCTTTTGAAAATGCACGCTAGGAGGGTGGTTGAAGGGGGGAATTATACAACACAATTTCACCATACTCTTCTCTCCTGGATCCGAATGAATCCTCAATCTCCATTTGATCAAACAATTTATCCTTAATCTTATCCTCGCCCCTTCTAGCACATAGTGGGTTTACTCCTCCATCCTATTGGGCTCCTTGCGCATAATCCCTTTTTTCTACAGAAAGCATTTTTATCCAAATGGGGATTTATGCGAGCAACCTTTTCCTATGTTTTGTATGAATGTTTTCCCTTGTGCTGTCAAACACCTCGATATACTCAATTGAAAATTCAATAATATACACTTCTATAATTCTTTTGAACCATAACTCAATAACCCTCGTCCACTTGTTATCTATCCTCTTCAACCTTTCTTTAGTTTCTTGATCCCAAACTACTACTTCTAGACTTCTCCAAACCGCATTAAGTTCTACTTGTCTTTTCAACCTTTCAAACAATAAACAAGGAATTTCGGAAGAAAAAAAATCTTTCATATTCATTTGCATAAATGTACCTCTATAACCAGCGTTGCAGATCAATGTTCAAATTCTGAGTCTCCTTCTACGCAAGCTCTTCCTCCTTATGTGTTAACTAGTCTTGCATTTATTCTGTGGTAGGTTTCCAACTCATCCTATGCACTCCTATCATATTCAGGTCCCAGCAATGGAACCAATTGTTGGCTCAGATTCAAACCCAGGGTTCTAAACTAGATTACTAACAATATCCCTATGAGCATCGACATTTTCAACATCCTAAAAGGATACAGTCTCGCCTGAGACTCTCATAAGGATTGCAAAGATTGAAATTAGGAAAATAAATTGCATATATTACATATAATTATTCAACATTCATCAATATATATTTAAATATATCTACGTATTCATGTGTAGTATTCCATTAAACACAAAGAACTAGAAGAACAGACGGATCATTCTTTCATTCATCAAGGTTTATAACATACATCTTTGGCATATATTCAAAATAGGAACTAACATCAATCCAAAATAGTCCCATATCTTACCTTCTTACACAAAACTTAAGACAATTATGTCTCTTACCAACGGTCTTTTAACTAATCTAATTACTTAAAATAACAAATTAATAACTCAACATAGAGCACTTCTTTACAATATGCGCATGATTGCTACAAAACTTAGAATAATGCCATGCATAGCGCCAACGACATGCATCAAATACTTTTAGCAGAAAAAATAAAAAATAAACATATTTTTACAAATTGCATTGAGCTATTTTGACATTGGTGCGCACTGGTGCATCAATGGTGTTAGCACAACGAGGCGGTTAGGTAGATAGGGAGCACCGTTCATTTTTTTGTTTTAAAAAAATAAGAATCTATGTTTTTTTGTCTTTTGATCAATGCATTTTACTTTCTCATGCCCCGATGCGTTTATGTATTTAACACGCACATACAACTTTTGCCAAGAAAAAAAAAAATATTTTTTCAAATTTGCATCGAGCTATTTTGACTTTGGTGCTCTTCATAATTAGGCACCTTGGTGCATCGGTGTTGTTGGTGTAGCGAGGTGGTTGGGTCGATAGGGAGCACCGTTTGTTTTTATGGTTTAAAAAAAATCTATGTTTTTTGTCATTTAATCAACGTGTTTTACTGCCTCACACCCCAATGCATTATTATTTAGTATACGGAGTGCTATGTTGTAGGGAAAAAAATACCTATTTTACCATACTGTGGCGAGCTATTTGACAAGACTCGGTGCATTATATTGTATTTTAAACCAATGCATTATTATTTTTTACAGAAATGAGTAAGCGGCTTTTATATAAAAATTGGGACAAGGTTTACAAAATAGATGCAATTCGGCTGCTCTCTGTAAAGAGGAAGAGCCAAGCCTGCAAGTATGGATTCATGGATGCGAGTCTATTCATGAAAATATCCTATTCTGGGAAGCTTGAAGCTCCTTACAAACTGACCTAGTAGAAAGACAATAGTGCATAGCATTGTATATTCAGATACCAAAATAACAGAGAGGTCTTGTAGAAAGATATAGACATATACATCTGCTGCTTGAAAGCTCAAAGACCGATCCAGGAGAACCAAAAAACATATAAACGAAGAATCTGTAGATTACGGATGGTTGGGATTCACAGTTCCTTTGAGCTCCGCGACGAGAATGTCGATGTCTGCATTCATTTTGTCCATCTTCGCTGCCACCACCTTGGTTGTGCTATGGACTGCCAAAATTATTGCATCCAGATTTTCCAGCTTTTCCTCCACCAGAGTTGCTACCTCTCTTATAATTTTCGCGTTGAGGCTGCGCACCTCAATATTAGTTGCATTTACCAGAGAGAAAATATGGGTGAACATCTTTTTCAGTTCATAGTTTTCATTGTTGACTGTTCTAATCTAGGCCTCCATGTCTTTCAAGTATGTTTGAAACGCAGTCGAAAGGTTGTCAAACCCTAATCCGTCGATGGTCGAGCTGAGTCCTTGGCCAAGAAAATTGGCTTTTCCTTGTTTCTGCGCAGAGGGATGCGTCCTACTAGTTCCTACACCAGCTGCCATCGGTTCCTTCTGATTCAAGTTAGCAAAATGAGGCCGCCCGTGTGCTATAATTTACTTCCCACGGAGGATAGACTGAAGTGTGGATATATCCTCATCCATACTGCGCTTGCTATAATGGTGGAAAATCTTGCGAGGGCATATGTAGATCCTGAGACCATCAAAGACCCAGAGATCGAATGAGGGGAAAATGTCGTCTTCCCCAAGCTTATAGCTTCTGCCATGGGGGTTGTGCACAATAACTCCTTGCATGGGAGCCATGTGGGTCGATCATGTGATATGATCCTGTATCTTCCAGAGTACGCTGAGGATGGCCTTGATTAACTCACTGAGGTTGACGTTGAGGAGCCCGAGGATGGATGAAGTTGGGCTTGGGCTATTGCCAATGCCAAGCCAATTCCAAAAATTATCATTGAGCATGAACTTAGACATAGGGAGCGTTGGGGATTAAGAAACCCAAGCACTTCCAAGGCCTTGTTGATTGCAAACCAAGACCCCACAAGCCAACTTAACTCCATTATTCGCCATTTTATCCTCTTCTCTGTTATTGGATCTTAGAATGTGGAGAAAATTGATTGCATTATATTCTTTGACAATGTTTTTCAATAGATGATGAATCCTGGTGGAGGGCATCTTTCTACAATTTGACAGACTCCTATATTCCCTTATAATCAGCAACGAGTCACCAAAAACAACGAGTTCCTCAATACCATCACTTCTCGCAAGTTCAAGTCCTTTAATCAGGGCGAGCCATTCAGCTCCATTGTTGGATTTTTTTCCTAATCCCCATGCATAATCTTTCATTCTAGTTTCATCAGAGTCATAGAGGACTCCTCTCGCTACTGCCAGCCCAGGGTTTCCTTTCGAGGCTCCATCAAAGAATAGGGATTTACTTCCTATATTGTTTTTCCAAGACTGAAAGGAGTCATCGCTCATTCTAATATGCCATTGCTTGGAGTTTAACCTTCTAGTGAGCTAAGGTTGGTAGTTGCTTTGAGCTTGAATTAAGAAATCAGCAGCCCAAATTTTTTCTTCATTGGTCAGATTTTCTTTATTGATATTTTTCATGCCTCTAGAGATTAGGGATTCTATCCAAAGAGATTTAGCAGATGTGAGAGTATTGCTCAAGGTGGATCTTTTTTCCTCGAAGATTTATTTATTTCGCGCATTCCAAATCTTCCGACATATGAGTTTTGGAAGTGCCTCCCAAGCTCGTTGGAAGTCTGGTTTATTTGTCAATGAACCATGGTAGTAATCCTTCCAGCATGTAAAGAGGTCATTCCATTCAGTGGGAAAAGTCAGGTTGAATGGCAGGTCTTGATACGCTCTATGCCAAACTTCTTGGGAGAATTTGCACTCAAGGAATAGGTGATCGATGGTTTCATCATTTTCTTTGCATAAGATGCACCACGCAGGGCCTTCAATACCCCTTTTCCTGAGATTTTCAGCGGTGAGCATTTTGCGATGAGCGAGAGTCCAAGAAAAAGTGTTTATCTTTGGAAGTTGTTACCGGACAATCTACCGAAAGCGGAATTAAGGCATGATCTCCCTAGTTCAATGTGAATCTAGAATAAACCAGACATAATACAAATCTACCTTCCTAGATCCAGTTAGAGATTGAGAGATGTGGACATCTTACCTTTCAAATATGTAGATCTCTTTCTCCCTCATCGCTCCAAGCTCCACAGTTGTCAGATCCAAAGCTGGAAGACCTGTCAGAACATGCAAGAGACAAACAAGCAATAATAGCACATCTGCATAATAATTGATCTAAGTAAACGGTTAAGGAAGTAAACTATAAATATCAATTAACAACAAGACATTTATGGAAGAGTTTTGTATTACTGTATAAAAGTGGAAATACATAGAAAAGTGAGGATTACAACCAAGCCCTACCGTTGCAATCTTCCTCCAACAAGCCAAGCCAATGCCTCTAAGGATAAATGGGTGCCTCCAATGGATGAGTGGTGATCTCCTAAGCTTATTTCACCAGCATATGGATGTTATAGCCCTCCTCCCTTTGGAATGGAGAGGGCTCTTGTATTTATAGGACCAAGTGGATAAAGTATGTTGAGTATCATGGGGAGAGGGATAAGAGATCTTTCATCAAGGCTAGGGAATCGAAGGCTAGCTCACCTAGGAGTTAGGGATAGAGATCCACCTCATCCAACTTCTAGAATTCGCTTGAAAGCTACCTTTATCTCATTAAACTGACTCTGGCGCGGTCTGCATCAGGACAACCTGCGTCGACGCTTCTTGCCCAAACACAACATGCGTCGGCCTAATTTGGAATGTGGATAAAGGACATCAACATGCTCTTACTAACTAACTTGATAATGGGACTTCAGGGATTGAAGCACTGAGTTGATATATGTCTCATGATGGTGAGATTTTGGGTGTAACAGAATGCCCCCCAAAGCATGAAGCTGATAGAACTAGACAGGTGAGATGCTTTGATAGAAGGATGGCAAGGACTTGTTGGATGGAAGATGTTGCTGCAGTAGAACTGACTCTGAGAACACAGTCTCGTATGACTCATAACATGGCAGCCGCCCAATACAATGCAGATCCATGGTAGTAAATACCGACTGAACACAATCATGGCTACTAGACACAAGCGTAGATTCATGATGAGATGATAACACAACCACGACCAATACAAAGTGGATCTGTGTGATATAACTCAAAACAATCTCCATCACAACCTAGGTAAAACATGACTCCCCAAGGTCTTCAAGCCGAACTCGCAATGATACGAATCTATCCATGTGATTACAAATGTCTTGACGTCAAACATGGTAGAAACCACTTGATTACCGGTCATTGATGTATACCGTTAACAAGCGTGAGGGAAATCACCATTAATGTCAATGATCCCCAAGGTATCATAGTACATATCATCAAGCGCGAATGAATGAGTTGAAGTCGAACGCTTTGACGAAATCTTTCAATCAAGAGTCAATGATGCAAACTCATGTCGAAAGCGAGGTAACCTGCCATTGAGGCATGCAGGCCCAAGGTACTTGATTGGTTTCTAGATTCAGTCCTTGGATGATGTGTTGAAGTCGACAAGGATGAATCTGTCGAAGGAGGTCCATGATGAATCCCCCATCATCGATGCAAAACTCGATAACAGATGTCTGGAGTAGATCAGATGGTATAGTAACATGCAAGACTGACTCAAAGTAGACTGACATGATGGAAGGTGTACTAACTACAGATGATGAGCGGTAAATGTATCTTGAACATGGGCATGGCATGACTTGGTAGTATTGACATGACGAGAATGACGCCAAATCCTAATGCAACTAATAGTGGAAGCATTCTTTGGATGACCCAAATGAGTAACAAGACTCATGAAGTTAATAAGACTCGAGGACAAATGGATTATCCAAGTACTGAATGGAAATGCAAATGAGTGCCATGTTCAAGAATGACTAAGTACGGCCACAAGTAAAGGTGTAACACAAAAAACTTTCCTTTTTCCCCATCATGACTGATGAGTGCCTCATGTGTTTTTAATGAGCTTGATGAGGGTAACCAGATGCTCAGTATAGCTCATCTCATAGATGAGTCCAATCCCAAATGTTTTTTGAACCTGGGAAAGGAGGGGTTCGTCCCATGATGGTCCCTTCAATTTTAAGTTTTAACGATTCCATAGAAGGTAAACTCGGTGTCATTTCATGTTTAGAGAGTCTGAAAAGACCTAAAGAAGACTCCAAAGGTCCTTTTTTGTAAGGTTAGCCTCTTCACCCAGAAAAGGGTAAAACAACGTGAGAGAGGACTCTTCCAGTCATGATTGGCTGGAGTATTCCTTTTTCGTAAGTAGTGCCCCCTGGTCCGAAAAATGGGTAAACTATCACCAGGGAGACGATCATTCAAATGCTTTTACAAGCGTGAGCGCATCAAGTTCACTTAGCGATCTTTTTGTATTTAGAGAGCCTGAAAAGAGATTAAAGAAAACACCAGGGCGGTTCCTTTTTTGTAGGAGTTTAATGAGCCCGAAAAAGTGATAAACTATAACTCGGTGACTTATTCTCATTGTTTATCGAGCACGAGAAAGAACAAAGAGTTAGCTCGGTTGTCATTAACAATTTGTATTTAATGAGGGAAATAATGACAAAAAGACGCTCTATGAGTGTTCATACCTGAGAATATACGCAAAAAGACCATAACCATGAAAAACTGGATCAAAGTGGTGTTCACCTTCACCTGCAAGCTTGAAACTAGGTCAAAATCGATTAACCAGATATAAACAAGCCCAACTATAGCAAAATAACCCATTCTAGAATAAATTAAAAAGGGAATATGCTCTTTTTCAATATAAATAGGGGTAAATAGTAAAAAGAATTACTATTTGTTTTTTACCAAGTTGGAGAGGTGAAAAGTGCCCTTTGGAGCCGTTCTTCTTCTGCTGATTCCGGGAGCTGTGATCCGTCATTTCAGGTGTCGTCAGCGATAGGTAACCCTAAACCTATCTCTTTACCTTTCTAGTGGTTTAGAATTTGCTTTTTCTTGCTTTTAGGTAGGTTTTGAGCATGTTAAGTTGGGGAGTTTGCGTTCATGGTCTGGCGCAGGTAACCCTTTCAAGATCTGCGCCGGCGCAAAACCCGAAAGGGATTTCTGTGCTGGCGCAAACCGCCAATTTAAACTCAAAACCTAGCTAAAATAAAAACTTTTTAAAGGTTGGGCAAAGTTCTAAAGGTGTTAAAATGTCTTTCTTGACAGATTCGGAGCGAGCATAATGGTTCTTGAGTGGTGGGAATGCGAGCATGAGCTCGAAGATATGCAAGTGGAAAATAATCCACAATGTGTTGTAGCCTTGAGGAACTATGGGATACTCAAGTATTTTCAAGTGTTAGGGATGAGATCCCAAGTATCTCTGTTGACATACCTAGACCACTGTTGGGACCCTATTCAACAACACTTCCAGATAGGTGAGCACACGCTAACCATGGACATCAAGTACATCTACTTTTTGACAAGGTTATCCCGGTGAGGGAGCCTTGTGTCCTTGACCGGATCGCGAGGTGGTGGTCGTTCGGTCGAGGACATGATAGATCAATGGTGTAATCCGAGTACTGCGATGGTTGGTGGGAAAAATCCCATTAAGGATGTCAGGGACCAGGCTCTTCGAGAGGTACTCTTCACCGTTGTGCGAGTTGTTGGAAGCCGATCCGCTCACTTAGAGAGCAAATCACAAGTGATGTATGTCGAGGAGTGCATGACTCCTACCGTGTTTAACTGGTGCGACAGGCTTCTCACCGGCCTCCAAGATCAATTGACCAAATTCCAGCGCGGAGAGCTAAAGCAGTTTGGGTATGGTTCGGTATTCGTATCCTTTATGCTGGAGCAGGTGCCTCACTTGCGCCCGTAAGTGGACTTCGAGGATCGGGATGTACGTGATCCTCACATGATGAGATGGATAGAGGTGATGGCTTTCCATGGTGGTGGGGGTCCCATCATTAGTTTTGGTACAGGGTTCTTCTCGTGGCTGCAGGGACAAATCCTCATGGTGGAGGATTACCCATACGTTGGTACAGACTTCCGAGGAGACCCAGACTTGGTGCTTCCTGAGGGGGCGCACTAGGGCGACATTGGTAAGAACAACTGCTTGTTTTTTATATATTTTATGCATTTTATGATTTTTTGTAGTAGTGTTGATGACGTTTACATGTTTCTTGCAGACGTGGGTCCAGAGCGACCACTTGGAGTCTCTCGCCTTGTGCGGAGAGGAGGAGCGCTAGAGATGGAGATCGCCGTCCGTGATGCTCTTGAGGAGCAAGAGGCGATCGGGGAGAAACTCCAGAGGATGATCTCAGATATCCTAGAGCCTACTGTGCATGACCTACCCGTCTATTATAAAGAGTTGACGGTTGGGGTATCAGCTCATTTCGGCACTCTGCTCCGAAAGGTGGCAAGGGCTGTAGCCTTTTACCATGATCAGCCTGGAGTTGAGAGGCCTAGGGCCGTGCGGCGTAGAGTTTAGACACATGGCTTATATATGTATACACTGAAAACTTACAGGCTTCTATTTTTTGTAGAGACGACTCTTACTGAAAGCTAGCATGCTTCAGACTTTTGTATCAGCACTACCATTTTGTATCGATTGATATATATATATATATATACAGACATTTATCGGCGGTTTTATACATTTTGTGTTATAATGGTGAATTATGAGATCTTGTCTTACATGTTTGCTTATACAGTGAATGATTTACATGTTATGTCTATTTTTATATTTTTATGAATATGTTATATGTGTGCAATATACCAATCTAAAATGAAGTTGGCCATCGAGTCAGCAACTTGTTGATGCCTCGGGGGTGCAGGGTAGTTGCAAAGTGTTGGAATGGGTCCAAGGCTCCCAACAGAGGGGGGAAACCCAGACTAAAAGGCTTCGAAAGACCCTACGCAAGGGCAATTCTATCCCCAGCCTGTTTGGTATGGAAATCTCCCACAGATATTCGGCCTCCGCTGGCACTCTATGAGTCGATGGGTTTAATCGATAGATCAAAGTTTAATAAGGAAAACAGAAGCTTAAAACTAAGTCTACTCTAACTTAACCTATTTAAGAAAAGAATCTAATCTAAGTTAGATCTATTCTAAGGGAAAAACTTGTTGTTGTGCATATCAACCTTGATGTGAGAAGAATAAGTGGGTTTATCAACTTCAACAGAAATGTTAAAAGGTGCATTCACTTATTCACTTAGATCATAATCCACTAATGAAAATTAAAAGATAATAATTCAAGTAATTAAACCTGTTCAAGATCAACCTGTAATCATTGTGTTAATTGAAAAAATAATATTGATTAAATAGCATATGAATCATTTGCAGAAATCGATAAAGAAAATATCTTAATTAAAGAAATTTAACAAGATATTTTATACGTAGATCAGCCATAAGAGAAATCAGTACAACAGATCTGTGCATTTATTCATACATGCAAAAGGGATCACACACTGTAAATGACAATTTGAAATAAGAAATCAGACACTGTCAAAGAAATTTGAACAATAAATAGGAAAAGATTCAATGAGATTACTTCACTGTATTAATGAGGTATACAAACAAAATTACAAAGATCTGGTAAGACAGAGTATCCCCAGTCATCTCTTGTTGATTCCTAATCCCAAAATTATCCACCTGCCTACAAAGAGAGGCATCCCTCCTTAAATAAGAACTACAACAGAGTACAAAATGGAGATCCCCAAAAATAGGGATTACAAAATCAAAGATAACCTAACGTTCTAGGACATCTTGCCATTTGCCCCAAATCTCTAACAGCTCATCTATCATCGGATAATTTGCTGACTCGAGCCCCAACTGGGCATTGCACTCAAACGTCTCCATCTCATTCTTTGCCAGCTTATGCCATATGTGGATGAAGACTTGGATTTTACGTTCCAGGAAAACCGGCTTCCTAATCAACTGCTCCACATCATCAACTTTGACCTCTTCTAGAAGCTAAATCTGTTGCTAAACCTCGTCACACTTACGCTCGACTTCTTCAATCTTCAATTTAGGTGGACAGGCATCTTCGATGAGCTCCACGGCAGGAAACTGGAGAGCCAGCATAACATTATCTGTTGCATACCATCGCCTGCTATAGATGGCTTGGGCTCTTTTGAGGATATCTTCAACAGATTCATTGACTTCAAACCAAGTATTCAATGCACCTCTAATTTTCTTAAATTGAAAACTATTAAGAATTGGGAAGCCTTCTGGAACGTCTTTGATGTACCTATGCCACTCAAAAATGTTATCATATGCCTTGGAAGCCTCCCTCCTTTTGTCTTTCTACTCTTCAAGGGCACTAAACATCTTGCCAAAAGTGATATGAGTTTCTCTAATTTCATCCAATGCTAAATAGCTTCTCCAGGTACTCATGATACTCTTTATTGACTTGACAAGCCAAGTCTTTGAATTCCTGAGATGTCATCTTAAAGAAATTGGAGCAGGCTGCACTTGCAGTTGCATCCTCACAGTGCTTTTGCAATAAAGCAATTTTTTGAACATTGGAAGAATTCTCAGCTTGTAACCTTTGAAGTTCAACCTGCAAAGATTGGTTC
Source organism: Larix kaempferi (assembly GCA_027924585.1). Taxonomy (NCBI): domain Eukaryota; kingdom Viridiplantae; phylum Streptophyta; class Pinopsida; order Pinales; family Pinaceae; genus Larix; species Larix kaempferi. The sequence continues at coordinate 2,254,629 of BSBM01000506.1, forward strand.
ATGCACTCCTCATCTCCTACCTTGTCCTTCCAAATCCTCCTAAGATCATCAACATAAGTATCATGCTCCTCTTTAGTCTTTTCCAACTCTTCCTGAAGCTTCTCCACTTCTTCCCTCTTCTGATCAATTTCTATATTGAGAACCTGTATTGAATCAAGGTTTGCACCTGCAAATGCACCTAAGGCTGTAGTTGTCTCAATTGCTCCTGTATGAGGGTCATTGGCTTGTTGGGACCATACTATCTGATTAGGAACAGACACCTCTAAGCCATCATGATCAAGGCTTCTCTTCTTACCCCTCTTTACCACTGCCTTATTATCCTTACTGTAGAAGTAATGTCCAAGAGGGACTGCTTCATCATCCTCCCATTCAGTTATTCTTTCAGAAGTGACTGAAATAACATTTTATGTTGAAACCAATGAAGGAGTCTGGGTGTCCATGGAATTTGGTATGGGCATAGTAACTTGAGGAGTGACCAAGGGGGTAAAGACAGTCTGAGGAATTGATGAGAGGATAGTAGGAGAAGGGATTGAAGTGAGAGCTTCAGAAAAGAGAACTTGGTCACCATTAGCAGCTGATGGTAATGAAGAAGGAGTTGTGAATGAATCACTCTTAGTAGGTAATGATGAAGTAGACATGGATAATTGCAAGAGGTCAGTCGAAGACTGGGCTTCTGCAAATATAGAGGAAGGAATAGAAAAATATACTGAGTTACTAGGAAAAGGGGTGGCCCTATGAGTCAAAGTATGAAACAATTGTGAAAAAGAGAAAGATGGCATTACCCCTGCAGGCAAAATAGAAAGATCCTGGATAGATGGTAACAAAAGTGATGAAACTGTGATGTCAGGGGTAGTAGAGGTAAGTTCCAAAACTGGTTGATCAAGATCAGAATGGTCCATTTCAATACTGTCCAACAAGTCCGTAAGTGCCTATGAGTTGTTTATCACTTCCTTAGTGACTTCTTCCATAACTTTGTCAGTTACTTCTTCAGTCACTTGAACTGTAGCCTGTGGCTCATCTTCAACATTACTGTCAATGAGATCAATAGTGGGGATTTTTTATGTGGAAACCTTAACTTTCTGTCTCTTAGGAGGATTACCCTCAACCATTGTCAAATCATCAACTACCTGCGAAACTGCAGCAGTCACTTGAACATCCATAACGACCTTAGGTGGTTCAATTGTCTTAGTATCCAATACTAAAGTCAATTTTTCCAAATGCTACTGGAAATTCTGAGATGTCTACATAAAAGATTTAACCTGCTCAGTGGTTTTGATCTGAAGAGGTTCCTCCATGGGATTTTTACCTTTGCCTCCATCTGTATAAGTAAGCATTAAGGGAGCATTGGCCTGCTGAATTTGCTTTTGTTCTCTGTTCCTTTTAACCTGTTCAATGATATTCAACTCCATGGTTCTTTGCCCATAAACCTGAGCCTTTATTTCTTTCTGAAATTCCATAATCTGTTGTTGCTCATCCAAGCTCTTGGCTCCTGCTAACACTTCAGGGAAGGTGTTCACCCCTCAATAGATGGAGTCATCTGGGAGATCTTCATGGACATAGTCCATTTTCTTGTGATATTGCTTGAAGTGTGCATCTAAGAATTTCTTAGGATCATGCTTTCTTTTGGGTGCTTTTCCCAACTTCAAAGGATCCAACTGATCACCAAGTACAGCAACCCAAGTTGAGGTAGGAATAACTAGTGGGCCAAGGTTTAGAGAGAACTTAGGCCAACCTCTCTTTTTAGGACCAATAAGTTTCTTGTAGACTCCATCAGTGACAGTCTGATAGGAAACTTCTTGAATAACCAACCTGTCAAGTACAATTATTGGCAAAAGGTGAACAGTGTCACTTCCCCAAACTCTTATGTATGCAAAGGACTCATAAACATACCAGTCCCCAATGGTGTTGATGAAGGTTCTGGCATCTGCTGAAAAGGCAGGAGCTTCTTGCTGAAATATTTTAAAATAAATGGTACCCCAAGCTTCTTTGAGGCAGGTGCGTTTTGATAGTCTTGAATTTGTGTCTTAATTTCGGAAGATAGGATGGATTCCCAAGGAAAGGATTCTCCTGTTGTTAACACATGATGGGTTATGGGATCCCATTCAGCCTTGAAGACTGAACAATTAGGGAGACCAAAAAGTCTGCAAAGCATGGTTGCAAGTAAAGAGTAAGGTTCCTTGAACCAAATAATGGGATAAAGGTCATCCACCTTGGGCACAAAACTATTAGGTTTAATCATCCAAGATTTCATCATCTCGTCGAAATTATATCTGGCCTTCAAGGATTGAATGAATTCAGGACTCAGGATCTGTATAGCTGTCTTGAGAGCAAAAGCTTTGATAAAAACCTTTGGGCGAAAGGTAGTCAATTGTGACCTTGCGCAATCATTAAATGACCGGTCTTTGGTATTGGCATTTTCAACAATCCACTTTACAGGGTCTGTATAAGGTAAGATGGCAGGGCGAGCGGCAGTGGCATGGATTTGGGAAGCCCTAATTTTTTCATAGGCTGGCCGGTCTTGTTTGATGTCTGAAAGGTCATTGTTGTCAAAGATTGAATAAATTTTAGCCTAGTCTATTTGATAATTCTCGGTTACTCTTTCTCTGGTGTCTGAGAAAATGCCAAAATTGGGATCTTTGGCCAGTGAATCCTTATGCAGTGCCTTGGACCCGGTAGTTCGAGACATTCTGATGAAGGTTTTGGGAAATTCTGATAAATAAACAAACAAAAATAAAAATCGAACCATAAACAGGAGAAGCGCGAAAAGAAGATGCCAAATTCATAACAAACCAACCTGATTTCAGCTGAAAACCGTGAAGGTGACCCTGGTAACAAATCAACAGTAAAATCAGTTGTTCCAATGCAAATCCCTTTGCTCTGTCTTAAAATCTCTTTTATTTGTGCATCAACAGTCCGAAGAAATTTGATATATAGTGTTACATGCTGATGACGAAAATCGCGTTCTGCTGAGCCTGCGCGTTAGGGTTAATCGAGCTTAGCGTGTGCAGGTATGGCGGCGCCTGGGGGAGGGGAGGCCACCCCCCCCCTTCGAGTTCAGAGGAGGATACCTTCAGAAGGCTCCTCTCTAGCAGAGGGAAGAAATCCTCTGTCCCGGTGATTCCGAAATTCATTAAAAAGATGGAGGAAATCCTTGAAATCGCCCTTCCTGAAGAAAAAAGAATGAAAATTGCCCTGGCTCTGGCTAAGCGAGGTTTAGTGGGTCAATTCATGGGTCTATGGCCATCCACCAAGACCACAGATGACTGGATACAGAGGAACTGGAAGCCCAACCTGAAACATGGGGTAACTTGCTACCTAGTTGGGAAAGGGTTCTTTGTCTTCGAATTCATATCTGAAGAAGACCAGGACTTGATTTTTAGAAATGGCCCCTACTTCATGGGGACGCAGGGCCTTTACTTGAACAAATGGACGCTGGACTTTGACCCCACGGTTGATCTTCCCAAATAGGTGCTGGTGTGGGTCAGGCTCCCCAATCTCCCGATGCATTGTTGGGACTTCGAATCATTGCAGAGAATAGGGAACGGAATCGGCCGCTTCATTGACAAAGCAGACAACAAAGGACAACACACATGCGCCAGAATCTGTGTTGAAGTGGATCTTGAAGCCGGCCTCCCGGAGGCAGTAAAGTTAACAGTTGGATCTTGGACCCATTACCAGAAACTGGACTATGAGCACCTGCCATTCAAGTGCAGAAATTGCCAAGAGCACGGCCATTTCCAAAGGCACTGCCCCAAACTAGCCGAGGAGAAAGAAGATGCGGAAGGCTGGCAGAAAGTCAAGAAATGGAAAACCTCTAATAGTACCAAAAGCAAGGAGAAAGTGACCGAGGAACCACCAAAGGGAGGCAACTCAAAATCCATCCCTCAAGGAAGCCCCAATGAAGCCCAAATTCCTACCAGCGCTCCAGAAAAGGAAGAAGTTAGGGCATCTCAAGGCCCAACCAGCTCAACCCCCCACCCTGCCATCCCCATCCCGTCAAAAGAACCAATAAGTTTGGGATCAGAAACAGGAGCCGAATCATCAGAGGAAGGAGATACTGAAGTAAGCAGCCCGTCAGGCACCCCAAATCAATCAAAGCAGGGATGGAAATCTGAGAAGAAAAGAAGGGAAGAGCAATCCTATAAGGATGTGGTCCAAGGCTCACAGCATACCATATGAGAAATGATGAACACCAGATCCGGATTGAAAATTGGGAAAACCCCGAAAGGGGGACATCCCCCTCATCCAGGCAAATAATGCAGTACATCTCCTGGAACTGCAGAGGACTAGGCAGCACCATAAAAGAAGAAGCCATAAGAGATTTAGTAAGAACAATGATGCCGGAAGTCCTCCTAATCCAGGAGACAAAGTTGGAGGAGGAGGCTCTTCTCCAAGCTAGTAACGCGTTCTGAAAGAAAGGCCCGGGAAGGGCTGTGAGTGCAAGAGGAGCATCGGGAGGCCTGGCAACGTTCTGGGACTCTACAAAGAACCACTCACTAGTTATTCACAAAGCTGCTCCACAAAGAATCCGGCCACCTGGTAAGTATTTTTAATTTGTATTTTCCTGTCTTGCATGCAGAGAAAAAAGAGTGCTGGGACTCCTTAAAACTTTTTCTTAACCAGCATAACCCTGAAAATTTAATAGTTGTCGGGGATCTAAATGTTACTCTTGCCTTAGCCGAGAAAAGAGGGGGTTCGATTGTCTGGGACCCTGCAAGAGAATGGGTGGAAGACTTGATGCTGGATTGGGATCTTGAAGATATCATCCCAGACAGTGGGAAATTTACTTGGTCCAACAAAAGATTTGGGCCCGGCCATATTGCTGCTCACCTAGACCGCTTCCTTATCCATTCCTCTTTCCTTACTCTTGGGCTCATGGCGAACTCCAAGATCCTCCCGCACTATACTTCTGACCGTAAGCCTATCTCACTTTCCCTCTTCCCCGTGAAAAAGTTAGGTCCCATTCCCTTTCGGTTCAGCCCAATCTGGGTAAATATGGAAGGCTTCCATGATATTGTGTCCAACTCCTAGAAAGTTCCTGCTTATGGTTCCCCCTTCTATGTTTGGGAGAGTAAACTCAGAAGACTAAAAGATAATCTGAAAGAATGGGCCAAAGGCCTAAGATCACCTACGGATGAAAGGAAAAGAGCTCAGAAGGCTCTGGAACGGCACCAACTAGTATTGGAAGAGTCCCCGGTCACTCTTGCCTTGCTTAACCGGGAGGCGGAACTTCAAAGGAATTCTCATAAAGCTTGTAGAAATGAGGAAATTTACTGGAGAACCAAGTCAAGAACACTTTGGCTCCAAGATGGGGATAAAAACACAACTTTTTTTCATAAGCAAGCTCAGGCCAGGAAAATCTACAACTCCATCAATGAAATTCAAATGCAAGACCATGTTCTAACAGATTTCAATGAAATCAAGGAGGCTGCCCACTACTTTTTCAAAAACCTCTATTCTGCTCCAAATTCGGATCCGGTAGACCCAAAGTCCTACCCTCTATCAGAGATTCCAAACTTAATTAATGATGATGACAACCAGTTGCTGAATAGCCCTGTAAGTATTCGGGAAATCAAGAAAGCCCTTCTTAAAATGGATCCGGACAAAGCTCCTGGCCCGGATGGTTTCACAGCCCGTTTCTACATTTCTTGCTGGGACATCATCAAATCAGATTTGTACAGAATGGTTAAGAAATCTCAAAACTGCTCCAAGCTGGGGGGCAGCACCAATTCCTCATTCTTGGCCCTCATTCCAAAAGAAAAAGGTGCCAGGAATTTCAGCAGATTTAGGCCTATATCCCTTTGTAACACGAGGTATAAAATCATTACCAAAATAATGGCTAACAGACTGGAAAAAATCCTGCCAAAATTGATCCCGGAAAATCAAGGAGGGTTTGTGAAAGGTAGACAAATTCTGGACAATATTATTCTAGTCCAAGAAGCCATCCACACCAGCTATAAAAAAAAGGAAAAGGGCATGGTTGTTAAGCTGGATCTGGCTTGTGCCTTTGACAGAGTCAGGCACGACTTCCTCTTTGCAGTCATGAGCAACTTTGGGTTTAATTAGAAATTTATTGTCTGGGTTAAATCTTGCATTTCAGCCCCTTGGATCGCTCCGTTGGTCAATGGACGACCCACCAGCTTCTTCAGGGCCTCAAGAGGCCTGAGGCAAGGTTTCCCCCTTTCCCCAGTGCTCTTTGTTCTCCAAGCTGCTGTTCTAAGCTACCAACTGAACAGAAAACTCCAAAACAGATCTCTCTCAGGCATCAGAGTTGTCCCAAAGGTTAAGGATGTCAATCACGCCCAGTTCGCGGATGATACCCTGTTATTGGGTGTTGCCAATCTCATTACAGCTAGTAAATTCAAAGCAGAATTGGACTTCTACAAGAACAGCTCCGGAAGTGAAATAAATTATCATAAAAGCAAGATTTATGGGTGGAATTGCACTCCCCGGGAAATGCTGGAGATATCCCAGATTCTTGAAATGGATGGCCTCTCAGCTTGGGATACCTTTACTTATCTGGGTATTCCAATATTTAGAGCCTCACCTAAAGTTATTCATTGGCTGCCCATGCTGGACAAGCTAAAGAACAAAATCCACGCGTGGGGAGCAAAATGGCTCAATAAAGCTGGTAAAGTAATCCTTATGAACTCTGTCCTGACCAGTCTTCCTATCTACCAATGCTCAGTTCTTCTAGCTCCCAAATCCATAACAAACAAGATAAATGAGCTGCTCCGTCGATTTCTCTGGGAGGGTGGCAGAAACAATGAAAAGAAGCTGCATCTGGTGAGCTAGGACAAGGTCACGAAGTCAAAAATGGAGGGGGGCCTTCAAATCCGGGATGTGTCCATCCAAAACCTTGCCATGGGTGGCAAAATTCTATGGAATATGATCACCGGGAAAAGAACCTGGAGCAAACAAATTCTCAAGAAAAAATACTTCATAGGAGATAAGGAAAGATGCTTGGAAAGAGCCACAAAAGTGCAGAAAGGATCTTCGATCTTCTCGCTCTGCAAAAAGGCTATCCCACACTTCATCTCAAAGCTCACCTGGATCCCGGGAAATGGTGCAAAAATTCACATTTGGGATGACTCTATTCTCGGAGACCAGCCTCTTAATGGAGTCAGCGATCTGGGAAATATTAAAGATTGGCTCACAGCCAATAAACACAGCACCCTGTGGGATATTTCATCCTGGAAAAATGATGACAATGAAGCCTGGGTAAGTTGGAATTTGGGTGATTACCCAATCGAGCTTCAGGAGGAAGCGCTGAATCTGCTGGATCACCTGCAGGGAAAATCGCCTTTAAGTGCCAGAGCAAGAGATAAACGTGGTTGGGGCTCTCGATCTGGAGTTTATACTGTTGCTGCTGGCTACGTTGCAATTCTGGAAATCCCTTGGGTGCCTCCAAATCCTGGACCATGGAAAGGCCTCTGGAATTATCAGTTAATCCCAAAAATCGACATTTTCATCTGGACCATGGTCCATAACGGAATCCTGACCACCAACAACCTCAGGAGAAAAGGATGGGCGCTGCCTTCATGCTGCCCACTCTGCTGCTGCGCTGAGGAGAATGCTGAGCACCTCTTTATCTACTGCGACTTCACCAAGGAAGTCTGGAAAATCATGCTTTGGCCAATCGCTGTCAGTTTACCTGATTCAATCATGGAACTCATCAGCTGCTGGTTTTCCCTCTCTCCTTTTGACTTGAGCAAAAAAAACCTTCTCAAGACCATGTGGATGTGGATTCCTAAATTTGTTTGCTGGAAAGTATGGCTGGAGAGGAACAATAGAGTCTTTAAAGAGACTAGCAGACTCCCTATTCAAGTGGCTATAAAAGCTAAGATCATGCTTGCTGAAGCTCTAAATTCTAAGCCAGATTTAAGCAACATGGCCACCATCTCTGCTGAAGAAGAGCGCTGGATGAAGGAGTTCCACCTGAATCCTCAAAGGCAGGAAACCAGCAAACCTCCACAAAAGGCGAATTGGGAAATTAGACTAGAAGAACAGGAATTCATTAAGTGGAGATCAGCTCTCGACGAATGGTGCCTCTTCTTTGACGGGGCCTCGAAAGGGAATCTCGGTCAAGCTGGGGGAGGAGGCATCATCCTTGAACCTTCCAGCAACCGCCATCTGTCCTATGCTTGGGGACTTTGTCTCGCCTCCAATAACCAAACTGAGTATCTGGCATTGTGGCAGGGTCTAAGTCAAGCGAGGAAGCTGAATATTCAAAGGCTCATTGTCTTCGGCGATTCTAGACTAATTATTAAAGCTCTTCGCTCCAAGAAAATGCCTAAAGATATCAATCTCGCCCAAATTTACAGGAAAATTCTTCTTCTTTTATCTCATTTCAGAACTGTCAAAGCCTATCATATTCTGAGGCATTTAAATGGTCTGGCGGATGCTAAAGCCAATCGGGGAGCTCAGCTGAATAAAAGCTAGCTGATAATTAATGGAGAAATTTCAAACGACATGATCCCCTAAGGCTAAAGCTGACTGCGGCTGTTTTCAGTAGGCACGTAAATTGAAGGAGACAAATTTGATGAGGTCAAACACAGCTTTTTCCTCAAGCAGCAAGATGAAGAGGAAGCCCATGAAAGAACACTGGAACAAGCATTGTAAGACCCAGGCAGCCCTTTTGCCAGATTATCAATAAAATTCTATCCGTTTTCGTAAAAAAAAAAAAACAAATCAACAGTAAAATCCACGTAGGAGCGTAAAAATCGACAGTAAAAGTGATAACGAAAAATCGTTCATTTAATGTTTTTTCGACCGGATGAGATATAGACCGTAGATCTAGGAAGAAACGAACGGCCGAGATTACTCCTGTGGGATACGGGATTCAGGGTCAAGTTTCAAAATCTCATTTTATTCAACGTTCCCAAAATCCGCAATCCGAAAATGCGGGTTGCGGGTTTCAGGTTTTTCGAAACATTACCAAATAAGCAAACCCGTTTCCAAAATCCGCAATCCGAAAATGCAGGTTGCGGGTTTCGAGAGCGAATACAAATATTAAAACTAGATAACTTTTCCCGCAACCCGCAATTTTGGGTTGTGGGTTTCGAAAACACACAACACAATTTATTGACGCAAGGAATTCCCGCAACCCAAAATCTGAAATTTTGGGTTTCGGGTTTCGGGATCGAAATTCATGAAATACTTAGACAATCTTCCCGCAACCCGTAATTTTGGGTTGCGGGATTTCGGGATTCGCAGTAAGAAAATGATTTAGGACAAAACCTAAGGTTTTCTGCAAATCAAGAAAACAACCAGAAACTTAGAAATTTTCAAGGGGAGTCATAAAGACAACCAAGCAAGCCAAACAAAGGGTATGATGCAATAGCAAACCAAAATTTAAAACTTACCTAGATTCTTTTATATTTACATCAATGGGGCTCCCGTGATCAGGATGAATCATGGGATCTGTTATGGCCACAACAAATGGCGACTGGCTGGGAAGAACCAGTTATCTCTATAAACAAACTTCAGTTAGAGAGAGTATATAATTCAACTACTTTTCCAAACTGAAATTGTTAGAAAATATTCATAAAGGGAACAACCAATAGGCAGAAAACATAAGATTGATATATCTCCATCGATGATCATGTTAAAAGTAATGTAAATCTAATAAGGAGAAATAAGATACAACAGAGATCTTCTACCATTATGTAATCGTTTGAACATCAGATTGTGATAAACCTGGGACAAACTCAAAACTGCTCATGGATATCCAAATTACACATCACCTTGATTTATTAATTGGTTTTATATACAACAGTTCTTTTGACTATATGCACTTTTCATTTTTTTTCTTCTTTTCTCTTTTTTCTTATTATATATATATATATATACAAGAAATGAATAGCTGCACATAAAACCTCATTGATAATAAGACCATTGCCCTGACTTGGTAATCATATATCAGCAGTGCCATTCACAAACTTAATCCAGAAACTGATCAAGCTGGCTCAATAAAGAGACCCCTTGTCCTTCAGCTGTGACACTGAAGACAACTATCGCGGCTTGGTAACCACATGATGATAGTTTCAGTCCAAATTAAACCCATGACCATGGCGGGGATGGCTTGTAATAAGACCCCCCTGTCCTTATGCCCAACTAGTATCTTATAAAAGAAAATCACATATTTTATTCAATAAAAGACTACAAGGCACTACCAAGGCTTGGTAACCTCATAATAGCAGCGTTACTCACCAGTGTTTTGCAGATCATGAATGGACCGACTTGTGATAGGATCTTCCAACCCTCAGAAAATTGAGAGTCATATTCCAAGTGTGGTGGCTTGATGTGAATATGTCATTCCATTAAACACCTATGAACCTAAAGGGCTGGCTTGTTATAAGACCCCCCTCCTTGTAATTCTAAAATCATTTTAAGCAAATTATTGTCAAGGTGATAGTAAAAGGATCCAGAGCAGATAAAGCAGATCAAGTTATTGTGATATGCTGTGACAACGAGACATAAGATAAAAACATTTCAACCATTCCCCATATCTCAATCAAGCAGACAAAACATGTGAAATATAATGACCAAGGTGGAAAAGTATTAATCAAAGTCCTGCATCCATTGGTTATGCACTCTTTACAAAACAAATTCTGATATCAGCTGAAAGAAACTGAGACTAATGTACTATTCTTACAACTTCAGTTGAGGTCATCTTAGAGCAGAAACCATTACCAAATGCATGGGGTTTATTATCAATAAAATGAAAGAAACCAATCAAAACAAATAAAACAGGAAAGACTCACCAAGCCTGATCAAAATAATTTGAAAATAAAAGGAGATCTAATCCAAAATAAAAGAAACAAACTGAAATAATATTGGACTAAATCATGTGCAATTTGTTACAACGAAGTATGCAGAATTCTTCTTTCAAATGCATATCTAGGAAAAATCAGAATTTGTGTGTAATGAAGATATGTTGATTCTGATCACTTTGTCTCCTATCAAAATATTCTTACTCTTAAAACTCGAAAATATTAACTCAAAAACATTCCATGCCATGATTGTTATAACTTAGAAGATAGAATTCAAACACGAATGCCCTGAACCATGAATCACAAGCAAGAGTTGGACCATAGAGTGGGAGATGAAAAAAATATTTCCCTACATGCATCTGAAGAAGCATTGTTTCCTGCCAGGACTTGGCTTGTCATTACAAATGCTTTAATGAAGAAAATCAGAACAGTAATCTAATTATTGAAGAAATTATCAAAAATAATCTATTCTACAACTACTCCTATACTACTCTTAAAAAGACAGCAAGACTAGGTGTAATCAAATTCCCAATGTAACCATGAAAGCATATGAAAACCTGCAAAAAGGAAGAAGTGACCAATCAGAAAGCATGATACAAATGCTTGAAAATAAAAATGGAAAAAGAATGTACTAAAGCGAATAAAATGAAATTTATGTACAATTAGAGCGGATGAAGCCTTGCCAATTTTATATGTAAGTAAAAAAAGGAAAATTTTACCATAATCATGAAACCTTGCTAGGAAAGATTTCTCAAGCCAGTCAAAAACCCAATCATGGTATGTACAATGAAAATCAAAAGAATGATAGAAAGAGTTTGAAAGATTTATGCAATGAAATGGATCATTTGAAAGAGGATCATGATTAATGTTATGAGAATTGAGAACTTCTTGGTGAAGGATTTCCTCGTTAGAAATATTTCCTTGAATAAGATCAGCAAAATCAATTCCACTTCGTTCTAATTTATCATTGTAACAATCATCATAAATTGGTTGATTAAATTGAAAATTTTCATAGAGATCACATTGTCTTTGAGTGTTCACTTGAGAAGAACTAATGATATCAGAAGTTATAAATGTACAACTAGTATCATTAACCTTGTCATCAGAATTATTTCCATCAAGTAATTGATTGTAAGAATAAGATGTTTCTTTATCGAATGATGAATCATAGGAGGAAAAGTCCTGAAAACTGTCATTAGAAATAGTATCCATTTCCAGTAAAGGAAACTGACAAGAAGAGATAGATTGATGATAAAAGTAAGAATCTTCTTGATCTTCTTGTTGTATTTCATAATTAACTTGTACCTGTTCAAAATTTAACAATGAAGACTTAGAATCTGAAAAATATGATCGAATGTCATTGTTGTCAAATACATCAGGATACAAAGAAAAATATGAAGAGGAAATGAGTGCATGGAATTCATCTCTTTGTAGGATATTTTCATATTAAGCTTCCTCAAGAAAAGATTTCTCTTCAAAATAGATATGTGTGAAAGGTTTCAAATGGGAATGTACTTCTTCTAGTACTGTAGTACCATCATTTCGTGAAGTATGCTCTCCTATAGAATCACTTAGGTCATAAAATGGTAATTGGGAAAACATATCACAAATTTCAGAACAACTTGTTGATTCAAGATCCATCAAAGGATTAGTAGAGTGATAAATATCGGAACCTTGAAACTCTTTAATTAGGCTAGAAGAAGATTGTTCGATATTATGATCAAAACTGTTCTCTTGCACTGCAGAAGATTCTTCTGAAAAAAATGATCCCCTTCATTATTTGATAAACTATGGTTTTGACATGAAATAGATATGGGTATATCAACATTTGAATTGGCCAAATCATCATATTGATTATGATCCATATCTAAAAAAGAGAAGGAATTCATTTCTATAATTTCTAAATCATCAGATTCTTCGTGCAAATCAAAACCCATAAGTGGATGATCATTGATGTACAATTCATTTTTATCATCTACTAATCGATTAGATCGATGTGAAACATAACTATTGAATTGAAACCATTCAAGTATTATAGGAGGATGCGGTAAAGGGAACCTACAATAGAGATTATAGTTCCTAATTGTAAAATCTTCTCATGATTCATCTTTTCTAATAGTGAGTTGCTTCCATTCATCACATAATATGACAAAATCGTAATGCCCAAAAGAAAGTGTAAACAGATCTGCAAAATGTTCAAAAGAATGGACAGAGGCAAAAGGTAGGGTTACACACCACTCTTTGACTCGTCCTTCGAATGTGAAGGCTAAGAGTCTGCACAAGACATCTTGATCCAAAATTTTATTAAGGAGACAATTATGAATCAATCGAAGAACATGTTCTTGTGCTAACAATTCTCCCTCACCATCGAATTTTACTTCTATTAGGTGCTTCAGCAAATCGGTTTGGACATGAAAGCTAATCTGCCTAGAAAAACAACTAAACATAGATTCTTGGGCTGGAGCCATTAAAAGATAATCTGATTAAAATAGCTCAAATGACCTTATATGTCGGATGGCCCTCCTTCTAGCACCATTTGTTGATGCCTCGGGGGTGCAGGGTAGTTGCAAAGTGCTAGAATGGGTGCAAGGCTCCCAACAGAGGGGGAAAACCCAGACTGAAAGGCTTCGAAAGACCCTATGCAAGGGAATTTCTATCCCCAACCTATTTGGTATGGAAATCTCCCATGGATATTTGGCCTCCGCTGGCACTCTATGAGTCGATGGGTTTGATCGATAGATCAAAGTTCAATAAGGAAAACAAAAGCTTAAAACTAAGTCTACTCTAACTTAACCTATTTAAGGAAAGAATCTAATCTAAGTTAGATCTATTCTAAGGGAAAAACTTGTTGTTGTGCATATCAACCTTGATGTGAGAAGAATAAGTGGGTTTATCAACTTCAACATAAATCTTAAAATGTGCATTCACTTATTCACTTAGATCATAATCCATTAATGAAAATTAAAAGAGAATAATTCAAGTAATTAAACCTGTTCAAGATCAACCTGAAATCACTGTGTTAATTGAAAAATTAACATTGATTAAATAGCATATGAATCATTTGCAGAAATCGATAAAGAAAATATCTTAATTAAAGAAATTTAACAAGATATTTTATACGTAGATCAGCCATAAGAGAAATCAGTACAACAGATCTATGCATTAATTCATACATGCAAAAGGGATCATACACTGTAGATGACAATTTGAAATAAGAAATCAGACACTGTCCAAGAAATTTGAATAATAAACAGGAAAAGATTCAATGATATTACTTCATTGCATTAATGAGGTCTGCAAACAAAATTAAAAAGCTCTGGTAAGATAGAGTATCCCTAGTCGTCTCCTGCTGATTCCTAATCCCAAAATTATCCACCTGCCTATAAAGAGAGGCATCCCTCCTTAAATAAGAACTACAACAGAGTACAAAATGGAGATCCTCAAAAATAGGGATTACAAAATCAAATATAACCTAACGTTTTAAGACATCTTGCCATTTGCCCCAAATCTCTAACAGCTCATTTATCATCGGATAATTTGCTGACTCAAGCCCCAACTGGGCATTGCACTCGAACATCTCCATCTCATTCTTTGCCAACTTATGCCATATGCGGATGAAGACTTGGATTTTACATTCCAGGGAAACCAGCTTCCTAATCAACTGCTCCACATCATCAACTTTGACCTCTTCTACAAGTTGAATTTGTTGCTAAACCTCGTCACACTTACGCTCGACTTCCTCAATATTCAATTTAGGTGGACAAGCATCTTCGATGAGCTCCACGGCAGGCAACTGGAGAGCCGGCATAACATTATCTGTTGCATACCATCGCCTGCTACAGATGGCTTGGGCTCTTTTGAGGATTTCTTCAACAGATTCATTGAATTCAAACCAAGTATTCAATGCACCTCTGATTTTCTTAAATTGAAAATTGTTAAGAATTGGGAAGCCTTCTAGAACGTCTTTGATGTACGTATGCCACTCAACAATGTTATCATATGCCTTGGAAGCCTACATCCTTTTGTCTTTCTACTCTTCAAGGGCACTAAACATCTTGCCAAAAGTAATATGAGTTTCTCTAATTTCATCCAATGTGCTAAATAGCTTCTCCAGGTACTCATGATACTCTTTATTGACTTGACAAGCCAAGTCTTTTAATTCCGAAGATGTCATCTTAAAGAAAGTGGAGGAGGCTGCACTTGCAGTTGCATCCTCACAGTTCTTTTGCAGTAAAGCAATTTTCAGAACATTGGCATAATTCTAAGCCTGTACCCTTCAAAGTTCAACCTGCAAAGATTGGTTCTTGCGCTCCCCATCTCCTACCTTATCCTCTTATTGGTTGTGGAACCAGATCTTCTAGTCTCATAGATGATATTGTATCAGCTGTGTTTGTACCCTAGTTCTATATGATATGTAAATGGACTGTACACTCACCCCAGCGGGGGGGTGTGGGGGGGCATCGCCCCCCCACAGGGTTCTAGGGGGGACCATCCCCCTAGCTGGGGGGTTTGGGAGCTAGTGGTCCCTTAGCGGGGGTTCGGGGGCAATGCCCCCAAAGAAAATTTTTGGGGCTGTTTTCGCCAGCTGTTTTGCGGGCCCATGGTTTTGGGTATCCCGTGGTATTTTCCCATTGTATTTCCCTTATAAAAGAAAGACATTGTAATACGGCTAGGGTTGTTGATGTATTAGGTTTTATGCATTGTAAAAATATTTGAGATCAGGAGAGAGACTGTGAAACAGAGAAGAGGAAGTGCAGCGGTTGTGCTGCAGGTTGTATCCCTTCGACTTGCTGGACGGTAATAATAAAAAGGACTGGCAAATTCAGTGTGGACGTAGCCCAAGTTGGGTGAACCACGATATATCTGTGTCTCTCTTGTAATGTGTATGTGTGATTATATTTGCATTTTCTGTTTATTGTTATTGCTCTGCGATCCTGTTTTTCTAACAATTGGTATCAGAGCCAAAGGTCTATTTGGCAGTTAAACCCGCAGGAAGCTAGGGTTTCTGGTTCGAGTGGGAGCAATGGCAGAAGAAGGAAAGTTTAAGGTCGAGAAGTTTAACGGCCAAAACTTTGGGTTATGGAAGATGCAAATGGAGGACTATCTGTACCAGAAGGATCTATTCCTACCGTTGGGAGGAAAAGCAAAGCAGCCGACGACTATGAAGGACGAAGAATGGGTGGTTCTTGACAGAAAGGCTCTGGGAACAATACGGTTGAGCCTGGCTTCGTCGGTGGCTTTCAATATATCAAAAGAAACGACAACAGAGGGTTCGATGAAAGCATTGGGTAAGCTGTATGAAAAACCCTCGGCTTCCAACAAGGTATTTATAATGAAGCGTTTATTTAATATGAAGATGTCTGAAGGTGGATCTGTTACTGATCATTTAAATGAGTTTAATACGGTTACAAATCAGCTAAGTTCTGTAAGTGTCAACTTTGATGATGAGGTTAGGGCTCTTCTAATCTTGTGTTCATTGCCAGAAAGCTGGAATCGCTTGGTCATGGCTGTAAGTAACTCTGTCTCTGGTTCAAACATCTTGAAATTTGATGATGTTATTGGTGTTATTCTTAGCGAAGAAATGCGAAGAAAAAGCACAGGTTAGACATCAGGTAATGCGTTGACCATGGAGAGCAGAGGAAGACAAAAGGAGAGAGGAAAGAGCCAAGGTAATCGTGGAAAGTCTAAAACAGGCAGATCCAAGTCCAGACTGGGAAAGATATAGTGCTGGAACTGTGGAAAGAAAGGACATCTGAAGAAAGACTGCAAATCTCTAAAGAAGAAAGGAGATGCACGGAAGGAAACTACCCAGGAAGCAAATGTAGCAGGTGATGTGTTACAAGATGCTTTGATTCTTGCATTAGATAATACTAGTGATTATTGGGTAGTAGATTCAGAAGCTTCATGTCATGCAACACCCCATAGAAAATACTTTCATGAGTATGTTCCTGGCGATTTTGAACATGTTTTATTGGGTGATGATGAGCCATGTAAAATTGATGGAATGGGTAAGGTATGGATAAAAGTTAAGAATGGAACTGATTGGTTGTTGAAAGATGTTAGGCATATTCCTACTATGAAAAGAAATCTGATCTCAACAGGGCAGTTGGGAGATGGCGGCTGTCTATCTACGTACGGAGAAAAGTAGTGGAAGATCACTAAAGGATCAATGGTGATAGCAAAAGGAGACAGAGTAGGTACGTTGTATTTATGTCCTCATAATACTGACCATTCTATCTCTTTAGCTTCCATAGGAACAGATACAGCATTGTGGCATCATAGGCTTGGCCAAATGAGTGAGAAGGGGATGCAGATTCTCCACTCAAGGAAGTTGCTGCCGGATTTGAAGCAGGTAAGTTTGGAATTCTGTGAAAACTGTGTTTATGGAAAACAGAAGAGAGTCAGATTTCTCAGGGTTGGGAAATAGAAGAAGAATGAAAAATTAGAGCTTGTGTATACAGATGTATGGGGACCGACTCAAGTACAATCTCTTGGTGGCTCATATTATTATGTTACATTTATTGATGATGCAACTAGAAAAACTTGGGTTTATTGCATTAGACAGAAATATGATGTGTTTGCTACTTTTAAGAAGTGGAAAGCTTTGGTTGAGAATGAGACAGGAAAAAGGTTGAAGTGTCTCAGATCTGATAATGGAGGTGAGTACTGCGGCAAGGAGTTTGATAGTTACTGTTCATACCATGGGATTCGTAGAAAGAAGACAGTCCCAGGAACACCACAGGAAAATGGTGTGTTAGAAAGGATGAACAGAACGATCATGGAGCGTGCAAGGTGTATGCGACTGCATGCAGGGTTGCCCTTACAGTTTTGGGCGGATGCTGTAAATACTGTTGTTTATTTAATAAACAGAGGGCCTTCAAGTGCTTTGGATGGTGGTATTCCAGAGGAAGCATGGACAGATAAAAAGGTAAACTACTCATTTCTGAGAACGTTTGGTTGTGAAGCATTTGTCCATATTGATAAAGAAAATAGAACAAAGCTTGAAGCTAAATCCAAGAAATGTACCTTTATTGGATATGGGGTTGATGAATTTGGTTATCGTTTATGGGATTATGAAAATAACAAAATCATCAGGAGTAGAGATGTGATATTCAATGAAAAGGTCATGTATAAAGATCAGTTGCAGGGAAAGAAACAGGAAAAGGAAAGCACGGAGTACATAGTGCTTGATGAAGTTAAAGAAAATGAAGTTCCGAAGGTGCAAGAAAATCAAGAGCAGCAGCAAGTACCTAAAACTCCTGCAACTATAAGAAGATCTACCGGGTTAAGTAGACTCCCTGAACGATACTCTCCTTCAATGTATTATTTATTGATGACTGATTCTGGTGAACCAGAATGTTATGAAGAAGCAATGCAGGTGGAAACTAGAAAGAAGTGGGAGCAAGGCATGAATGAGGAGATGGACTCATTGGTAGGAAACCAGACTTGGGATTTGGTTAAGTTGTCTGCTGGTAAAAGAGCATTGCAAAACAAATGGATTTACAGGTTGAAGGAAGAAGAAGGAGGTAAGAAGCGATACAAGGCCAGACTTGTTGTAAAGGGGTTTGCAAAGAAGAAAGGTATAGATTTTGATGAAATATTTTCTCCTGTAGTAAAGATTACTTCAATTAGGACTATCTTAAGTCTAGTGGCGGTAGAAGATTTGCATCTTGAACAGTTAGATGTAAAAATAGCCTTCCTCCATGGGGATTTGGAGGAAGAAATATATATGCAGCAGCCACAAGGGTATGAGGTCAAAGGAAAGGAGGATCTGGTATGCGGGTTGAAAAAGAGCTTGTATGGTTTGAAGCAAGCTCCAAGGCAGTGGTATCTAAAGTTTGACAGGTTTATGACAGAACAAGGTTATAGTAGATGTCATTCTGACCAATGTGTTTATTTCAAGAAGCTAGACAATGGAATATATATTATCTTGTTATTGTATGTGGATGACATGCTTGTTGCAGGGTCTGACATGCAGGATATAAATGTACTCAAAAGGAAGCTAGCTAATTCATTTGCGATGAAGGATTTGGGTGCTGCAAAGCAAATCCTTGGTATGAGAATAATGAGAGACAGGAAAAATCGCAAATTGACATTGTCTCAAAGTGAGTACATACAAAAGGTGTTGGAGAGGTTCAGAATGCAGAATGCAAAACCTGTAAGTACACCTTTGGCTAACCATTTCAGTCTAAGTAAGGAAATGTGTCCCAAGACACAAGAAGAGACAGATTACATGTCCAAGATTCCCTATCAATCAGCAGTTGGCAGCTTGATGTATGCCATGGTGTGCACAAGACCAGATATTGCACATGCAGTGGGAGTTGTGAGCAGATATATGAACAATCCAGGTAAAGAACATTGGAAGACAGTACAGTGTATTCTCAGGTATTTGAGAGGTACTACCACTGAGGCATTATGTTTTGGAGGTTCAGACATTGTTCTACAGGGCTATGTTGATGCAGATATGGCAGGTGACAAGGATAGCAGGAGGAGCACCACAAGGTATGTGTTTACTGTAGGTGGAATAGCAGTAAGCTGGATTTCGAAACTACATAAGGTTGTTGCACTTTCAACAACAGAAGCAGAATATGTTTCCATTACAAAGGCTAGTAAATAGATGATTTGGTTGCAGAGGTTTATGGAGGAAGTGGTTAAGAAGCAGAAGGATAGCAGATTATATAGTGACAGCCAGAGTGTCATTCACCTTGCAAAGAACTCAGCATTCCATTCCAGGACTAAACATATACAGCTCAAGTACCATTTCATACGCTCTGTTCTGGAAGATGAATTGTTAAAGTTGGAAAAGATACATACTAGCTAGAATCCTGCAGACATGTTCACAAAGGTAGTGACCAGAGAGAAACTGAGTTTGTGCTCGGTTTCAGTTGGCCTTCTAGCATGAAGGTGAAGAGGAGAAATTTGCCAAGTCCAAGTCCAGCAAGTGCAGCAGCGGTGGAGTTGTTGTGATCAGTTTCCAAGTGGGAGATTGTTGGTTGTGGAGCCAGATCTTCTAGTCTCATAGATAATATTGTATCAGCTGTGTTTGTACCCCAGTTCTATATGATATGTAGGTGGACTGTACACTCACCCCAGCGGGGGGGTGTGGGGGGGCATCGCCCCCCCACGGGGTTCTAGGGGGGACCATCCCCCCTGGCTGGGGGGTCCGGGGGCCAGTGGTCCCCTGGCGGGGGTTCGAGGGCAGCGCCCCCGAAGAAAAATTTTGGGGTTGTTTTCGCCAACTGTTTTGCGGGCCCATGGTTTTGGGTATCCCGTGGTATTTTCCCATTGTATTTCCCTTATAAAATAAAGACATTGTAATACGGCTAGGGTTGTTGATGTATTAGGTTTTATGCATTGTAAAGATCATTGAGATCAGGAGAGAGACTGTGAAACAGAGAAGAGGAAGTGCAGCGGTTGTGATGCAGGTTGTATCCCTTCGACTTGCTGGACGATAATAATAATAAGGACTGAAAAATTCAGTGTGGACGTAGCCCAAGTTGGGTGAACCACGATATATCTGTGTCTCTCTTGTAATGTGTATGTGTGATTATATTTGCATTTTCTGTTTATTGTTATTGCTCTGCGATCCTGTTTTTCTAACAATTGGTATCAGAGCCAAAGGTCTATTTGGCAGTTAAACCCGCAGGAAGCTAGGGTTTCTGGTTCGAGTGGCAGCAATGGCAGAAGAAGCAAAGTTTAAGGTCGAGAAGTTTAACGGCCAAAACTTCGGTTTATGGAAGATGCAAATTGAGGACTATCTGTACAAGAAGGATCTATTCCTACCGTTGGGAGGAAAAGCAAAGTAGCCGACGACTATGAAGGACGAAGAATGGGTGGATCTTGACAGAAAGGCTCTGGGAACAATACGGTTGAGCCTGGCTTCGTCGGTGGCTTTCAATATCTCAAAAGAAACGACAACAGAGGGTTTGATGAAAGCATTGGGTAAGCTGTATGAAAAACCCTCGGCTTCCAACAAGGTATTTCTAATGAAGCGTTTATTTAAGATGAAGATGTCTGAAGGTGGATCTGTTACTGATCATTTAAATGAGTTTAATACGGTTACAAATCAGCTAAGTTCTGTAAGTGTGAACTTTGATGATGAGGTTAGGGCTCTTCTAATCTTGTGTTCATTGCCAGAAAGCTGGAATCGCTTGGTCATGGCTGTAAGTAACTCTATCTCTGGTTCAAACACCTTGAAATTTGATGATGTTATTGGTGTTATTATTAGCGAGGAAATGCGAAGAAAAAGCACAGGTGAGACATCAGGTAATGCGTTGACCATGGAGAGCAGAGGAAGACAAAAGGAGAGAGGAAAGAGCCAAGGTAATCGTGGAAAGTCTAAAACAGGCAGATCCAAGTCCAGACTGGGAAAGATAGAGTGTTGGAACTGTGGAAAGAAAGGACATCTGAAGAAAGACTGCAAATCTCTAAAGAAGAAAGGAGATGCACAGAAGGAAACTACCCAGGAAGCAAATGTAGCAGGTGATGTGTTACACGATGCTTTGATTCTTGCATTAGATAATACTAGTGATTATTGGGTAGTAGATTCAGAAGCTTCATGTCATGCTACACCCCATAGGAAATACTTTCATGAGTATGTTCTTGGCGATTTTGGACATATTTTATTGGGTGATGATGAGCCATGTAAAATTGTTGGAATGGGTAAAGTATGGATAAAAGTTAAGAATGGAACTGATTGGTTGTTGAAAGATGTTAGGCATATTCCTGCTATGAAAAGAAATCTGATCTCAACAGGGCAGTTGGGAGATGGCGGTTGTCTATCTACGTTTGGAGAAAAGTGGTGGAAGATCACTAAAGGATCAATGGTGATAGCAAAAGGAGACAGAGTAGGTACGTTGTATTTATGTCCTCATAATACTGACCATTCTATCTCTTTAGCTTCCATAGGAACAGATACAACATTGTGGCATCATAGGCTTGGCCACATGAGTGAGAAGGGGATGCAGATTCTCCACTCAAGGAAGTTGCTGCCGGATTTGAAGCAAGTAAGTTTGGAATTCTATGAAAACAGTGTTTATGGAAAACAGAAGAGAGTCAGATTTCTCAGGGTTGGGAAATAGAAGAAGAATGAAAAATTAGAGCTTGTGCATACAGATGTATGGGGACCGGCTCAGGTACAATCTCTTGGTGGCTCTCATTATTATGTTACATTTATTGATGATGCAACTAGAAAACTTGGGTTTATTGCATTAAACAGAAATCTGATGTGTTTGCTACTTTTAAGAAGTGGAAAGCTTTGGTTGAGAATGAGACAGGAAAAAGGTTGAAGTGTCTCAGATCTGATAATGGAGGTGAGTACTGCGGCAAGGAGTTTGATAGTTACTGTTCATACCATGGGATTCGTAGAGAGAAGACAGTCCCAGGAACACCACAGGAAAATGGTGTGTCAAAAATGATGAACAGAACGATCATGGAGCGTGCAAGGTGTATGCGACTGCATGCAGGGTTGCAGTTACAGTTTTGGGCGAATGCTGTAAATACTGTTGTTTATTTAATAAACAGAGGACCTTCAAGTGCTTTGGATGGTGGTATTCCAGAGGAAGCATGGACAGATAAAAAGGTAAACTACTCATTTCTGAGAACGTTTGGTTGTGAAGCATTTGTCCATATTGATAAAGAAAATAGAACAAAGCTTGAAGCTAAATCCAAGAAATGTACCTTTATTGGATATGGGGTTGATGAATTTGGTTATCGTTTATAGGATTATGAAAATAACAAAATCATCAGGAATAGAGATGTGATATTCAATGAAAAGGTCATGTATAAAGATCAGTTGCAGGGAAAGAAACAGGAAAAGGAAAGCACGGAGTACATAGTGCTTGATGAAGTTAAAGAAAATGAAGTTCCGAAGGTGCAAGAAAATCAAGAGCAGCAACAAGTACCTGAAACTCCTGCAACTGTAAGAAGATCTACCGGGTTAAGTAGACTCCATGAATGATACTCTCCTTCAATGTATTATTTATTGATGGCTGATTCTGGTGAACCAGAATGTTATGAAGAAGCAATGCAGGTGGAAACTAGAAAGAAGTGGGAGCAAGGCATGAATGAGGAGATGGACTCATTGGTAGGAAACCAGACTTGGGCTTTGGTTAAGTTGTCTGCTGGTAAAAGAGCATTGCAAAATAAATGTATTTACAGGTTGAAGGAAGAAGGAGGAGGTAAGAAGCGATACAAGGCCAGACTTGTTGTAAAGGGGTTTGCATAAAAGAAAGGTATAGATTTTGATGAAATATTTTCTCCTGTTGTAAAGATTACTTCATTTAGGACTATCTTAAGTCTAGTGGCGGTAGAATATTTGCATCTTGAACAGTTAGATGTAAAAACAGCCTTCCTCCATGGGAATTTGGAGGAAGAAATATATATGCAGCAGCCACAAGGGTATGAGGTCAAAGGAAAGGAGGATCTGGTATGCGGGTTGAAAAAGAGCTTGTATGGTTTGAAGCAAGCTCCAAGGCAGTGGTATCTAAAGTTTGACAGGTTTATGACAGAACAAGGTTATAGTAGATGTTATTCTGACCACTGTGTTTATTTCAAGAAGCTAGACAATGGAATATATATTATCTTGTTATTGTATGTGGATGACATGCTTGTTGCAGGGTCTGACACGCAGGATATAAATGTACTCAAAAGGAAGCTAGCTAATTCATTTGCGATGAAGGATTTGGGTGCTGCAAAGCAAATCCTTGGTATGAGAATAATGAGAGACAGGAAAAATCGTAAATTGACATTGTCTCAAAGTGAGTACATACAAAAGGTGTTGGAGATGTTCAAAATGTAGAATGCAAAACCTGTAAGTACACCTTTGGCTAACCATTTCAGTCTAAGTAAGGAAATGTGTCCCGAGACACAAGAAGAGACAGATTACATGTCCAAGATTCCCTATCAATCAGCAGTTGGCAGCTTGATGTATGCCATGGTGTGCACAAGACCAGATATTGCACATGCAGTGGGAGTTGTGAGCAGATATATGAACAATCCAGGTAAAGAACATTGGAAGGCAGTACAGTGTATTCTCAGGTATTTGAGAGGTACTACCACTGAGGCATTATGTTTTGGAGGTTCAGACATTGTTCTACAGGGATATGTTGATGCAGATATGGCAGGTGACAAGGATAGCAGGAGGAGCACCACAGGGTATGTGTTTACTGTAGGTGGAACAGCAATAAGCTGGATTTCGAAACTACAGAAGGTTGTTGCACTTTCAACAACAGAAGCAGAGTATGTTGCCATTACAGAGGCTAGTAAAGAGATGATTTGGTTGCAGAGGTTTATGGAGGAAGTGGGTAAGAAGCAGAAGGATAGCAGATTGTATAGTGACAGCCAGAGTGCCATTCACCTTACAAAGAACTCAGGATTCCATTCCAGGACTAAACATATATATCTCAAGTACCATTTCATACGCTCTGTTCTGGAAGATGAATTGTTAAAGTTGGAAAAGATACATACTAGCCAGAATCCTGCAGACATGTTCACAAAGGTAGTGACCAGAAAGAAACTGAGTTCGTGCTCGGTTTCAGTTGGCCTTTTATCATGAAGGTGAAGAGGAGAAATTTTCCAAGTCCAAGTCCAGCAAGTGCAGCAGGGGTGGAGTTGTTGTGATCAGTCTCCAAGTGGGAGATTGTTGGTTGTGGAGCCAGATCTTCTAGTCTCATAGATAATATTGTATCAGCTGTGTTTGTACCCCAGTTCTATATGATATGTAGGTGGACTGTACACTCACCCCAGCGGGGGGGGTGTGGGGGGGCATCGCCCCCCCACGGGGTTCTAGGGGGTACCATCCCCCCTGGCTGGGAGGTCCGGGGGCCAGTGGTCCCCTGGCGAGGGTTCAAGGGCAGCGCCCCCGAAGAAAATTTTTGGGGTTGTTTTCACCAGCTATTTTGCGGGCCCATGGTTTTGGGTATCCCGTGGTATTTTCCCATTGTATTTCCCTTATAAAAGAAAGACATTGTAATACGGCTAGGGTTTTTAATGTATTAGGTTTTATGCATTGTAAAGATCTTTGAGATCAGGAGAGAGACTGTGAAACAGAGAAGAGGAAGTGCAGCGGTTGTGCTGCAGGTTGTATCCCTTCGACTTGCTGGACGGTAATAATAATAAGGACTGGCAAATTCAGTGTGGACGTAGCCCAAGTTGGGTGAACCACGATATATCTGTGTCTCTCTTGTAATGTGTATGTGTGATTATATTTTCATTTTC
Organism: Larix kaempferi; assembly: GCA_027924585.1. Lineage (NCBI taxonomy): Eukaryota > Viridiplantae > Streptophyta > Pinopsida > Pinales > Pinaceae > Larix > Larix kaempferi. The sequence continues at coordinate 2,279,621 of BSBM01000506.1, forward strand.
TGTTTATTGTCACTGCTCCGCGATCCTGTTTTTCTAACAATTGGTATCATAGCCAAAGGTCTATTTGGCAGTTAAACCCACAGGAAGCTAGGGTTTCTGGTTCGAGTGGGAGCAATGGCATAAGAAGGAAAGTTTAAGGTCGAGAAGTTTAACGACCAAAACTTTGGGTTATGGAAGATGCAAATGGAGGACTATCTGTACCAGAAGGATCTATTCCTACCGTTGGGAGAAAAAGCAAAGCAGCTGACGACTATGAAGGATGAAGAATGGGTGGTTCTTGACAGAAAGGCTCTGGGAACAATACGGTTGAGCCTGGATTCGTCGGTGGCTTTCAATATCTCAAAAGAAACGACAACAGAGGGTTTGATGAAAGCATTGGGTAAGCTGTATGAAAAACCCTCGGCTTCCAACAAGGTATTTCTAATGAAGCGTTTATTTAATATGAAGATGTCTGAAGGTGGATCTGTTACTGATCATTTAAATGAGTTTAATACGGTTACAAATCAGCTAAGTTCTGTAAGTGTGAACTTTGATGATGAGGTTAGGGCTCTTATAATCTTGTGTTCATTGCCAGAAAGCTGGAATAGCTTGGTCATGGCTGTAAGTAACTCTGTCTCTGGTTCAAACACCTTGAAATTTGATGATGTTATTGGTGTTATTCTTAGCGAAGAAATGCGAAGAAAAAGCACAGGTGAGACATCAGATAATGCGTTGACCATGGAGAGCAGAGGAAGACAAAAGGAGAGAGGAAAGAGCCAAGGTAATCGTGGAAAGTCTAAAACAGGCAGATCCAAGTCCAGACTGGGAAAGATAGAGTGCTGGAACTGTGGAAAGAAAGGACATCTGAAGAAAGACTGCAAATCTCTAAAGAAGAAAGGAGATGCACAGAAGGAAACTACCCAGGAAGCAAATGTAGCAGGTGATGTGTTACAAGATGCTTTGATTCTTGCATTAGATAATACTAGTGATTATTGGGTAGTAGATTCAGAAGCTTCATGTCATGCTACACCCCATAGGAAATACTTTCATGAGTATGTTCCTGGCGATTTTGGACATGTTTTATTGGGTGATGATGAGCCATGTAAAATTGTTGGAATGGGTAAGGTATGGATAAAATTTAAGAATGGAACTAATTGGTTGTTGAAAGATGTTAGGCATATTCCTGCTATGAAAAGAAATCTGATCTCAACAGGGCAGTTGGGAGATGGCGGCTGTCTATCTACGTTCGAAGAAAAGTGGTGGAAGATCACTAAAGTATCAATGGTGATAACAAAAGGAGACAGAGTAGGTACGTTGTATTTATGTCCTCATAATACTGACCATTCTATCTCTTTAGCTTCCATAGGAACAGATACAGCATTGTGGCATCATAGGCTTGGCCACATGAGTGAGAAGGGGATGCAGATTCTCCACTCAAGGAAGTTGCTACCGGATTTGAAGCAGGTAAGTTTGGAATTCTGTGAAAACTGTGTTTATGGAAAATAGAAGAGAGTCAGATTTCTCAGGGTTGGGAAATAGAAGAAGAATGAAAAATTAGAGCTTGTGCATACAGATGTATGGGGACCGGCTCAGGTACAATCTCTTGGTGGCTCTCATTATTATGTTACATTTATTGATGATGCAACTAGAAAAACTTGGGTTTATTGCATTAGACAGAAATATGATGTGTTTGCTACTTTTAAGAAGTGGAAAGCTTTGGTTGAGAATGAGACAGGAAAAAGGTTGAAGTGTCTCAGATCTAATAATGGAGGTGAGTACTACGGCAAGGAGTTTGATAGTTACTGTTCATACCATGGATTCGTAGAGAGAAGACAGTCCCAGGAACACCACAGGAAAATGGTGTGTCAGAAAGGATGAACAGAACGATCATGGAGCGTGCAAGGTGTATGCTACTGCATGCAGGGTTGCCCTTACACTTTGGGCGGATGCTGTAAATACTGTTGTTTATTTAATAAACAGAGGACCTTCAAGTGCTTTGGATGGTGGTATTCTAGAGGAAGCATGGACAGATAAAAAGGTAAACTACTCATTTCTGAGAACGTTTGGTTGTGAAGCATTTGTCCATATTGATAAAGAAAATAGAACAAAGCTTGAAGCTAAATCCAAGAAATGTACCTTTATTGGATATGGGGTTGATGAATTTGGTTATCGTTTATGGGATTATGAAAATAACAAAATCATCAGGAGTAGAGATGTGATATTCAATGAAAAGGTCATGTATAAAGATCAGTTGCAGGGAAAGAAACGGGAAAAGGAAAGCACGGAGTACATAGTGCTTGATGAAGTTAAAGAAAATGAAGTTTCGAAGGTGCCAGAAAATCAAGAGCAGCAGCAAGTACCTGAAACTCCTGCAACTATAAGAAGATCTACCGGGTTAAGTAGACTCCCTGAACGATACTCTCCTTCAATGTATTATTTATTGATGACTGTTTCTGGTGAACCAGAATGTTATGAAGAAGCAATGCAGGTGGAAACTAGAAAGAAGTGGGAGCAAGGCATGAATGAGGAGATGGACTCATTGGTAGGAAACCAGACTTGGGATTTGGTTAAGTTGCCTGCTGGTAAAAGAGCATTGCAAAACAAATGGATTTACAGGTTGAAGGAAGAAGAAGGAGGTAAGAAGCGGTACAAGGCCAGACTTGTTGTAAAGGGGTTTATACAGAAGAAAGGTATAGATTTTGATGAAATATTTTCTCCTGTTGTAAAGATTACTTCAATTAGGACTATCTTAAGTCTAGTTGTTCGGGTACACAGGGTACTACCAAAGGACCGAACACCAAGAGCAACTGCTTCACATAAACAGATCACAGATCAACACACCGATGTTTTGACGTGGTTTAAACCCTCTTGAGGGAAACACTCCACGGCCCCGGCCAAATAGCTTCTACGGGACAATTTATTATGCAAAGAAAGAAAGTTACAAATGAGCTTCTCATAATCGATCAACTAAACAATGACCCTCCATGCTCTTTAAATAGAGATCATGGACCAATCGGGTGTTAAGCCACGGATCAAGGTTAGGTTTGATCTAAGAGAAGTTGAGCCGTCGGATCACTCTATGTCGGAAACATATCGTGACCGTCGGATTAAGTATATACAAATGCATACTAATGCATACTAAAGAAACACACTATCCCTAACGGATATATTACACAAGTTGATCTTAACTAACTCCTAAGTGTCTAAATATCCTAACATCCCCCCTTAAGAACAACTTGGGATAGGATTGAAGGATTTACAAAAGTGACACTATTAGGAGAAGGAAGGAGGCATTAGAGCCTATCCCCCCTTAATGACAAGTTCCTGAACTCCTAACATAGATCGAAGTTTAGAAAACTTCGCTTCTGTAAGAGACTTGGTGAAGATGTCTGCAACTTGATCATCTGTAGGGCAAAAGAGCACTTCGACAACACGATCATGAACAAGATTTCTGATGAAGTGCATATGTAGCTCAATGTGTTTGCTGCGTTGATGTAGAACTGGATCTTTGGCAAGCTTGATGGCACTTTGATTGTCGCACCAAAGTGGAGTAGGCTGCTGCTGCTCGAATCCAAACTCTGAAAGGATCTGTCGAAGCCATAAAGCTTCCTGACTGGCATTAACTGCTGCTCAATATTCTGCCTCTGCTGAAGAAAGAGCAAGAGCTTGTTGTTTCTTACAAGCCCAAGTAATAGGTCCAGATCCCAGACTGAAAACATAACCTGCAGTAGACTTTCGATCATCAGGATCGCCGGCCCAATCTGAATCAGTGAAACCAACCAACAAAGGTTTCCCCCTTGTACTGTAATGAATCCCAAACTGAACTGTACCTCGAATATATCGAAGTATTCTTTTAGCTGCTTTCCAGTGACTTTCATGAGGTGTCTGCATATAACGGGCAACTCGACCAACGGCAAAGGAAAGGTCAGGACGAGAATGAGTCAAGTATAAAAGACTACCAACAAGCTGACGATACAATGTGGCATCTACTTCAGGTGAAGTACAAGTGGCAGAAAGTTTGACTCCAGACTGGAAAGGAGAAGGGGCTAGTTTACAATCTTCCATGTGAAAGCGACGAAGAAGGTCACAAGCATACTTAGACTGAGAAAGAAAGATTCCTTCTTTGGTTTGCAGAACTTGGAGACCAAGAAAATAATGCAAATGTCCTAAGTCTGACATTTCAAAAGTTTGTTTAAGACTGGATTTCACATGGGTTATATGCTTAGGGTCACTACCAGTAAGAATAAGGTCATCAACATATAGAACAAGTATGATGAGATGGTTTCCTACTTTCTTGGTATAGACATTGGGGTCAGAATGGCATCTAGAAAAACCAGTGTCAAGGAGAAAGTTATCCATTTTGGCATACCAAGCTCTAGGAGCTTGCTTAAAGCCATATAAGGATTTCTTAAGGCGACAGACAAGGCTAGAGTTATTCTGAACATAGCCAGGAGGTTGTTCCATGTAAATTTCCTCCTGTAAATCACCATGTAAGAAGGCAGACTTGACATCCATTTGATGGACTTCCCAGTTGCGTAAGGCTGCAAGGGAAAGAACAAGGCGGATGGAGTTCATTTTGGCGACGGGAGCAAAGGTTTCATTGTAGTCAATCCCTTCAACTTGGGAAAAACCTTTGGCAACTAACCTTGCCTTAAGTCTTTCAACACTTCCATCTGATGCATACTTAGTTCTGTAGACCCATTTACATCTGACAAGTTTTCTTCATTTTGGAAGAGGTACAAGATCCCAAGTATCGTTCGTCATTAAGGAACGATATTCTTCATCCATGGCTGCATCCCAATCTGGATTCCCTGAAGCTTCTGCAAAAGTTTCTGGATCATGATTCTCGGAAACTTGAGCCAAAAGAGAAAAGGCTCGCTGAAACTGAGAACGTGTTCGACGTTGATCTCTAGGATCACCGGCAAGATCACCAGCTGCTTCACATGTTGAACGGACCCATCGAGGAAGCACTTGTGCTGGTGCAACTGGAGGAACATGAGCAAGCAGAGGTGGATTTTCATCCTCACTGTCATCATCAGAAACTAGAGTTGGAAACCTGTCAAGGAATTTGGAAGAAGAAGAAGAAGGCACAAACGCCGAATTAGGCTCGCAGGCCAAAGATGGCACACTCGTCGAGTTAGGCTCGCAGGCCAAGATATTTTCATCAAATTTAACATCTCTTCTAATGATTATAGCATGAGAAGGTGGTTGAAGAAGTCTATAACCTTTTACATCTTCAGAATATCCAACAAATATGCACTTTTCACTTTTAGGCTGCAATGCTTTCCGTTTTTCATCCGGAATATGAGCCCATGCTTCACTACCAAACACACGAAAGTGACTTACATCAGGTTTAATTTTACTCCATGCTTCTTCCGGTGTTATACCTTGTAATGCTTTTGTGGGGGTGCGATTAACTATGTAATTTGTACAATTAATGGCTTCAGCCCAAAATTGAAGACTTAGTCCCTTAGATTGGATCATACAATTAGCCATTTCTTTTAAAGTGCGGTTCTTCCGCTCAGCTACACCATTTTGTTGTGGTGTATATGGAACAATGTGCTGTTGTTGGATGCCTTGTTCAGTGCAGAAAGTAGTGAACTGTTTGTTAACATATTCTCCTCCATTGTCAGATCTTAACTTGATAATTTGATGACCAGATTGTTTTTCAACAAGGGCCTTGTAGGCCAAGAACATGTTAAATACTTCGCTCTTGAGTTTTAGGAAATAAACCCAAGTGCGTCTGGTGTAATCATCAATGAAAGTTAAGAAATACTTGAAACCAGAAAAGGAAGCAGATGGAAGAGGACCACACAAGTCACTATGCACAAGCTCCAAGGGAACCGAGGCGTGCCAAGAGGCACGTTTGTCAAAACTATCCCGATGATGTTTTCTGAGTACACAACCGGAACAAACACCATCTCTGCAAGATACCATCGGAAGACCTGTCACCATATTTTCTTTACATAGTTGTTGCAATGAGCGATAATTTAAGTGACCAAATCGCTCATGCCAAAGTTTGCTCAAGTTATCACTATGAGCAACAAAAACTGAAGGGAAAGGTGATAACCCAAAGTTGTTAAACTTGTACAACCTGGTAATATCATCAACAATTCCGGTAGCTAGAACCTGTTGAGGATCTTTAAAATCCTTGATTACAACTTGGTGAGGTGTAAAGGTCACAGTTTTACCTTCACCAGAATGAGTGATCTGATAGACTGATAACAAATTACAGGAAATTCTTGGAACACATAGTACATCACTAAAATGACCATTATCTACTGGAACTGTTCCATCTCCTACAACATTTAGAGATCTATCATCACCAACAAATATTTGTTTGGTGTTACATTCATGCATAGTAGAAAAGATGGCTTGATCCTTAGCCATATGATAAGATGCTCCAGAATCAATGAGCCATTCATTTGAAGTAGAAGAAGAAGATGCATTATAAGAATAACAAGAAGCACAAAGTGCATGTCCATGAGAGGCAGATTCTGAAGGCGAATCTAGGCTGATGTGGTGCTTCTTCATTGCTGCTTCCAAGGCTGCCATCTTCTTGAAACACTTAGATTCATCATGATTATCTTTCCCGCAATAGTTGCAATGACGCTCAGTCTTCTTGCCTTTTGGCTTGGATCCTTTGTCATTTTTTAAAGAAGGAGCTGACTGAGAGGGTTTTGGACCCTTGTTTGACTTATTATTGCGAAAATTTTGTTTCTTGGGAGGCTTGGACTTTTCTTTCTGTTGGGACAATAAGGCTTTCCCAGATGTATCTGCATTGTTGATTATTCCAAGATGAATGAGTTTATCTTGTTCCCTAATCAAGGAATCACAAAAGGATTCAAGATTAGGCTCTTGATAGCTAGCTGCATTCAAGGACGCTTTCATGGAGTAAAATGTAGATACAAAAACAGAATATGCAGGTCCAAGTTTGGAAAGAATATGATAAATGCACTGTTTGACTTCCCTCTCAATCTTACATTCTGCACATAAGAGTTTAAGAGTTTTGTACTTAGATAAATAATCTTGAATGCATGAAAAGTCACTTGGATTTAAAGAAATCAACTCATTTTCGAGTTGATGACCTCGAATTTCATTGTGTTTACCAAACACAGTTTCCAACTTGTCCCAAGCAGCATTAGGTTCATCAATTCCAGATATGTGGAATCGCAAATCAGTAGAGATTGACATCCCAATCAATCCACGAGCTTCATCACATCTATTTGCCCATTTTATTTTCTTATCATCATCAGTGGGTTCTTTTTCTTTCCCTGTTGTTATTCTGAAAAGTCCCCTACTTCGTAGAACATCCTCCATACGAGATTTCCATGAGAAATAGTTGGAACTGTTAAGTAGAATATCACAAAGGGCGGCCATATTTATAAATTAATGGCTGTAAAAGTAGAAATAAATAGTCTGAATGTGAAGAGCTCGAAAAAATAGGCTGTTTCAAAAAAAACGGCACTGAAAACGGACTCTGTATGATGAAGTTATGCTTGAACAAAGAAACTGATGAAGATGTCCCCAATAGTGACGTGGTAGCTAGAGAATGTCCAGCAAAAAAGAACCCCCCTCTTCCCAAGATGAACCTTTTGACAATCACTTTACAAAAAAGTTGCTTTTAAGTGAATCACTTTTGTAAAATAAGTGATTTCACTTTTACAATGATATTACTTTTAAATAGTGCAACAATAAATAAAAAGCTTAAGTGACTCACTTGTATTTTTATTTTTTATTATTTAAGTGAGATGCACTTTTACAATAAAGTAACTTGAAAATAGAAATTGCATGCACTTTTCTTTTTAAAAGTAACTTCCTAAGACTTGAACTCAAGACCTATTAAGGAATAAAGCAACTTTGGACCAAGTGAGCTAGTTTAAAAGGTATGTAAAATATGGAAATGAGGAAGGGGACTTCTTTTTTTTTTTTTTTTTTTTTTTTACTCTTCTTGCTCGGTTTGCGTGCTTGCCCTTTTTCCTGCAAAACAAACCACAAAACAAAACAAAAAAAACTTGTTAGCTTGCCCGGAAAGTCTGCGTTTTCTCTCTGTTTCTGATTTGCCGAGATCGCGCAAAGTGCACGGCAAAGAGCATACGCAGCCGAAAAAACCCTTTCCCTTTCTGTTTCTGATTTGCCGAGATCGCTCAAGGTGCACGGCAAAGAGCATACGCAGACGGGAAAGCAACAATCCGAACCAAAAAAAATCTAACCGTAAAAAACAAATGAAATATGAGACTTTTTTCTTTTCAAAAACGAAATAAAAAAATGCGTCACTGTAACATTATACCTTCAGATCTGATGAAATACGCGTTTCTGGAGCAACCGGGAACCGTTTTCGATCAAACGAAAACTATTTTTCAATGGAAACGACACTCCGGACGCAATGGAACACTTTCCACAGCCCAGAAATGCACAGAAATATCAGAACTAGAAACCCTTTCGAGTTTCGGCAACAGCAGTTCAAGATCTAGATCATAACCGGAAGCGGCACTTCATAAAAGCTCTGATACCATGTTCGGGTACACAGGGTACTACCAAAGGACCGAACACCAAGAGCAACTGCTTCACATAAACAGATCACAGATCAACACACCGATGTTTTGACGTGGTTTAAACCCTCTTGAGGGAAACACTCCACGGCCCCGGCCAAATAGCTTCTACGGGACAATTTATTATGCAAAGAAAGAAAGTTACAAATGAGCTTCTCATAATCGATCAACTAAATAATGACCCTCCATGCTCTTTAAATAGAGATCATGGACCAATCGGGTGTTAAGCCACGGATCAAGGTTAGGTTTGATCTAAGAGAAGTTGAGTCGTCTGATCACTCTATGTCGGAAACATATCGTGACCGTCGGATTAAGTATATACAAATGCATACTAATGCATACTAAAGAAACACACTATCCCTAACGGATATATTACACAAGTTGATCTTAACTAACTCCTAAGTGTCTAAATATCCTAACACTAGTGGCGGTAGAAGATTTGCATCTTGAACAGTTAGATGTAAAAACAGCCTTCCTCCATGGGGATTTGGAGGAAGAAATATATATGCAGCAGCCACAAGGGTATGAGGTCAAAGGTAAGGAGGATCTGGTATGCAGGTTGAAATAGAGCTTGTATGGGTTGAAGCAAGCTCCAAGGCAGTGGTATCTAAAGTTTGACAGGTTTATGACAGAACAAGGTTATAGTAGATATCATTCTGACCACTGTGTTTATTTCAAGAAGCTAGACAATGGAATATATATTATCTTGTTATTGTATGTGGATGACATGCTTGTTGCAGGGTCTGACATGCAGGATATAAATGTACTCAAAAGGAAGCTAGCTAATTCATTTGCGATGAAGGATTTGGGTGCTGCAAAGCAAATCCTTGGTATGAGAATAATGAGAGACAGGAAAAATCGCAAATTGACATTGTCTCAAAGTGAGTACATACAAAAGGTGTTGGAGAGGTTCAAAATGCAGAATGCAAAACCTGTAAGTACACCTTTGGCTAACCATTTTAGTCTAAGTAAGGAAATGTGTCCCAAGACACAAGAAGAGACAGATTACATGTCCAAGATTCCCTATCAATCAGCAGTTGGCAGCTTGATGTATGCCATGGTGTGCACAAGACCAGATATTGCACATGCAGTGGGAGTTGTGAGCAGATATATGAACAATCCAGGTAAAGAACATTGGAAGGCAGTACAGTGGATTCTCAGGTATTTGAGAGGTACTACCACTGAGGCATTATGTTTTGGAGGTTCAGACATTGTTCTACAGGGATATGTTGATGCAGATATGGCAGGTGACAAGGATAGCAGGATGAGCACCACAGGGTATGTGTTTACTGTAGGTGGAACAACAGTAAGCTGGATTTCGAAACTACAGAAGGTTGTTGCACTTTCAACAACAGAAGCGGAGTATGTTGCCATCACAGAGGCTAGTAAAGAGATGATTTGGTTGCAGAGGTTTATGGAGGAAGTGGGTAAGAAGCAGAAGGATAGCAGATTGTATAGTGACAGCCAGAGTGCCATTCACCTTGCAAAGAACTCAGAATTCCATTCCAGGACTAAACATATACAGCTCAAGTACCATTTCATACTCTCTGTTCTGGAAGATGAATTGTTAAAGTTGGAAAAGATACATACTAGCCAGAATCCTGCAGACATGTTCACAAAGGTAGTGACCAGAGAGAAACTGAGTTCATGCTCGGTTTCAGTTGGCCTTCTAGCATGAAGGTGAAGAGGAGAAATTTGCCAAGTCCAAGTCCAGTAAGTGCAGCAGCGGTGGAGTTGTTGTGATCAGTCTCCAAGTGGGAGATTGTTGGTTGTGGAGCCAGATCTTCTAGTCTCATAGATAATATTGTATCTGCTGTGTTTGTACCCCAGTTCTATATGATATGTAGGTGGACTGTACACTCACCCCAGCGGGGGGGTGTGGGGGGGCATCGTCCCCCCACGGGGTTCTAGGGGGGACCATCCCCCCTGGCTGGGAGGTCTGGGGGCCAGTGGTCCCCCGGCGGGGGTTCGAGGGCAGCGCCCCCAAAGAAAATTTTTGGGGCTGTTTTCGTCAGCTATTTTGCAGGCCCATGGTTTTGGGTATCCCGTGGTATTTTCCCATTGTATTTCCCTTATAAAAGAAAGACATTGTAATACGGCTAGGGTTGTTGATGTATTAGGTTTTATGCATTGTAAAGATCTTTGAGATCAGGAGAGAGACTGTGAAACAGAGAAGAGGAAGTGCAGCGGTTGTGCTGCAGATTGTATCCCTTCGACTTGCTAGACAGTAATAATAATAAGGAATGGCAAATTCAGTGTGGATGTAGCCCAAGTTGGGTGAACCACGATATATCTGTGTCTCTCTTGTAATGTGTATGTGTGATTATATTTGCATTTTCTGTTTATTGTTATTGCTCTGCGATCCTGTTTTTCTAACACCTCCCAAATCCTCCTAAGATCATCAACATAAGTATCATGCTCCTCTTTAGTCTTTGCCAAATCTTCCTAAAGCTTCTCCACTTCTTCCCTCTTCTGATCAATTTCTCTATTGAGAACCTGTATTGAATCAAGGTTTGGACCTGCAAATGCTCCTAAGGTTGTAGCTGTCTCAATTGATCCTTTCTGAGGGTCATTGGCTTGTTGGGCCCATACTATCTGATTAGGAACAGACACCTCTAAGCCATCCTGATCAAGGCTTCTCTTCTTACCCCTCTTTACCACTGCCTTATTATCCTTACTGTAGAAGTAATGTCCAAGAGGGACTACTTCATCATCCTCCCATTCAGTTATTATTTCAGAAGTGAGTGAAATAACAATTTCTATTAAAACCAATGAAGGAGTCTGGGTGGCCATGGAATTTGGTATGGGCATATTAACTTGAGTGACCAAGGGGGTAGAGACAGTCTAAGGAATTGATGAGATGATAGTAGGAGAAGGGATTGAAGTGAGAGCTTCATAAAAGAGAACTTGGTCACCATTAGCAACTGATGGTAATGAAGAAGGAGTTGTGAATGATTCACTCTCAGTAGGTAATGATGAAGCAGACATGGGTAATTGCAGGAGGTCAGTCGAAGACTGGGCTTCTGCAAATATAGAGGAAGGAATAGAAAAAGATACTGAGTTACTAGGAAAAGGGGTGGCCCTATGAGTCAAAGTATGAAACAACTGTGAAATGGAGAAAGATGGCATTACCCCTGCAGGCAAAATAGAAAGATCCTGGATAGATGGTAACAAAAGTGATGAAATTGTGATGTCAATGGTAGTAGAGGTAAGTTCCAAAACTGGTTGATCAATATCAGAATGGTCCATTTCAATACTGTCCAACAAGTCCATAAGTGCCTGTGAGTTGTCTATCACTTCCTTAGTGACTTCTTCCATAACTTTGTCAGTTACCTTTTCAGTTACTTCTTTAGTCACTTGAACTATAGCCTGTGGCTCATCTTCAACATTACTGTCAATGAGATCAACAATGGGGATTTTTTATGTGGAAACCTGAACTTTCTGTCTCTTAGGAGGATTACCCTCAACCATTGTCAAATCATCTACTACCTGCGAAACTGCAGCAGTCACTTGAACATCCATAATGACCTTAGGTGGTTCAATTGTCTTAGTATCCAATACTAAAGTCAATTTTGCCAAATGCTACTGGAAATTCTGAGATGTCTGCAACAAAGATTTAACCTGCTCAGTGGTTTTGATCTGAAGAGGTTCCTCCGTGGGATTTTTACCTTTGTCTCCATCTGTATAAGTAAGCATTAAGGGAGCATTGGCCTGCTGAATTTGCTTTTGTTCTCTGTTCCTTTTAACCTGTTCAATGATATTCAACTCCATGGTTCTTTGCCCATAAACCTGAGCCTTTATTTCTTTCTGAAATGCCATAATATGTTGTTTCTCATCCAAGCTCTTGGCTCTTGCTAACACCTCAGGGAAGGTGTTCACCCCTCGATAGATGGAGTCATCTGGGAGATCTTCATGGACATAGTCCATTTTCTTGTGATACTGCTTGAAGTGTGCATCCAAGAATTTCTTAGGATCATGCTTTCTTTTGGGTGCTTTTCCCAACTTCAAAGGATCCAACTGATCACCAAGTACAGCAACCCAAGTTGAGGTAGGAATAACTAGTGGGCCAAGGTTTAGAGAGAACTTAGGCCAACTTCTCTTTTTAGGACCAGTAAGTTTCTTGTAGACTCCATCAGTGACAGTCTGATAGGAAACTTCTTGAATAACCAACCTGTCAGGTACAATTCTTGGCAAAAGGTGAACAATGTCACTTCCCCAAAATCTTATGTATGCAAAGGACTCATAAACATACCAGTCCCCAATGGTTTTGATGAAGGTTCTGGCATCTGCTGAAAAGGCAGGAGCTTCCTGCTGAAATATTTTAAAATAAATGGTACCCATGAAGTGTTCACAAATTTCATAAAGCAAGGGTATATAGTTGCTTTCCCATAGTGCAGAATGATATATTTGAACTGGTGGAACTCGAGGGGTCCAATTCCACCCCAAGTTAGGATATTGAAACTCAGCGCAGAAGACATCAAGGATGTAGGTTGATAGGTAAAAATGTGGCTTCTTTGAGGCAGGTGCGTTTTGATAGTCTGGAATTTGTGTCTTAATTTCGGAAGATAGGATGGATTCCCAAGGAAATGATTCTCCTGTTGTTAACACGTGATGGGCTATGGGATCCCATTCGGCCTTGAAGACTGAACAATTAGGGAGACCAAAAAGTCTGCAAAGCATGGCTGCAAGTAAAGAGTAAGGTTCCTTGAACCAAATAATGGTATAAAGGTCATCCACCTTGGGCACAAAACTATTAGGTTTAATCATCCAATATTTCATCATCTCGTCGAAATTATATCTGGTCTTGGAGGATTGAATGAATTCAAGACTCAAGATCTGTATAGCCGGCTTGAGAGCAAAAGCTTTGATAAAAACCTCTGGGCAAAAGGTAGTCAATTGTGACCCTGCGCAATCATTAAATGACCGGTCTTTGGTATTGGCATTTTCAACAATCCACTTTACAGGGTCTGTATAAGGTAAGATGGCAGGGCGGGCGGCAATGGCATGGATTTGGGAAGCCCTAATTTTTTCATAGGCTGGCCGGTCTTGTTTGATGTCTGAAAGGTCATCGTTGTCAAAGATTGAATAAATTTTAGCCTATTCTATTCGAAAATTCTCGGTTACTCTTTCTCTGGTGTCTGAGAAATGCTAAAATTGGGATCTTTGGTCAGTGAATCCTTATGCAGTGCCTTGGACTAGATAGTTCAAGACATTCTGATGAAGGTTTTGGGAAATTCTGATAAATAAAGAAATGAAAGTAAAAATCGAACCATAAACAGGAAAAGCGCGAAAAAAAGATGCCAAATTCATAACAAACCAACCTGATTTCAGCTGAAAACTGTGAAGGTGACCCTGGTAACAAATCAATAGTAAAATCCACGTAGGAGCGTAAAAATCGACAGTAAAAGTGATAACAAAAAATCAGAAAAATCGTTCATTTAAGGTTTTTTCGACCGGATGAGATCTGGACCGTAGATCTAGGAAGAAACGAACGGCCGAGATTACTCCTGTGGGATACGGGATTCGGGGTCAAGTTTCAAAATCTCATTTTATTCAACGTTCCCGAAATCCGCAATTCGAAAATGCAGGTTGCGGGTTTTGGGTTTTTCGAAACTTTACCAAATAAGCAAACCCATTTCTGAAATCCGCAATCCAAAAATGCGGGTTGCGGGTTGCAGGTTTCGTGAGCGAATATAAATATTAAAACAAGATAACTTTTCCCACAACCCGTAGCCCACAATTTACGGGTTGCGGGTTTCAGAAACACACAACACAATTTATTGATGCAACGAATTCCCGCAACCCAAAATCCGAAATTTCAGGTTTCGGGTTTCGGGATCGAAGTTCATGAAATACTTAGACAATCTTCCCGCAACCCGCAATTTCGGGTTGAAGGTTTTAGGTTGACAAAATGCCAAAAGGAAAACAAATGATTCCCGCAATCCACAATTACAGGTTGCGGGATTTCGGGATTTCAGAATTTCGAGATTTCGGGATTCGCAGTAAGAAAATGATTTAGGACAAAACCTAAGTTTTTCTGCAAATCAAGAAAACAACCAAAAGCTTAGAAATTTTCAAGGGGAGTCATAAAGACAACCAAGCAAGCCAAACAAAGGGTATGATGCAATAGCAAACCAAAATTTAAAACTTACCCAAATTCTTTTATATTTACATCAATGGGGCTCCCGTGATCAGGATGAATCATGGGATCTGTTGTGGCCACAACATAACTGTATTCATGTCTCGTCGAATGTGCAGGTATTGAATAGATTCAAAAGACCTTTCTAGAAGACGAACTTGTCAGAAGAGATGGAGTAAAGTGGGGTCGTGGATAGCGTAGACCCGGTTAAGATGAGAAACCACAAGTTGCGAATCCAGATGGATAACAACATGGTTCATACCCAGGGAAAGAGCATCCGTTAGGGTTCCAATCACCGCTTGATACTCTACAGTGTTGTTGGTTGTGAATCCTACACAAATTCCTCCTGAGCTAATGAGCTCGTCGGTTGGGGAATAAAGTACCCAAGCTACCAAAGCAAGGTTACAGGTATGCCGGCTAGTGCCGTCCGCAAATCCATAGCAAGTTGCCATCTACACATGCAGACAGAACATGGTATAAGAAACGAAACAAGACCTAGACAAACTAAAACAAAAGTGTCACACCACACAAA
This sequence comes from Larix kaempferi, assembly GCA_027924585.1. Taxonomy (NCBI): domain Eukaryota; kingdom Viridiplantae; phylum Streptophyta; class Pinopsida; order Pinales; family Pinaceae; genus Larix; species Larix kaempferi. Next base: position 2,294,823 of record BSBM01000506.1, read on the forward strand.
ACACACACGCCATGTACAGTATATACAATATATCTATGCGTGAAAGGATCAGGCATAGTACCTCTTCAGGTAGAGCCCATTGCGGGGCTCACCCAAAGATATCCCATCATAGTCCTCTAGTTCGTAGGCTCCCTTGTCCAGAACATGTTTCACTATGTACAGTCCATGCCACATGGACTTGAACTTACCTGCCCCCAGCTTGTCGCGCCTTTGGTCGTATGTGAGGACCAAATCACCCTCGTTATAGATGCGGGGTTTGACCGACCTGTCGTATTGTGCCTTGATGCGCTTCTTGTGTGCCTCGTTGGTAAGAGCAGCATCACGGCGAGTCTCGTCAAGTTTTGTTAGGTAAAGGAATCGCTCTTCCTTGGTAGTGGTGTTCGGAAGAAATTCAATTGCGAGTTTGAGTGATGGAATCTCGCACTTTATCAGTAGGATTGCCTCCAATCCGTAAACTAACAGGAACGGTGTAAATCCGGTGGTTGTCTTAACGAAGGTCCGGTATGCCCATAGTGCAGAAAAGAGCATGTTGTGCCAGTTAGACTTGTGCGTACCCACCATGCGTTGAATCATGGTTTTCAAGACCTTGTTAATGGCCTCTACTTGTCTGTTGGATTGTGGGTAGTAAGGGGTTGAGTTTTCATGGCGAAAACCCAATCTGGTGCTCAATTCGTCAACCATGTGGTTCTGAAAGTGAGATCCATGGTCAATGACTATGGCTTGTGGAACTACGAACCATGAGATAACATGATTAAACATGAAGAGCACGGTGGTCTTGCCGTCGTCAATATATGTAGGCATAGCCTCAGCCCACTTTGTAAAGTAATCCACGGCTACTATGACGTAACCATGCCCCTCGGCCGAGTAGGCTTACAGTGCATGAAGTTAATGCCCCATTTTGCAAAAGGGCCAACAGTAATAACCAAGTGTAACGGGGTTGGATGGGTGCGCTTTTTCATTTGAAAATGCTGGCATGGGGGACATTTTTTAACGGCCTCGATGTAATCTTTAAAGATAGATGGCCAATAATATCCCGTGCGTAGTATCCCCTGGGCTGTAGCCATCCCAGAGAGATGACCGCCACAAGCCCCAACGTGACAGTCATTCAAGACGTGTTCAGCCTCCTCATGTGTCAGACATCGTCGAAGAACCGAATCAATACCAGGATGATATAGCGTATCGTTAATGATCAAGTAATACTTAGCGTGGTGGTGGATACGACGATGATCGTCAAGAGACAGTTGGGGGTTGAAACCTTGGGTTTGAAGATATAAGGTAATATCTCCACAGCATGGGTCAGACGTGCTGATAAGGAACAATGATTTGTCTGGAAGAGAATCATTGGGCTCAGATCCTAAATCGACATAGGGAAGGTCGCAAATGAGATCGGCAAACACCAAAGACTTCTTAGACTTGGATTTCTCGAAGAGGAGGTCGAACTCCTGAAGTATCACGATCCAGCGTGAATACTTGCCCCCAAGTACTTGCCATGTCAAAATGTGGTACATGGGGTTTGAGTCAGCAATGATGGCGGTGGTGCGGAGCAGTATGTAATGATAGAACTTTTGGATGGCGATGACTGTCACAAGAGCGAGTTTCTCGACATGTGAGTAACAAGTTTCAGAGTCAATAAGACCCTTACTGAGGTAATATATCACATGTTCCTGGGCATTGTTGTCCTCCTGCACCAAGACCATGGCGACCGTGGTGGCAGAAGCGGAAAGATAAAGAATGTAATCTTTGTAGTAATTGGGCGGTTGGAGCACAGGGGCATGCGTAATTGCATGTTTCAAATTATCGAAGGATTGTTGCGCTTGATTGTCCCAAATGAATGGGACGTCCTTCTTTAGTAATCTCATGTATCCCTGTGTCTTCTGAGCGAATCTACAGACAAAACGTCGTAGGTAAGTTTCCTTCCCTTGAAAACTTTGTAGTTCTGTAATGTCGGTAGGAGGTGGGAGAGCAACAATGGCTTCCACCTTCAAGGGATCAATGCAGATCCTGTCCTTCGAAACGATAAAACCTAGGAGGAGTCTAGACTCGACGCAGAAGATACACTTGTGAGGGTTCAGGTGGATATTATACCGCCTGCATTTGAGGAATACAACCATCAGATGATCTATGTGGAACTCACGCTGCCGTGAATGGGCAGGTAGGTCATCAAGGTAAGGTTCCACGAAGTCCTTCACATCATGAAAAGCGTACGACATGGCCCACTGGAATGTGGCACCAGCATTTTTGAGACCAAAAGGGAGCTTGCAATAATAAAACATGCCCCAACGGCAGATGAAAGCTGTCTTATGTTGGTCGGCCGAGTGGGTCTCAATCTGGTTGTAACCGGAAAAGCCATCCATGAATGAAAAGATAACACTTCCAGCACAATTGTCTATAATTTGATCGATAAAGGAAGTGGGGTAGTTGTCCTTAGGACAAGCCTTGTTCAAATCCTGATAATCGACACAAACACGAATGGTGCCCTGCTTTTTAGCTACAGGGACAACATTTGAGACCCATTCTGTTAATGGAACTGGGTAAATAAAGCCAGCCTTCAAGAGCTTCTCAATTTCTTCCTTGATTGTTGTAGTTTTTCGAGGTGTACCGGTCGTAACTTTTGGCGGACTGGTTTAGCATTGGGATAGGTTTTGATTTAATGTGAAACAATAGCAGGGTCTATCCCGGCAATTTCCTCGTAGGTCCAAGCAAACACATCTCGAAATTGCTTGAATAAGGCCGTAAAAGTAGTAATCTTTTTAGGGGAACATTTATGGCCTAAACGAATATGTTCCACTACACCAGGGGTAACCGAGATGTCAATTGGGGTGGTGGCTTCGATGTTTGCCAAGTTCAAGTTGCCCTCAGTATCAGTATGACACATGAGTATCGGGGACTGAGGGTAAGGGTAGGCATCTGGCATAAAAATAGTGGTGATGTTGTTCTCTACAGAATCCAATGGGGGAAGGAAAGGCGATCGATGGTGGAGGTATTCCCATGGAGGATCATCCACACTCATAATCTCCATGATGGACTCGTTAGACGGAAAAGTATGGACCAGAGGATCGGGTAAGGATGATTTTCGTTGTAGAGAATAGGATGTAGAGGCCACAGCCAAGTGGTCCTCGGGTGCTAACCGGATAGACTCATAAGTGAGTTTAGTGGGTGAAAGAGGCATGGAGTATCCAATCAGGTGCATAGTGGCTTTATTAGGTATAATCCATTGATCGTTAGAGTTGGGGAAAGATGAAATCACAGAGGAGATCATGTTCATTGTGGCAACATGGTTAGGGGGATCCGAGGTTGGAAAGACACCCATAAGAGATGAGTCTTTTATGATGTCGACCCCCATGCTCTCATACAGCTGCGAAGATTGTCCAAGCAATGGGACATTATCACCGGGATGAGTAGCGGTGTCCGGAGTGCAAAAGTCCAGTTGGTCGACAGTGACAATTCGGCCTTGGTGGGGGAATTGCACTATGCAGAAGACAGATGACGCGACTGCAGTCATGGCGTAAAACCAATTACGACCAAGTAAGAGATTATAATCCAAAGGGGCTGCGACTACTTCCATGTTAATGGTTGCGGTCTTACCCCCCAACTCGACTGCCAAGGCTTGTAATAGCCCATGGGGTTGAAAGCCACGACCGTCGAATGCTTTCAAGGTGGTGGGAGAACGGTTCAGTTTGGGAGAACCAATGGCTCTCCAACATGACAGCGACATGACCGAGGCAGAAGCCCCTTCGTCTAGTACAGTACGATGGACTATTTTCCCAGCAACGTTCATAGCAACTTGAAATGCAAGTTGGTGGGAAAGCCTCGGTTTAAAATACTCAAGTCGAAACATGATCGTATTCGAGGATTCCGGGTCTATTGCACCGATGGCAACCAGAAGAGTCTTGCATTGATTAGGACAATTCTGCAAGACCTCTAGCGTCGACATGGGACAAGGAGCTTTCACCAAGTCCTCTACAATATTGTAATTCTGAGATGCCCGAGCATTGGGATTGAAAACTACTTTCTGAATCGTGCTCTTGGGCGGATGCAAAACTGAATCTAAAGAAGGCTTCTCAATGGTGAGAGAGGCCTATGGTATGGTAACATCAGGCACAGAAGTGGAGACATTTTCAGTATTACTTCCAACGGGTTCCTTCGGAGGGACTGAGTCATATGAACGTGATCGTGTGTTCAAATTCATCGTCTCACTATGCGTCATGAGAACATGCGTGGTGGAGGATGCCTCATCGTGTGCAGGGGAGGCTTGAGCAATCAAATGTTGATTCTGAGTAGGGAAGGGATCATTGAGAACTGCGGGAGTAGATTTTCCTTTGAGAAACTTCTGTACTTCGTCTCGGTGGGGACATTCTTTGGATTGCGGGAGCTTGGTTTTGCATTTGAAACTTTTCCGTTCCACAACCTGCAACCCACAAATGCGGATTGCAGATTGCGGAAGAGTTATTCAAATAAGCGCACTTTACGCGCCCGCAACCCGCAATTGCGGATTGCAGGAAGGTTTTTACTCTACGATGTGTTTTATGTTTCGCAACCCGCAACCCGCCATTGTGGATTGCGGATTGCGGAACGTTTTGGTCACTTGTTGAGTTTGTTCTCTCCGCAACCCGCATTGCGGATTGCAGAATGCACATTATTTTCATTTTTATTTATCTGTTTTGATTCATTTCAGTTGGTTCTTATCATTTCAGTTGGTTCCAAAATCTCAGTGGTTAACTTAACATGTTATGTTTCACATTCCCCACCTAGATTTGGTCATAACTGCATAAGTTGATTTATTTTATTGGTTTTTGGAGATTTCAAAGATCTTGTCATTTGATTCCGACTATTGTGTGTAATGATTGCTTATCCTTATTTGAACTTGTTTGGGTCATTTACATGCTTCAATTTTGACTAATTAAATTCATATGATGTTTCGGTAGTCTTGGCAACAATTTTGAACTTCATTGAATCAATAAGTTTAAAGAGCATCTTGACGGGTTAGAATAATTTGATTGAACACTCATTTTTAATCATTTTGATTTGTGACTTGAAAGGGTGTATATCAAATAATGGAACTGTGCATTTAATTCTCAACTTTGAAAGGATTACTGAATTTTATTAAGCCTTGAATATTTGATAAAATTTGTCCTTTTGGGAAAATCTATAATTTTATGACAAAGATTTTTCAAGGCCTTGTTATGTATAATTCAATTGAATCCTAAAAAAAAACATACTTTCAAACCATGGAAAGAGTCAATAATTTTTCATTAAGCAAAGTATTATATTTTACAAAGAATAATTAGCTTTGCTTGTTGATAAGATTATTATTATTGTTTAAATTATATTTGATATACTTTTAAAGGACAATATTAATAATTTATTTATATAATTGGCTTTTAATATATCATGCTATTTACAATGTTAATGCATAGTATTTCACCAAACCCTAATTTGTTGTTGTTGTGAAGGATTAAATTTAAAAACAGATCATATCTCACACCTGTAGAAGACATGTTTTTGCGTGGAGGATTGTGATCAAACCGTGAGGACTTAGCTCAAATGATTGAAAACCCACTTCCCAAATGGGATCATTTACCCCTACTTGTGAACATTTTTCAAATCTATCAACATTTTGAGAGAAAAACGTGACTGAACAGAGGTGATTTTTCCATAAATTCATTCCGATCATTTTTGCATAGTTGAACGAACCAGACATCTGGGGATTTGATGCTATCCTTCCCATTGCTCTTCACTTCTATAAATTCGACCTCAGCATTTTGAGAAAGGAGGAGAGGAGGTCTCTAAAGAATGGAAGGATTTTCATTCTTCCTATATCTGCATTCTTCTTGCAATGTTTTTGTTGACAAGGAAGAAGGAGGAACGCTGCTACCAGAGGGAGTGGATGATTTATGTATGATAGAGAACTAAATTTCTTCTTTCTCTGCTATGATTCTCTTGATATCAATGTCTTGTGTTTAAGATATTGGAGATCATCGGCTCTATTTGGAGTGGCTTTTGATTATCAATTTGAAGCTTTGTAAATGTTTTTATCAAGCTGAGATGGTAATACAATTTCTTTTATGCAATTATTTTCCATTTGTTCATGTGCATTTAATCAGATTTTTCTTTTTGTGCACAAATCGGATCATAATCGGATTTAAGCAATTTTCTATATGTTTATAGTTTATGTGTTAACCTGGTTATGTTTAATCATTGCATAAATGATTCTATGTTCAAACAATTTTAGCATAGTGAAGATAATGTTTTACTTCTCATGTTAGAATTGATGTGCTTATGACATCAATGTTTAAATGTTTTTAAATCATTGTTGATCTAATTATTCTTTTGAGCATTAAATCATTCTCTCCATTTTTTTTAATTACTTTGCTCTTGGGATAGATTACTAATTAATATTTAATTTAGCTATTATTTTACTTTAATATTTTTAGTTTAAATCTGTAATTCTGTAATTATAGAATTTCTTCTCATAGTTGCGAAATTATTAATTTTAGTTTGCATATTAATTTTAGATTGCATTCAAATTACATTTAGGATTAGTTTCAGATTTAATTCAAAATCTCCCTTTTAAGGAGCAAACTCACCAACTCAAAGAGTGCCAGCGGAGGCCGAATATTCGTGGGTGTTAACCACTCCATACAACTCGAGAATATGGTAATATTTGCGTAGGATTATCTAAAGCCTTTGGTTGGGTTTTCATCCCCTGTTGTTTGCCTTGGACATTATTCCAGCACATACACAACCGAGGCATCAACAGGGCCTCCATCACTGCCACCGGAAGGGTCGGGGCCTCCGCCACCACCGCCACCGGAAAGGTGTGGCCCTCCTCCGCCACCTCCACCAAAATAGGGTGGTCCTACGCCACCGCCACCAGAATAGGGTGGTCCTCCACCATGAGGTGGAGGCCCGCCGCCACCGGGGGGGTGGTCCTCTGCCTCCACCACCACCATTGGGAGGGGGTAGGCCATGGTTTCCAGAATGAGGTCGTCCTCCACCAGAAGGTAGAGGTCCGTTGCCTCCGGAATTATATGGGGGCCTTCTGCCTCCAGAGGGAGGTGGAGGGGGACCAAACGGGGGGGGTGGTACTTGAGGAACGGTTGGTGGGGGTCCATGTTGTAAAACATTTTGATGCCCCCATAGAGTGTATGGGTTTCCGGGATAAGGTATCCCGTATAATGTATTTCCAGGATTGAATTGTCTCGACACAGGGTGAAGATAACCTGGATACGCTTGACTCCGTGGTGGTTGAGTTGAATGGGATGGTCCCCCAATATGGGATCATCCCGTGGTCGATGCTCCAGCGGGTAGGGAAGTTCCAACGGAAGGACCGAGAGGAATTCCTTCTCTAGTATTATGGTTGAGAGACAGGGTTTTCCCCTCAACAGCTCCAGTGGGTAGGGAAGTTCCAACGGAAGGACCGAGAGGAATTCCTTCTCTAGTATTATGGTTGAGAGACAGGGTTTTCCCCTCAACAGCAACGTGCTGACCACTAATCAAAGGTTGACCCAACGCGGATTGTTGATTACCTACTGTGGGATTAACATTACTCGCAAGAAAATTAGGGGGTAAAGAGTATCATCCCTGCGAGTTTTGGGGTGGGGGAAGAGTGGGTAGTGTTCTCATAGTAGTAAGAGGAGTGTTGGACTATTGTCCTTCAACAGGTTGAGTCGTTTGGGGTATAACACCGGTCTCCTGTCTAAGGGGTGTACTTGTAGGAAGTGAGGGTTGACCAGGTTCATAAGTGGTCATGTTGTGGATGGATGGTTCCGGCGAGTCATAAGATAAAGTACGAATCGGGATCTGTCGATATGCAGGTAACGTCGGGTCTTCAACCCTTCGTAGAAGATTTTGTCTTTAGAATTCCTCGCCCATGGCACGTAATCAATTCAAGCGATCATGAAAGGGTACGAAAAGCTCGTCAGGAGTGGGCCAATCGAGTGGGAATGTAGTGGCAAAATGGACCACTTGTTGACCTAGAGATGTTTACCAAAAGGGTGCAGTTGGACCAAATGCAACTGATACAGGGTCATCCTAGGAGGGATTTAACCATTCCACAGATCCAGGCTCTCCTAGTAAAATGGGAGGGAGAGGTGCATCTTGTGAAGTGGAAGTTTTCGCCTCTTCTCCCTTTGATGGGTTGGAGGTGGGTGAATATGAAGGGAACATGTGTGCTCCAACATTCAAAGTAGGGTTTTCTACTTCAGGTGACACGACCATGACATGTGGGTCCATTCTTACCTTTGAAATTACCTCCTGATTAAGGGGATATTCGGGTGGTAAGTTCAAAATCCTACGGGACCTTCTCCAAGGAAAGTCAGCTAGAGTGACTGAAACAGAGTTTCTCTTACGAGTATTCTAAACAAAAGAAATGTAGTCCAGAAAAATCTACACAAACTAAGGCCGCAAGCAAACTTATGTGATAGGTGTGGATTCAAAAGTCTGGAACCTCACAGGATTGTCAAGGCTTTGCAACTCGCTATATACTGCAGGGTCCAACAGTAAAACGCGACAAGGAGGATTGGAACCATACCCTTGCCTAAATACCCTACTACTTGGATGACACATGCGTAGTAATTTCCCCGAGTGTTGTTATCGGTGTATTGCTCTTCCAAGACGGCCAAATGGATAGCTCGGTTGGTTTCAGGAATCCTAAGAGTGTCTCTCGATATACGCAAGGTACGTGGGAGCTCAAATTCGTGTTGGTGTTGTCTAATGCACAACCGTACGACATGAGCACTTCCAATATACTACCGAGTACGTGAAACACCTTTCGATATATGCCAAGTACGTGAAGTGCCTTTTGATATACCCTAAGGTACGTGAAAGAGACTTCGATATACTGGTTGGTACGTGAAAGAGCTTCGATATACCAGTCGGTACGTGAAAGAGCTTCGATATACCGGTTGGTACGTGGAAGACTTACAATACCCCCGGGATGCAATGCAGGAAAATAACGACAGCTGCCATGTTTTAAGACGCCGGAACACGTCTCTAACTTAACACACAAGTTACTAAATATTTTACCCTAGTTCTACCGTTAATTTTATCTGGACGGTTAGGTGATTGCATGAGGTGAGTACATAAACGTAAGCATAATGCAAGCCCTAAATACATGAAAAAATGTACTTTTTCTTTTGATGAAATCTATGTACGGGAAGGAGAAATCTTTTCCAAGCGGTTTTACCAAAACAACAAATTTCAACAAAATCCCAAATCTACCAAATTTGACAATGAAAGTACTCTTTTCGTTTTTTTCGAGCAAAACATGAAAATCAACAAGCACATCAAGAACAAATCAAAGCTTTTCTTTCTGTCTTTTCGAATCAAAAAATGAAACTAAGTGATGAAAAGAGAGAATTTCTACTTATAGCACATTAACTCTTTAAATTTCACTATGATGGCCTAAAAGCATGAAAAAACAAAAATGCATATAACTTTCTCAAGCATGGAATCACTTTTGCAAAAACTTCATTTCACTTGGATTTTTCAAGAAAATGAATGGCTCATAATTCGTGAAAAACACAAATAATTGACTTTTCCTTCAAACTTTCCAAAAGACTTACGAATGATAAACTCCAATGCATGAAACAACTTTTACAACAATTCTCAAATTAACTTGAAAAGAGGTAAAAAATGAAGCACTTTTTGATTTTCCAATGAATGCACCAAGACAATGCTTGACAATAATAACGCTTTCAAATATAAATGGATGAAAAGAAGAGATTATTCGCAGTACTCTAATCATTCATAAATTCACAAGAAAATGACAAGCACTCATATGAACCAAAAACGCATGAGACACTAAAAAACAAACGGATGCAAGGAAAACTAAAAGATGTGGGCCAAAAGAGGTCTGGAAACAGATCCAATGCAATGACTAGATCCGGTGAGGAAAGGAGGGAATGCAAGGTTAAGTGGATGAAGGTGGGGGAGACTAAAGTGTCCACCACTACCAAGTCTCAAAGTTGTCCAAAATGGGACCCAAAACCAATCCAAACACTATCAACGCAAAAACACAAGATCCTTGTCTAGAAAGTGCAGCACAGAGAGGTATGAAAATCAAACCAAACTCAAAAATGGAGAGGGGATGACCCAAGCCCTAGGCTTGAGTTATCGGCGCAGCCTATGGTCAGGCACAGAGCACCCGGCGCAATTTATGTGCAGATGATCGGTGCTGGCCGTGCAAGATGCAAATCTGGGTTTAGCGTCGAAGGTGCAGGTTACAGAGAGGTAAAAAGTGCCAATGAGAGGACGGAGCTCTGGCTGTACTTCCCAGGTGCGCCGAGCGAAATCCCAATGCAAAAAATAAAAATATCTCCAAAGATGAGCAATGAAAAGGTTTGATAATTACATACAGACTCAGGGAAAGCTAACAGGGTCTTCAACAAGAAGATCTGATGGTGAAAAAGGCTTAGGAGGCAAATAAAATGGCTCACAAAGAAATCAAAGAAGATGATATTCAAATTGAAAACTTAAAACAACGTTCGTATCTTCCCAGTATGGCCGCCAAATTTGTTATTGGACAATCTACCGAAAGCAGACGTAAGGCATGATCTCCCTAGTTCAATGTGAATCTAGAACAAACCAGATAGAATACAAATCTACCTTACTAGATCCAATTAGAGATTGAGAGATGTGGACATCTTACCTTTCAGATCTGTAGACCTTTTTCTCCCTCATCGCTCCAAGCTCCACGGTTGTTAGATCCAAAGCTGCAAGACCTGTCAGAACATGCAAGAGACAAACAAGAAGTAATAACACATCTACACAATAATTGATCTAAGTAAACGGTTAAGGAAGTAAACTATAAATATCAATTAACAACAAGACATTTATGGAAAGAGTTTTGTATTACTGTATAAAAGTGGAAATACATAGAAAAGTGAGGATTGCAACCAATCCCTAACGTTGCAATCTTCCTCCAACAAGCCAAGCCAATGCCTCTAAGGAGAAATGGGTGCCTCCAATGGATGAGTGGTGATATCCTAAGCTTATTTCACCAGCATATGGATGCTACAGCCTTCCTCCCTTTGGAATGTAGAGGGATCTTGTATTTATAGGACCAAGTGGATAGAGTAGGTTGAGGATCATGGGGAGAGGGCTAAGGGATCTTTCCTCAAGGCTACGGAACCGAAGGCCATCTCACCTAGGAGTTAGGGATAGAGATCCACTTCATCCAACTTCTAGAATTCGCTCGAAAGCTACCTTTATCTCATTAAACTGACTCCGGCGCAGTCTGCGTGAGGACAACTTGCGTCGGCGCTTCTTGCCGAAAGACAACATGCGCTGGCCTAATTAGGAATGTGGATAAAGGACATCAACTTGCTCTAATTGACTAACTTGATCATGGGACTTCAGGGATTGAAGCACTGAGTTGATATATGTCTCATGATGGTGAGATTTTGGGTGTAACAGAAACCCATCCTTGCTCCAGACTGCATTCCATTTGTTGTTCTTGCTCCTGTTGTGCTTGTTGTCATCAACCAAATGATAGTTGTCTTTAACCGTATATTGACTAGTCTTTCCCCATCCCCTTTTATCCATCAATTTGCGGTGCACTGGAGTTGCACCGTGGAGAGAAGAGAGGAGAAGTTGGAAGTCTGTTCTCAGATGCTCCGAGATCTCCAAGTCTTTCCAGCAAGCCCAGCGGCCATGCCTAGTCCAGGTAGATAAGTCAAAGAGAGTGCGAAAATTTCCATTATCCATCCATATTTTTAGATCAGCGAAGGCTTACGAAGATAAGGGGGGGTGTGTTTCGCTGAACTTGTCATGCCATATACTAATTTTTTTGCCACTTCCTGGGATCCAGAATAGGTGGTCCTGGATAATGAAAGTCGCTTTTTGACAGAGGCCCAGATAAGGGAACCGGTTTTGTCCTGCTCAATGATTTCTACACATCTTTTCCTGTTGCCGTGCATATATTTTTTACAAAGGACTTCTTTCCACCAAGATTTATTGCCTGAGATTGTTCTCCAGAGAATTTTTGCTCCCAAAGCTATGTTCATGATTGCCGGATCTTTGACACTAGCCCCCCCCCCTGGCCCCAGAATTTTTGGGACTGTAGACTAAATCCTAGTTTATCAAGTGAAATTTCTTAGCATTATTTGACTTGCCTCCTTGCCACAGAAACGTCTTTAACTCTTTAGTAATATATTTGATCACAGTTTTGGGAGCTAAGGAAATGGAGTAGGTGTACAGGGGGTAAGCTGAAAGAAACGATTTTATGAGGACAAGTTTTCCGGCCGGGTTTAGCCACCTGGAGCCCCATGAGGATATCTTTTATTTTATTTTATCAATCAACCCATGCCAATCTGCAACTCTTTTTTTTCCTTTGAATATTGGGATGCCAAGGTAATTGAAGGAGTTCCAATCAATGATCCCTTCAAAACCAAAGATCTTAGCAATGCGAGCCAAGTTTCCAGTGGGGCAGTTCCAACCATAGAATTTTGATTTTCCTGCGTTTATTTTTCCATATGATGCTTTGAGGAAGGTACTCAGCGCATTATTGAATCTTTCAGCGATGATAATGGAGGCCCCCTCTAGCAAGATCGTATCATCAGCAAATTGTCCATTATTGGCGGCTTTTACCCCTCTAGCTATTTTCAGACCGTTGAGCTTGCCAACTTCTTGCATGAGCTGAAGTTTTCTGCTCAAAGATTCGACCACCAAGAGATAAAGAAAAGGAGACATGGGGAAGCCTGCCTCATTCCTTGGGAGACTTGGAAAAAAATTACTAGGCCTACCATTGATAAGTGGAGCAATCCAAGGGCTGCTAATGCAGGCTTTAACCCATCTTACAAATCTATTAGAGAATCCAAATTTAACCATAATTTCAAACATGAAGGAATGATTTACTCTATCAAAAGCCTTAGCCATATCTAGTTTGATCGCCATACCTTGCTGTTGTTTTTCCATGCTTGAGTGAATTGCTTCCTGGATGATGATAATGTTGTCTAGGATCTGTCGCCCTACAATGAAGCCTCCCTGTGTCTCGAAGATGAGGCGGTTCATGATTCTTTTCATCCTTGTGGCTAGGATCTTGGAGAGGATCTTGTAAGAAATGTTTCAAAGAGAGATCGGCCTGAAGCGATCAATAGTGAAGGGTTTTTTGTCTTTTGAGATCAAGGAGAGGAACAATGAGTTGGTTGCTCCACCAATCTTGTCTTTCTTCCGAGTCCAGTTAAGCATTCTTTTCAGATCATATTTGATTATTCCCCATGCTGCTCTGTAAAAGTTTATAGTGAAGCCATCCGGACCAAGGGATTTGTCCGGTTAGAGAGACCAGATTACATTTAGGATTTCGAATTCCAGAACTGGTTTGGCAAGCTCTCTGTTTTCTACATCAGAGATCAGCGAAGGGATGTCGTGAAGAAGAGTAGCTTGAGCTTCCAGATCTGCTTCGTCTTTGTCAGTGTAGAGATCCCGAAAGTGGCTAAAAGCATGGCTTTTAAAATCTTCTTGATCTGTGATTTTGATCCCATTTTGATCTTTCAGCTCAGTGATTGCATTGTGACTAAGACGGATCTTTGTTTGCTTGTGGAAGTAGGTGGTGTTGTTGTCTCTGATTTTTTACCACAATTGTCTCGATTTCAGTCTCCATAGATCTTCTTCCTGTTTGGCAGCGATGAGGATTTTCTGATTTAACTCCTTTTCAAGGCAGAGGGAGAGAGGCGTTACATCTTCAAGATCCATTTTGGATTGGAATTTAGCAAGATTCGATAGGAGAGAGAGTTTTAACGTACCAGGGTTCTTGAGAGAGGATTTTGCCTAGTTTTTAAGTGCATAGTGAATGGAGCGGAGCCTGGTTTCCCAGATGTAGCTTGGAGAGCCAACACATGGAGTGTTCGAAGCGTTATGAACAAGGACTAAGAAGTTTGCATCCTGAATCTAGAGTGGGTTGAATCTGAAGGGGATGGGACCAAGGCTGACCGGTATGGAGAGGGTTAAGGAAATAGGTTTGTGATCAGAGGTGGCTGAAGGGATGATAAAGGAGGCGGGGAGGAGATTTTTCTACAGGAAAGAAGTGCTAACCAGAAATCTATCCAATCTGGCGGCAATGTGTCCAGCTCCAACTCTTCTATTGTTCCAAGTAAACTTCCCGCTCTTCGGTTGGATATCTAGAAGATACAAATCTGAGATGAGATCTTCCATCCTTTCCCCAAACAGATCTCTGACTTTATTACCTCCACACTTTTCATTCTGAGATTTGGTCACATTGAAGTTGCCCGCGATGATTAGATCCTTGTCTTTTAACTCCCCTTTTAGGTTGGAAAGTTCATCCCAAAACTTTGCTTTGTCCCTATAATGGGTCGGCCCATATACATTGCATATGAATAGTGTATTGGAGTTGTTCTTTTCCTGAATCTCATTGAGGATCCAATGATGACTTCCTTTGGTTGAAGAAATAAGAAAATTACTAGAAGTAAAGGTGGCTATGCCTCTGGAGCTAAGGGCAGAAAAATTACAATCTTTCCAAATAATGCAGGAGAGTGCCCTAAGTTCATGCTCCTGCATTTTGGTCTCCTGGATGAGCAAAAGATCTGGCTTTTTGGCTTTTATCATAATTTTCAGAGCTTCAATTTTGTTTGTGCCGCCCAGACCTCTACAGTTCCAGGAGACTGCTTTCATTATTTTTTGCTAAATTGGGGTCTTGCTCAGGACCTGCCGTCTTTGTTTCCTCCTAGATTTTTTGGGATTTGCAGAATCTTTGTATCTTCCAAACTTGTTTTCCTTCCCAGTTATAGTTCACTTTCAACTTCCATTTCTCTATGGTATCGTAGGGAGTTTCTTCCTCTAGTATTAGGCGGCATGACTAAGTCTTGATCATCCATCGTGTCATGCGAGGGCGAATTCTGTATGGAGGGGATCTGAGGTATTATTTTACTGCTCCTGACCTTGTCTGCCCAAGATACACCAGGGGTTACACTGTCTTCCAAAACTGCAACGACATGGTCCTCTTTGGGCGAGGAAGGCGAAGGATTAGAGGGAACCGGTAGTTCCTTTATTACAGGTTCACTTGGATTGGAGGCCGTGATAGAGATTTCTCCATCTTCTAAGGGCAACGAATGGAAATGATTATTGGTTGAGGCGTCTTTTCCTGCATGAGATTTTCCTTTATCTGTAGTTTCAGTTGAAATGGGCGTTGATTGAGTCGCTTTCCTTCCCTTTTTCACAGGTTGCCATCCATCCTCTTGATTTTTCTCTAGGGATTCTTGAGCAGTCTTTGGGCAGTTCTTGATGAAGTGTCTATATTCATGACATTTTTTACATTTGAAGGGTAATTGCTCGTAATCTACTTTCTGCATGTGTTCCCATCCATCCATAAACAGGTTCACAATCTCCGGCAAGCCTTTTTCGAGATCTATTTTGACACAGATCCTTGCACATGAAAATAGGGGCCCCTTTGGCTCCGCTTTGTCAATGTATTTTCCTAGCAAGTTTCCAATAACTTGCAGGGTCTCGTCATTCCAACAGTGAAGAGGCAGGTGTGGGAGGCACACCCAAATCGATACTGCTGAAGGAACATCCTTTTCCGGGTCAAAGTTTAAGCTCCATCGATTTAAGTACAAACCCCTTGAGCCCATGAAGTAAGGCCCGCTTCTAATGATCAGATCCTTGTGATCTTTGTTTTCAAAGAGAAAGGTAAAGAATCCTTTACCGCAGTAACAATGCTGGAGACTGCCATCAATCAGGGGCATCCAATTTTTATTGATCCATGTGTCCATAGTTTTGAGAGAGGGCCAAATACCTGTACACTGACCGATTAAGCCTCTCTCGCTTAGTGTGAGGGATTTTAATCTTGAAGCTGCCGACAGGATCTGAATATGGGGGGTTGTAGCCCGTTTGATGAAGTTTGCATCGCAAGAATCCGAGGAGGGAGAGGGAGTCGAAGGTGTTACAGCTACCAGAGCGTGGAAGGCTTCGTCCAATCGCCGACGGCGATCCTCCAGACTCGAGTCCGGTGGGGGGTCCATGAGAACAGAGAAGGCCCAATCGGTGGCCTGCGAGAGGTGTCGCACGGGGGGCGGCCGTCACTGTGAAACCCTAGGCAGCTGTTTCAAAGTTCCCAACCGGCATAAATGGTATCAATTTTCAAAACCTATTGCAAATCAAAATATTATTAACTTAAACCAATGCATTGCTAACACTACCATGCACCATATAGTTTTGCAGTGAAATTTTTAAAAACATATTTTTTTCCAAATTGCAACAATATATTAAGACTTCAACTCTATTATTTAGGTGCACCAGTGCATCATGTTATGACACACACTGGTGTGTATTGTATGTGTATATGCACCGATTAAAAACCTTCGCTCACTTGCCTTCACTATAAATAGATAAATGGGCTATTTTTGTGAAGGGTCTACAAAAAACTCCACTAGAAGGTGTTTTCCTTGTAGTGTATCATGACAGAGCTAGGAGACATTTTAGTCAATTTCGGTTAATAGTCTTTCTTCCTATATCTTTTACTCCTTAAAATATCTAATATAGGACTTCTTGGACCTTTTTAAGTTTCTAGAAATTGAATCAAAGCATAACCTCCATAGAGTGTGTTGTAAGGAATCTAAATCTACTTAACTGCTTCAATATAGCTTTCTTGTTTGACCCACTCAGGGTTCAATTCAAATGGGCTAGGGGTATCATCTCCTCACACACCATTTCCAATAGAATATGCATGTGTTCGTACCACCCACTCCCCCTTGAGTAATCCATTGTCTATACTTAACATTTTCTTCCAAGAGCAGATCAGAGACAAGAAATCTATCCAGACATTTTGCAATCCAAGCTTCTCCCACTTTATTATTTTGATAGGTATTTAACCTTTTTTCCCAAGAGGATCTCAGAGACGAGAAATCTATCTAGACATTTTTCAATCCAAGTTTCTCCCACTCTATTATTTCGCTAGGTAGGGTATAACAAAAGTGGGAATTGTTAATTAGACCTACTTCTTCCCATTTATTAGTGAAGTAATCTGATAGCCCATCAATTTGAGAGGCGGGGCCCAAAATTTCCAAAGATACAATGGATAGATTCAAGTGCCCCCCCCATTATTAACAATCCATTAAAAATATGTTTCTTTCCAAAAAAATTGTCCCGGAATTATTGTCTATCTAAATAGGGGCCATATATATTTAGAGAGAGAATCTCCTTTCCAATATCGGTGGAATGTAAAATAGAACAAAGTCCAAAGGGAATTGAATAGGTGTTAGCACTAGAAGGAAAACACCTTCTAAAAAAATCATCTTTATCCATTTATAATGGAGGTGGATAGTGGAGGTGGGTGGCTAGAGGTTTTTGCAGATGTTTTGTCTACTGTGCACTTCTCATACCTAAATGCACCGGTGCAATTTATAATTTACGAATGCACTGGTTAGTCCAAAAGTCCCACATAATTTAAATTTAGATTTCAAAATTAAAAACTACAATAAAATTATTGGTGCTCCTAACACAAACATAAGCACCAGTGCGTTTCAAAATAGGTGCACAAACAAACTTATAATTTTATTTTAAACAAAACATATCTCGAGGAGGTGGATAGTTGAGGTGTGCAACCGGAGGTTTTTTGCGAATTTTTTGTTGTTGGTGGATATAATCACACTTATGCATTTTATATTTTAAAAACATGTCAGGAATTCCAAATGTCCCACCTGTTGAAATTTCAATTTTAAAATAAAAAACTAAAACAAATTGATCGATGCTTCTAACACAAACATAAGCACCAGTGCATTTCAAAACATGTGCACCGACAAACTTATAATTTTTTAGAAAAAAAAACTAAAAAATGTATAGTGCGTTCATTTGACATAAACGCACTAGTGAGTTTTTATTAAAAACACACTAGAAACATTGAAATGATTTAAATTTTTAAAATATGATCTATGCATTATTCTATGCACCTTTAACTATACACACATCGTTATGATTATATTTCATAATATGCACTAGTGCATTTTTACCAAAAGGCATTGTACATTATTGAAATAATAATAAATACTTTTTGCAATGTTTTTTATTGAAACATATGCACCGGTGCGTTGTAAAAATTATCGGCGCACCAAGTTAGGGTAGAATAAAAAAGAATAACTTGACCGTAAAATCACCTTTTACACTATTACAATGCTTCTATGGAATTGTGCAAGCATCAATACTCACGTATCCATAAAAGTGCCCCATGTGACAGTGTTCTTGTACATTGTACTTGTTAATTTTTGTGCATCCGAGGTTTATTTGTGTTTGTTTTGGAATGTCTAAACAACCACTTTTTTTCTTTTTTCTCGTTCACCACCACCATGTCTCCTCAGCACGAAAGGCCCCAAAGAAATCAATTCTTATCCTTCATTTTAAAATTTCAGTGGATTAAATTTAGAAATTAGGCTTTCTAGGCTTATATTTTTTTTTTAAACTAGAAAAAAAATTGTCAGTGCCCCTGATGAGCTCGGGATGCACTACTTGATGGTGCGTTGCATCAATGTATCACACTTCTCTCAATTCATAGATATTCTAAGGACACGCCGGCACTCACCGGTGAATCCAACTACCCCAACACACACCGTGAAGAACACATTTTGAATTTTGTTTAACCTTAAAACTAGTTGGTGTGTTAGATTCATAAAAATTCATCGTTTAACTCCCGCATTGTACACCACCATAAACCGATGCATCTATAGAGATAAGGCACACTGTACACCACCATAATGGTGCATTGCAGGCACACATTTGTCGGTGCATCTGAATATATCAAACGCACCAACTATAAATTTGCAATTAAAAACTTGAATTTATTTATGGTGCTTAGTGTTGCACAACATCATAATGCGTTCCATCATGCACCGTTAATGGTGCGTTCCTCTAGATGTGGAGCACCACCAACCCATAAACATAATAAAATAAGAAATTAACCATTGGTGCATTTGGTTTCAACACCGTGGTAGTGCTAGGTTGAAGGTGCTTGCTTTTAAACATTGATGCATTGGTGCGTCCATTTAGATTAAATGCATCGAACATACATTTTTATTATAAAAAAAAAATAAACTCAACGGTGCATTAGATTCATACATAAGCATCATTTAACTCATGCCAAAAGTGGTGTGATTGTATTCAAAACCACGCAGCGGTCATCAGCGATGCGTCTATAGAGATATAGCACACCGCCCATGTACACCACCATAAACCATACACAGTACACCACCATATGACCTCCGTATGACTGGTGCATTTATAGAGATAGGGCACATCATACACCACCCTAATATTGCGTTGCATGTCGCACTAGGACCTATGTGTCTCTATACAATACACACATCGAACACACATTTATATTTGAACGAGTAGAAATCATCGGTGCGAATTGTGCACACCATAAAAAGTTTGTAGGGGCACATTTGCTAGTGCGCATGGATATATTAGATGCATCAACTATAAATTTGCAATTAAAAACAAGAATTTTTGTCCAATGCATCGTGTTGCACACCAAGAACAGTGTGTTTCAGCATGCACCGTTAGCGGTGTGTGCCGATAGATGTGGAGCACCGCTAATGTAAAAATAAATAAATAAATTAGCAACTAATGCATTTTGTTTGAGCATCGTGGCAGTGCAAGGTTGATGGTTCCATTGGTTAAACACTAAAGCACCAGTAACGGTGCTTCAAGAAAAACAGAGAGCACCATTAGCAGTGTGCCTTATTTAATATGTACGCACCACATATGAAAAATTTTCTTGGGCCCAATTTAAGAAAAATAAATTATAATAAGTATTCCGTGTACATATTTTGTATAGATTTTGTATTTTATTAATATAATTAATGATGAAATTTGTATGTAAATCATAAATAGGCACCACAACCACCTCAATTTGATTCTTATGACGTAATCCAATGTACAATGAAAGTAATGTAGATATGGCTCGTTGTAGGTCTTGGGGGAAGTCAAGGTTCACACAACCACACACAAGCAAATGATAATGACACTACAAAATAAACACATACAAAATTAATTGGCATAAAATTGTGAATGCATAGCATATTATAATCTGCACTGCAAAAAAAGAAGCATGTAATTGCATGCATACCCTTAGAAGGTTCCAAATGGTCATGCGATTTAAACCCTAGCAATTCTTCTTCTGTTGTGAAGCAACATCGTAGAGTTGACCTGTGTAATGAAGGTGCCTTCACACTCAATATAACATTATTTTCCAAAGAAATATCATCTTTCTTCAAAACCCATGAGACATCACCTTCTTTAAAAGACCAAGAGGTTATGGTCTCTCTTCTACTTTATTTTTTTGGCCAATGTTTCTTTTTGGTATCCGAAGAAATAAGATCTCTCTAACAGCCAATATGTCAATTTTTTATGATACGTGCCTCCACAAA
This sequence comes from Larix kaempferi, assembly GCA_027924585.1. Taxonomy (NCBI): domain Eukaryota; kingdom Viridiplantae; phylum Streptophyta; class Pinopsida; order Pinales; family Pinaceae; genus Larix; species Larix kaempferi. Next base: position 2,315,198 of record BSBM01000506.1, read on the forward strand.
GAAGATGAAACATTTTTTAATGTATGCATGGGATCTAGTAAGTAGGAACCTTAAGATGCTCCCAATATGAAAGTTCATAAAACACAGATTTCCTTTTCATCCTAGTGGGTATTTTCTCAACATAGGTGTCGAAAAATTTAGGATCATCGAACATAGGTTCCACATTTGAATCGAACAATTCTACAATTTCCTTCTCCTTCTCTATGCCATATGCCCTAAGTCATTGAGTTGGTGTCATTATTTTAGGTCTTTGGGTCCTTTCTCGTTTACCATTGAAAGGAGATGCTATTGTATTGTAAGTTTGGTCTTCTGTGAGGAACACCCTTGAGCAATCATACACTGGCTTTCGTAGGTGGTTGAACCACCTAGCCTTTATTGAAGGTCCACAACATTCACATCCATGATACTTTTTTGTTATAATATTTGCGATGTTATTGTATATGGAACACGTTAGCGCTAAAGAAAGTGGTTGCACCAAATTGAGTATGTCAAATAACATTATGAATATAAACAAATCAATCAACATGCTTACCAGAGGAAACTCCTAGTCCTAAATAATCATGCATGGTGTATGCACATGTGCCATACATCATAAAAGGCCTCGCCACTAAGATGGGTCTCAATACATCATATACTTGTATCCCTTCCCATAATTGCTTGAATTCGTCGATCAATGGTTGGAGGTAGACATCCATATCCTTCACTTGTCTTCTACTAGGAACTATAAGAGCTAACATAAAATGTCCATTCTTCACGGACAACCATGGAGGGATATTTTTATTAATCATTACCTTTGGCCATACATAGTAATTGTTGTTTTGGAGGGAATACAGGTCAAATCCATCCATATCTATGCTTAATTGAAGGTTTTGTACTTCATCCTTGAATTTAACAGGCCATGCATCCTTTATTTGCTTCATGGCTATTGAATCTATAGGAATCCACATAAGTCCTGGCTCAGTTTTGTACGAGGCATGCTACCCTTGCAACATGGTTAATTTTTTGCAACAAAAAAACCTTTAAATCCTTACGATTATAGGCATGTGCCTCAAGATCATATGAGGAAGAACGTGTGCCTTACCCTTTTTTTAAAATCTAGTACCTCTCATGATCACGTTTAGGACATATCTCTTTGTCCATGTATTTGCCTTTGTATAAAATACAATCATTTGGACAAGTGTGATATGATATGTACTCAACACCCAGCTTTTCAGTAGTTGTTTGCCTCTTCGCAACTATCTAGGAGGACGTTATCACTTGGAAGCACCTTTTCTTTGAGTAACCTGCAATTAGTGGGTAATGTAAATGTACAATGTCATTACTCATGCAAAATCTATTTTCATCGTTGATTTAATGGGGACTTGATGATTTGTTACCTCAGTAGTGTCAAGAAGCATGCATCCAACATACTATAGATTGATTTCAAGTTGTACAACATAATTTTTGTCCCTAGTTGGGTAGATATTGATCCATGCCCAAAGAGAGGGGTGGTGGAAGCAAATTTCAAGCTTTCGAATAAGGCATTAACAATATTAGCATCCTTATCAAGCTCATCTTGTTGGAATGCATTTAACAACATTCCATCCATGGCATGGGTATCCCATAATAAATCATCCATACCAACCTCTATATCATTGTTTTCATCCCCTACCCATGAAGAACTAGTGTTACAATAGATGTTATGAATAGGTGGCTTGGGACGTAGTGGGAACTGAATAGGTGGTTGATTCAACCATGCTTTGTATGATGCATCTTCGAGCTCTACAAGTTTAGCATCCTTCTCTTGAGTTGACATCATATTGCGGTGCAATGGTAGATGGTAAATAGGTTGATCATCATCTAAACCCTAGTTGCAAAAATATTGTGCATTACATTGTTGATATTAGTAAACACAGTGCATTTAGTATGTTGAAACAATATATCAAACATTTATTAAAAACATGGATTTTTTTTTAAAATTCCCTAAAGTACACATGCAATCAACCACTTTATAAAACAAATGTGGAATTAAGCAATATATTAACATTAATTCTATTGAAAATCCAAAAATATAATTACTCGATGATATTTTTCTTACACCCCAAGGGGACGTCTAAATGTAGCCCCAATACAAACCGTTTTTATGAGCATTTGGTGGCCTACAAAAGTTATAGTTTATTAACAACTCATCACCAAAAGACAAGCTATGTATTGCATGCACAACAACAAATATGGATGTCTTATTTTTCATAAAGAACTCTTTGTCATTGGAGTGTTCCTCGAATGAACAATTTGCATTGAACAATTAGCACCTACAACTATTTGTGAACCCCGCAATGTTCCCATGAGTACGTGGACAACCATTGATATATAACAGGTTCTTCATGCAAATACTGTACATGGAAATGCTATGTATGTATTTAACAATACTCAAGTAATCAGATCGATTATAAAGAGGACCACAATTTGGCATAAGTGATACTAACTATTTGGAAGGAACAAACACATGCAGAAGGATAAACAGACAAAAATTTGTAGCATCTATTTTAGACTTTGCAATCATGTAATTGTTACCACAATAAGAGAATTTGGTCCCAACACAGGAATAGGTAGGGAAGACGACCAAGTTCCACTCAAAGTGCAATTGTAACTAGTTTGGTATTTACTTTGCAGATGGATGGGAAGAGAGAAGTCATCGCTATCCTCCAACAATTGAACAGGCCTTTGTATGTACTTAGACATTTTTGCTCTTAGCTCATACAATTTTTTGGATCTCCTTGTAGAGATGTTTTGGGTAGTATTGATATCATACGTTGGCTCACTAGAACTCTCGATTGACTCAACAGAAGGAGATGGATTGGTCAATTTAGGAGGAAACATGGTTGATTTGGATTCCAACTTTTCAAACAATGAGCATATGGAAGTGTTCCTACGTGTCTTTTCTATTTCACCTATTGGATCATTAACCTTAGTGGTGGGTATTAGACTATCAAATTTGGGTAGTCGGTCATTAATATAATGGGACAATGTGACACACCTAGGGTTCACCTTCAATCCTTTACACTCTGAACAACCACATACTACTGAGGTATCATAAAATAGATCCAGTTCACGATGAAATACCATTGTTCTAGGATGGTTACTAGATGATGACATGCTATAATTGGTGGGGTAAAGTGGCCTTCCACTTCCATCTACCATCTGCCTATGGTATGTTGCTCCATATAAGACCTTGAGATTTTTCAGAAGTGGTGGAATATCATGTGCATTCGAACTTTATCTGAAATCAAGATCCTGCAAAAGTCAATATGCATTTATTCAAATGAAAGTGCAAAGACAACATAAATTTAATTAGATAATCAAAAAATAAATAAATTTGGACTTACTACTGATGGAAACGAAGAACTTGAACTTGGAGTGATATAGAATGACCTAGAATTTGAAGAATCAACCATTCGATTCATTACTCTTTTTGCCCTTGCATTTGAGTAAAAAATAGAATAAATGCATGTTTGCATTCTTAAAATAAAAATTGGAAAACATAAAGCATGTTACATTTTTTAAGTCATCAATGGGCCCTTTTTTGTATAGACACATTGGTGTGCCTAAACATGATAAGTGCATGTGTGCACACATTTCTTAATGTGCACCAGTTGAAACCTCTGCAACCACCTCTATAAAGGACAAACCTCTACAAAGTATTAATTATGGAAGTTTTCACTTCCATTTTTTTTATCTTGCTCTATAACTGGTGCTCTTATATCAATATAAGGCACCGGTGCACTATTATCTTACTAGAGCACCGCTATCTTGACCAATAACTTATGAAAATGTATATTTTATTTTTTCTTGCAGTTTATCCAATGTGCTTATGCCAAGTAAAGCATCGATGCACTATTATCGGATTAACGCACCAAAATCCCGGTTAAGAATTTTGTAAAATTATATTTTTCGTTCGTCTTATTGTTTATACGGTGTGCTTGTGTTAGTAAAGGGAACTGGTTCATCATTATTGGACTGAAATATCAACCGAAAAAAAAAAGACCAAGATTTTAGTTCTAAGATAGTGAGCTTATAAATAAAAGAAAACCTTAATCTTTAATTCTCTTTTCCCCAAAAGTTTGAGGACGGACTTATGCAAGAGAGATTTACCACATAATAGTTTGAAGAGGCATATTTCTTTGAAGAGAAATTTTGTAATGGATCACCTTGACACAAACAACTTTGTAGAGAAGACATTTTGGGTAAGTTTTCCCTCAATAGATTTAAAAAATGGCATTATTTTTTTTAAAGAAAATAGAGCATATAAGAGTTACATTCAATGCTGTAAACCCTTATGTTCTTCTTCCTTCAAATCTAACTTCACTATTGCAAACCCTAGGGTTCTCCTACTTTCCTTTTGTTTTTTATTTCTCTTTCTTTTTCACAATAAGATTTAATTGTTGGGTATATAGATTTCTTGGTTATATGTAGTAGTAAATGGGTCTTTGGATCGCTTTGGGTGCGAGATCACTGTGTGATTTGAAGCTAGCCTGTCTGGACTTTCACTATCTGAATTTTTTCAAAAATGGTTTCACTGTCCACAATGTGCACTACACATAATAGATGCATAGGTGTGTTTTTTTGTGTTAGGCGCACAGTTATTGCAAGTTTAAAAATAGTGCAAGTTAACCAATGCACATATTCAATGATATATGCACCGATGCTTTTATCTATGAAATACACACTGTTTAGATTCGATTTTTAAAATGTTAATATATTTAACGGTGTGCCTTAGAATATGCGCACTTGTGCGTTCTTACATAAAAAGAGCATTGGTGCACTATGGCATAAAAAGTGCACCGATGCTGAGTCGTTGTACTATGCACATCGATTGACTCAAATACCTTTTTAAGTGAAATTCTTTACTTGCGTGTAAAAAAAATTTCATAATGTATATGTTTCATTGTGCAGGGCGTTTATTGATACAAGATGGACGATAGAAGATCATGGAACAAGAAACACTACAAAGGGAGCAAGGGAAACATGCCCAAAACAAAGAACATGGTGAGTTTTATGTAATTTTAATATAACTGTAATATATTTGAATTATATGTAGGTTTAAATTATGTGTGTTGGTTTATACCATTCATGTAGAGCAAAAACTTAAAGAAACTCTGTAAGATTGTTCGTAATATGAGTGAAGAAGAGCAAAAAAGCTTTAAGAATTATTGGAAAATATGAATTATATGGACCAAAAGGTGATAAGCATGAGGTTTTTGTTTTACTTCTTACCAACAATGTTTCTCAACAATAATTGTTAACATGTTTCAAACTTTGGGTTTTGGTTTTGTTGAATGTTGTGCAAGGATAAACAACAAGGAAATAGGACGCCATAAGAAGATAAAAATTAAAAAGAATGTAAATGATGATGAATTGGTCATTAGTTCAACTAGAGTGGTGTTGGAAGTTAATGAAAGGGGGAAAGAATAATCTTTGAGGGATATAGTGGAAAGAACATATAGATGTTTTTTTCATTTACAATACAAAAATCAATCCAATGACTTTAAGAAAAAGTTTGTAAGTAAACTACAGGAAGCATTTCCAGAGCAGTGGGCACTCAGACCAGTGAGACTTGCAATGGCAGAAACATTCATTAACAAAAATGAATCGCTTAAAAAGTATTATTGCTAAATTTATTTTTTTATGATATGTATATACTAGTGCAAAAATTTACTTAGTATTTTTGCTATCCTTCTTTTCATATAAATATTAATCGATTTTTTCATTGTGATTTTTATTTCTCAAGAAGATTGATAAAATTCCAAAGGAAGAACGATGTGATATCTAAAAGATACTGGTAGGGATGTCAAAGAAGGTGTACCATGAGATAGTAAAAAAAATGAACATAACCACATCGCAGGTGAGCCATCCAACAACAATGTGCATCAAAGGTATTATGTAATAATTGCTTTGTTTTTTATGTGTGGATAGTTAAATTATCGCATAAAATACTGATTTTCAATTGTTTTTTATTGCATAAAAGAAAAGAAAATGACACCCATTCAATGCATAAGACGAGACGACAAGGTAGAAAAGGGTTGATCGCAAAGTTTGTGAATACTCGTGGTTTACTTCAAATTTCATATTTCGTGTGATGTTTATATCTCAATTACTTTAAAATTGTACATGGATGTTTTCTAACAAGTGCTAACATATAGTGAAGAGCCATCCCATCATTTGATTGACATTGGATTAACCAAATGTTGTGAATATATGTTGGGGTATCAAGGGTTAATTGAGCAATTTGTAAGTAACTATGTTGTTTTATGTCCCTTGTTTTATAATTAATGGAACAATGAGAAAAAATTAATTATATGTATGCTTTGTCATGGTGTATGAAATTCACAGGAAACAAAGTATATAGTGGAGCCAACAGAGGATTTACTAACACATAACATCAGGAGTGGTTTTGAAAATATGTGTAAAGTTTAAGATTCACTCGTTGAATTGATACACTTTTTCATTTATATAATTATGTATATTATATTATCTATAGATGTAGAGATACTCATTACATTTTATTTTTAGGCTTGTAGATGGAACATGAAAATATGGAACGAAATGAAGTCACTCAACAAAACATTTCAAATAACTCAGGTACAATATCCCCTAGAGGTGATGAAGAGATGGGGCATGGAAGCAGCTCAAGTGACTACAACAGTTCGAGTGATGACAGATGATCAATACATTTGAATGTTGTTACTACAAGTTGTATATTTTGGAATTTTTATATGTGAAAAACAAGCATTCTGTTCAATGGGGACATATCATCCCAAATGGATGAGATAAGTTATCAATAACTGTAACAATGTCAAAATGACATTTTGATTATTGAGGACCTTTATGTTGTCACATATTATTTAATATGATTTGCATATAATAAAATGGGTTTCTTCTTCTACAACATTCTCAAATGTCGCAAAATGTTTTATTGACAAAATATATGCATGATTTACATTGTGACAATGAATAAAGGTGTAATAAACATGTTTATCCAAACACAATAATTAAAATATAAAAATTAATTTTAAAAAAAATATTTGATTTTGTGATAGTGATAGTTAATTCAAATTCTAAATATATGAATGGTTTAACATGGTTATAATGAACAAATGTGTAATCAGTTTGTATATCCAAACGTAATAATAAAATATAAAAATAAAATTTCATTGTCGAAAGATTAATCGAAAATTTGTAAAGAAGAAGAAGAAGAAGAAGAAAATATACTTGCAAATACACAAGAAGGAAAAATTCACCACTAAACCATACCAAATTTTACCTGCTGGTGCTCTTTTACATAACATAAAAATCGGTGATCTTCATATAGTTGAAGCACTGATGATTTTTTTCAAACAAAGTTATAAAGAAGCATCAGTGCTTTTAAAAAAACATTCAACACCGGTGCTTTTTACAAAATCAACATTGATGCTTATAAGCAAATATTTAGCACCAGTGCTTTTAAATAAAATGTACGCATCGATGCTTTTTGGGATGATATATGCACTGGGTCTTTATAAAGAACATACAACACTATGTATATATTGCAACTTCAACACTGATGTGTTTATATAATTAAAACACATCAGTGCTTTTATATAATACACGATGCATCGACACTGGCATAAATGTCGCAATGATGCTTATTAGAAAGGTATATGCATTGGTGCATTTACAATGCATATACACACTAATGCTTATTTGTTATAAAATATGACCGGTGTGAATAATAACTTTAAGAGCATCGAATAAATAAATAAATAAATAAGTATAAACCTATGAGGTGTTATAACACTAAAAATATTCACTATAACCTATGCTACGAGGCATTTTCCTTTAGTGTAGAGAGGTGGAATTTTTTATGTTCCATCCCGTTACTAGTCCCCTAGATTTTCCAATTGAATCTAAACATAAAAGTCCCAATCACTAAGGATCTTTTTGAGATCCCGAAGAATTTTGCCTCTCTCTACCATTATTTCTTGGAGAAACATAACATATGGATTTTGAACTACATTCAATTGCTTTAGGTCTAGTTGTTTGGAGGCACTACCCAACCTCAACAATTTTGGGAGAGGATGATCATTATAGAATCTCATTTTGGGGCTTTTGACCTATAAATGGCCCTTTAAGAGATAATTGTTTGTCTGATATAATCTCCTTTTTATCTTGAGATTAAGCCTTGGAAAGAAAATACTTCCTCCCCTTAGATGCCCCCGTTGTGCCAAAATCATCGAGACAACCGATGCCCCAACCAATCCTTTTGATAGGAAGGGGGAGGCTTTTGCTCTTACTCTTAAGTTGTATTTGGAACCCACAATTTCTCTTCATCATAACTAATTGAGGTTTCCTCCCAATCTTCACTGGGGATGGAAGATCTTGGGATTGAGGGTCGAATGGAATCACTAACTATGGGATCTTTCAATTAGGAGAGAGAGATGGAGGGTGATGGCCAATTATCCCAGATAGACCATCCAAAAAATTCCTAGTACTCTTGTGGGAGGTGCCGAAGAAGGGGCCCGACGAAGGGTTTCCTAAAGACCCAATTTAACTGTCATTTTTTGAATTAATATTCAAGGGAAAGGAATTTTCTAAGATTGACTTACTTCGATTTGACAAAGGGATTAATATTTTTGCACCAAGCTCATGATACACCTTTGTCATAGTTCCGAGGAGAACTAATAGATTTGGGACCCCTTCCACATTTGCGGGGATCAAATCCATCATTATGAACTCGTCCACCAATGATGTGGGGATAACATTTCCATCCAAATACTCTGGAGCGACTTTGTCCCCAAAAAGTTTCCTTCCCTTGACTTTGCCATTTCAAGGCTTGAGGATTTCCTAACCCACTTTTTACATATGTTAGGGAGGGCACACTCAATGGCCAAGTGACCCATATTCATGACAATGATTGCATTGGAAGGGGACCCTTTCATAGTCAAGGGTTTGATTATGCACCAATCCACGACTTTCTATGGGTAACAACTATGCAAGCCCTTTTTAAAAATAAATTCTAACTAATATAGAAGCCACAATAAATTATCGATTGTAAAAATGACATATCAACTTCAAAAAACATACCTAATGAGTCACCAATAAATGCAAATACCTCTTCCGAACAAAACATACCAAAACAAAAGTGGGAGGTTGGGTAACCTCACCCAGACCAAAGTTTTACCAATCTTTTTTGTGTTTGTGTCAAAGGATGAAGACTATCTTCTAAGCAATAGCAGGTTCAACCCAATTTGCCAACATTTGTTAATGATATTAGTTGAATTTGTAGTTGATTGAAACTATAGTGCTATCCAACCACTTGTCAAAATCCAACAACAATAGGTGTATAACCTAAAAGAGGATATAGCTCAACAAATACTTGTTTCCTTAATGCTTGGATACCTAAGTTGCAAGCATAGATATTTTCAACCAATGTTTTATCCCCCATGAAACTTATCTCATTTAGTTTGATGTCCACACTAAGCACTGGGTTTAGAGTGTCCGTCTTCATCTTAATCATTTTTTGCTTACTACGAGATTTCCTCACTAGGGGCAATCCTTCAACCATAGTGGGTGAGGACTTGTCACTTGGTGGATCAACATAAAAGGGAGGAGTGCCACTCATGATTTCAAAGTCAAGGCTAGCAACATTGAAACCTAAATTTGGAACCCTCTCTTGCATTTTGAGAGAGTTGAAGGCCGCAACATAACATCCAAGACACTAGAGGGCATAGGGGAACAATTTACCAATGCATGGCATTGATGACATGGGATTTCCTATGGAGATTCGAGTTGCCATCTAAAATTCCCGTTAGAGTCATCAAACCTTCCCTTCATTGATGGAGGCAATTTCATCCCATTAAGTTCCCTCGCATAATCATATATGTGCCTCCTGGTGTGTCTCGCTCTAAACCATTCCCTGCCATGTGATATTCCTAATTTCTTGCGCTAGGAGTTGGTATAGGTGGAAGAATGAGATTCCCATGTGTAAGATCCTTAAGGAGACTTCAAGCATGACTATTTGGGGGAGCAAGGGTTTCAGTGACAATGGATTCTCTCCATGACGACGAAGAGCTATCCTTTGAGGGAGATCTATCGCATGAGAAAAATGCACTAGGGAAGACTGGATCCTTGGAATAGTCAACCACCTCATCCTCCATTAGCATACAAAACTAACTAGACTTCACAAATTAACCGCAGAGGCGAATCCTAGTTGTAGAGCCCATTTCCTGCTTCCGGTATGAAGTTAACTGACAAAATAAATGATAACAATAGCCTCTACATACATTAGGGATTGGTGGTTATTTTAAAGATCCTCTTGGGAAGCCTCATTAACAATCACTTTATTATATGTGGAGGATTCGCTCCTACTTGGAGTTATGGATTCATGATATTTTAGAGTTGGTTATTAAATAAATAGTTTTTTTTTGAAATTCTCTTCTAAATTTGATAGGAATTTTGTTAGAAGTTATAGTGTCACTTGATTGATGAGGATTTCAACTGCGGAACTTTGTCTTTACAAATTTTGGGTCATTTTAAGATGACTCAAGTCATTGGAATTTGAAAAAAAATGAATATATCGTGATGGACTTTTACCTAGCCCAAAAGATGGACTCACCTTAAAACGTTGAATTTGTCTACATATAAACTCACTCCCTTTATTTTTACTTTGTGTAATTGTGTTTGTAATTGGAAATAAATTACCCAGTTTTAATGGAGATTACGATGATGATGATGGTTACCATCCAATGGGACCAATTTGGGCTATCATACCTTCATAAAAAATAATGAGGAATTAATCAGTTTGCTTTGATTATTTCTATGATAAAAAATATTGAAGAGAAGCTTTCTTAAACCTTCTTGGCTTTGATGAGTTAACAAGTTATAAACATATACAGTGTCACATATGTTTTCAAATTGAAATTTAATGTGAGCATATGTGGATTATTCTAAGAGAGAGTGTTTTTCATCCTCTACCCTACATGTCACATCAACTTAATACAAAAAGTCAACAAAAAAATTAAAAGTGTGAATTTCCATGGATCAATTAAAAAACACCATTCTCTAATGTTCTAAAAAGCATCATATCACTCCATCCTCATAAAAAAATCCATAAATCAAAGATGTGAAGATATTTCAACTTAAGAGCGTATCTATGCTTAACAACTTCCTAAGATAATCACATTTCTATCAATTTCTTTCTTTAGCTGAACTTTACTAAATCATTTTATATATTGTTAAGATATCACAATGAACTGGATATCATACAAAATGCCTTCCAAGTACACAATAGCCTCAAAGTTTTGATTGTCTTCACATTCATCATATTGATAAAAACAACAAGATCAACCAACATCTTTAGAATGAGAACTCCATACAACTCCACATCCCCCTTGTCCAAAGTGACACTAGGAGAGGCTTCAATAATGCGAATGATAGTAACATCCTCCTTATATTTGTTGACTTTACTCGAAGGCACCAAATACATATAGTGATTTACATTACTTGAAATGGAAATGTCAACATAATTCTATACCTTCGGGGATTGTCTCTTCTCCTCATCGGTAAAGGGAAATTCTTCCTCCATTATGACTCATTCATCTTGCTTTTCCACATAATTGATTAAATATTCTACAGACTTGCAAATGCTTTGCTTGACAACCTTATCCCCTTATTTATACTTATATGCTATCTTAATCAACACAACCAATTTCTCCATGTGACATAATTGAACTCCCAACCAGTGATCAAATTTGAAGGGTGGGTATTAATTTTTATTGGAAGGGCATTTGTTCCTTGAGTCCTTCAAAGATGAAGGGCAATTTAAATAATTATACTTCAATTGACAAGTATAGATTAACTAAACCCTTCCCCCCAAAAAATGCAAAACACAAATATTTCCCATCCAAATCTTTACAATCTTAAACAATTGAGCACTCCTGAATATCTACATGATAAAATGGTATATTTTCAATAAAACCAAAATTGAACACATTAATTTGACATATATGTAACATTAATTTTACAGTTCATTAAAATAACAACTATTTTGTTGTATTTTTCTGGGTTAGACCACACTTCATTATACAGAAAAACTACTTAGACTATGCAATAACCATATTGGGGCATCTACATGATGTTATGCATACTGCTGAGAAAATTACTTACTGTTAACTATGTACAAAAAGAAGCCACTAAGCAAAATGAGGCTATAATAAACCTACAACCAAAATCTACATATAAAACCAACCAAAACCTTAATTCAAACTAGAGAGAGGGAAACCATCCAAGATTGAGAGATGTAAGAATGATGGACACTAGGAGCCTAAGAAAAAACAATGCATAGCTCAAAAAAACATTAAAAAGTAATCCTCCATACCAACCAAAGTAGCAACACTAGCATCATAAGGGCCTGGGCATCAAATTTCGTTGTTCAACACTTGTCGCGACAACATACAGGTATGGGATGGAGGGGAAATGGAATCAATCCTAAGCCAACTAGAGCTTTGCAACTCGCTACATGTTTGAGTCTCAACAATCTACCTTTTAAATTGAACCACAACAACAAAATAAGTTTGTTAATGGCTCGATTTGCGAAAATTCTAGATACATGAGTAATTAAGAGCTCGAGGCTCTAAAATTTGATGTGTTTTTTACCAATCCACAATTCGGTGAATTCATAGTCATTGGCATGAAATTTAAGTAATTTAATGAAAGAATTAATGTATCTAGCTCTATGTCGAAACTGTTTTCGATGCTAATGCAGGCCACTTCCCTCCTTATTGTCTTACCAAAAGGCATGATAATGAGGAAGAAGACTTAAAATTATGGACTTCACCATCAAAGAAGCCTTACAGTCACATTGGTAAGGAGTTATAAGAAGATCACAACAATCCAACGTGTCAAATATCAGATGACAGTGAAAATTAAAGACTTATATGGTAAATTTAATATAAGACTTACTTATAGTTGTCTCTTACTCTTTGCATCTTGACACATTTGATAATTTATGGTTGTCTTTGCGCCTTGAACCAACCGATATTATAAGGTGAGGATGTGCATGCATAATAATCATTAGTCATGACTACGCGATGAAGATTTAAATGGAAGAGGATGTAAAGACATGTAATTTTTATACGTATTTTGATGGGGAGTGTCAAAGAGAAACGTGGTGAGAAACCACATATTTTTGGAAGGACGGAGGGAGATTACATGATCATGATCATGCCACCCATCAAATTGAAGACAATTCCTGAGCCAATTTTATTTTTTTAAATTTTATTAATAACCATTGTGGTACTTTGGTCCAAATGTTTTTTCTAACTCATTGTTTCTCCATATTGAGTTCCTAGTGCCACCTCTCTATATCAATGCATAAATCAATCTCAGCTTGGTTTGTGGTTCTAGTTGCATGCCATTATTTGTAGTTGCATGCCATTGAGTGTTGTTTAGAGTTGTCGTGAGTCTGTGACATTCATGCAATAAATGAAGTCTTGTAGAGGAGGACTCATTAAAGGGGAAATTTGGATTTCATTTTGACGGAAAACTAGTGGACATTGGTATCCAGGTTCACATAGGTAATAGGGACAATGTTTCAGCCTTGTTTTGGGCCTAGTAGTGGTTCTGTTATTACAGCCACAGTCATTGACACATTGTCACACCTTAGATCTCAGCCTGAATTGAGTCGGGATTCAGAGTCAAATCCCAGTGGCTAGTACATCGTAGTCGTCAGTCATCTCTCGTCACCTTGCAAAGCTAAGCAATGAGTGCATGACATGAGTGAGTGAATGATTATAATTAATGATATTTCCAATATTTTGAATGACGAGTCGAATTTTATAGAATAGGAATTTCAACATATAAATTGAAATTTATATGGATGGGTAATTTCAAATGTTGCCCTTCTTTTGAAATGTTGATATAAATTATGTCCTTCCTATTGTAAGGATAAAATTCGGAATTTAATTTTTTTTTGAAGGGCAATTTTAACTTTACACTTTTAGGAAGGGCTAGAACCCTTTGGAAGGGCCGAGAAGGGTTCAAATTTGAACGCTGCTCCCAACCAATGGCGTGTAAATTTTTCTCAAGCAAACAAACAATCTTCTCTTCATATCTTACGTGCCTAGTAACATTCCTCTCATCTTTGTCTTATATTCCCCTTCCAAATTTTCATAAGGCTATATAACCCATCCACAACAACCCAAGGTTTATCTGGGTTCCATAAGTTATTGGATCATATGAACTAGTGGAGTAACCTTGTCTATCCATACATTCCCTGAAACATTCAATTTAAAAGGTCTTTTTGTTGAGCTTATGCCACCACTATTTTTGTCCTCGCTCTTTTTTTCGAGTCAACCATACTCATGTTAGATTGAGACGAAAAAAATGTGGAAGAAAATATATAAAACATGGTGAGAATATTTTTTTTTTCAATGGAACACATCATGGAAAACCCTCGGGTACTTACCCTCATTTCGAGGATGGTACCAAAGGTAAACCACCGGCCCTGATTACAGGGCCTAACCCAATGGGGACATCAAGTGAGGCCCTACATAGCCACCTGGGGATTTGACCTGAAACCTTCTGCTCGCAATTACATCACTCAACCACTTGAGCTAACTCTCACAATTACATCACTCAACCACTCGGCTTATGGTGAGAAGAATTTTATTAACACTAACAGTGAACCACTCAAATTAATCTATCAAATTAATCTATCGATATTTTTTTTAAAATACTATAGAAAATGTTTTTATCCTAAACTTTGTATATACACATTAATTTAATTAATAAAAAATCCACAAAATTAAGAGAAGTGGGAGGTTCCAACCGTTCCATGAATTACTTCCGCGGAGGGCATCTCGCTGAGCACGTTTAATCACGGGCACTCGAACTATATAAATACTCCTCCTGGTCAGATCATATAGCGAAGGATCCATTGAAAAGAAGAAGAGCGTGGATTTTGGAAGATAAGGAAATCGGCGGAAATGAATTTCATATTCTTGGAGGCAATGCTGCCGTTGGGCATCATTGCAGGCGCCTTATGCGTGATGGGGACGAGCCAGCACTTGATACACAAGGCTGCTCACGGCAGGGTATTTATTATTTATCTTCACATCGTTTTTCTTCCCGAAACTCTGCAACAACCGCTCTTAAGACTTTTTAACATTATTTGTCATTCTGGTTTTCAGCCAAAGCACGTGGGAAGCGATAAATGGGATGTGGCCATGGATAGGAGAGATAAGAGTTTGCTGGAGGCGGCTTCAGCAATGAAACAGTCCATGGCGAATTAGGTCAGTATTTGAATCAAACCTTTATAAGTATTTCGGGGTTTTTATTTTTCAGTTTAGATCCTTCAAATTCAATGGATCCGGGCACAATGGTCATTACATGATTTATACAAACATAATCAACTGGTTGAAGACGCCCTTATTTGGGTTTTAAATCTGTTTAATACAATGGGCAAGTTTGGCTGGGGTTTTCTAAAGGAGCATTTAGGTATCGATTTGTATAATGGTACAAGCTCGATTTGTACAATTGGTACACGCATTACACGTATGGCAATTTTAATTGGTTTACCTCTCTGTTTTGTTATTTTTTCCTTTCCAGGAGAAGATGCCGTAGGTCTTTTTGCGTTGACCTATTTTGGTTATTTCTGTGCGTGTATATATATATATATATATATATTGTCTGAGGCATTCTCTATGTGTACCAGTGGTGTAATTCCAGATGAATCGAACTTGTTTTACTGGAGCAAGGCTTAATAAGACCTTTAAAGACACTCAGCAAGGTCTTTCAAGCAATACTGATTCAAACGAATAAATTCTAACTACTTGAGCAATCCTGATTTATCCACAGCTAGGAGCATGTTCCATGAACAACTAGGCGCTGGCTTAAAAGTATAAACTGTTAGCCACTAGATTAACTGTGCAAAATCCAGGGCAAGTAGTATAATTAAGACTCAGGCCTGTTCAGCCTGTTCTCATTATCGATATTTGAACTATTTAACAATAGTGTTACTCTTATGAGAATGAAAAAGGGAACTGGTTGCATAAGTATCTCAGTGCATGATTTAGGTGCTATGCAATCTTGAACTTCTAAGTGCAGAATTCTGATATAAGTTGGCCCAGGCCAGCCAATCTACTGTTCACAAAGACGACAATCTGCCTTCGACAGCAGTACAAGCCTTTGCAGGCTGGAAAGGTCAATATGACATCGATGTCCACAAGAGAAGCCTAGATATACAATTTTTTCTGCTTTCAGCCAAACAATTCACAACAAAAATCTGATTGTCTTCACATTTATCATATTGATGGAAACACTGAAGTCTGAGATCAACCAACATTTTCAGAATGAGAACTTCATACAACTTCACATCCATAAGGAGGCTCCTAGTATCCCCTTACTTTGGAACAACTTCCTTGTCGAAATTGACATTGAAGTGATTTTAATCATGTGGATCATAATAGGATCCTTCTAATGTTTCTCGATTTACAGGCCTTTGATAAAGATTTTGCACATTATGCACAGATATCTGTCTTTGATGAAACGAGCTAATGAAATTTTAATATATAGATTTTCCAATTCTTTTATAAAATTAAATTTGGAGTCCTCTTTCCCTTAATTTCTCTTTGGGTGCTCCCTGAAGAAAGGGAACCGCTAAGGTCTTGATATCTTCCAAATATTGAGTTGCTAACTTGCTACATATCCATTGACCATTATATCCTTGCATACGAGAATCATCCCACACTCCAACTAGAAAAAACCTTTATGGTCTTTGCATTGTACCCATGTTTAGGTTATTCTCAAAGTACATGCTCCAAAATTTTCAAGTAATCTTTTGTTTTTTTTCCCTCCTTCTATTTCAGCCACAATATCTCCACTTGAGATAAATGATTCGATGGTACATCCAATACTTTTCTTACCACCATTCTACTCTTCAATGCGCCCATAAGCCCACTCGGGGCTCTTGCCCCATGAACTGTTGGTTTGATGATGAATGCAAATCCCTCCACAAATAGCTTTGTTTCACACTTAAACATGAACCCCCATTCTCCCCTAGCCTTTGCAAAGCTTATCATAGACTCCTTCGTAGTAAAAAGGGAATTACTAAGCGAACATTTCTCTCTTGGAGAAGATGTGAACTTTGTGAAGCCCTCCGCCACTCCCCAAAAGCCTTATGGTAGGCCCTCTTTCCTAGACACCATGCCATCCTGCCTGACCTTGACCCCTAGCCCCTAGACCATGTCTTTACACACAACCTCCCTTTACGACATCCCTGGACAACCCCATCTCACATCCGCTCTCCTCCTTCCTTGTGCAACCTTTTCTTCAAGTGGGACATTAGGAGAGCAATCAGAGCTATGCGTACCAACAAAGCAACATGCAAGGAAGGTCTTCAGGCTGGATTCTTGAAGCATGGCATCTTGTCTCTTCAGTCCTATATTGCTTATTTATTCAACCATGTGCTTTGTTCTAGTTTCCCCCTTGCTTGGGCAAGCCACATTATTCATCCAATCCACAAATAAGGGAGTAGCTTTGATCCAAACAGTTACTAGACTATCATGGTGGCCATACATTCTCTAAGCTTTACACTATAGTCTTACATCAGTGGCTTTTTGAGGAGCTAGAGAGTCAGCCTCTCAGGGCTAGAGCACAAACCAATTTTTGCTTGGACTACCAGACCTGAGACAACTGATCATAATCTTCACACTCCGAGACATTATTGAGGAGGCCTGTCATCGCTCTTCTAAAGTTTATAGTTGCTTTGTAGACTTCTGGAAAGCATTTGACACAATGATGAGGGAGGCATTATTCTTGAGACTTTGTTATGTTGGCATATCATGAGATTGTACGAGTCAGTTGTGGGATGCCTTAGGATGGCACATGGCCTTGCTGACTTCATCGAGAGTACCATTCGGGTAAAGCAGGGGTGCCCCCTCTTGTTGACCCTCTTTGGAATCTATATTGACGAGCTGGAGTCTTTCCTCCATGAGCACATCCAAGAGGGTGATGGTTTCCTTCTACATTAGGTGTTGATCTCCCTCCTCCTTTTTGCAGATGACTTGGTGCTGTTGGCCTCTACTCTTGAGGGCCTACAGAGACAAATTTACACGTTGGCCAACTTTTGTGACCTTTGACAATTGATGGTTAACCTAAGTAAAATCAAGGTTATGGTCTTCAATGCTACTTCCGGGGGGAAGCGATTGAGATCACCATATCATACATATACTTGGGGGTATAGTTCACGAGGCCTTGTTTTCGCATGTGGCAAGCCCTCTAGCCTCGATTCAACAAAGGATATGGTTCCCTAGCCCTCATCTAGATGCTTCCAGAACTAATTCCAAGACATCTCGTCCAAATTCTATCTCATGGAGGCGATTATTAGACCCATGGTGTTCTCTATGCCTCCAAGATCTAGGGATTGAGCTTGGTATAGACAAACTGGGCCCAGACGGAGAGAGTTCAGACCTTGCTTCTCAGGCGCATCATTCAATGTAAGCGTACTCTTACGCAGCCCATTATTCAGGCAGAGTTCGATGTCCACCCCTTCTTCCTTGAGGTCATCTTTTGCTTGGTCTCTTTCCTCCACAGAGTCAGATCTTTTAGAGACGTTTCCATTGGGAGAGAGAGGTACTCCTACCTTGCACTTTGCTACTGAGAGGTACTGGCTTCATATCATCCCACAGGTTGTTCACGTGGTTGATTTTCAGAGGCATCTCAGCTTCTCCATTTGGTGACCATCTCCGTAGAGCCCCTACCCTCGTTCAGATTCTCCCTAGATGTGTCGAGCCATCTCTTGCCGCCTAGATATGTACCGGATCAGTCCATTAGAGAGGATATCTATAGATTATACATTTAGGTCACTTAGACTTCACCTTTGACGAGCTTGGACTCCAAGATGTCCTTTTACCTTAGAGCACTTCTTGGAGCTGTAGGATGGCATTATCGTT
This sequence comes from Larix kaempferi, assembly GCA_027924585.1. Taxonomy (NCBI): domain Eukaryota; kingdom Viridiplantae; phylum Streptophyta; class Pinopsida; order Pinales; family Pinaceae; genus Larix; species Larix kaempferi. The sequence goes on from BSBM01000506.1 coordinate 2,334,163, forward strand.
TGCCCCCCATACACATGCAGGCATTGGATGCACTCACTCGAGATTCCCTTGGGACAACTTCGAGTCGGTCCTCATCGACTCCAAGTGGAGATTGACCACCATCTACCACAATCTGATAGGATTTGTTAGATGTGCCACCTATAGGAGCCGAAGATAGAGATGCACCTCATTTTTAGGTGCCCTTTATACTATGAGATTAGAGGACGATATCATTGCCTTTATAGGGACTCAAGGGGATCCCTCTCCACCTTCTTCCGGTATCAGGACCAGAGATGCCTCTCCCTCTTCATCATGGAGATATTAAGCCGTAGGTCACAGATCCTACACATCCTACCTTGCCTTGGGAGGACCATGATGATCACCTCTTATATTAGTGTTGATCCATCAGATCGGAGCAATAAGCAGCAGATAGAGCCCTAGAGTTGTTAAATTTTGGTTAGGGTTACGGTTTGATGCAGAAGAATAAAAAATCAATGTACTTTAATGCAAAATTACAGTTAATAAACAAGTATTGAAACTAAATAGTACAACAATAACTTCAACAAAAGATAATTTTCATCTCTTTCAACTTTTCAACTTTAACACTACTAGTTGGGTCACTGTGTTAAAGTAATCTTTAGTAACATGTAATCACTAACAGTAGTTAATCAACAGTAACATAAGTAAAGAAGACAAGTTTAGGGTACTTACTTGTAGCGTGGAACCCTTCCTGTTTTTATACTCAGCAAATTTTACTTTCAGAAAAGACTGTGCCTCTCAGGGCCCAGTTAACACTAGGATCTTGTTAGTGGAGTGTTTGTCGAGTAACAAAACAATACAAAGTAAACAAAAAAGAATAATACAAAGTAAAAAGTAATAAATATTATGTTGGCCATAAACAACAAAGAATAATACAAAGTAAAAAGTAAATATGAAACTTAAACTAGCGACTTTAGAGCTTAGGATTAGGTGGTAAATATTATGTCTGCCATAAACAAAAAAGAATAATACAAAGTAAAAAGTAAATATGAGACTTAAACTAGAGACTTTACTTTTTACTTTTAATACAAAGTAAAAAGTAAATATGAGACTTTAGAGTGTTTGTCGAGTGTTTATCCCCATAAACAAAAAAGAATAATACAAAGTAAAAAGTAAATATGAGACTTAAACTAGAGACTTTAGAGCTTAGGATTAGGTGGCTCAGGTATTGCACTCAAGGAGCTATTCAAGGAGAGGTTTGCACCTCTGGAGATTTGATCCCTCTTGGCGCTTGATAGAGCCTAGGATTTGGATCTAGGCTGGTTTAATGCAAAATTACAGTTAATAAACAAGTATTGAAACTAAATAGAACAACAATAGCTTCAACAAAAGATAATTTTCATCTCTTTCAATTTTTCAACTTTAACACTACTAGTTGGGTCACTGTGTTAAAGTAATCTTCAGTAACATGTAATCACTAACAGTACTTAATCAACAGTAACATAAGTAAAGAAGACAAGTTTAGGGTACTTACTGGTAGTGTGGAACCCTTCCTGTTTTTATACTCAGAAAATTTTACTTTCATAAAAGACTGTGCCTCTCAGAGCCCAGTTAACACTAGGAACGACCCTACTAAAGAGTAAGTACAAACCGAAGAGAGAGAAAGAGAGAGATGACTGGGCTTGAGGCATAAGCAAATAATCAATGACAGTCAGAAGCACAGTGACAGTCTAACTCAAAACTTAGTCTAATAGATCAAATCCCAAATCAAGTCAGCACATAAGTTTAACCACTTAGCAAGTCCTTAACATAGAGCAGAGATCACAGATAGGTCTCAGTGAATAGATCTGATCAGAAGGAGGGCTCAGCATGCATACAACAGATCCAAAATAAAAGAGTTGACTACAGAGGTCACTGCCACAACAAACAATTACTCAACAGCTAGCTCAAGGTCACGACCTTAGTAAAATATGTACTCAGCAGCTAGAACAAACCTACACAAGGTCACAATCTGAACAAGATCAGACCCATATGAGATCACATATCAAATAGATCAGACCACAAACATGTGAACCGAACCAAGGAGAAAATACGGCCTCCACACAACAGGCAGATCTAGAGCCAAAACAGGTTGCCGTCTTCAACAAAAGGGTAGATTAAACCCCAGGCAAACCCTCACACATAGATCAGACTTCTAACTCAGTAGATCGAATCACTTTCAAGCAGATCAGATCACCTTAGTACCAGATCAGATCACTTACAAGCAGATCGGGTCTCCTGCAGGCAGATCGGATCACTCCACATGGTCATGGTTAGTGTGGCAGCAACAAATAGGGTCTTCACATCAACAAACTTATGGCAGGTGGGCAGCTTAAAGTCTGACTTCAATTAGCAGAGAAATATCAGATCTGAGATGAATGGAACCTGCAGCAGTTAGACGACCTCAATAAACAATAACAAGCTCATAATACCCTTGACGTCAAGCAATCGAGTTGAGATAGGATAGTGGACGATGATATTGAGAGATAGGTCCCAAATGAATAGAACATCGATGACTTCTAGAAGCATCACAATTAATTCTTAGGGTTCCATAGAATTAGGAGTACCATTTAGTTAGGACATAAAAAAATATAAATGACTTAGGTGGGTACCAAGCACACTAAGGTCAAAATAATAAGGTCACATTTAATAACATAAAAAATAAAGTAGAGTGTCTTAGGTGGGTATTAGGGTCATACAATTAAATAGGTGAGGGTACTATGATCAATCAATATGGTACAAGTCAAAACCATACAAATAAGAGTGGGTATATTGACCCATAACCCCTAGGACCAAAGGGTGTACCTCAAACATGGACAAACAACCATAGCACCCATAAGACCAACAAATAAAAAATAACTCAAGGTGGGTAAATGACCCTATTAACCACAAGTCAAAGACAAGATACCACAAGACCAATAATCAACAAGGTATAAGGACCAAAAGTAAATCAACCAAGGTGGAGAAGATGCAACCAATCATCTCTCTCTTAAATGTACAAATGTTCCATATAACTTGAAAGTTCATCATCACTGTATAAGGAAGGGTCCACACTAGATGATGTGATCATGTGGTCCTCTAGACTGCTCCTCAGGTCAAATGCTAGTGGCTCCATCTAGGGGTGGCCAGTCCCTTGAAGACCTAGGAGAAGAGGACATCACACATCATCATCTTGGTTCACTGACCAAGATCCACTTGGTTAACTGACTAGGTATGTCACTACAGGAACTACTTGGTCCTCATGACCAAGAATATGCCTGGTCCCGGACCAAGAGGTCTTTGTCTCAACCTGCAGGACCTGCTTGGTCATCGTGACCAAGAAACTATCTGGTCCCAGACCAGAATACCCTAGAGACAAGTAGGGGCCCTAACCACATGCTAGGGACTTGCCATGGCATCAACCTACTTGGTCCTCGACCAAGAACCCCGAGAGATAGCTGGGGGCCCTAGGGTACCTTCTAGGGTCTTACTCTTTACATTGTCTTGTTAACTTAACCAGGAACCCTAGTTATCTGAATAGGGTACCATTCTCTCTGATAGTGGGTCTCGCAGCTGCACTAACTTTAACACTCCCTCTCAGCAAGAGAGGCATTCGTAGCAACACTAAGCTTGTCGAAGATAGAGGCTTAGTTAACACATCGGTAAACTGTTTTGCTGACAACTGCACCATGTCCTTGTCATGGTGAAACTTTCTCTCGATGTATCTCGACCTGTGATAGAATGCAGGATTTTCTTAGAGCTTCAAAGAGCTTTGAACGTCAGCAATTACCTTGATCTTATAGATCCACTTGGAAGTTACACCTGACTTCCCTTGTTGTACCTGACTTCCCTTGTTGTTTGAGAATCACTTTCCACATATCATTATCCATTATCAATTGGGTATCTTCTATCATAGCATTTTTCCAAACTTGATGTTTGGCTATCTCCACATCAGTGGATGATCCTGAATCAGTGACATGGCTCCCATTGGAGCACCCTTGGAGCCTCTCAATAGGCTCCTTAATGAGATCAACTGAAGGCTTCTTGGCCTTCTCCCTCTGCTTCACTGAACGAGATGTCTCATAGGCTTCCATTCTCGAGTCACTGGAAGACTTTCTGGAGTGATGGAAGATCACATCTCTACTTTCCTTTTTTGCAACCCCATTCTGCTTGGGATTAAAGAGCACAGATGGCTCCCTCTTGATCTCTGAAACTTGAAAGGGGTTATTCATTAGAGCTTTAACAACATGTCTTGAGACCTTATAAAGGTTACCCTCACGGACACCAATCTCAATAGCTGAGCTCATATTCCCACCCTTAGTCCATATCAATGCCTTTCCTTCTAAGAAGGCTACAGAGAACCCCTTATCTTCTAAAATTACCACTGAAATAACATTCCTCTTTAAACCAAAAACATATAAAATTTCCTCAACATGAATTAACGTACTTGAATCAAGCTTTAAGGCAGTTGAACCAACTCCTTTTATTGCATAGGTATTTCGATTTCCCATCTCCACTTTCACATTGAACTTCTTTGCCTTGTAACCCATGAGCCTTTTTGTATCCAGTCATATGCTTGGTGGCCCCACTATCAATCCACCATGAATCAGATGAGTTGGAGATGGATCCTGAGAGTGCTGAAACTAAGATAAACTCTCTTTGAACATTTTGTTTGGTCTCAGCCTTAGATTTATTTTGCTGAGGTTCTTCTTCTTTTGTAGTAGCTAAAGCATGATACTTCCCTTTATGCCATTTCTTGTTAAAACCAATCCAAGAGCATATTTTATTAAGCATATACAAGCATTTACAGAGATTCAACATCATAAAAACAACATTAAAGTAAATTGTACCAGCACCTCAGAAAATGCATCCACCTCAAAAAATGTGCCCAGAATAGCTGTATAGCCCAGCAGACAGTATGACCTTCACTTCCTTGAAATCAGTGCCCAGAATAGCAATACAACCCAGCAGACAGTATGGCCTTCACTTCCTCAAAATCAGTGCCCAGAACAATAGTACGACCCAACAGCAATGTATAGCCTCGACTACCTCGATTTCTTTGCCCACCTTGAATTCTGTGCAGCTCCTTGATTTTTGTGCAACATCAAATTTCTAGAATAGTGTGCCAACAGAGATGTACGACCTAGTAAATAGCAACAACATGTTGCCTTGGGATTCGAGCCACCTCTTATTGGGATATGAGTCCCTCACCTAGGGATTCGAGCCACCCTCTTGAGAATCTTGCTCTCTCTCACAAACTCAACAATGCCAAATGCTCACTCTTTTGGAAAATGTGTCTTTCCCATTACCCTAGGCTTGCTCTTATAATGGTAAAATGACTTTTCACCTTCCCCATCCCTAAATCCGACGGACAAGATCTAATCTTGTCATTGAAAGATCAAGGGACAAGATTCTTTCCCTCCAAAATGAATCAGTTACAATTTTAATAAAGTAATTTCACTTTATGAAATAAGTGCACTTTTATCTCATAAAGTCACTTTATAAAAATAAACTAGGAACATTACATAAATAGTCACTTTATTAAAGAGCCACTTTATTACAACTTTATAAAAGTCAAGTGCCTAGGTAATGTAAAAACACGGTCACTTCTGCATACAAGACAAACATGTGGAGTGCCTCCAGAGCTAAAATACTAACAATGGACCGAAGGAGAGTAAGAAAGAATTGGTACACTGAGTTGTTTAATTTATTTATTTGCAAGTGAAGAGCCATAATTACAATTGAAAGGTTGAAATGAAACATGTTGTATGATAGTTGTAAATTTTGTTAAAGTTAGTGTAGCTGCGAGATCCATTCTCAAAGAGGATGCTACCCTAGTAAGTTAACTAGGGTTCTTGGTTAAGTTAACTAGGCATAGTAAAGAGTAAGACCCTAGAAGGTACCCTAGGGCCTCCAGTTGTCTCCTGAGGTTCTTGGTCGGGTACCAAGCAGGTTGATGCCATGGCAAAGTCCCTAGCATGTGGCTAGGGCCCCTACTTGTCTCTAGGGTATTCTGGTCTGGGACCAGACAGTTTTTTGGTCATGAGGACCAAGTAGGTCCTGCAGGTTGAGACAGAGACCTCCTGGTCCAGGACCAAGAAGATTCTTGGTCATGAGGACCAAGTAGTTCCTGCAGTGACATACTTGGTCAGTTAACCAGGTGGATCTTGGTCAGTGGACCAAGATGATGATGTGTGATGTCCTCTTCTCCTAGGTCTTCGAGATGGTTGAGTTAGATGGTCTTCTCTAGGGACTGGCCACCCCTTGATGAAGCCACTAACATTTGACCTAAGGAGCATTCTAGAGGACCACATGATCACATCATCTAGTGTGGACCCTTCCTTATACAGTGATGAACTTTCAGGTTATATGGAACATTTGTACACTTGAGAGAGAGGTTACTGTTTGTATCTTTCCCACCTTGGTTAATTTACTTTTGGTTCTTACACCTTGTTTTTGACTTGTGGTTAGTAGGGTCATTTACCCACCTTGAGTTGTTTCTTGATTTGTACTATCTTGGTGCTTTTGATTCTATGGTTACTTTGGTTGTTTGTCCACTTTATGGTATACCCTTGGCCCTAGGGGCTATGGGTCATGTACCCACACTTATCTTATGTTGGGTCATGTGTTGGTCCTTGTACCCTCGCCTAACAAATCAAAAGACACCCTAGTACCCACCTAATGTCACCCTACTTATGTTTTATGTTTTATGTTATTAAATGTGACTTTATTATTTTGACCCTAAATGTTAGTACCCACCCAAATCACTTTATTTTTATTTTATATTTTTTATGATTTTATTTTTTAAGTGGTACTTTCAGAAATTGATGGAACCCTAACTTAAATAAAGTTTGACCCTTCTAGAAAATCTTGATTCTATATATTTGAAGAATTCTCTTTGGCATTTAAATATCATTCCATTAGCTCTGCTCCTTCCTGTGCTTGACGTCAAGGATATCACAGCTGCTCTTTCTGAGTTTTGAATGCCCCCCACCTGCTGATCAAGTTCAGATCTGATTTTTGATGTTAGTTTTGTTTGATATGCATCCAGGGTTTGATATATAATCATTTTTTATGACTTGTGATCTGATTGAATAAGGCCGTGACAGCTGTGACTTTATTGAACCCTAGCTGAGTTCTTTCTGCTATCGATCTGATTGTTATCTGCTGCATTTGTACCTGTTAAAGAGGCCGTAAGCCTATATCTGCTATCCCGTGGACTTCTGGAACCCTGATCTACTCACTACTCAGCCAAGCTCTATTCTTGTCTAGCTGTGATTCACTTGAGGTCCGATCTGATTCTTGGTGACTTGCTTGACTGGGCCGTGAAGCTTAGGAGGCCAGATCTTGTATATTCTATGAAGACCAGCCTGTTGTATTATTCGGTCAAGCTACTGTGGAGGAGGTTGTGAGGCCTAGGGTCAGAGCTCATCGCCTTTTTGTGGAGGCCGTGAGGCCTAGGGTCAGAGCTCATCTCCTTTTTGTGGAGGCCGTGAGGCCTAGGGTCAGACCTCATCTCCTTCTTGTTGAGGTCTGAGGCCTAAGGATCAGACCTGCCTGTTTTGGTGTTCAACCTACTTACTGTGGAGTGGCTGTAACCCTCGTTGATTTGACCACATATGTTAAAGTCTGTTTCTTGCTGACTGTTTCACTACTGAGATTTATCTTGGCCAGATTGCTGAGACTTCATCTCTGTGCTGATCTTTTGTGTTGATTGAGATCACATTTTTTGTTATCACTCAGGGCTTGGAACCCCTTGTGCTTACACCTATTGGACACCAATTATTTGGGACTATATTGTGACTGCCATTGTGTTTTTCTTTTTGACTGTCATTGACCATCCTTTTTTGACTGAACTACAGTCCTCTCATCTCTCTCTCTCTGGTTTGTACTAACCCTTTAGTAGGGTCTCTGGTTCCCAGTGATTGACTGGCCTCTGAGAGGCACAGTCCTTTTCTGAAAGTAAATATTCTGAGTATAAAACAGGAAGGGTTCCACACTCCAGGTAAGTACCCTAACCTGCTTTTCTTATTAATTAGAATTGTTATTGTTAATATTATACTGCTGGTTACATGTTACTGAAGATTACTTTAACATGGTGACCCAATTGGTACTGTTAAAGATGAAAAGTTGAAAGGGATGAAAATTATGTTTCAGTATTATCTACTGCTGTACCATTTCGTTTCAGTACTAGTTTTATTGAATGTAATTTTTGCATTAAAGTACATTGATTTTTTATTCTTCTACATTTAACCCTAACCCTAACCAAAATTTAACAAATTTGTGTCTGTAATAAGTGATAAAGGTGATTAAAATAGAGGGATATTACCACTATCAATAGTGAGTTATTCATATTGCCAATTGGTGATAGCGTGTTGTACTTGTTATAAATAAATCAATGATAAGGATTGCACACAATTGTGTGTTTTGTTGCGAGTGTTGTGCTAAATTAAATATATATGAATGGTGCAAAACAATGTTATCAGAACCTGACTGGTCACCAAACCAGAGGATCCCAGGAACTGGAATTTGGTTGGAACTGGAAAAATAACAAGAAAAAGAACCAGACGACCAAAAAATTCATAAAATATTCAATTTTTGGTAAAAAAGAATATTCATGTACATCCACGTGAATCCAAACCGTTGGACACAAATATGCAAGTTTACTGATGTATACACATATATATCATCAAAATGGCCTCTAGAGTCCAAAAAAAATCATGCTACAACAATTAATTATATATCATCAAAATCATCCCTTATATTTGGGATCCTCATTATTAGTAGCATCCTTTGCCTCTCCTCTAGGCTCTAGCTTTTGTCTCTACCTCGATCCTCCATGGACATCAGTCGACACATTCCAATTTTGATGAAACTCCCTACCCCAAGCCTTAACAGGTGGAAAAAGCTCAACATGCCTAATCAGTGATTTTGCTCGAGTTAAGGGTATATTGTTACTAAGGTTATGATAGAGGAATTCGACAATCAGCAGCATCAACATCGCTGTACATAGGGGGCTTGTTGTGATTGATTAAATGCTAATCCCATACCCTCATAGTATCATACGTGATAGAAATTAGAATCCAGTGGAAAGGCTGCAATCCTGCCAATCCTGAAAACTGTTATGTCCGCTGAATTCTGAATGGGATCTAAAATTCCACTTTCTCCACTTGAAGTCAGATGAGGTTGTAACCACTTTCAAACATCCTGCAACAATTAATAGTAATGTTAAAAATTTAAGTAAAAGTTGACATTCTCCTTTATCTTTCCTTTTCTACCCTTTTACTTAAAGAATTTAATAGTATCCGTATATAGCAGAGTGAAAACTCAGGCTGACAAACTGGCCAGATTCATATGGAACCAGCTGGTTCTATATGGAAGTGGCCATTTCTGGTTTGAGACTGCCATTTGGACTGGTGGACTCTAGGAACTGGTCAGGCTGGCTTGTGTTTGCAGAACCGGCAGTTGATGAAATCTCAGCAGCACCAACATCGATGTACATAGGGGGCTTGGTGTGATTGATTAAATGCTAATCCCATACCCTCATACGTGATAGAAATTAGAATCCAGTGGAAAGGCTGCAATCCTGCCAATCCTGAAAACTGTTATGTCCGCTGAATTCTGAATGGGATCTAAAATTCCACTTTCTCCACTTGAAGTCAGATGAGGTTGTAACCACTTTCAAACATCCCGCAACAATTAATAGTAATGTTAAAAATTTAAGTAAAAGTTGACATTCTCCTTTATCTTTCCTTTTCTACCCTTTTACTTAAAGAATTTAATAGTATCCGTATATAGCAGAGTGAAAACTCAGGCTGACAAACTGGCCAGATTCATATGGAACCGGCTGGTTCTATATGGAAGTGGCCATTTCTGGTTTGAGACTGCCATTTGGACTGGTGGACTCTAGGAACTGGTCAGACTGGCTTGTGTTTGCAGAACCGACAGTTGATGAAATCTCTGTGCCAATGCTTCACTTGCAATAGTCGATGTCTAGGAGGTATGGGATTGCACCTGCCAGACCAAGACTGTTATCTATTAATGATTAGCTTTTATTCTTTAGGCTTGTTGTCCAGTGCAGGTCACAGAAGAAAAAGTGGAATTGGTGTGAACAGCATCTAGTAAAGACAATATGATGCTGACCATTGCTTCCAGCAAATAGAGGAAGTGAAGGCCTTGCTGCACAGAATTCAAGGTGGGCAAAGAAATCGAGGTAGTGGAGGCTATACATTGCTGCTGGGTCGTACTGTTGTTCTGGGCACTGATTTTGAGGAAGTGAAGGCCATACTGTCTGCTGGGCTGTATTGCTATTCTCAGCATGTGTTCTCTTTTGAGTGGTAAAACCAACCACTTTACTGCTAACTGAAAGATATATGTATACCCTGCTAAACTTATCAAACTCAACAACTAGAATTTGATTTTCCCTTCTACATTCTTCACATAACTAAATGAAGCTAAGGTGGTCCTGGGCTGTGCCATCAGTGGATAAGATAAAACCAGAAAATAGAACTAAAACTTATCTCTTCATGTGTGCGACCTTCCAATCTGCTAATAGGGCCCCATCTTATCTGCTGCTATATAGCAACAAAGTAAAGTGCTTCCTCTGCTGCTATACACTTCTCTTTGAAACAGATTGGGTGGGCTGCCAGTAAAATGTACCTGTCTGCTGGGTGTACGCTACAGGTAAGTGCTCAAACTGGGCTCCTACAACCACACAGGTTTTGCATTCAAAATGGAGGTACGACAAAAAATGCACCCTCAGCAGGTACATAAATACTCATCATCACATCCCTATATAGGTTTGGTCCATACATGGCATAAAAACCCTTCAAATCAGCTCCAATATGCTTAGTTTGACGCCAGACAACAATGGTACACAGCTGGCCTCTTTTTATAGTGACCTCGAAACCAGTGTTGGAGGGTAGTCTAAGGTGAACTGCCCAGATATGCATTAAGCCTCTTAAAACTCGGGTCAGTACTAATTGTGCATGGGCACAAATGCATGCTAACAGCAGCTCTGTGTGGGGAGTCTGGGGACAACATTCCCCTAGGTGATGTTGAGAACCTGATTTCTTTGGATTAGCAGAGCAACAACAGATTGTCCCCTGCATATCCCTGTTTCCCACTGGCTGTGATTGAAAAATCCCGGCACATGTAAAAAGTTAAAACTGTGCTGGACCAGCATTATTAATTTATTTGCAAATAGAAAATGCATATTGCAACAGATAAAAACATGGACTGATAAAGCACTGATCAATAAATGAACTTATTCAAGGGTAAACCTAATTTACACTAACACATAGAGATAAAGGGTCAACTGTAATCATATTTCTAATGAAGCCACCCTAGCATCTATTAACATTTCCTGATTCTCTACTGGAGCTTGACCATAAACTGAGACAAAGACAACATTGTACAGTCATAAATCAGTGAACAAGCCAATATTTGATTTAATATGCTCCAGAAAGGTAGGGGTAAAGCTTCAAATCACACGCCTTTAGATGACAAGGCTGCAACTCGATGTCTTTGCTGAGTTGTGTTCTTGCACACAAATTCCATCCATGCATCAATAAGATGAACATGAAAACTAATATCTGAGAAATGATAAACTCAAATATCTAGAGCAGGAAAGGAATCAGATTGAGAAATCACCAGCAAATCAACCAGTTACTCTTGTTGTTTGGAAAAGTCGGCAGCTACAGTTATCTCTCTTCTGTTGATTTTTCATCATTAAACTCAAGATAGGAAATGCTATCTGAAAATATCAGTAGTTCAAATGGGTATGGACCATCTGCTTTTTCTTCTTCCCATTGAGTTTCAAATGGGTATGGACGATGGACCACCATCTTGAAATATCTCACAATCCCCTTCCTTGTGAGGTGCTTTGCTGGGCCTGCACCATTGAGGCCAATAATGTTGTTGACCCTTCTCTAAAACATTAATGGTGTCCAAAAGTATGAGGACACGACCCTTCTGCCATTTTGTCCAGAGATGCAGAGTTATGATCATTTTGGATCTGATTGAACACCTTTTCTTCCTTTTGAATCCTTCTATCAAATGCAACAGAGATAATTTTATTTTCTAGTATCATTGGTTTCTGGGAACTTCTTTTGTTGCTGTCCAAAGCTTCCAGTAAATTTTACTATCACATAGAGAAGGGCATTGACCTTCAATAGAGTCGCCAGGTGAAACCGAATGAAACTAGAACAAATAAAAGCTTGATCTCACTAAATTGTATATCCCAATGTAGTGTAGGTTAGGGTGTCAACAATTGGCCTTCATAGACTCGCCAGATAAACGAATTAAAACTCGAATAAATAAAAGCTTGGTCTTACCAAATGGTGTAGCTTGATGGTACTAATAGTCAAGGCTTCAGTGTGTTCCCTGTCAATGGCGCCCATTTGTTAAAACGCAAATCTACATTGCAGTAATTAGTAGAGACCTGGTGCAACTTTAGACACAATGCCCACCTTGATGTATGTGTCTCTTGCTTTGGGCTGGTGCATTTCCAGCCTTAAGGGGTGTTCCTAGGTGCTATGTCTGATTTGCAAATCAGGCTTGAAAATGCTGTTTTCTGCTCACTCTGACACATGGCACCATTTCCCCAACCAATCATCACCTTGTAAGTGCCATGTCACTGCCTAAAAATATCAATGACCCCTGCAAAAAAATAGAAACCCCAAAATGTTGAGCTAAGCTTCCTAACAAATAGGAACCTTCTAAAAAATAGGAACTTAAGAATGCCAAAATAACACCCATCGGAACACTTACTATTAAAAACATGCCTAAAAATAGTTTGCTAAAAATAGCACCACCATGCATGTAGATCAAAATAGGAATGTTCAACTTGTGTGCCTCCAAAGAACAAGATTATTTCATTTGATTTGTAATGAGATCCCTGTAACATTATCTGCTAAAAATATTAGTCTTGAAAGAGCATGCATGTTGCATGCAAATTGACAACAAACTTAGTGTGCACTAGTAAAACCTTCAATGTGCCATGAATCACTTATGAATCTCAATTGCAAAACTAGAAATTGTCCCCATGTGTGAATTGATCTTTAAAACTAATGGTCTAGAATTGCTATATGGACAATCCTGTGAAGAATTTCCCCTAATAAATATAGTTGTGGCTAACATGAGAATTGCATAGGTGCGATTTTCTGTGTTAATAGTTGCTTCATGTGGGGATAATATTCGTTGTGGGATGCAAAGAATCTCAAAAATCTTAGGTGTTTGCAACTAAATTGCAACTAAATCTTCAGTGTTTGCCTTTGCTTCCACATGCTCATGACAATTAGCCCAATGCTGGTCTTTCTATGGATAGTCCTTATTCTTGCAAGGAAAACATGTATATGTGTAGAGATTAGAGATAAGATAATATCATTTTATTAATGTCCAACAAGTGACCGCAAATAGGTCAATGGGATTGCTAAGTACATTAGTGAGATTACAAAGTGGAAGCATTAAATCCACTCCTGGAAAATCATGATATAAGCAAAAATCGTCCCTATATAAAGAAAAATCCAATACCTAAGTCATGATAGCACGGAGAAGTGAACAAAGCAATGATGCAAATATATGCAAGTGCAGTGTGGAACCGAAGGTTAAGAGCCATTGACCCTCCAAGGGGGATGTCTCGTTTGGGGGCTGATCAACATCTCCTCAAGTCTCTCTCCTAACATCCGAGGTCGAAGGGAAGAAATGCTTGGTAGATGACCAATCAAAGATTTGGAAGAGTCAAGGGATAAGGTATGAGATATCTCTTTCTGTTTGGACGCAGAAGTCCGCTATTGCAACTTGGATGAAGTAACCTGACTACTGGTGTGGTGTGATCCATCCTTGGAACTGAGGCGATAGTACTGTAAGGGTTTAGCCTGTCAAGTGCTAATGCCATCTCAGGGTCTCAAAGATCTGATATTTGATGTAGTACTGTTGTCGGCTTGCCTCTTGGTTCCTCTATTTGCTGGAAGCATTGGAAATAAATATGTACTCAGTCAAATCAGGTTTGGACAAGGTTGAGAAGGGCAGACTAAGAGAGATTTGAATCCAAGGACTCCTTGAAATCCATTCAGTTCAAAATGATGAAGAAGATTTTAACTTGAAATCCAGTAAGAATCATTTTGAACTGATGGAGTTGCAGATATCAATTGTTAACTTTGCACAATCCAGTTGCAATAGGGGTATTCGAGGGTGCTGAATTCATTTTGTATTATAAACAACAATTTATCAATCCAAAATTCCAATTTTGGCAAAGATTGCATAGCTGGATTCTGGTGATGACAAACTAAAAGAATTCAAATTTGTAGAATGTTTAGCCAGACCCTTCATTTTAGAGATCAGTTCACATGGGGACCATTTCTAGTTTGGAGGTGATTCACGGCATATTCAGGGTTTTATTTGTTTATGTTGAGTTTGTTTCTAGTTTGCATGTGACGTGCATTGTTCTTTTGAGACAATGCTATTTTTAGCAAGCATTGTTACAAGGATTGCATGGCAAATCAAAGGACAAATTCTTGCTCTTTGGAGGCACACAAGCTGAACTGGCCTATTTTTGTCTACATGCATGGTGGTGCTATTTTTAGCAGTGTCTCTTTTTAGACATGATATTTATGGTAAGTGTTGCCATGGCTGTTATTTTGGCATTTTGAGGTTCCTTTTTTTAGGAGGCTCAACTCGATGTTTTGAGGTTACTATTTCTTAAGTGTGGTCACTGCTATTTTTTGTACACCTATTTGTAGGTAGTGACGTGGTGCTTACAAGTTGATGATTGGTGCTTAGAAGTTGATGATGGACGTGGTGCTCACAAGCTGAGAGATGGTGCGATGTGTTGGATTGTGTGGAAAACATCATTTCCATGATTATAATTTGATGAGCTTGAGGATATTGACATGTGTATAGGTGCGGATAGAGACATAAATAATTAATAAATTTATTGATATCCTTCACCTAAGAGGGTGCACTAGTTGGGGTGAATGCATGTTGTCTATGTTGAACTCATCCTTATCTATCCAGTCCCAGTTAAGTGCACCTTGCATGCATCCTTATTCACTTACATCTAGAGGTTTCTGTGATTTGCATCACAGACTTTTTCAGTTCCAAGTCAGTTCAAGGTTCAGTTAGAGTCTACATTCGTGACTATTTCTGGACAAGGAAGGCGCACCAATATATGGAGAAAGGGGTTGGATCCTATGGTTTCATTGCCCCTTGTAATTTGTTCTTGGGTTTTGATGTCCATAAAATGAGTAGTTTGGTCATCATCTTCGCTTTGTTTTTGGTATGTTAATATATCTTGTTGTTGCTGTAATTCTCCCTCTCGATTAAGTTTATTTGTTTTATATGCTGTGTGAATTTGTTCTTCCCTTAGTTGTATGCATTTGTGATCTAACACCATGATTCAATTCCCAGAGGTTCATAGTGTTAGGGTTAGGATCAATTATTATTTTTAATCAGACTTTGCTACTTGCATCGTGGACTTGACAGAGTGCTCAGATTGCCCCTATACTAGACTTGGTCTCGAATTGGCCATCATAGAATTGTACGCAGGACTTTTCCTCCTATGGTATTCACCAACCCAACAGCAATAAGGAGCTTGACTTGCCTTGAAACAGTAGTATCCGTCCAAATTGGATTCTCCATTGGATTTCTCCACTTCCACACAGGCCTTTGTATTGATTTTGACTCCATGGCCCAGGGAATAGGGACTGGTCTTGCCAGATTCATCCTTCCCTGATTGATGTATCCTTCTTTTGAGTCTTCTTTGTTTCTTGATCTAGTTTACTCCTTCCAAGCTTGATTTCCAGATCAGAAGCAACACCCAGGGACACCCCTGTGAGGTTGGAAAATCACCAGCCCAAAGTGAGATGAATGTGGAGATGATAATAGGCGTTGTGTCTAAAGTTGCACTGAGTCTCCACTGACTACTGCTATGTAGGTTTTGGTGTTAATAGTGCCCTAACACATACTACATTTGAGACAGAAGACACTGCATGATAAATTTGACTGTAGGACTTGTGGTCAAATACAAGGGTTTGCTAGAAGATGATACTACAATGTCTAGCATTTTGAAACAGTGTTTGGATACTCTGTAACCTCTCTTGGGGATTGTTGGGGTTGGATATTCTGTAAACATTTGGTCTGGGAACCGGAAAAAGGTGGAGAGGGAGTTATGGAACTTCCTAAACAAGCAATGGAACTGACCACATATCTCATAGTAATGGGGGCATCTGAAAATAAATTGCTCCTTTGTGTGTCTCCTGTAAATGGCAGATATGGCATAAACTATTCACTTGTGGTATCTGGTGCTTAGCTTCCACATGAAGTTGATGAGAGTCGACTTGGAACTGGCCTAGGGGCATCCGGTGTCGAAGTGTGTAAGGGGGCTGCACTATGAGGCCTTCTCTGAGCTCCAGGGAGTGCTCTGCATAGGAGGCCACCATTCTCTGATTTCATTGTTCTGTAATCTTTGGTTAGATTTATTGCTACAAAATGATTTTTTATTTGAGGGATCAAGTTAGACCAAGATGTCAAGCTGAACTTATGCTCAACATCCGATGCACCTCAACCACTGTAACTGCAACTATTGGTCAGTTTAATTGTTTTTCAAGGACACAGAAATGGAGCACCTGTTGAACCTTCCTTTCTTTGAAACGAGGTTTGCTCCTCAGGGAAATGCAATTAGAGAAGTAATCTAGTCTTATTTTGAACTCATGTCAAAGGCCATTTTATGCTTTCCTTCTCTGAGCTCCAGCCTCCAGGGAGTGCTCTGCATAGGAGGCCATCATTCTCTGATTTCATTGTTCTGTAATCTTTGGTTAGATTTATTGCTACAAAATGCTTTTTTATTAATTTGAGGGATCGAGTTAGACCAAGATGTAAAGCTGAACTTATGCTCAACATCCGATGCACCTCAACCATTGTAACTGCAACTATTGGTCAGTTTAATTGTTTTTCAAGGACACAGAAATGGAGCACCTGTTGAACCTTCCTTTCTTTGAAAGGAGGTTTGCCCCTCAGGGCAATGCAATTAGAGAAGTAATCTAGTCTTATTTTGAACTCATGTCAAAGGCCATTTTATGCTTTCCTGTAATATGTAGCAAAATTTGGCATCTAACTTCAGCTAATTGTTTATCTCAATAAATTAATTGCCTTTGAGGAAATTCAAATCTCTTGGTAGTGCAGTTAACAAGATTCAGATCAAGCATTGCTGTACTTGTAAAATTTCTAACCTCATGTTAATATGCTTTTTTAGGTTGGAATTGCACTTAGTTTATCAATCAGGCTGTAGATGTTAACTATTAGACTGACCACCACTGCTTGGAGAATATTAAATATCGACACTTGATATTAACAGCGTAGGGTGGGAGAGATCTGTGTGTGTGTATGTTACAACCCAGGGTGGGGTGCTCTTACAGCAGGTGGGAGATATCTCTCTGTATGTATGTATGTTACAACCCAGGGTGGGAGAGCCTCTGCCCCCCTGGGATTTTCTTGATCCCTCTCATTGCTGAATTGCTTTGTTTTCAAAACATTAGATACAGGTAAGTGGTGGTATTTACTATTACATGTGAAACGTTTTTCAGGAATCAAAGCAAACATTTTCACCTTAGGTGGGTGCTGGGCAGCAATGTTTGGATGTGGAAATAAAATATTTAATGCCTCTTAGTTGCATTCATTTATATAATGCTTTTGCTGCCTAGGGGAGCACTAGGATATATGAAATAAAATTTTGGAATGTCTAATTACTTGATAGAGCGATTTTCTTAAGAAAGCAGTATGCGACATCTTTATGCATCCAGTATAAATTGTGGGAATAGAGAAGAATTCTAGGTCCCTTGTATGTGACTCAAGTGGAAGATATCAATAATTGTAAGGTGCCATCTCTTTATGCTTTGAGGATGAATTGTAGTACGTGAGGACAAACTCTAGACTCAATGCATCGGAACTTGTGTGTCTCAAAACTTTTCCTGCACCAGCAATGTAGTTCCTACTCTTTTAATGTAGATGTTGAGTCTTTTAAATTCTTGTTTCTAATGCTTGTAATTCATGTGTATGTATGCTTTACTATCTTAATGGAGGGTTGTGAAATAGTTGTGTTTGTTATTGCAGGACCAATATTTGGACTATTTCAAAATTGACTTGTGGAGAACCTAATAAAATGAATAAGGGTCTGAGATTCACATGCATATTTTGTAGGAAGTCAAGCTTTTTATAAATACTGGGAGCACTAATATTTGGTGAATCCTTTGGATCATTAGCATTGTATGCTATGAATGATTTCTCAAGTATTTGTCTGGAGAAGTATTGGAAATATAATGAGTGTTTTGTTCCTAAAAGCAAGGCATTAAATTTACCAATAGCTTCAAAGTCCTACATTTTCAAAGATCTGGATTGAATTCCTTGACATGCATTGAATTCTGTTTATTGGTTCACAATATTATTGATATAAATTCGCCATTTGGGATTGTTCTACTTGTTTGTATGTAACTTGTGTATAGTGTAGCAGTTTCGATGCATGCAAGGATTGTCTCCTTTGAGGTATATGTTTTGGCGCATTGTTGATGACAATAATCTTATCTAAGCGGGAAATAATTGAAATTGGAATATCTCTGCCATTCATTTAAATTTAATGGGATCTTTAATTGAGTCTAGTAATGAAAGTTTTGGATTCCAAATTAGTACATTTCACAAATGTGGAGATAAAAAGCTGAACAAACATACTGAAGCCCTATTTGTTTATATTTACTTATGTTTTTTGAAAAGCCAATCTCATTTACATTTTTCAAGGTAAATGCATGAAATTTACTTTCAACAACTTGTTTGACATGCTACAATTTTTACTTATTATATAATGCACTCATATTTTGAGATGCATCCCTGTAAAATTGCTTAATTTTCTTTCTTGAAATTCCTCTTGGACTCATAAGTCTATTTGACAAACATTCTTTCTAGAATTTTACAGTGAATTCCTAATGTAGAACTTTTGTTTTTAATTTGCCTAGCTTTCTTCGTTTATTAGTCGACAATATTTAGACCAGTTATCATATCTTTCTACCCAGAGATTCCAGACCATCAATTGTATTTAATCCCATATTTTTCCTTCGATTTTAGATTTAAAGTCAACCTTCAGTTGATTCTCTAACGTTTGTCCTTACTGTTATGCACTCGGAGGCGCACCATCTTCCAACATTTGTCATTGATTGTAAAAAACAAAGGCATAAATTCTAAAATTTCAGGTTCCAAACCTTGGTCAAAATCTCATCTCTATCGCTTAAATCGCTTAAATTCTCTTTGATGGTGCATTTGTACTAAAGATATCGTGATCGAGTATAATACTTCGCTTGGATCAGCCCACCTAATCTTGTATCTCCTTTATTAGGACCTTTGCATAATTTTTCCGTAATTTAATTTTTGAATCTTCGAACATCCCAAGGTTCATATATCATGGGGCAGAGTGATATCTTTTCCCCATTGCTGCTCTCACTTGGATCCCAGTATCACTTTATTCTGAGACTATTTTGGTCTCTCAAGTGCCGCCTTGCTTCATTAACGCCCCCCAATACCATGTGAGGTGAATAATGATCATGTGCATCTTCCCAAACAATGGTGTCCCCAATCTTTTATTTCCCAAGGTTTGAGCTCTTGCAATATTTGCATACCGTGTTTGGTGTTGTTTCAGGTATATGGTCCTTGATTGTTTGGATCGGGTATCATCGATTGGTCTTTGTACTTCCATGATTTCATGACATGAGAAGGAAACGATATCAACTCATCAAGAGTCGCTATAAATAAAAGTGAGGTGGCTTTCAAAATTTAATTTTGCTTTTTCCAAAAATTTATTGTTGTTGTTGAAACATTTGTCTTGGAAAAAGTGAGTTATTGCATTCGAGAGTAGTGAGGTGCTTTACAGTCAGTGTGGGGAGATGTAACATAATGTGACCAAGTATGGGGAAGATGTAACATAATGTGACCAAAAAAATTAAAAAATAGATGTTGGTTTAGAAAGCTTAATTGATGTCTTGGTAAAGTTGACGTGGCAGCTATAACCCTTATCGTAAAATAATAACATGTTGGTCCTATTATCCATCTTAAATTTAAATTCAAAAGAATAACATGTTTGTCTTGTTATCAATCTTAAATTTAAATTATGTAAAAATTATAAAAAATTAAACCCAACATAGATCCGTCTTAAATCTGGATCTACCAAACATATAGAGGGATCAAATTTATTGAGGTGTAATTTTTTTACAAAATTTATAGTAAAGAAATTTGATCCCTCTTAGTACTAGTAGAACCATATTTAAGATGGATCTATATTGGTTAGGATCAATTATAAAGTTTACCGAATGTAATGAAGTTTCCATTTACCTACTACTTTATAGTAGTATTACAAGGTGGCTCCTCGCTTGCTAGGATTGAAGAACCAAGTTCATGTCACCCTCTTGTTTTATCGTTGGCTACTGAATACATTTATTTATTGTTGATGTTGGCTTGATTGGGAGTTTCATATGAGTGGTAATGCAAGCATATAGTTATATAAGGAGGAAAATGGCTTGTAACGAACTCTCGTCTTCCATGGGGTATGCAAATATGATCCCATGAAGTGCATAGTTTTGCATCTAACATTCATTGCATGACCCTACCTATAATATTTGTTGCAACAAATGTTTACGGCATCTCAGTCAAGCAAATGTCAGGTTCAATAAGATAAAAGAGGTAATGCACATTGTATAACATAATGATGAGATGTAAGTTATTGTACAAGTAGATGTGTGTGAATACCTCATTGGCACAAGTAGTTCATGTATATGGTGTGATGCTTCAAAATGTTGACAAGAAGAATTTTGAGATGCAAAATGCATTGGAATGTCGAAAGGAAGTTGAAAAACTTGTATTGGTTGTGTTTCATGTTTTATTTTTAATCTGAAGAATTATGTAATGCTGCTTATACACATGTACAATGCAAGATGTTATTTTGTATATATGACCAAAAAACAATGAACATATGATGAGCCATATTACATAATTCATGATATGATGTGATAATTTAAATTCAATAAAATAAACATTTGAAGTTTAGGATAGAGGATATAAAAACTCTGTTGGTTGTCCCCTTCTCAAGTTCCTATGAAAATGCATGTGAAATTTCATTTTTTCTCCGAATGTAAATGCCAAGGCATGTATAAGATGTTTGAGTTGATGGTTAATATGATCTTGAATGTTATTGTTTCCTTTCTTGGTTAGGAATTATAGTTAGTTGTTTGAGTTGATGGTTAATATGATTTTCAATGTTATTATTAGCTTTTATGGTTAGGAATTATAACTATTAGTTGTCCCGTTCTCAAGTTCCTGTGAAAATGCATGTGAAACTTCATTTTTTCTCTCTAATGTAAATGTGAAGGCATGTATAAGATGTTTGAGTTGATGGTTAATATGATCTTGAATGTTATTGTTAACTCTTTTTGGTTAGGAATTATAGCTAATGATGGATTGATGGTTGTAATTTCTTTATACCATCTTTTTCCTTATTTTGCATTTTTTTATATATTTATTGGACCATGACTAAAAAATTTGGTTGAAGTGAAGAAATGTTCAAATTTGAGTTAAAACATGATAATTATTGATTAAATTCCATGTATAAAATGTGACCTAACATTAACTATGAAGTCATAGACTTGAACTTTTTTTTTTTTGCAAACAATTGCATACTAGTCTTTATTACCAAAGATGGGCCTAATCCATTAATACATTGTGATATATGAAACAAAGACTCATCGCAAAGGAGAAGGATGAAAGGTGAAATATTGGCATCTCCTCTACTTGCTCTTTTGCCATTGGTGCAATGTGATACATGTTAAAAGGGATCCTGACATTGAAAGCTTACAGTAGATGGAGATTTTGAATGGTGGGAGAGATGACTATAATAATAGATTTACAATCTACTCATCCAAGTGAAGCTATTTAGAATACATAACTTAATCTTAGTTGTCCAAGGGCTTAATATAATTTGTTGGGAGCACAATTAAGAAATATTATGTAATAAATCGCCATACTAGCATGTAAACGCGAGTATGCGAAAGGGGAAAAGATGTTGGCATGCTATGTAATGTTAGCAATAAAATGTAGCCATCACAAGGAATAACATTACTAGCATGTAAACATGAGTATGCAAAAGGGGAAAAGATGTTGGCATGCTATGCAATGTTAACAATAAAATGTAGCCATCACAAGGAATAACATTAACATGTTAGCACAAGATAGGTCATGTGAAAAGAAGTATAATTGAAGAGCTTTTAAGGAGGTAGAAGGCTAATCCTATATGATACCTATGTATGAATGCATGTGTAATCTATTAAAATAAAATATCCTATGGTCTTGTAGTTTTATTTTGTAAAGTTGCAGGAGTATATTAAATTCGAGAATAAAAAATTACATGTTTGTCAGCATACTGGGGTGGCCTAAGGTGGTGACGCCACCATCCCAGGTGCTCAAAAATGTTGAAAAAACTATTAACATGACAAAAGAAACCCCTATGGGTCGGCACTGCATAATTGTAGTTTTGGTTTAGACTTTATTCATATATAACATTCGTAATTATATGACTAAAAAATGAACAGTAAGTAAATTGAAACGGAAAAGCTGAGTGTCACAAAGTTAACTTGAAGCGACCACGATCTTCCTAGAAACTTGCTTTTGCATTGCGGGGGTTGGGCATTTCCTCCACGATTAGGCATGCACCATAGAAGTTGTCGTCAAGCTCTGAGAGGTGAGTTTTGGAGATTGTGGCAGAGCGTTGTGGCCCGGGGAATTGTAGCCTTCCTCCTGCTCCTTGGTTCTTTTATGCTGCAAAAGGCCCATGGTGGATGACATCGCTAAGGGGGGAGGCTGTAAGGAGACTCCCAAGGAGGCCCTGGTCCCAGTGAGGACACCATCAGTGGCAACATGAGCACCATTAATCGACAAGCCGAGAATAAAAAATTACATGTTTGTCAACATGCTGGGGTGGCCTAAGGTGGTGACACCACCATCCCAGGTGCTCAAAAATGCTGAAAAAACTATTAACATGACAAAAGAAACCCCTATGGGTCGGCACTGCATAACTGTAGTTCTGGGTCAGACTCTATTCATACATAACATTCGTAATTATATGACTAAAAAATGAACAGTAAGGAAATTGAAACAGAAAAGCTGAGTGTCACAAAGTTAACCTGAAGTGACCACATTCTTCCTAGCAACTTGCTTCTGCATGGGGGGGGGGGTTGGGCGTTTCCTCCACAATTAGGCAGCCACCATAGAAGTTGTCGTCCAAGCTCTGAGAGGCGAGTTTTGGAGATTGTGGCAGAGCATTGTGGCCTAGGGAATTGTAGCCTTCCTCCTGCTCCCTGGTTCTTTTATGTTGTAAAGGGCCCATGGTGGATGACATCGCTAAGGGGGAGGTTGTAAGGAGACTCCCAAGGAGGCCCCAGTCCCAGGGAGGACACCATCAGTGGCAACAAGAGCACCATTAATCAACGAGCCGCCAATGTGCCCAGTTTTACCGCCAGTATCAGCTTCCTATTGTAGACCCTCAAATTCATTGCTACGACCTAGGGAATAGTTCTCCCAAGCAAAACTGGAGTCCAGATCCTCGAGCCGCTCCCCCAGTTTGACTATGTTGGTCCTGATGTCCCTAAGCGTGGCTATGTTGGCATTCCAATTGGTCGTCATTTCCTCCACGAGGGTGCTCATCATATTATTTATCATCCAATAATAGTCAATTCTGCCTCCATCCCGCCCCGAGGCCAAAATGGCTAAAACTCTATGTGCTTCTCAGCTATCAATTAGGTCGTGGTTTGAAGTAGAGACGCCTTCAACATAACCGTCCATGGCAACCTAGTCGGAGGTGTTTTTGGTGCTTCTTCCTTGCTTTTGGATATATATGTACTTTTCGATACATTCACTTTTGGAGACATGTACATTGACTTCATTGTGCATGTACTTTTGGCAGTTTGAGGGTGAAAGATGTACTAAAATTCAGTTTAGTATCTAAACCTTTAAACAAAGCTTTCCAAAAATTTATTGTAAAATTTGTATCTCTGTTAGAAACAATTATTTTAGGCACACCATGCAATCTAAAAATTTCTTTGTGGAATTTTTTTGGCAAATGTAAGCGCCACGCCTATTGCCACCCCTTCGCAGAGTTCCTCGTGGTCTCATCATAGAGAAATGCCCACATAGAACGACGCTAACCAGAGCAAGAGCAAGAGCTTTAGCGCTCGGACATGAAGCCACCAAATTGTTGGTGCAAATGCTAAAACTGTTTCCGGCCATCGTGCCCGTCTTATCCCAGTT
Source organism: Larix kaempferi (assembly GCA_027924585.1). Taxonomy (NCBI): domain Eukaryota; kingdom Viridiplantae; phylum Streptophyta; class Pinopsida; order Pinales; family Pinaceae; genus Larix; species Larix kaempferi. Next base: position 2,358,469 of record BSBM01000506.1, read on the forward strand.
GTTGGAGTTAATGCGCATGGTGGTCACCTCGGCGGTGATGACGGGTTAACGAGGTTGGTATCTCTTGGCTCATTCCATCAACGACGTGACTTATGTAGAGCGAGGAGTAATTACACCAGCTTGCCTCCGCTTGTTCTGCATTAAAACATTGTCATCACCTTGGTCTGTGTTGGCAAGTGGCGCCTTGCCGATGTGTGTTCGGATCCATGTGCTTGGTTCTAGTGGGTTGGAAACACGTGCTTGTGTGGGGCCTATGGTCTTATAGTTACATGGAATTAAATTAAAACAATAATGAATATGTTGTGTCTAATTTTTTATTTATTTAGATAAAATCATATTAAATGAATTAAGCTTGATGACAAAATTCTTTCTAATTATAGTAAAGGTAATATGGTATTAAGGTGTTTTAGGTTTCATGATAAAATTATAGGTAGGTATTTTATTATAATATTGTACAAGACTACTTATAAATAATGCGTGTTTGGGTTTCAACATAGGTTCTTCCCCATTTTTATTTGAAGTATAAATTGCGGTTTTTCCACTATGCATATGCCCATCTACCTTTTGAATTATATCCTAAAGCCATTTTATTGTAAAACATTCACTTTTGTATAGTAGAGTGTGCATTCCATATTGGGTGTGTAGGTGTTTACAACCTTGCTATCTATGAGCATAGAGTGAATACTTCTTCACTCAATATTTTACATATTAATAAGTTACAAGTGGTGTATGAGCAAGTTGATCCCTAGGGTGAAGCCTAACTTCTTAGTATTAATAAAGTTTGAATGCTTTTGAAGAAAGTGGTTACAAAGAATTACAATTTGCAAATGTTCATCATTTAGAAATGTCACAAGTTTATCGTCAAAGATAATATTATGATCAACTATACACATCTCTTTTTCTATCTTTTTTTTTTCTTCAAAAGGGGTTGGAAAGATTAGAAAGTGAAATTCCATTAGAATTTTCAACTAGTTGAAATTGTGGTTATGGAGGTATGAAGAATTGAAGTTGAGGTCTGAAAATATCTTGGTTTGTCAATTTTTTTAAATCATTACATTTTTAGTTTGAAACTACCATTGAGGTGGGATTTCATGACTTTGTACATATCTATTTGCTCTCGTTATCTCAACAAATGTGTAAAAAATGAAGATTCCTTGAATGTATATGAACTTACTAGAATTAAACTTACTAGTTTGGGATATGTAGAATATGTAGAATTACTTCCAAAGCTTTTCTAGAACTATAAGCACATGAATTGTTGCAAATAAAGTTCGTTGCTTACAAAACACAATTCTTTAAGAATAATTACCAAGATGAAAGTGAGGTAGTTTAGAAAACATATAATTTTTAATGGTTGCTATTTCATAATAACTATTTACAAATTCAATAATTTGACACTTTTTTTCCTTAGAAAAAATTCGTAATTTTATTAAAAAGTATAAAATTACATATGTAGATATATGTTGGGTATATATTTTTAGATATAGGGGTTTGCTGGCCCGAAAGCCAAGCATGAAGCAAAACGATTAAAAAGTTTTATTCATGCAAGTCTTCTAAGTAGTCAAATATAATCTGGTTACGCATCCCTTCAAAATTCGAACAAGAATCGGTTGATCATCCACTATATTTGCCGATTGTATTGTCTTTGAAAAAGTCAGTAAAAACAATTCTTTCCTTTCACATCTTCAAAATGATCTTCTCCAAAAAGGAGCATAGCATGTATTAGTATAAAGTTGTAGCATTAACACTAATATTTTGCCATTTTGGCCAAAAAAAGTCCACTTGGAATAACTATGTCTTTGTCAGAATTTGTTCAATAAATTCCTTGCTATAAACATCTTCATTTCATTAAGATCTAATGCTTGTATGCTCAGGTTCTATAAAGGGGCGATGGTAGTATTGGAATGATTGGTCTTGCCTTTGCTGATTTAATTTAAGTTGTCCTTTACCCAAACGGAGACCCTCCTTAGATAATGTGTTCGCTTCTTGATTGCACTCCTTGTACACATCTTTGCAAGAGAGGGAATTAAAATTTTCTGCAATATCCTGAATTTCTAGCAAGGGACTCAAATGAATGTTTGAGCATCTTTGAATTTTATTGAACCAATTTATAATCAACATTGAGTCTCTGAAAACTTGTAATTTTTGACATCCTTTCTGTAAGGCAAACAACAACAAAGTTTTTAGAGCAAGAAGTTCAACATAGTTGTTGGTCCCGCTTCCAAATCCCATGACAATTTTGTACGAGTGGTTTTCAGTCATATTAAGCACAACCCCTCCCCCACATAGGGAGCCATCTTATTGAGATGCTCCATCGAAGAAGGCCCATGAAATATCCTTGTCATATTCTTCAGCTTGAATGACTCAAATTGGAGGATAGCCCTTAACTTGCGGGAAGGAGAGGATATTTAGATTGTTCAAAGCTGTCCCCTCTTGGACATATTGTTTTTCAGAGAATGTTTGATTGTTACCAGAGATCCATAGGCCCCAATTTATAATTAAGGGAAGAGTTTTGTAAGCTTCGAAGGTTGGACTCAAAAGCGATCGTTGACCACCGCTGAAGAGCTTGTTCAATGGTATCACCCTCCCAAATGAGATTTTGTTGAACTCTAAGCGAGCATTCCTTCCATACCTGTCGAGCATAGGGACATCTTATGAAAAGGTGAATTGCTGACTCTAGCATTTTTGCACATGGTGCACCAGTTTGGTCCTTCATAGCATCGCTTTTGAAGGTTGTCCCATGAAGGGAGCTTGTTTTCCAGAATGCACCACATCAATAGTCTAGCCTTGGGAGGGCATTTAAATTTCCAAACTAGCTTCCACCACCATTGAACATCTTTGTTGTTTTCTTTTGCAGTGAGTTGAATATAACCTTTTTTAGAGTTTATCTACCTGAAGAATCGAGAATCCAAATGAGCTTGTCCTCCTAATCTCGAATCCTCACATGACCGTCTTTGATACTTGCAATGAATTGGTTCCAAATTGCAGCGTCCTCATTATTGAAACTCAATGCATATGAAGTGATCCACCCCTGATTCCACATATTTGTTGTTTGTTGTCTAACTACTTGATTTAGAGTGAATAGGCCATGATTATGGATGCGTTCTAGAATTTGAGGTAGAAGAATGTGTCGACCCTACATCCTGGCCAAAGGTTTAGCCCGATTCTATCTTTGGTTCCATTGCCGATGTGCCAGGCCAGTATTTTTTCAATTAGATCAAAGGACTAAAGGGTGGCCTTCCAAATAATAGAAACATTGTTCCTTTTTTTGTTGGTGATCAGACCTAGTCTAGGATAGTCACGAGGTGTCTATATTTATGTTCATTGTCTGAGTCCACATACTTCTGGTGGTGATAAGTCTCCATCCACATTTTGTCGCCAATGAATTTGAGAAACAACGAATGTTTTTTTAGGTCCCATCCTCCATATGCTTTAGGATTTGTTATTTTTTCCCACCCTACCTAGGGCATCACACTCTGATCTTTATGGCCACTCCATAGAAATCTGGTACACAACCTTCTAGCAATTTCCAAAATTCCTTTTGGAATCCATGCCAGGGCCATCCAATAAACTAGAATGGCTTTAAGTACTGATTTTATTAAGACCAATCTCTTGGCCCTCGAAATCCATCTGAAGGACCAAATATGAAGTCTTTTATCCATCTTGGAAATTAACCACATCCAGTCTTTCTTCTGGTAATTGTTTGGTTTTAAATGCAAACCCAGGTATTTCAAGCCCTCATCTAAGTTGTTGCTTGGGAATGCAAAGTGCTCCTTGTATCACCGAATCTCTTCATCCTCCATGTTAAAACATGACATAGTAGATTTTTGTGTATTGATTGTCATCCCTATGGTGCCACACAATATTTCCAAAACTCTAGCTAAGGTGTCTGCATCTCTTCTAGATCCATCACAAAAAATCAAGGTATAATCTGCAAATAGTAGACGAGTGATAGACAAAGAATTCAAAATTTTTACCCCTTTGAAATTGCCACTTCTTCTGGCTTCCTTCAAAGCCTTGATGAGACCTTCTGCAACAAGCAAAAATAGCAGGGGGAATAGAGGACATCCTTGACGATTTCCTCTTTCTACCTCGAAGAATGGGGATACCGATCCATTTATTAGAACAACAAAGGAGACTGTAGTGATGCAGCTCATAGCCCATTTAATAAATGGAACTTCAAACCCCAGATGAGTTAGCATGAGGCGAATATAAATCCAGTTTACCCTGTCAAAAGCATTTGACAAATCAATCTTGATAACTACTCGTTTGTCCTTTCTGCTTTTGATGTTGTGAATTACCTCCTACGCCACTCTGATGGCCTCGTGAATTTGTCTCCCATCCAAAAATCCAAATTGTTCTTCAAAGACATGGTTGGATAGAATGGCCTTCATCCTCCTGGCTATAATATTTGCAATGATTTTATAAATGTCATTCGCTAGCGAAATAGGTCCAAAGTCAACGAATGAGATGGGATTGTCCACTTTCGGAATTAGGGCAACGAAGGTGGAGTTAAAGAATTCTAGAATTCTTCCTGTTTGCCAAGATTCCTCCACAACTTTCAACAGATCTGCTCCCAAAATATGAAATGATTCCAAAAAGAATTCTACTGGCCACCCATTCGGTTTAGGGCTTTTGTCTCTTTGGAAGCTATGGAGGACCTCAAACAACTCAAATTGTGAGATTTCTTCCATAATATCCCTATTATCCTCGTTGAAAAATCAGGGAAAGCTTGCAAGATCCTCAAAATTTCAAGAATTGATGCTCTCCTTGGAGTCTTGAAAAGATTTGAGAAATGATTTGTCCCCAAATCTGACAATCCTTCAAAGGTTTTAACCTTCCTATTCTCCACATCCTTCATTCCCCAGATAGTATTTTTTATTTTGTGTCCTTTGGCAACACCATGAAATAATTTTGTATTCTCATCCCCGCTTTTGAGCCAAATTGCTCAACTCTTGTGCCTCCAAACCTCCTCCTGTTTAGCAAGAAGCTTCTTGTTTTTTTCGAGTTGGAGAAGGGTTCTTTTTTGTTCTTTAGTCTCCAATCCACCACTTTCTAACTCATACATGGACTGTAATCTATATTCTATACTTTTAAGCTCCTGCTCATCTTTTATGTGTTTTTCATGAGCCAATTGGATTGTGGCTTGCTTTAAATCCTTCATATTCTGTCCAAATTGGACTGAGGCCGATCTATTGACATCTGGATCCAAAGACCGCCAAAAAATTGCTAAGCTAGCCTTGAACCCCTCATCCTTCATCCAACTAGAGTTGAATTTAAAGGGACTTGAAGGCTTCTCTCTTTCATTGCTGAGCTCTGAGAAGATTGGGAAGTGATTTGATTCGTCTCCCGTGTCAATCCACTATCGAACCTTCTGACATCTATCCATTAACCCTGAGCTGATGAGAAACCGGTGTAATCTTTTTGCAATATAATCTTCCCCACTTCTTCTGTTGTTCCAAGTGGGTTTCATTTTAATTGGTCGAATATCAATTAGTCCCTTTCTCTCAATCCGATGTTGGAAATAGGCATCCAATGGATTTAGGGCTTCCTTTGGCCCCCAAATCCCTGAGTTCTTGACAATGAAATTGAGTAGCAAGATTTCTGTGGTTGGTGATTTTTGTAGGTTTCGGAAAATGGATACTGTGGATTCTCCGAAACCTACAGAAATGAAATTGAGGTCGCCTCCCATGATGAGTTTTTTATTCAGAAAGATGGATTTTATAAGTAGCGTGTCCAAGAAGACTTTCCTCTCTCCATGGGGGCCATAGCAATTTACAATTGAAAACTTCAGGTTGCTGCCTTCTTCCTAAATATTTATCTCGAGCACAAATTCCCACCCCCAACCGTCCTCCACTGGTACAGAAGACAGATTCCATCCTATAGCAAGTCCACCAGATCACCCTTTAACATATGACGCCAGGAAATCCCATCCTTTGAAAAGGTTTTTAAGTGTTACTTCTACTCGAATTCCTTCTCCCAAAGTTTCCTGTAGAAGAAGGATATCTGGAGAGTTGGCTTGAACCAACCTCCCGAGTGGCGATTTTTTTGATGGGTTCGCCAAACCCCTACAGTTGAATCAAAGAATCTTCATTCTTTAACCCTTTCCGGGGCTCGCGCTGCTCTAAGCACCCTTCTAATAGAAGATTGTTTTCTTGCAACAACCTCCATAATTGCCTGTTCCTGTGCCTTATGGATGTTGGGTTTTCTGCCTCTTCCCCCCTCTCCATTGGTAACATGTTGTATCATGCCCAAACCCCCTTCCTTAGTGTTGTTCCTAGAAGTTCTAGGCCTAAAATCATATGTAGGATTTGGGTTTTTTGAGTTCGATGGAGATATCTCATCCCCCCTTAGAGGGATTTTGGAAGGAACTTCTCTTATGATCGGCTGATACTTAGGAGGGTTTGGGGGATTTATTGTTACGGAGGTGTTTTAGTGCATAGTAGTGTAAGAACCAGAAATTAGATCACATGGTGGGGAATTTTTTATGGCTTGTGTACCTGTAGAGGATGAGGCCTGATGGTGTGGTTCATCGAGCACACCCTTCGCTTTTCCTTCACTTGCGGAATGCATCGACTTCTTCCTGCGATCTTCTACCCTTAACCCGCCCACCTTTGGACCAGGATTGTAACCCCCTTCCCTAGCCACTATCTCCTGAACGGGGCTCCAGGTCTCCTTTCTAGTACACTTGGTGGCCAAATATCCCTTCTCACCTAGTTCCTCGCGCGCGTGTGTGTGAGAAATGGAAATAAATAATTTTCAACAAGTTATTTAAATTAACATTAATTTTATTATCTCATTAACTTTATTATTTGTTAAATATTGTATATTTTAATTAATTCAAATTTTATATTATTTTATTTATATATATTTTTGTATTCTATAAGGCAGGGAATAAACTACATGCAGCTCTTGTTTTTATTAATAGTGAAAGTCTTAAACAATTCAATATTAGATACAAGGGTCAAATGAAAAATAAAAAAGATCTATATTTTATACTCTATGGTTATATCACACTTAAAATTAATAGATGACATTCTGTTATTGGGCAAGCTTTGAGCAAGGAAATTCAATACTTTAAGGACATACAACTACATAAATGGAACTCAATATTTCAAAATTATCATTGATGTTCAATGAATTACATGAACAAGAAAAATAGCTGTAAAGCAGCTAAGTCCCTGCCTATGGTGAATGTATTGTTCTAGTAGCAGGTTCAAAGTTACTTCAAGCACAAACATTCTGTTATTGAGCAAGCTTTGAGCAAGGAAATGCAATACTTTAAGGACATATAGCTACATAAATGGAACTCAATATTTCAAAATTATCATTGATGTTCAATGAATTACATGAACAAGAAAAATACCTGCAAAGCAGCTAAGTCCCTGCCTATGGTGAATGTATTGTTCTGTATTGTTCTAGTAGCAGGTTCAGAGTTACTTCAAGCACATGCCCTTCATTGCTGTCAATGCACATCTCTCCTCAAACTTATCTAGTTAACGTCTTCCATGAATTAAAAAACTAGGCGCTTATCTAGTTATCACCTTCCATGAAATCAAAAAATGATTTTCTATTTGAAATTTCTAACATCTAAACATGTAAGTCCACCTTTGCTTGAATTTATTGCCTTCTAATACACATTCATAACTAGAACCCTTTTCGTAAACCTTTAAGACATAGCTAAAATATTCGAATCACACATAAAATCAAAATCATCGGTCCAAATGACTTATTTATATAGAGTTGTAGGGCCAGAGCACCAAGGAACAATGCAGATAATTCGAGATTCTCCCCAAAAATGAGGATTAAGGCACTCTACGATGATGGACACGAAGAAATGGAAGTCCAATATTAAGTAAATTTTGGTTTTGCTCTTATTTGCATATCTCCTCATATTGGGCTGGATAAGTTGGATTAGTCCCATAATCTAGCTATGTAAGCATTACTAAAAACATTATTTTCTTTATGAATGTTTGGTTAGTAATTGTAGACTCCGATTTATGGATGTTTAAATGTTATTTTTTTTAGTGAAAAAAATATTTGTTTTCCTGTTGCAGATGGTCGTGGAAAGGAAACTCTTTACGGAACCGTAACTTTGGAAGCTCGTACTATTCTCCCAAACTATCCATTGAAAATCAAGAAAGACATCTTTGAGTCCAAGTCGAAACCGCAACCCAACAACGTAGGATGTTCTTCTTTCATTGTCGGACGTAAAAAAAACCCATTTATTAAATAAGATGAATTTGAAAGCAAGTTAAGTATGATGATGACACTAATATGAGCATAATAAAAATTAAAAAGCAAGTTAAGTATGATGATGACACTAATATGAGCATAATAAAAAATAAAAAGCAAGTTAAGTATGATGATGACACTAATATGAGCATAATTCTCCTTTGCTTTAATAGGTGTGGGTTTAGAAAAATATAATAAAAAATTGGAGGAATGCCACATAAGTTATGTGCTGCAATTGGTCACAATTTTAGACAAACATATGTTATTTGAGCAGGGATGTGTGAACCCACTCTCAATCTTCCTATGTTTTCCTTTACACCTAAGATAACAACTCTACTAAAGAGGAGAAAATCAGACCATATACACGCAAATGGGAGAGCAATATTACGAGCATGATTGATAATGAAAATCAACACCCATGTCTATCCCGAAAGAAGTCCATTCAATATAATTCCATTTATTTCACTAAATATCTGAATAAATTTAGTATTAACTAAAATTATCAAAAAAGGGGAGTAGAAATGAGTAAGAAACCTGGTACTGGGAACTCTTATGACTCTCAAGCTTGAACTCGACCAAAAACCCAGGAATCCATTGAAACAATTCAAAGTCACATGTGCAATATGCCTTACATTGTTTGGCCAACTTATCTCTATGTTCGAAGGCTCTTCTCACAACATGCAACTAAAGAGTGCATGAAAGTTTGATTTAGATGAAAAATTGTCATTATCATATCCATATGAAATTAGTGAAATTTGTTGGTATTTGGTGAATGTCACATAAATATATATTAGTACAACCATTTAACTTGTGGTCGGTGAACATCAATAAGCGCTATTGGTTATTTTTTTTATTTTTATAATTTGGAATGACTACCATAAAATCAATCTCTAGAGTACACTTGCCTCATCCTTGTGCAATCTATGAAAATCATATATGCCAATCCACTCCAAATTTTAAGATATAAACACCTATCAATGTAACAACTAAATATATATTTTATTCTTCCATAATTAAAAATACATATTTTTAATAATTAAATTCATTTCAATTATACTTTATTATAAAGTTTGTTCCATTGAGTTTTATAACCACCCATAAAATAATGAATGAAAATACATATTTTTAATAATTAAATTTATTTCAATTATACTTTGTTATAAACCATTAAAGTTTATTTCATTGAAATAAAATGTGAAATTATAAAACTTTTTACATAATGAAAAGTAAAAATTTTAAATATAAATATTTTTTTCACATATACGTTTAGTATGATAGTAATGAAAAATAAGATGTGAAATTAAAAAAAAAAATTGCATAATGGAATGCAAAATGTAAAAATACAAATATTTTTTGAGAGAGTTGTTTAGAATGATAGCATCATGACTCGGGTCAAGTTTTCATGTCATTTTTGTAGAGGCAATGCTATTTATGAACCTTTGATGTATGGATCTTTGATCCCTCACTAGCTTGTTTACACCTTATTCAGGATGAAGTCTATGTATTTTCTCTATAATCTGGAAGTTGATTCTGGGCTCCATAGGGATTTCATTTTTGTATAAGTCATGTTCACACAATGACTTATGAATTTGTACTATTTGATTCACATCAATGAATACTAATAGTATGGGTTTTTTCCGCTGAAAAAAAAAGAATGATAGCATCATGCATGAGACGTGTTGTGCAAGGGGTTGTAATCTTTTCCGTAGCTCTCATCATTTCAACATGATGATTATGGGAATATAATATATTATAATAAACATTGCAATCCACGTTTAATAAACATAGATTCAGCTTCTGTTGGAAAAAAACACAGATTCAACTTGTATACAACAGTTCAGCGGGCATCTTTGTACATGGTCCTTTGTTATTTATTTAATGTTTTTGTCTTACCTACTTTGTTTTTTGATATGGTGTTAAATTCTTGAATTTTATATTTTTTATGTTTAAAAATGAAAAACATCCTCTAGGGATTTATGTCAAATTCAAATGGTACTTCACGAATAAAAAATTTTGAATTTCCTTTTTAAAAAATAAAAAATTATATTTTCAAATTTTCAAAAATTCAAGTTAATACTTATTTTCTTGCCAACATTATCCAAAGAGTTTTTGGAGGCTCTACTCCACTCATAAATACAAGTCCATTACTTTCTCATACTATCCCATGCACGTTACTCTTCCCGGGTATACAACACTCAAAAGTAAAATGGACTCCCCTTCATCTATAATGGGCAATCAAGTGAGTCACCAAAGGGAAAGCACCACCGACACCTTAGCTGATATCTGTACCTTACACGAATCCCACATGCTATATTTACCAATTTGTTTCATTTGTTTTACCAGAAATAAAATCTAAGACCTTCTACCATTACATCTTTTGATTACGAAGAAATGTGAGAGGTAAGTAGAGCTTCTATAAAATCAAAAGGTTTATAACACAACGCTTATATGCCCTGACTATGGTGTTGTTCGTGTGGTTATTGTGCTTGTATATCATTGGTTTATTGTATATATGTGTAAAGATTATGCTGGCATATGGAATGATTATTGATTCTCTTGAGAGGTTATATATTTACATGAATGTTTTAAACTTTATATAAATTTGATATAATGCTTATTTAAGGAGGTAATTTGTTTCATTGGATGTTGGTGATAGCATGTATCATAGAATGAGTTTTCAATAACATAATTACCACCATATCTTAGTAAGGGCCTATGATTACGAAGGAGTTCGTAGCATCTTGTCACATTGGGTTGAGAATAGAAGTATGACACATTCTTCACCATTAACCTTTCATGATATCTTGTTAGATATGCTTGGGTGCTCATTTGATTGAAGTCTCGTGTCTCTAGTCTCTTACCTTTGTTGTAGTAATGTGCCTGGTCATTGCATTACTAAGTACGTTAATTTGAAAGATAATTAAGTAACATTCATACCAAATCCTCCATATAATTATAAAATTACATTTAAAAATAAATAATAATAAATTGAATTAAATAAGGCATTAGGTATGCACCCACCTAGCATGAGGTATGCAAAATCTATTATGATATTTGGGAAGGTGATACATGAAGAGGGGAGGAAATATTGGGGTTTGACATCTATTTTTTTTGTTATGATAGGTCTTTTTTGAAATATTGATGAATAGTTGAAAATTGTAGGTTAAGGGGCGCTATAATATTAAAGTTGAGAGGTTAGGGTGGAAGGAGTGTCCTCTTGTTCCCTAATATTGTCCATGTTTAATTGGACCTTTTCTTCTTAATTGAGATAAAATTTATTTAGATTAAGCAATTTTTATACATACTTTATACATTGATTTTATATGTTTAAATCTAAATTATTTATATTATATATTTTATTATGATATTTGAGAAGGTCATGTGAAAATTCAAAGGTTATGACTTTACATTTTCCATGGCCTCTCAAAAGAAATTATATTGATATTGGTCTTATGCAAAAACCCTAAAAACTTAAAAATCCTTTATCATTATATCTACATTCAAATCTTATATATGAAAAATCATACTATATTTAACATAAGACTTACACAACAATACTCAATAAAATAAAAACTATACTAGGTTTAACATGATAATGAGACAACAATACTTAATCAAAAAGAATCTCAAGAGATAAAGTCATTGATATTGCATTTTCTTCAATCATTGATATTCCATATTCTTCAACTACATTATCAAACATTCACATCCACTTGTCTCCACTTGTCTTATAAATAAGTAGATGTTATGTTCAACATCCCTACAAATACTCTTTATCTTTGTGAGTCTTTCACCTCTCTTCACCTACACAAACATGTTCATATTACTATTTCAAAATTTTCAACTACATTCACTTGAGCTAACTCTTTCAACTTTTTTGGACTACCTCTTTTGGACTACCATATCTGACATCCAACACCACTAGAGCCATTTTCCAAAATGTGATCATAAATGGATCTGAATTAAAACTCTCTTCCAAGCCTGGTAAGAAAAATATCTCGGCAAAGATTGAAGCTAGCCATTAACTTGAAGATTAATGGCAAAATTTAACCACATGAAAGTGATAAAAATTACAACTATCTTAACCCTTGACATTCCAAGGCAGCATTATAATAAACATTACTTGTTTGATGCAAAGAGAACCAGCCAGAAATGGTAAAAAAGCTTTGAAAAAAAGATTGGTAATAGGAGAGGGATGGAGGACGGAATATGTTCGACGATTGGAGGCCAAAGGAGTTTTGAGCTTGTCCATGGTGATTAAAGATTGTCTTTGAGCCAAAGTAATATAGTAAGAATATATCAAATAGAAATATAAGAATATCAAATAGAGTGAATATCTTATAGAAAGATAAGAATATCAAATAGAGTGAATATCTTGTAAAACTTTTATAAATATGAATAGAAGCTATGGAATATTGGTTTTCCTATTTGGATTTACACGAAGATGATTTGTTTTTAAACCAAAGTAATATAATAAGAATATACTAAATAGAGTGAATACCTTGTAAAACTTTCATAAATATGAATAGAAGCCCTAGAATGCTGGTTTTCCTATTTGGATTTAGAAGGTAATATGCTGTCTACTTTGTGAATAATGGTTGCTCGCTTGATCAGTTCTGGTTATGTTAATACATTGCTGCGTGAATAACTGTTGTGTGTTTGATTAATTATGGTTATGTTAATACATTGCTATGTGAATAACTGTTGCGTGCTTGATTAGTGCTGGTTATGTTAATACATAGCTGGAATGAAATCGGGTCGATATGTGTTGGTGCAGCTACCACGCTTATTATTATTTGACTGGAATTGTTAGTTTCAACAATTAGACATATATTAACATAGATCCATTTTAAAAGGGGATGTACTAATGGTTGAGAGGGATCAAATCTTTCAAGGCACAAACTACTTTTTAATATATAAAGGTTGATTTTTTTTTTTTAAATTTATCTAATTTATATAGTTTTATATATATAATTATAAATATAAATATTTTAAATGTAATTTGAAAAGAGATGTTATTTTTATAATATTTTATTATGCATATACCAATTTTTTGAAAAAATGTGTTTTCCAACCAAATAAATCAAATCAACACCAATGAAATGTATGTTGGAAATTCCAGGTTAGTTAATTTTTACTTAAAATGGAATAATTGCTTGACAATAAGTTCCCACACCCCACTTTACCACTTTAAACGATAGGGCACCGAATTTAGATGGCCGGTTTCCATTTCTTACATGAAATCCAACCATATATTTCATAGTATCATGGACTGTACTTGTGATACCTTGCATTTTTCATGCTATGTTTTTAATTTTCAAACATGATCTTTTGGTTTGTTCTAAATCCAAAATTATTCATGAGTATATTTTGAATTGAGTTTGATTACGTGGGAATTGTATCTTTATAAAAAAACATACAACTTATAACTTTAATTTAAAAATTTATCGAATTTATAATTTTATTTCATATTAGCCTCGTCAGTCTCACCAAATCCAATTCTCATTTTTCAATGCAATCAATAAGACATGTTTACCCAAATTATTCAACCACGGTAAACCTTTAGATGCGAAGTCTTTTTTTTTCTTTAAATACTTTTTTGGTTTTTTTCATGGTCGTAAACATATTGAAGGAGTTGAAGGGGTTATATTTTGGGAAGAATTCGAGGAAAATTGCAAATGTGATGATAAAGACTAGAACAATTATGTACCATTTAATTCATAATGAATATCAATAGAATGTTTTTTTTTATGTTTGAAAAAAAAACATATTGAATCTTGAAACATGAGAAAAAGGTAAACTAGTAAACTAATTTTTTGTTTTTTTATATTTTTTTATAAGACACGTACTTGAATACTTGAATGGTAAATGATTTGTTATATAAAATTATAATGCAGAATGTGTAGGAAAAAGGCGGGATTCTCTTTTTAGCATATAAGAAGAAATGTATTAACCATCAAAATGAGAAATATTCTTGTTATGGTCTTTTTTAATTTTAATTTTTAGTTTTGATTAAAGAAATTAAGAAAAGCAAATAATAATATGGATGGAAGAGAAATATGAATTTCATATATATTATATCATTAATATATATTTTTTTGAATTTAATATGGTAATACAAATCTCTAATTTATTTAGAGAATCTATACATTCCATAAAATAGTTGTGCTCTCTTGGGAACCATCCAATATCTAGTTTTATCCCATAATGTTATCACACTTATAGTGCCGCCAAATCCAATACCCATTCCTAATCCTAAGGCAATCAATGATACATGTTCATCCACATGACTCAACCACCCGGAACTTTTCTCACTATTGATGTCACTGATTGCTCCATTCATTTGCCTCTCCTTTACTTTGCATGCTTGTAAAGGATAGTCACATAAGCACTTATTCCTTTCAAATGAAGCTACATTGAAAGTGTCAAACTGGGTTCCTTTTGGAATTGGCCCACAAAGCCTATTACATGAAACATCCATATATGCTAACTTGGTTAATTTAGAGAGCTCTTGAGGAATCCCTTTACTCAAATTATTTTTGGCCAAGTCTAACTGCTCCAGAGTAGATATTTGACTAAGAGATATAGGTATTTGTCCCTCCAATTGGTTTCCAGATAAATTTAGCAATCGTAGACTACTCAAAGTTCCTAAGCTTGAAGGTATTTCTCCTATGATGTTATTGCTAGACAAGTCAAAGATCGTGTTTGTCTCCAACACATAAGTTAGAGTATCTTCAACTCCTTTTATTACAATCTTTACATCCTCATATAGTGTACTACCATTAAGTCGGGAAGACCCAAGGATTCTAAATCCCTCAAGTTTCTCAAGATTGGATGGTATACTTCCACTGAATTTATTGTTGGATAAATCCAACACTTGCAACTGGGGAAGGTTTGTTATCCATTGAGGAATACCACCTTGGAGCTTATTATAACCAACACTTAGCACTCTTAAGGCATTAAAAAATGAAAGATACTCTGGTAGCTCACCCGTGAATCCATTTTTTCTCAAATCCAATAGTTTAAGTTGGGTACAATTAGCCAAAGATGTAGGAAGAGGTCCAGAGAAGTTATTAGAATGAGCAGAGAAAACTTCCATAGACGGTGGAAAATCCATGTCTAGATTTCCAGTAAGTTTGTTCTCAGAGACCTTCAACCTCTTTAATGCAGTGAATTTATTGCCAATGCCCTTAGGTATCCTTCCTGTCAACCTGTTTGTACCAAGATTTAGGAAGGTCAAGTGATTCAATTTGGTAATGGCTTTAGGTATGCTACCAAAGAATGCATTTCTACCGAGATCTAGAAAGGTCAATTTACTCAAATTGGCAATGGCTTCAGGGATGCCACCTTCAAGGTGATTTTGAACAAGGTTTAGAGTGACAAGGGGAAGTTGAAATATACTCAATGGGATAGAGCCTTCAATTTTGTTGGATCGTAAATCCAACTGCATGAGATTGCTGCAATTTCCTAGTGTAGAAGGGATAGAGCCAAAAATATTACCAGGACCATAAATAGATAGTTGTCTCAGCTCTCTCAAATTACCCAATTCATAGGGTATACTACTTGCCAATGTTGGGTTGTCTCCCAAAAATAAAGCCTTAAGAGAAGAGCAGTTTCCTAAAGATGAGGGAATGGTATTCTCTAACATGTTAGAATGTAAATATAGGTATTCTAAGTTATATAGCAACCCCAATTCCACCGGAATTCTTCCATTCAAAGTGTTGTGAGAAAAGGTGATAAACCAGAGGTGAGTACAATTTCCCAAACTTGGTGGGATGTGTCCACTGAATGAATTGCCTTTAAAGAAAAGAAGAGATAGATTTCTCATCATGCCAAAAATTGAAGGAACTGGACCAGTTAGATTGTTCTCTCCAATGTCGATCTCGGAGAGAGACGTACAGTTGCTCAGAGAAGTTGGAATACTTCCACTAAGACTATTGTTGGATAAGAAGAGAAATTCCAACTTGACTAGACGACTGAACTCTGTTGGTATAGTTCCTATCAAGTTGTTTTGAGAAAGGTCGATATACCAGAGTCGAGTACAATTGCTCAGAGCGGGCGGAATGTGGCCAATAAGTGAGTTGCCCTCCAAGTGAAGATAAGATAGATTTTTCATCAAGCCCAAAACGGAAGGGATTGGACCACTGAGATTGTTCTCTCCAACGGACAAACCTTGGAGAGACGTGCAGTTGCTCAGAGAAGTTGGAATGCTTCCACTCAGAGTATTGCCGAACAAGCGGAGATGTTTCAAATTGACCAGGCGACCTAATTCTGTTGGTATAGTCCCTGTCAAACTGTTTGCTGAAAGTCGGATCCATTGAAGCTGTGTACAATTACACAGTGCTTTTGGAATAAAACCGTTGAGCAGATTATGGCTGAGATCAAGTATTCCCAATGCTTTAAGCTGCCCGAACTGTGGTGGAATTATTCCTGTGAAATTATTTTGTGACAGATTCAAAGTACGCAACAACGAAAGGCTACCCAGAGAGGCAGAGAGGGTACCTTCCAATCCTAGTCCTGGAAGCATTATGGCAACGACCCTTTTACTTTGGTTTCTGCAGGCAACGCCATACCACGAGCACACTCTGTCTGCGTTCTCAGGCGTCCAGGTTGAGAGCGATCCAGTAGAATCGGATGTAATAGCCCTTCGGAAGGACAAGAGAGCTTCCACGTCCCTTGTATCCATGTTTGATGCCAATTCATGACCTTCCTCGCCTTCGTCTTCCTTCAAAACAAAATGATGGGGCTGAACATAATTCGGCATGCGGTCACTAGGATGATGATTGTATAAATTATATCCCTCGTGTATATGGGAGGAATAATATGGCTTCCCTGAATAAGTAACAGGTGAGGCCCTGGCACCGACTGTGGCTGCCATGATCACAAAGCAGAAAAGTATCGACATAAATTCTTTATCCATTTCTCTCTCCCTTCTCAACTCCAATGCCTTGGCTCGAATGCCTTTGCCGTGAGATCTTTCTGTATACATATATAGATATATATATGCGGTGCTAACGTTTAAAAAGAACCTAAATAAAAAGAAAGACGAATCACCGTTTTGAGTGGCTAGCACATGTGATGAAGTTGCCGAAAGTAATTCCGTATTGACTGGGTCAGTGGGTAGATGATTGGAACACACAAGAAGAAAAGTTAGGGAGATAATTAATTTATATTTGTAATTTGTGATCATTACCTTTTTAGTAGATTGTGATAATTTATATTTATATTTGATATTTGTAATTTATCAGTTTTAATATTTCGTTTGAGGAAATCATGTTCCATATGATTGAATTGTATGATGATTAAATTGAATATTAATATTAGTTATAATTTTTTTATTTAAAATAAGGTACCTTAAACATTTAACAAAGATAAAATTTTAAGTCAACAAACATTAGTGACACCAATTTTCAGCCCTAATATCTAGCAAAGTATATGATTTTTTGTAAGTTCAGCCCTAATATCCAGCAAGCATATAATTTTTTATAAATACATGTGTGATTTGTAGCTTTATTATAAAGGCCACACCAATTTTCAGCCCTAATATCTAGCAAAGTATATGATTTTTTGTAAGTTCAGCCCTAATATCTAGCAAGCATATTGAATTTTAAAGGCCAGCCCGAATCCCAGTGAATACCGCGTACTAGAAGTCATCTGGCTTTTATGCCTGAAAGGATTTTCATGATCTTGCTTTTAGACTTTTCATAGAGTTTGGTGCTGCAAGAATAATCTTTTCACAGTGGGACCGAAAGGATGAGCGGGCTACGGGACATAAAGTAGCTGTATCTAGAATTCATTAATGGTGGCAGTCAATTTCAACAGGTTGAAGAAAGATTCGGTGCACTGTAAGTTGCGTTCTTTGCTACGTTGTGATCCATGACGACTTCCGAGTCCAATCCGAAGCCACCCTGTCCTACGCGCAGAAGTCGTTGATTTTCGTCGTCTTGTCTTTAGACTTTCATTGGCTGAGTGTGGGTCTGAGTGGAATTCATTCATTAGTGGTGTCGTTACATGACTGTGACGCTGAGGAAATTTCTGGAAACATTACATGACTGTGATGCTGAGGAAATTTCTGGAAACGTGTTAACTCTGATTGGAATTTCGTTACAAAATTGCCAAAAGTGAGTAGAATAATTTGGGAATTTCGTTGAATTTTAGGTGTCTCCTCGGCCACATCAACTCTCAGAAACCAATGCGCTAGTGCGAGTTGACCCCATAGACTCACTCATTACTCTGATTTATTTTATCATTTTTGTGACTGAATAATTTGGAAATGAAATTCTAAAGTTCCATTGATTTTTATGGGATTCGGTTTTATTATAAATGTTTTTAAAGTTGGATTTAACATCTAATATCTATGTAATTTAATTTGGTCATTTTAAGAAAAAGTGATTTTTATCTTATTTAAGTTTTCATATTCTTTAGAATTTTGTGCCAATAAATTGTATGTCTTGTCTAATATCATATTCACTATAAAACTCGTATTCCATTTTAATAATAATTCTTCTAAAACATAGAGATTGTGTTTGGATTTTTTTTTTATTATATCTCTTGGTTCTTAGATTTGAGATCAAGATAAATTTATGTTAACATAACACAAATAATAACATAACACAAATAATGTTATTATTAGTGCAATGGAGTAAAAATATTTCAATATACCCAATATTTTGATTTGTTTCTTGTAACCATGGAAAATGAAGATATAGGAATGGGTTAAGTTCTTTTCTTATTTTTTATTTACAACTTCAGTATGGACAAAATGATACAAAATCCAAGTAGTATATACACCTACAATTTTTGAAACAGTTGTTTTGTTAACTTTTCGAACTTTCATAATATGTACTTGGAATTATTATTTTTGCAACTTTTTTATTGGCAAGGACATAAGTATTAGGCAGTAAAAACAATGGTTTTCATTTTTTTTAATTCAAAACAAGTACAAAGCAAAGTCTTTGATTTTATTAAACTCAAAGATGTAAACAAAAAAGTTCAATGGAGCACACAAGTAAGACACCATCACTTATTTGATTAACATCCAATATCCATTTGCCCATTTTTAAAATTCAAAACAAGTACATAGCAAAGTCTTTTATTTTATTAAGCTCAAATATGTAAACAGAGAAGTTCAATGGAGCACACAAGTAAGACACCATCACCTATTTCATTAACATCTAATATTCATTTTCCTATTTTACAATCACAGAGGAAAAATGGCTATGTTGGTTCCTAAATAACAATACATCAAACTTTTCCATGAAATTTGAATGCCACACTGATATCCATATACCCTTGGAGGTTTAATTATAGCCAAAAACATGCATAATATTTTTAACTGTTAAAAAGTATAAAGTCCGCCAGGAATGTTAAATCAGTCCACAAAAAATGCTAGATAACTACAACAAAATCAGACTCGAGAAATTCAAGGATACATGTACATGCTCACCTCATTCAATCGCCCGTCTTCGCAAAATCCTTAGAGTTCCCTTAACCGATCTGTCTCTCTGGCTGGTGCGTCCTGTCAAACCTGATAATCTGACTAATCCAACTCCTCCCGAAATGATGCCCCTTCTCAAAGAATTTGTTGATGTCTTTACCAAACCCACAAGATTGCTCCCCTCTAGATCTATTGAACACTTTATCGAACTCATTCTGGGTGCTTCATTACCCAATGCTCCACCCTATCGCTTAGCCCCTCACGAATTTGAAGAGATCGACCGTCAGCTCGCTCAACTTCTTGAATCCAGACATATCCAACCGTCATGTTTTCCTTGCGCTTCACTTGCTTTCATCATCCCCAAGAAGGATGATCCTAAATGGTGTCTAGTCACTCATTATCGATCCTTAAAACAAGATCACGGTTAAAAACCGTTACCCCCTCCTGCGGATGTAGGACCTCATGGATCACCTGCACTGAGCCGTTTATTTCACAAAGATGGATCTGACTGCAGGTTATCACCAAGTGTGAATGCACTCAACGGACACTTGGAATACCGCATTCAAGACCAAGTTTGGTCTCTTTGAATGGCTTGTCATGCCCTTTGGGCTCACCAATACCCCAACCACATTCATGAGACTCATTACTGATGTGTTTCATCCATTGGTTGGAAAGATCGTGGTGATCTAATTGGATGACATTCTGATCTTCAATAGATCATGGGAAGAACACATGCAGCATGTGCACCAAGTCCTTGAGTTAATCCAAACTCACAAGCTCCAGGTAAAAGAGAAGAATTCATTTTTTGGACAAAAATCCGTACAATATTTGGGCTTCATTGTGGATACGGAAGGCATCAAGCCTGATCCAACAAAATTTCAAGCGTTAGCACAATGGCCAGTTCCCAACTCACTAGTGCAATTGAATATCTCCATGGGCGGTATCAATTTTTACCGCAAATTTGTAGAACATTTCTCCCAATCGGAAAAGCCTTTGCATCAGCTGGCCAACCAGCCACACTTTGATTGGAATGCAGATGCGGAGAAGCACTTTACACAACTCAAACAAGCATTGTGCTCTGCTCTGGTTCTCAAATTTCCCGATTTGCAGCAACCATTTGAGATCGAGAGATATGCGTCTCAATTCGCGATTGGCGCGGTTCTCAAACAGGGAGGACACCCTGTGGCATATCACTCAAAGGCTCTTGCAAAAGCTAAGCTTAGTTATAGTACATATGACAAAGAATTCTATGGTTTGGTTCAAGCACTCAAGCAATGACATCACCATCTCCTTGGCAAGGAGACTATTGCAGATCATCATCCGTTGATCTTTATCAACTCCCAAAGCAAGATCCAGGACCAAAGGCACTTGAAGTGGGAAACATACATACAACACTTCCATCTGCTAATCAAATATAAGAATGGGACTACAAATAAAATGGTAGATCTGTTGAGCCGCCCCCCGGTAAAAGTACTTCACATCTTGGAGGTGAGTATGATGCATGTGTTGGTTGTGGAGCTAGATCTTCCAGTCTCATAGATGATGATTCAGTCGTGTTTGAACCCTAGGTTTGTTTATGATCCCGGCATGATCCCATGGTTTTGGATAACTCGTGGTATTTTCCCATTGTATTTTCCTTATAAAAGAAAGACATTGTAACACGGCTAGGGTTGATGTATTAGGTATTATGCATTGTAAATATCTCTGAGATCGGAAGAGAGACCGTGAGACAGTGAAGAGGAAGTGCAGCGGTTGCGCTGCAGGTTGTATCCCTTCACTTTGCTGGACGGTATAATAATAAGGACTAGCAATTTTAGTGTGGACGTAGCCCATCTTGAGTGAACCACGATATATTGATCTCTCTCTTGTAATGTGTTTGTGTGATTATATTTGCGTTTTTGTTTATTGTTAATGCTCCGCGATCCTGTTTTTCTAACAGCATGGAAAGCTCAGTATGAATCGGATCCAGACTTCGGAGAAATTTGGGAAGCTGTTCAAAATCCCACGGTAATCAATCATTCTAGTTTTCTTGATTATTCTCTTAGAAATGGATGGTTATATAAGTTTAATCAGTTGTGTGTGCCGCAGTCTGAAGATAGACTTCTACTCATTAAGGAGGCCCATGCATCTGCATGTGGGGGTCATTTTGGCACCACAAAGACCATCCTCAATATCACTCACCATTTCTTTTGGCCAGCCTTATCTAGACAAGTCGAAAGGGTCATACGCTCTTGCGCTATCTGCTCTCATACTAAACCATCTAATAGGAAGCATGGTCTGTACCAATCCATCCCGATCCCTACTCGCCCTTGGGAATCCATATCAATGGATTATATCAATGGTCTCCCCACCACTCTACGCAAGCATGATGTGATCTAGGTTGTTGCTTGTCGCTTCTCAAAGATGGCTCTTTTTATCCCTGGTCACAAAACTACTTTTGTTGTCCAAACTATTGAGCTATTCTTTCACAATATCTGGCCACACTTCGGCTTACCTCAAAGCATTATTTATGATCGTGACCCTCCTTTCCTTAGCATTTTTTGGCGCACCCTTTGGTCTTTTCTTGGCTGCAACCTCAAATTCTCTACGACATTCCATCTGCAAACGGACGTCCAAACCGAAGTGGTTAATCGATTTTTAGTCCATTCCCTCCACACCTATTTTGTGAAGAACAAACAATGGGACACCTACCTACTCATTATCCAGCAGAGTTATAACCAGGCTTCCCATTCATCGACTAGTTACTCCCATTTGAATTTTGTCTTGGTTTCCAACCTTTGGCCCCTTCTGAGATGCCCTTGATGCTCTCTTTGGAGGGATCAATACATCAACAAAAAGAGCACATATTCGCTCAACAATATATACAGAGAATTGCTCACTGTCATACGTAGGCTACATAAGTATTGTAGGCTGCCCAAGCTCGCGCCAAAGCAAGACGTGATAAGCACAACACACCTTTGGTTTTTCAACCCAGAGATAAAGTGTGGCTTCAGTTGGACAAATAGATATTCAAAGGGAAGCATCATAAGTTGCATCCTTTGCAATATGGAGCATACACAGTGTTGGAACACATTGATGATAATGCCTACAGTCTAGATCTCCTTCCGCAACTAAGAATTCATGATGTTCTAAACGTCAACAATCTGAAGTTGTTTGAACCGCCTCTTCTAGAAGACGGGGTTCCAGTGCAACATCCAGTGGATAACATTCCAGGTTTCCAACCACCTCTTCTAGAAGACACCATTATGGAGAAACGCATTCACTAGATTTGTTCTACCGAGTATATTTCATATCTTGTGGGCAGAAAGGAGACACTCCGGCACAAGCACGATGGATTTTAGTGGACAAACTCAAAAGAAGTTTTCGTCACCTAGTGGCGGAAGCAGGGGACACTTCCGGCTCCAAATACGGAGGAATTGGGCCACATGGGCATCCCATGGAGTAGGGCACACCATGATTTTAGCTCCATCAATCCTAGTTCATTACATTTGAATTTTGTAGTAGTATGTTTTGTTGCTAAAGTCAAAATCTTAATTAATAAAGTTTATAAAACTAGTAACTAGATTGGTGCTGAGCGTCTCCTTATTTTTGGGCTGCGTAGATTTTGTTTTGGTTTTAGAAACATTCTATGTGGATTTGCGTCTCCATTTCATAAATATTTCCTACGTTTGTTTTCATCTCCAATGTAAAAGGAAGCTATTGAATCGAATGCATGCTCATGATGATGTTTTGTGTTCCAACTTCTATTGTGTATCTCATCTGAGCAATTTACAGAGGTTTGCGTTTTCTTGCTATCTCTATTTTATTTCTATGGCAGATCACCCATAACTCGCTGCAGGATTTTCAACAAACAAAAATGGAACTTTGTGGACACACCTCATAGGTCTTCATTTGCTAGGACTTCCAAAAGATTGCAGTTTCCTTAGAACATTTTGCAGGATCCTCCTCAATATTGAGTTTAAATAATTAAAAAAATGAAATAGTTAACAATATTGCAATAAGCAACAAAACATCACACAAGGTATGTAGTGTGCATATATTAAATCCAATCAAATTATACGGTGAAAATGTAAAATAAGATGTCTTTTTGAACAAAGAACAATAAACATGATGAGATGCATAGATCATACTCCAAAAATTTGACCTGAATTATTATGGAAAAAAGGATCATGTCAACATACATAGAAGAGTATGGTAACCAGCATGGAAGAGAGTATACATTTGTAGTGCATGCAATGGTCATCAAGAGAACCCAATCATCATTACATTGATCATTCAAAGGGTAAAAGTTATAAAGTGACAAAGTCACAGAATTTACAGGGTAAAAGTTTGTTACACCAAAATCTTGTCATCATGAGCTATGTGTCCTTTGTATTCCCTGATCCCTAAAGTGCTTGGGATAAACCATTAGAAGAAAGGTTGTTGTTCATCCCTTTAACCTTGTGTGGTCACCCCGACGCACCCTACTCTCTAACAAGGTGCATCAGGTTCAAGGTAACCCACTCTGCACCTTAGCAGAGTGTGTCGGTGACGCGATGTGCTCTTGTACAAGATGCGTTGATGTAACATTGGTGCGTGTTTCCCTTGTGTAAGGTGCGTCGTTGTTGATTAAAATGGATAAAGAGAAGCTTCGAGCGACTTCTTGAAGCTTGGGTGTGGTGGAGGATTATCCATAGATACTTGGAAAGGTGGCACTCGATCCCCTTACCTAGTGGGATGATCCCTTAAGCTTCTCCCCTAAATCTTCAACTTGTCCTATCCCTTTTGGCCTATATATATGAACCCCCTCTCCATTGTTAAGGGAGGAAGGATAAAGTACCCATATGCTGGTGGAATTTGGTCAAGAATCCCTCTTCATCCATAGGAGGATAGAAGGCTTTGATCTTTGAGGCAAGATCATTTGAGTTGGAGTCATAACGTTAAGGCATTGGTTGTAACTCTCTACTTTGTATTTGCTGCAAATTACATTTAATATAAACATCTTCCCATAAACTTGTTATGTTTTATAATGATGTTTAGGATTGGCTTCTTTGACTGTTGATCTAGTTAGATTCATAATCATATGCTTTCATATTGTTCATTTGTTTCCACTTGCTCCTTCTTGTTTTGCACCCGGAGATCGAGGAATTGGAAGTAGATTAAATGATAGGAAAGGAATTGAGTTTATGAGGTAACTTGGTTTCCAATCTACCTTCCAATTTAATCTAACTAGGAAGGATAGTTATATTGTGTATTCATTTTGTTCTAAACCATTTAGACTAAAGAGATTAGTTTTTGTCTGCATTAACAGATTGTCTATAAACAAAAATGGAGACCATACTGGGGAGCTTATAGATCATAGTTTTGGTTTGTTTTCAATTCATATTTTTTCTTCATTTAGCCTCTAATTGCCTCTCCCTCCACCAGATCTGATTATCAAAGAATTTCTGGGACATCCAGACTCTGCTTGGGATCTCAGTTGAGCCTTTTGTCCTTTTATTGTTTGAGAGTTTTTCCTTTTTTCATTTGGATCCCTCCTGACGCACCTAGGCAGTTCATAGCCCACGTCACTATAATTCTGACGCTCTCTGCCTTGGTCAACCTGCGTTGCTAACGCTATCTGCCTGTGCACAGACTTTGTTTTCAGAGCTCATCATTGGGTCTCCCAATGCTCTGGTACACCTCTGTAGGGCGCGCCGCCCTTCATTGTTTGTTACCCAGTATGAAAAACTCCCAAAACTGAATTTTGGCTTGATTTTTGAGTTCTGTGTGTTGTCTCTTGCAGTCACAGAACCCCTAGACATAACATACTTCATCCTTGGATTACTTTCTGAAGTTTAAGCATTGATTGGAGTCCTTGTAGTCAAGTGGGCATATCACTCATAGTGGGCAATTTCAATCCCCCATAAGCACACTCAATCTTGTGACTCCTTATCAGACCATCTGATCTGTTCGATCTGACTTCCAATCCTTCCAAAATTTGATTGGTGTGATTTTTGCTCAATTTTGTGTGTTTTCAAGATTTTGGGTGATTGTATTTGTTCGAAAGTTTCCAATCAATCAGAGTTTGCAGTAGCATATACTTCCTGATTTTCTGAATTTAGATTTGGAAAGTGGCATAATTCCTAGATATATGGGGTGTATTGGCTAGAAAATCAAAGTTTTTCATTATCTTCATTTCAAGTTTTATTTCTTGGAATTGTTGTAGAGAATTTTTATACTTTGAAATGAGTATTAGAAGATCTTTTAAAAGTTTAAAATATTATTATTAACTTGCATTTTCTTGGTTCTGAAAAGTTATTCATCATTTCCTTGAGAATTCTAAGTGCATTTAAATTTTTTCAACGCATTTGATAGTGAAAATTCTCGCATTTTCGATTATATTCCCACGTTTTGATCATTATTCTGAAAGTAGGAGTTATTTCATTCAAAAAAGGAAATTCTTCTTTTCATTTTTCATAGATTCGTTTAAATTTGAAAAGAGAAAAAGGAAAAAACATTTGGATTTGGTGTGTTATTCATTTTTGTCGGATTGTTGAAAAGAGTGTTTTTTTATTATCTTTGTTGGATGATTTTGAAAGTATAGGGATAGTTTGCTTCATTTCATTATTGAAGACAAAAAATATGTCTCCTTATTATAGCTAGTTTTCATCGAAGAGAAAAAAGGAAAAGACTTGCATGTTCATATAGGACATATTGTATTTGTTTAAATTCCAAGTCTTTCACTTCATGGATTCACCTAACCATTCAAATTAAAATCAAGTGGTGGCCTAGGTTAAACTTTACATTGCAACTTGTGTGTTAGGTTAGAGACGTGTTCCGACGTCTTTAAGCATGCAACTGTCGTTATTTGCCTACACTGCATCCTGGGGGCTTGTAGTTTTTCCACGTACCAATTGGTATATCGAATGGCATTTCACGTACCTTCAGGTATATAGAAATGTACTTCACGTACTCGATAGTATATTGGAAGGCTCTCATCGTACAATTGTACATTAGACAACACCACTACGGATTGGCACTTCCACGTACCTTGCGTATATAGGGAGACCCCTTTAGGATTCCTGAAACCAACTGAGTTAACCATTGGCCGTCTTGGCATGGAAATACATCGAGAACAACACTCAGGGACCTACTATGCACGTACTACGAGGTAGTTGGGTTATATGGTTAGGGGTACGGTCCTAATCCTCTTTGGTTAGTGCAATGAATATTGGGATGAGTATAACTGTTGGACCTGTGGTATATCGTGATTTGCAATGCCTTGATAATCCCGTGAGGTTCCAGACTATTGAATCCCATCTATCACACAGTTTGCATGTGGCTTTAGCTTGAGTAGGCCTTGAAGTGTGTTTTTATTTTCTTTAGAATACTCTTAGGAGAAGTTTTACTTCAGCCATCCCGGTTGAACGAACTTTAAGGATATCCTGTAGAATACTGAATTTGCCACCTGAATATACCCTTGATTGGGAGGAGAACTCAAGAGCAACCATGGACCAACCAATAACATCTATGTCACATGATGAAGGGACTTCTAACTTAGAAATCGGGAGTGAAATTCCCTCCTCCCGTAAACCCACCCATCACAAACCTCATGGACCTGTGGTGGTGGAACAACCTCCTCAACATGATACATCCTTTCACCATTCGATGGAAGGTCAACTTGGAGCCACTGATTGGATTTTTAGTCAACCCCAGGATGACACAATTTCAACTACTTTTGGTCCTACAACATCATTTTGGGACACTTCTTTAGGCCACCATGTTTCTGAGTTTGGATCACTTCTGATGGTGGAAACTCCACCTCGTCGATGGAATCCCAACGATGAATTTCTCGCACCACTCTATGAGACTATGGGCCATTTACGCATTTTTTGCGAACAACTTAGATGTCAAAGTATCTCACATAGATTAGGTTCGGAAGTACCCATTTTTGAACATTCCCCCATACATTCTTTATCTTTTTCTTCACCGGGAATATCTACACCCAACATGACCACTTACGAACCAGGTCAACCCTCGTTCGCTACGAGTACACCTCAAATTCAGGCGACCGGTTCTACACATTATCTGACCCCAACAACTGAAGGGAAACCTTCAACACCTATTAACTTCATAACTAGAACACAACCTCCACCCCAAAATTTGAGTGGAAGTAATCCCATAGTTAGTAGCCAACAAATGAGTACGGGTCTATCTACAATTAGTGGTCAACATACAGTCACTGGGACTACCCCATTAGGTGGAAAATTTTCAACTAGGGGGAAACCCCTAGTTGGTGGACCAAATATAATTGGGGGGCCTCCTCCAGTTAGGGGACACAATGTGAACGGAGGACACGCTTCACATATGAACTATAACATCGTTGGTAGTTCACTCCCAACTGTGAGACAACCTACGTGGATACATCAAATGGGGGCACCATCTATTTAGACCCAACCCCCATGGGGACATATGCACCAAGGTAACTATAATATGCCTATAAGTCAAAATTATCCAGGAAACCTTTTTCCTGGAATACCTTACCCCGAAAACATGAACACCCCATGGGGGCATCATAATGTTCCACCGATTAGACCTCTAGCCGGCGGACCACCCCCACCACCTCCACCACCTGTCCGACCACCTCCTCCACCACCGGTCCCACCTCCACCACCTCCTCCTGGCGGAGGAAAACCTTATTCTGGCAGAGGTCATGCGGAGGTTCACCTCATTCTGGCAGAGGTCCACCTCATCCCGATGGAGGTCCACCTCATTCCAGTGGAGGGCCACCTTATTTCGGCGGAGGACCTCCTTATTCGGGTGGAGGATCCCCCTCGGGTCCACCTCCTAACCCGGGAGGCCCACCTCCTAACCCAGGAGACCCACCTCCTAACTCGAGAGACCCACCTCCATTTGGACAAAACTATATGGGAGGACCTTACGATCAATCCATCTGTGGTCCTACTAGTACAAAGATGCCTTATCAGTATTACCAGTATCCACAACCAAACCGACAGCTACCATTTTTGGCTATGCTAGATCTGCCAGATCTGTTTCGTTTGACTAACGATCCCATACATCATGGTATTAATTGGACAACTATTCCTGTGAAGTTACCATCAGACATCCCGAAGTTTGACGAAAAACCCGGTGAGGATCCTAAGAACCATGTAATGAATTATCATTTATGGTGTTCCTCTATTTCCTTAATGGATGATTCAATCCATTTGAGGTCATTTCAACGGAATCTCACCGGCACCGCCGCAAAGTGGTACATCGAGTTACCACCACACTCTTTTCCATATTTTCGGTCTTTAGCTATGTCCTTTTTAACTCACTTTCAGCTACCGATCCGCTATGAAATCGACACAGATATTTTGACTTCTCTCTATCAAACTACTTTCACCCACATTTCTGATCATATTCACGAGTGGAGGAGGAGAAGACGTCTCATTAACTCTCTTATTCCAGACCAACTACTTGCTGATTGGTTCACGAATTCACTACTACCTATCATAGCTAAAGACGTGGCTATGGGTGGGGTTGTTAGGGAAGAACAAGCCATATCCCGTGCTCAGTACCTAGACCTTGTCTACGCTCAATATGGCACATTATACGATATTATTCCTAACGCCCCTCTCCCTACGCATGATCCAACAAAACCACCTACGGGATCTCATGCCAATGGCATTATTGGTTCCATTCATGCCCAACCTGCTACACAATCAGGTGGATCACAAAACCACCATAGTTCGACTCCACCCTTATCACGGGATGGAAACAACACCAACCGATCACCCAACCCTGTTTCCATTAAAGAAGTGAATTCAGTTCAATATGCTTCACCTAAAAAGTCTAGTGACAAAAAGAAGAACAAAGGTAAATCTAAAAAGTCTTCTAACCAGCAGGAGACGAAAAATAATCCCGAAGACACCAAACAAAATCAGAAGGTTAAATATCCTTGTTTACTGTGTGGTGACGATCACTTCACCAAAGAATTCCTACGTCGGGAAGAAGTGCAGAAGTTTCTCAAAGGAAACCCTACACCTGCAGTTTTAACTGATCCCTTCCCCATGCAACAACAACAAATGGTTTCCCAACACCCACCTCCGTATCAAGGAGAATCATCCACAACCGCTCATGTTCTCATGATGCGTAGCGAACCGTCAACTTGTCCACTCGATCACGTACATATGACTCTATTTCTGGAAATGAATCTAACAGAGGTAATAATGAAAAATACTCCGCATCTACATCTAACATTCCCTCGCCTCAAGGTCCTCTCGTCATAGAGAAACTTTACTAGACTCAGTATTGCGTCCGCCCAAGAGCACGATTCGAAAAGTTGTTTTCAATCCAAACGCTCGGGCTGCTCAAAAATACAATATTGTAGAGGATTTAGCACAAGCCCCTTGCGCTATGTCGATTCTAGAAGTCCTACAAAAATGTCCAATTCAACGTAAGACCCTCCTATCTATTATTTCCGTTGTAGATCATGATTCCTCCTACACAATCATGTTGAAACTAGAGTATTTCAAGCTGAGGATTTCCCAACAACTCGCGTTCCAAATTGTTACCAATGTCATTGGGAAAATAATCCATCGCATTGTCTTGGACTAAGGAGCCTCTACCTAGGTTATGTCGTTATCCTGTTGGCGAGCCATTGGCTCTCCTGATTTGAACTGTTCCCCCACCATGTAAAAAGCATTTGACGGACGTGGATTCCAACCACACGGGCTGTTACAATCTTTGGCCATAGATATGGGGGAAAGACCATTAAAATTAACTTGGAAGTAGTCGCCGCACCATTGGATTATAACTTATTACTTAGTCGAAACTGGTTTTATGCCATGATAACGGTTGCCTCATCCGTCTTCTGCATCGTGAAATTTCCCCACTAAGGGAGAATTGTCACTATCGACCAGTTATATTTCTGTACACCTGACACCACTACTCATCCCGCGGACAATGTCCCTCTTTTAGGACACTCTTCGCAGATATATGAGAGTGTGGGGGTGGGACTCCTTAAATATTCATCCCTCATGGGAGTCTTTCCAACACCATATCCCCCTTCCCATGTTTCCATGGTGAACAAGATTTCCTTTATGACCCCATCATCGTCCAACTCCACTCACCAATGGGTTATGCCCGACCTTGATAATCTGGATTTGATTGGAGATGTGATGCCTCTAACACCTGCGGAAGCTACTTACGAGGTGTTAAGGCCTTAGGTGTGGAGGGTATGCAAAGTGCTGGAATGGGTTCCTAAGCTCTCAACAGAGGGGGAAAACCCAGACTGAAAGGATTCAAAAGATCCTACGCAAGGACAGTTCTATCCCTAGCCCGTTTGGTATAGTAATCTCCCACGGATATTCGTCCTCCCCTGGCGCTCTATGAGTTGGTGAGTTTTGATCCAAGGGATCAGTTTTCTAATGAAGAAAACAAAGTGTAAAAGGTATGTAAACACAAATCTACTTAAAAGAATCTAAACTAAGTTAGATCTATTCTAAGAAGGTGTCTTGAGATAAGTGCAGATCAACTTGATATGTAAATAGATAAGCACATTCATCAATTAAACATAAATGTGAAAGAGATCAATGACTTAGCTGCTCAAGTTACAATCAATCAATTAAAATTAACCAATGGCAAAGTGAGGGTTATATTCATTCAAGATCTAACCTATAACTGATATGTTAATTGAAAAATTAACATCAATTAGGTTTTACTGTAAAAACCATTTGCAGAAATCGATAAACGTTTTAATCGAATAAACTCTCTTTAAACTTCATGAACACACAGATCATTAGCAAAGATAAACCTGAACTATAGATCACTGTGCTTTATAAATTGAAAAAAGACTTAAACAACATTCGATAAACAATTTGGAGTAGAATCAACATTCATCAAAGAAACTTGATCAATAAACAAAAGTAGATCTGAAAATAACTTTACTGTATTTAATGGCAATTTGTAAGAAATTACAAGTTAGTACAAAAACAGGGCATCTCCAGTCTCTCCTGCAGATTTTTCTCCTCCAAATTCCATCATCCCTCTCTACGAGAGATCCCCTCTTTTAAATAAGAGTTTACAAAGTGATACAAAAAGTAAATTCCCACAAACCAGGATTAAAAAAATCAAAACTAAAATAATGGCCTAGAAAAACTTGCCATTTGTCCCAAATCTCTAACAACTCATCCACATTCGGATAGTTAGCTGACTCGAGCCCCAGCTGGGCATTACATTCAAATGTTTCCATCTCATTCTTATCTAACTTATGCCAAATACGGATGTAAATTTGGATTTTGGCTTCCATGGTGACTGGTTTTCTTATCAATCGTTCCACATCATCAATCTTGACCTCGTCAAGGCGCTGAATTTTCTCCTTGGCCTCCTCACACCTGTGTTATACTTGCTCAACCATCAACTTAGGCGGGCAAGCATCTTCAATGAGCTCCAAGCCTGAGAACTGTAGCAATTCCAAGATGTTATCTGCTGCATACCATCGCCTACTGCACATAGCCTATGCTTTCTTAAGGATGTCTTCTACTGACTCATTAAGCTCAAGCCAAGTGTTCAATGTACCTCTGATCTTCTTGAACTGAAAACTGTTGAGAATAGGGATGTCCTTGATATACCTCTGCCACTCACCAATGTTCTGAATTTCCTGAGAAGCTTGCAACCTTTTGGTTTTCTGCTCTTCAAGGGCACCATACATCTTACCAAAGGTCATATGAGTTTCCCTAATCTCATCAAGGGTCTTAAATAGTTTCTCCAACAAT
Organism: Larix kaempferi; assembly: GCA_027924585.1. NCBI lineage: Eukaryota > Viridiplantae > Streptophyta > Pinopsida > Pinales > Pinaceae > Larix > Larix kaempferi. Next base: position 2,390,881 of record BSBM01000506.1, read on the forward strand.
GTATGATGTTCTTCATTGACTTGCAGGGCCAAATCCTTAAATTCATGGGGTGAGAGCTTAAAGAAACTAGAAGAGGCTGCACTTGCAGTTGCATCCTCACGCTGTTTTTCTAGAAAGGCTATCTTTTGTGTGTTGGCAGAATTCTCAACTTGTACATTACGAAGTTCAGCCTGAAGAGAACTATTGCTTCGCTCCAAATCCTCCAACCTTTCTCCTCATAACCGTCTGAGATCAACAACATAAATCTCATGTTCTTCCTTGGTCTTTACTAACTCTTCTTCAAGCTTTTCCAATTCTTCCTTCTTTTGATCAATCTCCCTATTCAGTATCTGGATTGAATCAAGGTTTGCACCAACAAATGATCCTAAGGCTATGGCTGTCTCAATTGCTCTTGTCTGGGGGTCATTTGTTTGCTGAGCCCATATTATTTGATTAGGAACAGATACTTCTAGTCCACCTTGATCCCTGCTCCTCTTCTTACCCCTTTTTCCCACTTCCTTATTTTCCTTACTGTAGAAACAATGTCCAAGAGGGACTACCACATCATCTTCATATTCAGTTATTATTTCCGAAGAAATTGAAATAACACTCTCTGTTGAAATTAATGAAGGTGTTTGAGTGACCATGGGATTGGGTATAGGCATTGTAACTTGAAGAGTAGTCAGAGGGGTAGAGACAATCTGAGGAACTGATGGGACAGGGGTTGGAGAAGGGATTGAAGTGAAGGCTTCAGAAAGTGGAACATGATCATCCTTGGCAAGTGATGATGAAGAAAGAACTATGGCTGGCTCATCAATAGTGGGTAATGATAAAGTAGATATGGGTAATTGCTAAAGGATAGTCGAAGGCTGGACTTATACAAAAATAGATGGGGGAATGGAAAAAGGAACTGAGCTGTCTGAAAATGGAGTGGCTCTGGAAGTCAAGGTATGGAAAAGTTGTGATATTGAAAATGGTGGACTAACCCTAGAGACAAAGCAGAAAGATCTTGAATAGATGACAACAAAAGTGTTGAAGTTGTAATGTTAGGGGTAGTGGTGAGTTCCAATACCTGCTGATCAGGATCAGAGTGATCCATCTCAATAGTATCTAACAAATCTGTAACTTCTTATGGGTCTTCGATCACTCCTTCAGTTGCTTATTGAGTTACTTCTTCAGTCACTTCTACAGTCACAGATACTGGACGATGTGGTCCATCATCAATATCACTGTCAATGATATCTATAGTGGGAATTTGTGATGTAGGGATCTGGATTTTCTGTCTCTTAGTTGGGTTGACCTCAACTATCATTAGATCATCACATACCTATGTAGCCACAGTGGTCACTTGAATATCCACAGTAAGGTTAGGAAGTTCAACTGTTTGGGGACCCAATACTGAAGACATCTGTGCTAACTTCTGCTTCATCTGATGAGAGGTTTCCAACAAAACTTTGACCTGTTCAACAGTCTTTACCTATGGAGTATCCTCCATGGGAGTCTTACCTTTATCCCCATATGGATAAGTAAGCATTAGAGGAGAATTAGTTTGCTGGGTCTGTTTCTGTTCTTTGTCCCTTCTCACCTGCTCAATCAATTTCATTTCCATTTCTCTGTAGCTTAAAACTTTAGTTTTAAGCTCTCTCTGATATTGCATAATTTGATGCTGCTCTTATTTGCTCTTGGTCTTAGCTAGGACCTCAGAAACGGCATTCACCCCCTGGTAGATGGAGTCATTAGGGTTTTCTTCATGTACATAGTCCATCTTCTTATGATATTGTTTAAAATGCGTATCAAGGAATTTCTTAAGATCATGTTTCCTTTTGGGAGCGTTACCCAACCTCAAATGATCCATATGGTCACCAAAAACTGTAGCCCAATTTGAGTTTGGGATGACTAATGGCCCAAGATTTAAAGAGAATTTAGGCCAACCTTTCTTTTTGGTACCAGTGAGCTTCTTGTACACACTATCAGTAACAGTCTGATAAGGGACTTCTTGAATAACCAATCTGTCAGGTGCTATTCTAGTAGGAAGATGAACAGTGTTACTTCCCCAGACTCTGATGTATGAAAAGGACTCATAGACATACCAATCACCAATTGTATTGATGAAGGTCCTGGCATCAGCTGAAAAGGCAGGAGCTTCCTGTTTGAATATCTTGAAATAAATAGTACCCATGAAATGGTCACAAATGTCATAGAGTAGGGGCACAAAATTACTCTCCCATATTGCAGCATGATAGATATGAACCGGTGGAACTTCATGGGTCCAATTCCATCCCAAGTTAGGATATTGGAACTCAGATCAAAAGACATCAATGATGAAGGCTGACAAGAAGAAGTGTGGCTTTCTCAGGGTAGGTGCCTTTTGATAATCTTGGATTGCTGTTTTAAGTTCTGATGACAGGATAGACGCCCAAGGAAAGTATTCACCGGTTGTTAAAACATGATGAGTTATCGAAGCCCATTCAGCTTTGAAAACTGAACAATTTGGAAGGCCAAAGAGCCTGCAGAACATGGCTTCTAGTAAAGAGTAAGGCTCTCTAAACCAAGCAATCGGGTAAAGGTTATCAGCCTTCAACACAAAACTGCTAGGTTTAATCATCCATGATTTCATCATCTTGTCGAAATTGTACCTAGTTTTAGAGGATTGTATGAACTCAAGGATAAGGGTTTTCACAGCTGGCTTAAGAGCAAAAGCTCTGAGAAAGACTTCAGGGCATAAGGTTGTCAATTGTGACTCCGTGCTATCATTGAATGAACGGTCTTTAGGGTTATCATTTTCCACAATCCATTTAACCGGGTTTGTGTAAGGTAGGATGGCGCAGGCAGCGATAACATGGATTTGAGAAGCCCTAATCTTCTCATATGCAGGTCAGTCTTCCTTAATATCGAAAAGGTCATCATTATAAAAAATTGAATAGATTTTGGCCCAGTCCATTTGATAGGTTTCAATAGCCCTCTCACTAGAATTTGAGAAGATACCTAAATTGGGGTCTTTGGTCAGCAAATCCCTGTGAATTGTCTTAGACCGAGTATTCCGATACATTTTGGCAAAGCTTGGAAATTCTGATAAATAAATAAAACAAAAATCAAAACCAAACCATAAACAGGAAAATCGTAATAGCAAATGCGAAGTTAACAAACAACTAACTTGAAAATAACTGAAAATTCGTGAGAATGAACCCCTAGTAAGAAATCGACAGTAAAATCCAGAGTGAATTTCCGACAGTAAAAATGATAAAGAAAAATAGGAAAAATCGTATATTTATCATTTCTCGGTTGGATCAAATCTGGACCGTAGGTTTAAAAGAAATGAACGGCTTAGATTAGCCCCTGCGGGATGCGGGATCGGGTCACAAATCTCAAATTCAAACTTTATTCAAAATTCTTGCAATCCGCAATTGCGGGTTGCGAGTTGCGGGAATTACAACGGAAAATAGTGTTTAAGCATCCCGCAATCCGCAACTGCGGGTTGCGGGTTTTGGAAACGAAAACAATCTTTAAAAATAAAAAATAAATTTTCCGCATCCCGCAATCCGCAATTGCAGGTTGCGGGTTGCGGAAACACACAATGCGATTTATTAACATAACAACTTTCCGCAATTGCGGATTGCGGGATGCGGAAACACACAACGCGATTTATTAACATAACAACTTTCCGCAATTGCGGGTGTTAACTCTCCAGGAAACTCTTCTAGGTTTCAAATTGAAGATGCCTGGTAACTTAATGATTTCTTAATTGTGATCAAGTCAAATGACTAACACAGGTTTTACTCGGTCAAAACACGCATAAATATATCAATGGACAGGGCTTTTAACCATCTTTGTTCAGGAATTTTGAATAAGATATATGGGTGGGCAGTTCTCATAACATCAACAGAAACATATATAGATAGTACATATGAATGGTCAATGTCATAAAAGGATGATACTTGTACAGCCTAATCAATTGGAGAAGTGAAAAGATGACAATTTTCAGGCACCAAATTTAGCTTTAATGAAATGAGACAGTCATTCAAATACAAGCACAGAAAAATGATAAGTGAAACTAAACGTTAAAGGAAAAAGAAGCTTGAAAGCTGATATATTATGAGAAGTATGAAAGATACAATATATGTGCCAATCTCCAAAAATCGATCCTTCTTCATATGAAGCTTTGGGCTTTATAGCCTTTACAATGACAGTTTCAGATCCTAAAAAAAAGGTCTGATTTACTAAAAATAGATCATTACTAATAGCTTTCATAACAAACTAGGAAAAGATCCTATTATCAAGGTTGAAACTTCTATCTTCAATAGATCTTCAGGGTCTTCGACAGCTGCAAAGGTCTTGAGATGTTGCTGGAGGAGATCGAGACTGCTACCTAGCAGATGGTTCAACTGCTTACTAAAAATAGGTGAGAAGCTTCATCTTCTCCACCTTGCTGGCATCTTCAAAATTGGAACAACATCTTGAAACAAATCTTATCAATTATAATCTTCACTTTGAAACCATCCTCGTCCTCTTTGGAAGGACAAGACTCAGATTTGTGCAAAAATGACAGCTTTCTGCAATATTTTGTATTTTCGATGGCTAGCAAAAATAGGATTTAATTCTGCTAGCTACTGAAAGCTCTGCTTTTGGTGGCTAATGAACAGTTCGACATGTTTGCCTAAGCCACCGAAAGCTTTGTTTGGTGTAGCCTGCAAACTTCGCAAAAATGTGTGGCCCTGCACTTGACCAATCTTTTAAAGATAAGAAGATAATAGCAAGGATACCACCTCCAATGTCCCCATCTAAACAGTGAGAAAACATCTTGGGGACTTTACCAGATATAGCTAGCTGTGAAATTATAGTTGTATTGGATTTCCCAAAGCCAAGAATTCCATCTAGGGCTTGCTCACTTGACTGCAATTCACTTGATTGTTGATACCCGCACCCAAATATGACACTTGTATTTGCTACCTTCGTGTTTGAAATTTCCGGTTACTTCGTTGTGCTGCAATGTATCCTTCACAAAATACCCTATAGTTGAACTTCCATCTCCATATTGTACATTACATGCACATGGTTGACTAGACTGACAACCTTGAACCTAAGTCACCTGACACGGGGACACGAGACACGTAGGACACGAAAATACGAGAGTCCGACACGGACACGGTGACCCCCGGAATTAGGACACGTAGGACACGTTTTATATACATATATATATATATTTTAAAAATATAGACATATAGATCCAAAAATATTTAGAAACTAGAACATTTACAAATATTCAATAGAAATTAGAATAAAAACACCTTAATGATTATGATTACACATTGTCATTCACAAATCATGATTCACGAATCACAACACATTTCACATTTGTCATTCACAAATCACAATGAGACATCAGACACATAGATGCATGTCAGAACCATATTTCTCATTAAGTTATCAAAATCAAAATGTATACATATATGTCGGAATGCCACTGGGCACTGGCAAATGCCAAATAGACTAATAGTAAATACAAAAAGGGGTGGATCAAGATGGGAGAATCCCATATGTCAGTAGTCCTCCTCCATGCCTGAATCAACATACTCATCACTGCCACTGCCTTGATCCTCATCCTCATCCTCCTCCCCCTCCTCCTCCTCTCTACCCATCTGACGATCTGAATCTGCTGCTGTGGAGGATGACCCCTCTATACGATCACTATCATCAAAAGTGACCGGCTCTAGCACTGGATCATTAAGATCCATGTTTTCTAATGCCAACTCAATACTGCTGTCCAAACCCATATCATCAGGAAAGACATCCCACATCTTTGTCTTTCCCTTCACCCACTCCTCCCTCTTCCTATAAATAAGATGAAGGTTGGAGTGAAAATACACCATCAACTCTGCCTTGGACTGCTCAAGCCTACTCTTCTTCACACTGTATAAGTTCCCATATGTGCTCCAATTCCTCTCACAACAAGAGGATGATGTAACTTGAGAGATGATCTTGAAGGCTAACTTCTGTAGAATAGGGGATGTTGCCCCATGAGTTTCCCACCAAGCATAGGGTTTCTTACCCTCCCTATCTCTAAGCACATCATAGCCTCCAAATCTCCCAGTGCCAGTGGAAAAATCTACAAAGCCATCCTCCACCTCCTCAAGCATGTCTCTATCTTGAAATAGCCGTCTAAGTGCTATATTCCTCCCATTTGCAATCTCTGCATCCATGTGAGGAGGGACTCTGTGTGAGGCCCCCAATCCACCAGTGAGCCACTCCTGAGTGTAGAACTTGGGGTTCAAGGAGTGGGCCAAGTAATGCAAAGGTGTGCAATTCTTATCCCACCTGGAGATAAGAATATCTTGAATAATGGTCCATAAGTTCTCTGCCGATGTCCCATACTCGGGACACTCATTCTCCATGACAATGGACCTCATGGACTCAATCATGGAATCCCACCCCTCATAAACCTCTGCTAGGATGGGCTGGTCCGTGTCTGCAACCCGCAACAAAGAAATGATTGGCTCCATGATCTTAATAGTAAGATCCACCGTGTCCCACCAACCATCATTTAACACCAAGTCATTCACCTTTTGTGAAGCAGCCTGATCCGTCTTTCTCCAAAAAGCGCAAAACTATGAAATCACCATGGACCCAAGAGCGGTTTTGACCTCCCTCAACCTCTTGAGCATGATGAATCAGGAAGCAAACCGAGTATCTGCAATCTTCAGCAATGAAAGCTGTGTGTACTGTTTGTAGATGGTGAGGGCATTTGTGTGGTTTTGTACAAAGTTACGGATATGGCGTGCATCCTCAATAAGGTTGTCAATCCATGCCACATCTGAAGCAATGGATTTCAGTGCTAAATTCAAGGAATGGACAATGCAAGGTGTCCAAAAAACCTGTAAGAGCAATAAAAGCATGTATCAATGACTCTACAACACTAACATTGCAATGACCAAATTCAAACAATGAACAAATTAGAAATGAAAGGTGTCCAAAATGAACATACCTGTGGATATTTAGCTTCCACAATCATGCCAGCAGCCTTGCAAATAGGTGCATTGTCCGTGATGATTTGTACACACGACTCAACACCTACTTCTTCAATGGTTTTGATGAATAAATCACCCATAAATTGTGCATCCTTGTATTCCCCAAGAGCATCCATCACTTTCAAGAACAACGGTCCATTTTGGGAAGATACCATGAAATTGATGAGTGGATGGCGTGCGGGATCCGTCCATCCATCAGAAACAATACTCACACTAGATGAGGGCCATGTTGATCTAATTGGCTCAAGAATTTTATCTACCTCCTTCTTTGCTTTAACCAACAATGTGGTTCTAAGCTTCTCTGAACCAGGAGGCACATAACCTTTTGGAGCTCATTCCAAGATAGTTTTAACCGTCTCAAAATACAATGGTGACCATGCAACATTGAATGAGATGAAGTTGAGGTAGAAGAAAAATGCAATAGTAAGGTCTACCTCTTCTCGCGCCTCTTTTTGGAAAATCCTATCCATTGGACCACCTGTAGATTGCCTCTTTCTTGTTTGATAAGTATCCCCACGCCCACGCCCATGAATGCTAGGTGGAAATGGAGGCTTGGTGCTAGAGGACTTCCTCAAAAATGGAAGAGGATCATCCTCTTTTTTCTTGCTTGTTGCTGCCACCTTCCCTAAGCCAACATGATCCTCTCTTTCCATATCCCTCCTTTGGTGAACAATCACCGCTTTGCATGAAGAAATCCCACAAGAAGGAAGGGCCAACAAATGGCCCTTAACCCGGAAATATGTGCTCATGAACTCATGCTTGCAAAAATTGCATCTCCAAGACACATTGCCTCCCCCACCAAGCTTTGCCCTGGGTCCATCTTTCCTTGTCACATACTTCCACAAAGGGTATTTTTTTTTTGGGGCTTGTTGTCTTGCTAAAACAGGGTTAAGTGGAGCCATAGAATGAGCTCCACTAGCAGCCAATGGAGCACTTGACGAAGGAGGAGAACCGCTTGTGCTTGGTGGAATAGGAGGGGAGGCCCTAGATGGTGCATTTCTCCCTCTCCTTCGCCCCCTACCTCCTGCCCTAGCTGATTGAGACATTCCTTTTCTTGTGTGATGGTTGAGCTTGCAATCCTATCCACAAATCCACCGGAATGCACTTGGAATCGCTTGGAAACAATGGATAGCCTTCAAATCTCCTTCAAATCTCCTTCAGCTGCACATACAACTCACTCTCAACCAATTGCTTCCTTGCAAATGACAAAAAGAAAGCCAAAATTTTGTTTTTAAGTGAACCCAGACGCCTTTTTTCGCGCTTCATGTGTCCTGTTTTCCAGGTTCGTGTCTGACAGTCGGGACACGCTAAAAAATCGTGTCCGATTCGTTTTAAAAACGTGTCCCAAATTCGGATTCGAAGGAAAGTCGAATCAGACACGAATTCATATCGAATCATGTCTGATTCGATCGATTCGGGACACGGGGGGGTTTCCTACGAATCCGGTCTCTTAGCCTTGAACACTTTGAGTCTGACTTGCTAAGTCACAAAATGGCTGATCACAAGCAATAGTGGATCCACTATTTGATTTATCAGGATCATAAAGTGTTAGCCGTGCCCCAAGCCCACTTGACTTTGGGCATTTATCACAAGGGACACAATTAACCCATAATATATTGCTGCCTGTATCAACTTGGACGTAGTATTGCTGGGGCGGGTTCCCTAATCCTAAATGAGAATAATAGAGCCCTGCTGCAGATGGGTCTACAGTGCCTCCAATCGACATGTCGATACTTGAAAAAATTATGGCATGGCGTCGACTGTCATGCGCCTTATACTCCCCGAGATAATGACTCGATTTAACCTTGTTTGCAAATTTGTGCTGTAGTCTGCCATGTGGAACAACTCCTCAACAAAACCAGCTCGAAGAGAAAGCTACAAGGTAATGGTATTGGGTTCGACTTGATTTGAATGCATTTTCTATTGTTTGACCTGTCGACTTGGCATGCAAATTAGAACTGCGGGTTAACTAGTGGCTTTGACTTAGCTTAGTTCATAGCTTGACTTGTGGGTTTTAGATCATGCTGTCTTCATATACACCAATGCTTTTTATGATATACCGATGAGGTGTAGAGTATGGAGCGTGGGTTAACTTTTGGCTTTTTGGAAACTTTATTAACAATGCGTGTTTGTGAAATGTAGGCTAAAGATGGAGTCACAAGAGTCTAAAGAAAACCTAATAAATGAGAACTTAATGGGGAATTGGAATATATGAACTAGGGCGAATGAGCAAAAGGATTTGAAATTTTTTAGCACAAAGATGCTAAAGACACTTAAAAATTTTGACGAAAAAAATGAGTGCTAACAACGGGTTTCGGGTTGCGAAATCGAAATTTCCCAAAAATATTAACAAAGTATTCCCGCAACCCGCAATTTCGGGTTGCGGGTTTCGGGTTGACGAAATTATAAAAAAGAAGAAGAAACCATTCCCGCAATCCGCAATTGTGGGTTTCGGGATTTCGGCTTTGGGTTTGTGGGAAGAAAATTACATTTTGGAAAAAATGAAGGCTTTCCGCAAGTCAAGAAAACAATAAAAAACTTAGAAATTTTCAAAGGGAAAAATGATAATTACACAAAACAAAAACAAAGGTACGAGATCATACAAACAAGGTTTTAAGAATCTCATTTTTGATAAGGAACTTACCTAAAGACCTTTGCATTTACAAAAATTGGGGCTCCCATGATCAAATGAAGCATGGGATCTGTTGTACCTACAACAAATGGCGATTGGCTGGGAAGAACCAGTTATCTCTGCAAACAAAACTTCAGTTAAAGAAAGTATGTTAGCCAACTGATTTTCAACCTAAAATTTTAGAAAATGGTTATAAAAGGACAATCAATAAGCAAAATTAAACATAAGATTGATATACTCCCATCCATGATCAATTTAAAGATAATGCAAATCTGATAAGGAAATTTAAGAAATAACATGAACCTTTTGCCAATATGTAATCATAGGAAGACAACTTTTGATGAACCTGGGAACAAGCTTCATAATACTCTGGATATCCAAATCATGAATCACCTTGACCTATTAATTGCTTTATTATATACAAATAATTCTTTTTGGCAATATACACTTTTTTTATATTTTTTCTTTTGAAATAAAAGGGAAAGCTGTACATAAGACCTTGTTGATATAAGACCACTGCCCTGACTTGGTGATCAGCTTTTGGCAATGCCATTCACAAACCTGACCTGGAAACTGAACAAGCTAGCTTAGTGATGAGACTCCTTGTCTTCCAGCTGTGACACTGAAAGCAATTATCATGGCTTGGTGACCACATACAGATAATTTCAGTCCAAGATCAAACCCATGATCATGGAAGGGATGGCTTGTGATAATACCCCCTTGCCCTTATACACAACACTGTCTTAGAAAGAAAAATAAAAGGGAAATTATATTAGGGTGTGAATTACAAGACACCACCATGGCTTGGTGACCATATAATAGTGGTGTTACTCACTGATTCTTTGCAGATCATGAATGGACTGACCTGTGATAGGATCTTCCACCTTTCATTAAACTGAAAGTCATCTTCCAATTTTGGTGGCTTGGTGTTAAGATGTCATTCCACTCACATCTATGAACCTAATGGGCTGGCTTGTAATAAGACCCCCCATCTTGTAATCCACAATTATTAGGTAATATTATTTTTCAAGGTGACTGTGATAGGATCCAGAGCAGATAAAGGTTGACTAGGCTATTAAGATATGTTGTTACTACACTAATGAAACATAGGACAAGAAAGTCAGTCACTTTCCACAACCTCAATTAAACAAATAAAGCACGTATAAGATAATGACCATGGTGGAAAGGTATCAATCAAAGTCCTGCAATTAATGACTATCTATTCTTTGTAAAACAAATTCTGACATAGGTTGAGAAAAGCCAAGATTGATAGAGCATTCCAAAACTTCATCTCAGATCATCCTTGAGACAAATTGACCATCAATCATCACCAAATGTGTGGAATTTATCAAAAGAAAAAACTAATAACATAAAAACCAATCAAAACAAAAAATGCAAAACACACCAAAATTATGTACAAAGTGCACCAAATTGTTCAAACAAAGTACTTCTTGAGCAGAGAAACATTCACTGGATAAGTGTCAATGACTCCTTCCAGTGTCTATAATCGAACAATACTAGGACCAATATTTTCTGTAATAATGAAAGGTCCTACCCAAAGGCGCTGAAACTTGGTATAATCATTTTTATCCTTATGTTGCTTATCCCATCTCAATACCAAATATCCTACTGAAAATTCCCTGTCAGAAGAGGATTTCCCATCGACCCATCTCTTAACCATCTGTTGATGATGATATAATTTATTTTTAGCCATTTCTCTATCTTCCTCCAACTTAAGCAAGGTGTCAATTCTTTGCTGAAGGGGAGAGGAATCATCTTCTTGAATGGATTGGGCTAACTGTAATGAAGGAATGGTAAGGTTAGATGGTAGGATGGCTTCCTTTCCATAGACCAGACAATAGGGAGAGTTTCCAATAGCTGCCTTTGGGGTAATTCAATCTGCCCAAAGAGCGTTGTAAAGCTGTGTGTGCCAATCTTTGTGATGAGAGGATATTGTCTTCTTCAAAATATTTATCAGGTTCTTGTTAGAAGATTCAACAAGCCCATTACCCTGTGGATAATAATTGGAAATTTTTTTTAGTTTGATCCCTTTTTCAAGGGAATATTGTGTCAAGTCAATTGAGGAAAAGTAGGATGCATTATCAAAGACAAGATACTCTAGAGCACCACACCTTGTAACTATCTGGCTGTCAAGGAAAGAAATTACTTGGTTTGTGTTACACTTCCTAAAGGGGACCGCCTCTACCCATCTGGTAAAGTAGTCAGTTGCTGTGAGGATATACCTATGTTGAAGGGAGGAGGTGGGATTAATTGGTCCAACAAAATCCAGTCCCCATTGCTGAAATGGAAACTGAATTGTTACTGGCTGGAGAGAAAAAGTAGGTTTTTTGAATTTCCCTGCACACTTTTGACATGGTTCACACCTTCGAACATGAGAATAGGCATCCTTAAACAGAGTAGGCCGATAATATCCAGCTTTGAGGATATTGTGTTCTGGAGTTTCACCTGGAAAATGGCCTCTAGCAGGCCCCGCATGAAATTGAAAAAGAATGTCATCAGTCTCATTTTTCTCCAAACACCTAAGGAAAAATCCATCATAATTTTTTCTAAACATAACTCCATTAATAAATTGATAAGGAGCATACTTTAATCTCAAAGCTCTGCATTTCTTGAAGTCAAGTGTTTCAGGAGTAAACACATGGTTTAGAAAAAAATTGATGTGATCATACTAGTAAGATGTTGGAGTATCTATGGCATTAACAAAACTTGTAGGAACATTTTCCTCCTGCTCCCATTTAGTCTGCTACTGAACTGGATCATTCGACTGGGAAGTAAGCAAGAATAAACCTTGCCCTTTTACAATCTTTGCTGGCTTGATTTCTAGGTCATATTCCTGCAAAGCTGTCATCCAATGGGCTCTTTTCTCACCTAGTTATTTATGGACTAGCACATTTCTAATGGAAGTGTATGGCACAATCACCTTCATTCGAGATTTCAACAAGTCCGGCCTGTAATGTTTCACAGACTTGTAAACTGCATAAGCCTGCTTGTCAATTTGGGAGTAGTTGAGTTATGCTTCCTTAAACGTTGAGCTCATGAATGAGATTGGAATCTCAGTATCACTGTCATGCTTCTGTGTCAAAACAACTGCATAAGAAAAATCAGTAGCGAAAGTATATAGAATAAAATCCTTGTTGAAATCCCGGGACATCAGAGGAGGAGCTTCTGCAATGGCCCTTTGAATTTCAACAAATGCATCTTTCTATTCCTGCGACCAACTAAACTTTACATCTTTTTTAACTAACTGCTGCAAAGGCTTAACAATCTATGCAAAATTTGGAACAAACCTACGTACAAAATTGATCTTACCGAGGAATGATTGCATGGCTTTGCACGAACCAGGAAAACCAATCTTTGATATGGCTTTAGTGCGTTCAGGATCAATAATCATACCTTCCTTGGAAACAATGAAACCTAGGAGCTTACCTTCTGTTATTGCAAATATGGACTTCTTGGGGTTCAGCGAAATTTCGTACTTCCTGTAGCGTTCAAAAACCTGTTTGAGAGTAGATAGATGTTCATGTCGTTTTTTTGAATAGATAGTGATATCATCTAAGTATACTACGGCATAATTATCCATTAAACCTATGAAAGCTATATCCATAGCTCTCTGGAATGTGGCTCCCGCATTCATCAGTTCGAAGGGCATTTGCTTGTAGGCGAAGGCACCCCAGGGGGTTCTGAAAGCTGTTTTCAGTTGGTCATCAGGGGCAACCATGACTTGGTTGTATCCTGAAAAACCATCTAGGAGAGAGAACATCTCTGACCCAGCTACCTTTTGTAGAATCTGTTCCATGGGAGGAACATGGTACTTATCCTTTTCAGAAGCTCTGTTCAAATTTCTGAAATCGACACAAAGTCTGATTTCCCCATTCGTTTTCCAAACAGGTACTCAATTTGCTATCCATTGGGTGTGTCTAACAGGGAATATGATTCTAGCTGTCAGTAATTTTTTCAGTTCTTGTTTGGGTACACAGGGTACTCCCAAAAGACTGAACACCTAGAGCAACCACTTCACACAAACAGATCACAGATCGACACACAATGTTTGGACGTGGTTAAAACCCTCTAGAGGGAAACAGTCCACGGCCCCGGCCAAATAGCTTCTACAGAGCAGTTTATTATGCAAAAGAAAGAAAGTTACAAATGAGCTTTTCATAATCGATCAACTAGACAATGACCCTCCATGCTCTTTAAATAGAGATCATGGACCAATCGGGTGTTAAGCCACGGATCAAGGGTAGGTATGATCTAAGAGAAGTTGAGCCGTCGGATCACTCTGTGTCTAGAACATATTGTGACCATCGGATTAAATATTTACAAATGCATACTAATGCATACTAAAGAAACACACTTTACCTAACGGATATATTACACAAGTTGATCATAACTAACTCCTAAGTGTCTAAATATCCTAACATCCCCCCTTAAGAACAACTTGGGATAGGATTGAAGGATTTACAAAAGTGACACTATTAGGAGAAGGAAGGAGGCATTAGAGCCTATCCCCCCTTAATGACAAATTCCTGAACTCTTAACATAGATTGAAGTTTAGAAAACTTTGCTTCTGTAAGAGACTTTGTGAAGATGTCTGCAACTTGATCATCTGTAGGACAAAAGAGTACTTCAAGAACACGATCATGAACAAGATTTATGATGAAGTGCATATGTAGCTCAATGTGTTTGCTGCGTTGATGTAGAACTGGATCTTTGGCGAGCTTGATGGCATTTTGATTGTCGCACCAAAGTGGAGTAGGCTGCTACTGCTTGAATCCAAACTTTGAAAGGATCGGTCGAAGCCATAAAGCTTTCTGACTGGCATTAACTGCGGCTCGATATTCTGTCTCTGATGAAGAAAGAGCAAGAGCTTGTTGTTTCTTACAAGCCCAAGTGATAGGTCTAGATCCCAGATTGAAAACATACCCTGCAGTAGACTTTCGATCATCAGGATCGCTGGCCTAATCTGAATCAGTGAAACCAACCAACAAAGGTTTCCCCCCTGTACTGTAATGAATCCCAAACTGAATTGTACCTCGAATATATCGAAGTATTCTTTTAGCTGCTTTCTAGTGACTTTCATGAGGTGTTTGCATATAACGGGAAACACTACCAATGACAAAGGAAAGGTCAGGACGAGAATGAGTCAAGTATAAGAGACTACCAACAAGCTGACGATACAAGGTGGCATCTACTTCAGGTGAAGTACAAGTGGTAGAAAGTTTGACTCCAGATTGGAAGGGAGAAGGAGCTGGTGTACAATTTTCCATGTAAAAGCGACGAAGAAGGTCACAAGCATACTTAGACTGATAAAGAAAGATTCATTCTTTGGTTTGCAGGACTTGGAGACCAAGAAAATAATGCAAATGTACTAAGTCAGACATTTCAAAATTTTGCTTAAGACTGGATTTCACATGGGTTAAAAGCTTAGGGTCACTACTAGTAAGAATAAGGTCATCAACATATAGAACAAGTATGATGAGATGGCTTCCTACTTTCTTGGTATAGACATTGGGGTCAGAATGACATCTAGAAAAATCAGTGTCAAGGAGAAAGCTGGGATTGTGCACCTAATTTTGTGTGAATTGGGTAGAAAATACTTAATGCATAATCGATTGTCTGTGAAAGCCCTTGCTACAGCAAATCAAACTGTTTTTCATGAGCAACCTTTGATTTTGTGAGCGATTTTCTCCGCGTTTTCGAGGTTTCCAGATTTTGTTCGAGTGCTATAGCCTCCGGCATCCATCCCTCCCTTCGTGTGATTCCATCAGTTCCTTTTATCAAACCATGACCTCGCAAAGATCAAGATCCATTTCCAGTAGACCAATAAGTAAAACCCGTGGCGGATCGACTATCCATTTTGGCATAACAAGCTCTAGGAGCTTGCTTAAGGCCATATAAGGATTTCTTAAGGCGACAGACAAGGCTAGATTTATTTTGAACATATCCAGGAGGTTGTTCCATGTAAATCACCATGTAAGAATGCAGACTTGACATCCATTTGATGGACTTCCCAGTTATGTAAGGCTGCAAGGGAAAGAACAAGGCAGATGGAGTTCATTTTTGCAACAGGAGCAAAGGTTTCATTGTAGTCAATCCCTTCAACTTGTGAAAAACATTTGGCAACTAACCTTGCCTTAAGTCGTTCAACACTTCCATCTGACGCATACTTAGTTCTATAGACCCATTTACATCTTCGACGTTCATCTTTAGGGTCACCGACAAGATCACCAGCTGCTTCACATGTTGAACGGACCCATCAAGGAAGCACTTGTGCTGGTGCAACTGGAGGAACATGAGCAGGAGGAGGTGGATTTTCATCCTCACTGTCATCATCAGAAATTGGAGTTCGAAATTTGTCAAAGAAGTTGGAAGTAGAAGAAGACATAATCACCGAATCAGGCTCGCAGGCCAAATATGGCACAACCACCAAGTTAGGCTCGCAGGCCAAGATATTTTCATCAAATTTAACATCTCTTTTAATGATTATATCATGAGAATGTGGTTGAAGAAGTCTATAACCTTTTACATCTTTAGAATATCCAACAAATATGCACTTTTCACTTTTAGACTGCAATACTTTCCGTTTTTCATCCGGAATGTGAGCCCATGCTTCACTACCAAACACACGGAAGTGACTTACATCGGGATTAGTTTTACTCCATGCTTCTTTTGGTGTGATACCTTGTAAAGCTTTAGTGGAGGTGCGATTAACTATGTAATTTGCACAATTTATGGCTTCAGCCCAAAATTGAAAACTTAGTCCCTTAGATTGGATCATACAATTAGCCATTTCTTTTAAAGTGCGGTTCTTCCATTCAGCTACACCATTTTGTTGTGGTGTATATGGAACAGTGTGTTGTTGTTGGATTCCTTGTTCAGTGCAGAAAGTAGTGAACTTTTTGTTAAGATATTCTCCTCCATTGTCGGATCTTAACTTAATAATTTAATGACCAGATTGTTTTTCAACAAGGGCCTTGTAGGCCAAGAACATGTTAAATACTTCGCTCTTAAGTTTTAGGAAATAAACCCAAGTGCATCTGGAGTAATCATCAATGAAAGTTAAGAAATATTTGAAACCAGAAAAGGAAGCAGATGGAAGAGGACCACACAAGTCACTATGCACAAGCTCCAAGGGAACCGAGGCGTGCCAAGGGGCACGTTTGTCAAAATTGTCCCAATGATGTTTTCCGAGTACACAATCGGAACAAACACCATCCTTGCAAGATACCATTGGAAGACTTGTCACCATATTGTCTTTACATAGTTGTTGCAATGAACGATAATTTAAGTGACCAAATCGCTCATGCCAAAGTTTGTTCAAGTTATCACTATGAGCAACAAAAAATGAAGGAGAAGGTGATGACCCAAACTTGTTAAATTTGTACAACCTGATAATATCATCAACAATTTCGGTAGCTAGGACATGTTGAGGATCTTTAAAATCCTTGATTACAACTTGGTGAGGTGTAAACGTCATAGTTTTACCTTCACCAGAATGAGTGATTTGATAGACTAATAAAAAATTGCAGGAAATTCTTGGAACACATAGTACATCACTAAAATGATCATTATCTACTGGAACTATTCCAAATCCTACAACACTTAGAGATCTATCATCACCAACAAATATTTGTTTGGTGTTACATTCATGCATAGTAAAAAAGATGGCTTGATCCTTAGCCATATGATAAGATGCTCCAGAATCAATGAGCCATTCATTTGAAGTAGAAGAAGAAGATGTAGTATAAGAATAACTAGAAGCACAAAGTGCATGTCCATGAGAGTTAGATTCTGAAGGTGAATCTAGGCTGATGTGGTGCTTTTTCATTGCTGCTTCCAAGGCTGCCATCTTCTTGAAAGACTTAGATTGATCATGATTATCTTTCCCGCAATAGTTTCAATGACGCTCAGTCTTCTTTCCTTTTGGCTTGGATCCTTTGTCATTTTTTAAAGAAGGAGCTGACTGAGAGGGTTTGGGACCCTTGTTTGACTTATTATTGTGAAAATTTTGTTTCTTGGGAGGCTTGGAATTTTCTTTCTGTTGGGACAATAAGGCTTTCCCAGATGTATCTGCATTGTTGATCATTCCAAGATGGATGATCTTATCTTTCTCTCTAATCAAGGAATCACAAAAGGATTCAAGACTAGGTTCTTGATAGCTAGCTGCACTCAAGGATTCTTTCATGGAGTAAAATGTAGATACAAAAATAGAATATGCAGGTCCAAGTTTTGAAAGAATATGATAAATGCATTGTTTGTCTTCCCTCTTAATCTTGCATTCTTCACATAAGAATTTAAGAGTTTTGTACTTAGATAAATAATTTTGAATGCATGAAAAATCACTTGGATTTAAGGAAATCAGCTCATTTTCGAGTTGATGACCTCGAATTTCATTGTGTTTACCAAACACAGCTTCCAACTTGTTCCAAGCAGTATCAGGTTCATCAATTCCAGATATCTGGAATCGCAAATCAGTAGAGATTGACATCCTAATCAATCCACAAGCTTCGTCACATCTATTTGCCCATTTTGTTTTCTTATCATCATCAGTGGGTTCTGTTTCTTTCCTTGAGGTAATTATGAAAAGTCCCCTACTTCGTAGAACATCCTCCATACGATATTTCCATGAGAAATAGTTGGAACTGGTAAGTAGAATATCACAAGGAGCGGCCATATTGTAAATTAATGGCTATAAAAACAGAAACCAATAGTATGGATGCGAAGAGCTTTAAAAAATAGGCGGTTAAAAAAAAACGACACTGAAAACTGACTCTGTATGATGAAGTTATGCTTGAACAAAGAAAATGTTGAAGATGTCCCCAATAGTGACGTGGCAGATAGAGAATGCCCAGCTAAAAAAAAGAACCCCACTCTTCCCAAGATGAACCTTTGAAAATCACCTTACAAGAAAGTTGCTTTAAGTGAATCACTTTTGTAAAATAAGTGATTTTCACTTTTATTATGATGTTACTTTAAATAGTGCAGGGAAAAAAAGGAACTTAAGTGACTCACTTTTTATTTTTATTTTTATTATTTAAGTGAGATGCACTTTTACAATAAAGTAACTTAAAATTAGAAATTGCATGCACATTTGTTTAAAAGTAACTTAATAAGACTTGAACTCAAGATCTATTAAGGAATAAAACAACTTTGAACCAAGTGAGTTAATATTAAAAGGTACGTAAAAGAAGGGAAGAAGGAAGGTTTTTTTTTTTTTTTTTTTTTTTTTTTCTCGGTTTCTGTGCTTGCCTATTTTCCCGCATAACACATTACAAACCGAAACACAAATTTTTTTTTTCCACACTTTTGGTGTTAAATCTCGTTAGCTTTCTCGAAAATTCTATGTTTTCTCTCTGTTTTCGATTTGCCGCAATCGCACAAGGTGCACGACAAATAACATACGCAGCTGAGAACAACCCTTTCCCTTTCTGTTTCTGCTTCGCCAAGATCGCATAAGGTGCACGACAAAGAGAATACGCAGACAGGGAAAGCAACAATCCGAAACTAAAAAAACTAATAAAATATGAGATAGTTTTAAAAAAAATAAAAAACGTCATTGTAACATTATACCTTCAGATTTGATGAAATACGCGTTTCTGAAGCAACCGGAAACCGTTTTCGATCAAACGAAAAATATTTTCCAATGGAAACGACGCTCCAGATGCAATGGAACACCTCCCACAACTCAGAAATGCATAGAAATTCTAGAACCAGAAACCCTTTCAAGTTTCGGCAACACCAGTTTAAGATCTAGATCATAACCGGAAGCAACTCTTCATAAAAGCTCTGATACCATGTTCGAGTACACAGGGTACTCCCAAAAGACCGAACACCTTAAGAAACCACTTCACACAAACAGATCACAAATCGACACACGATGTTTTGACGTGGTTAAAACCTTCTAGAGGGAAACAGTCCACGGTCTCGGCCAAATAGCTTCTACAGAGCAGTTTATTATGTAAAATAAAGAAAGTTACAAATGAACTTCTCATAATCGATCAACTAGAGAATGAACCTCCCTGCTCTTTAAATAGATATCATGGACCAATCGGGTGTTAAGCCACGGATCGAGGGTAGGTATGATCTAAGAGAAGTTGAGCCGTCAGATCACTCTATGTCTAGAACATATCGTGACTGTCAGATTAAATATTTACAAATGCATACTAATGCATATTAAAGAAACACACTTTACCTAACGGATATATTACACAAGTTGATCTTAACTAACTCCTAAGTGTCTAAATATCCTAACAGTTCTTTCTTTGCAGATGGTTCCAAACTAGGATGCATCTTCCTTAGTTTCTGTTGGTAAGGTTTTACTTCTGGCTTCATTGGTATGTTGTTAGCATTTGATAGCTCGGTGGCACGCCTGCATCAGGTGCCTAGGTGCAGGGGTCAATAACTTGAAGTCTTAGTTATATTCTTAAAGTGACTTTAGTAATGTGTTTTTTTTTAATTTTTTTATTAAAGTACCTTTTTGATGTGACTTTATGATTTTAAAGTGAGTTGTACTTTAATATGTTTTTAAAGTGACTTTAAGTCATAAAGTGTACTTTTTAAATATTTAGGGTTAAGTGACTTTTCAAAAAGGAAAATTTGGTCTAAAGTTCACTTAGGAGATTTAAGTGAACGAGAGATTAGATCCCAGCCATAGATCTCTTGGCCAAGATCTTATCTCGTCCATTGAAGTGAAAAGTCATGAGAAAAACCCTAATAGGGTAAATAAAAGTACATGAGACTTCATTTTTTGGCACACATTCCAAGAGAGAGTCTTTGGAGGGTGGCTCGAATTCCAAGAGAGAGGCATACATTTCCAGAGATTGGAGAGGGGCACAAACTTCGAGAGAGAGAGAGGAGCCAAAGATTGGCTCAATTCCACGGCAAGCTACAGCAGTGAAGTAACCACTGAAGGGCACGCAGTTCGAGGAGGCACTGCTGCACAGAAATCGAGAGTGTTGGCACAGATTTCGAGAAGACTTCTTGGGCACACATTCTGAGTTGATTGGTTCAGTTTTCGAGGAGGGAGACTGCTGAAACCAATTGCTGGTTGCACACAGTCCGTACAACTTGATTCTGCTGTTGACTGGGCGTGATTTTCAAGGCTAAGGTGGCACGAAAATCAATATAGTTTGCTGCTGTTACAGGAGGCACTTAGACCGAGACTGAAGACCAAGCTGGGAACAATATTCAAGGAGGAAAGTTGACTGTGAGAAGTAGTTTATGCAGCCTTCATGGCATGAATTTTGAGGCAATAAATGCACAGAAATTAATGCATCTACAACACTAATTTCGAGGCACTGTTGTGGTCTTCTGGGTCTGAGATAAGTTTGTCTTACTGCTGTACTTTCTCTCTTGAAGAAGATATATAATAAAATCTCTCTTGACTGGTTTTCCCCAAGGGTTGGGGGGGTTTTTCCAGGGTCAAACTTGAGCAAAATCCCGTGTTAAATATACTTTACAGTCTGTTGATTTTGAGTTAGTTTACCGTTGCAAATTTTACTTAGTTACAGTATATCATCTTGCAGAGACATAAAATTTATATGCATGTGATATGTGCTTGTTTTTATGAATTTTTGAAGACTGATATCAGAGTTGTGCTAAGTGGTTGGGCTGAGTTTAGCTCATATTTGACATCAATATCAGTTGGCTGTTAGGTGCACTAGATTTCTGAGTTTTTGTCATTATTTCAACATATGTTATGATGCATAATGCTAGTATCAAAGGTTTTTAGTTCGTCATAGGTCCAGGCAAAAACATACTTGTACTCTTTACACAATCTGATGAAAGCTCTTCCTTCATCAATAGAGCAGTCAAGTCCAAGGTTAATAAATCGGGGATTCTGTTCAGTACCAAGGTTGACTAGCTCATAATTCAGTGATGAACTCTGTGTCTTACAATTGGTCTTGTGTTTAAACGTATCTTGCAAGTCATAGAACTTTTCTAGGTTGATCACTGATTTTGGAATAATGTTGGAGGGATCAGTCAAAGATTTTTCATGCTCAACTTCATCTATCGCCATATCTTGAAAAGTATCTTGAGCTGAGAGAAAGTCTAGAATCTGTTGATCATCATCAAACACTTTCCAGCTTGTTACATTATCAGGGATCGAAGGCTTGTACATAAGTTCTATTGAAAAGGTTTTAGGTGACAAGCCTTCTGGTGGAATCAACCTAGATGCAGTATTGGCTAAGAGATGAGCATCAAAGTTCTGTGACCTAGGGATATACTTGATGTTGAATGCAGTGAAAGAATTGGTGAGTTCTCTTACCATCTTTTGATAATTAGTTAAACGAGGAGACAGACAGTGTATCTTATTTCTTACCTGTTTAACTATGATTTAAGAATCACCAAAACATTCTATCACTTGTGCACCCATATCAATATATTTTTTGAGTCCCTGCACCAGAGCCTCATATTCAGCTACATTATTTGTACATTCAAATTCAAGTCTACAAGCAATCATGGTTTTAGTCCCTTTTGGATCAATAAGGACACAACCTGCACCAGCTCCATCTTTGGATTTGGAGCCATCAAAGAATAAAGTCCATGCAATAGGATCAATCCTAAAATTTGTATTAACATTATACACATTATGTACAATAGTTCCAGAGAATGGTACAATAGTAACATTGGTAATCTGTGATTCATTCTGTACATTCTCATGTGGTGAAGAATCAATTGGCAAATCCCCCAAAAAGGTATCAAATGTGAAATACTCAATATCTGAACTGAAATAAAATGCAGGTTCACTTGAATCATTAAGGTCAGTCACTGTTTGCTTCATAAATTTCTCCGTACTGATCTTAATCTTGTTTGGTTGTCCATTTTAGGGTAACCACAGGTGAGACCAATCAGTGGCAAAGTAGCCCTTGAGCTTCTCTGACCAGTCTCTACTCAGCCACATTCCATAGGCTTCAGGAATGTCAGCTATAACAATATCAATGGTCTGATGAATCCGAGGATCAACATATAATGTCAACAACACATGTCTTAATCTCCCTACTACTCTTAGTTTAGATCTTTCAAGCTAGACAATATGAGTAAGACAGGGTTCCCAAGTGGCATTTAATTTTTTGCAGACAGAGAGGGGCATCACATTGGAAGAAGCACCAGAGTCTATCATGCAATTGTGTACATTTATGTTGAAGATTTCAAAGGTAAGCAAGAAAGGAGATGTCCTCTTGCTTCCAAATTTCTGATCTTCTGGTTTAGTAAAAGAGTCTAAGTTATTATTTTGTGATTCCCTTGGTTGTTTAATTATCATACTTTTAGGCAAAGAATCCCTCATAGAAGGGATTTTTAAAAGTTCAAACAAGGAAATATTTGCTTTAACTCTTTTCAAATCTTCAGCCAAACTGTACTCCATTTCAGGAATGACTGTATCCTTTTGAGGAACAGTTTTGCCTTTGTTGGGAGGTGCTGTTGAAGATGAAGGTTCCTGAGAGGGTCGTGGCCTTGATCTAGTATTGTAAGGATGTTGAACATTAAACATTGTCTCAAGTTCTTCTTCTTCATCATTCATTGGGAGTTCAGAGAAATAGCTTATAGTATTAATATGTGGATCCTCTTCTTCATCTCCTCCTTCTAGTAACTGTGGATCTGGTTTGTTTGATCATCAGAGGGTTCAGGGACATTTTGTGATTCAGTGGCAAGAGCTTTGAAGATAGAATAAATTTCTTCAGATGTTAGTCATTCATTAAGATTAGGAGGTGGTGGATTTTGGGGAGGTTGATAAGGTCTCCTAAAAGGCGGCCTTACAAAACCTCTGTTATTATTTTGATTCTCATTATTATTCTTTTTAAAATCAACCATCTCATTTGACATTTTCTGGAGAAACTTCTTAATATCAATCATTTCAAAGGGATCTTTGTTTTGGGTAGTGGGCTTGGGAGCATTATCAATTTTCTTCCTGGATGTAGAAGGTTGTTCTTTTAAAGCATATGGATTATCTTTCAGACAATAGATATCCTTTTCAACTTGAATGGCTTCAGCATAAGCCTCAAACAATTTGTCTTTGTGTGCCCTTTTGACCCACATTGCAATAGATACAGATAGACCTTTTTCATTATAGGCAACCAAAGTTGTTCTGCTGGAAGAATAGTAGCAAGGATCCTATTCTTTAGATAAGAAAATATCTGATTGTAATCTTTGACCCTTTCTTGACCTTTCATTTTCATGGAAGATAATTCCAAAACTAAATCTTGTGGTGTTTTATCATCCCCAAACTTCTGGATAAACAATTTTTCAAACTCATCCCATGAAGTTATAGTTCTAGCTTATAAGGAAAAATACCATGTGGATGCCTTTCCTTCAAATGTGTAAGGGAATAGTCTGCAAACCACATTTTCATGGACAACACTCCTAAGTCTAATGGCCTGCATAAAAGTTTTAATGTGATCTAATGCAGGTGACTTATCATCTGGATTGAACTTAGGAAGCCACTTCTGAGGGTTTTCAGGTAATCTGTGTTGATCCCCAAGTATAAATATAGCATCTTGGTCAAGCCAAGGTCTGTTCTGGCCTTCCCCATCCATAGGTTCTTCTTCTTCTTCTTCAGATGAAGAGCTAGAAGAATGATCACTTTCAGATTAGGAGGAGGATGATGAAGGAGGAGAGGGTGGTGGCCCACCTGAAGCAGTAGTGTGTGAGACTTGTTCTGTTTCACTAAATAATAAATCAAGATCAAATTCAGGGGATTGCTGTTGGTTTGATGAATTATTTTGCTCAGTATTATGCTCAAATGAATTTTGATTATCTTGATTATCTTGAATATTTTCCTGTGGCTTAGTATTTTCTTGGTGAATTGTTGTTAATCCTTGATTTCTTTCTACAGAGATCCTCTGCTGTAACCTGGAAGCACTATCATTAGAACTTTTGAGTATGTGTTCAAGTGAGATAGGTCCTCCAGTGGGTGATATAATGATGATATATCCTGTTCTAGGATCTCGCTGAGTTGTAGGGGTGACGGGAGTAGTATTAGGATGTTGCACCGTTTTCTCAACAGAAGTAGATTCCTGTGTGTGGCTACGGGTGACAATCAGTATTCTTGCTGGAGGAGGTTTACTTGTACTTTGTTTAGGAATATTTTGTTTCAGGCTCTCCTTCTAGCACCATTTGTTGAGGCCTCGGGTGTGCAGGGTATGCAAAGTGCTGGAATGAGTTCCTATTCTCTCAATAGAGGGGAAAAACCCATACTGAAAGGCTTCAAAAGATCCTACGCAAGGACAGTTCTATCCCCAGCCTGTTTGGTATAGTAATCTCCCACGGATATTCGGCCTCCACTGGCACTCTATGAGTTGGTGATTTTTGATCCAAGGAATTAGTTTTCTAATGAAGAAAACAAAGTGTAAAAGGTCTGTAAACACAAATCTACTTAAAAGAATCTAAACTAGGTTAGATCTATTCTAAGAAGGTGTCTTGAGATAAGTGCAAATCAGCTTGATATGTAAATAGATAATCACATTCATCAATTAAACAGAAATGTGAAAGAGATCAATGACTTAGCTGCTCAAGTTACAATCAATCAATTAAAATTAACCAATGGCAAAGTGAGGGTTATATTGATTCAAGATCTAATGTAACTGATATGTTAATTGAAAAATTAACATCAATTAAGTTTTATTGTAAAAACCATTTGCAAAAATCGATAAAAGTTTTAATCGAATAAACTCTCTTAAAACTTCATGAACACACAGATCATTAGCAAAGATAAACCTGAACTATAGATCACTGTGCTTTATCAATTGCAAAAAGACTTAAACAACATTAGATAAGCAATTTGGAGTAGAATGAACATTCATCAAAGAAACTTGATCAATTAAAAAAGTAGATCTGAAAATAACTTTACTGTATTTAATGGCAGTCTGTAAGAAATTACAAGCTAGTATCAAAACAGGGCATCTCCAGTCTCTCCTGCAGATTTTTCTCCTCCAAATTCCATCATCCCTCTCTACGAGAGATCCCCTCTTTTAAATAAGAGTTTACAAAGTGATACAAAAAGTAAATTCCCACAAACCGGGATTAAAAAAATCAAAACTAAACTAATGGCCTAGAAAAACTTGCCATTTGTCCCAAATCTCTAACAACTCATCCACATTCGGATAGTTAGCTGACTCAAGCCCCAGTTGGGCATTACATTCGAATGTTTCCATCTCATTCTTAGCTAACTTATGCCAAATACGGATGTAAATGTGGATTTTGGCTTCCATGGTGACCCGTTTCCTTATCAATCGTTCCACATCATCAATCTTGACCTCGTCAAGGCGCTAAATTTTCTCCTTGGCCTCCTCACACCCTGCGTTCTACTTGCTCAACCATCAACTTAGGCAGGCAAGCATCTTCAATGAGCTCCAAGATTGAGAACCTGTAGCAATTCCAAGATGTTATCTGTTGCATACCATCGCCTACTGCACATAGCCTGTGCTTTTTTAAGGATGTCTTCTACTGACTCATTAATCTCGAGCCAAGTATTCAATGCACCTCTTATCTTCTTGAACTGAAAACTGTTGAGAATAGGGATGTCTTCTGGTATGTCCTTGATATACCTTTGCCACTCATCAATGTTTTGACTTGCCTGAGAAGCTTGCAGCATTTTGGTTTTCTGCTCTTCAAGGGCACTATACATCTTACCAAAGGTCATATGAGTTTCCCTAATCTCATCGAGGGTGTTAAACAGTTTCTCCAGCAATGTATGATGTTGTTCATTGACCTGCAAGGCCAAATCCTTAAATTCCTAGGGTGAGAGCTTAAAGAAACTAGAAGAGGTTGCACTTGCAGTTGCATCCTCACGTTGTTTTTCTAGTAAGGCTATCTTTTGTGTGTTGGCATAATTCTCAACTTGTACATTACGAAGTTCAGCCTAAAGAGAACTATTGCTTCGCTCCAAATCCTCCAACCTATCTCCCCATAACCTTCTGAGATCAGCAACATAAATCTCATTTTCTTCCTTGGTCTTTACTAACTCTTCTTCAAGATTTTCCAATTCTTCCTTCTTCTGATCAATCTCCCTATTCAGTATCTGGACTGAATCAAGGTTTGCACCAGCAAATGCTCCTAAGGTTGTGGCTGTCTCAATTGCTCCTGTATGGGGGTCATTTGTTTGCTGAGCCCATATTATTTGATTAGGAACAGATACTTCTAGTCCAACTTGATCCCTACTCCTCTTCTTACCCCTTTTGACCACTGCCTTATTTTCCTTACTATAGAAATAATGTCCAAGAGGGACTACCACATCATCTTCATATTTAGTTATAATTTCCGAAGAAATTGAAATAACACTATCTGTTGAAATTAATGAAGGTGTTTGAGTGACCATGGGACTGGGTATAGACATGGTAACTTGAGGAGTAGTCAGAGGGGTAGAGACAATCTGAGGAACTGATGGGACAGGGGTTGGATAAGGGATTGAATTGAAGGCTTCAGAAAGTGGAACATGATCATCCTTGGCAGGTGATGATGAAGAAAGAACTGTGGCTGGCTCATCAATAGTGGGTAATGATAAAGTAGATATGGGTAATTGCAGAGAGATAGTCAAGGTATGGAAAAGTTGTGATATTGAAAATGGTGGAATAACCCCTAGAGACAAAGCAGAAAGATCTTGAAGTGGTGAGTTCCGATACTTGCTGATCAGGATCAGAGTGATCCATCTCAATAGTATCTAACAAATCTGTAACTGCCTGTGGGTCTTTAGTCACTCCTTCAGTTGCTTCTTGAGTTACTTCTTCAGTCACTTCTACAATCACAGATACTGGAGGATGTGGTCCATCATCAATATCACTATCAATGATATCTACAGTGGGAATCTGTGATGCAGGGATCTAGATTTTCTATCTCTTAACTAGGTTGACCTCAACTATCATTAGATCATCACATACCTGTGCAGCTAGAGTGGTCACTTGAATATCCACAGTAAGGTTAGGAAGTTCAACTGTTTGGGGACCCAATACTAAAGACATCTGTGCTAACTTCTGCTTCATTTGATGAGAGGTTTCCAACAAAACTTTGACCTGTTCAACAATATTTACCTATGGAGTATCCTCCATGGGAGTCTTAACTTTATCCCCATCTGGATAAGTAAGCATTAGAGGAGCATTAGCTTGCTGGGTCTGTTTCTGTTCTTTGTCCCTTCTCACCTGCTCAATCAAGTTCATTTCCATTGCTCTGTAGCTTAAAACTTTAGTTTTAATCTCTCCATGATATTGCATAACCTGATGCTGCTCTTCTTTGCTCTTGGCCCTAGCTAGGACCTCAGAAAAGGTATTCACCCCCTACTAGATGGAGTCATCGAGATTTTCTTCATCTACATTGTCCATCTTCTTATGATATTGTTTAAAATGTGCATCAAGGAATTATCATGTTTCCTTTTGGGAGCTTTACCCAACTTCAAAGAATCCATTTGGTCACCAAGCACTGTAGCCCAATTTGAGGTTGGGATGACTAATGGCCCAAGATTAAAGAGAATTTAGGCCAACCTTTCTTTTTGGGACCAATGAGCTTCTTGTACACACCATCAGTAACAGTCTTATAAGAGACTTCTTGAATAACCAATCTGTCAGGCGCTATTCTAGGAAGAAGATGAACAATGTTACTTCCCTAGACTCTGATGCGTGAAAAGGACTCATAGACATACCAATCACCAATTGTATTGATGAAGGTCTTGGCATCAACTGAAAAGGAAGGAGCTTCCTGTTTGAATATCTTGAAATAAATATTACCCATTAAATGGTCACAAAGGTCATAGAGTAGGGGCACAAAATTACTCTCCCATAGTGCAGCATGATAGATATGAACTGGTGGAGCTTCATGGGTCCAATTCCATCCCAAGTTAGGATATTGGAACTCAAAGCAAAAGACATCAATGATGAAGGTTGACAAGAAGAAGTGTGGCTTTCTCAGGGTAGGTGCCTTTTGATAATATTGGATTGTTGTTTTAAGTTCTGATGATAGGATAGACGCCCAAGGAAAGGATTCACCGGTTGTTAAAACATGATGAGTTATTGGAGCTCATTCAGCTTTGAAAACTGAACAATTTCGAAGGCCAAAGAGCTTGCTGGCGGCATGGGCTGCCAGTAAAGAGTAAGGATCTCTAAACCAAACAATCGAGTAGAGGTTATCAGCCTTCGGCAGAAAACTGCTAGGTTTAATCATCCATGATTTCAACATCTCGTCAAAATTGTACATAGTTTTAGAGGATTGTATGAACTCAGGGATAAGGGTTTGCACAGCCGGCTTAAGAGAAAAAGATATGATAAAGACTTTAGGGCGGAATGTTGTCAATTGTGACCCCATGCTGTCATTGAATGACCAATCTTTAGGGTTAGCATTTTCCAAAATCCATTTAACCGAGTTTGTGTAAGGTAGGACGGTGGGCCGGGAAGCAATAGCATGGATTTGAGAATCCCTAATCTTCTCATATGCAGGTTGGTCTTCTTAATATCAGAAAGGTCATCACTATAAAAAATTGAATAGATTTTGGCCCAGTCCATTTGATAGGTTTCAGTAACCCTCTCCCTGGAATCTGAGAAGATACCGAAATTGGTATCTTTGGTCAGCAAATCCTTGTGAATTGTCTTAGACCGAGTATTTCGAGACATTTTGGCAAAGCTTGGAGATTCTGATAAATAAATAAAACAAAAATAAAAACCAAACCATAAACAGGAAAATCTTAATAGCAAATGCGAAATTAACAAACAACCAACCTTAAAATAACTGGAAAATTCGTGAGAATGAACCCCTAGTAAGAAATTGACAGTAAAATCCACGTAGCAAAGTGAATTTTCGACAGTAAAAATGATAAAGAAAAATAGGGAAAATCATATATTTATCGTTCTTCTCGGTCGGATCAAATCTGGGCTGTAGTTTTAAAAGAAATGAACAGCTGAGATTAGCCCCTGTGGGATGCGGGATCGGGTCACAAATCTCAAATTCAAACTTTATTCAAAATTCCCGCAATCCGCAATTGCGGGTTGCGGGAATTACAACCTTGCAAAATAATGGAAAATAGTGTTTCTGCATCCCGCAATCCGCAATTGTGGGTTGCGGGTTTCGGAAACGAAAACAATCTTTAAAAATAAAAAATAACTTTTCTGCATCCCACAATCCGCAATTGCGGGTTGTGGGTTGCGGAAACACACAACGTGATTTATTAACATAACAACTTTCCACAATCTGAAATCTGCAATTGCGGGTTTCGGGTTGTGGAATCGAAATTTCCCAAAATATTAACAAAGTCTTCCCGCAACCCACAATTTCGGGTTGCGGGTTTCGGGTTGACGAAATTCTAAAAAAAAAGAACAAACCATTCCCGCAATCGCAATTGCGGGATTGCGGGTTTCGAGATTTTGGATTTCGGGTTTGCGGGAAGAAAATTACATTTTGTAAAAATGAAGGCTTTCCGCAAGTCAAGAAAACAATAAAAAACTTCGAAATTTTCAAAGGGAAAATGATAATTACACAAACCAAAAGCAAAGGTACGAGATCATACAAACAAGGTTTTAAGAATCTCGTTTTTGATAAGGAACTTACCTAAGGACCTTTGTATTTACAAAAATTGGGGCTCCCATGATCAAATGAAGCATGGGATCTATTGTACCTACAACACGAGGCTATCCAGCACCTGATCTACCAGATGTCCACTCTTCAGTGGCATCTACCTCTGGTTCTTTTCCATTACAACAGACCTCATCCCTACCCAATCCTCTACTCTAGACTTTTCATTCTGACAGGTCCATCATGGAGATTATGAGTGTGGATAAAACCCCATGGGAATACCTTCATCATCGATCGTACTTCCTCCCGCCGTTAGATTCAATAGAGAACGCCATTGGAACAATCATTTCACTGGATGTCTTTGCTTACCCTCAATATCCTATTCTTACCTATGATACGGTAAACGAGGGCAATCTGGAAAACATTATGCCTACATTTTCGATCGACATCTTGGTAAAACCTGGAGTCGTTGAACATATTCACATAGGCCAAAATTGTTCTCTTGAAGAAGTCATCATATTCACGACCTTGTTTAAACTATTCCATGACGTCTTTGCATGGATCTACGAGGAAATGCCTAGGATTGATCCTGCCATCATCATGCATGAGATTCAAACGTATCCCGATGCAAAACCTGTCCGACAAAAACTCCGTCCTATGCACCCAAGGAAAACTGCATCTATCAAAGCAAAAATATAAAAGTTGTTGAAGGCTGGGTTCATTTATCCTATTCCCTTAATAGATTGGGTCTCTAATGTCGTCCCGATTACAAAAAAACAGGGAACTATCAGGGTCTATGTTGATTATAGGGACCTTAATAAGGCTTGTCCTAAAGACAATTACCCTATTCCATTTATCGACCAGATTATTGACAACTGTGCCGGAAGTGTCATCTTCTCATTCATGGATGGATTTTTTGGCTATAATCAGATTGAGACCCACCCAGCTAACCAACAAAAAAATTCTTTCATCTGTGAAAATCCTCACATCAGATCTAAGAGATGATGTATACCTCACAAGAGAATGATTATGATTAAGCAAGAAAATAGAAGAAGAGTGGTCAATACAGTATAATGAGCAACAAAATAATATGGTACAGTAGAACTCGGATAGAAGCAATAATACTTCACACACTAGTTAATTAATCACAATATGGACAAATAAATAGTACAATGGTAGAGAGGATTCGAATGCCTAAGGTGGCAATTCGAATTAGCCTCTCAGAGTGATCATAAGATTAATAGAGTGTCATCGGAGCACAACTAGGTGTCCTCATGATCATCGGAGCACAACTGCAAGTCTTCATCATCATCAGTGGAGTCATCAATGCTCAAGTAACTGTCAACCATCAGTCAAACTAACTCTGGTAGGTGTAACTTAGTGTAAACTGAAGACAACTAGACTGGAAGTCTTCATCATCATCAGTGGAGTCATCAATGCTCAAGTAACTGTCAACCATCAATCAAACTAACTATGGTAGGTGTAACTGAGTGTAAACTGAAGACAACTGGACTGGTGGGTGAAGAAGGGCAAGTTGCTCCCTAAAATCAAGGAAGAAGGGCGCATTAAGCAACTGGAGGGCTAAAAATGAATAGTGAGAAGCTCCTGGGGGATGGCTAACTGAGGGCTAGGTGTTGGACTGATGACTGGGATGCATGCAAACCCTAAAAGCGCATGCATGACTGAAAATGTAAATGATCAAAATACTGGTGGGACTAGGATGGAGTATAGGAATATCCTAACATCATCTACCCATGGGGTATGTTCGCATATCGCAAACTCCCCTTTGTCCTTGAAAATGTTGGCGCCACAGTCCAGCGGGCTATGTCATATGCTTTCCATGACGTGAAGGATTTTGTGGAACCTTACCTAGACGATCTTCCTTCTCATTCGAATCATTGTGACTTCCACATTGATCATCTAACGACTGTATTCCTCAGATGTTGACGGTATAATATTTGTTTAAACCCTCACAAGTGTATTTTTTGTGTTGAATCCGGATGCTTCTTAGGATTCATCATTTCAAAATATGGGATCCGCATTGATCCCATCAAGGTGGAGGCCATTTTTTCTCTACCACCGCCCACAGACATTACAGAACTTTAGAGTTTGCAGGGGAAGGAAAACTACCTGCGGCGTTTCGTGTGCAATTTCACAGAGAAAACACAGGTATATATGCGGTTGTTAAAGAAGGATGTCCCGTTAAATCCCTGACAACCGCATATATCCCTGTGTTTTCTCTGTGAAATTGCACACGAAATGCCGCAGGTATTTTTCCTTCCCCTGCAAACTCTAAAGTTCCGTAATGTTTGTGGGCAGTGGTAGAGAAAAAATGGCCTCCACCTTGATGAGATTGATGTGGATCCCGTATTTTGAAATGATGAAGCCTAAGAAGCGTCTGGATTCATATCCCCTATGTTTTGACAGAGAAAACACAAGATTTTTGAGCTAAAAAATCCTTTGACAACCTCAAACATGTAATTACTCACACACCCGTGTTACGACTGTCGAATTACACCAAGGATTACATCCTTTATCTTGCTGCTTCTACTGCCACTATTGCTATGTGTCACGTCCCCTCCCATCATACTAGTGTGATGGAGAGAACATGATGCTAAGGCTGGGCATCTAGCCCCATTTTTATTAACAAAATTCATTGAATATAAAAAGAGACATATGCAGATGTATATATATATGCAAGAAACATAGCGGAATTAAATTCTATTACACATCTAGCATACATTCAGGATTTTCATGATAGTCATCAAATAAATACATTACAGAATTAACACAAGAGAGTACTTATCTTAAAACAAAGTAGTCCTGAGCAACTGGCTATGCAACTGCAATGTTCCACCCAACCATAGGCCAGTTGTGCTCATCAATATCTCAACCCAACTGCTACCCCCGAGCTGGGCATGATTTCTACAAGGAAAAAGGGAACATCAGACTCACACATAGCCAAATATACACCAAAATCAGCCAAGCCAATATACAATTGGGTTTATTAGGTTGCTAAGGCAATGGAAATGAAGAATTGCTAAGCTAGTGAGCTCAACCACAGAGCTATGGTTACCTCTACAAGATCTATCCATCTTGGTACCCCCACAATTCCTACACACCCGACACAAGGAAGTATTCCCCTTCACTACTACACAGTCCCTCAGGCCATACCTTCCAATCCACTACTGTTCAAGGTGTGCATAGAAGAGTAGCCAGCCCTTTTGATCTTCTTGAGAGGTTACCTTCCTCACTAGGTTTATCAAGCCAATTATGGTCCGCTTACACTCTTAATTTCTTGCTCACAAGTTCAAACCAAAATAGGGATGCACATAACAGCAAAATCACAAGTGTTGGGCATGAAGAGAAACATTTTGACAGTGGGATGGCCAAAATTGGTTTCCTTAGTTTCAAAAAAATGTGGGCAACCAAAAATGAAATGGCAGATGGAAAATCAACCTTGGGAGAGCAAAATCGTTTTCAGAAAACGTTTATGAGAATTCAAGGGACATAAATGGCCTCCATAAACCCCCAAATCGTGACTCCCTTCTTCCCAGCCACTGTGCAATACAAAAACAAGTTCCCAGCTATGGAAAATGCAGGAAAATGATGGAAAACATGAAGGAGAAAGCTCCAGCTAGCTCAGACTACGTGAGAGAGCAAAGACCATGGGTGAAGAATGGCTTTGGGCACAATTTCGTGGGTGTTTTCTTGCCCAATAAGAAAAAATACGTTTTCCCAGATTGATGGCTTGCCCATACACGAAATTGGCTACCATACCTCTCCATTCCCAAGGCATTAACTACCTCAACCAACTCTTGGAAGAATTAAATGATTGGGTGCATAAGTCAAAATGGGTAGTTGAGGGTTTATGGGTTCTCTCAATGACATTTGGTTTAACACTATTGGCTCAAGGGTTTGAATATTTTCCATCCCTATTCCTTGTGAAAATCATGCCCCCATCTCTTGTTCCATTGCATAGCTAGTTGTGGGTATTTCATTGAAATTCATATTTACATGATGTCATAATTTCTATTGTGCATGGCTAGCATAAGAACCATATGCATGGATTTTTAATTGCCGATACATAAAACGATAATCGATGGCAGGGCCTTGGCCTTGAGCTCTTCACCATGATTTAATAACGATATTTACATCATTTACGATTTTAATGCAATAGGATCAAAATCAGGATGTTACATTCCCCTCCCCCTTACATTAGCACTGTACTAAGTGCTCATCAAAATTGAACAAAAATGGATATGCTACTCTCATGGCATCCTCCAGCTCTCATGTAGCCTCATTGGGACCGTAGTGCTTCCATTGCACCTTTACCTGTTCGATGGCTTGGTTCCGGAGCAATGTTACCTTCTTGTCTAGGATGCACAATGGATCGGTTTGGAACTCTCCCTCGGGTTCCACCTGGATCACATCCCAATTAATCACATGGTTAGGATCATGTACATATTTCTTAAGCAAAGAGAAATGAAAAACATTATGAGCTCTAGTGCTAGTAGGAAATGCAAGTCTATATGAAACTGGCCCTATTCTTTTAAGCACTTCAAATGGCCCACAATATCTAGGTGATAGCTTGGCACAAATCCCAAGCTTCAAGGAACTCTTCCTTGGCCTCACTCTAAGATACACATGATCCCCAACACTAAATTCCCTATGCACTCTATGCTTATCTGCATAGCTTTTTGTCTATCCTGGGATGCTTTTAAATTCTGCTTGATCTTTGCAACCTCTTATTCCATTTCCTTAGGAAATTCTGGCCCAAGTACAATTATGTTCACTGAATTGTCCCAAGTCACTGGTGTCCTACACCTTTTGCCATACAAAGCCTCATATGGACTCATTCCCAATGATTCTTTCTACCCATTGTTATATACAAACTCTACCAAGTGTAGATAATCCTCCCACTTGGATGGTTTGTCCATTATATACACGCGAAGGATGTCTTCAAGCACCTGATTTACTCTTTCTGATTGCCCATCTATTTGAGGATGGTACGCAGTACTAGAGTTCAACTGTGTACCCAAATATGTAAAGAGACCTTTCCAAAAATTGGAAGTGAACTTGGTATCCCTGTCAGAAATTATTGCCTTAGGAAATCCATGTAAACTGAAAATTTCCTTCATGAAAATGTGTTGCCTTTGTTAACTTGTCCACCACAACCATGATGGAATCATGTCTCACGGTCATTGGAAACCCTGTAATAAAATCCATGGAAATTACTTCCCATTTCCATTCTAGGAATGGAAATGGATGCAATAAACCTGCTCACATTTCATGCACTTAGAAATGTATTCAATGACGTCCTTCTTCATCCCTAGCCATAAATAATATTTTCTTGATGTAGCAATTGTTTTCTGATATCCTGGGTGACCAGAGTATGGAGCTTTATGGATTTCATCCATAACAATCCTCCTCAAATCTACCACATTTGGAATATAGACTCTATTTTTATAAGTAAAAAGTTCGTCTACCTCCAAATGATAACATTGGGCCTACATGGGCTACCTATCACAGTTGCAAAGGTAAGAACCCTTACTGCCCAACACTAATCATCAGAAGATAAAGAGAAAAATTTCAAATTTTTCTAAGTGTTTTTTGAAATTTTGTCTAAGCCTATGTCGGCGTAAAAGAGAAAACTTCGGCGAAACGGTCGGCAACCAATTGCAAGTTTTTCTGCGAAATGGTCGGCGACCAAATTGCAAGTTTTCTACGAAACTATCGGCGACCAAATCGCAAGTTTTCGGCGAAACAGTCAAAGGAGATCGGCCGGCAAGTTTGGCCGAGTTTTCCACGACACGGTAGAAGGAGATCGGCCGGCAAGTTTTGCCAAGTTTGTCGCGACACGGTCGGAGGAGATCGGTCGGCGAGTTTTGCCAAGTTTTTCGCGACACGGTCGAAGGAGATCAGTCGACGAGTTTTGCCGTGTTTTCTGCGACACGGTCGGAGGAGATCAGTCAACAAGTTTTGCTGAGTTTTCCGCGACACAGTCAAAGGAAATCGGTTGGCAAGTTTTGCCAAGTTTTTCGTGACACGGTTGGAGGAGATCGGTCGGTGAGTTTTTCCGAGTTTGCCGCGACACGGTCGGAGGAGATCCATCGGTGATTTTCTCCAAGTTTGCAGCGACACGGTCGGAGGAGATCGGTCGGTGATGAAAGCTCAAAATTGCCGAAACGGTCGACGATGAAAGCTCAAAATCGCCGAAACGGTCGGAGGAGATCGGTCGACGATGAAAGCTCAAAATCCCCGAAACGGTAGACAGAAAAGAGATAAGTCCGCCGAAATGGGTCGGAGCAACATCAATAAGTCTGTCGAAACAGGGAAATTTGAGCAGTTTTCCAGGGTGAATCTCAGGTGCCGAAAATTGAAAAAATGGCCTTGAACTTATGCGCAAGATTGCGCGAAATCAAAGGATTTACAAAAAAAAATGAGGGCAAGACCCCTTGACCCCCGTCGTCCCTTGGAGACAGTCGTTGAAAGTGTGAAATGCATTGTCTATGCTTGGAATGAGAAGTAGGAATTGCATAGAGGGTTTGTGGAATCCTTATTAAGGGTAACTGGTTGTAATATGCATTATGGAAGAGCTATGGGAGCTCTTGATTATCAAAGATGGATATTGTATTCCATAAGAGAATGCTGAGCAATTGGAGCAAGGCCATCAAATTTGATCAGCTATGATGCGGAAGAGGAATTCCTTGTTATGATGAAAACTTAAAGGGAGAATTCCTTAACCTTCTCTTGCTTATATGATCATAGTTTCAAGTTTTATGTATAGAAAATTATGGCATAAGGATGTTGGAAGTGCAAGAGAGTAGTAGATTGAACGCATATGAATTAATGGGCATGATTAAAGAGTCATTGCATAGTTCATGTGAATTGCTTATGCATGAGCATGATGTTGCATATGGGTGACGGTAGGAAAGTTACACATGCAGTATCCCATTAATGGTATTCCTATGGTTGATGACAATTAATGTTGTTGATAATGGTTGTAGGCATCAAACCATAGAAGCATGACTGAAAATGCAAAGAAGTCACAGCATGTGACCAACAAACCTTGAGAGGGAAGGCTGGAGTAATGATTCGTGATCAAAAGGTTGGAAAAAGAACTATGTAGCCTTGGTAAGAGGCCAACTGATTAGGTAACATCAAGTGATATTAATAACAACCATGCAAGTAATAGTTATTGGTGCTTAATTGCATGAATGTCAAAAGGGGATTGGGTAAGAATCCCTTGATCCATATTTAATAATCATAAATTGGTATGTATGGGATGTCGAATGCATGTATGCGAACATTATTCCATCAGGTACGACAAGGTATGTGGTAGTAAGGGAAAGGATCATTATACCATCTAGTTGTTGTGAATTGTAAATGCATCATGCCATTTGTGTATGTTGGTTATGAGTTTAATAACCAAATCAAGTGAGGACTTATGTCCCTGTCATGGTAGTGCATGCTATGTGTGGTAGTCATGGTTAGGCCATAATATGTTTGAATGGATAGAATTCATGAATTAATGTAAGGTTGCATTGAGGAGATGTGCATTAAAATATTCTGTACAATCTTGTGGCTATGCATTGAGTGAGTCACACATTAAAATATTATGTGAGTGATGTAAATGTGCATGTATAGGTATAGGTGCACATGTTGAGATGCATTGTGTGAATGCATGATTGTGGTGTATGTTTCATTGCAAATAGATAATAGATAAAATGGTGAACTATTGTCAATCCCGAGAGCATTTCATGAGCTGTTGTGAATGCAAGAGAATGATTGCATGAAGAAGGTAGACATGTTGATGGGCTACCAAGAGTGCTCTGTTGAAAGGACAGAATTGCATAAAATGATATGGCTGTGAAGTAATGAGTATTTAAATTTTCATTTAAATTGCATAAATGATGTGACTGTACCTTGCAACTCTAGTATGATAATGATTCACATGAAGTAAATGAGTTTTTGTAATATTAAGATGTTAATAGTTGGAAGTGTTTGAATTATGGAGTGTTATAATTCTGAAAATGCTTCAGTGACTGTTGCAGCAATGAAATATTATATGCATAGAGACTTACAAAGCGTTTTGTTGATTGAAGTTTCAGATTTCAGGTAGATTGTTTCGGGCATGGCAATGTGGGTAAGTCTATGATGAAGATTGGAATCTACCATGTGCAAGAGCCAAACCTCATGAGAAGGATCTCGTGGTTGTAAAAATAGTGCATGTGCAGAACAGATCGTAAATTTTGGACTTGTAGATTTCAAATTTGAGAATTTGCTTATAATTGCTAATCACCGTTGGCTTGCATAGAACTGTGTCAGGAGGACGTGTTGTAAGTGGACGTTCATGTTATGGTAGTAAGCGTAAAACCCTAAGGGGTAGAGGGATGCCACTTACAAGAGACAAACAACATGAGGATAAGCTCATGACTAAGCAAATCAATTTCTGTAGTGGACGGAATTGCAAATTCATGATTGAATCTAATTCTTAATGCCAATGATTGGCTATGGAACAATCAAATTTGAATTTTATTGTTAAATGTTGTTGATTGTTTGGACATTTGATAAGTGTTCCAGGAAGACACATTATAGGAATACCATGTCTGATGGCTTGCAGAAGCCAAACTCCATGGGAAGGACCCCATGCTTTGGAAATGGGTTTCGGGTGAAACGCCATTGCATATTTTAAGGATGACATCTCAGCTGAGATGTATGTTGGAAAACCATGTGAGTGAGATGGTAAAACTATGCCAAGAAGGCATGTGAGGGTTAGGGAACGTGAAAAGATTGGGTGGTGAGCCGAAGGACTGTTGACTCAGAGAAGGGAGCCCCCATTCTTCGCAAATGAAGAAAATATACATCGGGAAAATGAATGAGTATTCTCTGACCCTAACTAATAATATACATGTCTGGTTATTAGATTTAATATACAGAGCATGTTTTATTATTTCATTATTATTCAGACTGCTTGAATGTGGCTAGGGCCTACATGACTCACATCAGAAAGGGATGCATACCTTTCAGGTGCTGGGTTATGTTAGGGTTTTCAATATTGACTACACCCTAAGGGAATGGACACATTCCTGGTGTTTCAATACTTGATAGTGAATGTTATGAAATATGGTTACAATTTTAGAGTAGAAATACTGATGAGCCTGCTTATCCTTCTTTTGCTATTAGCTTACACAGATGCAATTTGGTGTTGCACGTTAAGAGGCAAAGTGAAGAAAGGGTACTCAAGAGGACTGTATGGGCAGTGGTAACCTTTCTACGCTCACCCTAAAGAACACTAGAAGGGATGGATAGGCCCGAGGAGTTGTGTAGTAGAAAAGGGGTATCATCCTTGTGGGTATTGTGGAGCCATGCTATCTTGCAGTCAAGAAAGTCATCTAAAGAGTTCCTAAAGGGGAACCGCTAGTTTGCATAGGAGAAGGAGTGCCATCCTTGTGTGGATGAAGAATTGTTGTATGTCTGATAAACCCAGTCGATGTACTGGCTTGGCATTGGTTATTGGGATGTTGTGGAGGTATTAGTGAAGGGTTGTTGTATGCCTGATAAACCCAGTCAGTGTACTGGCTTGACATTGGTTATTTGGATGTCATGGAGGTAATGGTGAAGAATTGTTGTATGCATGATAAACTCAGTCGGCGTACTAGCTTGGCATTGGTTATTTGGATGTCGTGGAGGTATTGGTGAAGGGTTGTTGTATGCCTGATAAACCCAGTCAGTGTACAGGCTTGGCATTGGTTATTTGCATGTTTTGGAGGTATTGGTGATGGGTTGTTGTATGCGTGATAAACCCAGTCGGTGTACTGGCTTGGCATTGACTACTTGATGTTGTGGAGCAACATGTGTGTTGTCCAAGCATCCACCCCACAGGTGATCCAAGGCTTGTAAAGTAGAGAAGGAAACCTATGGAGTAGAGAAAAACTGCACAATACAGATAAGTATTTGGTTATCTTGCAACCTATTGCTTATTTAAATGAATACACGTGTGTACATGATTTGATTGTGATTTCTTAAACACTCGTTTAGAGATAAACCCTGTGAAAATAAACTAAACATGTGAATTGATTCAATGTTTGAGTGTAGGTATTGCTAGAAGCAGCGACTATGAAGGCATCATAAGGATGCATGTGGACACGTGACTGTCCTGGAAGAGCTCAGCATGAGCAGCAATGAGGAAAATGGTGCTAAGTGGACTTGTGTAGGTCCTAGCAGCCAAAGGTTCTATCGGCAATCATGGGGAAGGGTTCCCTAGTTGAAAAAAAAAAAAACTTAGACAGACCTTAGACACTAAGTGTCATAGCCAAGAAAGGGAAAGTCAAGCATTCACATTGAAGTGAAAGAGGATAAGGAGCATGGAACCACAGTAGTGGTGTGGCTCCATATTGGAACAAGAATAAGAGGGGGAAACTCTTACTCTTCTCTTTCCTTTTAACTGATATATCTTAAAAACAAAATATTGTTGAGTGCATGTCATAGTTGAAAATAGATTGTGTTTAATTGCTTGAAATGAATTGTGAATGCTGAAATAGTTAATTCCCTATGAAAGGATGAACACGAATGAGTTCATATGTATGTTGGGAAAGCATGAAGAGTGTGGAAGTCTCATGAATAAAGCATGGACATTCCATGTCAATTGGGAAAATAATTGACTGATTTTAATGTTTATGTTATGCTTGGCCTAACAAAGAATTGCCATGATGAATTTCACAGGTAAGGAATTGAAGCGATTGGTTGCAACTGATACAAGCAACTGTTGCTAGTAAGCAAAGTGTGGTCAGCTATGCACATTGACCATGGCAGGAGACCAAAGGCTATTGGATTTGGTTGAAGGAATTCTTCAAACAATTTCCAAGACCCAAGAAAATCTTGGAGAGATGCTCAAGCTATACTAGCAACAGAATGAGATGAACCACATGCTTTTGCAGGACTCTATTTGTCTGCAAAGGGAGGTAAAAATCATTCTGGGAGCAATCAATAAAGGAAAGGGCAGTGGATCCATGAAGAGGCATTCATCCAATCATCCCATTAAGAAACGATCAAGGGTGGAAGACTCCAAGGAAGTTGAGAAGACAAAGAAAAAGGAACCACTGGAATGTTGGGAATGTGGAGGAAATCATTACCTCTGTAACTGCCCAACAAAGGACAACAAGAAATATAGTAGCCATAAATTTTCCAGACTTGTGGATCAGCTGGAAGGTAAAGAAAGGGAAGGGATTGTTTTGGGACAATGCCCTCATGCAGAGCTAGAATGTCCCAGCCAACAGGAGCAGTTTGTGAAGGCCAAAGGACTTGGTTCTGAAAACCCAAGTAAAAGGTGAAATGCAGGATAGACCTGCCACATTTTGTGAAGTTTGGACATGTGTAAAGCGTGTATGTATTCCTAAATATTGGAACACCGAGGACGATGTTATTCTAAGGGGGAGGGGATTGTAATACCCCCCATTTTGACCCTTAGGATATTTTGGGCTATAATGTAAATATTGTATGCATATTATATATGATTCCTAGTGTGGAGCTCAAGGCCAAGGCCCCGCTAGTGAACGCTCAACCTTGAAGAGGCAAGTATTTGATATTATGCTACCCATGTGCTAGTGAGGCATGAAAATTGTAAATATGCATTTTAATATAAATGCCCACCACTAGCTATGCAATGCAACAAGAGATCAGGGCATGATGTTATAAGGAATTGGGAGGGAAATATTGAAATCCTTGAGCCAATCAAGCCAAGCCAAGTGTCAATGAGAGAACCCATTAACTCTCAACTACCCATGTTGA
This sequence comes from Larix kaempferi, assembly GCA_027924585.1. Classification (NCBI taxonomy): domain Eukaryota; kingdom Viridiplantae; phylum Streptophyta; class Pinopsida; order Pinales; family Pinaceae; genus Larix; species Larix kaempferi. The sequence goes on from BSBM01000506.1 coordinate 2,432,815, forward strand.
CTTTTGTCCCCAATCATCCATTCTCCCAAGAGTTGGTTGAGGTAGTTAATGCCTTGGGGAATGGAGAGGTATGCCTGTCCAAATTCGGGTATGGGAAAGCCGCCCTTCATGGAAAATCGTGTTTGACTCCTTGGGAAAGAAAAGAGCCACAAAATTGCCCCCCCAAGCCATTCTTCACCCAGGAGTTTTTCTCTTTCACGATTTTGGAGCTTCCAGGGCGTTTTCCTCCATGGTTTTGCTGTGTATTCCTTCATTTTGCTAGCTGGGAAGGGCGTTTTTGTTTCAGCTAACAGTGGGGAAGAGAGTAAATCGATTTGGGGGTTTCATAGAGGCCGTTTCGGCCCACTGAATGCTCATATATTGTGGGAGAAATCAGTTTTCTTCCCTGGGGTTGATTTCCTCTTCCCACAATCCGTTTTTGGGTGTGCCACGATTTGGGGAAAACCCATAGACCCTATTCTGTAAATTCCATTGTTCAAAATGTGTATCCATGCCCAGTTTTTGAGTTTTCTGTGTGTAAGAGAATGTTGGGGTTGAGATGGGTATCCATTGCTTTGGTTTTGCTGGGCTTGAGAGTCCCCTTTTTCCTTGTAGATATCATGCCCAGCTCAAGGGTGGTATCTAAGTGTTGAAAGAATATAGGATAGGAAGAGACCTATGGTTGGGTGGAACGTTGCAGTGACATAGCTAGTTGATTGGGACAATTTCTCAACAAAGATAAGTATTTCTCTATCTATGTGCTTTACTTCTGCAAATGTTTTTAAATTGGTGCATGTTTATCCATATGCTGGAAATTACATGCTATATGTGTGTGTAGAATATTACTTCTGCTGTGTTAAATTGAATGGCATTTGCACACATTTGTTTTATTGCTGTGAATTTTATGAATGGGGATGAGTATTGTGTAAAAGCCCATATCTTAGTGTCTATTTTCAGCTATGACATGCACTCAACAATATTTTGGTTTTAAGATGCATCGGTCAAAAGGAAAGAAAAGAGTAAGAGTTTCCCCCTCTTAGTCTTGTTCCAATCTGGAGCCACACCACTACTGTGGTTCCATGCTCCTTAGCCTCTTTCACTTCAATGTGAATGCTTGACTTTCCCTTTCTTGGCTATGACACTTAGTGTATAAGGTTTGTCTAAGTTTTTTTTTTTTTTCAACTAGGGAACCCTTCCCCATGATTTTCCACAGAACCTTTGGCTGCTAGGACCTACACAAGTCCACTTAGTACCATTTTACTCATTGTTGTTCATGCTGAGCTCTTCCAGGATAGTCACATGTCCACATGCATCCTTATGATGCCTTCATAGTCCTTGCTTCCAGCAATACCTACACTCAAACATTGAATCAATTCACATGTTTAGTTTATTTTCATAGGGTTTATCTCTAAATGAGAGTTTAAGAAATAGCAATCAAATCATGTACACACATGTATTCATTTAAACAATCAAGAGGTTGCAAGATAACCAAATACTTATATGTATTGTGTAGTTCCTCTCTACTCGACGGGTTTCATTCTCTGCTTTACAAGCCTTGGATCACATGTGGAGTGGATGCTTGGATAGCACACATGCTGCTCCACAACATCAATTAGTCAATGCCAAGCTAGTACACCGACTGGGTTTATCAGGCATACAACAACCCTTCACCAATACCTCCAAAACATACAAATAACCAATTCCAAGCCAGTACACTGACTGGGTTTATCAGGCATACAACAACCCTTCACCAATACCTCCACGACATCCAAATAACCAATGTCAAGCCAGTACATCAACTGGGTTTATTAGGCATACAACAATTCTTCACCAATACCTCCATGACATCCAAATAACCAATGCCAAGCCAGTACATCGACTGGGTTTACCAGGCATACAACAACCCTTCACCAATACCTCCACAACATCCAAATAACCAATGCCAAGCCAGTTCACCGACGGACATGTGTAAAGCATGTATGTATTCCTAAATATTGGAACACCGAGGACGGTGTTATTCTAAGGGGGAATGGATTGTAATACCCCCCATTTTGACCCTTAGGATATTTTGGGCTATAATGTAAATATTGTATGCATATTATGTATGATTCCTAGCGTGGAAATCAAGTCCAAGGCTCCGCTAGTGAACGCTCGACCTTGAAGAGGCAAGTATTTGATATTATGCTACCCATGTGCTAGTGAGCCATGGAAATTGTAAATATGGATTTTAATATAAATTCCCATAGCTAGCTATGCAATGCAACAAGAGATGGGGGCATGTTGTTACAAGGAATTGGGAGGGAAATATTCAAACCCTTGAGCAAATCAAGTCAAGACAAGTGTCAATGAGAGAACCCATCAACCCTCAACTACCCATGTTGAATTTTGTGCCCAATCATTCATTCTCCCAAGAGTTGGTTGAGATAGTTAATGCCTTGGGGAATGGAGAGGTATGTCTGTCCAAATTCGGGTATGGGCAAGCCGCCCTTCATGGAAAATCGTGTTTGAATCCTTGGGAAAGAAAAGAGCCACAAAATTGCCCCCCCCAAGCCATTCTTCACCCAGGATTTTTTCTCTCTCATGAGTTTGGAGCTTTCGGGGCGTTTTCCTCCATGGTTTTGCTGTGTCTTCCTTCATTTTTCTAGCTGGGAAGGGCGTTTTTGTTTCGGTTAACAGTGGGGAAGAGAGTAAATCGATTTGGGGGTTTCATAGAGGTCGTTTCGGCCCACTGAATGCTCATATATTGTGGGAGAAATCGGTTTTCTTCCCTGGGGTTTATTTCCTCTTCCCACAATCCTTTTTTCGGTGTGCCACGATTTGGGGAAAACCCATAGACCCTATTCTGTAAATTCCATTGTTCAAAATGTGTATCCATGCCCAGTTTTTGAGTTTGCTGTGTGTAAGAGAATGTTGGGGTTGAGATGGGTATCCATTGTTTTGGTTGTGCTGAGCTTGAGAGTCCCCTTTTTCCTTGTAGATATCATTCCCATCTCGGGGGTGGTCTTTGAGTGCTGAAAGAATATAGGTTGGGAAGAGACCTATGGTTGGGTGGAACGTTACAGCGACATAGCTAGTTGCTTGGGACAATTTATCAACAAAGATAATTATTTCTCTATCTATGTGCTTTACTTCTGCTAATGTTTTTAAATTGATACATGTTTATCCATATGTTGGAAATTCCATGCTATATGTGTGTGTAGAATATTATTTCCGTTGTGTTAAATTGAATGGCATTTGCACACATTTGTTTTATTACTGTGAATTTGATGAATGGGGCTGAGTATTGTGTAAAATCCCATATCTTAGTGTCATGATCCATTCCTTGCGTTGGATCGATGGGAGGGGACATGACACTATGGTCTTAGTACAAGAAGATAGTCACACCCAGGAGCATGTGTATATTACCTTAGTAAGGGTCTCATTGACTCTGAAACCCGATATTCACATGTACAGAAGTTAGCTCTTGTAGCAGTCATTGTTGTTCAGAAGTTTCGTCATTACATCCTACTCTGCACTACTACCATTATCGTCGAATCTAACCTAATGTACCATGTTCTTACGTGTCAGGTACTAGGGGGGAAATATTCACGCCAGATTGTGATCCTTCAGGAATTTGACCTCTAGTTTGAGAAGGCTAAATCAAAGAAGTATTTGGTTTTTGTGGAACTTATTTATAATATTCCCCATACTGATCAAGAAACTAAGCCCATGGACTCTCTCCCCGATGAATCCTTATTTGTCATCAGTACTTCTGATCGGTGGTATAGAGACATCACATTGTATCTCCAAACCCAACGCTTCGGTCCTCAATTATCTCGTGATGAACATCATCATATCCATCACCAAGCAAAATATTACCTCATCATCGGTGATACATTATATCGTCGTGGTATTGATTCCATTCTCCGACGCTGCTTAACTCATGAGGAGCCTGAGCTTGTTCTGAATGATTATCACTCGGGGGCATGTGGAAGTCATCTTTTTGGGATTTCTACAGCCCAGAAAATCCTACGCACTGGATACTATTGGCATTCCATCTTTAAATATTGTATTGAAGCCTTCAAGAAGTGTTGTCCCTGCCAACTTTTTCATCATAAAAAGCGCTCCCATCCATCCCCACTACATCCAATTATCACCGTCGGTCCCTTTTCCAAATGCGGCATCGACTTCATGCATTGTAAGCCTACCTCAGTCAGGGGGCATGGTTACGTCATTTTTACAGTCGAATAATTTACCAAGTGGGTCGAGGCTATGCCTACATACAAAGAAGACGAAGAAACTACCGCACTCTTTATGTTCAACCACATCATTGCGATATTCAGAGTTCCTCAAGCCATCATCACCGATCATGGATCACGTTTCCAAAATAAGATGGTGGATGAACTAAGTTCCAGATTGGGTTTTCGACATGAAAACTCCACCCCCTACTACCCTCAATCAAATGGACAAGTAGAGGCCATCAACAAGGTTTTGAAAACCATGATTCAGCGTATGGTAGGTACACATAAATCCAATTGGCACACCATGCTTTTTTTTATTCCTATGGGCATATAGGACTTCTATTAAAATTGCCACTAGTTTCACTCCTTTTCAATTGGTCTATGGACTAGAGGCAGTATAACCTATTGAGTGTGAGATTCCATCACTAAAACTCGCTGTCAAACTTTTACCAAGCACCATTGCTGAGGAAGAACGATTTCTATACTTGGAAAAACTCGATGAAACCAACCGCGATGCAGCTCTGGCTAATGAAGCATATAAGAAATGCATCAAATCCCAATATGATAAATCCGTAAAACCTCGTATCTTTAACGAGGGTGATTTGGTCCTCAAATATGACCAAAAACATGACAAGATGGGGGCAAAAAAATTTGAGTCCATGTGGCATGGTCCATATGTAGTGATATGTGTTTTGGAAAAAGGGAGCTTATGAATTTGAAGATTATGACGAGATATCTTTGGGGGAGCCTCGCAATGGGCTCTACCTAAAGTGGTACTATGCCTAAATCATTTACGCATTGGTACTTTGTATATACTTTACATGACGTGTGTTTTGTGTGGTGTGACGCTTTATTTTTAGTGTGTTGGGATCCTATCGTTATGCTTATACCATGTTCTTATTGGATGTGCAGATGACAACTTGTTTTGGATTTGTGGATGGCGCCGGCCAGCATACCCGTAACCTCACTTCGACAGCTGTTAAGATTCAATATGCTAAGATATATAACATCAGTATTCAATTCAATTTCACAATAATAGAATATACAGGATCACTGAAAGAACAACAAGCATAGCATAAACACAAGAGACACAAATTTATCCTGGGAAACCCTGATGGGGTAGAAAACCAAACAAAACTTCCTCAATATAGATGACCAAAAAGTACAAAGATGAAATCCCCAATCAAGAGCTCCTTCTCCTTTACAGATATCTCTCTCTCTCTCCTAATGCACAATCCACAAGGGAGTGTATGTCAAATGAGGAGCACACCTCCTCTATTTATACTTTATCTCTCACTTGACATTTTACCCAGCTAGGTCGGCCTCATAACTAAATGACCAATTACTAACCAGGACGACTTCTCTAGGGGACTTAAACACCCCATTACAACTGACTCTAGGGGAACTAATGCCCGGACTTACATGGGAGGTTTTACCTAATATAATAAATACATCCCGACGGAGGAATCAAACATCTCCGAATAATAATAATAAAGTACAAATAGAATATTCTTCAAAGTTACAATATTTCAACACTCCCCCTTAACGAGAAGGGTGTTCTAACAACATATGCAAGAGAAAGGAGAGAGAGCATCATCAACAACATCAAGGTGATACATCTAGAAATCATTGAAATTTTTCTTCAATCATCATCAGCAACTAGAATGGCTGTTGGAACATCTTCAACATCTTCAGTACTGGAACATCAACATCTACAGTACTGAGTCTTCATATTTCGCAGCACTCGATCACTCAATTGTCTACAACAACATCATCATCTGGATCTCTTGATCAACATCATCATCTGGATCTCTCGATCAACAACATCATCAATATCTCGATCTCTCGATCAACAACATCATCTGGATCTCTTGATCAACAACATCATAATCTGCAACACACATGATCCAATTACGGGATGATCAGTGCCTCTCACTTTAGGACATAAGTCCAAGGATGATGCAATCCTGATCTACTTATGGGATGATCAATCCCTATTACTTTAAGACACCACACCATGTCTAGGGACGATGCAATCCCCTCGTCAACTTAAACAAAGTCTAAGGACCACTCACGAAGACACAAGTCTCTGGATTCATTTAGGACTAAAGTCCAGGGATGATGCAATCCACTTGTCAACTTAAACAAAGTCTAAGGACCACTCACGAAGACACAAGTCTCTGGATTCATTTAGGACTAAATTCAAGGGATGATGCAATCCACTCGTCAACTTAGACAAAGTCTAAGGACCACTCACGAAGACACAAGTCTCCGGATTCATTTAGGACTAAATCCCAGGGATGATGCAATCCACTCGTCAACTTAGACAAATTCTAAGGAGCACTCACGAAGACACAAGTCTTTGGATTTATTTAGGACTAAATTCCAGGGATGATGCAATCCACTCGTCAACTTAGACCAAGTCTAAGTACCACTCATCGACCTCATCGTCGGTACAGGTATCCTCATCATCGACCTCATCGTCAGTACATACATACTCATCATCGAACTCATTGTTGGTACAAGCATCCTCATCATCAACCTCATCGTCAGTGCAAGCATCCTCATCATCGACCTCATCATCGGTATAAGCATCCTCATCATCGACCTCATCGTCGGTATAGGCATCCTCATCATCGACCTCATCGTCAATACAGGCATCCTCATCATCAACCTCATTGTCGGTACAAAGCATCCTCATCATCGACCTCATCGTCGGTACAAGCATCCTCATCATCGGTATAGGCACCGTCATCATCAACCTCATCACTCCCCCTTTTGAGGAGGGCCCTTTTGAACTACACCAAGCTTATCTTGAAAATACTCAAACTTTACTCGAGATAGAGGTTTGGTCAATACATCAGCAACTTGCTCATCAGTGCTCACATACTCGAGCTTTATAGCTCCCTTCTACACCATATCCCGTATATAGAAATATCAGATCTCTATGTGCTTTGACTTATCATGGAACATTGGATTCTCCGTCATCTTGATACAACTCTGGTTGTCACACGGGATCACAGTGGAGTCCATCTCTAAGTCAAATAGTCCCGACAACAACTTCCGAAGTCATATGGCTTCACAACTAGCAGAGCAAGTTGCTATATATTCCGCTTCAGCTGTGTTGAGAGCGACAATGGACTGCTTCCTGCTAAACCATGAGATCATAGTAGATCCCAGACAATAACATCCACCCGATGTTCTCTTTCTGTCTGAGGCACTTCTGGCCCAATCTGCATCTGTATAACCATACAATTTCTAGTCATGATATCCAACATAGTATAGACCAAAGTTTATCATACCTTTCAGGTACCTCATCACATGCTTTGCAACTACCTGGTGAACACGTCTAGGCTCAACTAGATACTAACTCAGGGTGTTCACAGAAAAGCATATATCTGGCCCGGTATTCGTCAAATACATCAACGAACCAGCCATCTGTCTATAAACTGTAGAAACCACTGTCCATCATCCCAAATCTCTACTTCACATTTTCCTTGGCTAAGGAAAAATCTCATCTGATCTCAGCCACATATCTAATCACAAGAATCATGCCAAGATTCTTTAACTCTGAGATCTACTCCCTCTGAAGTGGAGTTTTCTATATCTGAGTATTGTCCTCCCTCTGTGACTGAACATCATTCACACTCTGCATTGAGTGATATTTTGCATATCTATTTGTGCCATCTCCCGTCAGATGGGTCTACTGATATGAGCCTCAAGATCACTCGAACTCTATGGTGAGTTCCTTCTTGCATCCATCTATATATAGAAACCATCTTCAACCTTGTGGCAAAGGTTGAAATATGCATCACCCGTGGTGATCATCAAGCTCATCAAATGACTGTCGATCCTGGGTACTTGTTGAACCCATGCAAATCCTTCTTCAATCATGTGATTCTCTATCGAATCCTGGGAGTTTGCTCGATATGCACTTATTCTTCAATTACACCATTCAAGAGAATGGTCTTGTCATCCATGGGTGTAATCTATCTCTGGAAGTTTGTCTAGCCACTGGAGCAAACATCTCGTCATGATTCTTTCTAAGAGAATCCTCTAGCCATGAGCCTTCCTTTGTACTTCTATAGTATGTTTGATTTGTAAGTATTTTTTTGAAACAATCATCACTTGTTCTTTGGAACAAGTGTTCATCATCCTTCTTTTGTAGATCATAGTGCACGATCTTTCCTACAAATCAAATTCAATTACATGATTAGTGACACTTCATAATCATCAAATTATGTTGGAATTTCAATGATAACCTATTATGCATACTGATATGATTCACATAGTTATGCAACTAACTTGACCAATACTTTGGCACAACACTTTTCCATATCCTGCATGCATACAGTGGCTATCTAGATGCCTTTCGTATCTACTAGAACATACTATTAAGAGTGTGCACAGCTCCCAGCATTTTATCAAAGAGGTTTCATTCTAGAAAAGCAACAATGGAATGTTTGTCCAACATACCCATCATATGCATATTTGTTCAATGCTATATGAATGCTTACACTATGCATGATATATTCTAGGAATACAAATATGCATACAACTATTATGAGCAATATCATTAACTATTCAGAGATTCAAGAAGTAATTCAAATAACAACTCAAATACTTATCTTTTATGTTTGTGTGGTTGCCTCCCTCTTGATCTCTATTTTTCCCTTTATGATAGCATCATGATTATATGTCTTTGAACTTCTATCCATCCTCGACCACTATGCATGCTTAAGTGTGCACTAGTTTCATCATTGTGTCATCCTCAAGATATCATACATTCATTAGTATAATCTCAATACTATCAAAACATTATAATCCTATAATCTTAACATGTATGGTCATGATCATTACATACATAGGTAATTTATCACAAGTGTTAGTATTCAAGGTTTCAGGGAGTAATTCTTTTACTCATGCATATTCTTATTTGACCATAGGACTCTTCTAGTTTGTCATATCATTAAACAAACTGAGAAGCATAATATGCATAAACCCACGATTACTCAAACTTATAACTTCGTGAATAATCATTATCAATCATACAAAAGTATACTTATCTAAGATCCTAACACAAAGTAGGATTCTTACTTGATATAGGAAAACATACCTGGATTAGCATGCTTTCTAGTTATGTCTAACATACTCAAACAGTATCTTCTTTGTTAGCGGACAACATCATCCTCATACAATACCACAGGTGCATTAGTACAATCATAAGTGTCATAACCCTAATCAATGAATGTCTTCTATCATTCACATGCATTCATACTTTTACTGAGGTGATCAGACAAGTCTAAAATTAGTCATGATTGTACTAACCTCAATAATATGAAGACAAACATATCATGAACTTAATCATCAGATAAATGAAACAAATTTCAAAACATACATGTATCTCCTCAAGTCATACCTGTCGAGATTGCTTGTAGTCTTTTCTAGAAGGGTAAAATCTTAATAATCGAAGGTAGATCACTTGTAAACATATTATATAGGTTCATGGTGCTAGGATGATAGAATATCAATGCCATTTAAACCTCCTTCATTGCTTCCCTATGAGTCTCCCAACCTTGCTAGGGTTTCTTCTTACTTGGAAACGCTAATTTTTAATCTCCTTCCTCCCACAACATTTTGATGGAGGATTAATATCTATGATGAATGGATTCCAAATACATTTTCAAAGTTTCCAATGTTGCATCAGGTGTCTCCAACATTGTATCAGGTCCTTCCATACCTAAAAACTGAAAACCCTAAGTGATAGCTTCTTCCTCCTCTTCTTTGATTTCCTCCGTTGAGCCATTTCAGATGTGTCGTATTGTTTCTGGTGTATATATGAAATTCTGGATCCTCGAGGTCTAAAACTTCGGCCTGTGGTATCCAGACCTGTCATCTTGCCAACCCCATATATTTGAGATTCATTGGATTCTTCATGAGATAGATATGCTAATTTTCCCAACATGACCTATTTATAGGATGAAACAGCATAGCGAACTTGTACGGAGTGCCACGTGTCACTGTTTCAACTTCGGCCTATGATACTTAGACTTGTGAAACTAAATTCTGTACCCTAACTGTCACTTTTTACATAATTCCATTTGCAGCTTCCTATCCCTAGATATGACCTTTTTACCTAGGTCACCTATTTAGGGCTTCATTCTAGAAGAGGAAGAAACCATAACTTGTACGTATCATATCGCTGAAAGTACAATGAATATGAGGCTGAAACTCAGACACAAGGTACATGAACATGTTATCTTAGGCCTTTCCAAGTTTCAGATCCTGAACCTTCACCAAAAGTGATTTATAGCGAAAGTTCCACGATGGCTAGGTTTTTCTATACAAAGCCCTAACTTTCAAATTGTCGCAAGTGAAACAAGTGTCGTAAGTGCCATACATTGCCTTCCTTCAAGCTAGCTTTGATACCATGTTAAGATTCAATATGATAAGATATATAACATCAGTATTCAATTTCCCAATAATAGAATATACAGGATCACTGAAAGAACAACAAGCACAGCATAAACACAAGAGACACAAATTTAACCTGGGAAACCCTCATGGGATAGAAAACCCAGCAAAACTTCCTCAATATAGATGACCAAAAAGTACAAAGATGAAATCCCCAAGCAAGAGCTCCTTCTCCTTCACATATCTCTCTCTCTCTCTCCTAATGCGCAATCCACAAGTGAGTGTGTGTCAAATGAGGAGAACACCTCCTCTATTTATACTTTATCTTGCACTTGACATTTTACCCATCTAGGTTGGCCTCATAACTAAATGACCAATTACTAACCAGGACGACTTATTTAGGGGACTTAAAAACCCCATTACAAATGACTCTAGGGGAACTAATGCCCCAACTTACATGGGAGGTTTTACCTCAATGGCTTTACATTATTAAATATAATAAATACATCTCTACGAAGGAATAAAACATCTTCAACTAATAATAATAAAGTACAAATAGAATATTCTTTGAAGTTACAATATTTCAATAGCATGGGTACTATATTCCCCTACCAGCGAGCTCATTAGTTCAAGAGGAATTTTCCTAGGTTACGCATCCAACAACGTCGTTGAATATCACGCGGTGCTTGAATGATTGACTGACGCATGTTCCTTGGGTATGGACCACCTGGTTATCTATCTCGATTCACAATTAGTGGTATCCCATCTCAACCATTTCTACGCTATCCGTGACCCCATATTACTCTGTCTATTCTGGCGAGTACGTCTCTTGGAGAGGTCCTTTGAGTCCATCCAATACCTACACATTCCAAGAAACATGAACACAGTTGTTGATTCCCTGGTCAATTTCATATTCGATTGGTATATTGCACATTCATAAACATTTTATTAAAAAGATGTGTAAAAACAACATAACATGTAAATTACTCATAGTGTGTAAGCTAGCATCCACAATATCCCAAATCAACATAGGAAACACTATATATAAGGCCGCAAAATAGTGTTTTGTATATATATATATATCATCATGTCGGTAAAATAAAAAAAAGTGGTACTGGTACAAAATCTGAAAACCATAATCTTTCAGTAGATCCTGGCTACAAAAATCTGTAGTCTATGTCTTTCAGTACATGCATCATACAATGAGTTATCCCTGAGGATGCTCGTGGTAGCACATAATAGCTTGAGCTACTCGACGGAGCAGCTGACCAAAATGCCCTGAAACTCCAACTGTACGGTGCTGGTGATTGCGAGGCAAATCATCGATGGATATATTAGGAATATCCATCGTCAATATCTGTAGGTTCTCCTCCAGCTCGTTTATCTCCTCTGTTGCATCTTGTTGAGCAGCCGCCATCTCTCCTACCATCCCTCTCCTCTTAATAGGAGAATAACCTACTGGTCGAGACAGGCCAACATCTGCACCAAACAAGTGTGAACCATCAATACTACACAAAAACATTACAAAATTACAAAATGCATAAAAACAACAAAGAGTTTCATTCTTACCCATATCTCCCCATTGCTCCCCCTCTGGAAGAGCTAGATTTGGATCTCCCCTGAAGTCGGTACCAGCATAGGCATAGTCCTCAACCATGAGGAGTTGTCCCCGGAGCCACCTAAAGAAGGGTGGCCCATAAGTGATGATGGGTCCTCCGCCTCCATGATGTGATATCACCTCCGACCATGGAACCATGTGAGGATATCATGGATCGATATCATCCAGCTCTACCTGAGGCCGCAATAATGGAACTCGCTCAAGTAAGAATGAGACCACTATGGATCCGTAGCTGAACTATTTCAAATCACCCCATCTACATTTGGTGAGCTAATCCTTTAGATTCGCGAGGAGTCCCTCGCACCAGTTGAACATCGTCAGTGCCATACACTCGATGGCATACAACATGTGTGCCTTGGTGGCATGATGAGGAGCTTTGATCCCCACCACCCTCTCTATAGTAAATAGCACAGTCCACAGGGGTCGATCGCGTATATTCTTGATGGGAATATTCCCAGCAAGCATTTGTGTCCTTGGCATGCAAAATTGTGATACCAGGCTCTTTGTAAACTAATCACTACCCCATGGCCCGGATAGTGAGACTGGGGCTCCTCGTCTAGATAACGCTGTAAAAAAGTAGATATCTTCCACATCCAAGGTGAGGATGTGGGCACCAACTCGGAAATGTTGTTGATTGGGATCCCATAATCTGATTAGATAGTCCAGCAATGGCACTTGGGCCCTCATTTCCTGTACATGAAAGAATTTTAAGAGCTTGCATCTTTGTAAAGCATTCATCAAATGTGGATCGTTTTCCACTTGGGAATCTTCAATTTCATGCTCTCATTCCTTCCATTGGACCATTATGTGGATGAAACCTATGTAAACATCAACTAAATACACATTAGAACCTTTTCATAGCTTTTGGTTGGGCCTTTTTGGCCCCATTTTTTATTTTTTCATGTGGGTTTGTGTCGACACACCCTGCTTTTGCGGATAGTGCATCACCGACGCACTTTCCCAATGGGTAAAGTGCGTCAAAGCACCCTCGATGCACTTCCTGCAAGGGGAAAGCGCATCGCCCAGGGTGCGCACAATCCCCCTCAAATGAGACCAAAAAACCCCAAAAAACGACAATCAAATAAAAAATTAATCCATTGAAAAGCTAGAGCATAAGGTTAAGGCCTACCTATGACTGACGAGACATCAAACGACTGTTCATGGCATCTGCAATCGATGTCGGAAAAGCGAGCTCCAAAGGGGTGTTTTACTATTCCAACTTGGTAAAAAACAATTTGGTGAAAATTTCTTTACTATTTGACTTTTTATATAAAAAGAAATGGAATATTCCCTTTTTAATATTTCTTTTATAGGTTTTTTACTATAGTTGGTCATATTTTTACGTTTTAACACCTTATTATCAATTCTAATTTGGTTTTTGGAGTTCACAGATGAAGGAAAGAAATGTTTTGACTTTTTGGCGACCATCGTAGACATTTCATATTTTTTTCAAGTGTGAATGAGTCTTCGAGCTCTTTTTATGTTATCATCGCGCTCGTTAAAATTAAGTATTGATGACATCGAGCTTACTTTTTGTTCTTTCTCTTGCTCATAAAATTATGAGAGTAAGTCACCGAGTTACATTTTATCACTTATTCGGGCTCGTAAAACTCCCACGAAAAAGGAACCCCTTGGAGTTCCTCTTTAAGCTCTTTTTAGACTCCCTAAATAGGAAAAGATCGCCAAGCGAACTTGATTCTTTCACGCTTGTAAAAGTATTTGAAAGATTGTCTTTCTGGTGATAGTTTACCCCTTTTTCGGACCAAGAGGACTATTTACGAAAAATGAGTACTCTGGTTAATCACGACTGTAAGAGTTCTCTCTCATTTTGTTTTATACTTTTTCGGAAGAGGAGACTAAATTTTATGAAAAAGAACCTTTTAGAGTCTTCTTGAGTTCTTTTCAGACTCTCTAAATATGAAATGACGTCGAGTTTAAATTCTCTGGACTCTTTAAAATCTGACATTGAAGTTCCCTTTTTGGGACGAACCCCTCCTATCTCAGGTTCGTAAAACATATGAGATCAAAATCATCTTAAGGATGAGCTATATCCAGCATCTATTACCCTTCTCAAGCTCGTCAAAAACAAAGAGGTACTCATCAATCATGATGGGGATAAGGAAAGAGTTTGTATTTATTGTAGTTATGGCAGTAGACTTAGTCACTCTTGAACATGGAACTTGTTTTCATATGCATTCAAACACTTGGATAATCTGCTTGTATTCGAGTCCCACCTCTACCATGAGTCGTTTCACTCATTTGAGTCATTCAAAGAATGATTCCATCATCATTTGCAATAGGTATCGGTGTCATTCTCATCACGTCAATGCTGTCAAGTCATGCCATTCCCATGTTCAAGAGAGGTATATTTATTGAGTCAATCTCTACAGTCATTACACCTTCTATCATGTCGGTTACCTTTGAGTCGGTCTCAAGTTGTTTCTCTACAATATGATCTACTCCAAAAATCTTTGACCTTGTTTCGTGTCAATGATGGGGGAAAGATCATGGCCCTCCTTTGAACGGTTTATCCTTGTCGACTTCACCATATTATCCGAGGATTAAACCTAGAAACCAATCAAGTACCTTGGGCCTGCATGCCCTAATGGAAGGCTACCTCTCTTTCAACATGAGTTCACATCATTGACTTTTGTTTGAAATATTCCATCGAGTGTTCGACCTCAACTCATTGATTCACGTTCGATGGTATGTACTATGATACCTTGGGGATCATTGACATCAATGGTGATTTCTCTCGCACTTGTTAACGGTATACATCAATGACCGGTAATCAAGTGGGTTCCGGCATGTTCGACTTCAAAACATTGTAATCACATTATTAGATTCCTATCATTGCAGGTTTGACTAGAAGACCCTGGGTTAACTTGTGTATCTTTCCCAGGTTGTGATGGATTTTTTTGAGTAGTAATACATGGATCCAATTTTTTATTGGTCGTGGTTGTGTTATCATCTCATCATGGATCTACGGTTTTGTCTAGTAGCCATGATTGTGTTCAGTCGATCCTTACTATCATGGATCTGCAATGTATTGGTCGGAAGCCATGTTATGAGTCAGTTGAGACATGTGTCTCATAGTTAGTTGTACCCTGGGAGTTTATTCCAACCAATGATCCTTGCCTCAATCCTTTATATTGTAAAGCATTTCACCTATTCTATTATGCCAACTTCATGCTTTGGGGGGCATTTTGTTACACCAAAATCTCGTCATCATGAGATACGTGTCCTCTGTATGCCCTGATCCCTAAAGTGCTGGCCTAAACCATCAAAAGAAAGGTTGTTGTTCATCCCTTTAACCTTATGTAGTCACCCTGACGCGCCCTGCTCTCTAACAAGGTGCGTCAGGTTCAAGGTGACGCACTCTGCACCTTAGCAGAGTGCGTCGGTGACGCAATGTGCTCTTGTAAAAGATGAGTTGATGTCACCTTGGCACATGTTTCCCTTATGCAAGGTGCATCGCTGTTGGTTAAAATGGATAAAGAGAAGCTTCGAGCGACTTCTCGAAGCTTGGGTGTAGTGGAGGCTTATCCTTACATACCTAGAAAGGTGGCACTCGATCCCCTTACTAGTGGGATGATCCCTTAAGATTCTCCCATAAATATTCAACCTCTTGTACCTCTTGTATCCCTTTTGGCCTATATATATGAACCCCCTCTCCATTCTTAAGGGAGGAAGGATAAAGTACCCATATGTTGGTGGAATTTTCTCAAGAATCCCTCTTCATCCATAGGAGGCTAGAAGGATTTGATCTTTGAGGCAAGATCATTTGAGTTGGAGTCATAACGTCAAGGCATTGGTTGTAACTCTCTACTTTGTATTTGCTGCAAATTACATTTAATATAAACATATTTCCATAAACTTTTTATGTCTTATAATGATGTTTAGGATTGGATTCTTTGACTGTTGATTTAGTTAGATGCATAATCATATGCTTTCATATTGTTCATTTGCTTCCACTTTCTCTTTCTTGTTTTGCAGCCAGAGATCGAGGAATTGGAAGTAGATCAAACGATAGGAAAGTAATTGTGTTTATGAGGTAACTTCTTTCCAGTCTACCTTTCAATTTGATCTAACTAGGAAGGATAGTTATATTGTGTATTCGTTTTGTTCTAGATCTAAACCATTTAGATTAGAGAGATCATTTTTGGTCTGCATTAACAGATTGTCTATAAACAAAGTTACAAAGTGACAAAATCACAGAATTTACAGTAGCTTTTCAAGCCATGGTTCATGTTAAAAGAATGGTCCATTAGTGAAGAGATGTGATGAAAAAAAAAGATACATAATTATACTAAGATTATACAAGATTGGTGTATTTGAATGAAGTTTTACACACATCATACAATACCAAAAAGGAAAGACCAAACAATCAATCATACTCACCCGAAAACTAATCAACCTTTATATCAATTGTATGCAATACTCCTTGTAATTACCCACCATTGTTGGAATTTGATAAGCCATGAGAAAATTTCTATATATTTTCATACCCATCAAATAAAACAAAGGAACAATAAAAAATATTTGTGGATATTTTCCATAACCATAAAAAATGATGGGTGGAATATTTTCAAAATTCCTACTCTAGTGCCCACTAACATAAAGATCAAGATCATTGTATTGAAACTTGTATCTTCATAATACAATGGCTATCCTCATATATATATATATACATGCATATATATATATATATATATATATATACATGTATATATATACATGTATATATATATATACATGTATATATATACATGTATATATATATATACATGTATATATACATGTATGTATATATATATACATGTATGTATATATATATATACATACATACATGTATGTATATATAGATACATGTATGTATATGTATGTATATATATACATGTATATGTATGTATATACATTACATGTACATGACATGTATATATATACATACATGTATGTATATATAGATACATACATACATACATACATACATACATGTATGTATATATATATATATATACATACATAGATACATGTATGTATATATAGATACATACATACATACATAGATACATGTATGTATATATAGATACATACATACATACATAGATACATGTATGTATGTATGTATGTATCATGTATCTATATATACATACATGTATCTATGTATGTATGTATGTATCTATATATACATACATGTATCTATGTATGTATATATATATATATATACATACATGTATGTATGTATGTATGTATCTATATATACATACATGTATGTATATATATACATGTCATGTACATGTAATGTATATATATACATTACATGTAATGTATATACATACATGTCATGTAATGTATATATATGACATGTAATGTATATACATACATGTAATGTATATACATACATATACATGTATATATATACATACATATACATACATGTATCTATATATAGATACATGTATGTATATATATACATGTATGTATATATGTATGTACATACATATATACATACATGTATATATATACATACATGTATCTATATATACATACATGTATGTATATATACATGTATGTATCTATATATACATAGATACATGTATGTATATATAGATACATACATGTATATATACATACATGTATGTATATATAGATACATGTATGTATCTATATATACATACATGTATCTATGTATGTATGTATATCTATATATACATACATGTATCTATGTATGTATGTATGCATATATATATATATACGTACATGTATGTATATATATATATATATATATATATATGTATATATATGTATATACATACATGTATGTATATACATGTATATACATACATGTATGTATATACATACATGTATGTATATACATACATGTATGTATATATATATATCTGTATCTACATATACATACAGATATATATATCTGTATGTATATGTAGATACAGATATATATATATACATACAGATATATATATATACATACATGTATGTATATACATACATGTATGTATATACATGTATATACATACATGTATGTATATACATGTATATATATACATGTGTGTGTATATATATATATACATGATATATATATATATGTATGTATATACATATATATATATCATGTATATATATATGTATATACATATATATATACATGTGTATATACATATACATGTATATGTATATACACATGTATATATATATGTATATACATATATATATATCATGTGTATATACATATACATGTATATGTATATACACATGTATATATATATATATACATATATGTATATGTATATATATCATGTATATATATATACATAGATATATATACATGTATATATATATATATATATATATATATATATAGATATATATATACATGATATATATACATATACATGTATATATATATCCATGGATGTATATATCCATGTATATATATATACATAGATATATATCTATGTATATATATACATGGATATATACATCCATGTATATATATATACATGTATATATATCTATGTATATATATATACATAGATATATATTTATGTATCTATATACATAGATATATATACACTTGCATTTTCTCAAGCACAATATTTCACATACAAAAGGTAGAATAAAAGATAAATGTCTAACAGTCAACTACTCAAAGAATTTTCCTGAATCAATACTTGATTTGTAATCACCCACAAGGAACAATCGAAAATCCAAAAACCCGAAAAATGGACATCTAGAGATTCATATTTTAAATTTTGTAACAAACAATTGAATATATCTTGAAGTGATTCATACTTAAATTTTGCAAATGGGTGTTGTTTTGTGCACTGGTTGAGAACATATCTAATGGGAACTTGGGACCTTGGGAAAAATCCAACAAAAGACATAGTGAGAACTTGAAACTTACATTAAGCACATAAAGGACGGATAAAAGATCTAATGGGAGATTCACTAAGGACTACACTTTCCATCAGTGAAAAAAAGATGAATCTTATTCTTCCACTGAGAAAACTGAGGTACAAGAAAAGCTCACTCGTAATCCCAGCTCTCTTCAATTTTAAAGAAAAAATAATGAATTCTAAGATATCAATATATACTTCATGCAAACACCACAGGTGGTAGATTGCACATTGTGATTACAAATTCAAATGGTGAGAAATTTTTGGGTCAAAACAATTCAAATTACTCGATGCATAAATTTACTAATAATTGTTGGCGCAGATCTACTTCGACGAGGGTTCACACAGTTAGGCACCAACAAAACCCCAAGATACCAGCCCGAAAGGGTCTAGCCCTTTCGAAAACACCTGAGATGCAGATGAGGTCTCACCCGAAGTACCTATGGGAGCTGCAGAAACCAATTTTCTACAGTAGCGAAGGGGTGCAACAGAAACCCAACAACCATAACATCCTTAAGCTCGACAGAGAGATTTACTTACCACTTCACAAAAATGCATACATCTAACATCTTAATTACTTTAACATATATTCATTCACATACCATCCATACACATAAATCATTGATTATTCAGCAATATGTAGCAGATAGAAATAAACACAACACATCATCATAGGAAACATACACATTAGACACCATAGGTAACGTGGAAACCCAAAAGGGAGAAAATCACGGAAGCACTTTCTTTATTCATGAGTCATAGTAAAAATAAGCACTTCATGTTTTACAATGACTTACAGATTTAACCTTCTCTTACAATAGATCTGTACACATAGCCTACAGATCATGCGACTCTTCTCAACAGCAAAACAAAGCTCTCCAAAATATAGAACATCAACTAGCTCACTAATTTACTAACAGCCTAAAAAATCACACCCCTTTACATATTTATAGGGCGACATAGTCTGCACCGCTCGCACTACTCCACTACTCAACTACTCAAATCATAAATGTAAGTGGATAAAAACCCTAACTAACTTACTTAACTCTGCCCTTGACATATTCAAAATTCCCAATTCCTTGGAATCTCGGCCACTACGTCAGAGTTGACTATTCTTCGTCGGACCACTTCACCTTGTCCCTGTTCACACCAAAGCTTCACAAAAATTTACCCCAAAACTTTACCTACCCAACAATAATGCTATCATTTGGTTGTATTCTCAATGTAATTAATTCACCGACCATGCAGCATGGATATCTCACATTGAACTAACCATTATGTGATGGAACTTAGACCATATTTTTCATTTAATGGGAGGACAAATGTCAGATTTAAATTTCAAATTCAATTTAAATCACTTTCCAACTTACTTGGATGAAAAATAAAGCCTACAAAATCTAATTTTTGAGGTTTTTTCTATTGTTTTGAATCTTGCTTGTTATTTTTGTGACCAAAATAGTTTCTATTCTAGTCTCCTATTGGATGAAAGCAACCCAAATCTTCTGAAAAGTTGAAAGATTCTCACATGCATAAATGCTCTGAACGAACAAATCTCAAGATGAGGATTCTTACGCCTCAAAGCTACTGCAACGTTCCAGCAGGGCCGAACCCAGAGCAAGGGGTTTTAAATTTTTTTGTTGTAAAAGGCCAAAGTGGGGTTGTATTGTATGGATATTTGGATTAGGGGATGTTTCCCACCTGGATTGGTAATGGCAAGCTCCCTTGGTTTCACTCTTAGGAGTACTTGTCTTTGTGGCATAATTGACTGCCCCTTCGGTGTGTGGATGTCCCCACCATACAAGGCTTTAATCCCATGGGTTGGTGTCTAGGATTTTAAGGGTGACCCACTGGGTCACATGACCTCCTTAGTTTTTATTATATAGAGGTGATTGTGTTTTGTAAAGGTTTGTTTCCCCTATCTAGCACACTTCCTTAACCCCTCTTGGACCTTCTTTCTAGCACTCGAAACCCCTCCTCTAGAAATTTGTCTTATGATGTCATCCTTCCAAAGTGAGCCTAGAAGCTTGGAAAGGAGGACGTTGAGGGATAAAAAGAATCTAGGTGTTAGTTGGGGCATGATGTCCCCCTTTGGCTCAATATTTCAGCAAGTGAAGCCTTATTTTAGTCTTATTTGTTATTTTATGTCTATTTTAGGGCTTAGTCCCCAACTCGTGGGAGACTTACCCTAAAAGTATTCAAATTTATTTTTAACTTTATTAAACTTGTAGGCTCAAGGGATAAAAAAGGTAGAGGATGGAAGATATAAATAGATCACCGCACCTTCAATGTAAATCATCAAGACATTCTAATATGTTATTTCCTCTTTTCCTCTTACTCTATGAATCATTGATGTGATGTGCACTTCTCTTGGGATGTTATTCTTGGCTTGAAGGTGGATGATGAAATGTTTCTTGGCATAATTTTGCACATGTTAAAGGTTGATGCTAGAGTAGTTGAAAGAACTCATGTACAAGTGTGACTTGAGGTCTTTTCCTTGCTCACTTCTTATTGAATGTTGGTAAGTTATGCTCCTAGCTAGGTTTAATGGTGCTTTTATGGTGCATTTTACTAATTTGTTAGGGATTTTTGTCAACTTTTATATGAAGAGAATGTCCTCCCTAGGAGTTCTCTATTGCTTGTTAGGGCCTTTGAGTTCTTCATTTTCCCTAGTTAGGCTCTCCTACCGAACCGTAGAGGTTTCTAGGTGATGCCCTAGGCTTGCAAGTGTTAAAAGACATTTCAAGAGAGGGACGTTGATCATTGATCTCCTAATGCCCTAGGGATTGAGACAAGAATAATATCCCCTTGCTTGTCACTAAAATTACTCTTCTTTTTCATCAATTTATTTGTATTTTATTTGCTACAATTTTATATATAAAACCCTAAAAATCTAAAAATTTCAGAAAACCTTAAAAATCTAAAAAAATCCAGAATTACATAAAATATTTTGAAATTGGTAAAACTGCTACACCAAATAGGTGCACCCTAGGGGATTTATTAACAAATCTTTAAGGGCATATTAATCTACCACATTGGGATCCGTGCAACTGTAGAAAAAATTGTTAACTATTAAATGAATTAGGGCATAACTCATTTCATGATTTGACTAGTTAATCCAATTCACCTTATTCATATCGTTGCCATACTCCCAAGGATGAATTTTTTCATGGTCTTTTAAGCATTCGCAGTGCTGATATAATTGTGGTATAACTTAATTTGCAGCGAACTGTCATGACAGATTTTAACAAACCTCGTTTTTTGGTTTAGGTTGGGTAATTAAATTCGCCTTGTTCAATTCACTACCATCATCATTGGGACAAATTTTCTGTGATTAGTAAATCAGTTTTTGGTGTTGATATTCCCTACATTAAGTGACAAAACCTAAATTACAGTCATGTTTTATCTCTACTCTTTTATTGTGGATGAATACAAATAGTAAATATGTCTTGATTGTGCTAAGCTACCGATATTTTGATAATATTGATGAATAGCTATTGAATTAACTCCTCAATTAGATCTGGTTGTCTTCTTTATACATTATTGGACTCCATATAAGGCATTGATCTGGTTACTAGGTTGCAGAAAGGTATTTGCATTTTTGGCGTTTGTAGGTATCTTCGAGGGATTTCCCCTGGGTTTAGGACTTACCCAAAGAAGTTGAGACGCTAAGTTGTAGTGACATTTGGGCCTAGACCTCTCCCACATGCTTACCAATCACTAGCACTCAGTCTAAATTGTTGTTTATTCAAGACTGCTAGTTTGAAGGGTAACACAGATAACACATAAAAACCAATGGACACCAACGCCTCGTTCTCCACCTTCACACTGATAGCAAGAAGATGATCTAGAAGTTGGGTGATCTTCATAAGGTAGTTGGCCACTATGTTTGTATCGCTCATGCATCTTGCAATGAACTTGTTCTCAACGTCCTTTTGCGGTTAATATTCAAGCTGATACATAATAACTAGAGCATAATGCATGTCCTTCCTCATCCTCTTCTATGCAATGTGAGGGATCAAATGATCCTTCATAAAATAAAGGATGATTGTCTTCTCTTTGGGCGCCTTTTCTTATATTCGTTCAAGGAGTCAAATTCTTGAGATTAGTGGAAAGCTTACAGTAACCAACAAAACTCCTAAATCGTTTCAATGATTGCACAAGAGAATAAGCTTGCTTTTCCATTGTTGTGTACTTTAATTCTACAGCTGTAATTTTTGTCCTCATGAAGGCTAGGGTTGTTCCAAGTTTTAATTGTTCTTTTACAATATTACCCTTGCAATTGTTTCCTCAGATGAAAAGAAGAAAATTTCGAGGTCTTTGGAGTCATCAAGGTTGATTAAAACCAAAGCTAAGGTAGTGGCTTGTTTAATCAATTTGAACTCCCTTAGACTCTTATCACTCCACTTGAAACCTTGATCCTTCTTTAATAAATTAGAGATCGGCTTTGTGATTCTTGTAAAGTTAGGAATACTCTGACTTATGAAATTAATATTCTCGAAGAAATATTGAACAACTTTCTTATTTGCGAGCAATTGGATTTGCTGGATAGCTTTGATTCTCGAAGGGTGAATTTAAATTCCTTCTTTAGATATAACATGTCCTAACATATTTCCTTCACCCAGTCCAAGAATCATATTTTAGTGTTTAAATATATTCTATACTTCCTACACCTCTCGAATACTTGCCTAAGATGATGTATGTGATCCTTCCATTCACTGGACACTACAATCAAAACATCTTGGTAAATCTCAATTATTTTCCCAATGAGGTCCCTAAAAGCAAAATCCATTGCTCGTCAGAAAGTGGATCTCGCATTTATCAATCCAAAGGGCATCCTAAGATATTCATTTCCCCCAAGGAGTAGTGAATGTTGTCTTTGGTTTTTCCTCTTACATGACCAATACTTGATTGTAACCTGAAAGCCCATCTAACATGGACATCAGAGTAACCTTGGTGACCCTCTGTAATAAATTCTCCATGTTAGGAAGTGGATAGTTGTATTTTAGAAATAATTGGCAGGGATTCCTAAAATCCACACAAAGCCTTATCTCACCATTCTTTCTCCTCAAATACCATATTATCTACCCAATTAGAATGTCTAATTGAGGCAATAATCTTGGCTTCCAACATTCTCTTTAACTCTTTTTTATCATAGAGGCTATCTTTGGATTGGTCTGCCTCAACTTTTACCTAAAGGGCTTGGGACCTTCTTTCGGAGAGATAGTGTGTTGAATGACATATTTTTGATATGCCTTTAAATTTTCATATGACCATGAAAACATGTTCCATTACTCCTTGATTAGATTTTCAATGTCTCTCATTTCCTCCAAAGTGGTATTCTTCCAAAGTTTAATGATCTTAGGACTTCTTTTAGAACCAATGTCTATCTCTATGTAATCATCAAGCTTATTGGCTTCTTTTTTTGTTTGTAAACATCATATCTATCAAACTCCCACTCTAAAGGGAAAATACCTATGGGATATTTGTTATCTTTCAAGTTTTCAATCCCCTAGATTTCATCTCCTACAAATCGCCAGTCGCCCTCATAGTTGGAAAACTCTTGCAAATTATTCATGAATCTCAAAATTTGCAAGTCATCATGCAAAAATTTCCAATGCTCAAAGCTATTAGGAACAAATGGCCTAAAAATTATTTATGTTTTATTTTCCCCAATTATTAGGCTTTCACAAGGCAGAAGGGTTGAGGTCGTACAACTAAGGCATCAACTATCATATTATTTTCTTTAGGGTTTGTCTTGATTGAGAATGCATAAAAAAACTCAATGCCATCCCATACAACATGCCCATATTGCTTCAACCTATCACGTTTTGCTACAAATTGTTTCTTCACTTGTAAAAATACTAGATCATAATCACCTATAACGTGCAACACCTGTATACCTGTATCTCTTGCTATCTCAAGACCTAGGATTAATGCTTCATAGTATTCCACATTATTAATGTAGTCAAATTCCAACCAATAAGAATAACTAGTAATATCATCTTTGGGAGAACTAAGGCTATACCTGCACCAATACACGTCCTAGAATGAGCCCTGTCAAAATTCATTTTTTATTTTTGTACCTTCTCACCTCGTGCTCATTCTTTTGAAATTATTCTATGTTTTCTTGTTTGACTTCTTCCTGGATTTCAGGATGTATTTCTAAAGCTAAAGAATAAGATTTTTGTAGTTTCCCAGACCATCGTGGATTGCATAAATGAAATAGTTCATTGGATCACCGAGGTCCTCCATGTGATACTTCCTAGGAGATTCTCGATGTAAGGTAACATCCCTTCACATGTTGGGATAGTATCATAGGACAAATCCCTTTCCAAATTACCCCCATACTAGTAGTGCATTTCCCTGACAAAAGCATTCCCCGAGAGGTTGGGACATCAATCACAACGATATCCATCAATACTGAGATGTTTGAATACAGTGCAAGATTAACCTTTAAATCCTTAATCGGACCTGAAACCTCAATTTCCTTGGATTCCATTGCAAAAACATTTTGGTAAGGGCCAATGGTCTTAAGGCCTAATTGGTTTATGGTTGTACGCATAACATGCAATTATGTAATAGTAAAGCATTACCTAGATTGCTTAGTCAAGTGAGGGTGATGGAATGAATGTGGTACTTAGGGAAGAAAGGGGGTCTTTGTAAGTTCATCATTATAGCAATTAAGTGTAATAGATCTTCTCCTTAACATTCAAGAGCTAGGAGTTATAGATTTTTCTCCGACATTTGTGTTTTATGAAAGGAAGCGTTTTATTTTTCTTAAGTTTTCCTTTCCTTGTACCTCACTTTTGTGATCCCTTTATTTGTTTATTTATTTTAGTAGCCTTTTTTTGGCTTAGTCCCTTTGCTTTAGATTTGGCTTTGATAACCTAGAACATAGGGAACTTGGCTTTTAGCAAGGGGGAATAGCTCAAGTACTTTAAAATTTTAATTTAGCAGCATCAACTAGACTCTTTTAGGCATTCATACATGGGAATAGTATTGAGACCTTGAAGAATTACTAATGGTAAATCACTTACAAAGGGGAAACTAATGGAAATGGATGAAAGGGCCAGTGAAATGAAAAATGGTTAAGCAAAATGTTGTGAAATGGATGTAGCACCTACTTAGTTCACTAAGGATACAACTTAACCTTTAGGGTGACATGATTATCTAAGGCAATATTATGATAACACCATGGTTCATCCTAGTACCGAATAATAATTTTAAGTGTTATGAGCCACTATCCAAGCATAAGCAAAACATCTCATGATCAAATCAACACAAAAGAAAACATCCAAAGTGTCAATGAGGGTGAGAAATATCACAACATTGACACATCCAACACCACCTATACTAGGAAAATCAAAGGCACAAGAACCATTTGAGCATGAAGGGACAGTTTCTGACCAATGATCTATGGCAAACTCACATATCTCTCTAGAAATCTCTTTGTGATAGAATCACAAACAAATTTGATCATCAAGTGACCCTTGTTGGTCTAGGGCAACACCATGTAACAAAGATCCTCACCAATAGTGTCTCGTATTGCTTTGAAAAATTCTCATGGCAATCCATCAATGTCAAATGACATGCCATTATTTACAAAGGAAAGGGATTCAAATAATTTCTCTTTAGAGATCACATCATCCAACCAATCCCTATCATCCACATTGACCTTCTTGGGGATTCCCCAACCACTGTTTATTAACATTATTTGTTTTTTATGACAACTGTAACCTAGAGTAACTATTTCTTTTCAGAAATTATTTGATAATTTATGTAGGTTTTCCTAGAATTTCAACAATAAAGGAAAGGTATGCATCCATCAATTTAAGGAGGCTAACAATTTTACAGTCCCAATTATAGCATCAAACATCATAATCTCTCTCTTTGAGCATGCTAAGATACAAGACTTTTCAGATCTTTGAGCTATGTTTATTTGTTTAAACCAAGTGAGGATGAAGATTAATAAGATTGGAAATTTAATGTGTTTTGCTCTCTACCCAATTACAAGGAGAAGACATGGAAAGGTGATGAGACCCATTTAAGACTGTGCAAATGCTTGGATAATCACTATCAAGTATTAGTAAGTTATGTTAAGGCTAAATAAAACTTTCCTAGCACATATAAGAGCACACAAAAATTATCCGAGGGCTTCTTTGATGGTGGAGAAAGATTTGGAAGATCTCGACTCCCCTGAAATGTGTTATTTGTTTTTTGGATGGTGTTGCAAAAGAAATTTTTAACTTCGGATGGGATGCAAATGAAAAACAACCATGGTCCAAGTATATGTATGTTATGCAAAAAGGATGAGGAATCCATCGATCACTTATTTCTTGGTTGTGACTTCTCCTTGCAGGTTTGGAAGGATCTTGAAGATCATTTTGTTGGAGCACGATTTTCGTTAGACCAAAACTTGCAGGTGTTAATCTCCGATACAATTGCCAAATTTAAGATCCACGAAAGGGGGTTAACCCATGTCACGAAACTCACGAGAGCACTAGATGCAAATGCCAACAATCTCCCCCCTTGCACTACCCAGGTGAGATTCGAACTCGAGACCTATCACTTTGATACCATTTGTTGGAGCATGATTGTCATTAGACCAAAACCCCCATGTGATACAATTGCCAAGTTAAGATCCATGAGAGGGGGTTAACCCATGTCCCGAAACTCACAGGGAGCACCGGACGCAAATTCCAACACATTTACTTGTGTCGAACTTGTGGGATAAGACTTTTGTCTCCAAATGTTTCTTTCTTTCTTCACACAACGATACTTGAAGCCTCTTTGACCATTACCTTATATGGCCATGTGGGGAGTGTGGCTTGCACGAAACACGGTTTTTTTTAAGGTAATCGCTCGCCAACATTCAAAATCTCTTCTAATGTCATCTCTTTGTTACACTTTTACAACACTTTGGAGCATCTTTCTCGAGCTTGGAAGGTGGGCACACTTCGAATAAATAAGGATGGGGTGTGGGGATTCTTTGACAGAGCATGCCAGGACGAGGATATGCAACGTGGTAACAATTTCACTCTACATCTCTAAGCCTATGTTCATTTCTCAGGCAAAGGTTTTGTTGGAATTGGATCCAACAACCGAGTAAAGTTGTTGGACCTCTTCCATTTGGTTAAGTTGGCACAGGAGATGGGATCTACTAATCTCTACATTTATGGTGGTTCGTCCCTCACCATCTAGTGGATGAAGGGAGAATAGGAGGTTGTTGATATTGGGTTAATATATCTACCTTTGCACTTAAAAGAAGCTTGTTGTCAGTATTCCAAGATTGATTTCGAACATATATATTATGAAAACAATGAAGAGGTGGATGCCCTTGAAAAAAAATCCCTTCTACTTCAAGATAGAGTGCTATTCATGGACAAATTTCAAGATTGAGACCTCTGGAATCATAAGCAATATAGCATGTAAACGACTAGTTCTGTCTATTTATTGGTTTACTCTAGAACAACTATGTGGAGTTGTATAGATAAAAGATATTGGAGATCTTAGTTATGATTGTTTTCATGGTTATTTTAAATCAACATATATGGAGGGTTACTCAACTCCCTGAGGAAGTATGCCTAGTGGTAGTCAGGTCCATCACACCTAAAGAATGTGTTTTCTCTTCTTCTTGAATGAAAAGTATGAAATTTTTTTCTTGGAAAAAATAGAAGAGAACAAAAGGAATGAAGAAAATGTTTGATCTTTGATTATGCTTTTTGATATAATTCTCACGTGTTGCAAAGGTTTTGAGAAGGGTTTCCACTTTTCGAAAATGAATCTTTTAAAAATGAAAATGGGGTCCATGCACTTAGAAGATGACTTGAGCATGTTAAGCACAATGTCTCAAATAAACAAAGTATTTATAAAAGGATATTGAATAGAAAGTTATGATGAAAGGAGACTAAATATGTTAAAAATCAATGAAGACATTTTAGTCTATTTTTTACCAAATTATCAATCTTAAACATTTTCAATTGGTTAGTTTTCTTGATAATCTTGAAGAAAATTTGCGTTGCTTTCATGGCTTTTTTCCTTTTAAAAATTTGATTATATTCTCCAAATTTCGAAGAATCTTTTTACATGACAAATTTCCACTTTCACTATATTCACCAAAATCCACAAGACTAATGGCAAATTTTTTTCCTGTAAAACAACAAGAATGGAAAGGATGGAGGGTGAAGGGTCTAAATATTCAAGGATTTCGTCCATTTGGAGAGTTTTTGATCGGAAGCTAACGATTTTTTATTTTTTTATTCTAGGTTTTGTGTTGTTCAAATCATGTTTTTGAATGCATAAATGGATTCAGCGCCCTCAAATACCCCCAAGACACCCAACTTAAGCAAATTTAAACATTGTCATTAAAAAAACTCAAACTTTTTTATCGTATTTGTGCCGAAAAATGTTGTCAGGAACGGGCGAAATCATTGAGCATTTAGGCTACGCGTTTTTGGCAGGCATTGCCTCAACCACCATTACTTGAGTCCACCAAGGATTTTCAATAGAAGGTTTATTGTAATCATGGAAAATACCTCCTCTGTGTCCACTTCAGCTCACATGCAACCACAAAAGTGAAGTAGACTATAGCTCAAGGAAATTGAACTTGGGAGGCTCCCAGTTAAAAGTAGAAAAGAGGAGCATTGAAATTTAAATCACATTTACTGGTGAGGTTGAGAGTATCAAACTACCCACAGGTATTTTATTTTTTCTATGATCTACCCCACCAAAATGATGTGTCAAAAACAAATGAAACCAGGTGTAAATTTCGAGTGAATTTGGAAAAATAGATACCCCTCCAACCTGAGACCTAAGCCAAAGGAAATTGGTCTTATGGGATACAGACATTGACCTTGGAGCCTGTTTCGAGAAGCAACTTCTAAGCAAAATAATCACAATTCAGCCATTCCCATCTTTTAAATGCAAGCTTCCCCTTAATACAATACTGAGTAGATCCAACACGAGGAGCCACCATTTAATGAAGGGAGAACTCAAACGCTTCAGTGATTATCATATTTTAAAAGCAAGCTCTCCCTCAATAGAAAACCAAGTAGATCAAGACATGCAACTACCATTTATGAAGGGATTGAGGCATGCACTCCACAAGGATTAAAAAGGAGTTTTGACCAAGAATGAATGCAATGTTGTAGTAGCTGCGTGAGGCATTACCTCATAGGTCGACCAAAGAAAGAACACGATTAGAATACAGTGTCTGAAGAATACCTTCCTTGTTGAGAGGGAGTTTTGAAAATAGTGCAACTTCGGAAGTTATTCTTATTGTATTTCATCTTGTTATTGTACCTCCTACGAGGGAAGATATCAATGTATTTGATCATGTAAAACCCTTGAAAGAATCAATGTAAACCTTGGGATGAAATCACAAAGAAAAGATTCATTAAATGTAAATTTCTATATTCCCCCAAGACAAGTCGGCCCAGTCGGTAAACTGCCCCAAAATAGTGGGCAGTCTGCCCCAAACAACGAGCATTCTGCCCCAAACAATGCGCAGAACTACCCCAGTCAGGGCGGCCCAGTTAGGGAAAGTTAGGTCGGCCCAGTAAGGAAAAAAGTCACCTTTTAATGTGTATAAATAGAGAGTTCGACCTCTCATTTGGTCGTTCACTCCAGACAAATTCGCACTAGTCAAGCAAAGTTCGCTATTGCAACTAAGAGACTGATTTTTTGGGGTTCTCCACTATTGGAGAAGTTTTTCTCTTGTTTTCTTGGATTTGCACTACTACTATCTGGATGTACATCGTTCTCTATTGGAAGGTCTGATCTCGGGGGAGACAAATAGCTTTGTCTATGGTTGGGAGATGATTGTTCTTATCGTCATGGTTAAACGAGCTCCACACTCATTTTGTTTATGTGCTTTGCCATTCTTTTAATGATCCTGGTTATGCTGCTATAAACATTAACATGGTATCAGAGCGGTGCTGAAAGAGACAAATGCCATACACTAGGGCTTCCCGAATTCAAGGTTTCCAACCACATAATTGATCCGGAAAGACCTCTACTCAATTCGCCTTGGGAAGGCGTAGTTATATGTGGAGAAAGATTTTCATTCAGAGAACTTTCAAATCTGACCTAATTTCTGCTAGGGACAAGAAACTAGGGTTTCACATTTCGGTGCCTTCCCCTCAGTTTGGCTTAAAAAGTGCATTGGGAATTTCACCCTAGGGAAGGCGCATCTTTTGGATTAGGAAAATTCCAGTTCTGAGAAGTTTTATTTTTGACCTAATTCTACAGTTGTTGCAGCTACTGCGGAAATTAGGGTTTCAAGTTTTGTGTTGTCCGTTCCATAGATTTGGCTCGATCCTACCTTCTCTCAACTCCCCTTGATAAGGCGCATCCATCTGTGGAGTCAGTTTTGCAAGATTCCAAACTTCATTTTTTGACCCTCTCCTGCTAGGGTTTCTAAAACAGGTTTCAATTTTTCAATGTTCAGTCAAGATGGTTGTTGGAATTAGAGTAGAAGATAGAATAGAGGGAGTCTCAAACTTCCGATCTTGGAAAAGCAGAATGCTCATGCTCCTAAATGAACATAATCTCAAGGATCATATACTCAGAAATATTCCAGAGCCAAAGGGAGCCAGAGAGAAATCAAGATTCAAGAATAATGAATCCACAACTATGAGGATATTATGGACTCAGTAAAAGATCATCTTGTACCTCTCATTGCAAGCCAGGATTCAACCAATAAGAATTCTTCCTTTGATGGAAGACTTGAATCTATACATGAATACTTCAGAGTTTTTTTCTTAAGTTCAGAACTTGAAGGTCAAAATTTTCCTGAGGACTTCAGTGATCACTGCAAGGAGTTAGAGATCAAGTGGGAGTCCACAAAACAAACAAAAGATAAGTATTTAATGTTTTTTTGTTAAGTCTTTGTCATATGATTATGAAATTGTGCATTAGACTTATATAGTTTTCTATTATGCATCTATATATGATTGACAAAGCTATAGTCTCATGTAGTGCATATCATGTTAGACACAATGGCTCACTGAGAGGGGGGGGGTGAATCAGTGAGCTAGGACTTATTAGCAATTTCAACTTTTTCTTCTAATCTTATATCATCAATCATTTCAATATCAGATTCATCAATGAGTCATATTTCAATAATCAACTATGCATATGTCATTCATCAAGTAAAACACATTATCATCAATACATGGCAAGAGACACAAGATATAGTTTTGTATTTTTTGTATTTCTTCAATCGGCTACAACCGAGGGGTTAATCAGCTACAACTGAATCAGAAACACCAACTTCTATTCCAAGACTCAGCTTGGTCTTTTCTTAGATCCAACTAAGAAAATATGTACAAAACCCAGTTTGTAAATTACATACAAATTCTTGTCATTGTTGACCTATCACATTATCATGTCACTATCAAGCTGCCACTGTCAAATCAAACTATCAAACGCTGCTGCTGGAGGTCACTGTCAAAGCAATGCTTGTCAAGTCAAAGTCAACTTCAATCTGCTATTATCACTGAGTATCATCACTGTATTATCTGAACATAGTTCTGTGTACTTAGCATCTCACTGTGTACTGAGCATATTGATCTACTGAACATATCACTTGATCCTACTGAATATATCATTGAGTGAATTTATCATCAAAGTGTAGGCATCATTGTGTAATATCATTACAGTCTTCACTATGTATACTATGTATGTAGGAATCTCAACATCACTGTCTTCCACTATGTATTGTGCATCTAATCACTGGCATATAATCATTTTTGTAATCAGCAACATATCACTTTGTAATACTTACTTGTCATGAGATTGTCCACCGAGATTTGTCATATATACCACTGAAATCAGAATTCATGCATGCCCAGAAATAGTGTTCATACATGCATCCTTGTCATTGTTCTCTTCTTCTCAATTGCAAGTTCAGTCAGGGTCTTCATGCCACATAAGACTGCTGACTGTTGACAGGGTAGATATCCCACAAAATATCAGAGTTGGAAGATAATTGATTGCTGCTCCACGAAATTCAATGACAGTCCAAAGAGATCAACAATCCTCCTTTGGCCTAGTTGCCTCAGTCCTCAGTGAATTAGGGCTTCACAATTTCACAGAAAAAATTACTTCAAAAATTATCTTGTCCACCAGTTCTTCATCTTTCTCTCAGTGAAGCCGAATTTCATTAGTCCTCACTTTATGTGGCTATGTCTCTACCCAAATTTCAGAGATAAAAAAAACTTTCCTTATTTACTGTGACTACTACAATGTCATCCGAATTTCCACAGTAAATGCCTCAGATAGATCCGGAAATCAAAGCTCTATTGCTTTCCACGAATTCACCCACTACAAATGAAGGCACTATAATTTATTTATATAGATTTGAACCCCAATTTTATGAGGTCGACCTGCCATAAAATTAAAAAAATTACTTTTTATTTTTAACTTTCACTGAGCCAACTTGTCAAGTTTATTTTAACAATTGTTAATAATTAAAAAATTTATCCTTTACATTCATCAGGCCAACTTGATTAAGTCCATTATTCTTGCTTGATGTTCTCCCAATAAGTGTTTTCCATGTCATTAAATAGTTCCAAATGTTATGTGTATGCCATGCCCTTATTTAACTATCATTCATTAGCCATTCATCAAATTCTTCAAGTGAATAGGCTTCATTTCAGTCCATCGATCATCTTTCTTCAAAGTTCCAAGGACTAGAGCAATCAAGGCTTCAAAATGCTTCTTAATGGGCTTCAAGGTCATTGATTTATATAAAACATAATTTTTTGTTGTTATGAGCCAAGGTTAGGGCTTTCAACTTTATCGTGAGGCCCATCATCATTATTACTTCAAAACTCCATCACAATCATAGTGGCACCAAAGACCATCAAGCTTCATATCATTTATCAAATATGGGTCCAAGTGCCATCGTACCACCATGTATGTGGGTGTCAAAACTTTATGACCATCTCCAAGAATTCCATGACCCCATCAAGCCACAAATGACCACAGAATGGGTCATTTGGCCCATTAGGTATTCCAATGGCTCCAATGCCCACATCCAAGGTTCTTTATGCCATGTCATGCTTCCATGTCATTGTCAAATCTTTGTCCAACTTGTCTTGCATGTCTTTTTAGTCCACATCATCACATCATTTTCCAAGTAAACCTTTGTCATTAATGTTGTCATCAATGACAATCATATTCATCATATCATGCATATGTTGAGTAAGTAGACTATAATGCTACACAACATCCCGTTGGATGCGTGTTGTGATTGAAGCATTGGCTAAGTTGGTTACATAATTGTGCATAAGAAATTGTCATTGCATTAAAATGTCAATACGAGTTGATTGAATTTCATTATCATGCAATATTACTAACTATTTGACTGAATCTGACTTGTAGGAAAGATCATGTGCTATGACCTACAAGAAAAGGATGATGAGACTTGTTCCGAAGAACAAGTGATAATTATCGATGCACATTCAGTCATATGTGGACCCATAACCCATAGGTCCAAAGGATCTCATATGGAGATTGACGATTGAGAGCAAGAGGCAAAGTTGCAAAGGGAGTCTGTAGCACAGAGGGAGATGATCCGTGAATTTGAAATGAGAGACCTGGGGGTTGATGCATTATTTCTTGCGCTTAGAGGTGTGGCAAGGACCTGATGAGATATTCCTTAGACAAGGAAAGTATACCATTGAGATCTTGTGCATATTTGGTATGATAGACTGTAAGTCCATGGCTACACCTATGGAAGCAAATCTGATGAAGTTACTTGCTTCTGCCATATCTTCAAATTTAGTAGATCCCACCATGTACCGTCAGTTGATTGGCTCCTTGTTAATACAAGTCCAGATATTTACTATGCAATAAACACGTTGAGTCAGCACATGGTCTAGCTGAGACAAGTACATTGGGTAGCAACTATGCATGTGCTGAGATATCTTCGTGGTACTATTAGTGATGGATTGAGATATCTTATGTGGCACTTTAGTACAGCCGAGGCAGAGTACATCACAGCCAGTGCAGCTAGTAAGGAAGTAGTATGGTTTTGGTGTTAGAGATAGTGGCATCTCCGGATGTCCTCCATGATTCAAATGCCTTACATGGAATTACATCAGCAGTATAGGCATCAAGATGGCGTAGAGGGTGAGATGCACTATACTCAGCGGCATGAATTCATTGGCGGATGCATGCGGACCTTCCGGGGTGTTTTTCCTCATGCGTGCATGAGTTTTGCATGTATAGTTGTTAATTAAAAATGCATGCAAAAGTGACTTTTTGCATGCACTGATATTAGGTTTTTGGTAAACCTAAGATGATATAAGGAGGCAAGAGGTCCCTGGATGAGGTTACTCAGTAGGCTTATCAAGGAAAGATCAGTTAGAGTGAGGAGGGCGCATTGTGAATGTAGAGGGCAACTTTTTGAGAGAGAGATGAGCTTCTGCAGTAGGGAGAGTAAGGTAATATGAGCTGGATCAAACCTCACTTGATTAGAGGCACTTGGTTCCCAGTTACTGAGGACAGAGAGAGTTCATCAATGTGGTTTCTGTAGAGATTGAGGAAGGAAACTTTCAGAGGAGAGAGGGGTGCACTTCCAGAAGAGAGAGGAGCTCGTTCTGTATCTGATTGACCAATTGAGTAGCTGAGACTTTCAGAGTATCCTTGCCTCAGAACGATTAGAGCTTAGATATGTTGAGATTTGATTTCGTATGAGCATCTAACATCTAGAGGGAGGGCGCACTTTTCCATGTAGAGGAGGGGCGCATTCATCAGATCTAGCAGTTGGCCTTCTTTGGCTGAGCAGATCAGAGTAGTGTTGTGAAAGGGACAGCATCGACAGATAGTTACCTACAGACATATCCAGATCCAGTTGACAGTTAGGGCACATTTTTTCTATGCATGCATCAGTCGTTGCATGCAGATCTAGGGTTTTGACCCTGTCAAGTTTGATTGTTCCTTCTGAGGTATCTTGTATGTACTTGTATTCTACTTACTTTGCTCTGGGCTCGAGATAGAAGAAAGCCCCACAGATTGTTGATTTTCCCCGTTTGGGGTTTCCAGGGTACATCTTGAGTTGTGTGATTGTTGTGCATTAATGTTGAAGTGTTAAGAGAATTGTTGTGTTTGTATCTTAAGTCATTATAGAATTTTTTATTTATAGAGACTCAAACCACTTGAGTTCTCAAGGTATCTAAGTTATCGAGGTATTTAGAGGGAGTAGTGATCTCTGGATAAGATTTACATTCAGAAGCTGCTTGCAGATTTGTATGGTCATGACCTTGATGTGACAACGATATTCTGTGACAGAAGGGAGCAATGAAGCTCCAGTATATCTCTACAGCTGAGCAGATTGCAGATATCCTTACCAAGCCCTTAAGGCTTGGAGTGGTGTAGATTCTCTTCCTCAGGAAGGGAGATTGATGACTAGTGTGACTGTAGATGAGGCACAAGCCGAGACTTGTGCCTGAATCCTTTATGGATTGTGTCCCTATGTGGGATAGTTCCTTTGTGGAGTGTGTCCCTGTGTGGGATGGTGCCTTTGTGGAACGGACTCCTTTGTGGAGTGTGTCCCTGTGTGGGATGGTTCATGTGTGGAGAGGACTCATTTGTGGAGTGGATCCATGTGTGGGATGTTCTCTAGTGGGAAGAGTGCTCATGTGTGGAGCTTGGGCCCAGAGGGGTGAACTAGCTGCAGTTATCACCGCCTTCCAGTTGTGATGACTGGTAAATTGGAAGAAATGTCTTCTTGGGGAGTGTAGCCTCCTTTCGATTTGAGATCGATAAAGTGCTTGGAAGAAGTGTCTTCCTGGGGAGTGTAGCCTCCTTTTGATTTGAGATCGACAAAGTGCTTGGAAGAAGTGTCTTCCTGGGGAGTGTAGCCTCCTTTCGATTTGAGATCGACAAAGTGCTTGGAAGAAGTGTCTTCCTAGGGAGTGCAGCCTCCTTTCGATTTGAGATCGATAAAGTGCATGAGGAAGTAATCCTTTGTGATCTAGAATGACCAATCTGATCAGGTAGATCAGATATCTTCTTTGAAAAAATGATATCGTCCCTTTGTGGGATGGTTCCTTTGTGGAACGTGCTCCTTTGTGGAGTGTGTCCCTCTATGAGATGGTTCCTTTGTGGAACGTGCTCCCTTGTGGAGTGTGTCCCTATGTGGGATGGTTCCTTTATGGAACGTGCTCCATTATGGAGTGTGTTTCTCTGTGGGATGGTTCCTTTGTGGAACGTGCCCCCTTGTGGAGTGTGTCCCTCTATGGGATGGTTCCTTTGTGGAACGTGCTTCTCTATGGATGGTTCCTTTGTGGAGTGTATCCCTGCGTGGGAATGGACCTTCTTATGATAACAAGATGTGTTTGGATGTGATGATCATACGTGCTTAGACGAGATGATCGAATGTGTTCCGACATGATGATACCTCTCTAGCTAAGAGGGAGTGTTGATGATGTAGGCACCCGATGGACTGGGTTGAGCTAAGGCACATTGTATTGATGCATGATTGACTCTCCAATGGACTGTGCAGAGTTGTTAAGCTGAGGCATGAGTGACTTCCCTATGGATATGATAGTGTCGTGGAGCTAGTGCATGTTCTCCGATGGACATGATAGAACAAATGCACGAAGATTGATTTGTTGACACTTCTCGACGGACTGAGATTGTGTTGGAAGACCTTCCTTATGATATAGAGAGGTTAGAGATAACCGTGATGTATAGATGATATCCAGATGTGTTTCAGTATGATAATATTGATGATACCTCCCTGGCTAAGAGGGAGTGTTGGAGTAGTAGTTGCGTGAGGCATCACCTCATAGGTCGACCAAAGAAAGAATAAGATTACAATACAGTGTCCAAAGAATACCTTCGTTGTTGAGAGGGAGTGTTGAACATAGTGCAACTTCGGAAGTTATTCTTATTGTATTTCATCTTGTTATTATACCTCCTATGAGAGAAGATATCAATGTATTTGATCATGTAAAACCTTTGAAAGAATCAATGTAAACCTTGGGATGAAATCACAAAGAAAAGATTCATTAAATGTAAATTTTTGTATTCCGCCAAGACAAGTTGGCCTAGTGGGTAAACTGCCACAAAACAGTGCGCAATCTACCCCAAACAATGGGTAGAACTGCCCCAATCAATTCGGCCCAGTTAGGGAAAGTTAGGTCGGCCCAGTGAGGGGAAAAGTCACCTTTTAATGTGTATAAATAGAGAGTTCAACCTCTCATTTGGTCATTCACTCAAGACAAGTTCCACTAGTCAAGAGAAGTTCGCTACTGCAGCTAGGAGACTGATTTTTTGGGGTTCTCCACTATTGGAGAAGTTTCTCTCTTGTTTTCTTGGGTTTGCGCTACTACTATCTGGATGTACATCGTTCTCTATTGGAAGGTCTGAGCTCAGGGGAGACAAATATCTTTGTCTATGGTTGGGGGATGATTGTTCTTATCATCATGGTTAAACGAGCTCCACACTCATTTTGTTTCTGTGCTTTTCCATTCTTTCAGTGACCCTCGTTATGCTGCTATAACATTAACATGCAAGACCAACACATTCAATTGAAATACCAAAAAAACTTGCTAAAATACCACAAAGACAATAACATTGGGATTTGTAATGACACTCGCATTGGGAAACTTGTTCACTTGAAAAATCATTCGATGGTACAGATCCAAAAAGATCAAAGGAAATAATTATTGAAGCAAGAAAGGAAACCAGTGACAAATTGCAGATTCACTTTCCAACAACAACAATAAGCAAGGAACACCATTAGAAGATGCTTGTATAAAGCTTCAAACTATAAACCTTGTACGTTATTACTGCAAACTAGCAAAAGCAACGGGGTAAATCAATTGTGTGGTGAAATAAACTCGTCATCCAGATGCTAGTGCTATAAAGAACGCCATGGATATTGTTAAACAGGAAATGAAGTGTCCACAGTACATACTTCACCTACTTGCTTTCTGAGTTGAGCATGGTACAATGGAGGTTCTGAAAATTCCATCTTATATCGAGCATTATCAGGAATTGTAACCTTTGTTCCTTTGAAAATAAATGCATGTTGAGGTTACAAGGGGTAGACAAATAGAATAACCAAAGTATTCCTGGAACTACTAATGTTTTAAACTGCTAAAACAGCTCTTGCATACAAAAATATTCAGCAATAATGGTAACAGGCTTAGACTTAGAAATTATGAGGGTTTTACTTGGAAATTTATATGCCTGGTAAGAGCAAGTTTGAATCGAACAGTCACACATTGTATGAAATGATCTTTTTGACAGCGGGGGCTAATCAACATATTTTTCAAGAGACTGCTGAGTTTGTTTGAAAGTTCGTAGACCCTACAACGAAGGCTTCATATACATATTTCTATGATAGAAAACATATTTTAAATTTTACGTCTATAAATGTTCATAATTCACTCATCCACCAAGTCTTGAATCCGCAACTTGGCTTCACACTAAGTATGCTATGACTACAACCACCATGTAATTTGCCTGCTTGACATCTTACATACAATTTTCAAAAATCAGAAATGAAATTATGACTCTCCATGTTGCATATGCTAAATCCAATGTTCCATCAAGTTTCCAAGATGTTTGGATGTGTGGAGACACCCTCAAATTTTAAATAATTTTATAGGAGAATTGATTTTTAAACAAATAAAATTAGAAAATATAAAAACTATCATCATATTTGTTTTAATATTTTATGATGCATAATCATTAAAATTTTAATCAATAATGTGTCCATACAAATCTAAAAGAACTTAAATTTTACAGTTTTGAATTGTACAAATTTTAAAAAATAGGTGTCTTAAATCACTGATGTTCAAATTCCAACCAAGGAATGGAAAAAGCGTTGATTCTCGCCCACGTTTTCAGCCAGAGAATGTTTGTTGGACCTAGAATGCGCCGATTCTCTTCTCTATTGTTCACTCACTCTGGTCTCTCTGTGTTGTTATTCACACATTTTTGGTTTCTAATTGCATGCTTCATTGCCAAACTTATCTCAAATTTAATTTCAGGGGTCTTATGCACACTGTAAATTAACTACATTTACTACTTGTTTGTCACACTTAAGTTTTCACTGAGAAAAGAAAAACGAAATTTTTTAACGTGTTTATGTGCTTTAAATAAAGAGTATAAGTAAGGTTGGAGGACTTTCCAATCTTTTAAGAAATTGAAAATTCTTTTTTTCCAAAAAAGAATTTATTGCATGAAGAATTGCACCCACACTCCTTGTCATCCCCAATGTACCTGGATGACAAGAAATGTTTCCAATGGCACTCCCCTTACTCCGGAGTGCAGAGAGCACATTCCCCAAGGGTGGGGACGCACTCCTGTAGAACGCCAGTCCAAAATCTCCTAGCAACAATAGATGAAAGAGAGAACACATACCATGAAGGTTCTCCAAACTGAATTGCCTAATTCCTTTACAATATCACATATTTATAATACAAAATTGTAAATGGAAGATAAAAAATAGATCTAGCCTAACATAAACCAACTTAGCAAAATAATCCAGTGATTTAAAAGGTTCTAAATTTTTTTTATAAAAAAAAGTCGCTCATCATTTATAGAGCATTCTACTAACCAACTGCAGTTCATACAGAGTCACAGACCGTGCGCATGTCTTATTTCATAAAGATCGCATGCACTAGATCTACTCAGTTAATCTCTTAAATTTTACCTTCAACGTAGAGATGTTTCAGATGATGGGGCATTGCTGATAGGGCAACCGATATACAAAATGGGCATTAATTTCTAACCCCCCTAATTTAATTTCCAATTTATTTGGTTCTGTTGAACCTTCCAAATTATTCTTGCTTAATGTCTTAACAAAAATATTTGCTTGCTAGTCTTGACACTTGCAATAGATCAATCCAATTATCTTGTTCTGCTCTAGTTCTCTGATTTTATGAACCTCAATGTGGTTCGTTCTGGCATAAAACAAAGCATTTTTTGTGATTTGCATAACACTTTTATTGTGTCGCAAAAGAGAGGTATCACTTGAGTTGCTTCACAGGGAGCTCTAATTCTTGCTTTGTAGTGGAGACACTTTAATGGATGGTTGCTTTTTTGTTGCGTGACGAAATTACCCTAATCACATGTTGTATGGATAGCTTGTAGTAGATTTTCTTTTACCTATGCAACATGCCCACTCTGACTTTGTATAACCAATCAACTCATAGTTAACATTGTGCAAATACTTAACAATGAAGTGAAATGTTCCTTTTACATGTTTTATGATTATTTTTGCTATATAAACAAAAAGATTATTTTTGTTGCCTGCCAATTAATAGGTTTGGAAAAATCCCAAGTCTTGATACAATGCCAAAAACAAAGATTAAATTTTACCAAAACAGTGGTAAGGTGGATGAAACTCCCTACCAATTTCCTATATAATGTTGCATCTGTTGGTTTTGAGTGTACACTATACCTGGCAATTTCATACTTGTGTTAGTAGGAGTTTCTATAGATTTAAAATCATCCATCTTAAATGTCTTTGGTGTTTACCGTGTATATTTAGTATAAGACATGATGATGCTGTCCATTTTCTGCCATATCTCCACTCCTAAAGAATGATGAAGAAATCCTGAATCTGTCTTCAAAGGCTTCATGTAACTCAGCTTTTAACTCCTTGGTTATTCTTTGTGTTATATTCCCTATAATGATCAATTCATCAACATGTAAGATTACAACTGCTATGCCATCTATGCCTTCGAGTTTGGAATATAAGTTTGGATAAGATGGGTTCCTAAAACAAATGGTTTGGAATACTAGACTATAGTAATTTGCTTAAGAGCATATAATGTACTTTTCAACTTTTTCACAAACAATGTTCCCTCTTTTCACAAAGCCTTCTAGCTGTTGCATATTCACTTCCTCTTCTAAAATAATATTCAAGAAAGCACTTTTGACGTCCATACAATAAATATCCCCTTTAAATGGGCTACCATGCTAACATGTAATATCCTTGGGAATATTCAACCAAGATATTATCTCTAACTTCAAATTTTTGATAAAATTCACTAGTTAAATTTTTGACAATTTTTCCGAACAGAGCAGGAAGTAAGTGATGGGGACTGAGGCAAGATATGACGATGGTAGGATGAACATTCAATTCTAGAAAATTTATGGACTGAGGTGAAGAAACAGGTCAGGATGTCATATCAGATATGTCCTATGCACCATGTACCCGAGCCATTCACTTTTCAGCATAGAGCAAGTATATGCTTACTTCGAGGCTTCCTGGGTAGCTGGCATATGCATACTAGACAGGTGAGGATCCTGGGAGTTAATGGCAGAGGTTATATCAGTAAAATAAGTGTTGGATATGTTCAGGAAAGTATTTGAACAGACTTGGGAGAGTATAGGAAGAATTGGGGTTCAAGAGCTCACCCAGGATTGCTGAGCTAGTAATTTTATAAGCTTCCCAAACAGGGGTTAAAGGCTTCCAAATTCTCGAATTAGGGACTGATATGTGAATTATATTGAATGATTAACCTACTGGAATAGACGGGAGGTCAAATGGATGCTCTGAGTGCAATCTACAGTAAATTCAACAAAACTAGTCTAGAAAACCCTTTCAATGAGCTAGTCTTGGAATTTAACTTAATAAATGACTTCCATTAACTAATTTCTCTGTTATGATATGTTATGCAGATATGATATAATATTAAGAACAATAATAAATCGAAATGGACATATCATAACTCTTCTTTTTATTTCAATGGCTTCTTTCTCAAAACATAGTGCCTCACAGGCTATAAATTGCATTACATTGGTGGAGAAGATGAATAGAGAGAAGAATTTTTACAGTAGCTATGTTCTGATGTAATTATCAGACCCTCTACAGATCAAAGGTCTGATTTGGCTGCTCCTACTGCTACTAGACTTCACTAGTGCGCCCTCCTTCAACTAGTTGTCTCCACCAGGGGAAACACCTCTAAATTTGGCTGAGCGAGTTGGAGCAATAAGAGTTCAGGTCTGAATTCGACCTATGGAAATGGAAGCCTATGATATATGCTGATAAAAAATTCTAGATCTCACTGGAGATCCTGGGCATGCTCCTCCATAACTATCTTCTTCTGCTAATGATCCTCCTCCAAAACTAGTTGCAATTCTTCTACCCTGATAGCCTCCTCTTCAATCTAACATTAATTCTTCAAGGAAGATCTGACGGGATATCACTAGTTGTAATAATGGTTGCTAGACCTACATAAAACTCACAGGAAACTCATAGGTCCTTGGGGCACATCTCCCAAAAATAACTTGTTGAGGCACATCACTCAACTAGAGGGCTCAGAGCTCTCATTCACAAATTCTAACAATGATCAAAAGTTCTTGAATGAAGTTGGAAACCTTCTTAAATAGAATTCATGTTAACCTATTGAGCAAGTTACTTGGCTTGGTGACCTATGAGAATAGGTCACCCATGAGTGGACATACTTTCCTTGCTTTTCTTGCTTGCTTTGCTTTGGTTTTCCTTCTTTTTTCCTCTTTTTCTGAATTTCCTTATTTTCTGAACTTTCCTGCTTTTCATACTTTCCTGCTTTCTAGATTTATGCTGCTTTTCCTTAAATATTCCTCTTTTCTCATTTTTGGCAACATTTTTGGACTCTAGTGCTTACTTGACTTCTACTCCAAGTAATTCCTCCAACCTTATCCACTAATTCGAATTGGTGAGCCAATTTCTCCCTTTATTCAGCATAACAAATAAAATATTAATAAAAATATTACAACTCAGAATTAATCCACTTTAGCATTTAATCAATTAATTAATTCCCGTGGTATAATTGCCTCCAAAAATACCCCCTACTCCATTTTTGGCAACATCTTCCACCTAGGTTCCCTCTTGGCCCACTTGCTCATTATCCATTAATTTTATTTATCAAAAGTACCTTTAATAAATAAATTTTCCAATTTGTGAGACTTAGGCTAAAATTAATTCTATGCAAATAGAATTAATACAATTTAATTCCCTTAGAGGTTGATCTTGTCCCCTTTCACCTATGGTACTGTATGAGCCAAAATTGGGGACATGACAGTCCTCTCTTCCCAAGATTGCTTGTCCTCAAGCAATGTTAGGATTCCACCAAGCTTTGGTTGCACCACTCTGATTATAATTGTCCCCATCCACTGAAAAATATGAAAATTAAACTTGGGGCCTTCAAAAAGATATCAAAGAAATGCAAGATGACCATGAAGAATAAATTGCATTGCAAACTTTATCTGCACTAAATCATGAACAAAAATCTCAACCCAGTTAAGATAACTGAGTAGAATTCCTGAATCCCACTGCTCCCTCGGTAAGGACCCAAAATTTTTTGCCCCCTTTGGAAATTTGTCACTCCAAATAATACCTGGATCCCATGGTCCCTGCTGAATACCATCCATTATCACTGTTACTTGTGAAAACTTATCACTCCAAGGTATGCCAGGATACATCCATCATGCTGGAAGTGTGCCACTCCCAATGCAAAACTGA
Source organism: Larix kaempferi (assembly GCA_027924585.1). Classification (NCBI taxonomy): domain Eukaryota; kingdom Viridiplantae; phylum Streptophyta; class Pinopsida; order Pinales; family Pinaceae; genus Larix; species Larix kaempferi. The sequence goes on from BSBM01000506.1 coordinate 2,477,446, forward strand.
ATAGCTGTGTGACTTCTCCACCAAACATAGAATTTCTTAGGAGCATGCAAATCAGAATGCATCTCTTGTGCATGTGCCCTAGAAACATCTAATGGCTGCAAAATACACCTTTGTTGCTGCTTACATGTCAGGACAATGTCAGTTATAAAAAAAAAATTATTGCAGAAATAAAAGCACCTTTTACCTTCCAAGGTCTTCATTGCAATGATGCATCTGCCCATCCAACCAATGGAGGGACAAACAATTTTATTTGTTGAACCATATGGAATGTGTTCAGCCATATGTTTGTCTTCCTCAAATAAAGTTATCTCATGATCTCTATGGAACTCTACATGTGCTCCCCTTTTCATCCAATGGCTCAAATCTCTGCCATTGATCCAAGGGTGCAAAACTCCATCAATTGACCCACACATTGAAGGTAAGTGTAGATCTGATGCCTCCTTGTCAAAAGTGGCTGCACACACATGCATGAGCTGCCTCAACTACTGAGGGCTAAGGAACATGTCATAGGCCTCAATTATAGGATCCTCCTTCTCATCATGTGACACCAAGAGGAAGAATCCTTTTACCCAATTTTCATTCCCAAAATTTGTGGTTGAATGTGAAGTGGGGAATGAAGGATGGTGAGCCATGATTCTGAACATTTCATCCACTGAATTTGTGGATATACCTTCTCCATTGATGGTTGACCCATCTATGGTGAAATCATCTGCCTCTTTCTTGGAAGAGGGATCTTCTTCAATGAACCTCTCAGGTTCATTCTGGAAAAAATCATGTGCTTCTTTTTTATCTGTTTTTTCTGCACTTTCTTCAAGCACATACCAAATAGACTGCTCCTCATGGTCCACCCACTCATGAGGTTCCTCTAGGGACTTTTTTATATCATTTACCTAAAAGGGATGACTCTCAGGAAAAATTGAGGATTCAGTCCATTCTTGCCACTCTTGTTGGAATTGTTCTATCTTCATTTGTGATTCTAAGAGGGCACTTTGAGTGTATCTCAAAGAATCTCGGGTGGCAAACAAATCACCTTTGAGCTTGTAGTTCTCTTTTTCATATATGCGAATACTCTCTTCATCATGCAGTTTTGCTGCCGCAATAACTCAACAAGATCGAACATGTAATTTTTATCTGAAAGCAACTGTGAGAAATTACCTTTGATTGTGGACATTGCTTTCTGGATATTCTCCATGGCTTCAAAGGAAGATTGGTTTTCCATTAAAGCAGCTTCCCAACACAACCTTGACACTGAAGCATGAGTTTCATGGAGAATTTTCAGGGCCTCTTGGATCTTTTGTTCATCCATCTTTAAAGATCCTGCAAGAAGATGAGGTTCTTGCAGATGTTCCTCCTCTTCATTTTCCATCACCGGATCAATTTTATGCAGTGCAATCTGATCTATATGTTGTTGCTGCAATATATTCATCTTTTACGTCCTCAAAAACATAATTTGGGATGCAACATAAGTGCTCATTCATCCTTGGTGCAACATAAAGGTCTTCTCTCAAAGTTTCAACCTTCACACTGCTTTCATTTTTTACACCAGAATTATGAACCTCATCACAAGGAGGCTCAACCATTCTGAAATTTTCAATGGAAGTGGCTGCCATATCAGATTGACATAATGACACATAAAAATCAGAAATTACTAATTCACCATGTGTCATGTTCTCCTCCTTATGTGGGGGAATTATGATGGCTTTTTCATCCACCCATTTCTCTACTTCACACCCTACTGAGATGTGCTCAATTTCTGCTTCCTTGTGAGGCTCAAGGGGTGACTGTAAATATGAATTATGTTCCCCTTTTGGATCATATCTAAAAGATGTCTCACCATCATCAATCTTCCCCATTTCTTCTGCACTTATTTTTAAATCAGCCACAAAAAGATCGGGAGTGATTTTACCTTCCACATTACCAATAATCAAATGTTTGGCTGTTGGATATTCCACTGTGCATTGACCTTCTTCATCCACTTCTTGGAGTAATGGGGCACCAGCAAGGTCTTCTTGGTCATTTATTTCCAAGAAACTTGATGTCTCTCCATATTGTGTGGTGATCAGATCACAACCTTTGGACTTCCTTCTTGAAGGAAAACCAAACAATCTCATAATGCTTGGTCCTACCAATGGCCTTGATGAAACTTCCTTCTTGATTCCTTTTCCCTGAGATTGGGATGGATCCACATGTAGGGCTGCAACTTCATCTTTATTTCTTCCTCCTTCTTTTCCACCCGAAGAACCAGGTGGCTCTTGGTTTCCTCCCTTGATTTTTCTTGGCTGTGAGGACACATATTTATCCCTCCCTTCCATCTTAGCTCCTAGGGGTAAAAGTCTTGCCTCGAATTCTTTGCACACACCATCAACCATATGTGCAATCCTTCTTTTGCTATCACTATTGTAGGGGTCTTTGAACAACCTATGAATCTCCAAATCACAATAGTCTCTAAAGGTCAAGGACTTCTGAACCTCCTTCTTCAAAGCAGAGTACTCCGTGAAGTACTCATAGGATTTATTTGGGTTCTCTCTATTGAGTATTCCTCCATAATCCCAATTAGTCATAGGTAGATCATTTCCTATGTCCTCTTCAAACATCTGTTCAAAAAGGCAATCATATTCAACTTTCTGCAAATAGAAATTTCCAACAGGGGTCGTCTCCTCTTCACATGGCTCAAAATAAAATTCTTCTTCTTCACTAACTGGTAGGAGACACATTTTGCATCTATGGGAAGATCTTCAATCTTCCTTCAATCTGTGAGCTTCTTTCTTTCCACAGGGGTGGAGGAAAGTGCTCTGATACAACTGTAATATCCTTGGGAGTATTCAACCAAGATATTATCTCTAACTTCAATTTTTTAATAAAATTCACTAGTTAAATTTTTGACAATTTTTCCGAACATAGCAAGAAGTAAGTGATGGGGACTGAGGCAAAATATGACGATGGTAGGATGAACATTCAATTCTGGAAAATTTATGGACTGAGGTGCAGTAGCAGGTCAGGATGTTAGATCAGAGATGTCCTATGCACCATGTACCAGAACCATTCACTTTTCAACATAGAGCAAATCTATGTTTACTTTGAGGCTTCCTCGACAGCTAGCATATGCATACTAGACAGGTGGGGATCATGGGAGTTAATGGAAGAGGTTATATCAGTAAAATAAGTGTTGTATATGTTCAGGAAAGTATTTGAACATACTTGGGAGAGTTTAGGAAGAATTGGGGTTCAAGAACTCACCCGGGATTGCTGAGCTAGTAATTTTATAAGCTTCCCAAACAGGGGTTAAAGCCTTCCAAATTCTCGAATTAGGGACTGATATGTGAATTATATTGAATGATTAACCTACTGAAACAGACGGGAGGTCAAATGGATGCTCTGAGTGCAATCTACAGTAAATTTAGCAAAACTAGTCTAGAAAAACCTCTCAATGAGCTAGTCTTGGAATTTAACTTAATAAATGACTTCCATTAACTAATTTCTCTGTTATGATATGTTATGCAGATATGATATAATATTAAGAACAATAATAAATAGAAATGGACATAACATAACTCTTCTTTTTATTTCAGTGGCTTCTTTCTCAAAACATAGTTCCTCACAGGCTATAAATTGCATTACATTGGTGGAGAAGATGAATAGAGAGAAGGATTTTTATAGTAGCTCTGTTCTGATGTAATGATTAGACCCTCTACAGATCAAAGGTCTGATTTGGTTGCTCCTACTGCTGCTAGACTTCACTGGTGCGCCCCCCTTCAACTAGTTATCTCCACCAGGGGAAACACCTCTAAATTTGGCTGAGCGAGCTGGAGCAATGAGAGAGGAATGAGAGTTCAGGTCTGAATTCGACCTCTTGACATGGAAGCCTCTGATATATGTTGATAACAACTTCTGGATCTCACTGGAGGTCCTGGGAAGTCTCCTCCATAACTATCTTCTTCTGCTAATGATCCTCTTCCAAAACTAGCTGCAATTCTTCTACACTGGTGGCCTCCTCTTCAATCTAACATTAATTCTTCAAGGCTGATATGACGGGATATTACTGGCTGTAATAATGGTTGTTGGACCGGCATAACACTCACAGGAAACTCATAGGGCCTTGGGGCACATCTCCCAAGAATAACTTATTGAGGCACATCACTCAACTAGAGGGCTCAGAGCTCTCATTCACAAATTCTAACAATGATCAAAAATTTTTGAATGAAGTTGGAAACCTTCTTAAATAGAATTCATGTTGATCTATTGAGCAAGTTACTTGGCTTGGTGACCTGTGAGAATAGGTCACCCATGAATGGACATACTTTCCTTGCTTTGCTTTGACTTTCCTTCTTCTTTTTCTTTTTTCTGACTTTCATTTTTTTCTGAACTTTCCTGCTTTTCATACTTTTTCGCTTTCTGGATTTATGCTGCTTTTCCTGAAATATTCCTCTTTTCTCATTTTTGGCAACATTTTTGGACTCTAGTGCTTATTTGACCTCTACTCCAAGTAATTCCTCCAACCTTATCCACTAATTCGAATTGGTGAGCCAATTTCTCCCTTTATTCAGCATAACAAATAAAATATTAATAAAAATATTACAACTCAGAATTAATCCACTTTAGCATTTAATCAATTAATTAATTCCCGTGGTATAATTGCCTCCAAAAATACCCCCTACTCCATTTTTGGCAACATATTCCACCTAGGTGCCCTCTTGGCCCACTTGCTCATTATCCATTAATTTTATTTATCAAAAGTACCTTTAATAAATAAATTTTTCAATTTGTGAGACTTAGGCTAAAATTAATTCTAAGCAAATAGAATTAATACAATTTAATTCCCTTAGGGGTTGATCTTGTCCCCTTTCACTTATGGTATTGGATGAGCCAAAATTGGGGACATGACATAACACCAATCTAATTGAATTCACATTAGCTATAAGACCATATAATGTACTTTTCAACTTTTTCACAAACAATGTTCCCTCTTTTCACAAAGCCTTCTAGCTGTTGCATATTCACTTCCTCTTCTAAAATAATATTCAAGAAAGCACTTTTGACGTCCATACAATAAATATCCCCTTTAAATGGGCTACCATGCTAACACCAATTTAATTGAATTCACAATAGCTATAAGTGCAAATGTTTAGTCATATCCAATACCTTCTTTCTATACAAAGCCTTTAGCAACTAACATTTCTTTACATTCGTCATTAGAAAGATCTGCTTTATACTTTATCTTGTAAACTCATTTGCAACCTACAATGTGTTTTCATTTAGCTAATTCAATAAGCTCCCAAGTCTTATTGATTTTTATCGAACTATATTCCTCCTACATTGTTTTCTCATGTGAGTTTAAAATTGTGGCCATCAAAGTAACATTTCCTTAATGCGAAATTGATTGTTGTGGTGTTCTTGGCTGCCAACCTTCTTCACTAGTCTAAAGTAGTTCTTGCGAGCCCTAATTGTTTTTAAATACCACTTCGATTTTTTCTTGAAAATTGGAGATGATTTGCTACTACTTGCTTTCACTAGCACTAACCTCCTCATCACTTGATGTTGGACTAGTCCTATCTTCATGTGTTTGCCTGCCTCTCTATTTGTTTGCAAACTCTATATTTTCATCTGATCCGATTCTTCTTGCTTATGATATCTATCAACGATGACACCATTGCTAACTATTATTTCTTTCTTTTCTAAACCATAAACACTAATGCCCTGGACTCTTCACTGTAACATCCAAAGATGAATTGTTTTCTTTTGTTTTCAATATTATACCTTTTGTCTTTAGGCACATGTTCACATGCATAACAACCAAAGATTCTGATATAATTTAATTGTGGTTTTCCTTCCACTCCATGCCTTCTCAAGTATAATGTTTCCTCATGGCCTTAGCAAGGCTTTGATTGAGATGTAGGTACATTGTTGTATAGACTATATCACAACAAAAGTTATTTAAGAATTTATTCTCCCTTGAACATGCTTTTAGCCATCTCCATAATGGTCGTATTTTTTCTCTCCGCAACATTTCTTTGTTGTGGAGTATATATGAAGAAGTGTGCCACCTGAAAAAAACCACAAGCTTTGTAATACTTGTAGAAATTAGATTTGTATTCTCTCGCATTATTTTCCCTGCGAACCTTAAACTTCTTCTCACTTTGCCTCTCAACCATAACTTTGAACTCCCTAAATATTTCAAGAGCATTTAACGTGTAGTTGAGAAAGTACACCCAAAATTTTCTTTAAAACTCATCGATAAATGCTATAAAGTGCATTGGACATATCAATGATAGAATTCTTGTAGGACCATGATGGTCACTATAAACGAATTCTAATTGCAAGCTTGTTGTCCATGTACCTTATTTGTCAATATATTCTCCATGTTGCTTGCCTAAATTGCAAGTTTCAAGAGCAGCTTTCTTCTGATGGATTGGAGGCAAACCATGCAACGTATCTTGTTTCTTCCAAAGTGCAACAGTTTGATAGTTCAGATGTCACTACCTTTGGTTTCAGAGTTTCCTTTTGGAGTTGTTCTCAACCACTGGCTCTTGTTGTAATGTTGTTGTAGTAGTAAGTATGCAGAGACCACCTGCCTTAATGCCTTTGCAACCACACAGCAGTGGTTTCTCTTGTCCTTTATGAGACATTTTTCTTCACCAAATTCAAGACTGAAATGTTTCTTTAGAATTTGGTTCACCAATGTCAATTTATTTTTAAGGCCTAGTGGATATAAATGTTAAATTTTTAACTCGTAGTTCGGATCTGCACTCCTTGTCTTTGCCTTCAGGCTGCAGCCACAAAACTGAAAGTCTACAAACCGCCTATCAAAATGTTAGATCTGCATCTACTAAAACAATATTCTGCAAATTCAAGAGTACAAACACTGCATTTTACAAACTAATTCAAAACAGCAGATAACTAGGAACATTTCTACATATATATGCAGTCTGGAAATTCAGGACAGCAAGCACAGTCTCCAACAGAATCTCACATTAATCTATTACTGAAGGAAATTACAACGGCAACTAATACATTGGCTGCAAGTACTTGCTATCACAGCGACACACTGATAAAAACAGTCTATTTTGCATGGACTAGTGAGCTAATGCGTCCCCCTCTCCTTTTATAGACTAAAAGAAATGGGGAAGTTACAATGGGCAATCACTAACCCATTAGTGCTCATTAATGAGAGAAGTCACTCTACTAATATCCACCTAACCACTGGGACTTGACAACCATCATAAATGCCTCATAAATGTCCCATGACCACACATTGATGTGTCCAACATCAAATGTAACCATAAACATTGAAGCACCCCACCACTTGCGCATTAAAGCACCCACCTAGGCAAGCATACCCATCATGGAAGAGAGTAACTCTGGCAAAACAAAAATGCTAAAGAGAGTTCATAAAACAAACCATAGTGGAAAAAATCGGCAAGGGTCCCGAATACAACTTATCGGCAAAAAAATCAGCAAACCATGGAAAACATTAAAAAATACAAAATATATTCATTTTTTTCAGAATTTTAAACATATCAAGCAACAACAACATTAGATAAACACATTGGCACATAAATATGGAGAAAGCACTGATATATATGATGTAGTGGATGCCAAATAAAAAATAATACATCAAAGTTTCAAAGATTGGAAACTTGGAAGTTTCAACACTGGTTGGAACATTGATCATTCCCCCCTCCTCTAGGCTCTAGGCTCCAGCCCTTGCCAACACATTGGCACATAAATATGGAGAAAGCACTGATATATATGATGTAGTGGATGCCAAATAAAAAATGATACATCAAAGTTTCAAAGATTGGAAACTTGGAAGTTTCAACACTGGTTGGAACATTGGTCATTCCCCCCTCCTTTGGGCTCTAGGCTCTAGCCCTTGCCTCTACCTCGAATCTTGAAGTTGATCCTTCAAGGACATTAGTCAATACCCTACAATTTTAATGAAACTTCCTAATCCAAGCGCTAAGATAAGGTAGAAAAAGCTTTCCATGCTTAATAAGTGATTTTGCTTGACTGAAGGGTATATTTTTATTAAGGTCATGACAGAGGAGTTCAATCAACTTCAACAATTAGGCATCAACACCACCAACATCAAGGTATGTACCTAGTTTGATGTGCTTGATTAAATTCCAATCCCTTACCATGGCATAAATGATAGAATCTAGTGGAAATGTTGCAATCTTGAAAACTATTAAGTCTGTTGAACTTGAATGGGATCTAAAAGTCTACTTTTTGCATATGAAGTCCGATGAGATTGGAACCACTCTCAAACATCCTGAAACAATTAATGGTAATGTTAAAAATTTAAGTAAAAGGATGGAAAATAAAAGATAAGGAGAATTATTGTTACTGTTACTGACTTCAATGTCTGATGTACTAGTCAAATTTTTTAACTCAATGGCGATTTTTTAGGAAAAATCGCGATGTCCGATTTTTGCGGCATAAAAAATCGGCAGGCTGAAAAAATCGCAATTTCTCAGGAAATCGGCGATGTTTTCCACTATGAAACAAACTACCCCCATGAAGACCAGCCTTGCAAGTGCACCCTCACTCTCTAGCTCTACCATCTTTGTTGTTGCTCCACCAAAACTTCGGAGCGACAAGCAAAATTCTAACACTCTGTTGCCAGAGGAATTGGTATTGAACTATGTTGCACAAGTTTTCGGAGTGGGGGTACATTGGGTACATGGGTACAGGGATCTGGTACAACTAGAAGCTTCACTCAAATTTGCAGGAAACGATTGTTGTGAGGAAAATAATATATATTAAAAAATAAAAATATATAAAAAACTTAAACCAAAAAACAAAAAAGGAAGAAATTTTAAATTATTTGGAATAGAAAACAAGTTATTAATTTCATAACTTAAACTATTTTAGCCAAAGTCTCTTGTAGTGTCATGAAATTCAGTCCTTTTAAATTTGTTGGCAACCTTAGGCCCGTGTTTTACATAATTGGGTTTGTGTGACCCAAAGTCAACATTTTACCAACAATGGATGACTCTATTGCCATGCTATGTTCTGTAAATTTGACATACAACTTCATCCCATTGTATGAGTTTGTAAAGTCAATTTGCATATCTATAGATTTACAAAGCACCAATAGTTTGAAAACCATGAGATTCAATCTTTTTCTAATTCCTTGTTCCAATTCATCTTTGTTATTCCTCCCAAGAGTGGTTAATAATTGGTGCCTCTACATTATTTTAGATGGTAACCACTGCTTATTTTCCATGTGAATAAACTTGATTGTTTCAACTAACATCAAATTTTCGAATTCTTTGGTATTTTGAGTTTGACGTTGTTTATGATCCTAAATTCCTATATCAATCAATAGGAATAATGCAAGCTAGCTATACACATTCTAGACGTGAATTAGAGTTGTTCAATATACTTAGTATTGGTGTAGAATGATCCATGTTTATTCATTTAAGCACACTGGCAGCATATATTTTGTGAGTGAACAGATCTAAAAAGCTAAGAGGCATGAATCCTTTTAATTTATATAACCTTGAAAATTTTAAAAATGACACGATTGACAGATTTAATTGATTTTTTTTTATTGTTGGTGATTGCTTGGCATGAAAAACAACAACCACTAAATTGATTTTTGGCGCATTTCTTATGACTTTGGGCCATAAATGGTCTGGAGCTTGTAGAAGCTCCATGCCTCTCTGCGGCAGAAAAACTAGGACGCGAGATCCATATTGAATAAGATATATATTATTGAATTGATAAGATAAAAGATGATACAATAAGATCGCCTTTATATAGGGCTTGATCCAACATTGTGAAGGGTTACACCCTTTCACCAATAACCTAATAATCTACTAATTAATAAATAATAATATTAAATAAATATTCATAGCATTGCCTTCCCCTTAGGAAAGCTTTGTCCTCAAAGCTTGAGTATTTTCCTAATGTCGTTCGTCATTCAGATTCAGTTTCGGTATTAGAATCAGACGTGATTTCTTGTGTAGATACTTGCACTTCCTTTCCATTGATGATTTTGCACTGTATTGTCTGATTTTTCCTACATTTATGGCCTGGGATCCAATCATCACCGCATCGACGACATATGTTTTTCTTCTTCTTTCTATTATCAGAGTAACTGTTAGATGGCTTTGATCTATTTTCCATTTCATAGGCATATGATTGAGGTTTGTGGCATTGATGGCCGGGTGACCACGTATCTTCACAGTACCTACATTGTGTCTCTTTTTCTTGTCGATGATGGTTGTCGCCTCTTGTTTTTATTCCTTCCAGTTTGCGTTCTGCGGCTTTTGCTTTATGTCTTGCTACCTCTACGTTAGGTATGTCGTGTAACTTTAACTCTCTTTGGAGGTATGGTTTAAGACCTCCTAAATAGGTTTCGAGTCTTTGCTTGTCAGACAACCCAAATACTCGTGTCGACAAGGATTCCCACTGGTGTGTGAATTCTTCAACACTTCCAACTTGTTGTAATCTCGTAAGTTTACTGAAAAACTCATCTTCCTTGATTCCTTGAAACCTATTAAAAAAATCATTTTTGAACAAGTTCCAGGTGTAGGAAAAATTGTCTCTCTTCCACCATAAGTACCAATTATAGGCGTACCCTTCCATATGCATTGATGCATATTTCACCTTCTCCTCGTCAGCTTGAATATTGTAAATGTCGAAGTATTCCTCTGCTTTGTTTAGCCAAGCAACGCATTGGTCTTCACTTCCATTGTATTTCGACAACTCTATTTTTGCCTTAGGTGGGTACACTATGTAAGGGTGATATTGATTCCCTCTTGCTTTATGTTTTGATGGTGGATCGGAACTACTGGATGACGTAAGTGACATATTTGAACTGCTTCGTTGTTGGCGGTGATTTTTATCTTTTTTATTCTCTACTATCTTACTGATAGCTTCTATTTGGCTGTTTAATCGTGCCTCCATATCTGGTAGTACTTTTGTTTCTATCTCTTGCTTAAGCGTCGCATTGTTAATCTTTATTTCTTTTTGCAATTCTTCTTGATTCTTGGCAAGTGCTTCCTGTGTGAAAATATGAAATGAGGCATCTAGCATGTCTGGACTACTGACTTGGTCTGTCTTAGGCGTTAGTCTTTGTAACATCTCCATTAATATATTATGGTTCTGCGTCAAGGTGCTCAAGTTCTGGGTTATGGTGTTTATGTTTTGAGTCATAACACTCATTTTGTCATCCAAGTCTTTTTGTTTTTCGTTTAGAGTGTCAAATTTTTCACTCAGCCTTCTTTCTAGTACCAGAACAACTTCATCTTTGATTTCTTTTTTAAGCACGGCATTGTTATTTTTCATCTCTTCCTTAAAATCTTCTTGAAACACTTTCTCAAGTTTGTCCATTCTGGAGTTTAGACCTTCGACGATTTTTAAATCTCTAATTTGATCTTTTTCTAATTTTTCTAGTCGGTCTCGTAACTCGGCCATTTTTCTTGACCGGGTGTGGGGAGGTGAATATTTGGAATCGATTTTGGTGTTTAGGATAAGAGTTTAGGAAAGGAATAAAATAATAATAAATATTATTAAATTATAATAATAATTTATTGTATATTAAAATAATAATACAATAATTATTATTTAAATTATAATAATTTTATTATGTATGAAAAAATATAATAATAAAAAATGTATTATTAATATTTTTGTGTTTTGAATGTATGCAGGTCTTGGGAATGGCGGGAAGTGATAGTGGGGAGGCGGCGGTGGAAGAATGCGGAGGGGAATGGAGAGAGCTTAGCGAGGGAGGAAATGGGGCAGGTGTGGCGTGGACGGTGTGCTGGAGTGGGCGTGGAGGGGTGTGCTGGGCGAGTAGGCGGGAGCGTGGATGCGTAGCAGCGGAAGGGAATATGCAAGCGCGTGGTGGGGTTGCCGTCGGTTGAGTGGGCAGAGGACAGGATGCGCAGCCGGGAGGGAGGGAGAGGAGGCAGCGTGGGGGTGGCTGGCGGGGGTGTTGCGGGAAGGAGTGGAAGACGCAGTGGAGGGAGCCGAAAGGAGAGCACGGGAAAGTGCAGAGGGAGTGTTGCGAGGGCGCGGAAGGGGGAGGGGCGTGCAGAAGTAGATTCGTGGAGGAGACGAGGAGTTAGCAGGCGGGCAGACGTGGAGTGTGGGGGATTGCGCAGAGGGCGTGAAGTGGAGGATGGAGGGCGGCGGATGGTGCAAGAGGAAGATGGGGGTGTGGACGGACGTTGCAGTAGGAAAGAGTGGAAAGGACGTGGGCTGGAAGGTGGTGTGGAGGGTGGAATGAGGAGCCGAATCCGAGCTCGCTGGAGGAGTTGAGGAGCCGAGTCCGAGCTCACTTGAGGAGGAGCGAGTCCGCTTTGAGTGTGAGCCGAATCCGAGCTCAGGTGGAGGAGCGTTCCGCTCTGATACCAAATGCGGCAGAAAAACTAGGACGCGAGATCCATATTGAATAAGATATATATTATTGAATTGATAAGATAAAAGATGATACAATAAGATCGCCTTTATATAGGGCTTGATCCAACATTGTGAAGGGTTACACCCTTTCACCAATAACCTAATAATCTACTAATTAATAAATAATAATATTAAATAAATATTCATAGCACTCTCAAGGAGCTTTTCGGAGCTCCTAAACAAATAGGTAGCTTCTACAAGCTCCTCCAAAAAAGGAAGCAACCAAAAAAAATCCCTAAAAAACTCTAAAAAAAACTCCCAAATAAGCTCCCAACAAAAGGGGAGTGTTTTGTACAACTCCCAAGCTCTCAAGAGTGAGGAAACACAGGTTCTCAACCTCCTGGGAGTGGTACCCATGCAACTATTGTATTGAACATCTATATGCTTGGAGCAACCATGAAACGCTAGATTCTTAGAGAACCCAATGCATCTTTGATTGTCACAATACATAATTGTTGACTCCAACATCTAATTGGTGATTCCTACTATCAACTTGTGAAGCCATGTAACCTTGCAATTAGTAGAAGAAGCTACCATGCACTTTTCCTTTGGTGAACTAATGCTATCATTGGCTACTTCCTATTGAACCAATATATCACACTTGACCCCAAGCTAAAACAAAACCCTTACATGCTCTTTCTAGCACCAGTGTTCCCTACCTAGAATGAATTCACAGAGGCTTGTAACATCAACTCTCCATCCCCAACATACCTCAACCCATAACGAATTGTGTGCTTTAAATATTGGAGAACATGCTTTGCAATAGTACAATGAATTTGCATCCACTAAACAATAAACTAGCTTAATGTATCCATTACAATGCAAATATTAGGTCAGTTATTCAACATATATATGATAACTTATCAATTGCTTGTACACCAAAAAATCCACTAAACTTGAATCTACATCCATCAGATTCAAAATCATGGGAGTAGTCAAGGGCTTGCAATCCAACATCTAGAAACACTTTAAAATATCTACTATGTTCCCTTGCCCAAGGAAGACTTCTCTCGCTCCCGACCACACCTCCAAACCTAGAAAATAGTACATAAGGTCAATGTCATTCATGTTAAATTCGAAGGCCAACTCCCCCTTGCACCATGCTATGAACTTCTCACTACTGTTGTAAGGTTCAGGCCATCCACATACATGACCAAACTAATGGATCAAATTTATCAAACAGATAGAAAGGTTAGGATCTACAACAATTTTGGTGAAGCCCAAATTCAACAAGTACTCATCAATCTATAAGTACCTAACACACGGTGCTTGCCTTAATCTATACAAGGCCTTCTTCAACTTCTATACAAATGGGTATCATGCAGCCGGAGCAAAGGTCACATCGTAGTCAACTCTCTCTTTGGGAGAACCCTTGTGCAACAAATGTGGCCTTGTACCTCTCTATACTTCCATTAGCCACATTATTCACCTCGTACAACCACTTGGAATATATCATTGATTTCCCCTTGGATCTCAACACAATCTACCAAACATCATGTTGCAAAATGGAGTGATACTCCTCTGTCGTGGCATCCCACAACCCCTACTTCGTATTTGCCTCCTCATTACAAGAAGGCTCTACGTCAATGATGGAAGACATCTATGCAACATCATTATGGAACTTCTTAGGGCAGATGACTTACACAAAAAGATGTCATTGGGGCTTCCACTTGCTCCTATGCAACCTATGATGTCTAAGTAAGCTGCCTAGGCTTCGAGGCTAAAGTGCATTGTAAAATAGAATATGTTCTTGTATTGGAAACTAATCTAAATCTATTTTTTCTCAAATTTGCAAATCAACATTTGGGACACCAAACTTTTATCCCTCCTCAACCTCCCCAAGAGATTCCTGAACTTAGAGATTCCTTGAAAAATAGAGTGATGCTCCTCTCTCATGGCATCCCACAACCCCTACTTCATGTTTTCCTACTCATTACTAGAAATCTCTACATCAATGATGAAAGACATCTATGCAATATCATTATGGGACTTCTTAGGGCTGATGACTTACACAAAACGATGGCATTGGAGATACCACTTGCTCTTATGCGTCCTATGATGTCTAAGTAAGCCGCCTAGGCTTCGAGGCTAAAGTGCATTGTAAAATAGGGTATGTTCTTGTATTGGAACATGATCTAAATCTATTTTTTTCTTAAATTTGCAAATCAACATTTGGGACAACAAACTTTTATCCCTCCTCACCTCCCCAAGAGGTTCCTAAACTTAGAGGTCTAGGCATCCTAATCAAACTTTACATCTCAACTCACTATTGTCTTCCAATGTGATGGAATGTAGACTCTCTAAGCCTTAGAGAAGTCACTATAACCAACAAATCCCCTTCAAGCTATAAGGTTCAAGATTAGATCTCTTCTCATCAAGAATATGAATGTACACAAGATGACCAAAAACACGAAAGTGAGATACACGTAGTTTCTCAACAGTAAAAGCTTATTTTGGTAGCTTGACCTTCAATATATTGTGAGGACATGTGTTCAAAATGTAGACAATTGTATTGCAAGCTTCTACCCAAAGAAACATGGAGTTGTATAAGGGCTAACTAAAACGCCCCCGACTCGCCGGAATCCGGTAGGGAAATTCTTACCAAAATCGCAATTTGGAGTGCTCAGATCGCAATTTCGGCAATCTGGGTAGTTTTAAAATTGGGCAATTAGTCTATAACGGGAAATCCCAATTGCAGAAATTACAAAATTGCGAAAATAGCAATTTCCAGCAAGAATTTTAACGGTTTTTATCCCAAAATCGCCGGAAAAGCAAGGTGTTTTGGTTGTCTTTTCTTCTACGCAAAGAAACATGGGCAGATCTAGATCATGAATCATAGCCTTGGTTGTCTCTATGTTGGATTTATATTTTATTCTTCCTCTATGCAACCTCATTTTGTTGAGGGTAGCAAGGTACTATCAACTCCCTCTTGATCCTTGCAAAAGGAACTCCTTAGAGGTGCACCCTCCTGCATTATTTGATTTCAAAACTTTAATCTTACTTATATAGTTCTCTACAAGAGCTTTAAACTTGGAAATTGTTACGCCCTCATATTACATGAGGTTCAACCCCTGATTTTCATCACGATCTATTGTGATTTTTATCACTTGACAGATATGGGGCATTTTATGGATGCACACACTTTCTCGGGCATTTCCCTCATGGCACGTTCAACCTCAACCAATTAGGGGTGCGCGATGTCTAGAGGAGAGTGGTTGACTACGCAAGCACTTGATTGTTGCACCTTGACCCTAGCAAGATCTTTAATTTTGATGTATTTTAGTGTTGGGGGTGTACTTAATACATCTGTTGATGAGGAGATAACTCTTTGCATGGCCCTTTTCTTATGTTGTGTTAGTGATCACATCATCAAGTGCTGAGACATTGTTAGTTATTGTTGGGGTAGTACATGATGCCTAGGTAGAGCACCCTAGCACTTGGACCTTATTTTACATATGGTTTACATATTGGGATTATTGATATTACTATCTAGAGGAATTTCTAGCATATGTGCCCCTTTTTATATGGTTTCAACCTGATTTATTGGCTCATTTGATATGATGTGGTATAGTTTGAGGCTCCTAGTGTGAGTGCCTTAGATTATTTATGTTACTTTATCATGACATGGTACACCCCTCAGTTATTTTGCTTGATTTCACACTTTATTTGATGGGGGATGATGTGGATTGTGGTCCCTAGTGGAGTACTCACTTTCCTATCACATATGTTGATATCACATATGTTGAGGCATTCACCACATTTGCCATTGTTTTATTATTGATGATGGAGCCATCCCCTCTTCCAAGGGATTTGTTGAGATGTTTCTGACTTGGTACATGGATTTATTGTTTGAGTTGGTTAGCATTTAACTCCTTGTTCTAGGGATGTGACCGTTTGCACACCTATTGAGGGGTTGTTACACATGGGAGGATATGTTGATGGAGGATTGAGGAGGACAACTTGGTCATTGAGCTATTTCCAACAAGCGATTACACTTATATTATTTTGGCCATGCACCTTGGAGGACCACTCATTATTTTACTCATATGGCACACATGTGGAGGTTTTGGTGGTTATATTGACCTATTCTAGCAAAGAAACCCTAGTTCTTGGCACATTCTTCATGGTATATTGATGAGACATTTCACCTTGATGAGCCACACATCCCTTTTGGATGACTTCTTGCACACTTATCAAGGATTTCTGGGAAGACCCACTATTGGGAGCCTTATTTTATTATTATGTTAGAGATCTCTTGGAGGATGTTCCATGAGAGACATTTCTTTATATTTTTTTGGAGCTTATGGAGATGGTCTTCCACCATTTTGAGGGAGTTGGAGCATTGACATGGTCTATTACTTATCTTGAGGAGGCATCCCACCACTTGGAGTTTCATGCTTGCAGATTTGTACATGTGGCATGGCCACCACATTTTTTATTACTTGTTTGAGGGATAGGAGTTGTCTATGCAATCCTATATTAGATCTAGCGTTTTTTATGGATATTATTATTTTATTATGGAGGTTTTAAGCCTAGAGCTTTATAAAAGCAAGGCTTATCCATTTGTAATGCATGTTGATGGTTTGAAGAGACACTTGACTTTTGGTTTTTGGCTTGTATCGAACATCTTTATGGCAATATATTGTTGGAGATTTCTCTCATCATGTGTGGCTATCCAACTTCACTCAATTGTGTGCATCCATAAAATCACCCTATCATCTTTTCAACCCCTGAAAGTATGTGCATCATATTACATGAGGTTCAACCCCTGATTTTCATCACGATCTATTGGTTTTTTATCACCCTACGATCTGAATTTTCTGCTATCCTAAAGTTCTCAAGTAGGGTGGCCAGTTGTTGGGAAAGGAGGCTTGAAACAGGTTACATCTTTTCATTTTTGTTGTTTTCATTTTCAGATTTAAAACATTGAAATTGGTCGTTAAAAGGAAATGTTTCATAGTGGTTTTAAATGTGAAAAAAAATCGTACTTTAATGGTTTAGAATTTGTTTAAGTGGGGTACCCCCCAAAGGACCCATATGAATGTAATTTCCAGCCATATTGAATCTGCTGTCATAGTGATTTCTGTATGTTATTACAGCAGCAATTAAATCCACCTATCGTCCATTTTCAGCCCTCATTGACCCTCTATGTCCTTTGGATCTTTGGAACTAGTCTTGATCTCATCAACTACCCAAAAAATCATTTTAATTAACATAATTAAAATCTGTTTTACTAAGATACCTTTCCACTTCACCTTGAGCTTTATAAATTTTCATCTTAGTAATCCTACCCTAGGGATACCCCCCTTGTGTCGGAGGAGAGCCGATCTAAAGAGAGACGAGGGTTGTCTGGTGACAATGGCACCCTATTGACTTACCTTTAACTTTGCACCCAATATTTGAGCTTCGTAACTTAAATGCAAGAATTATCGATAACAAAACCCATTGAAGACTTCATCCTTGGTCTTTATAAAATATATTTAGGTTTTTCTAAAGTCATCAATAAACGAAACATAATAAATGTTACCTATCAATGACGTTGATGGCATAGAGTCATGCACATCAAATTAATCGATCAAGAGTCCCTATTGATTTGTGCTCACTACTAAGGAAAGAAGTCTTGACATGCCTATCAAGTGCATAGCCCTAGCACACTCCTTTCTTCTTTATCTTTAAATTCATTAATCTTTGTACCATGTCCTTCAACAACATAACGCTCCATAGTGCAAGGAACCATAACTCTTGTGCCAAAGCTTGCACAGTTGGTCATTGTCATGCACTAGGGCTCCATATTTGATATAATCAACAAAAACCTGTAAAGGCCACCCTCTCGCATGCCTCTAGCTAAAACTCGACTAATATCGTGGCTGCAATCTCTGATAATAACTGGTTTATCATCACACTAAGCCATGCATCTAAGGTTTGTCATCACTAAAACTAAAAGCAAATTATTAGTTAAACCCGTTACCAACTATTTTGTACAATAGTTGAACTTCCATTGAGCCGCCAATGTTTGAACATGATCCATGTTCATTTCCAAAGTATCAGAAGTTCAATTTTCAGACTTCGCCAATTTTGGCTAGCCATTTTATTTTTGTTGTTGAATGACCATGTCCCATGGGGTTTTTTGTAAAAAGTGTGTCGGTAGGGGGTTTTGAGTGGCTCGGTTCCCTAAGACTTGACAATCAACTAAGGTATTCCAAGGAGTTTTTTCACTCAACGATTATGCGTTGCCTTTAGCTGAGTAATAATCGATGATTTTTTCTCCTGCTTCCTCCAAAGCTGGAATGCCCGATTTTGGCAGTTAGGCCTTAGGGGGTTATTATAGTCCAACAGTTAAATATGAACCTACTAGAAACTAATTGTATGTCCTATGGTCATTTCCTAGGTCCCTAGGTACTTTTAAAAATTCGTCCGAATTTATTTTACTGAACGCATTGGATTTTTTAATTTTTATTATTTTATTATTAAATTTTTCAATTTGTAATAATTAAGTGGTTTGCGGGTAGATTTAAATGATTGAAAACTTAATTCCTAAGCCAAAAAGTTAAAACCCAAACCCACTTATCTTAAGTTTCGGACATTTATTTGGCCTCATAATTAATATTTTCTCAAAAAATCAATAAATGAGAAATATTAATTAAAAAATTCAAAAAATATTAATTTGGAGATAATCCAAATCTCTAAAAAAAAAGGCCAAATTGAATAAAATAAAAGTCAAAATGACTTGGCAATCAGCATTGATGAAGATTCCAATCATCAACAACCACATTCAGTTAACAATCGGAGTGCTAGAGTCATCCTCTCCTTGGGGTTTGTGCCCTCCTTCCTCTCTCCCATGAATTTGTGATGTGGCAAATGGTTGTTGGATGGATGGAGATCACAATGTTGGAGTGAAGGCGCCTTGCCAATGTGGAGGCCACATCACCCAAGTTACACCTTCCAAGTGCTCAGTTAACTCATAATCAGAGCTTGGTGGTCTCTTCTCATTGGCTCATGCATTTGGTTTGGCTCTCTCTATGCCAATTTGAATTAGGTTTTTGGTGCCTTCTCTTTGTATAAATAAGAGGTCTTGCTACACCATTCAGGGTGGATCATTTGTGCAAGAAACCTCTGGTGATTTACTGTGTAATATTTTTGTCTTTTGTGCAACATTGAATAAGATTGAGACTTTGGAGGTCAACTTGGTGCATGCATGGTACATTATATCTTGTTGAGGTAATATTATTCAAGTTTTATGCATGCTTATCTATTTGAGATTGGATCTAGCTTAGAAGGTTTGTTATCAAGCACGTAGGGCAAATATTTGTAGGCTTCAAGTTATTTGTCTATGCTTAGTATTTAAAAAATCTTAGAGTAGCATGCTTTAGTCGGCTATAATACATGCTCTTTAATTTTTCTTTTTGTACTAACATACTAAGATCCAACTCTCTTGTTTAAGTGTGTGGCTAATAAGTTTCAGGTACATCTTGGAGTAAGGGATGAGCTAGGCATCTCCCCCTTCTTCAAACCTCAAAGACATCATTGGCCTTGAATGCTCAATGGCATCTACAAAGATTCTTCTTCATCCAACGATTTAAAAGTGCTTGGCTTCTTCTCATTTCCACCATCAAAAGCTCAAATCTCTCCTTGGTTACTACAAAACGGATCTCCAAATCTAAAGGTTTTTATCTCTTTGATTCGTTTTTTAAATAGTGCATTTGTTTTAAAAGTTCATATTTATAAATCTTGCACCTTTGTTGGCTAAGTAGATCAAAGTTTCACACTTTGATCTACTTTTGGGTCTAGATCTATTTTCATAAAGCCTAAATTATTAAGATCTAGGATCTAGTTTCAATTTCAAACTTGTAGATCCACTTTCTTTTCTACTTTTTTCATCTTTGTTTATTTTCCACTTTTCTTCTTTTGTGGCTTACAATCCTCATAGATCCATTTCCATTTGTTTATCTTTGATTTTCTCATCAAGAAGAGTGCCAAAAAACACTTAGGAAAGTGTCCAAAACACTTTGATTTTTTGCCTTAAAACATTCATTTTTAATTTGCATTGGAAAGCATGCCCTTTTTTCGGTCATTTAGCCCACTGTTTTTTGTTATTTTCCATGATTTTACAATTCTGGAAATTAGCTTAAAACAACAAAAATTCTTCAAAAAAATTTCATAATTTTTTTTAACTTTTTCTCAATTTTCGTGCCCATTTAAGCTTACTGTTTTTCACCGTTTTTTCCTGATTTTCAGTTCTAGAAATTAGCCCAAAACAATAAAAAAAAATTCCAAATTTTTTTCCATTTTTTTCAAGTTTTTTCTCGAAAAACATGCCATTTTTTGCCTTTTTTATTGTTGTTTTTTTTGCTGATTTTTACTTAATTACAGATCTGGAAATTAGCTTGAAAATCAAATTTGTTTCCAAATTTTCTCAAAAAACGTGCAAAATTTCATTGAAAAGAGTGCATTTTCCAATTATTTCAAGTGCTGATTTTTTTGCTTAAAATCACGGTTTTCGTCATTTTTCTCGTTTTTGGCATTTCTCTCTTAGATCCATTTATCTTTCCACTTTTGATCTTCTTACTTGAGTTTGATTTTGTTTGCCCATCTTTGGTCTTTTGCATCTTCTCTTTGAGTTTTTGCCTCTTTCACATCATAAGTCAAAATCTTGGTTTTTTACTAACACTCTAAATAGCGTTTGTTAAGAGCTCTTATCCACAAGTGAACAAGAAGACAAAACCACAAGTAAAGAGCCCAAAGGCTAGCAAACCAAACCAAAATAGCAAAAACCACCTATTTTGACAAAGTTAAAATACCAAAAATATTGTAAAAAGTCGAATAAAAGCAAGTGGGATAACGGCTCCCACACCCCCATTTCCCCCATTTGGGGGAAGCCTGTATCGTCCATTGTCTACTTTTTGTATTGTCTTTGCTTTATACATGCAAGTAGATTAGCCTTGAATTGCTAGATTAGCTTCATTTTTATATAATTGCTAGATTAGTTTCATCTTTGATAAATGCTAGGTTAGTCAAAATTATTTTGCTAGTCTTGTTTCCATACTTGTCAATTTTGATATAAACGGTTGAAAATCATAAGTAGATCAAAAGTGCTCTCTGTCGAAGAGTTGCTTTTGCTTTTATTTCAATAACCCCCATGCTCTCTCGAGTACGGTCTTTGACCTGAAAGAGATTCTTGGGTAGTTTAGATTTTACATTCAAGTACTTTAATTCCGTGCATCATAAATCTCTTGAATCTCGCCATAAGGCAGATCAAGAGTGCTCTCTATCGGAGAGTTTTCTATTTGATTCTCTTGTTTCAAACACATTTCCCCAAAATTGGAATTTATCATTTCTATATTACGTATGCTCTACCCTACCCTGGGATACAGAGAAACAGTATAGACTATTTAATTTTTCACATTTAATCCAATTTTAACCATAATAAAATCTATACTCCCATAACCAACGAAAATCCAGCGTTAATCGCAATACTCGAAAGTGGGCAAATTCTGCTTGGGATGCTGGATAATGTACCTTGACCTTGGGGGCACCGTTAGGCTACATCCTTGTTTGGTGTAGTGTTGAACACGCTTTCAGGGCTTGGGCAGCCAACATGTTTCCGTACGGAGCCACTTAGAGTATTTTCCGAACATATCTCTTGTACCTCGCGTATATCTTGGAGATTTCCTCAGCCATAATAATCAAGATCACCTTTAAAATTTACAAATAAATTTACCAAGAACAATTGCAAAACAGTTCTCAAGCACACCTGAACTCTTGTATCAAGCAACCCAAGCACTCAAGACATTTGACTCCATAAGGCACTGGTCCTTGACATCATTTATTTGCTTATTATCTATCTGAAGCATTTGTCTTGTTTTCCAAATTCATATATTATATTGTGGATGTCTTGTGTTTAATTTATCAAGTGGTTGTGCATCTTAATCTTTTGCAAGTGTATCTTTGGATTATATAAATTATTATTGTGAATAAAAAAAACTCCTAAACAACACTCATCCACATCATACCATCCAAAAACATTTAAAACACAAGAGCCTTAAAAACTCTTTGTAGGGTCTACCCCCCTTGGCTTCGTTAGGAGTTAGCCTAAACGGAGGAGCTGAGATCAGGTGAAAACACCTGTCTCTTTGCTTGCCCCCAAGGCCACACCTTTCCCACTTGGGAAACAACATTTTGAAAGATTTCTGCTGCTAGTGTGCATCTCGGCGGACAACAAAACCAAAAATATATAAAACATTATCAAGCTCAAGGATATCACCGAAAAGCATACGGCATGAGACAGATCCCATTCCTATAACTATATATGTAGCATCATCACCCAACTCAACTTGTATACCTTCCATTTGCCCTTTAAATCTATTGAAATCCTTCTTATTGAAGCTTACGTGTCTTGATGCTCCCCTATCCACATACCACCCTAAACTAGAAACAATGTTACTGGAAAGGCATGAAACCATGGAGAATGCCGTCCAAGCTTGAATGAAATCTCATCTAATGTTGAAGCTTCTACACTCCCCACAAACTGTTGTTGATGTTGTTGCTTTCTCGCCCCTTCTCCTTATCAAGACATTGAGAAGCATAATGGCCATTTTTGCCAGACTTGAAGCATTCTATGTGGATCAAGTTTTTATCACATTGGTTCGAGGAACTTGAAATCCTCCTTTCTATGATCCTTCATGGGTCCTACTTTCTTACCGCCTTTCCTCGTCTTCTAAATGAGGGAAAGGTTTTGACACTCCTTCACACTCACTACAACATAGTTTTAAAAATCGGAATCGGTCGAGGGTAAACTCGGACTCAAAATCAAAATCGGGCCGATTTGAATTTAATGACTCAGTTTACTCAAAAATACATTAAATATTTAAATTTTCAAGAAAAACAATATTTTCAATATTCTAACCATGTTTATGTTTATGTTTTAATGTTGAGAGGGTGTAATTGTTTAGGTGCAATGATATGGCATAGTTTCTCAAGTTGTCATTTTATTTATCGTCAAAAACCATTGTTTAAGGAGTGTTGCCCCCATATTTGCATGGGTGTCCTGTGCATGTGGATGGTAAGGAGGTATCCTTTTCATAATGATGAGCAGCGGTCAAGAAGGAATGAACTCAGCGGTTTTGGGCAATAAATCTTCACCTTGAAGCATTATGGGCATGCTACAGCCTTTGAGAGGCCATTCTGAGCACCCTAGGGGGGTCAGAACAGACCTGGTTATGCTCTCATAACAGCTGTAGGGACAGCTTGTTGAGGTCTGGTAGTATTCTGGGCATATAACAGTTTCCCACAGCCAAGAAGAAAGTATTTCGGAAGGTTGAATGGCATTACAGTCCATCTTAGGGCAGGTTTGAGTGTTTTCAAGTCCACGGACCCCACAGGCCGAAGATTAAAATGGGTGGATCTTAGGGCAGGTTTGAGTGTTTTCAAGTCCACGGACCCCACAGGCCGAAGATTAAAAAATCAGCCGATTTTTTACATTGATCAGCCAATCTGACTGGTTCGATACCAAACCAGTCAACCAAACCGATTTCCAGGACAATTCGGATCAGTTTGCTATCAACTCAGTGAATTGGCCGATTCCAAAACTGATTTTACTGATTTTTAAAACTAAGTTCCGAACTGCATGTCCTGCCTCACAATGGAGGGGCTCAAGGATAGAAGATGATGGCTTCCAAGGGATGATGGCTTCTGAGGAACCAGATTAGGAATATTACTTTTCCTATAATAGGATTGTCTACTAGAAAAGTTATGTTGTAATAAGAGAAAATTTGAAAGATAATCCATTTTTTAGCCCAATTAATTAAAATAAACTAGTGGGTATAGATCTACCAGTAACAAAGATCACAAAGGATTGCAATGTAACAGTTAAAAATTTGATCCTAGGCTCTCAGCACTGCACTCCGCATGCAAAATGCACAATTAAATGTGAAATTAACGACAAATAGAGTACAATTTCAGTTTTTCACTCAAAATATTATTGAAATATTGATTTCCTCCATTTTTCATATTGTCACCAGGGCAGAGTGCTTTCTTTTTGTTGCAACTCTGTAAATACCTTCAATTAGTCATTATGCATCTGTGATGATCATAACCCAAAATGCGCAAGATTAAAAGTATTTCGCAAGTTACAACCCAAAACAATCACAGACAAAATATCAAAAACTTAATTAATTAATTACTAAAACCAAACAAATTGGAAATTGGGGTAGCTAATCAGCTAAAATGAGATATGAGTGTTCAGATCAGATCTCTTTCCCCTTTTGGGGAGGTGATAATAGATGCATCCAAATGCAAAGTGTCAGTTGGGTTCAAAATTTTGATTACTGGAACCCTCCTAGTAATTATGCATGGAAACATTTGGATGAATGGCCAATCCACCGTGGATGAAGATCAAAAGATCTTATTGAAAGCCCTTGAAAAAACAATGATCACACCAAGTCAAAAAAAAAAAAATTTATGCTGGAACCCAAAGGGCCTACGCATGCATTTTAGCATAAAATCATCATGAAAGCCCTTAAAAACTGATCACGCCAAGTCATAAAGAAGATAGTTTATGCTGGAACCAATTCATGAACCAAGGCATCCATTTTAGCAAAAGATCATTATGAAAGCCCTTAAAAACTAATCACACCAAGTTTTTAACAAACCATGACCAGAAATGTTAAAATAAGAAAGTCCACCCATAAGGCACTAGATAACTCCTACAAAAATTGGACTCAGGAATTCCCCACTTTTCTGTAGTAACAATCAGAAGATAATAAGAGATGAACATCGTAAAAAGACTGATTTACATTAAAGGAATAAATAGTAGTGGAATTAATTCACTATACTCAGAGCAGATATGAATTAAAATCGAGGATGCTTCATAGGCACTGCAAACACATAGCTACCCACACGAATAAGGTATCACAAGGTTTATTAAACTTAATAGCTAACTAATGACCATCCTTCTTGGAGTTTCTGATGAACTGAAGGACAAAGATTTGATTTTGAAAGCTATACAAAACAAATAAGTCTGGCCAGCCAATAGCTGATGAGACAAGAAACATGCAATAAATTCATTAAATTTGGAAGAGTCACAAATTGAAAATCCCTGAAATTATCAGTAACACGTAGGGAAATCCCAACCTACAAATTGAACCTTGACATAGTTATACAAGTAGCAGGAGTCAGCCAACAACACTAGAGCTAGCATATATGACAATGTTTGCAAAGAGGGAATATACTCAACACATTCTAACTACTAGTGGCCAAAACAAGATGACAACTACACACCACAAAATAAGACAAAAAACATGCCAGAAATTCATTCGATTGTGGAGGAGTCACAACGTGAAAACCCCTTAAATTACGAATAACCTTTGTATCCTTGTGTTCTTATATAATTCGCAATAGAGGACAAACAATATTCAAGCCCTAGAAATAAAAAAAAAGTTTACCATTTCAATTAGGAATAACATAGCATTCCCAATAGAAGTGCAGTTTCTCAAATAAGTTATAACATTAAACTACAATTTTATTTATGATCAACTTACAACCTAATTGTATTCTGGTGCGTAGAAATTTGGCAATGTGCACAACTCACATTTATCATGGAACATGAAATTTCTGCAGGCTTTTCCACAGTTCCACGGACAACAACGAACTTTGTTGCAGAGTAGATAAAATTAGGCATATGCCCTCGGGGATCTCATTTAGTAGGACTAAAAGGATGACAGTTTCCTTAAGAAGATTTTTGCAGGATCGTCCATTTCACTGGTGGCTCTACTTAGCAATGAAAGCAACTCATTGCTGGATAGATGAAAATCATACCTGCTCATTGCTGGATAGGTGAAAATCATACCTGGTGTTGATAAAAACGGCCCTGGAAAGGTGAAAATCATACTTGGTGTTGATAAAAACAGCCCTGGATAGGTGAAAATCATACCTGGTGTTGATTAAATCTCATTTAGTAGGACTAAAAAGATAACAGATTCCTGAAGAAAATTTTGCAGGATCCTCCACTTCATTGGCGGCTTTACTTAGCAATGAAAGCAACTCATTGCTGGAGAGATGAAAATCATACCTGCTCATTGCTGGATAGATGAAAATTTTACCCGGTGCTGATAAAAACGGCCCTGAAGCATAGCGCTTACCTCTAAGTGGGTGTCCTTTAAGAGCTTTTTAACAACATCCTTCACCTCCTTCAAAGCAGCATCCTGTTTGTTGCATAACTGATTATACAGTTCTCGACTTATTTTCTCATCCCTTGTTTTCCTCTTGGCTTCTCCGTCTTTTTCTTGTTCTCCTTGGTCTTCTTCACTTCTGACTTTATATGTAGCTTCCTCATTTGCTTCAACATGATTCTTCTTCATCTTCTCCTGATTCTTCTTCATCTTCCCCTTGAAATTTAAATATGCATTTCTTGCCTCTATCTCGACATGCTTCTTCTTTCCTTTACCTGCCTCCGCATATTTACCATTTCTCACAATTCCTGAGACAATTTGATTCAGAGATTTCTTCTGTTCCTCTGCTAAAATTTCCTCACGCTGTTGCAGGGTTAGTTTCTTCTTCGATTCGGAGATTACATCCTCCCCTTGGTCTCTGCGGCGTTTCCTCCTATCACCAAAGATACCAAAGATACTCCTGTTGCTGAAAGCTGATGGGACCAGGGACCGCTGCTTCTGCTGCTGTCGTTTCATTTTCTGCGTTTTGGGTTGTGGAATCTGACAATCTAATAGGAGTTACTTCGCCAGGAGCAAGACTTGATACGGAGCTAGGGTTTGATACGAAATTGGACCCTCGCTTTCTTCCGAGGGGGAGGAGGAAGAGTAGTCTTCATATGTTGCATCATCAGTGTAAGCCATGGCTATGGCGATTGCAGCTCAAGATAAAAGAAGAGGAAAGGGAGGTTCTTTAGTTCTGCTCCACGAAAATTGAGAGTAAGGGTGTTTTGCTCTGTTCTGCTGGGAATGGGTGATGGGAGTTTCTGCTCTGTTATGCTGAAAATGAAACGCTCGTCCGATTCAAGAATGCTCAAGAAAATAGAAAAAGGAAAGAGCCACAGGGGTTTTTCAGCTCCGATTGAACGAAAGAGCAGCAATTGCTTGCTTTTTGAGGTTTTCTAACAGATGTTAGGTTATCAGGAGCCAAAACGGTGGCTTTCGGAATCCACCGTAATAACCACCCCGCCTATTAAAAAAAGCAAGCGTTTCAGGTCTAATTTAGTGAAATCCATATTTAGCCCTAAGCGTTTTAGGTCTAATTTAATTAAATCCATATTTAGTCTTGGCCTGAGCTAATTTTTAAAGTAAAGATTGGAATTAATGATATATACATAAAAGAGATGGACAAGTTAATTTGAGGATGTTTTTTAAATTTTAAATTTATGTAAATATCAAAAATTGTTTTCAGTTTATTTAAAGATTAAATTAATGAACATATTTATAACTAAAATAAATAAATTTATGAACATATTAATAAAAATAAAAAATATTGCAAACTTGTTATTCAAATAGTTGAATCAAAGTGTACATGGCTATAGAAATACGTTTGACCTAATATCGATGCAGCATTCATTTTAAAGATGTAGTTGAGAAAGCATAAAAAACAATGGATGGTTGTTGTATAACATAGCAACCACAAATACCCCAAGACAAAAAAACTACCAACAGTTCCAAACCGAGAAGAACAAATTAACAAACTAGAACATAGTAGACAAAATTCTGCTAGGAAATTTTAAATCAAGAAAAAATTAACCCAACAGAACCACCAACTAATTTGATCAAAATGCAACCGACAAAAATGCATATGTGCATTAGCCCGAAGAGCCAGTCCTGATGAACCATATGACGAAGAGACTTGTGACAAAAAACAGGGAGAGCTAGCATTCGGATCTTGATCGTCTTACTCAAAACAACCTGAAGAAGTTGGTTGCGATCTGTGAGTCCTCATGCCATAGTTGAACTTGAAAGATCCCCATTTCTTCTAGAAGTCCTCTTTTAGATAGAAGGTCTACCTCCGAGTTAAAACATTTGTAAACATGTGCGAATCGTAGGACCTAAAAGTTTTGTTGTAGGGATCTAATGCCCGCCAACCACCACTTGAGTTGTAGAACCTGGATGGAGGATTGGTCGAAGGCCCAGTCTATCATAACCATTAAATCTCCCACGGCTTGGAGTTCTAGGATTCCTAGAAGGTTTGCTAAAGAGAGCAGGCTGAATAAAGCTAGTGCCTCGCTCTTTATATTGGAGCCTGAGCCAATTCCCAACCAACCTTTGTAGAAGAAGAGGTCTTGAGTCTTAATGACCACCTTGACCCCTGCAACCGATCCACCTTGCTAAGATGCACCATCGAAGAAGCCAATTGGGATAGAGATTTCGAGGAGGGAGGTGGGATTCCTCTGGATCTGTAGGCCTCTCCATAGAGTGGTAAATTTTGCAATCTATAATGGTGTCAAGGATCACCTTTCGAGCATTGACTTATCTATCTTCAAACAAGACTGGGTTCATGTGTTTCCACAAATTCCAAGATAGTAAAAATGGTAGCTCAGCCCACTCCCGATTTACTATCAGCCAATCCCTGAGATTTTCTTTGAAGGGAAGCTCTTGCCAGGTTTTCGAACAATGGAGTAACCTCTTAGACAGTTGCCAGACCTACTTCATAAAAGAGCACTTGACAAACAAGTGGTCAATATTTTCTGCATCAACCTTGCAAAGCACACACCTATTAGGTCTGGATCTTCCCCTTTTGATGTAGTTATCCCATGTGAGTATTTTCTTTTCTAGGAGGAACCATCCAAAACACTTAACTTTTGTGGGCCATTTCCATTTCCAGATCTATCGATGCCACCATTTTGGTTGTTGCTCCTAGTTTGTACTAATCAAGGTATCATATGCTAACTTTGCCGAGAGTTGACCGTCCCTTTTGTTCCATGACCAAATGATAGTATCCATATTGGTTTTAAGGAAGAGTCATGTATGTTTTAGCTTGGAGGCGAACTCCTTCCATTCCTCCTCATGTATGTGTGATAAGCCTAATTCTAATCATGAATGCCACCAATGTAAATCCACTGTAGTAAGGTTGTTGTTGTATGCTTGCGCCAAGACCAAGATGCCTTTATTCCTGAGCTCCCGAACAAGCTGGGGGGAGAGAGGACCTGAGCAGCCAATGAAGGGGTCCTCCCCAAGGCGAATGTTCATTCCATTTCCTAGATTCCATATAATCCAGTCTTTGACTATCTGTGTCGCTTCAATCAAAGTTCTTCAAACAATAGACACGTCGAGAGAGACGTTGTTTGCTTGTCTGAACCATCCTTCCATTGTGGAGTTTTGTAAGTACTTCCTCTTCATTACCAAGCTCCACAACCCTTCATAGAATAGGCATCTGCAAAGGCTTTTAGCTACAAGTGTTTTCCCAAAAATGAAAAGGTTTTGTATACCCAAACCCCCGAGCTCCTTCGATGTAGACAAGCTTTCCCATTTAGCCAAGTGGGACGCTTTTTTTGTTTGTGGCCTGACCAAGGGAAATCAAAACATCTTTGTCGAAGTATGTTCATGATCGAGGAATGAATTTTGGTCAGGGAAAGCCAATAAACCAGGATGCTTTGGAGGATGGACTGCACTAATACCAAACGATCGCCCAAAGAAAGATATCTATAACACAAACTATCGATTCTCTTTCATTCTTCCTCGAGAGCAAAGCCAATCTGAGACTAAGTAGTTGTTCGGCTTTAAGAAGAAGCTCATATAATTAATCTCACTTTCCAAAGGTTGACAATTAAAAGGGAATAAGGCCTGCAACCGGTCCTTGAAGTCTTGTGAAACCCCTGATAAAAGAAACACCGACTTTTCATTGTTTACTCATACATGTGGCCTCGCAAAGGACTTGGAGGCATTCTTTCATCACCTGCAATTCCTGGAAATGTCCTCTACTGAAGAGTAAGACATCATCAACAAAGACTAGGAGGGAGATTTTAGTGTCTTCTACAATTTTTTACTCCATCGAGCTTTCCTTCGACCTCTGCTTTCCTCAACAACCTTCTCAAACCATCTGTTATAAGAAGAAAGAGAAAGGGGAGCATTGGACACAGCTGACGGAGGCCTCTTGTGCTCTTGAAGAACCGGGTGGGGCTACCATTAACTACAACAACAAAAGATGTTATAGATAAACATGCCACAATCTAATCAGTTAGGAGCATACCACATCCAATTTGGAGGAGGATGAGCCTTAAGTAGCTCTAATTTACCATGTCATAATCCTTCTCTAGGTCGAGTTTTAACATGACAACCTTTACCTTTTTGGTCTTAGTAGAGTGCATACTCTCTTGGGAAACCCCAACTGCATCTAGAATCTGCATGTTGCTTAGGAAGCCAAATTGATTTAGGGATATACAACGAGAGAGAACTGGCTTGATCTGGTTGGCAATTATCTTTGAAATAAGCTTATATATCAGATTGCAACAAGAAATAGGGTGAAAATCAGCAAAGGATTGAGGGCACGATACCTTTGGAACCATATCAAGAAAAGTGGAATTGAGTGTGCCTGAAATGTGACCTTTGGTTCTAGATTCTTCCACAACAGCTTTCAGGTCCCATTTTGTCAAAAAAAATTAGGAAAAGTTCGACCGACCACTCGTCGGGTCTCGAGATTTTATCCTTTGAGAAGCCTTCAAGAGCACACTTTATTTATGCTAAAGACACCTCCTCAAAGGGAAGAGAAGTTTCATCTTTAGTGAAAAACTGAGAGAATGTGCCTAAAACGTGCATTTGCACCCCAATGAAGTTTGAGCCTAGGTCTTTTAAGAGATCAGTAAAATGGGCCAACGCTCCATTCTCTAACTCTTCCTGAAAAGAGATGTGGTTTCCATCCGCGTCCGAGAGTTTCCATATGTTATTGTAAGTATGACGTTGTTCGACAAATTTGTGAAAAAGGTTTTTGGTCCCCTTGTGCACTCCATAAGGCCCTGCTCTTTAGGCGCCACGTTTCCTCCTCCAAACCAAGAATCTTTAGCTTCCTGCTTTCCAGTTCCGAAATAGATAACTTGTCCTGGTCGGTCAATATATGAGAAGGGCTAGTGGAGAACAATTGTGTGACTTTGAATTTGAGTTCCTCTAGCTCCTCCCTAATGTCCTTTTTCTTATTTTTCTTCCAAATGATTACAGCAGTTTTGAGCATTTGGAGCTTATAATGCAGAGTGTACAATGACGAGGGAAAAGCTATATGGAAGAGCGAGAGCCAACAGCTAGTCACTATATCCTTGAAATCCCCATCGGCCAGCCAACTATGGTTGAATTTGAAGGGGAAGTTTGGCTTACCCAATCCCACATCCAGTTGCAAGAAAATAGGGGAGTGGTCCGAGATTGTTGAGGAGAGAGTCCAAGATCGAAAACAGTCAAAAGTTTTGAAGAGTTGTTTTGACATAAGAAATATGTCAATGCGCTTTGCTAAACCTCCTTCTCCCAAGTGGTCACTCCTCCAATTCGGGCCTAGTCGAACAGGGACTATGTCAATGAGACCAGAGTCTTGTATCAAAGCCAACAAAAAGGGGATAAAGGGTCTATGCGGGATCTGTTCCCCAAAATCTCTCTTTCCGAAAGCATAAAGTTGAGATCTTCGGCTAAAATTAGACTCGAATCCTTTAATATATTTGATGCTTCTACTTCATTCCAAAAAACATCCATGTTAAGGTAGGGAGTGTAACAGTTAAGAACCTTCAGTGCTTATCTCAAGGTTTTTGTAGATCCTTCCAAGAGAATACTTGTTGCAGTATCATAAGGAGTAAATTTGAACACAAGGGGATTCTAGGCTGACAGGAGGTCGCCTGAACGACCTTCAACATTTATTGTGATGATGAACCACTTAGGGAAGAAAGTCAAGCAAATCTCTCGGGCCTTTGATTTTAGGAGCATTGTTTCCTGAAAACAAACTAGATCTGGATTATGGGCCTCCAAAAGTCTACGAAGGGCTAGTTGCTTGGGGCGCCCTCCCAACCCCCTGACGTTAAGGAACAATATTTTCATTTGGGCACCCGAGCGAGGGATTTTTGCGCTCTAAGTGCCCTAAATCCACCGTTAAAGCTTCCTTCGGGACCATTGGAAAGATAAAGCTAATTGTTGAGTGATTAAGTTGCCCTGTATACCATTCAATGGTTATGTGTAGTGGGATTACATTAAAAGCATTATAGATCCATCTTAAACACTGATCTATCAAGCACCTAGAAGGATCCAATTTTTTGAGGTGTAAGTGTAAAATATTTAAGATTAGAAAATTTACACCTCTGGAGATCTATGTTGGTTTTAATTTTTTTATTTTATAGGACCATGTGGATTTATTTTTAATTACTTTTCATTTTGTTATAATTTTTATTTTATGAGTTTACATGAATTTTTTTTATTTACTTTTTATTTTTGGAAACATAACATTATGTCGTGACAACATCTCCCGCACATTGGTTGTAGAGCACCTTGTTCCTCTTAGTGTCTAAATGATACTTTTAGGTGGTTCCTTCTTCTCATGTTTTTAGAACCTTTTTTACTCCTTTGCAAGGAATGTGATGGTGATTATGGTTAGTAATGGTGTATGCGATGTCATAGTTTTGACATAGTTTAGTGCATCTTTGGAAATTTTTATATGTAAATATATTTCATACAAGTAGTCATGTTTCAATTGTGATTTAGGGATCTCATTTATTTTCATTAAGATTGATATTGGTATTTGGGTTAAGACATGTTGTGTGAGTGGGTATGAAATGCATGTCGTTCATTTATTAGGATTATTGTTGGTAGTTGGATTTAGACAAGTTGTGTGGGTGCATGTGTGAAATAAAAATCAAATACATCTATCTTATGGTGTTTTGGAATTGCTTATAATCCTTCTCTCTTCCTTGTGTGTTGTCTCACATTGATTGCGCGTGTTGATTTGCAATACCTGATAAGTTTCAAAATACCAAGATCCTTATGCTAATGAGGACGACCACAAGAGCATGGTGTCTCCTACTAACATAATGGTTGGTTGGTTGTAGGGAGAGTATGGTTTCTTGCTTGCTCTTCCCCTCCTTTGTGGGATCGTGTTGTATAAGTGCATGTGCATGAAAAGAGAATCAAATACACCTATATTATGGTGTCCTGAAATTGTTTCCTCCTCTCCTCCTTGCATCTTATATCACATTGATTCTGATGGCTAGTCCACAACAGCATATAAGTTCTAGAATACCATGATCCTTATGCCAATGGGGGAAGTCATATTGGGGTGGTGACTCCTACTAACATAATGGCTAATTGGTTGTAGAGTGGGTATGAATTCTTTTTGTGGGGCCTTGTTGTGTGGGTGTATGTATGTAAAACAAGAGTCAGTTACACCCTTCTTGTGGCATCTTGAAATTGTTTCTACAACTATATAATCTCCTCTCTCATTTGTGTTATCCCACATTGATTGTGAGGATGATGGTTAGTATGTGATAGTTTATAAATTTCAAAATACCATGCTTCTTATGGCAATAGGGGCAACACAAGTGATTGGTTTCTCCTACTAACACAATGGTTGATTGGTTGTAACTTACAATTATGTCATATTACTATAGTCTCAAAATATTTTTTATTTTCTTAATTTGGAGATGCTTACCATATTAATGTAGCAATCCACTAACTTGGGGTGTTTCAATTGGTTGTTCCTTACCACCTAAGCACTTGATGTGCATTGTGTAGAGTATGACAACACAAACACTACAACAAATTTGACATTTAGGAGCGGTTGTCTTCCACCTCCAAAAGTCACTTTTGGGGGCGGTTTTGGCTTTGGAGGCAGTCTTTACAAAACTGCCCCTAATAGCACTGACACTAAAAGTTTTGACTTTTAGGGGCGGTTCTGGAAGAGATCAAAACCGCCCCTAAAAGTGACTTTTGGGGGCGGTTCTAAGCCTGTCACATACTCAAATTTTTGAGAATTATTATTTTATTTGCAAAATAATTTATGTTAAATTTAATTACAAAGTTTTGTAATTATGATCAGTTTTGATCATGGATGAATGTAATTACTGAATATTATTATTTAAATAAATTAACTAGGAGACAAACACCCAAGAGGACTGTTGAATGAGTGTTCACTGACCCACTAGGAGGAATGGTAGTTGTTGGAAGGTATGGGACAGATGGCAGCAAATTCACTTCACCACTAGCTGTTAGTTATGGGACAACAACCCCTAAAAATAGGGCATTATCCCCCAGGTGGAGGGAGTGAGCAGGTAGCTCATTTAATGACCTAGTAACAACTGAAAAGGCCTAGGCAGCCTATAAAGGAAAATTCGAATTGAGCAGGCAGCTCTTGATCAATATTTCTGCAAAATATTTTCCTCATGTGAATCAGGTGATCACAAGAGAGATTCGAATAGGGAGGTTAGTGGTGACTGTAATCTTAAGTCTGCATCATTGCTGATAAGAACTAGAGATGCTGGTGCAGATCTATTGGACTACTAACTATTGAGGATTCTGAAGTTATTTGCTACAGCAAGAAGAAGTCCCATTTCCCGAGTTTCTTCCTCCTAGTGGTTCAGTGAATAGGCTTGGGGGTCCTAAGACAGTATTTGACTGTTTTCAGGAATTGGTTGGGTGGAACAGTCTTCTTGGGCTGTTTGTTGCCCTACAGATTTTCTCAGTTTCTACAGATTTTCTACTTATTCTCAGTTAATAATTCTTTTCTGTTTTATTGGCATTTTCTGTTTTTCTGCTTCGAAAAGAATTCAATCCTAGATTTGTTTTAAGTTTGAATGTTTAAGTGTAATGTTGAAGTTGAATTGATAAACCAATATCTCTATTTTTCTACATGCTGTTTTGAAGCATCGTACTCTAGTAGAGATACGCAAATTAAAAATAGATTAGAAGATAGGCAAATGCCATTGATTCGAATAGATAGAACAGTGATTGAGTTTGTTTTCATCATTCTGCCCTATACTAAATAGTAATAGAATTTATTTTATAAAATCTAGAAGATCCTAAATTACTATGGTGATTCATAGATTGTGAGTATTATTCTTTCTCTGTATATATTTATATATTTATCAGTTTTCTACCTTATAGATAAATAATGGTAGAAAGATCTGTGTAATATTGTATGTATTATAAAGGTTTCAGAGTTTTCTGAAAAACAAACAATGCAAAATTTCTGTATAAATTGCATCACATTATTCTTATCATTATTATGTATAAAGGAGAAGATAGAAATCACATGTCTATATTTCATAACATAGCAGCGAAATAAATGATAGTGATTATCATAACAAGACTGTATATAACATTCATCATACAGTTCCCATATTGCTTATAGACACATTGATTTCATTATCTCTTTTAATGTTTCCAAGATTATTATCTAGATGTATTGAAAAACACATTAAACTATGTCGACAACTCTCATCTCATTCATCTATATCTTAAACCATGTACATTATGAATTGTTTTATTATTCAAAATAAAATTTGGATTATATCACACCTTAAGTTAGGTCTTTGTATTCCATATTATCGTACTACAAATAGAAATATTACTTTTTACACAGGTTTCAATTCAAGCCAAATCCTTTTACAATTCGTTTATCAAAAATTTGATCTCTATTTAAAAAAACACCAACGAGATTATGACCTGTTGTCATATCTGAAGACAAAGAGACTAATCAATTCAAGGTTATACTATACATAGTTATCACCTACAACATTGTTCACAAACCCTAGCTCGTAACATTACGATTTCAATCTACAGCTTTAAATTGTTCAATACAGACCCATTTGACACATAATATGGGTAAAGTTATCAGTTTGATATTTTGATTTTGCAAAATGAAAGACGTTTCAACACTTTATTCTACATACTCCTCATTGTCGACGCAAATCTTAAACCCTAACCTAGCTTGAAAACACATTAATAACCTACAACATTAAGTCGAATAAAATAAACGATTATACAGAATATTTAGCATACATTTGTTTTAGTGCCGAAAGGGAAAACAATGTTTACACAGAAAATGAGCCCTCGGCTCTACTCTCATAACTTAAACATAGGAAGTCGTGATTCTCAGAACGAGATTTTTCAACATGTTTTGCAAACAAATTACACAGGGGCTTTTTCCATTTTCCAACAGATTGAAAGAACCCCAATTCCTCGAGTATCGACGAGTTACAACTCCAGTCGGCAACATCGATTTTCAAAGAATAGAAACCAAGTATCATTTAATCAAACGAGAGTCTCGACAACAAGCAAAATATGTTTTTAAAACATAGCTTTGAATAAACAACCACGACGAGTCACGGCAGGACCTGCAACTCCATTCTTGAAACCCCATCAACCTCAGTTACAGAGCACCTACGAGGGTTTATGGGAAGACCCGGAGCTTACCGTTGGAAATCTTTCCAACTTTACCAAACCATCGCTCGAAACACACCATCATAACCTGCAACTGACACAGAAACGATGGCTTAGATGACTAATATATTCTCAAACTGAAAGATAAATTTACACCGAATGAAATTTTATTAGTTCATGGGAAACTTACATCGTTATAAGTACCAAAGCTTTCCACTTTAACCAGCTACAAGATGATCCCACACTGAAGTTGAGACGAGAAACCCTCGGTTCTTTTACACCAAGGCAAACCATGGACTCAAACTATAACGACGAGTTTCCAGAACTACCAACCATCAACAATACAAACTAAATCTACAATCTATCAAACGACGCTGTTGCAGAAGGAAGAGCAACTATAACCCTCTCAAGCTAGAGGTCTCGACGTCAAACCTCTTACAGGTCTAGGCTAAAAATTTGGTAGCCTGTCGGCCACAGACCGAAAACAATGGAGATAATAACCCTCATTTACCAAACTCATAAACTAAAACTTCGATCCTTTGCTAGGGTTTGATCCGACGAACGATATCAATGTTGATCAACGATCGAAGTTATTCCAACACAATATGCAATGGATCGAACAACCCTAACATTTAATGTACTATCATTTCACACGCAGGATAATTGCCACGTTGGATCACGTTGGATAGTATCCACTTCCAGCTCGGAGAAAATACCACTACAAAGTAGTCACGGCATTCACTAATACAACGATATTACACTACGTGCAGTGGCTTTGATCCTCGTCACCGAGAGTTATCATGCCAAGTCTTAAATGCAGATCGAAGGACGATATCCTGGTGGTTCAAAGATCGTATCACATTAATGAGCCAGCACCGTCAACCTGCCAATAGTTATTGCATGTCAGTGTTATAATTCCAACGTTACATTTCAACCCTGATACATGACATTATAACATTATGCTATGATAAGACGAATCACAAGTTTCGTATGGTTCTAAGTTATGTTTAATATCATAGGTATGGTATCGTTTGACCCACGACGATACACAAATCCATTAGATCAACCTTCCAATTGTTATTTAGTCCCAAGGTTCTATTTTTGTAGAATTAAATATTAATGTTAGAACTTAGATATTAGTTAATATGGTAACTATGGTCATATTATTGATATGGTTTTGTTTTATGCCATTCTTACTAATAGATACAAACCCTTGTAAGAGTTATATGTATCATTAGATCAACATAGTAAGGTTACGGTTAAAATAGTTCATACT
Organism: Larix kaempferi; assembly: GCA_027924585.1. Classification (NCBI taxonomy): domain Eukaryota; kingdom Viridiplantae; phylum Streptophyta; class Pinopsida; order Pinales; family Pinaceae; genus Larix; species Larix kaempferi. The sequence continues at coordinate 2,515,465 of BSBM01000506.1, forward strand.
TAGGAAATTATAATATCACCCTTGTAACTTTGGTTGGGATCATACAAACTTTGTTATCGAAGATACAAAAATAATCGGTTTGTATAGTAGGTTATTGATGGATCCAAATATATATATATATATATATATATATAATGGGAAGATTGACTAAAATGATATGAGTTCTTACCATATTCTTTCATGCAAACATTAAATGACCTTGCGACACATTTATTATATCAATGATGGAAAGATAATGATGACATATAACTAGCTAGTACAGTAACAAAACCATCAACAGAATGGCGTACATAGATGACATGATTTAAACATCATGGAGTTGTCAGACAAAGGCTTAAAACAGTAATTGTAGCATTGAAACCCATACCTTCTCACTTCTGAAGAGTCGCAACAGAAATTATAATATTCTATTTATTTATGACGCTGAAACCGAACTACATGTACTTCATTCTTACCTGTTGTCTGCACATAGGACATTCATTAAGCTTTAGCGTTGCAGCTAAGTAAGCTCCAGGGTACCTCGTAGGACACCCTTATGCAACGAATTCAAAATGTCAGTATCATTGCAAAAGAGAAAGTGTCGCATCGTGAAAGTGTCGCATCGTTTTCCCAATCTGTTTATTTCATTGTCGTCATAATCATGTTACTAGTTATGTGATAACAACTGTCATTATCTTACTGATGTTAAGACAGAAATTAAAGCATGTTTAGTACTAACAACTGTACAACTAATGCTTTCATAATCACAATATTTATTTCCGTAATTATTATTATCTTAATTAATGCTGTTATAAAAATTTTAAATTTTTATGAATTTTCGAGATGTTACATGTGGTATCAAAGCACAGATTCGAACTCTAGGCCTGAATGAGGTCCAAAACACGCAGCAGAAAATTGTACTACCTTGAAAATTTAATTATTATGTTATTCATAAATTATTTTCAGCTACAGGTATGGAGAACTCAGCTGAACATTTAAGCGATAGATTTAAGCCAAATAGTCACAATTCGGGACAGCATTATGTAACAGAAGGTCATGGTGAACTAAATAACAGTTCGACATAACTGTTGCGTGCTTTCCACGAATTAAAAGCATAAATCAAATCTGTGAGACAAGATAATGAAAGGATTCTGCAAGCACAAGAACAACTCAATCAAGTGTTGTTTGAACACAACCAAACAGAGGGACAAGAGAGAAACAATGAAGATATTTCCAAAGTTGAGGATATGCCTCACACTGATAAAAATCAGAACATAAAAATCAGTGAAGTAAAAGATAGCTCAACCTCATCAGGAGATGCTATTGAAGAACGCAAAAGGAAGCATAACTATACCAGTAACAGTAGTGAAGGAGATTCCAAACCAAGAAGGAAAAATCATAAGGAATATGAGCAGATTTATGGAGAATTCAAAAAGATAAGACCTCCAACTTTCAATGGAGAAACTGAGAAAGGCGAGACAGCTGAAGCTTGGCTGTCAGGGATGAAGAAATACTTCCAGATCTACAACTATTCAGAGTTCTTAAAGGCAAAAATGGCTATATATAACTTGACCGGAAAAGCTGATATTTGGTGGCAGAACATCAAACGAGTAAAAGGTATCAAAGATAAAGATGTAAGATGGAGTGCTTTTAAACGATATTTTAAGAAGAAGTATATATCTGAACAGTACTATGAAGAAAAATCTAAAGAGTTTTACGATCTGAAGTTAGGAGGTATGAATATGAAGGACATGAACAGTAAGTTTATGAACTTACTGAGATATGTACCTTACCTCATAGAAGAAAAACAAAAAATTCAAAGGTACTTGAGCTGTTTACCTTTCAGCATTAAAGACCGAATTGAGTACGACAATCCTAAAACATTGGAGGAGGTTATGAGGAAGGCAGTTTTCTGTTATGATACCAATCGGAAAAGAGAAGGAATGTCAAACTGGAAAAATCATAAGCCCAACAATTTTGAGCAGAAAAAGAAAAATTTCAGATTCAGTGGAAATTCCGGATTTCAAAGGGAAAATTCTCAGAATCGGAATTATCAAGGAAACAATTCCAGAAATAATTCACAACAGAATTCTATAGCGCCCAGAAATGCACCTAATACTGCCAAAACCAGTGAGCCAAAGACACATATTAAATGTTTTGAATGTCAAGGCCCCCATTACGCATCAAAATGTCCCTTAAGGAAGCAGAAGGCAAACAACATCAATTCTATACAGACCGAACCTACTGTTGGAGACGTAGCAAGGGAGATGCCAAGAATTAATGTAGCACTCGACAACAGGCAAGCAGATCATCAAATCTCCATGGTAGAGATTGAAGGTATGATACATGACCATCCTGTTACTATTTTAATTGACCCAGGTGCTAGTTTAAGTTATATATCACCAGATATTGTGGAAAGTCTTAAACTGAAAACTGAAAAGTTTAGTAAATCATGGCTAGTTAGACTAGCAACTGGAACAAAGAGGAAAGTATCAGATTTTATAGAAAACTGTGTGTTGTCCATGAATCATTTACAAACACAAATCAAGTTGAATATTCTACCTTTAGGTTCTTATGATATTATAGTTGGGATGGACTGGTTAGAAGCCCATCATGTCATCTTGGACTGTTATAGAAAAAGTTTTACATGCTTAAATGATGAAGGGAAAACTGTAGAAATAAAAGGCATTCCAAGGAAGGTAACCCTTAGACAGATTTCAACCATGCAAGTTAAGAGGGCAGTTAGGAAAGGATGCCAAATGTTTGCAGTAAACGTGGTAAACGATGAGTTTATGGATAAAGAGGACAAACTGAAATTAGAGGACATACCTGTCCTAAAGGATTTTAAAGATGTATTTCCTGAGGAGATTCCAGGATTACCACCCAAAAGATATTTAGATTTTACCATAGAGTTAATACCAGGAGCAGTACCAAATTCGAAAGCCCCATACAGAATGAACATACTGGAGTTAAATGAATTAAAATCACAGTTGAAGGAGCTTATTGACAAGAAGTATATTAGATCGAGTGTGTCTCCTTGGGGAGCACCTGTCATCTTTGTTAAAAAGAAAGACAGAACCTTAAGACTGTGCATAGATTATCGCTAGCTTAATAAGATGACAATCAAGAATAGGTATCCATTGCCCCACATAGATGATCTATTCGATCAGTTGCGTGGAGCAACAGTATTTTCAAAGATCGATCTGAGATCAGGGTATCATCAAGTAAGGGTTAAGGACAAAGATATTTTCAAAACAGCTTTCCGAACTCGGTATGGACATTACGAGTTCGTAGTCATGTCGTTTGGCTTGACTAATGCCCCGGTTGTATTTATGTGCTTGATGAATAATATTTTGCATAAATACTTAGACAAGTTTGTTGTTGTGTTTATAGAGGACATTTTAGTATACTCAAAAAGCAAAGAAGAGCATGATGAACATTTACGGATTATCTTACAAGTATTAAGAGATCATCAACTATACGCAAAATTTAGTAAGTGTGATTTCCACAAAGACAAAATTCAGTATCTAGGACACATAATTTTAGCAGAAGGAATCTCGGTTGACCCCGACAAGATAAGGGCCATTAATGACTGGCCGGTTCCTAAAGATGTGTCAGATGTAAGATCATTTATGGGCATTATGGGGTATTACAGAAAGTTTATAGAGAATTTTTCAAAAATTGCCAACCCCATAACTTCCTTGCAGAAGAAAGGGAAGAAATTTGTTTGGGATAAAAAATGTGCTAACAATTTTAAGAAATTAAAGGAACTATTGACGACAACACCTATTTTGAGGATAGCAGACCCCAACAAGGATTTTGTAGTTTGTACAGATGCATGCAATGACGGACTTGGTGGAGTCCTAACACAGGAAGGTCATGCGGTGGCATACGAATCTAGAAAGCTGAAAGTACATGAAAAGAATTGCTCTACCTATGATTTAGAGTTACTGGCAGTTATTCATGCCTTAAAAATGTGGCGTCACCACCTTATTAGCAGGAAATTTACTTTATTGATAGATAACATGGGTTTGAAATATTTATTGGATCAGACAAACCTGAATGCTAGACAAGCTAGATGGTTGACGTTCTTAAGTGAGTATGATTTTGAAATTCAGCATATTAAAGGGAAAGAGAACAAGGTTGCAGATGCCTTGAGTCGCATGGAAAAACTAAATTTCATTTTAGCAATCAGTACTTATTCAACTGATTTGGAAAATCAGATTCCGGAAAAAGGTGAAACAGATGAAGAATACAGAAAAATGAAGGAAAAGACAGCAAATAACAGTTCTGAAAATTGTATGATAGATTATAGAATGAAGGAAAATGGTTTATTATTGTTTAAAAATAGATTGTATGTACCAGATATACTAGAAATAAAATTTTTGATATTAAATGAGATGCATAAAAATCACTATTCTGGTCATCCAGGGTATCAAAAGACCATTACTATGCTAAGAAAAGAATACTATTGGCCCAGAATGAAGGACGAAGTAGCAGAATACATCGCAAAATGTTTGGACTGTCAGAAGGTGAAGGTTGAACACCAACATCTTGCTGGATTGTTGCAACCGTTACCAATACCAAGTTGGAAATGGGAAGTGATCAGCATAGATTTTATTACTGGATTGCCTAAAAATCAGAAACAACATGATTCAATCATGGTGGTAGTGGACAAACTCAGCAAGGCAGCACATTTCATACCCGTAAAGACTACGCATAAAGCTCCAGATATTGCAAAGATCTTTATGAAATAGATGTTTAGACTACATGGTATACCGAAGTTAATAATTTCAGATCATGACTCGAAGTTTACAGGTAACTTCTGGAGGTCACTGTTTAAAGGGTTGAACACAACTTTAAATTTTAGTATAGCATTTCATCCACAGACGGATGGACAGACAGAAAGGGTGAATCAAGTTCTAGAAGATTTATTAAGAATGTATGTGAAGGATTAGCCTGGTAAGTGGGAAGATTACTTGCACTTAGCAGAATTTGCTTATAATAATCACTATCATGCATCGGCTAGACTTAGTCATTTTGAAATTCTTTATGGTAGAAATGTAATACACCTGTTTCGTGGAATGATCCAGTAAATAGAGTTGTTTTAGGACCTGAATTATTGCAGGAGTTACAACTAATTGTGAAACAGGTGCAAGGACATTTAAAAGCTTCCCAAGATAGGCAGAAGAGTCAAGCAGATTCAAAGAGAACTCATAAAGAGATCCAGGTTGGTGAACATGTATTCCTCAAGGTAAGACCGAAAAAGAGTTCACTGAAATTTGGGAGCTGTGCCAAGTTGGCACCCAGGTATTGCGGTCCTTTTGAAATATTATCTAAGGTTGGAGCAGTGGCATACCAACTCTGGCTTTGCCACCTAAATTAAAAATACATAATGTTTTTCATATATCGTTTTAAAAGAAATATGTGCACAATACTACTCATGTTGTAAACTAGAATGATGTACAGGTGGGACAAGACGAAGATTTTTTGGTGGAACTGGATTGTATCCTCGGAAGGAGGGAAACTATTCTCCAGAATCATAGCATTGGGACAATGAAGGTGCAATGGAAGCACCTTAGCCCAGAAGAAGCAACCTGGGAGTTGGAGAGTAGTATGCGGGCAGCATACCCAACTCTGTTTCAGGAACACTCAAGGAGTGATTAGCCAACATCGAGGACGATGATGAGACTTAAGGGGGGGTGTATGTCACCTACCCAAATTTCTGAGAATTATTATTTTATTTGCAAAATACTTTATGTTAAATTTAATTACAAAGTTTTGTAATTATGATCAATTTTGATCATGGATGAATGTAATCACTGAATATTATTATTTAAATAAATTAATTAGGAGACAAACACCCAAGAGGACTGTTGAATGAGTGTTCACTGACCCACTAGGAGGAATGGTAGCTGTTGGAAGGTATGGGACAAATGGCAGCAAATTCACTTCATCACTAGTTGTTGGTTATGGGACAACAACCCCTAAAAATAGGGCATTATCCCCCAGGTGGAGGGAGTGAGCAGGCATCTCATTTAATGACCCAGTAACAACTGAAAAGGCCTAGGCAACCTATAAAGGCAAATTCGAATTGAGCAGGCAGCTCTTGATCAATATTTCTATAGAATATTTTCCTCATGTGAATCAGGTGATCACAAGAGAGATTCGAATAGGGAGGTTAGTGGTGACTGTAATCTTAAGTCTGCATCATTGTTGATAAGAACCAGAGATGCTAGTGCAGATCTATTGGACTGCTAACTATTGAGGATTCTAAAGTTATTTGCTACAGCAAGAAGAAGTCCCATTTCCTGAGTTTCTTCCTCCTGGTGGTTCAGTGAACAGGCTCGGGGGTCCTAAGACAGTATTTGACTGTTTTCAGGAATTGGTTGGGTGGAACAGTCTTCTTGGGCCATTTGTTGCCCTACATATTTTCTCAGGTTCTACAGATTTTCTACTTATTCTCAGTTAATAATTCTTTTCTGTTTTATTGGCATTTTTCTGTTTTTCTGCTTCGAAAAGAATTCGATCCTAGATTTGTTTTAAGTCTTAATGTTTAAGTGTAATGTTGAAGTTGAATTGATAAACCAATATCTCTATTTTTCCACATGCTGTTTTGAAGCATCGTACTCTAGTAGAGATACGCAAATTAAAAATAGATTAGAAGATAGGCAAATGCCATTGATTCGAATAGATAGAACAGTGATTGAGTTTGTTTTCATCATTCTGCCCTATACTAAACAGTAATAGAATTTATTTTATAAAATCTAGAAGATCCTAAATTACTATGGTGATTTATAAATTGTGAGTATTATTCTTTCTCTGTATATATTTATATATTTATCAGTTTTCTGCCTTATAGATAAATAATGGTAGAAAGATCTGTGTAATATCTATGTATGTATTATAAAGGTTTCAGAGTTTTTTGAAAAACAAACAATGCAAAATTTCTGTATAAATTGCATCACATTATTCTTATCATTATTATGTATAAAGGAGAAGATAGAAATCACATGTCTATATTTCATAACATAGCAGCAAAATAAATGATAGTGATTATCATAACAAGACTGTATATAACAATCATCATAGAGTTCCCATATTGCTTAAAGACACATTGATTTCATTATCTCTTTTAATGTTTACAATATTATTATCTAGCTGTATTGAAAAACACATTAAACTATGTCGACAGCTCTGATCTCATTCATTTATATCTTAAACCGTACACATTATGAATTGTTTTATTATTCAAAATAAAATTTGGATTCTATCACACCTTAAGTTAGGTCTCTGTATTCCATATTATCGTACTACAAATAGAAATATTACTTTTTACACAAGTTTCAATTCAAGCCAAATCCTTTTACAATTCGTTTATCAAAAATTTGATCTCTATTTAAACAAACACCAACGAGACTATGACCTGTTGTCATATCTGAAGACAAAGAGACTAATCGGTTCACGGTTATAATATACATAGTTATCACCTACAAGTTCACAAACCCTAGCTCGTAACATTACGATTTCAATCTACAGCTTTAAATTGTTCAATACAGACCCATTTGACACATAGTATGGGTAAAGTTATCGGTTTGATATTTTGATTTTGCAAAATGAAAGATGTTTGGACACTTTATTCTACAGACTCCTCATCGTCGACGCAAATCTTAAACCCTAACCTAGCTTGAAAACACATTAATAACCTATAGCATTATGTGGAATAACATAAATGATTATACATAATATTTAGCATACATTTTTTTTAGTGCCGAAAGGGAAAACATTGTTTACACAGAAAACGAGCCCTCGGCTCTACTCTCATAACTTAAACATAGGAAGACGTGATTCTCATAACGAGATTTTACAACATGTTTTGCAAACAAATTACACAGGTGATTTTTCCATTTTCCAACAGATTGAAAGAACCCAAAATCCTCGAGTATCGACGAGTTACAACTCCAGTCAGCAACATCGATTTTCAAATAATAGAAACCAAGTATCATTTAATCAAACGAGAGTCTAGACAACAAGCAAAATATGTTTTTAAAACATAGCTTTGAATAAACAACCACAACGAGTCATGGCAGGACCTGCAACTCCATTATTGAAACCCCATCAACCTCAGTTACAGAGCACCTATGAGGGTTTATGGGAAGACCCAGAGCTTACCGTTAGAAAGCTTGCCAACTTTACCAAACCATCGCTCGAAACACACCATCATAACCTGCAACTAACACAAAAACGATGGCTTAGACGACTAATATCTTCTCAAACTGAAAGATAAATTTACACCGAATGAAATTTTATTATTTCAGGGAAAACTTACATCGTTATAAGTACCAAAGATTTCCACTTTAACCAGCTATAGGATGATCCCACACTGAAGTTGAGACGAGAAACCCTCGATTCTTTTACACCAAGGCAAACCATGGACTCAAACTATAACGGGGAGTTTCCAGAACTACCAATCATCAACAATACAAACTAAATTTACAGTCTATCAAACGATGCTGTTGCAGAAGGAAGAGAAACTATAACCCTCTCAAGCCAGAGGTCTCGAGGTCGAACCTCTTACAGGTCTAGGCTAAAAATTTGGCAGCCTGTCGGCCACAGACCGAAAACAATGGAGATAATAACCCTCATTTACCAAACTCATAAACTAAAACTTCGATCCTTTGCTAGGGTTTGATCCGACGAATGATATCAATGTTGATCAACGATTGAAGTTATGCCAACACACTATGCAATGGATCGAACAACCCTAACATTTAATGTATTGTCATTTCACATGCAGGATAATTACCACATTGGATCACGTTGGATAGTATCCACTTCCAGCTCGGAGAAAATACCACTACAAAGTAGTCACGACATTCACTAATACAACGATATTACACTACGTGCAGTGGCTTTGATCCCCGTCACCGAGAGTTATCATGCCAAGTCTTAAATGCATATCGAAGGACGATATCCTGGTGGTTCAAAGATCGTATCACATTAATGAGCCAGCACCGTCAACCTGCCAATAGTTATTGCATGTCAGTGTTATAATTCCAACGTTACATTTCAACCCTGATACATGACATTATAACATTATGCTATGATAAGACGAATCATAAGTTTCGTATGGTTCTAAGTTATGTTTAATATCATAGGTATGGTATCGTTTGACCCAGGACGATACACAAATCCATTAGATCAACCTTCCAATTGTTATTTAGTCCGAAGGTTCTATTTTTGTAGAATTAAATATTAATGTTAGAACTTAGATATTAGTTAATATGGTAACTATGGTCATATTATTGATATGGTTTCGTTTTATTCCATTCTTACTAATAGATACAAACCCTTGTAAGAGTTATATGTATCATTAGATCAACATAGTAAGGTTACGGTTAAAATAGCTCATACTTAGGAAATTATAATATCACCCTTGTAACTTAGGTTGGGATCATACAAACTTTGTTATCGGAGATACAAAAATAATTAGTTTGTATAGTAGGTTATTGATGGATCCAATATATATATATATAATGGGAAGATTGACTAAAATGATATGAGTTCTTACCATATTCTTTCATGCAAACATTAAATGACCTTGCGATACATTATATTATATCAATGATAGAAATATAATGATGACATATAACTAGCTAGTACAGTAACAAAACCATCAGCAGAATGACGTACATAGATGACATGATTTAAACATCATGGAGTTGTCAGACAAAGGCTTAAAACAGTAATTGTAGCATTGAAACCCATACTTGCTCACTTCTGAAGAGTCGCAACAAAAATTATAATATTCTATTTATTTATGACGCTGAAACTTAACTACACGTACTTCATTCTTACCTATTGTCTGCACATAGGACATTCATTAAGCTTTAGCGTTGCAGCTAAGTAAGCTCCAGGGTACCTCGTAGGACACCCTTATGCAGCAAAGTCAAAATGTCAGTATCATTGCAAAAGAGAAAGTGTCGCCTCGTTTTTCCAATCTGTTTATTTCATTGTCGTCATAATCATGTTACTAGTTATGTGATAACAATTGTCATTATCTTACAGCTGTTAAGATAGAAATTAAAGCATGTTTAGTACTAACAACTGTACAACTAATGTTGTCATAATCGCAATATTTATTTCCGCAATTATTATTATCTTAATTAATGCTGTTATAAAAATTTTAAATTTTTATGAATTTTCGAGATGTTACAAACCCCGCCCCCCAAAAGTGACTTTTGGCGGTGGTTCTAACCCCCCCCCCCCAAAAGTGACTTTTGGGGGCGGTTCTAAACCCCCCCCAAAAGTCACTTTTAGAATTTTGTGGGCAGTTCGAAACCCCCCCCAAATGTCATTTTTTGACTTTAAGGGGCGGTTGTATTCCGCCTCCAAAAGTTACTTTTGGGGGCGGTTTTGGCTTTGGAGGCGGTCTTTACAAAACCGCCCCTTATAGCACCGACGCTAAAAGTTTTGACTTTTAGGGGCGATTCTGGAAGAAATCAAAACCGCCCCTAAAAGTGACTTTTGGCGGCAGTTCTAAACCCCCCCCAAAAGTGACTTTTTGGGGGCGGTTCTAAACCCACCCACCCCCCAACCCAAAAAAGTCACTTGTGGGGGTGATTTTAAACCCCCCCCCAAAAAGTCACTTTTGGACTTTTGGGGGCGGTCTAATCCCCCCCCCAAAAGTCACTTTTAAGGGCGGATATATACCCCCTCGTAGGCACCTATGAAGGCGGTTCAAACCCCCCCCTAAAACTCTTTACAAACCTTTGGGGGGGGTTATAAACCCCCCTCGTAGGTACCTACAGAGACGGTTCGAAACCCCCCCTAAAACGCTTTACAAACCTATGGGGGCGGTTATGAACCCCCCTCTTAGTGACATATGAAGTCAATTTAGAACCCCCCTCGTAGCCATAATAAATCATAATAAAATATATTTTATTTAAAACATCAATATTGCAATATCATTAGGGCACGAAGGAATCGAACCTTCAACCTCCTGCTTGTAAAGTAGGCACTCTACCATTGAGCTAGTACCCTTTAAGAATTGGGGAAATGGACAATATTAACACCAAGATTGCATCATTTGTAATTCTAAGCAAAGACTAATAATCCCAACATTGTTTCTGACTCGAGAGACCTAAGAAAGTAGTCTGGATGGCTCTGACCTTATAAGTTGGCTGAACTTGAAAGGTTTCATATGCAACATTGACTCAATAAAGAAAACAATAATACATAAACGTTTTGCAGGACAAAGTTGGCATTCAAGTTCATACACATACTCATGAAGTGAACATCTAACTAGAATTTCAAGTATTCATGGATAAGAACGAGCATCTTTTCTAGTGGTTGCTTGATGGATCCATGTAAGAGTATCCTTCTCTTAAAATTTATGTCAGTAGATCAATGGGTTCTACAATTATAACATATTTAGACCCAACTCAATCCAGTCTGGTGATATAAATAGCATTCAACTATAGGATGGAGAAATACAAAGATTAAAAATTGCATAGCACGGATAAATCTATAAGCTTTTCTAAGATAAACAACTCATAATAATGCATTTATAGATATAGAATACCTGCAACTGATCTAATCACGAATGAACACCACCATCACTCAAAAGGCCAATGAGATGAAGTGTGCCATTTTCAAAGGACTCCTTAATGTATTTAAACCCTTCTCCCTCGTATATTTTGCTAGAGGCAAGAGCATAATCCACTAATTTTGCTCTGCACCCAAAGTCAAAATCAAAGCTAATATGTTTCCCATTCTAAAAGATGTAGCACAAATACATAGTAGAAATATCCTTTCAATTACTATTTATACAATTATAAAGTACATCTTATACAAATATCATATGATATCACCCCAATTTGTAAGGTGGTCAATAAATTAACTATTACACAACCATGATTTCAACAAAATGTTAATGCTTACCAAATATTAATGTAGGGAAAAATACCCAATGTATAGGATTCTCATAAGTCACTCTGAATGCAGAAATGATCCACGTGCAAGATATTCCTTCTTCACTCTAATCCTTGATAGTTTTCATCAATAATTTTCCAAAAGTAAAAAAAACACAGTAAGAAAAAATAAAATGAGCTGCTTGTTTACCATACTAGAAAATAACATATATCAAGCATAGTAATTCATAGAGAATAGTAGAGTCGAATAAGGACTTTGTTCCTTCTTTGAAGGATCTGGAAAACAGAGTAAGAGTTTTATTTAATCCAGTTGAGTCATTTAGATGGATAGCTTAGCTTTAGCTTACAAAGCTTGATAGCTCGCATAAGCTTTTAGGTAGCTTAGTGGAGCTTAGTTAGCTCAAGGAAGGTTCGATCAAGAGGAAGAAGCTCAGAGTTTTGACTCTAGGAGCTTACACAGAGAGAGAGATAGAGGTCTCTGTTTGTAATGATCGATCCATTGTATTTAGGTTCAGATAAAGGACCATTGTGAAATAAGATCGTATGCCTGTATTTTTGGCTTAATTGAGTTTATTGATTGAGTTTGGAAGCAATTTCCCATTTGAATCATATCTTGCGACCACGTTGACTGAAGAAATGTCTTGAGTATTGACATTTACACATAGTAAGCCACTTTTAGCTGTGCATTGCAAGGCAGATCCACGACGTAGGAGAGATTGGTTAACGAGGTTACAAGTCGACGATGGTGATCAAGAGGTGAGTTGATCAACGGCTAAAGAGGATTTTCGCTGACTAAATAACGAGAAAGTTAAAGGCGAATCGGTTGCGAAGTTGGAAACTAATCGTTGCAAGGATGAAGAAGATCAACAGTTAAGAATGATCTTGTTGTAGATCAACGACGGAGAACTATTTCGCTGCGAGAACTAGCGTGATAGAATAAATTCCTGACTGGCACGATACTTTATAAAATCCGCCCTATAACAATTTAAGTCCACCGTTGATCTAGATTTTACGGTTGTTAGTCCATTTCGTTGATGAGCTAGCAAGCGAGTTAATTGCAGAAGCTGGGCACGAAATCTTTGTATAATCCAGTTCACCGACGGTAATCTTTGTGTAATCTTTATGGGTAGCTTATGTATGTAATCGAGATGGGGCATGCCGTGAACAATCTGGCTGTTTTGTTTCGGGATGGGTGGTTCTGTTTTGGGATGAATGTAAAGCTTGTCAGAACTGGGTAGGTGGTTTTTGGATATGTTATTCGGAATGTAATTAAGTGACTATGCAATAATACAATCCTTTTATTTACATAAAAAAAAGTGGAGAAATTTTGAAATATTCTACAAGTGCTTCAATTTCTCACCTTTCAGCAAAAAGGATGGATACAATTCATATATAGTTTGATATTAATGTCTTAACAGAAAAGGCATTTACCACCAATGGCCACAAACAACTAAAAAGTAGTTAACGGGATTGCTAACTACATTACGTAAAATTCTTTAATAGTGGTCAGGGCAGCTTCAGGAGACCTATAGGTGATACTCCCAATGCCTAAAAGGAAACCTATAGGTGATACTCCCAAATAATGTTGAAATTGTATTGATAATAAGGATCTATACCTCAAAGTTCAACTCAGATACCAATAACGTCAGATGATCTTGGCGTCCTCTATGCTTTACACAAATTAGTTGTTACACCATCAATCGGGTATACTTATGGTTGCGAAGACCTGCATATATCATGACAAAATGGTATTTTCATATAAGCGATTGATAGATATGTAAAAAAAAGGCATAACATATATGAAATTCTAAAAAAACGAAATGAAAATACCTGAATGTGCTTCTCTTGGTTTCAAAAATATCTTATTCTCTACTAAACAGATCCAACCACGTGGAGGTTGAAGCTCATATGGCCCCTCCCCCCCCTCACATCACTCTCAATTCCCCACACCCAATCTATCTACTGTAAAAATAAATGAAAGTTACATAACACAATAAAACAGATAAGATCCATGCATAAACAGTAGCAAAACAAAAAATATATGCATGAAAGATAAATCCAAGTAATAATCTAAGATATAAATTTTTACAGATACAACTTAAATGAGAACTGATAAATAAATCATGCATGCTACTTATTGAACAACATCCAACCATGTGCCTTCACAATCTTGTCGAACACAATCCATGCCACCATCACCTATAGCTTCATCCTCTTTGCATTTCATCCCTTCAAAATCTGCATACTCCAATTCATATCTATTACAATTTCTTGGTCCCTTTGGAAGGCATGTCAAAACTACACACCGGTCATTCTCTTCTGGATCTTGTACATAAAATACTTGTTTCACTTGTGATGCTAGAATAAATGGATCATCTTGCACTCTATCCTTACTCAAGCATCTCTTCAGATTCACCATGGTGAAACCAATTTCATCAACTTTCATTCCATTCTTCTTGTGTACATCTATCCAATCACATTTGAACAATGGATACTGCACCAAATAGTAGTCCAATAACATTATTTCTTGAATCACTCCATAATATGTTGTCGTTTGATGTATAGGGTTTTTATCCTTTGCACTTGATCTCATTAATGTTTGTGCATCTATGCACACACCACTATTTTGGGTGGCCCTGACATTTTCTATGCTTTTAACATGAAATCTACACCCATTGATTAAGTAGCCATCATACTTAGTTGCATATTTCCTTGGGCCCCGTGCCAACCATTTAAGGGTATCAACAATATTTTCTTTTCCTTCCACCTGTAAATTTTTAAATGTCGTTAGAAAACCATGCAATTTCAAAATATATTAAAAGAATCTCACCTTCATACATCATAATAGTCTTGATCAATGAAGTTCAAATAAATCTAATATGAAGAACATATCATTACCTGTTTTCTTAACCAATCACTAAATTGTTGGTTGTGGAGCTTTTGTAGTAAGACTTCATCTTTTTGGGCTTGGATGTTACTATTGGCAATTTCTGTCAAGTGCGTCCTATTTTCAAGTAATGTCAATAAACAATTTATGAAAAAATTGTGATATATTATAACAAAAAATGATTTCATAAGTATGTGCTTATTACTTACTCTATCCAAGGTTGAATTTCATTTATGTTGTTCAAGACCCATCTGTGGGCTTGTAACAAACTAGTTTTATCTAATTCAATAAAAGTTCCACTAGATAAGGCCTTCCCATATTGTCCAACCTCTCCTTCTTCATTGTCCCAAGATTCATTTCTACTAGGCATGCTTTCAATATATTCCATACCTTCAACATATCCAGCACAAAATTTTATGGATTCCTCCATAGTGTAGTTTTCAGCTATGCAGCCTTCGGGCCTATTCTTATTTTTCACATAACTTTTGAAAGCTTTCATGTTCCTAGAAAAAAACACACAATTTGTAGTGAAATCAAAAGTATGAATAAAGAGTTGCTAGTAATGTATTATTATTATATGCACACAAAATGTTGGAATTTATGTGGATTTACACTTAATAAAATTTCATTGACCTTTCAAAAGGGTACATCCATCAATATACAACTGGTCCACAATAACGTAGCTCTCACACCAAGTGTACAATCGAATGTATCATTATATCAAATAATGAAGGGGGAAAATATTTTTCAAGTAAGCACAAAGTTTCCACAACATCATCTTGTAAGTTATCAAGATCTGTTGGATCCACCATTTTTGCACAAATTCACCTATAAATGAAGCAAAGCCTACAAATAGTGTTTCAAATTGCTTTTGGTAGCACATGGCGCAATGCTACTGGAAGGATTTGTTGCATGAGAACATGGCAATCATGTGCTTTCATACTATGAAGCTTGAGATATTTCATAGATACATGATTTCTAGGGTTTGAACTATATCCATCTGGAACTTTTAACGTGAACAAAATACCACAAAGAATCTCTTTCTCCTTTTTTGAAAGAGTGTGTGGTGCGGGTGGAAGAAATATTTTTTTTCCTTTTTGTTGTGGCCACAGTGACCTCCTTATACCCAATTGTTGTAAGTCATCACGAGAATTTTTCCCATCCTTTGATTTATCTTTTATATCCAGAAGGGTTCCAAAAATACTTTTGCATGCATTTTTTTCTATGTGCATTAAATCTAAAATGTGACGCACTAGGAGTTTCTGCATCCAACCGTATAAAAAATCAATGAATTATAACATCAAAGAAAAACTAAACAATATATTCATATTAAACACATTGAAATCCTTCAAGCATCGTACATTTTAGGCCTTAAGTTAATGTGTGCACATACCTCCCAATATGGTAAATTGAATAGAATTGACCTTTTCTTCCACACGACAGTCTTGGAATTTTCACCTTTTTTAAAATTTCTCTTTATTTTTGTACTTTTAGTCTTTCCCCATTTCTCTTCCCTTCCTTCTGTTTCTGTAAAAATATCTGACACTTGTACAGTTGTAGGTGCAATGAGATGCTCAGACTTCCCATAAATGGTCCTTTTTGTGAACGATACTTATGATTTATTGGAAGATATCTCCTATGTCCCATGTACACACACTTCCTACTACATTTGAGATACATTGAATCTGTGTTCCTTCCACATATAGGGCATGCGCAAAACCCTTTAGTCGTGCAACCAACCATATTTCCATAAGTAGGAAAGTCATGGATTACCCACATCAATATAGCCTTCATATTAAAGAATGTCCTTGAATGAGCATCGCATGTCCTTGCCCCTACATCCCATGTTAGTTTTAGTTCATTTACCAATGGTTCCAAATAAACATCTATGTCATTTCCCGGTTGCTTGGGACCAGGTATTAACAATGACAACAAACAAAACCTCATTTTCATGCATAACCATGGCAGAAGGTTATATGTGACTAGTACTACTGGCCATACACTGTGACTACTACTCAAGTTTCCAAAAGGATTAAATCCATCCACTGCCATTGTAAGTCGTACACTGCGAGGATCGTTGGAAAAATCAGGCCATTTAGAATCTATAGTTTTCCATGCTGGGCTATCAACTGGGTGGCGCATTATTCCATCCTTACTTGCATTCTCATGATGCCACCTCATTTTCTGTGAAATATATGTAGAGCTGTAACAAAAACATAAAGAATCATATATACATTGCAATACTTAGTAGATTAAAGATGATTATTTTTTAGTAGGTTGGTAGTACATGAAAGTGAATGATATAATGGAATTATAAGAGTTCAAAATCATACATGTACATTCTCTTCAACCTCGGCACTATAGGGAAATACCTCAGCACTTTGGTCGATAAAGAATCATATATACATTGCAATACTTAGTAGATTAAAGAAGATGATTTTTTAGTAGGTTGGTAGTACATGAAGGTGTATGATATAATGGAATTATAAGAGTTCAAAATCATACATGTACATTCTCTTCAACCTCGGCACTATAGGTAAATACCTCAGCACTTTGGTTGGGACACCTGTACACACCTTTTCAGAACGAGCATCAACCTTCCATCTTGATTCGCCACATGTTGGGCATTCATTTATTTTTTCATATTTTCCCCAATATAAAATGCAATCATTGTGGCATGCATGTATTGTTAAATTTTCAGAATTTACTTCAATATGATCTAGGATCTTAACTGAGAGAACAACATGTACATCATATCTACAGCATATCAATCATGGAGACTATAATGCAAGCACACAAGAGACACAAAGATATACTTGGGGAAAACCATAAAGGTGAAAAACCCCAATAACTTCCTCAGAGATAGATAGAGCAATGATACAACCAACCAATAGAGATAGCCATAACCTAGCAGCAATCCTCCTCCTCCATAAGTGCGCCTCTCCTCCTTGAGAGCATGTGTGAGAAGTGAGTGAGTAAATAGAGTGCCTCCCGCACTCTATTTATACTTGACTTGACTTTCCTTTTTACCTAACTCATGTCGGCTCGAACTTAACCACATAACATAATGCTGAGTGGGCCGACCCCCAATAGGGTGGTCTAATAACCCTTTGACCCACATGGCCGACCCCCAATAGGGTGGTCTAATAACCCTTTGACCCACATGACTTATACAGGGCCGACCCCAAACAAGGTGGTCTAATAACCCATCAAGTATAAGTTACGACACTTACAATATAAATGACGACACTTCCTTATAGAGGAATAATACCATCTCTATAGGAATACAATATACATATATGTGAAATACATTCCGAAGTTACATATACATCAACACTCCCTCTTAACTAGGAAGGTATTTCTCAGCACAGTTCTTCTAGCACAAGTCATCTTCTCTGGATCATCGTCACTGGATAATCGTCATCGAGTCATCATCATCGTCACTGCTGCTGCTATCTCAATCAATCTCTGAATCTACTCGTCATAGGAAGTTCTACAGAGCCAGTCCTTTTTCATACTGGATGTAGGCCCACCACCTGCAGGTCTTCGTCATCACTGGCCATACTGTGGAATCCTCAGGACTTATTACGTGCGTCACAAAACCTCGAAAGAGCATCCCAGGATGTTACGGGTACACAACTCCGACCTGTAGGATCTCCCAGGGCGCTATTACATGTGACCCCACCACAAAACCTCGCAAGAGCATCTCAGGATGTTACGGGTACACAACTCCGACCTGAAATCTCCCAGGGCACAAATTACATGTGGTCCACCACAAAACCTCGCAAGAGCATCTCAGGATGTTACGGGTACACAACTCCGACCTGAAATCTCCCAGGGCAACGAATTACATGTGGTCATGGCAAAACCTCGCAAGAGCATCCCAGGACTGATTACGGGCACACAGCCCAACCTATCGGATCTCCCAGGGAAACAAATTACATGCCATAGGACAAAACCTCGCAAGAGCATCTGCCAGATATCCCAGGGTGCTATTATATGCCATAGGCAAAACCTCGAAAGACTATCTGCAGATCTCCCAGGGCAACGAATTACATGTCCTCCCAGAGCAAAACCTCGAAAGAGCATTTGCCAGATGTCCCAGGGCACCGAATTACATGCCATAGGCAAAACCTCGAAAGACCATCTGCAAATCTCCCAGGGCAACGAATTACATGCTCATCTGCACAACCTGATCCACGGCCATAGAGTATCAACCTGATACTCACCATACATCATCCTGATGTATCCATGATCATCCTGATCATCATCACTGCAACGTCCTGCTGCATGTCATCTGGAGCAACATCCTGAAGCTCGTCATCTATGATCATCCTGATCATCACTGCAACATCCTGCTGCATGATCCACCTGATCATCAATGCATCTACCTGATGCATACCAAGTATCATACATGATCCTCCTGATCATCAATGTATCCACCTGATACAAATACATGATACATATCATCATACATGATCCTCCTGATCATCAATGCATCTACCTGATGCATACCAAGTATCATACATGATCCTCCTGATCATCAATGTATCCACCTGATACAAATACATGATACATATCATCATACATGATCCTCCTGATCATCAATGCATCTACCTGATGCATACCAAGTATCTACCTGATACATATCATCATACATGATCCTCCTGATCATCAATGTATCCACCTGATACAAATACAAATACATGATACATATCACCATACATGATCCACCTGATCATACAATGTATCCACCTGATACATATACAGATACATGGTCCAAGCATCCAACATGATGCATACATACATACATAAAATGATCCAACTGATCATATCCAAGCAGAAACCAGAACATCATCCTGATGCTCATCATCCAGCGCTTACATCCACAGCCATGTGAAGGATCCTCCTTCCAACATGCTTGGAATGGCTTCAGCAAATGTGTCCATCACTTCTTCCTCGAAGTATCCTTGATCTGAAGCACGCCAAGCCTCTCTCTGAAGTACTCGAACTTCACCCTGGCTAGTGGCTTCATCAGCACATCTGCAATCTGCTCGTCCGTCGCAACATACAGGAGCTTCACAGCTCCTCTCTGCACCATATCCCTGATATAGTGATATTTGATCTCTATGTGTTTCGACCTGTCATGAAACACTGGGTTCTCGGACAGCTTCACACAACTCTGGTTATCACAGAAGATACCAGTAGCCTCCAACGGGAGATCAAATAACTCAGACAGTAGCTTCCGTAGCCATACTGCCTCACAACTAGCTGAACAGGCTGCAACATACTCTGCCTCAGCTGTACTCAGTGCTACGCAGGACTGCTTCCTGCTAAACCAAGAGATCACACCTGATCCCATACTGAAGCAGCACCCAGATGTGCTCTTCCTGTCTGCAGCACTGCCAGCCCAATCTGAATCAACATAACCTTCCAGGTTAAACTTTTGATTTGCCTCATACCTGAGCCCATAATCCACTGTACCCTTCAGGTACCTCAGAACATGCTTTACAGTAACCAGGTGAACACTTCTCGGATCCGTCAGGAACTGGCTCAATGTGTTCACAGCAAAGCAAATGTCTGGTCTCGTGTTCGTCAGGTACATCAAGGACCCAATCATCTGACGATACATAGAGACATCAACTGACTCAGATGAAGCATCACATAGAAGCTTCAGATTCGATGCCATAGGTGTGGCCATGGCCTTGCAATCCATCATCCCAAACCTCTTTGGGATCTCTACTGCATACTTCCCTTGTCCAAGGAAGATTCTATCTGCACTTTGCCACACCTCCATGCCAAAAACAAATAGTGCATCATCCCCAAGTTATTCATCTCGAACTCGGTAGTAAGCTTCCGCTGCGTGTCGGCAATCAATCTATCTTCACCATACCAAGTTCTGGGAGCTTGCTTCAAGCCATACAAGGCTTTCTTCAATCTGCATACATATGACTCCCTGTCAGGTCTTGGGACTGCATCCCAAACATCTTCTTCATGATCTACGGATCATGGCATTCCATTTCTTCATCCCAGATCCTGGGAACTTCAATATCTTCAATAGATATATTTGTTGCTGGAACAAATGTTGTAGTTCTTCTTTTGTAGGAGATGGCATACGATCTTTCCTACAAAACAAGTTAAATTGCATGATTAGAAAACATCTCATAGTTTTCAGAACAAATTCTTACACATAAAGAAATATGCCATACAGTCATGCAATTATCTTAGCCAATGCTTCAATACAACATTTATCCAAATTCCGTAACTTTCTAGATGCCTTCCAATCTCTACCAGAACATTGTTAAGAGTGTGCACAACTCCCAACATGTCAGCAAAGAGGTTTCATTCTAGATAAGTAGCAATGGAATGTTGTACAGTGCCATAGGCCACTTACCCATGCATATTAGGAGTATACTGTTCATCAATGCAATTATTCTAATATGCATAATACACAACCTAATTCTAGGAACATCAGTATATACATTATTGAACAGTATTATTTAAGAAATTCAAATACTTATCTTTGTTTGTTCGTTGGGTGGACTCCCTCTGAGTCTTTGCTTCCTTGCAGGAGCTGCTGGAGTCCTAATATGAAGTAGCTTCTTCTACACCTTTCTGTTGTGGAGAGATGGTCAACTCCCTCTGAATATCTGCATCCTTGCATAAACCACTGGAGTGTACTCCCTCTTGATCTTTGCTTCCTAGATTACCTGTTCTTGAACTCATATTCATCCTTGGTTTCTATGCATGCTTATTAGTATCATGATTGTGTTATCCTTGTGATCTCATATAAAATCATACATTCATTAGTATACTATTAAAACACAATAATCTCAAGCATGTATAGTCATGATCATTTCAAACAGAAAATAATAAGCATTAGCATTTTATGTAGGATTCTTATGGTTAGTCAAATCATAAGAAACATAACATGTCTAAGCCTGTAATTATTCAAACCTATGACTCTTCAGGTTAGTTGAATCATCAATCAAGATAAGAGACATAATATGCATAAAACCTGTGATTATTCAAACCTATACCATCATGATTCTTCTGGTTAGTCATATCATCAATTATGGTAAGAAACATAATATGCATACAATCATGATTATTCAAACCTATGACTTCATGAATAATCATTATCAACAACACAACAGTATAAGATCCTAACCCAAGGTAGGATTCTAGCTTGATATAGGAAAAACATACCTGGATTAGCATGCTAGCTATTTATGTCTAACATACCCGCATAATGTCTTCTTGTTCTTCGTCAATGACTTGTGCTAGTAACCTGCATGTCTCATAAGTTAACCATTACAAAACCAAGTTATACATACCTCGTAAATGGATCTTCTATGAGATCCATGACAATGGATGAATCTTTGTCCTCATGTTATCATGATCATATGTTCTTGGACCAGAACATGATTTGTCTTTCTTGGTGTACCTTTCATGTTAGTAGACAACATAAACCTCATACAACACCATAATGCATTAGTACAATCATAAGTGTCAACACCTTAATCAATGAATATTTTCTATCGTGCATTCATAGTTTTATTAAGGTGATATGACAAGTCTAAAATCAAGAGTGTACTAACCGTAATAACATGAAGACAAGCATACCATAAACTTAATCATGAACAAATATCGAGACATACCTTGATGAGTCATACCTGTCGAGATCGCTAGTAATCTTCTTATGTAAGGCCTTAGCCTTATCTCCCTCTGAAACAGGAACTTCTTCACCTATGTAGGTGACCAATCCATCTTCTTCTAGGATTAACCCAATCCACTTGATTTGCAAGAACTGGACCTGGAGCTGGATATGGGTTTGTCAGAGAAACCCAAAAATTCAAACTTTGAATTTCAAACTTCCGAAAGGATAGAAATATGCGCCTTGATGAGCTGATCAAATTGGTATATTCATAATTTGAAAACTGCAAAGTTTCACTCCTCAATTTTGCCTTTGAAACTTTCGGATTCACTGGACGTGACCCTGAACTGGAGTTTGATGAATCCCACTCTTTTTCCCAATCAAAAGGTTTGATCCAAAGCTCTAAGCTTCTATTTTTCTGAGGAGCTTCCAGCCGTGGTCTCAGATTTCAAAAATTCCCATTTTTACAGAAGCCCTAATTTTCCACTTTCCTGATCAAAGTCCCGAACTAGGGTCTGATCAAGCCCGGCCTTCTGCCCAACCAAAAATTCTGATTTTGGTCTCTAAATTTTTATTTTGATGAGTAGCATTCAGCCGTGGTCTCCGATTACAAAAATTCCAACTTTCTTCAAAGCCCTAAATTCCGGAAGCCATGAATGAAGGTACCAAAAAATAATTCTGTTTTGACATAAATATGTACCTGATTGTTTCTGGTGTAACTCCAAAATTTTTGATCCACAGGGTCTGAAAAAAGTTTCCTGAGATAGCCTGACCTGTTACCTTTCCATCCTGACAGGTCTGACCTCAATTGGATTCTCTGAGAGAGAGTTATGCCAAATGTCGCAACGTGACCTGTTTTGGGATAAAATAGGAGAGTGAACTTGAACGGCGTGCCACGTGTCACTGTTTTAACTTCGGCCTCTAAAAACGTTTTCTGAGATAGCTCGGCCTGTTACCTTTCCATCCTGACAGATCTGACCTCAATTGGACTCTCTGAGAGAGAGTTATGCCAAATGTCGCAACGTGACCTGTTTATGGGATAATACAGGAGAGCGAACTTGTAAGGCGTGCCACGTGTCACTGGTTCAACTTCGGCCTCTGAAAAAGTTTTTTGAGATAGTACAGACTGTGTACTGCCTGTCACTTTTTACGAAATTTCATTTGGAGCTTCCTAGCCCAATATATGACCTTTTTCCCAAGGTCACCTGATTTTGACTCAGATCTGGAAGAGGCAGAAACCCTATATTGTACAGATCATAAATCACAAAGTACAATGAATTAGAGGTTGTCCTTTGGACACAAGATACCTGGAGATCTTAGCTTCGGCCTGTAACAATTTCAGATCCGGAAACTTCTCCAAAACGGATTTATAGCGAAAGTGCTACGATGACTGGTTTTTTCTATATCAAGCCCTAGCATCGTAAGTGCAACAAGTGTCATACATGCCATATCATGCCTTCTTTCAGGCTAGCTCTGATACCATGTTAAATTTTCAGAATTTACTTCAATATGATCTAGGATCTTAACTGAGAGAACAACATGTACATCATATCTACAGCATATCAATCATGGAGACTATAATGCAAGCACACAAGAGACACAAAGATATACTTGGGGAAAACCATAAAGGTGAAAAACCCCAATAACTTCCTCAGAGATAGATAGAGCAATGATACAACCAACCAATAGAGATAGCCATAACCTAGCAGCAATCCTCCTCCTCCATAAGTGCGCCTCTCCTCCTTGAGAGCATGTGTGAGAAGTGAGTGAGTAAATAGAGTGCCTCCCGCACTCTATTTATACTTGACTTGACTTTCCTTTTTACCTAACTCATGTCGGCTCGAACTTAACCACATAACATAATGCTGAGTGGGCCGACCCCCAATAGGGTGGTCTAATAACCCTTTGACCCACATGGCTGACCCCCAATAGGGTGGTCTAATAACCCTTTGACCCACATGACTTATACAGGGCCGACCCCAAACAAGGTGGTCTAATAACCCATCAAGTATAAGTTACGACACTTACAATATAAATGACGACACTTCCTTATAGAGGAATAATACCATCTCTATAGGAATACAATATACATATATGTGAAATACATTCCGAAGTTACATATACATCAACATGTATCATTTCGTAGTCCAACCCCAATGATTTAATCAAACTTTTGGCAACATATGTAGATTTTGGAAGTGTATTTCCTGTTGGAAGCATTTCTCTTTGCAACTTCAACAACTGGGTGAAACTTGCATCAGACCATCCATTTCTCACTTTAAGGTTGTACAATTTCATAGTAGCCAATAGCTTAGTGAAACTAGTGCAACCGAGGTACAATGGTGCCTTAGCATCTTCAATTAACTTTATATATTAATTGATATCATTTTTTTCTTCCATTGATTCTACTTGGCCATTTTCACAATTCACATTTGGATTTTCATTATAATATTGATAAGCATCATTCACCATTTCAACCATATGATCATCAACCATGGTTGCCTCATTATGATCATCATTCTCAAGAAATTTAGTATCATTTGTAAGCAATGTTGCAAACTCATCATTATGATTATCATATTGATGTCCAACTATGTGTTCATCACCATGTGTAATTTCTCGAGGGAAATCATGCATCTATGTTGTGTGGCATTTCTTGCTCTTGTCAAATATATAGTCCTGAGTAGGAACTCTCTCTCCATGGAAAAACCAAGTTTTATATGAACTTATTATACCATGAATCATCAAGTGGTCTTGTACTTCCTCAAATGTCAATACTACAACATTGCAACATTTTCTACAAGGGCATATTGTGGTGTTATTATCCTTTGAATGCCTTTTTGCAAACTCTATGAATTCTTCAAACCCGACTTGATATTCCTTTGACATCCTACATAGAACCAATTTGCACATCACGTAAGAAGAAACCACTACAAATTACAATGAAGACATATGTTATAAAATATCATATTGAAGAATCAAATATAAAAAGTATACCTTGTTTTCAAATCTGTCCAATCCCTTTTTTTGGCCATTTGAAAATAAAACCAACCCAATTTCTTGAATTGGCTCCTCGAGAGTTGGCCTCTCAACTTCCTTCCAATATATGGTTAGGAATATTCATGTAGTACACCCATATGCTTTCCAAAATAGCCTTTACCAGCACATGACAACCATATATCACACCATACAAGCTTCCACCTTATAATAACCAAATCCAAACATCAATTACATAATATTTTGGTTTTATACTAAAGCCAAGATATTTAAGATTTTAACCCATTAATATAACTCTGAAGATAAAAAACAAATTTGCGAAATCTGGTGGGCCCCTCCCCATTGGATATTGTGCTCGAATATTGGAGGTACAAAGGTCACGTTTACGGAGCGCGATGGTTTATAAGGCTAGTCAGCTTGACATTAACAATCGGTTAATACTCTCACCACCTTGCAAATCCGATGTCCGCCAAGTACGAGTCAGCTGGATACAACTGCAACCTCCAGAAGTGTCAACCGTCACCACCAAGTACTCGTTCATCGTTTATCAACCCTTTTGTGTTCTGTAATTCATCCAATAGATAGTTCCACCATGGCCTCATCTGTAAAAATCCTTGACCCGTCCAAGGAGATCATCTGCGATCGAATTTACGACGCTTATGATCCTCGTTTGCGGTTGTCCAGTGTCAGTGATGCCCAGAATGCTTTGTTGTCACCTTCCAGAGACCAGTCGGAATTGTTGGTCAATTTAAAGTCATCCTTAATAGGGTTCACATTAGAACAATTGCTCCATTTCCCAAATATTGTCCAAAGGGTAGCCTCCAATTATTCCTCCACTGGGAAGACCATCTTAGATGATACCCACTCCCATGTCGTTTGCAGAATTACACCAGAAGCTATCAGGGATGCCCTGGATCTCTCCAAAGCCCAATGTCAGGCCCTGATCCCCTTCACCGAATCAGAGGTTCTGCAGGTGTTCGGGAAAGCCGACCTAGAATCCAAGAATAAATTGTTCGAGACCATTTTGATGACCCCAGTTCCCTCAGAGACCCTTATCACCCCACTCTCCTCCGAATTGTTCATTAATCCTGTCATATCAGCCATCTCCCTCTTGAGTCAAATCCTAGGTCTTGATAGCGATATCATGGTCTCTGAAGTAATGCTAGGAATTCTCCTTCACCTGAGTCAATATGAAGCAGGAATTAAGTTCGATGAGTTCTTGGCCGGAGAAATCAATTCTCAGCTTGAGAAGTTTGATTTGGATAAGCACTTTAGATACCAGGTGTATCTATTTTCCATCATAGTCAGTTCCAACTGGCAGAACCTTGAGGACATGGATTCAGAGGTGTTCAAAGACTGGCCCTAGTCTCTCCAGAAGATCCGGGACTAGTCTTACACCCTGTTCATTGACAGAATTGTTCTCAGCATCTCCAGACTATTCAACCCTAAAGAGAAGAGTATATCAGAAGACATGAAGGCTGTCGTGCAGCAAGAGGGTATTGGAGATTTGTTCCCGATGCAGAAGTATTCAGTTATCACGGTATATGGTTTTTCGGCTTCCCATTTCATGCTACCAGTTTACCTAAATCCCTCAGTATTCGCACTAGAATTGATCAGGCATAGGATTTCTGCTGATGAGGAGCATTTTACTGCTCACAGGAAGGACTCTTGGATCAAATACCCTATTAATTTCGAGCCCTTCGTAGTGAAGAAGCCAACAATGTCACCAATGGTGGAGAAAGTTTTGAAGGCCATGAAGTTTCAGGTGACTCATGCATAGAATTACGATCCTAAGGGGATCATTTCCCAGACGAGGGTCCAGGTGCAAAGGTCAGTCTTTATTCACTCCATGATCCCTGACTTGTCCCAGGAGGCAAATTCTCTTGCCTATGATTTTGATTGGACTCCTGCAGAGAAAATTCAGGCTCCTAAAGAAGTGCAAGGTATGGTCCTAGCTACTCCCTTGCCCCTAAACAGTGATGGTAGTAGCAGAAGGTCTCGGTCAGAGGTGGAGGATATGGAATGTGATGAACAAACCCCTAGAAAGAAGCCTAAGATGGACATAGAGGAGGATGTAATCAACCTGGAGTAAGAGTTTAATTTTGAATCTGATTCCTTCAAGACAGTGATAGAGGAGGAGCTTGTTTCAGTAAACCCTGCTGGGGGAAAGGTTGCAAATTAGATGGTGATCGTGAAACCACTAGTGGTTGTAAAGCCATCCACTACACACTCAGAGAGAAAACCCCCATGAACCACACAATCAATGAAGAAAGGGGGTGAGGAGTCTCTACCCAATTATCAGAGGTATTCTTTTGCCTCTGTTGTTGAAGGGCAATTTAACACTGAAAAGAAAATGTTGACCACCTATGGGCAGCTCAAAGAGCAATCTGAGGCTGAGACTCAGAATCAGTCCAAGAATCTAAGGAATCTATCAGGCAGCAAAGTCTCTTTCAATACTGCCAGGAATCTTACAACAAACTCCTTGAACCTAGCCATCACTAATGAGGAAGGAGTTTTAGAGGTCGAGTTCAAGATGGATTGGTTCTCAATCCCAGATAAGATTGTGTTCCATAAGGGAGTTAGCGATCTCATCAATGCTGATTTGACTAAGGAGGCGTTAGCCCATCTCAGGTCCCAACAAAGGGTGGTTAAATTGGAGACCCAATTGAAGCAGGAAAAGGCAAAAAACAAGGCCTGGAACCTGTAGGTGAAATTCCTGAATGACCAAGTGGTAGACCTAACAACACATAATGCTTTACAGAAGCCCCTTGCATCTGAGCAGCCAGTGGCAACAGAGCAGCCTATTTTACCAGCTAAGTTGTTGGCCAAGATACTGGCTAACAAAAAGAAAACCAAGACACCTATGAAAGACATCCAACTACCTCCTCAGACCATGCAGTTACAAGGGGAGAGAGACATTGCAGCATGAAGTTTTGGATCTGAAAGGTCGCCTTGCTGTGCTGGAGGCTGACAAGCGCACATGGGAAGAAGAGAAGCAAAAGATGTAGAAGAGAATTGATGAATTAAATGACTATAGCACCCCTAAGTACAAATCACCCACTGCTCTGGCGATCAAAGATATGTCTGAAATGTCCTTGAAGGACCTGAAAATCACTCAATTGAAGGAGACTAATCAAGAGCTCGAGGACAAGATCACTGCTAAGGAAAGTGAAGACTCCGCTGAAGAGATCAGGACACCCAAAGAGAAGGTAGCCAGGTTTGAGGAAAGGGTCATAGGCCGAATTCCCGTACAAGTGTTATATTTTCATCATTTAATTCAATACGATCTAGGATCTTAAATGAGAGAACAACATGTACAACATATCAAACATAAGAGACAAGAGACACAAAGCATTTCACCAGGGAAAACCATAAAGGTGAAAAACCTCGCAACTTCCTCAGAGATAGAATAAGCACCAATACAAAGATCACAAAGATGAAACCCCAAAAGATAGATGTCTCTAGAAGCTACTCCTCCTTCACTTGTGCACACTCCTCTCTCTCAACTATGCGAGTTGGATGCGTACGTGAATGGATAAATAGAGAGGTGCTCCTCTCTATTTATACTTTACCTTTACTTGCCTTTTACCCTAACTGGGCCGACCTCCCTTAGGAGAGTCTAATAACCCATTACCACTTGACACTGGGATGACCCCACTAGGGGAGTCTAATAACCCATGAAAGACACAAATACAGTGTCTAATGCCCCACCATACATGGGAGGATGGACCTCAATGACTTTACATGACCCAAGTACAATAATGACTTCTCTGACCAGAGGAATAAACATCTCCGTTGGAGGTACAATAATAAAATACAAATACAATATAAATATACAAGTGAATACATTCTGAAGTTACAAATACATCAACACTCCCTCTTAACTATGAAAGTATTCTCTTGACACAGGCATCAATACATATAGGCACAAGTCTTCAATACTGGAGCTTTATCATCAACACTAGATCATTGGAGCATCATTGTCACTAATGTTGTACTCGTCATCTCAATCACTGGTGATATCTCTCAATTCTACCCATCATAGGAAGTTCTATAGAGCCAACCCCTTTTCATGCTGTATGTAGGCCTAGTCTTCATGTAGGTCTTCAACATTTCTGCGAGCGGCCCATCCGGTGGAATCTCAGGACTGATTATGTGCATCTGCAAAACCTGAAAAGAGCATCCCGGGACTGACTACGTGCCAAGCACAACCTGCAAGATCTCCCAGGGCTGATTACATACGAACAAGCAAAACCTCGAAAGAGAATCCCAGGACTGATTACGTGTTAAGCAAAACCTACAAGATCTCCCAGGGAGCGATTACATGTGAACAAGCAAAACCTCGAAAGAGCATCCCAGGACTGATTACATGCCAAGCACAACCTGCAAGATCTCCCAGAGAGCGATTACATGCTACTGCACAACTTGCAAGATATCCACGACCACAGAGCATCATACGGTTGCTCATGATCATTCAGATCATCATCACATGGGGCATCATACGGATGCACATCACAAAACACTTACATCCATAGCCATGGGGAGGACCTACCTGCTACCATGCTAGGAAGGGCTCCTGCATCTGTGTCTCGTCACTTCCTCCTGGAAGTATCTTCTATCTGAAGAACACCAAGACTCTCTCTGAAGTACTCGAACTTCACCCTGGCTAGTGGCTTGGTCAACACATTTTCTATCTGTTCGTCCGTCGAAACATACAGGAGCTTCATTGCTCCTCTCTGCACCATATCCCTGATATAGTGATACTTGATCTCGATATGCTTCGACTTGTCATGGAACATCGAGTTCTCGGACAACTTCACACAACTCTAGTTGTCACAGAAGATACAAGTAGCATCCAACTGGAGATCAAATAAATCTGACAGTAGCTTCCTTAGCCATACTGCCTCACAACTGGCCGAACAAGCTGTGACATACTCTTCTTCGGGTGTACTTAGTGCTACGCAGGACTGCTTCCTGCTAAACCAAGAGATCACCCTAGATTCCATACTGAAGTAGCACCCCGAAGTGCTCTTCCAATCAATGGAACTGCCTGCCCAATCCGAACCAACATAACCCTCCAGGTTAATCTTCTGATTCACAACATACTTGAGCCCATAATCTTGCCTTGTATTTCTCTATGCTACCATCTGTAGCATGCTTGATCTTGTAGATCCACTTGGAAGTCACAACAGACTTCCCTTCTGGTCTCGGGACCACATCCCAGACATCATTCTTCATGATCGACTAGTACTCCTTGATCATGGCATCCTTCCATTACTGCATCCCTGATCCTGGGAACTTCAGATTCTTCAATATCTTCAATAGGTATTTTTCTTGAACTTCGTTGCTGGAACAATTGTCGTTGTCCTTCTTTTGTAGGTGATTGTACACGATCTTTCCTACAAGTCAAATTCAATTGCATGATTAGAACTTTCTCATAGTTTTTAGAACAAAATCTTACACATAAGGACATATGTCATACAATCATGCAATTAGCTTAGCCAATGCTTCAATACAACATTTATCCATATCCTGTAACTTTCTAGATGCCTTCCATCTCTAACAGAACATTGTTAAGAGTGTGCACTACTCCCAACATGTCAGCAAAGATGTTTCAATCTAGATAAGTAGCAATGGAGTGTTGTACAATACCATAGGCCACTTACCCATTACTATATTAGTAGTATCTTGTTCATTAATGCAACTTTTCTAAAATGCATAATATACATCCTAAATATAGGAACATAAGTATGTACATGAATGAACAACATCATTTAAGTAAATACAAGAAATGACAATTCAAATACTTATCTTTGTTTGGTTGTTGGGTGGACTCCCTCTCAATCTTTGCTTCCTTGC
This sequence comes from Larix kaempferi, assembly GCA_027924585.1. Taxonomy (NCBI): domain Eukaryota; kingdom Viridiplantae; phylum Streptophyta; class Pinopsida; order Pinales; family Pinaceae; genus Larix; species Larix kaempferi. Next base: position 2,546,777 of record BSBM01000506.1, read on the forward strand.
AGGAGCTATTGGAGTCTTTGATAGTGTGCACCTTAACCAATGCTGAAAATGGATGAGAGGTTCTTCCATAGATTATTTGTTTTCCGGAGTCCAATTCTGCAGTAGCTTCCTCTACTCCTTTCATGTAAAACTTCATTACAATACATATTCTTCATCACTTGAAGAATCTTCATTGTCTTCCCTAGTTCTCTTCCTTTGAGGTTCATCATCCTCTGCAGTGTGAGCATGATGTCTTCTCTTGTTGTTCTTCTTCTTGTGGGACCTTCTTTTGTTCATGGGACAATCTCTGGAATAGTGTCCCTTCTCATCACAAGTATAACATCAAATGTGAGAAAGATCTCTCATGGACTCTCCAAATTTCTCCCTCCGATTCTGGTGGTGGTGTTTACCCTTCTTGTGATGAGGATGCTCCCTCTCGTGGTTATTCTTCCTGGTGTGCACTGTGAGAGCCTGGTCTTCATTATCCAACTTTTCTTCTCGAGCTACAATTCGAGCTTCTTCCTATGAGCACTCCTCCCATAGCCTACTGAATGTGATGAGCTTCTTTCTAGCACAAATTCCTTGAATGAAGGAATCCCATGACCTAGGAAGACCATTCAAGATGGTCATCACAATTTCACCATTCTTTATATCTTCTCCCACAGCTTCAAATTGTTCTTTTATCTGAGAGACCCTTGTAAAGTAGGACTGCATGGTCTCTGCATTTTGTATCTTGACATTCTTCAAAGTCATCTTCTGATTTATCTTCTTCCCTTCAAATAGCTTGGTCAAGGAATCAAACATCTCCTATGGTGTCTTTAGAGAAGACACATGTGGTATGAGATGGTCTTTGATAGAATCTGCAATGATTCTCTTGGCCTTTACCAAGTTCTTCTTATGTAAGTCCTTAGCCTCATCTCCCTCTGGAACTAGAACTTCTTCACTTATGTAAGCGTCCAATTCATTCTCTTCTAGGATTGACCCAATCGTATACTTCCATGCTCGGAAGTTATCAACCCCTTAAAGCTTATCCTCAAGCTTAGTGTGGTGAGACATCTTAATGAGAAACTCAAATGGAAATAAAAGATTTAGGTCTTACCACTTGATTTGTTGAAATTGGATCTGGAGTTGGCTAGGGTTTGACAGAGAAACCCTAAAAATCAAAACTTGGAATTTCAAACTTCTGTCTAGACATGGAGATACAATTGAATGAGGCGAGCAAGCTGGTGTGCTCAGATTTTGAAAACTTCAAAAATTAACCCTTCAAAAATGACATATGAATTTCGGATCTGCAACTTTTGTCAAATTTTGATTTTCTGGTTTTTTTTGGTCCAAAAGTCAAATTAGGGTTTGACTTTCCCGGAGATTCACCCAACCAAAAAATTCGATCTTGGTCTCTAAATTTCGATTTTGCTGAGGAGAGTAATACTATGCTGAGAGAATTTCAAAATTCCACTTCTGTCAAAATCCCTAATTTCCCGCAGCAGTGACAACCCAAAATGAAAATGCTCAGAATCCAATTCTGTTTTGACAGAAAGATATGCCATATTGTTTCTGGTGCATCTCTAAAATTTCGGATCCTCAGGGTCTGAAATTCAGCCTATGGTAGGATGACCTGTCATCTTTCCAACCCCATAGATCTGAGCTTCAATGGATTCTCCATGAGAGAGATATTCTATGTGTCGCAACATGACCTGTTTATGGGATGAAACAACATAGCGAACTTGTACGGAGTGCCACGTGTCACTGTTTCAACTTCAGCCTCTGAAACTTAGACATGTGAAACTAAAGTCCGTTCCCTAACTGTCACTTTTTACAGAATTCCATTTGGATCTTCCTAGGCCGAGATATGACCTTTGTGCCTAGGTCACCTGTTTAGGGCTGCATTCTGGAAGAGGCAAAAACCCTAACTTGTACAGATCATATCTCACAAAGTACAACTAATTTGAGGCTGGAATTTTTATACACAAGGTACATCCATGTCTGATATTCGGCCTGTAAAAATTTCAGATCCTGAACCTTCGCCAAAAAGGATTTATAAGGAAAGTTCCACGATGACTAGTTTTTACTATACCAAGCCCTAGCTTCCAATTTGTCTCAAGTGCAACAAGTGTCGTAAATGCCATACAATGCCTTCCTTCAGGCTAGCTCTGATACCATGTTAGATTTTGATCATTTAATTCAATATGATCTAGGATATTAACTGAGAGAACAACATGTACAGCATATCAAACACAAGAGACAAGAGACACAAAAAATTTCACCGGGGAAAACCATAAAGGTGAAAAATCTTGCAACTTCCTCAGAGATAGAATAAGCACCAATACAAAGATCACAAAGATGAAACCCAAAAAGATAGATGTATCTAGTATCTACTCCTCCTCCACTTGTGCGCACTCCTCTCTCTCAACTATGCGAGTTGGATGTGTGTGTGAATGGATAAATAGAGGTGATCCTCTCTATTTATACTTTACCTTTACTTGCCTTTTACCCTAACTGGGCTAACCTCCCTTAGGAGAGTCTAATAAACCATTACCACTTGACACTAGGCCGGCCCCACTAGGGGAGTCTAATAACCCATGAAAGACACAAATCCGGGGTCTAATGCCCCGTCATACATGGGAGGATGGACCTCAATGACTTTACATGACCCAAGTACAATAATGACTTCTCCAACCGAAGGAATAAACATCTCTGTCGGAGGTACAACAATAAAATACAAATACAATATATAATATACAAGTGAATACATTCCGAAGTTACAAATACATCAACAACAAGGGGCTAAACATTTGCTCTAGGATGCAGTGATAAAGGAGATGCCCTCATTAGAAAAGCATTTGGTCATGGTGGATGAGCATAAACAAGCTGCTACGGTAGCAAGCAGAAGATGTAAATCCCTGCAGGAAAGTCTAGCACAAAGGCCTAGGGAGGAGGCCTAGAAGGCGATTGTTGTTCTGAACTCATCCTCTGGGGAAGAACTAATTTCCCTGGGGATTACTGATAGGATATCAGTTCTGGTGGAAGCAAGGAGGATGACCAAAAAGCACAACATGTTGCAAAATGCACTTACTAGGATTAACATTATTCAACAAGGGGTAGAAAAGTTCAACAAATTGTTCCAGCCCCTGTTTCAGAAAGGGTTGCCTAAGTTTTGGGGTCCAGAGGGGAAGCTGATCCCTTAGAGCAAATATGTCGAACTACTGAACCATGCAAGACTAAACCATGCAAAGTTTGAGTGTATGAATGGTGGGCTGAAGGGAGAGGTAATCATCGATAAACTCAGTGAGGACTTTGAGCTATTGGCTCAATTCAAGACTATCAAATCAGATCTCCCTGCTATTGGCCATAGCCCCCTGATTGTCTTGGATGTTCTCCTAAAGGAGCTATTTCAGATGGCCACCCCTACAGATCAGCAGTGGAAAGATATACATAGACTGAGCAATCATCAGCCCGGAAGGCCCGCCAGCAGTTGAGTCAGCCGTAGTCTATTAAAAATATGCTCGGAGTTGTCATTTTCATCAAGCGAGCTAGAAATCCCCAGATATCGAGATTTCCATTTTTTATTGGTCATGTGCATCACATCGTGCCTTCTCGAAATGTTTTGTGGGAACGACGCATCTGCCACGTCAGAGTTTGTTAGGATTTAGGACGTACTTTCAGGTTTGATTCCCACAATGTAACAAATTTTGATGCCCTGTTTCGAGATACGTCTCGGGGGTAAATTGCACTATAAATGTAACCTCTACGGAGGAGGAAGGGTTCAACTTTCATTTTTGAAGCCTCTATGCTTGGATTGTAGCTCTGTAAACTTTCTTGGAAGTGTTAATGAAAAGTGTTTTTTTGAGTTTCTGAGATTCATCACAGTGTTCATATTCAGTTTGTGTTTCCTTTTTGCGTCATTTTCATATGTGTAAATTCTGCTAATGCTTTTTAGAGAAAATCATGACCTGTCTTGAGCCTGCTAAGGGCTGTTGTGACATGTCTTAAGCCTGCTAGGACTGTCGTGACTGGCTGAAAGTGCCTTGAGGACTGTTAAGGGTCCCAAGCCTGTGTATGAAGGTACCATGACCTTCTGTGGGTTACTAAGGGTGTCGTGAGGGTGTATAAATGTGTTGGTAGCCTAATTGTGTACTGCTTTACTAGGTCGTGATCTGTTAGTATGGATGGCAGTCTGTGTGAGGTCTAGTACGTGGGTCGCTACCCTTTCTTGGACTAGTTCTGCAACTAATGAAACCCCTGAGTTGATTCCTCTCACCCATGTGCTGGCTACCAAGCTGGGAGCAAAGCTCACAGAGGTCAGAAAGAATGGAACCTACTCCTGGTTGAGGCCTGATGGAAAAACACAAGTAACCCTTGAGTACAAAAATGACAGTGGTGCATGGTTCCTCTGCGCATTCACACAGTTCTCATCTCCACTCAACATGATGAGACAGTGACCAATGAACAAGCTTTATCTAAAGGAAGTGAGAGGGTTCGATTTTTATACAAGGGGGATATGCTTTGGATAGTAAAATGTAATGACCCCCATCAGATCCTGCTGATTTTTTTGGCTTATTTGCTTATGTAATTTGGTTAAGGGATTTCGTAAAAACACTTGTCAAAAATACCACTGAGTTGTGCCAAATAGTCTTAATTGGTTTTTGTATTCAATGTACTATTGATATGTTGATGCAGGAGAATAGGCTCAGTCATGACTTCACAAGGTCAAGGGAACTCTTAAGAGACCTAGGGTCTCGTACATTTGTAATTTGCTTTATTTTGTAAAAGCTGAATAAAATGGATAAGGAATCTAGATCCTTTTCCACATGTAATAGTTAGGATTGAGTTAGTTGTGAGTCATAGGGTTAGCAGAGATCAATAAGGACTGTACTCCTTTGTTATAGGATCTGGAAACATAATCCTCTTGTATTTAAATCAGTTCGAGTTATTTGCTTAGCAACTTAGTTAGCTTACAGAGCTTTTTGGCTCACAGAATCTTGGGTTAGCTCACAGATCTTAGGATAGCTCATAGAGGTTTGAGGATAGCTCAAAGAAGCTTTGATTAGCTCATATAGCTTGAGAGGGAGAGAAATTCCACATAGCATGAATGGAGGAATGAGAAGTGTTTGCACAGAAGAGTGAGCGAGGAGTGAACAAGTAGAATTATCTGTGTGTATTTGAATTTATGGTGAATTGAATAAATAATAGAGGATTAGACTCTGCGTGTGGTTTTGATGGATTTAATGTATTCATATAGTTCTGTAGAAGTATGAATTCATCCCGCATTCACTCCATATAACCCGGTGTATAAACTTTGTGGCTTTGGATTGCCATAGTTTCCGAATTGCAGAGAAGAATTGATCCTATCAGTGGTCAATTAAGTGAAGCTTTGTAGAGGGTTAAACCTTAACCAGTCACTCAAATAAAACAAGATCATAGAGTGGGGATCGATCATGGGAAAGATCAACGGTTTATAGTGATATCGCTGAGAGAAGTTGCAAGCTTTGAAAAACTTTTCATGTGTGTGATATTCTATGGAATGCGCTTAATAAATTTTGGAATCCACCGTTGATTTGGTGGGGACACTGATAGAATGATTAGAAAGCCATTTTGTTGCATGAAAAAGTAACTTGTACGAACACTCAGGCTGGCCACGAAATTGATAGTTCAACGACGGGGAAGACGCGTTGTGCGGAAACTCTATTCCCGCATTCCGGAAAGAATTCCACTGCGGAAGGGAATGTGCAGAAACCTAGACTTCCGTTGTGGAAGAAAGTTAGACAGTGTGGAAAGCTGTTTAACACAGAGAGTTTGTTTCGGATCTCAAGTTTTTTGAAGTCTGTATGCAAATCAATGCCATCATATGTGTAATGTTTGGCTTGTCTATTGACTATAATTTTCAGATCTTGATTTTTGTAGCGCTAACAATGAATAGTAAATGCAATAGAGATTGCTTTGCATAAATAACAAGGAAAATAAACCCTAAATATCATATTCATATAAATTTGAGTTTACAATGACTGTAACAGCAGTTCTGAGGTGGACAAGCAAATCTGAAATTACTTTAACTCTAACCTGAAGCTTCCTGGGCGTGCACAATGATTTATGGAAGTGAGCTGCCCTTCTTTGGTGTCTGCCTTGCCTTACCAGCTCCTCAAAACAACCCAAATCATCTTCTTCTCATACTCCCTTATTATGCTGCAACACCCTCCTTCACTACCCAGAAACGTTATGCACAATTGTAATAAGAAGGAAGACTACAATGAGAGTACCCAACAACATTGTAGTAGATTCCTGTAGGTGTCAATATGGATTGAAGCTCCCTTTTTGGCTATAACAACCCTTGATATTGTCCCAAATGAAGCGTGGGGATCACTGTAGATGTGGAACTGTAAGGATATGCACCCAACAGAAAGTAAATCGTCCTCACAAACAAGACTGTGTCCTCTCCAAACGATGTCACGACCCACGCAATCCAAACTCAGCCAACAAATGAAGAATACAGCCTCCATAAGATGAAATCAGCCCCTTTGTTACTCCCCCACGCAGTCCAAACTCAACCAACAAATGAAGAATACAGCCTCCACAAGATGAAATCGACCCCTTTGTTACTCCTTCTTTTTTTTCAAAAACATAAAAACCAAAAAAGACGAAAAAGAGAATATGCATGAATCTATAGCATCTTATATCTAGATGGGCCTGAAAATTTGTTGTATGTATAACCACGACATGAGCCTATAATCCTAGGTATAATATAATATTTTTACTTGTTAGACTAATAGGGATGGCGCTAGGAAGACCCCCTTGGGCTAAACCTTATTATAGAATATGCTATGGGGATGGCGCTAGGGAGTCCTAGTTTCTTATATTCTTATTTTACTTATTGCATAAGCGTTTCTAGCTTCTATTCTATTGCTTGTCAAGGATATTTATAACTTACATCATAGGGAGGATCTATGGGTTAAATATAAATATGTTTCTAATGTGGAGATAACCCAACCTGTAGACTAACTAATATATGTTGTTAGTATGATAGGAGATCAAGATGTTAAAGTTGTCACCACCATTTTAACATATCAATGTATTTTTAGCAGGAGTTAGAACTGGCTTCGATCACCTCATTTAATGGCTTGGAAGGTATGGGAAACTTCATTTCCTTTAGAGATCAAGAAATCTCACTTGGGAGTGAGTAAATCACTCAAAGGTGCAGTGCAATGGCCATAACATTATTAGAGATCACTTGGTTCAATAATTTCATATGCCACCTGTCGTTGACTCTCCAATGACCTAAATAGAAATTCCCATGTAGGCATCTGTAAAAACTACTACACTTCCACCACTAAAATGGTTCATTGAACAATGCAAATACATAAATGAGGTGGAGGCTATAGATTGGCATCACATGATATGTGGTAGATGTAAGGTTAGGCATCATTGAAAATCGACTGGAGGGATATCTTATCAAGTAATCAGATTTTCATTAGGAGAATAGTTTCATTGGTATAATACTGGTCTACAAAACATAGGTTAATGGTTCAAATTCCTTTTATCTTTATAAGAATTTCATATGGTTGGAAGAGGTAATGATAAAAATTCTTAATATTTAAAAGGATTATATAGGTTCTTGTAGGTTTTCTCCAAGTAGGACCTTAACCAATGTATTGAATTGTCAAACTTATGGAGAGCATATAGATTAAATGTAACACCTTATATCTCTTCTCATTATTCTAATATCCCTGGTTACCTAATTGATATGTCAATTAAGAAAGTAGATTTGTAAGGCATACCACCATAGAAATTTTAGCTCATATGATTTCCATAAGAAGAGAGATCATAAATTCAACCAAGATAAAAAACAAGAAATAATTGTTTGAATGCATATGATAGATCTCTTTGTAAGCTAAGAAACAATAATGAGTCATATCATGCCAGTAGTTACAAATAGCATAAAGAGAAAATATATTGTGTAGAATCATAAGAGAGTCTATGGAAATAGACTAATTTAGTACAATTATTTTATCCTTATGGTATCCTTACTTATTGATGTTGACGTATATGTAACTTCGGAATGTATTTCACATATATGTACATTGTATTCCTATAGAGATGTTATTATTCCTCTATACGGAAGTGTCATCATTTATATTGTAAGTGTCGTAACTTATACTTGATGGGTTATTAGACCACCTTGTTGGGGTCGGCCCTGTATAAGTCATGTGGGTCAAAGGGTTATTAGACCACCCTATTGGGGGTCGGCCATGTGGGTCAAAGGGTTATTAGACCACCCTATTGGGGGTCGGCCCAGTCAGCTTTGAGTTATGTGGTTAAGTTAAGGCCGACCTAGTAAAGGTTATTAGGCAAGTCAAGTCAAGTATAAATAGAGTGCGGGAGGCACTCTATTTGATCATTCTATTCTCACACACACTGTTTGGAGAGTGGAGCACTTGTGGAGGAGGAGAAGCTGTTGCTAGGAGATGGCTATCTCTTATTCTTGGGTTGTATCATTGCTCTATCTATCTCTGAGGAAGTTATTGCGGTTTTTCACCTTTATGGTTTTCCCCAAGTAAACTATGTGTCTCTTGTGTGCTTGCATTATTGTGTCCATGATTGATATGCTGTAGATATGCTGTACATGTTGTTCTCTCAGTTAAGATCCTAGATCAGATTGAAGGAAATTTTGAAAAACTAACATGGTATCAGAGCTATCCTGAAAGAAGGCATGGTATGGCATGTATGACACTTGTTGCACTTGCGATGCTAGGGCTTGATATAGCAAAAACCAGTCATTGTAGCACTTTCTCTATAAATCCTTTTTGGAGAAGTTTTCAGATCTGAAACTTTTATAGGTCGAATATCAGATCCCCATGTACCTTGTTTCCAAAGGAAAACTTCTAATTCATTGTAATTTGTGTTTTATGATTTGTACAATCTAGGGTTTCTGCCTCTTCCATATCTGAGTCATAAACAGGTGACCTAGGAAAAAAGTTCATAACTTGGGCTAGGAAGCTCCAAATGAAATTTAGTAAAATGTGGCAGGTAGTGCATGGACTGCACTTTCTCAGGTAACTTTTTTAGAGGCCTCAACTAAACCAGTGACACGTGGCATGCCATACAAGTTCGCTCTCCTGTTTTATCCCATAAATAGGTCATGTTGCGACACTTGGCATAAATCTCTCTCAGAGAATCCAATTGAGGTCGGACCTATGGGGTTGGAAAGATGATAGGTTGGGATACCACAGGTAGAAGTTTCATACCCTATGGATTCACAATTTCAGAGTTACACTAGAAACAATCAGGGGCATATTTCTGTCAAAACAAAAGTGGATTTTGAGCACCTTCATTCATGGCTCCGGGAATTAGGGTTTCAGAGAAAGTTGGAATTTTTGTAATTAGAGACCACGGCTGAATGCTACTCATCAAAATCGAAATTTAGAGACCAAGATCAGATTTTTTGGTTGGGCAGAAGGCTGGGCTTGATCAGACCCTAGTTCGGGACTTTGATCGGAAAAGTGGAAAATTCTGGCTTTTGCAAAAATGGGAATTTTTGAAATCTGTGACCATGGCTGGAAGCTCCTCAGAAAAATAGAAGCTTAGAGCTTTGGATCGAACCTTTTGGTTGGGCAGAAGGGTGGGATTTATCAAACCCTAGTTTGGGATCCTGTCAAGAAGATCCAGAAGTTTCAAAGGCAATTTTGAGGGGTGAAACTTTGCAGTTTTCAAATTCTGAGTATACTGGCTTGATCAGCTCATCAAGGCGCATCTTTCTATCCTTTCAAAAGTTTGAAATTCAAAGTTTGATTTTTTTTTAGGGTTTCTCTGACAAACCCTAATCCAACTCCAGATCCAGTTCCTGCAAATCAAGTGGATTGGGTTAATCCTAGAAGAGAATGGATTGGTCACCTGCATAAGTGAAGAAGTTCTTGTTTCAGAGGGAGATGAGGCTAAGGACTTACATAAGAATATTACAAGCAATCTTGACAGGTATGACTTATCCAGGTATGTTTCAAGATTTGTTGATGATTAAGTTTATGGTATGTTTGTCTTCATATTATTACGGTTAGTACAATCTTGATTAAATTTAGACTTGTCGTATCACCTTAATAAAATTATGAATGCATGATAGAAGATATTCATTGATTAGGGTGTTGACACTTATGATTGTACTAATGCATTATGGTGTTGTATGAGGTTTATGTTGTCCGCTAACATGAAAGGTACACCAAGAAAGACAAATCATGTTCTAGTTCAAGAACATATGATCATGGTGACATGAAGACAAAGATTCATCCATTGCCATGAATCACATAGAAGATCTACTTACGAGGTATGTATAACTTGGTTCTATAATGGTTAACCTATGAGATATGCAGGTAACTAGCACAAGTTATTAAAGAAAACAAGAAGACATTATGCGGGTATGTTAGACATAACTAGCTAGCATGCTAATCCAGGTATGTTTTTCCTATATCAAGTTAGAATCCTACCTTGTGATAGGATCTCTTATATAAGTATACATGGCATGATTGATAATGATTATTCATAGGTTTGAATAATCACGGGTTTAGGCATATTATGTTTCTTACTTTAATTTATGATATGACTAACCATAAGAGTCCTTGAATACTAATGCTTATTATTTCTGTTTGAAATGATCATGACTATACATGCTTAAGATTATTGTGTTTTGATAGTATTGAGAATATACTAATAAATGTATGATTATGTATGAGATCTCGAGGATATCACAATAATGATACTTGTAAGCACGCATAGTGATTGAGGATGGATATAAGTTCAAGGACAGGTAATCCAGGAAGAAAAGATCAAGAGGGAGCACACTCCAGTAGTTTCTGCAAGGATGCAAATATTCAGAGGGAGTCAACCACTTCTCACAATCCACATCAGAATGGAGTTGCAAAGATTCAGAGGGAGTCCACCCAACAACCAAACAAAGATAAGTATTTTAATTGTCATTTCTTACATATTTGTTTGTTTAAATAATGTTGTTCAATTATGTATATGCTTATGTTCCTAGACTTAGGTTGTGTATTATGCATATTAGAATAATTGCATTAATGAACAGTATACTACTAATATGCATGTGATGGGTAAGTGGCCTATGGCACTGTACAACATTCCATTGCTAATTATCTAGAATGAAACCTCTTTGCTGACATGTTGGGAGTAGTGCAAACTCTTAACAATGTTCTGGTAGAGATTGGAAGGCATCTAGAAAGTTACAGGATATGGATGACTATTGTATTGAAGCATTGGCTAAAATAATTGCATGACTATTTGACATATTTCTTTATGTGTAAGAATTTGTTCTGAAAACTATGAGATGTTTCTAATCATGCAATTTAACTTGTTTTGTAGGAAAGATCGTATGCCTTCACCTATAAAAGAAGGACTACAACATTTGTTCCAGCAACAAAGATATCTATTAAAGATATTGAAGTTCCCAGGATCTGGGATGAAGTAATGGAAGAATGCCATGATCAGTCGATCATGAAGAATGATGTTTGGTATGTAGTCCCAAGACCTGAAGGGAAGTCTGTTGTGACTTCCAAATGGATCTATAAGATCAAGCATGCTGCAGATGGTAGCATGGAGAAATACAAAACGAGGTTTGTAGCTTGTGGCTTCTCACAGAAAGAAGGAATCAACTATGAAGAAACTTTTGCTCCTGTATCCAGATACACTTCCATTAGATCAATACTTGCTCTGGCTGCAGTGATGAAATGGAAGATACACCAGATGGATGTCAAGACAGCTTTGTTGAATGGTGTAGTCGAAGAGGAAGTGTATGTGGAGCAGCCACTTGGTTTTGAGACACATGACAGGAAGTCATAAATGTGCAGAACTTGGTATGGTAGGATAGACAACTTTCTATCCAGTTTGGGCTTTACCAAAAGTAAAGCGGATTCCAACCTTTACTACAAGGTTGAGGAAGGAAATTCAGTGATACTACTTTTGTATGTGGATGACCTGTTTGTTACAGGTGAGGATAGATTGATTGCCGACACACAGCAGAAGTTTGCTGCCGAGTTTGAGATAAAGGACTTGGGAATGATGCACTATTTTCTAGGTATGGAGGTGTGGCAGAGTGCAGATGGGATATTCCTTGGACAAGGGAAGTATACAGTAGAGATCCCGAAGAGGTTTGGGATGATGGACTGCGAGGCTATGGCATCGAACCTGAAGCTTTTGTGTGATGCTTCATTTAAACCAGTTGATGTCACTATGTATCGTCATATGATTGGGTCCTCTATGTACCTGACGAACACGAGACCAGATATCTACTTTACGGTGAACACATTGAACCAGTTCCTGACAGATCCCAGAGGTGTTCACCTGGTTGCTGTAAAGAATATTCAGAGGTACCTGAAGGGTACGGTTGACTATGGGCTCAAGTATGATGTGAATCAAAAGTTTAACCTGCAGGGTTATGTTGATTCAGATTGGGAAGGCAGTGCTGCAGATAGGAAGAGCACTTCTGGGTGCTGCTTCAGTATGGGATCAGGTGTGATCTCTTGGTTTAGAAGGAAGCAGTCCTGCGTAGCTCTGAGTACAACCAAAGCGGAGTATGTTGCAGCTTGTTCAGCTAGTTGTGAGGTAGTATGGCTGAGGAAGCTACTGTCTGAGTTATTTGATCTACCGTTGGAGGCTAATGGTATCTTCTGTGATAACCAGAGTTGTGTGAAACTGTCTGAGAACCCGGTGTTCCACGACAGGTCGAAACACATTGAGATCAAATATCACTATATCAGGGATATGGTGCAGAGAGGAGCAGTGAAGCTCCTGTATGTTGTGACAGATGAGCAGATTGCAGATGTACTGACGAAACCACTAGCCAGAGTGAAGTTTGAGTACTTTCGAGAGAGGCTTGGTGTTCTTCAGATTGACAACACTTCGAGGAAGAAGTGATGGACACATTTGCTAAAGCCATTCCAAGCATGGTGAGAGGAGGATCCTTCCATGGCTATGGATGTAAGCGCTAGATGATGAGCATCAGGACGATGCTCCAGTTACTGCTCTGTATATGCATCACGTTGGATGCTGAATATGATCAGTTGGATCATGTGTATGTATCTGTAGATGTATCAGGTGGATACATTGTATGATTAGGTAGATTATGTTGATATATATCAGGTGGATACATTGTATGATCAGGTGGATCATGTATCTGTGTATGTATGAAGTGGATACATTGTATGATTAGGTGGATCATGTATCTGTGTATGTATGAAGTGGATACATTGTATGATCAGGTGGATCGTGTATGATGATATGTATCAGGTAGATACTTGGTATGCATTAGGTGGATGCATTATATGATCAGGATGATCATGGATGACAAGCTTCAAGATGTTGCTCCAGATGACATGCATTGGGACGATGCAGTGATGATGATCAGGATGATCATATGTGATGACATGTATCAGGTGGATACATTACATAATCAATTGGATTATGTGTGATGAGTTTCAAAGACACAGATGCACATGAGCTTTTCAAACATGGTTGTAGATGTGTTCTCCCATGGTCGCGATGTAATTGTTGGGATTTTCCGACATGGTGGCAGATGTGTTCTCCCATGGTCATGATGTAATTGCCAGGGCCATTTGAGCATGGTTGTAGATGTGTTCTCCCATGGATGCGATATAAGTGCTTGGGCCATTCGAGCATGGTTGTAGATGTGTTCTCCCATGGCTGCGATATAAGTGCTGGGGCCATTTGAGCATGGTTGTAGATGTGGTCTTCCATGGCTGTGATATAAGTGCTAGGGCCATTCGAGCATGGTTGTAGATGTGTTCTCCCATGGCTACGATATAAGTGTTGGGGCCATTCGAGCATGGTTGTAGATGTGTTCTCCCATGGCTGCGATATAAGTGCTGGGCCATTCGAGCATGGTTGTAGATGTGTTCTCCCATGGCTACGATATAAGTGCTAGGCCATTTGAGCATGGTTGTAGATGTGTTCTCCCATGGCTGCAATATAAGTGTTGTGCCATTCTCGCATGGTTGTAGATGTGTTCTCCCATGGCGTATATGTAAGTGTTGTGTGATGTGCATCTGGGTTGTGCTTCGTGAACGATGATCATGAGTATCAGGATGATACTTTGTGGCCATGGACAGGTTGTGCAGTAGCATGTAAAAGGTCCTGGGAGATCCGATAGCTTGAGCTGTGTGCTCGTAATCAGTCCTGGGATGCTCTTTTGAGGTTTTGTTGACTCACGTAATAAGTCTTGAGGATTCCATAGTATGGCCAGTGATGATGAAGACCTGCAGGTGGTGGGCCTACATCCAGTATGAAAAAGGAATGGCTCTGTAGAAATTCCTATGACGAGTAGATCAGAGATTGATTGAGATAGCAGTAGCAGTGACGATGACGATGATTTGAGGACGATGATTCGCTGATGATGATCCAGAGAAGAAGACTTGTGCTAGAAGACCTGTGTCGAGATATACCTTCCTAGTTAAGAGGGAGTGTTGATGTATATGTAACTTCGGAATGTATTTCACATATATGTACATTGTATTCCTATAGAGATGTTATTATTCCTCTATACGAAAGTGTCATCATTTATATTGTAAGTGTCGTAACTTATACTTGATGGGTTATTAGACCACCTTGTTGGGGTCGGCCCTGTATAAGTCATGTGGGTCAAAGGGTTATTAGACCACCCTATTGGGGGTCGACCATGTGGGTCAAAGGGTTATTAGACCACCCTATTGGGGGTCGACCTAGTCAGCTTTATGTTATGTGGTTAAGTTAAGGCCAACCTAGTAAAGGTTATTAGGCAAGTCAAGTCAAGTATAAATAGAGTGCGGGAGGCACTCTATTTGATCATTCTATTCTCACACACACTCTTTGGAGAGTGGCGCACTTGTGGAGGAGGAGAAGTTGCTGCTAGGAGATGGCTATCTCTTATGCTTGGGTTGTATCATTGCTCTATCTATATCTGAGGAAGTTATTGCGGTTTTTCACCTTTATGGTTTTCCCCAAGTAAAATCTGTGTCTCTTGTGTGCTTGCATTATTGTGTCCATGATTGATATGCTGTAGATATGCTGTACATGTTGTTCTCTCAGTTAAGATCCTAGATCAGATTGAAGTAAATTTTGAAAAACTAACAATTGACATGGGACCTTGAATGATATATAAGTAATTTGATCAAGTAACCGGTAAATCCACCTAGGTATAAATGCAGTAGATACCGACTAGAAATAATACTATGTTTGGATGTAAACTCAACATCTAACCTCATATGAAAATGAAATACCGTATGTGGTAAGCTAAAATTGATTACTAGCCATGCACCTCAATCCATTGAAACAAACTCACTATCCCCATCCTTCTACAAATAAACCTCACAATCAATGCCTTAGAAGCCATGCTTATTACATTATTTAACTTCATGTCATCCACCACAATAGGCTAATATACATGGTCAATTTCATGGTATACCCTCTCAACCTCCTTATTTGTATCAAGTCATTTTCCTTGTGAAATCCATTCATCAAAGAATTGTAAGTATGAATATTTGGTTCACAACCATTTTCCTTCATATGCTCCACTAGTGCAAGATAAATGACAACTTTGACTCCTTTGCAATGTCCATAAATCAAGGTAGTATATGCTACTTCATTTGGTGTTAATCATTTTCAGTTAGGGATGATGGTTAAGGGAATACTTAAGGATAGATTAGATGAAATTTTGGATCTATATAGCCATCTTTTTCTCTGATCTAGCTACAATATTGTCATGGTTCACTAATTCATATAACAAGTGTTGTAGGAATTAGAATGGTGTCCTTTCCATCATTAGCACCTACAATACTAGGTATATACCTATTTGTTTGATAATTATAAAGAGATGGAGGGTTGACATTGTAGGTTAAAAACTATACTTAAAAGGAGATGGGGGTCACATCATATTCATATGGTCCACCAAGCAAGTAATCAGATTTTCATTAGGAGAATAGCTTCAATGGTATAATATTGGTCTAAAAAACATAGGTTAATGGTTCAAATTCCTTTTATCTTTATAATAATTTCATATGGTTGGAAGAGGTAATGATAAAAATTCTTAATATTTAAAAGGATTATATAGGTTCTTGTAGGTTTTCTCCAAGTAGGACCTTAACCAATGTATTGAATTGTCAAACTTATGGACAACATATAGATTAAATGTAACACAATATATCTCTTCTCATTATTCTAATATCCCTGGTTACCTAATTGATATGTCAATTAAGAAAGTAGATTTGTAAGGCATACCACCATAGAAATTTTAGCTCATATGATTTCCATAAGAAGAGAGATCATAAATCCAACCAAGATAAAAACAAGAAATAATTGTTTGAATGCATATGATAGATCTCTTTGTAAGACAAGAAACAATAATGAGTCATATCATGCCAGTAGTTACAAATAGCATAAAGAGAAAATATCTTGTGTAGAATCATAAGAGAGTCTATGGAAATAGACTAATTTAGTACAATTATTTTATCCTTACGGTATCCTTACTTATTGACATGGTACCTTGAATGATATATAAGTAATTTGATCAAGTAATCGGTAAATCCACCTAGGTATAAATGTTGTAGATACCGACTAGAAATAATACTATGTTTGGATGTAACCTCAACATCTAACCTCAGATGAAAATGACATCCCTTATGTGGTAAGCTAAAATAGATTACTAGTCATGCACTTGAATCCATTGAAACAAACTCACTGTCCCCATCCTTCTACAAATAAACCTCACAATCAATGCCTTAGAAGCCCTATTACATTATTTAACTTCATGTCATCCACCACAATAGGCTAATATACATGGTCGATTTCATGGTATACCCTCTCAACCTCCTTATTTGTATCAAGTCATTTTTCTTGTGAAATCCATTCATCAAAGGATTGTAAGTATGAATATTTGGTTCACAACCATTTTCCTTCATATGCTCCACTAGTGCAAGATAAATGACAACTTTGCCTCCTTTGCAATGTCCATAAATCAAGGTAGTATATGTTAGTTCATTTGGTGTCAATCATTTTCAGTTAGGGATGATGGTTAAGGGAATACTTAAGGATAGATTAGATGAAATTTTGGATCTATATAGCCATCTTTTTCTCCGATCTAGCTACAAGATTGTCATGGTTCACTAATTCATATAACAAGTGTTGTAGGAATTAGAATGGTGTCCTTCCCATCATTAGCACCTACAATACTAGGTATATACCTATTTGTTTGATAATTATAAAGAGATGGAGGGTTGACATTGTAGGTTAAAAATTATACTTATAAGGAGATGGGGGTCACATCATATTCATATGGTCCATCAAACAAGTTATCAAATTTTCATTAGGAGAATAGTTTCAATGGTATAATACTGGTATAAAAAACATAGGTTAATGTTTCAAATTCCTTTTATCTTTATAAGAATTTCATATGGTTGGAAGAGGTAATGATAAAAATTCTTAATATTTAAAAGGATTATATAGGTTCTTGTAGGTTTTCTCCAAGTAGGACCGTAACCAATGTATTGAATTGTCAAACTTATGGAGAGCATATAGAGAAAATGTAACATCGTATATCTCTTCTCATTATTCTAATATCCTTGGTTACCTAATTGATATGTCAATTAAGAAAGTAGATTTGTAAGGCCAATAGTTACAAATAACATAAAGAGAAAATATCTTGTGTAGAATCATAAGAGAGTCTATGGAAATAGACTAATTTTGTACAATTATTTTATCCTTATGGTATCCTTAGTTATTGACATGGAACCTTGAATGATATATAAGTAATTTGATAAAGTAACCGGTGAATCCACCTAGGTATAAATGCAGTAGATACCTAATAGAAATAATACTATGTTTGGATGTAACCTCAACATCTAACCTCAGATGAAAATGAAATCCCCTATGTGGTAAGCTAAAATTGATTACTAGTGCACTTGAATCTATTGAAACAAACTCATTGTCCCCATCCTTCTAAAAATAAACCTCACAATCAATGCCTTAGAAGCTATGCTTATTACATTATTTAACTTCATGTCATCCACCGGAATAGGCTAATATTTCTTTTCCTTTTGATGCATTTCTTTGGTTCCCTCCTTCCTTCCTTTGGTCCACCTACATGACTCCCAATACCAAGGTCCTTCCCCTTTTCATGGAAAACCTTAGGAGAAAACTCGGGTGTTTTTGCTATCTATACAAAAAAAAAATTAATTTACCAAAAAAAAACAAAAAAAAACGAAATTTAATAATAAAAAAAATATGGGACCCCTAACATAACTTTTCACATTTTATCTCCCGCGAATAGTTTTTCCAGGAAAGGGCAGCGTTTTCTTTTTGCATAGGCCATCGTTTACTTGTTTTGATTATGGTATTCAAACCGCAAAAGTTGAAGCTAAGCTGTTGGGATATATTGAGGTGAACTGCTTGAGGTGTAACTTAAGTTTCACTGCATTCTTATTCTGCGTTCTGCGTTATTGCAGGTATTTTATCAATGGTTTCGCGAAAACAACATAATAACTGAAAACAACAAACACTGAAAACATTCTGTGGTTTCTTTATTGATAGAAATCAAAATAGTGGTTCCTCTGCTACAAAATTTCAAGTGTAATACGCATTCTGTGCTGCATTTTGTACAAAATTATATCATATTCTTAGTAAGTGTAATACATATTCAGTGGTTCCTTTATTGACATAAATCAAAATAGTGGTTCCTCTGCTACAAAATTTTAAAAATTCTATAAAAAATTTGGTTTCCTCTAGGGATGACCGTGGATTGTGGTGGCTCTTCCTAGCTGAGTCGTGGACTATTTGACATTCATTTAGATGGGTTGTGATTGTTTTGTGACCACTAGAGTTGGACTGCGCTTTCCCACTGCTGCAAGGCTGTTACCGTGTTCATCTTTGGGGATGCTCGTGTAAGCCTTGTCCTGCTTGCAGCCTGTTGTTGCAGCAACATCCCCCCCAACTTTTTGTACATATTGGGGCCCCTCCTTTTATTTTTTTTCTAGAAAGACTGCCCAAGGAAGTTAATTCTGCTTTTAACTTAGTTTTTGTTTTCAACTGAGGGTCTGCTTTAAAAAATTGAAGTTTTTATTCTGACTTAAAATTCACGAAATCCTCCCGAAACTGCGAAAGCTATTTGCCTAAGTCTCCCGAAACTGCAGAAGCTATTTGCCTAAGTCTCCCGAAATTGCGGAAGCTATTTTCCTATCTCTCTCGAAACTGCGGAAGCTATTTGCCTAAGTCTCCCGAAATTGCGGAAGCCATTCACGATTCCCTTCCAAAACTACGGAAGCATTCGGCGAACTCTTTCGAAACTGCGAAAGCATTCACAGTTCTCTCCCGAAACCGCGGAAAGACTTAGAGTTTTTATTGAAGTTGCAGAAGCTATTTGCGAAATTCTCTCAAAACGGCGGAAGCATTCGCGATTCCCTTCCGAAACTACGTAAGCTATTTGCCAATCTCTTTCGAGACTGCGGAAGCGTTCAAGTTTCTCTCCCGAAACCGCGGAAGGCTTTTGAAAATACTTAAGTTTCCCTCTCGAAATTGCGGGCGCCATTCAAAAATCCCTTCCGAAACTGCGGAAGCGTTCAAGTTTCTCCCGAAACCGCGGAAGGCTTTTGGAAAAAACTTAAGTTTCCCTCTCGAAATTGCGGGAGCAATTGGTGAAACTCTCTCGAAACGGCGAGACCATTCAAGAAAGGCTCCCGAAACAGCGGAAGCATTCACGATATTGTTCCGTAATTACGGAAGCAATTTGCGTATATCCATCGAAATTGCGGAAAGAAATTCAGAAGGCTCTCCCGAAACTGCGGGACGACTCGACACAATCGCTCATGATAAGTTTCCAAGATGTTGTATTTCGAAAAGATACGCCAATCTCTCCTGAAACGCTGAGGCAGTTCACCATATCGTTCCGCAATTGCGGATGAAACTCGTAAGTCCGCCCCGCAAGTGACGGTCGCACACAAATGCCGAGACGGCTTGAAATCACCACACCATACAAGGCATTAAAACACCGTTTTAATGACACCACCAACCCGTTTAATGCCGCACGTGTCTAACCTTTTAAAAGGATGGTGGGGTTTTGGTTGATCGCATTGTTAGTTTATCATTCAAAGAACGTCGTTGGGAAGACTGTGCTAGACCGCTCCAGCTCAGCGCATCCACAACCGCGTCCACCTCACTCAACCACTATCTCGTCTCCAGGTAGGCTTTTTAACCGCCATTTTTGTATCATCTCCATGTCAAATTACTATTGGGGTTTTCCCGTCCATAACGTGGCCGATAGACATTGGTAGCATATGTCATTTTTTGTTTTTTGTTTTTAAGGCCACTGTGGCCCCTTAGGTTCCTCATCCCCACCAGCTGAAAGTCGTAGCCATGACCATCCAAGTTCTTCACTGACCGCATTTCGATCATTTCCTACCCTGATTCAAGCTTCACACTGGCCACAGACCGTTTCGCAAGTGTTATTAATGGCAGTTGTGGTCGGTTGAGATACTCGACCACTCACTTTGTTAGGCTTAGTTAATGAATGTGGAAAACAGTCCCTTGTTTCATCGTTTATTCATAGGATTGTTTCACTCCATGCTCACCCGCCATTGACCATTAGAAGTGCAACGATGAAGGATACCCTCTCTCCAAGGGCTAGGCGGGAAGCAGGTTGTTTCCACGTCATATGCTTACCTTTTCGGAAGCATTCCAAAAGCTCCTGACTAGAATTTGTCTCCCTAGGATAATCAAGTCTCAGAACCATATTTCTTTTTTTGGAGTGATTTATTTCTGCTTCCCCAGCATGCAGCTTCATAATTTGTCTATATTTCTCATTAGCATGATTTGGTCCTTCTCTTTGTTACACTCTCATAACATGTTGCAATTTTTTAATGATTTGCATTTGGTTGTTAGTAGGGATAATCCAGGATGCCAAAAGGTGGTAGAAAGAAAGCTAAAGTGATGGAACCAGAGCCAATGCCACTAAGGACTGAAACTATGTTCCAAGATACTAAGTGTACCACCGGCATTCCTCCCGAGGTCCGTTGGGGAGATGTTTACAGAATGATCAGGGACTAGGATATCCTAGATGTGTTATTGGAAGAAGAACAAATCTACTTCAACATCAGAGCTTCCGGCATAGCTAGGGCTTCTACCCGCCCTGAATTGTTCCCATGCTCTGAAGTGATCGGGTGGATACTGGAACATGCCAACTCAGAGACAAGAGTATTACATGATAGCAGGGGAGAGGCTTTCGCTTCATTCCATCCAGTATATATTGCTGCAGCCTACAATTTCTCACGTCCCCAGCAGGCTCTAAGTGATGAATGGTTGGGCAAGATGAACAATATTGAGATGGCCAAAAAATTATTGGTCGCAGGCAAGCACTTGAGAAAGAGAGGTAATGCTGAATATGATGTTCAGAACCTAAGACCTCCTTTTAGGTTAATCGCCCTGATGCTATGCAGAATTTTTGACATGCCCGATGGCACTATATATAGGATACAGTGGGCCCCCATCATCCACTTCATAGCATTCAAAGGGACTGTGTTTGACTGGGCTACTATCCTTTCGGACAGTTTGGCATCCACAGTGGCTGCTGTAAGAGAAGGTCTGGCCTTGAAAAAGTCAGAATTTTACATGTCTTCCTATCTCATTGACTGTATTTTGGCCAAACTATCTTTCCCCGGCCTAGGTTGCACATGGGATAAAGCCAACACCCCGGTCTACACTGCTTATACAATAATGTGGGCTCAAAATTACAGAGCAAGCTACAAGCTCATCTGCGAAGAGTTCACCATGCCTCTATATGAGCAGATATTCAAGGAAGAGCCCAACTATCTGTCAGAAAATTCCATGGAGATCCTGGAAAACTATGGAGACTTTTATTTCTCAGAGTAGGGCACCTACATCAGGATGTTTGGAGGGACCAAAGTGCCCTACATTTTTCCAAAGTACGCTACTGATTATGTAGTCCTCAAGGAAGCAGTCAGACAAATTTTTCTTGATGGAATAGGAGGGGCACTTAACAAGCAACATAAGGCTTCTTTCCCTCCTTTACCCTTCTGCATAGGGGCTTACAAATTCTCAGGGGTTGCATCAGCTGAGGAATTTGTTCAAGAGCTGAAAGCTTTCCACTTCGGTGAAATGATCTTCCATAGAAATGATAGGCGGGGGAAGGTTGCCGATCATTGCAAAGAAATTTATGCTCATTTTGAATATGCTCATTACTATGATGCTGAGGAAGAGGCATTCAGAGGCATCAGCAACATGACTGAGTTGCAGATTTGTCGTCAAGGCAGTGGAGCAAGCTCTAGCTCTACCCCAGCCTGAAAAGCCAGCCTGCAGAAAGAGAGAGAAGCAGCTGATGCCCGAGCCCAAGAAGAACAAAGATTGAAAGAGGAAGCAAGGCTGCAGCAAGAAGTAAAAGATGCAAGGCTACAGAAAGAAGCAGAAGATGCAAGGCTGCAGAAAGAAGCTGAAGATGCGAAGCAGATGGAAGAAAATGAAAATCAGCAGCAAGCTGAAGAAGAAGAAGAAAGAAGGCAACAAGCTAAAGAGGAACAAAAGGCTGAAGAGGAACAAAAGGCGGAAGAAGAACTTAAGACAACTGAAGATGCTCAGGCAGGTGGCTCCGGCACCCAAGATATGGAAATAGACATATCTCAAGCAGGTGTTCCCAGCACCCAAAATGTGGAGGTAGACACAACACAAGCAGGTGTCTCCGGTACCCAAAATGTGGGAACAGATTCAGCTCAAGTAGTCCAGGCCCCACCCATAGAAGCATAAATAAATGTAATAGACCTCCCGATCGTCCCTTACACTCCATGAGAAGAGAATACTGTGTCCTGATGGGATGAATTTGTGTATGACAAGAAGAGAAAGGCAGTGGTCCTAAAATCAGAAGAGAGGATAAAGAGACTCTTCCAAGAAGATATTGTTACCCGGTGGGAGACCACAGTGATGCAAAATACACATAAGGCTCCCATAGCCATGGCATCCGCCGCTGTAGAAGCAGCAAAATCAACGCAGGACAATGTGGTTGATATGGTTAGAGAATTTGAGTCAACTAAGAGGAGAGTCCGCATGTTACAACATACTGTGGCTAATGAACAGGCTTACAGAGATCTTGTAGTAAATAAGTATAATCACCTGTCTGTCGAGCACAAGGAATTGTCAGATAAGTATCGCCAGTTAGAAGAAGAAAAAGAGCACCTGGCAGTCCAGATGATGGTTTTAGAAGCAGAAAAGATCGATTCAGAAGCTAGAGTGTCTCAGATGCAAGCAGATAAGCAAGCAATGGGTGAGCAATTAGAGCAGGCAGAGAGAAGGACAATAGATATGCCTCCCTTTCATGAGCTGTCCTGTGACATCCTGAGACAAATGCATGCCACGCAGGAGCTGATTACTGAAGAAGTGTGCAGGATCAAAGCCATGATGGTTAGATTGAAAGAAGTTAATGCAGAGGCCAATAGGCTTAAGGGTAAATATACTCGGGTTAAAGCAAACATCCTGAGCCAGATGGAATGGAGAGAAGGGAAGGTTGATTTCCCCAAGCATCTCCGATTCAAATCTGTAGATGGTTTTAATGAAGATATAGCCCTTATGGAATTCTGCAGGAACTGTAGCCTTAAGCTAATGGCTAAGATCCAAGGAACAATGGATAAAAGTAACAGTATTTATCAAAAAATCCATGAAGTGCATGATAAGTGCAAATTGAGTTTCCCTCAGTCCCTTGATGAGTTCCCGAGCAAAGAGCAACGTTTATCGGACTTGAAGGAAGAGCTAGGCATTCAAATAGAATATGTAAAGAAGATCGATGTCTTAGCCATTGATGATCTCCATCACTATATTGGGCTGTCATCAATATACAGTCATTGGATTAAAGAAATCCACCAAGCAGCAGTTGCAGAAATTCAGGGTATTGGAGCAGAGCTTGGTAAAGATGTGACTTCCCAGAAGATCTTTCTTCCTTCCTCAACAAATGTAGTTATCAGAGACACTGGTATCTGGTTCAGTTACATAACATAGGAGGAAAAGAGAGCAGCAGTAGCAGCAGCAATAGCAGCCAGTCCAAGTGCTTCTCTCCCAGCAGCAGGAGCAGTATCAGCCAGTCCAAGTGCTTCTCTCCTAGCAGCAGCAGCAGTATTAGCCAGTCCAAGCGCTTCTCTCCCAGCAGGAGCACCTTCCCAAGAGTGAACATGCTGATTCTAAGGTGTTGTTCCTATTTTTTTGTATTTTTGGCCTTCCTATGTCTAAAGCGTAGAACCATTGGACAACTGTCGTTTTCTTTTTGAGGAATTTTCTGTTTTAAGAAAAGGGTCACGATTTTTGTTTATTAAAAGGGAAAAGTCTGTAGAGGACAGGTGTAAAGAGCCAAGTGGCAGCCCAAGGGGCATTTTGTAATGATATAAATAGAAGTTTAGGAAACAGTGTAAAGGACTTTTGGCAGGGAAATAATTTTCTGAACTTGTACGAGCTATCTTGCACTTGTTTTAAGAAAATGAAATCTACCTAATAAGAGCCCGGAGAGGACGTCTTTTGCATGGAAATGGATGTTGGATGCATGCTGGATTATTCTTGTGTATTTCATATCCTACTGTGAGATCTTTCTTTGTTGTCTTGAATTATTTCTCTGTATTGAATGATCTTACTGTTTCTTGTGCAAATAAATTTTCTCCTACATGAGTAATGGAATGTGTTATATATGAATTGGAAGCTATCTTCTAATATCTCTTGCTTTCTTGCTGTAGTTCTATCTTTGTGATTTAATGGCTGTATTTTGATCTTTAGATAACTCTTCCAGCACATTACTCATACTTATAATTTGCTCCTTGCAAGGATAGTTTAGATTTATTTCAGTTTTAGATACAGATTTGTTTCGAGTTTTGCATTTATATTAAGACAGCTTAGGCACTTGCATATCATTTCAAACTATAAAATCAAAAAAGAATGGTGGATCGGGCCATAACCGATAAAATTGAAGCAAATCTCCAAACCCAACGGTTGCCGGAACCGCTAACCGGACGGATTCCCCATACCAAACGGTGGACAATCTAATTGGGATAGTCTACCGGGGAGGATCCCTTTCTGCTTCATGCTGCGATCTTCGGGGCATCAACACAACCTCTAAGGATGAGGGGTCTTCACTCTTGGAGACTGAGATATCTTGTTGGCTACTGTATGTGTCTAACCTAAACCTACAACACTCTAACCCTCTCTCTCTCTCTCTCTCTCTCTCTCTCAAGTTATGACATCTGTTCCTTTTAGCAGATAGTCCTTACAGATAGTCTTCCCTTTTACTTTTGAAACTTGTTAGATAGATTAATCGTTTAAACAACTTTCAATTAGCAATTGAGTGATGATAGAATTTATTTTTTTGGCTATGCAGGCTTTGTACAAGTGGAGACATGGAGGTAAGTGATTGTTTGTGATTGAATTATATCATTATTTTTATTTAATTTAAATTGTTTTTTTAACAGAAACGAGTAGGTTTTATATTAATAAAACTGTGGCTGACCCACCCAAGAGGTTACATCTGTGAGTTCTTTGCAAAAAACAAAATTCCCCATCACAACAAATGGGAATACTACTTTTATTTAATTTAAACTGTTAGAACATATTACTTTGTACTTTAATAGCAATCTAATAGGCTATGGCTAATCAATACTCTAATCATTTAAAAAAAAACAGAGAAAGTAGATTATGACATGCAATCAAAAAAATCTGATTATGAAATTTTAAAAAAGAACGCGTCAAAATGATCAAATGGGAAAGAAAGGGACATGGATCTCAGAAGGTAAATATTTAGAAATAGAACAATGTATTTCTTTATGCAGTATATTGCTTATTTTTATTGTATGATGATGTTAGGCATATGTTTAATAACGTTCTTGGCTACAGTTACAAAGAAGAGGAAAATACAAACAATAGCAAAGAAGATTACACCTTCTATGCCTTTGAATGACTCTACTAGTCCTAACAAAGAAGGAAATGACAAAGATACATTTTCCTCTTTTCAAGAGGAGGAACAACATGAACAAGGTAAGCCCATTAATTCAGATTTTTCTAGTTCTTTATAAGTATAAATCTTATGATTAAGAAATCCATAACACCCTTATGTGCCCTTCTTTTATAGAATATGTTCACAAACAACCATGCCATATGGATAGCAATGAAGAAGGGGAAGATCCCTCGACACAAAAAGAGACGGAGCAACATGAAGAACAAAGTAAGCTCATTAATGCATAACTTTGTAGTTCTTCATAAATACAATTTTATGAATTAGAAATCCATAACACCTGTACGTGTCCTTCTTTTATAGAAGATGTTCACAAAGAACAATGCCAACAAGATATTAGTATACAAGGTGAAGATCCCTCTACACAAGCATCGACAGAGAAAGTCAAGAAGAAAGGAAGAGGAGCAACTAAATGTGCAGAAATCAATGACTTGGAGGAAAAGATTGAAATTCATGTCAATGAAAGGAACCAACCAATTGGTCCAAACTCCGTGAAGCTATCTTCATTACTAGGTGTGCTCGCAAGGGAAATGGTTCCAATCAATTATTTTGATTGGAGGAAGGTTTCAGATCAATTAAAGGACGACTTGTGGAACATTACTAATGTGAGTATTAGACATTACGTGTATTTGTTTTCAACATTTCCATTTCTGGATGATTTCGAAGTTTATTTTCAAACCATGTATGACATCTAAAAATGAAATTCTTGTATGTTGCAGGCAAAATTCATAATCCCTCTGGTCCTTAAAGAATATTGTATGAAATCCATTGGCCATAAGGAAAATAGTCATAGATATCGGTTGACCAAAAAATACTATGACCCTTATGAGTCAACAGACGAAAGATTAAAAAATGTTCCTCCAATTAGGATAAGTGAGACAGTTTGGAGAGAATTCGTCCTATCACGAGCCACCACTGAATTCCTGGTAAGCAAAAAGTTCACATATTATATAATCAAGTTTTTTAGAATGTCTATTGGTTTGTAATGTTGACTTACATATGTTATTTTCAATTGATTTCTAGGATATAAGCAAAAAATACAAGGAAAATAGAGAAAAGGAGAGGGACTTGCACACCTCTGGACGTCGAGGTTATCAACAGGTCGAAGATGATATGGTAAAAAATTGTGATGATATTTGATCCAATATGAGAAATATTAGCATATTTTAGTTTCATTGTAATGTCACAACTTAACCATACTATTTTACTTGTTGCAACTAGAAAAAATCTATAGCCTCTGGTGATACAACTGCAAGCATTACTAGGGAAGATTTATGGAAGAAGTGTCATCAAAAGAAGGATGGAGTGCTGTAGGAGAAACAATAGTATGTTCTCAACCTTTTAATTTAGATATTGATTAAAATTTCATTTTACATGTTGGAAATGTTTTCTTCTATGATCTGATTTAATTGTATGTCAATGTTAGCAAAAAATTGAACAAGCACAAGTAGAAGTTGCATCTCAAGACTTTGTAGCTAGGGATGATGCCCTTGCCAAGGTACTAGGGGTTGATGCAAGAGGACGATGTCGTGGCGTCGGCTTAGGATTTATGCCAACTAACTTGTTTTGCAAAAGTCCATACAAGGAGGCGCTAGCTGTAAGCCAAGCTACAATGAAAGAAAAACACAGGAAATCACATCTTTGAAAACAACAATAACTGAACTACTGAAAAGAGTAGAAGATATGGAGAGAGAACATGTGGTCAAAAAAGAAAGTGTTAGTGTCCAATTCTTTACTCTTGTATCAATATACATATTTTCACACTAATGACCTGACTTCTAATATCTGATTGCTCATATAAACAATGTCCTACTGTACAAAATGCTCATGCTGAAATCACGCCTGTGGTGGAGGTTAGTTGTTTAATTATTATTTTAAATAATATTTTATTTTCATCTTTTGAATATATATATATATAACATTTTTTTTCCTTGATAGAGTAATACAGGGGACATAAAAACCCCTATGAGCGAACTAATACAAAATAAATTAACTTCAATGCATAGTCCATCATCCCTAGTAAGTATTGAAAAATTTCGTAATTTAGTTCAATTTTATTTTATTTTATCAATATATTAGAAATCATTGTCTATTGGGTGCAGAGTCATCCATCAAAATACGATCAACATCCTGTATAGAAAACACCAATGGTTCCATCGAAACTGCAAATTGACAAAATGAAAACACCAATTCAGGTAAGATTGTAATTATTTAATCTAGGATCATCAATGTTTAAATTCTTATTTCCATTCATCTTACTTTGTCTCATTTATTTGCAGGGTCAAGATAATGCTAATGAGTTGACACCAACTTCCCAATTGGGGCTGGAAGGAAAGAAATGCTTTCTCATTGCATTAAACTCAAGGGTTAAAGTTGCAAGGGCGACAATACATAAGACTGACCCAAATGCAATGGTACGCTGTGTCCTTGTTGGAAAAGGCTATTATATTGTGAATCCGACAAAAATTTTAGATCCTCTATTTGAAAATATAGCTCTACCACGTCCTAGTAGCACATTATGTAATGTAGTAGATGCTTTGTTGAGCTTCATTGCTTGGCATAAGGATGACATTGAACTATGTAACTAGTGGTTATACTGTGTGACTAGTGATTTTAGTGATGTTGTATCAACTGCGAATAGTTGATTTATTGAATATTTATACTTAGATCAGGACACAGTTTATAAATTTTTTGTAGTTCGGTATTAATCTTTACATTTAATTAAAATTTTGGGCACAAGTTGCCATTATATGCCATGGGCACAAATTCTGATTTTGTAATACCTCAGTATTATATAATCTTCGTTGCATGTGAAATGAGATGTTGTGTTGTGAAAATGTGGAATGAGCAGTCTGCCTATCATATTTTCATTAGTTTATCCTTCTATTGCCAAAAACAGACATTTACAGAAAAAACCCAAGCCCTCCCATTTACATATTTTCATTAGGAGAATAGTTTTTCTATGGGTTATTTGGTGTAAGTCATCTCCTTCCATTCACCCTTGTTAGCATGGCCTATACGAAGTTGCTTGTGAAAGAAGTGGCCTATATCGTGGAGCAAACTAGTGATTTGTAAATTTGCTGAAGACTACAATGCTTCCTGAAATGGTTAACCCCTACATTTGTCTTTTTTTTTCCCTTGGAAAAAGACAGCTCTGTAGCACATGATAAACTTTAGCACAACCCAAGGCAACCTGAATGAATCACAAAAATAATTTACAAATCAAGCCCTAACCAACCCCACAATAACACTACTGAATGAATAGATGAATCATAAGAATGCAATACATGCAAGAGAAGGGCAGGAGCATCAGTGCTTATTTTCACTCTGTTTATTTTCTATGTTTCCATGGTCATGCAGTCTCATCTAGCTTATCCTGTTTACCCAACTCTGGGCAGGATTTTTTGTATAATTCGGATCAGAACTGCCTAGACTTCTCAGATCTTCATGGTTGGCTTAGACCACCTCAGACTGTACTTATTACTGTATTTCTACTTCTTCTAACTTAATAGAACTTTGTAGCAGTACAAAAAAAAAAGATATTCATTCTTCACTCTAATCCTTGAAAATTTTCATCATTAATTTCTTAGATGGTAAAAAAACCACAGTAAGCAAAAATAAAATGAGCTACTTGTTTACCATACTGGAAGAGATAAATATTCTTCATGTGGTGTAAACCAACTATGAACCAAGATTACAAAGGATGCCTTCATGGCTATAATCTGTACTCTAGATGATAAGTCAGATAGGTTTCAGGAGCTTTATAGTGATTGATCGGGGGTTTTGATAACTTCATCTTTTGACAACTGTATGAGTCAGTAACATATTCTATGTAGATACTTTGACTTTTGATGTCAATAGCCTAGAGTTGCTTAAGGCACTCCATTAAGGTTTTCTATATGATGTAATTGGCAGTTCCAATGATCACTTTTGATCATCTTTAACATTAATATAATTTATTTTCCACATTGTAGCAAGAATAAAAAAATGACCAAAATTAAATATTTAAAGGAATAAGCTTGCATCCTCCATCTGATACAGATTTGAGGGCACAAGAGCTCGAGAAGGAGGTACAATAGGTCAAGAGAAAATTAACTGCAGTTCAATCTAAGCTGAAGTGGAAGAAGGATGATCTTAAAATAAAGGAAGATGAGCACTCAAAGCAGCATAATAATAATGTAGAGATGTTGAAGAAATGCCTAGAAGAAAAAGATAGATTGCATTCAAAAGTGATAAATCTTGCAAACAAAGTAAAAGAGCAAGAAAAACAATTACAACATATGGCTGATGAAGCTTCTGTAGAACTGGAGGGTTCTGGAAAAGGCAAGAGAAGCTATAGCGAAATTTCTTATTCTAAAAAGGAGGAATTGAAAAAACCTCCCAAGCAACGTAGAGTTTTAGAATAATATGGTGTAAATTTGATGTCTATGTACATACTAATATTGTTGTAATATAAATTGTAAGTATTTCTCGCCAATGCATATATTTTGATACAGTTATTGTGTTTCTAATGTGTAATACAAGTGTAATGTGTAATCCATATGTGCATTTTCCCTATATCTACGAGAGTTTAATGTGCAACCCATACTGAGAAGTGTGTATGAAACTACAAATGTTGAAATATGTTCTTCATAATATATTCTACAAATGAATTGACAGATGAAATATTCTTGAAATATATTCTACAAATGAATTGACAGATCATCATCTCCAGTGCAATACATAAAAAATTCCCTTCAAAATGGGATTAAAACTAGCCCTTCAAATTTGATCACTAGAGGTTATGAAAAATTAACACTTGGTCTGCCTGACATTAACACATACCCTTACCACAGAATTGGGTGCACCTTGAGTTCACCCTTAGTCTGCCCGACATTTTGTACTTTCTCTGTACTGAAAAGATGTCTGTTCAGTTTTCCTACTATCAAAATATTTCCCAGCTATTCAAATTTTACAAATTATAATCATCGAAATTATAGGGAAACTGCTCCATGTGCAGAAGAGTCTAGATATGCTCTGGCCTCTGGAGTCTCGATGGAAACACGTGATTTTTCAGTACATTAAAGTGACCTTTTGCGTCCTCCAAGAGATGAGGGAATCACACAAAGATCACATTAATCCCAAGATATAGATATACTACATCATGAGAATCCCGAACTCATAATAAAATTTCTTAAGACTTAGTCAATAAATAGGGCCTCCTGCTGAGGCAAATCTCATTTGGACCTCATTTCTGGTATTTTATGTGCATAAAAACTCGACCCGTGAGCGTCATTATTTCCCCTCTCATGGCTTCCGAAGAAAGAATTCCCAACATGGTGATATCAAAGGCCGGAATGGGAGGAGTTGGGAAGATAAGTTCGGAGTCCTACTGCCGATGCAAGGGCTTCATAGCTCCCCCATCTGTCCTATAGTTTATGGAGTGACGTGGGATTGGTGGATGAGCACACGCCAATATGGACACACTTTTTTCAACTTTAAAAAAATGAGCATAATGCAGACTTGTCAACCAACAAAATGGGTATAACTAAACAGTAATAGTAAGTAATATCAAACTGAGTAAGAACGATAATCCTCTACTTACTTATGAACTCAAGCTAATTCATCAGCTGCAAAGGAATGTGTTCTTTCATGCACTCGTTCAGTTATATTCCTTGGCTTTCATTCCATAAATTGCATCACTTGTATTGCTGAAACTCTAGCGGAAAATTATAGGTCGATTACAGTCACATTCAGAATTCATCCAATAAGAGTTCAATACTGGTTTTTTGGTCTGCTGATCCTTATTATGCCCTCAATTGGTTTGCTTAAACTGTCATATGGTTTGTTTGGACTGTCAATGGGGTGTCTTCAAATCTGATTAGACTCTTTAACCAACTTCATATGTTCTTCATTAATTAATCCTAATGACCAAACTTGACATCCCATGTATGAAATCTGGAATGACATAATTACACATTTCATAGCTTACTCATCCATGAATCGACTCTTTCAAATTGGTGAAGAAAAGTGCATTAGACAAATTAATAACATCAAGAAGAAACCGTGAAGAACAATTTATGGACCTGCCAAAACTGTGGTTTAGGGAAATTAGACCAAGCCTAGGAGAAGATAAAAAATTGTCCAAGTATGGAATTATTGGTAAAATCTGCCTAACTGGCCTTAGGGAAATTCCCGCCACAGCTCATAGGATGATGATAAAAATATTCTAAGAGTGTGTATCTCTAGAGTGTTGTATGGTGCATCCAACCATATCATTAGCCTGACCAAAAAGTCTTTCAGGAAGAAGATATCAATCTGCCAAAAGTGCCTCTCAGCCATATTTGCACTGCTCCAGAAAAATGCCCACCGAGGGGAGAGAAAGAAGCTCCAGAAGATGAAAGTGGTATTGATGGATTCACCTTGTTGGACTCTACACATTGGGTATCTCACTTGACAAGTTTGAAGGAAAAATGAAATCACCTTGGTGACCTAGTGTTTGAAGAGAACTGGTTAAGTGTTAGAAAAAGAGTTTGAGAGACCATTTCGAAATGCCCGCAAGGGGGTGTTCCTTTGATGATAAAATTCATCAGATGATATGGTATTGTTCATTGTTGAAATGGATATCTAGCCATGCTCTTGGTTTTTCTTATGGTGATCAGACAAGGAAAATATCAACCTGCCAAAATAGAAGAAAAATGTTATTTTGCATACTAAAGACAAAGGAAAAATGGCTAAGTGTTGTAAAGGGGCTAAGTGATGCCCGCATTAAGGTTGATTCCCGCACTAAGGATGATGCTTGCATGGCATAACATGGCATAGATGATGATGTGGCATGAAGTTGAAATCATTGTTGCATTATGACATCATTATGGAGAAATACGACAAATTAGTGAATATCAGGAAATTGGCTAAGTATGGGAAAATTGGTCCAAGTAGCCTTAAGAGGATGCCCGCCACAAATTGTGTGTTGAAGAAAATGCCCACAGCACATGGGTATATTGTAGGCTGCTGTTTTTTCTACTCAACCATGGTCTTAGTTTGTCCAAAGAGACCATGAAGAAGAATTTATGGACCTTCAAAAACTGTGGTTTAGGGAAATTAGACCAAGCGTAGGAGAAGATAAAAAATTGTCCAAGTATGGAATTATTGGTAAAATATGCCTAACTAGACTTAGGGAAATGCCTGCCACAACTCATAGGATGATGATAAAAATATTCTGAGAGTGTGGATCTCTAGAGTGTTGTATGGTGCATCCAACCATATCATCAGCCTGACCAAAAGTCTTTCAGGAAGAAGATATGAATCTGCCAAAAGTGCCTCTCAGCCATATTTGCACTGCTCCAGAAAAATGCCCGCCGAGGAGAGAGAAAGAAGCTCCAGAAGATGAAAGTGGTCTTGATGAATTCACCTTGTTGGCCTCTACCCATTGGGTATCTCACTTGCCAAATTTGAAGGAAAAATGAAATCACCTTGGTGACCTGGGTTTGAAGAGAACTGGTTAAGTGTTAGAAAAAGAGTTTGAGAGGCCATTTGGAAATGCCTGCAAGGGGGTGTTCCTTTGATGATAAAATTCATTAGATGATATGGTCCAGGTATTGGAGGTGTGGCTGATACCTAATGAGATATTCCTCCTTTAATGGAAGAACACAATTGAGATCCTGAGCAGATATAACATGATGGACCGTGAGTACATGTCTACATTGATGGTAACAAATATAAGCGATGTTGTTTTTTTATTCATATTTGGTAGATCCCAATGTACATGAAGTTGAGAGGATCCTTGATGTACCTGGTTTTCACTAGGACAACTGATACAACTTGCAGTAAGGAGATGTGCTTATTTTCGCTGTGACAGTTGGTGTTCAGATTGGTGCCTCACTCATTTTCACCCAACCAAGTTCACTCCACTCAAGGAAGAAGTTCGCTACCAGCTAGAAGAAGTATTTTCCGAGGTTACCTATCTTTGGAGGAGTTTCTCCTTTGTTCTTGGGGTTTATCTTCTACCATATGTGATTACTATGTATTTGGATGTATGTTGTACTTTGAACTAAGATCTCTATCACAAGGTTGTTGTGTTTTATCCCTTGTAGTTTCCAAGGTCAAAATATTGTGTCTATTATTTCTATGCTTGGTTGTTCTTTTAGTGATCCTACTATATATTATACTACATATAATATTTGAATTATACTGCTACCTTTAAAAACTATCAGGTAAACCTTTAAGGGGGGTCTTTCCAAACCCCCCCAAAACACATGTTGGACTTTGGGGGGGGTCTTTCCAAACCCCCCCCCCAAAATTCCAAGTCATGTTGGACTTTTGGGGGGGGGTCTTTCCAAATCCCCCCCAAAAGTCCTATTGGACTTTGCGGGGGGGGGGGGGTGGGGTTTAAAAACCGCCCCCAAATACCTTAAATTTTTTTTTGGGGGGTGGTTTAGCAAAACCGCCGCAAGCCACCTTTAGGGGGTCATTCTAACCCCCCCCCCCCAAAAGTCCTGAGAATTAGACTTTTTTTGGGGGGGTTTTCAAAACCGCCCCCAAATACCTTAAATTTTTTTTTGGGGGGTGGTTTAGCAAAACCGCCGCAAGCCACCTTTAGGGGGTCATTCTAACCCCCCCCCCCCCCCCAAAGTCCTGAGAATTAGACTTTTTTTGGGGGGGTTTTCAAAACCGCCCCCAAAGGTATTGAGAATTGGACTTTTGGGGGGGGGGGGTTAAAAAACCACCCCCAAAAGTATTGAGAATTGGACTTTTGGGGGGATTTTAAAAAAACCGCCCCCAAAAGTCCTGACAATTGGACTTTTTGGGGGGGGGGTTTGAAAATCGCCCCCAAAAGTACAATTTTCGGGACTTTTGAGGGGGGTTTTTAAGAACCGCCCCCAAAGACCTAAAATTTTTTTTTTTTTTTTTTGGGGGGGGTGTGTTTAGCAAAACCGCCGCAAGCCAAAACTGCCCCCAAAAGGGTATTTTGTTGTAGTGTTGGCACGGGATTAGTTCGCAGAAAATGCGGAAGTCGACAGCCGTGAAAGGGATAATCCACGGAAGAAGGGTCATTCGCGAAGATCGCGGAAGCGCAGAAGTAGATAGTTAGTTAGATAAGGGTCATGTGGACCATTTTGTGACCACCTAGTTTTGTATAAATAGAAGTGTGATTGTAAGCCTAAGGGCATCTAGCAATCAGATGATGAATAGAGCGATTGACTTTGTGAGTTTTGATCTGTTTTGTATTTGCAATATGATGTATTGACTATTTCTGCGAAGGTCATTTTGCAGGCTTTAATGAATGCATGAAGATGTTCGATTATGGTTTTATCTCTCTCTTGGTTGCTATTAAATGCTGAATGTGAATGTTCATGAGATGTTTAATGTTCTGCGGGTTTGGTAATCGCTGTTATGTTAATGAATAGTTAGACCATGTTGATGCGAATATCTGTTGTGTGTTGATTCTGCGATTGATGAATATACAAATAATGAAATGTTAGCATAGTGCGAATGACATAATCTCTGGTTTCTGTGAGTGCAATGTGTGTTTGATGCATGTCCTCAACTCCACTGCGGAAACTTGGTTCCTGTAGCCCCCTTGTGCATCTCGGGTGAGACTTCACTCACTCTGTGAGTGTTGCTGGAAAGGTTAACACCTTTCTGGGCCAGTGCGTAAGGGAGTTTGGTTGTTGGTTTGTTGATGATAGTGTGTAGTGAACCCCTGTTGACAGTCGTTGTGTCAACAAATGGTTCCATTGCCGGTGCCTTGAAGAGGAAAAGAAGAGGATATGTTGTGGCACCCGACGAAACCGGAGATTCAAGAGTGGTTTGACAAGAAGATAGAGCAGTTCGTAGAAGGAGAGAAGCAAAACCCCAGACAGACGGTAGGTAGTTGGTTGCATAAATACATTTATTCAAATATCCATGAAATATTTTTCTGCGAATTCCCAGTACTGTTGCATGAGTGGCTAGCACATCTAACATTCCAAAAGCACCATTTCCAAAAGATTGAGCCTGAACATTGGACACTAGAACTGATTCGACAGCTGAAACATGTCGACAACACAGTATCAAGGGCTGTCGATTTATGGGTTGATAGTATCCTAGAGGGATGTATTACTGAGTTCGCAGTAGACACGATCAAATCATACACCGACGTGGAAAGAAATTTCTTCAGGGGACCAAGGGGAAGGTTTTTGCTGTTGCTAAAACTGTGGATTAAGATGCTCGTCTGCGAAAAGGGCATTTTGAGAATGACTTCCGACGAGTAGAAAGATCAGTGTGCGGAGGTTGTGGGTATCACGTGAATACGGATCCGATAGAAAAATGTGGGGTAGATGGACATGAGCGACGATGATTTTTTATGGGAATCTGACAAAGAGTGTGGTACTTTGAGGAGTGGGATAAGATTCCTGTGTCCTGAGAAGAAGAGGAGGGCTGAGAGAGAGTCTCCTGAGAGGATCCGAATAGAAGACTGAGAAACAGGACCATAAGGGAGAAAGCGACCCTATTACGATGAAGACGGTGACCAAGATACCCCAGAAGCAGAAGAGGGACGGATCGTTAGTTACAAAATACCTGCAACCCCGCGCACTACCCATAATTTTACAAGAAGAAACACTAGCTATTCGCAAAGTTGCCCTACGTGCAGCGGTAAAAGTAGTGCATCAGTAAACAACAATAGTAGGAACGTTATAATGGCCGACGACAAAAAAATGCCCACTTTCCAAGGGAACGGGATCGAGGATCTCGAGCAGTTTTGGTTTCTGTGCGAAGCAGTATGGGACGTGAAGCAGGTCCAGGATGAAGCTATTAAACAAGGATAGTTTACAAGGTTCCGATGGGAACACCAGCCAAGTTGTTGGCACAGATCAATGCAGGAATGATTTATGAATTTAGGAAGCCAAAGTCAGAATCACAGTATGTCACCGAGCTCAAAGAGATCAAGCAATACCCAAATGAGCTGGTATGGGAATTTGATCAGCGATACAAAACACTGATAGCAAAGGTAAGCTTTGGAATAAATGATTTGCAACACAAGGGGTGGTTCATCGCAGTATTGGTACCACACATCCGTAGACCACTAATGCAACAGAAGGTTGCGACCCAAGCGGAAGCATTGGAGATTGTGATGAAGCTGGAGGCTTCACCAATCAGTGAAACAAGGTTGGGTATGGATCGAATTCAAGCACAGCTGGAAAACTTGACGATCCAACTGCAAGACATGAAGAAAGGGAAAGAGGCTCGGGAAGAGGTCTGGTGCACTAGGTGTAGGACAGAGGGACACCACAAGGACCAGTTCCCAGACTTTCGAGACTATTTGCAATCCGGTGCACCAAATCCCCTCATTCAGGGAGGGTTTCCTTGGTGTCGTATTTGCCAAATGAGAGGCCATCGACTAGAAGAATGTGTATATCTGCAAAAGATGGTATCGAAACCAGAGAACTTGTATTGCAAGTTTTTCAAATCGGTTGGCCACGATGAAAACAACTGCAGAGCTTATGGCCTACTCCAGGAGAGGACTGCAGCTGCATACTTCATGGCAGGAGAATAACAGGCATCGGGTGAGAAACAACAGCAGTATAACCAATTTCCAAGCCAGTATAATCACCCACCGCAACAATATGATCAGGGGAAGTATGGGAAAATGCAGTATCCAGCACCGCAGTACCCACCATATGGACCACCGCAACAACCAAAGTATGGGAAACTGCAGTACCCACCATGTGGCCCACTGTGTTGAGGTGATAGAGGAGGCTTCCGTGGAGGGAGAGGTGCTGGAACAGGACGAGGAGGAGCTGCTAGACGAGGACAAGGACGGATTATATGCTACAATTGTGGGCAGCAGGAGCACTATCAGAGGGATTTCCTAAATCCAGCACCACAACAGTGCACCTATTGCAGTGCTGTGGATCATGGCATTGAAGACTATCCGCAGCTTATCACAAAATGGCAGACCAAGAATCAGCCACCACCTCCATAGAACCAGAATCAGAATCCATTGATGGTATAGATGATATCGACGGAGGCTCGAAGAAAACATACGATTGTTGGAGTGGTGACACGAGGAGGAGCGGTGACAGGAGCCGATGGGCCACGAGCTACCGTCCGACCAATAGCACGGAAACATGTCACCTTTGATGCAAAGATCGAAAGGGATATCTTCTTGGCAGCGCAAGAGGAAATGATACAGAAGAGGTAGTTACCTCTTTAGGAAGAAACTACCTACGACATGCCACCGATGTTCGACGAGACAAAGTCGCGGGGAAAGGATAACACCTTAAAATCATTCTTGAAAAGTTTCCTGCAGTTGGAAAAGGATCAGGATGTGTTGGAAGAGATATCCAACCTATTGAAATGACGGGAGGGTGCACGCTAGGACCAAAATATTAATTGCATACACAAGAGGAAGATGGGGCGAGAGATGTGAATGTTGGCACAAATCGGAGCATTTGATGTTGACTCAATTATTTTGGACTTGGGGTTGGATGTCAACATCCTAACCAAGAAGACATGGGAAACAATGGGGAAACCACAGTTGGCCTGGTCACTAGTACAGTTGCGATTAGCAAATTAGAGTAAGGTTACTCCACTTGGTCAGGTGTACCAACTTCCCGTTGAAATTGAGGGCCTTAAGACTTATGCAGATTTTAATGTAATTGAGATTGTTGACAACTCAAGTCCCTACCCAGCACTGCTAGGGATTGACTGGGCAATCGATAATCTTGTGGTTATCAACTTCAAGAAGCGGACAATGTCATTTGAGAATCGCGAGATGAGGGTCGTTGCACCTCTGGATCCTACAGAAGGGCAGTGATACATTGAACCGACGCAAGATGAATTTACGGAAGGATGGGATAGCCTATATAACATCTCTGAGGATTAAATTAATCCCATTGCGGATGGAGAATTGGGATGGCACAATGTCAGTTCTACGTCATCGGATTTAAATGAGGCGCTCGAGAATTGGCAGAACCGAATGCATGAAGTGTCATTCAGAAAGTGTGCAAGGATCACACAATCACTGCGATGGGTAGCCACAGAAGAGTGCGCGCTACCAACCTATGAGGGATTTCCTAATTTGAGCACCTTTCTCACTGAATTCGAGGAAAAGGTGGCGAAACCGCAATGTTTATTGGCCTTGGAGGAAGCCTTGAAGGATATTCCTGTGCATTGGTGGGTGATGCACAAGTCTAAAATCACAAATTAGCCACTATGTCGCCACCTAATGAAAGTTAGGTTCAGCGATGCGGAAGGATATAGCGGAAGGAATTTTTATGGTAGGAGTGACCCAAAGGTGCATTTGGCTGAGTGCGAAAGAAAATGGGGACTATGAGCAAAAGAAGAGTGGGTCCATGCATTCGTTCACACATTGGATGAAGTACTGCGCAGTTG
The DNA here is from genome assembly GCA_027924585.1 of Larix kaempferi. Lineage (NCBI taxonomy): Eukaryota > Viridiplantae > Streptophyta > Pinopsida > Pinales > Pinaceae > Larix > Larix kaempferi. The sequence goes on from BSBM01000506.1 coordinate 2,586,132, forward strand.
GTATGTCGCAGTAGAACTGGGACGTGGGATGACTTCTTGGGAGCAACTAATAATTGGATTCAGCCAAACATTTTGTTTCTCATATGAGAACCCCTTCATCCATAGTGCACTACAAGTGATCTGCAAGAAGATATTTGAAGTAGTACCAACAGAACAACCATTAGAACTTTGGTGGACTGCGACACCAGAAATGATGATGGAGTGCTATAACATCACAGGAGAGCCGGATGATGAGGATGATCCGGGTTACGCATGTACCATAATCGGAAGGAATTCACAGTGTCGAGGAACCAGAAATACCTTCCGACAAATTCCAACAACCGTTGAAGATCAAGAAAGTCATTATTGGGTCGAAGGAGAACCCGAAGTTTGCAAGCATTGGGGATTATTGAGATGATTCCATCATTGTGAAGATGACTGATCTATTGCATGAGTTTCAGGATCTATTCCCAACGAAATTCTCAAAAATGAAAGGAATTTCTGGGGACTTAAGCGAAATGAAGATCCCCTTGAAACCCGATGCGAAGCCATTCAAGCAGCGGCCCTACCGGTTGAATCCAAGGCACAAGGAGAGAGTGTAGGTCGAGATTGAAAGGATGCTGGAAGCAGGAATCATAGAACTTGTAGAAGAATCCGAGTTGATCATCCCGATGGTGGTCCAGGACAAGAACACTGGTGAAGTCCGAATCTGTGTCGACTTGCGGAAGTTGAACGATGCATGCTTACATGACCCATTCCCGACACCATTCACGGATGACGTGATTGAAGGAGTAGGCAGTCAGGAAATCTACTCATTCACGGATGGATTTTCAGGCTATCACCAGATCAAAATCGTGAAGGAAGACCAACATAAGACTACATTTGTCACAAAATGGGGTTGTTTTCAATATACGGTGATGCCATTTGGACTAAAGAATGCTCTAGTAATTTTTTCAAGATTAGTAGTTTCGACATTCAAAGACTACATTCATAAATTTGTTGTCGTCTATATGGACAATTGGACAGTGTATGGGTTGGTCAAAGATCACGTCACAAACTTAAGGCTAATGCTGGAACGATGTCGACAGTACCAGATTTTATTGAACCTAAAAAAATGAATCTTCTGTGCTCTATTAGGGATTTTGCTGGGACACATTGTCTATAGGGAAGGAATGTTGGTAGACCTGACGAAGATCTCAATTATTATTGACCTCCCACCGCCGACAATAGTCAAGCAATTGAGAGTGACGTTGGGCCACACAGGATACTACAGGAAGTTTATCTAGGGGTATGCAGCGATCACAGCGCCAATGGAGAAGTTGTTGAAGAAAGACGCCAAATTTGAATGGAACGAAGAATGCCAGAAGAGTCTGGACATATTAAAAGCAAATATGGTTACCGCACCTATATTGGCATTCCCAGATTGGACGAAGGAGTTCCATGTTCACATCGATGTGTCATCAGTCGCATTAGGAGTCATCTTTTCCCAATCAGGAGAAGGCGACATCGACCACTCGATAGCCTTCGCAAGTAGGAAGTTGTCTACTGCGGAGAAGAATTATACAACCACAAAACGAGAAGGGTTGGCGATGGTGTACGCCTTTCAAAAATTCCAACACTACCTTTTAGGGGGCCACTTTAAAATGTTCACCGATCATTTAGCATTGAAATATCTAGTGAACAAATCTGTGTCGAGGGGGAAGATCTCTCGCTAGTTGTTACTATTCCAGGAATTTGATTTCGAAATCATTGTAACGCCATGATGACTGAATGTAGTACTAGACCACTTGTCACAGATCGAGTCAGGGGAAGAGCCATGAAGCATTGACGAAGGATTTCTGGATGCTCAGTTGTTCAGGGTTGGAATGGTCTACAACCATTACAAACAGATTATTCAGTTTTTGGCAACAAGGGAGGCTCCGACAGGCTTCACTACCAACCAAAAGAAGCAGCTAGTCGTCAGAGCTGCATAATTTCAATTGATAGGAGGGAAATTGTATAAAATGGGGCCAAATGAAATACTTCGACGATACGTCCTTGCGCATGAGGAGGAGAGGATTCTTGCGGAAGCTCATGACTGGATCGCTGGAGGACACTACGGAGGACGCGCCACTGCAAGGAATATTTTGCAAGTAGGACTATGGTGGCCAACGATGCATGGAGACGCTGCGGACTACGCTAAAAGATGTGATGTATGTCAACGGAAAGGGAAGACTTCATGACAGGATGAAATGCCACTAGTGACTCAATTGACGTTGCAGGATTTCGACAAGTGGGCAGTTGACTTCACTGGACCGATCAACCCACCAGGAAAAAGAACAGGGTCGCGCTACATAATTACGACGATAGACTACTTGATGCGATGGGCAGAAGCAACACCGGTGAAGGATTGCTCAGCTGCAACGACAGAACGATTCCTCTTCGACAATGTGTCCAACAGGTTCAGATGCCCAAAAATCCTAATGAGCGACCAAGGGACTCATTTTGTTAATCAGACAATTGCAACAATGACAGAGGAATTTCATATACAACACAGAAAGAGCACCCCTTACCACCTGCAAGCAAATGGAACAGTGGAGGCATTTAACAAAATCCTAGAGCATGCGCTCACAAAGGTATGCAACACGAATCGAGATGATTGGTATTTGAAGATCCTTGGGATACTTTGGGCGTATCGTGCAACTTGCAAACGTTTGACTATCCAGACACCGTTCAAACTCATCTACGAGCAGGAAGCCATAATGTCGATGGAGTATATCGTCCCCAATCTGCGGATTGCAGTTGTCATCGGCATGAGCGACAATGGGGCACTAGAGGAACGATTGGCTCAATTGGTACAGCTCGATGAGGATAGGTTCATCGCAGGATTTCATCAGAAGGTGGAAAAGGACTGACAGAAGGCGTTGCATGATCGCCATGTTAAACAAAAGCACTTTTAGCGTGGAGACACAGTTCTGCTATATGACAATAAGTTTGCTAAGCATCCATGTAAGTTAAAGAGGCATTGGTTAGGTACCTATATTATAGATTTTGTTACCGACGGAGGTGTGGGCCAACTAAAGATATTAGATGGCATGCTGTTGCCTAAGCTAGTAAACGAGGATCGATTGAACCCTATCGCCATGATTAGGCGCATAGCGGTTGAGAAACACAGTAAAAAAAACAAAAAAAACCAATGATGACAAAAAGGGGGAAGCATGTGGGAAGCATGGCCAACCAAGTCGCTTGTTCATGCTTCACATGGTTTAGCATGTGCAAAGCATGGCCAGCCAGGTCGCTTGCCGATGCTTCGCACGGTTTAGAATGTGGAAAGCATGGCCAGCCAGGTCGCTTGCCGATGCTTCGCACGGTTTAGCACGCGGGAGTCAAATCTGAGTATGATTACTGCAGATCGACATCACCAGCAGACAACAGAGGAGTATGATGACAGATTCGGCTAAGTTGTGGATAAGATTTTTCCAATGATGAGCAATTGTAAAAAAGAAAGCATAAATACCAGGGTAAGGATTGCAGATCGCAAGTCAAAGTAGAGAGAGTCTGAAGAGGAGGAGTAGTGCATTTCCTGATGTGAGTCTATAAGTTAGATGTCGAAAGTTAGGAATTTTAGTAGGCAAGCCCAAGGAGGCTGTGGAAAAGGGTAGTGAGATAGTTGCAATGATGCACTTCATTTTGAGCGGAAGCACTCTAGGTGCGCTAAGATCCAGAACGACGACTATGCATGAACAACCTACGAAGGAAGCGACGAGGACACTCAGGAGGAACAGAGACGAGGTTTCACTCGAGATGTCTAAGAGTACGGTAGTAGTTAGAAGAGTCGGGGTTCTCCCGACCACTAGAATGCCAGGGGTGGAGGCCCGCTGGCTCCAGCAACAAACTATCAAAGGTGCAAAATAGATGTGTCGGAGCAGCTGGCCTATTTCACAATTTGGCGGTGACGACAAACTTATCCCCAAGCGAAAGCAAGCCTGAAGTGCCTGATCAAGTGAGTTCGAGGTAGATGATCAAGGTTTAAAGAGACTGGAGGATGAGTTCGAGAAGTACATGACAACGAGCTCCAGACGTCAAGAATAGCTTCAGAAGTTTACCGCAGTGACAGACGAAATCAGTACCAGCGGTTTCTAGCTGAGGTGGCTCGAGGGCGAGCCACAAGTTTGTGTCGGGGGCTTGTTGGCACGATATTAGTCCATAGAAAATGTGGAATTCGACAGCCACGAAAGGGATAATCTGTGGAATAAGGGTCATTCATAGAGATCGCGGAAACGTGAAAGTAGATAGTTAGTTAGATAAGGGTCATGTGGACCATTTTGTAACCACCTAGTTTTGTATAAATAGAAGTGTGATTGTAAGCCTAAGGCCATCTAGCGATCGGTTGATGAATAGAGCGATCGACTTTGTGAGTTTTGATCTCTTTTGTATCCACAATATGATGTATTAACTATTTCTGCCAAGGTCATTTCGCAAGATTTAATGAATGCATGAAGATGTTCGATTATGGTTTTATCTCTGTCTTGGTTGTTGTTAAATGATGAATGTGAATGCTTATGAGATGTTTAATGTTCTGCGGGTTTGGTAATCACTATTATGTTAATGAATAGTTAGACCATGTTGATGCAAATATCTGTTGTGTGTTGATTCTGTGATTGATGAATATGTGAATAATGAAATGTTAACATAGTGCGAATGACATAATCTCTGGTTTCTGTGAGTGCAATGTGTGTTTTATGCATGTCCTCAACTCCACTACAGAAACTTGGTTCCTGTAGCTCCCTTGTGCCTCTTGGGTGAGCCTTCACTCACTCTACGAGTGTCGCTGGAAAGGTTAAAACCTTTCTGGGCTAGTGCGTAAGGGAGTTTGGTTTTTGGTTTGTTGACGACAGTGTGCAGTGAACCCCTATCGACAGTCGCTGTGTCAACAATTGTATTTTAGAAATAATTGGTTGAGAATCCTAAAATCCACATAAAGCCTTATCTCACCATTCTTTATCCTTAATTACTAGGATATCTACCCAATTAGAATGTCACATTGAGGCAATAATATTGGCTTCCAACATTCTCTCTAACGCTTTTTTTATCAAAGGGGATAGCTTTGGATTGTCTACCTCAAATTTTACCTAAAGTGCTTAGGACCTTCTTTTAGAGAGATAGTGCGTTGAATGACATATTTTTTATATGCCTTTAAATTGTTATATGACCATGCAAACACATCCCTTCACTCCCTGATTAGATTTTCAATGTCTCTCATTTCCTCCAAAGTGGTATTCTTATCAAGTTTAATGATCTTAGGACTTCTTTTAGAACTAATGTTTATCTCTATGTAATCATCAAGCTTAATGGCTTCTTTATTTTTTTTGTGAAGATCATATCTATCAAAATCCAACTCTAGAGGGAAAAGACCTATGGGATATTTTTTTTATCTTTCAAGTTTTCGATCCCTTGGGTTTCATCTCCTTCAATTTGACATTCAACCTCATAGTTGGAAAACTCTTGCAAATTATTCATGAATCTCAAAATTTGCAAGTCATCATGGAAGACTTGCCAATGCTCAAAGTTATTAGGAACGAATAGCCTAAAAATGATTTCCATTTTATTTTTCCCAATTATTAGGATTTCACAAGGTTGAAGGGTTGAAGTCGGATAACTAAGGCATCAACGAACATATTATTTTATCTAGGGTCTGTCTTGATGGACAATGCATCAAAAATATCAATGGCATCCCATATTGTTGAAGAATGTAACTTTGGAAGATATTCTTATTGTATTTTTATTGTACTTCCTCCAGGGAATATTCATATTGTATTTACTCATGTAAGAGTCTTGAAAGAATCAATGTAAACCCTATTAGTAGAGGTGGCCTAGAAGAATCTAGAAAAAACATGAAAATAATATTATATTGTATCCTATTCAAGTCATCTCAGTTAGGGAAGACAAGTCAACCCAGTTAGGTTAAAAGGTTGTTCAACTACACAGGATAATTCGAAAAGACCGAACACCTAGAGCAACCACTCACACAAACATATCACATATCAACACACTGATGTTTTCAAATAGCTACTTTAGGTAGTTTATCATGCAAAAGAAATAAAGTTACAAATGAGCTTCTCATAATCGATCAACTAACAAGTGACCCTCCATGCTCCTTAAATAGATATCCTAGACCAATCGGGTGTTAAGCCATGGATCAAAGGTAGTTATGATCTAAGAGAAATTGAACCATCAAATCACTCTATGTCTAGAACATATTGTGACCGTCGGATTAAATATTTACAAATGCATACTAAAGAAACACACTTTTCCTAACAGATATATTATAACAAGTTGATCTTAACTAACTCCTAAGTGTCTAAATATCCTAACATCCCCCCTTAAGAACAACTTGGGATAGGATTTAAGGATTTAGAAAAGTGACACTATTAGGAGAAGGAAAGAGGAATTAGAGCATATCCCCTCTTAATGAAAATTTCCTGAACTCCTAACATAGATCGAAGTTTAGAAAACTTCACATATGCAAGAGATTTGGTGAAGATGTCTGCAACTTGATCATCTGTAGGGAAAAAGAGCACTTCAAGAACGCGATCATGAACATGATTTCTTATGAAGTGCATATGTGTAATACCCTATTTTGACCCCTTAGGGTTTATTGGCTTCAATGTAAATATTGTGTACATGCAATGTGTGTTTTCCCTAGTGTGGAGCTCAAGGCCAAGGCCCCACTAGTGGATGCTTAGGTTTATTTGCATAGGCAAGTATTTGACAATTATGATAATCCATGTGATGTTAAGCCATGAGATATTGTAAATGATGTAATTATTTAATATTGCAATGAAATACCAAGAAAACTGGCTAAGGAGGAAACCAATGAGAAGGGGCCATGTGTATCCACAAGGGAGAGGTGAGGGGGTTGTGGGGTTGGAACCCATGCTTCCACAAGTCGATTTGTGAACCCATTTGACTCCCTTGCTGAAATTTAATTCTATTGTAAGAGGGTGGTTGAAAAAACCTGCTTATGAAGTCGATGGAGTATGGAGCAGCCCTGCAATCCGTATGGAAGGGTATGGATTTTTTTTTCTTGTTCCTTAAGACACTATACCACCTGGGAATTCACTCATCCTAATCACTATCCCATTGTTGACCAAAAACCTCAGTCATTACACATTGAAGAGTCGAGCAGAGAAGCAGAAAAGGAGAAAAAACGTGATGTTGTGATAGCATGCATTTTGCAGAGCCGAGAGCACACAGAACCCTGCGTAGGAAGTGAAACTGGTTGGGAAATCCATGGATCAGACCCTCAGATGAATTATAGAATGTGAGAAGCTTAGTGAATCTATGAGAATACCTGGATCTGATTGCAAAGGACTGAGTTGCGGGACAGAGCTTAGGCTGCAACCCTGAGAAGATCTAGCTAGTATAACAGAGCAGAAGATAAGACAAAGGCTTGGGTATGATTGATAAACCCAGTGAAGGATAAAGTCTCATAGAAGCAACAATTGGACCTTTTTATGCCCACCCTAAATAGAACTAGAGGGAAGGGACCCTCAGGGACTGTGCAACAGAGAAGGGGGCCTTCCTTGTGTTGGGTGAGGTAGGTATTGTGGGTGCCATGTCTGTTGAATAGTTTGATATGCCTGCAGCTCTGTGTATGAGCTCACTAGCTTAGCATCATCCTCCATGTTCCCTTGTATGCTTGATAAACCCAACTATAGGTTGGCTTAACATTGGGGTGGAACCTTCACTGTGAGAGAGCCTATTTAGCCCTCCTTAGTGGATACACATCCCATATCAGGGGTGGTCTCTCAACTAAAAGAGTATAGGAAGGACAGAGACCTAAGGTTGGGTGGAATGTTGGTCTCACTTAGCTTTATGCTTGGACAACTTCAGTTCAAAGATAAGTGCTCCTTGTGGTGTTAAATGATGATATTTAATGTGTTATGTCTATTTTTTATGTTCAAGCTATTTGAATGAATGATTGCATGAAATTGATCAATATGAAGATTATGTATAGGCCTGAGTATGAGGCTGAGTTCATGTTTGAATGCTTCATCATTTGCATGAGTTTAATGTGCTGCTAACCTTGCAAGTTGTAGATGCATTGACTAGTTTTAGTTTCATTATATGCGTTTTGTTAAGTATTGCATACACTTTAGATGAACTATATGGATTCACCTGGGCATGGGGAAAGGAATTAGATATCCTTATGGTGTTTCATGACCCCTCTATGGGTCAGGTGAAGGGGGAAGTCATGGCAGAAGGTAGGCATAGCTCCTTGCAGAAGGGTAAAGGCACATTGAGGGAGTATGAGCTATACTTAAGTTGGAAAAATAGCCAAGATAGAATCCTCAAATGTGGTAGGGGATTATATCAGTGTATAGATATCTCCAAGAGCTTTCCAGCGGTACCGGTTTTGTCAAATTTGGCTTAAGTATGAAGAAGTTATCAGCCTGGGAAGTTTGCAGGTGCAAACGTGTGGGGTCCCGACATTCCGAACCCGCAATACGAATTGCGGATTTCAAAAGTCGGGGACCAACCTTTGGATTTGCGTGGTTGGGATTCTGTATTTCCAAATCCTGCAATGCATATTGTGGATTGCGGAAGTTGGAAGGGTGTTTTGCCGAAGTCATGAATTTGGGATTCTGCATTTCTGAATCCCACAATGCGGATTGCGGATTGCAGAAGTCAGAAGGGTGTTTTGCCGAAGTCGTGAAGTTGGGATTTCGCATTTCCGAATCCCACAATATGGATTGCAGATTGCGGAATTAGGAAGGGTGTTATTCTGGAGTCATAAATTTGGGCTTCCACATTTTTGAATCCCGCAATGTGGATTGCGGATTGCAGAAGTTGGAAGGGTGTTTTGTCGGAGTCATGAATTTGGGATTCCGCATTTCTGAATCCCATAATGCGGATTGCAGAAGTCGAAAGGGTGTTTTTCTTGAGTCATGAATTTGGGCTTCCACATTTTTGAATCCCGCAATGCGGATTGCATAAGTTGGAAGGGGAAATTTTCTGGGATGGCGATTTGGGCTTCCACATTTCCGAATCTCGCAATGCGGATTGCGGAGGTGAAGTTTTCCAGGGCAGTAATTTGTGGTTTCAACTTTCTGAATCCCGCAAGGTGAATTGCAGAATGTGGAATTCGGAAAGATGTTTTCGTCAAAGTTATGAATTGTGGTTCCGCCTTTCCGAATTCTGCATTGTGGCTTGTGGATTGCGGATTGCAGCAAGGTACATTGCGGATTGCAGATTGAAGGCCATTGCGTCTGCATGCAATAACAGAGGGATTTGAAGAAAAAAAATGTATCAGGTTGTCTCCCATCACCTATGAAGGGAATTAAGGGGACATGATAGAGTGATATCAGAGCTCAAGTTGCAGCACTGGGACTGCTTGGGCCGAATCGTGAATGAATTTATAGGGAGAGAAGCGCCCATGGTGTTGTTTTGAATTTTTTATTATTATTGATGTTGTCCAATGAATAATTTCTAGATTTGTATGGATGTTTTATGTTTATATGCATTCTTATGATGTTTGATAAATGTTTGTGTAATGCACAATGATTGCAGCAGTTAGTAGTTGAATCGTACAACAGGGGTAGCGTACAGGGAAAGCAGTAAAAATGGTGACCATAAATGATGCCCAGGATCCTTATGAGCATGAGGAAGATGTGTTGGGAGAGAATGTGCAAGAATCACATACTGAAACAGAATCCAATGGGTGAAGGGAACAGATAACTCCCCAGAACTTAGTTGAAACCATGGTGAGCTTCAATGAGAGATTGATGAAGGCTCAAGAAGAACAACACCAACTCAATGCTGCCATTTTACAGAGCCTCGCTGATATGTATCAGAGGATAAATCTTGGGTCTAACCCAATCAATGTAGGAAGAGAATAAATAGATGCAGGTAGTCATTCTAGAGGTCATTCTAGGAAGAGGACTCCAAGCCCTAGAAGGAGTTCTGTGAGCAGAAAGCACAGAACACCCTCCTCGAGATCTCTTTCCAGTAGGTTAGATGATTCCAGAGACTCTCAAAGAATCCCAAGGCATACTTCCAGTAGGTTTGAAGGAAGAAATAAATTCAGAGGGGTCCCACAGGGAGAATTTAGGAAGGAAATACCTCCCACATTTGAGGGAGAAGGTAAGACAGGTCAAGAAGCAGAGGCATGACTTCTTGGAATGAAAAAGTATTTCAGAATGCATGACTATTCAAGGAATGAAAAGGCCAGAGTTTCCATTTACAATATGAATGGCAGAGCTTCAATTTGGTGGGAGCACCTCATGTAAGTGAAGAAGATTAGTGAAAAGAGGATTAGTTGGGAGTGGTTTCAAAGGTACTTCAAGGAAAAATACCTATCAGTTAGGTATTATGACAGCAAGAGAAAAGAGTTCAATGAACTCAAGTTGGGACAAAATTCCATGGAAGAGCATGTCCATAAGTTTTTTGAGTTGTTGAGGTATGTATACTACATCAAGGAAGAAAGAGTAAAGATCCAATCTTTCCTTGGTAGTCTACCACAAAATTTCATAGATAGGATTGAGTTTGTCAATCCACCAAGCCTTGATGAAGCCATTAGGATGGAAATGCATTGCTATGAGTAGAGCAGAGGAAAGTCATAGGTTCAACCAGCATGGAAAGGAAAACCAAGAGGGAGGTTTGAACAAAGGAAAAGTGGATTCAAACCACCATTTAGAAATCAACCCAGAAATTTTCCACGGGGACAGTAAGCAAAAAGTGGAATCAAACCAATAGTAGCAGCAGAAAAATCATCAAAGGGGCCACTTCAGTGTTGGAGATGTAGAGGAGACCACATGCTTAGAGATTGTCCATATCAGAGGGAGAATCCCCGAAGTTTGCACAACTTAGAAGAAGAAGATACACTGGAATATATGGCAAGGGTAGCACCTCGAATTTATGCATCATTGGATGATCATCAGGCAGACCATCAATTAGCAGTGGTGGAAGTTGAAGGTAAGATTGCTAAGATATCTATTTATGTTTTGATTGATAGAGGATCTACTCATAGTTATGTGTCTCCTAAGGTGGTTGAAGGTTGTTCTCTTAGTAAAGTAAAGCACAGTAAGCCTTGGCTAGTTCAATTAGCCACATGTACCAAGAGAAAGGTGAGTGAAGTAGTGATGGATTGAACCTTAGAGTTGAATGGAATCCTCACAAAGGAAAATTTAAATGTCCTACCATTAGGATATTATGATGCCCTAATAGGTATGGACTGGTTGGAAATACACAAAGCCAAGATTGATTGCTATGAGAAGGTCCTTGAATGAATTGATGAAGAGGGAAGACCAAGGTTGTGTTGTTGCAGCAACATCCCCCCCAAAATTTTGTACATATTGGGGCCCCTCCTTTTAATTTTTTAGAAAGACTGCCTTAAGAGGCCATCCCCAGCTGTTAACTTTGTTTTTCAAACAGAAAATCTTGCCATGAACCACTCCAAGTCTGACAGAAAATCTTGGTTCTCAACAGAAAATTTTTCATGAAGTCTTCCTGGAAATCGCGGAACAATTTGATAAAGCCTTGCAGTGGTGGAAGCCTTTTGTTTAAACATCTCGGGAAGGACTTAGAAACTTTCTGAAAAAGTCTTGGAACTTAAGAAGGAAGCTCTGCGGAATCATTCAGCTTTTGCTCCCGAAACTAATCATTTAAAAGCATCATGGCGAAGGACACCATCCCTCCTAGAGATGGACCGAGAGCAGGTTGCTTCCGCAACATGCTTATCCTCGCAGGAGCATTCCAAACCCGCCCCTTTAAAAGAATCAGGATGATTAAAATCTAGATTTCTTGTTTGGAATGGTGTATTTGCTTCCTAAAATGCAGCTTCACATTTTGGTTTTATCTCATTCACATATTAAAATGATGATGATCTCTGTTAAAATCTCACAGTATGTTGCTCAATCTCATAATGACTTGTATGTGGGTGCTATCAGGGATAATTCAAAATGCCAAAAGGTGGTAAGAAGAAAGCTAAAATGACAGAAAAGAAGCCTACGCCACTTAAAACTGAAACCTCACTCCAGGATACTAGGTGCACCACCGGTGTTCCTCCAGAAATCCGCTGGGGTGACATTTACAGGATGATCCGAGACCAGGATGTCCCGGACATGTTGTTAGAAGAGGGGCAGATTTATCTAAATATCAAAGCTTCAGGCATAACCAGAGCTGCTACCCGCCCTGAACTATTCCCCTGTGCTGAAGTAATCGGGTGGATACTCCAACATGCCGATGCGGAAGGAAGAGTAATTCATGACAGCGGGAAGATAGCCATTGCCTCATTTCACCCCGCATACCTGGCCGTAGCCTACAAATTTCCCCGTTCCCAGCAAGCTCTGACTGATGAATGGCTGGGCCAAATGAATAACGTTGAGATGGCCAAAAATCTACTAGTAGCAGGAAAGCATTTGAGAAAGAAAGGAAATGACGAATATGACGTACAGAATCTGAGACCCCCCTTTCAGATTGATCACCTTGATGTTGTGCAGAATCTTCGGCATGCCAGATGGCACCATGTACAAGATTCAGTGGGTCCCTATCATCCACTTCGTGGCATTTAAAGGAACTGTGTTTGACTCGGCCACTCTCCTGTCAGATAGTTTGGCCTCAATGATAGTTGCTGCAAGAGAAGGACTAGCCTTGAAAAAGGCAGAATTTTTCATGTCCTGATATCTGATCGATTGTGTTTTGGCCAAGGTGGACTTCCCCAAATTGGGCTGCACATGGGATAAGGCCACCACCCCGGTTTATACCGCTTTCAGGATGATGTGGGCCTAGAATTACAAACCTAGCTACAAACTCATCTGGGAGGGGTTCATCATGCCCCTATATGAGAAGATATTCAAGGAGGATCCCAACTGCCTATCAGAGCACGCTGTGGAAGTCCTTGAGAATTACGGGGATTTTTACTTTTCAGAGCAAGGCACCTACTTCAGAATATTTGGAGGGACTAAAGCTCCATACATTTTGCCACAGTATGCCACTGACTATGTGGTCCTTAAGGAAGCAGTAAGACAAATCTTCCTGGATGGAATTGGAGCAATGCTCCACAAACAACATAAGGCTTCCTTTCCCCCTCTACCTTTCTGCATAGGTGCTTACAAGTTCTCTGGGGTTGCCTCAACCAAAGAGTTTGTTTAGGAGCTGAAAGCCTTCCACTTCGGTGAGGTGATCTTCCACAGGAATGACAGGAAGGGAAAAGTGGCCGAGAACTGTAGGGAAATCTATGCTCATTTTGAGTACTCTCACTATCCCGATGTCGAGGAAGAGGTATTCAGGGGCATCAGCAACATGGCTGAGCTGCGAACCTTTCGCCAAGGCAGTGGAGCAAGTTCTAGCTCCACCAAGATCCAGAAGACCAGCCAACAGAAGGAGAAAGAAGCTAATGATGCCCGAGCTCAGGAAGAGCTCAGATTAAGAGAGGAGGCCAGGTTACTCCAGGAGGCTGAAGAAGCCAGGTTGCAGCAGGAAGCTGAAGTGGCAAGAATGCAGCAAGAAGCCGAAAATGAAAGGCTGCCGAAAGAGGCTGAAGATGAAAGGCTACGGAGAGAAAATGAAGATCAGCTGCAAGCTGAACAAGCTGAGGCAGAAAGGGAAGCAGAAGAAGAGCTGAAAGTAGGGGAAGATGCCCAAGCAAGTGGGTCCGGTGTCCAAGACATGGAAATAGACGCATCTCAAGCAGGTGGCTCTGGTACCCAAAATGTGGGAGTAGATCCAGCTCAGGGAGTCCGGACCCCACCTGCTGAAGAAGAAATAGACATTATGGACCTCCCAATTGTCCCGTACACTCCATCGGGAAAACAGACGGTGTCCAGGTGGAATGAGTTTGTCTATGACAAGAAAAGGAAAGCAATGGTCCTCAAATCGGAAGAGAGGATCAAAAGTCCCTTCTAGGAAGACATCATTACCCACCGGGAAGTCACTGTAATGTGGAATACAGATAAAGATCCCTTTGCTATGGCATCTGCAGTTGTAGAAATAGCAAAAGCATCACTGGACAATGTAGGTGTTATAGTTAGAGAAAATGAAATGACAAAGAAGAGAGCTCGTACGCTACAACAGACTGTGGCTAATGAGCAAGCCCACAGGGATCTTGTGGTGAACAAGTATAATTGCCTATACGCCGAGCATAAAGAGCTGTCAGACAAATATAACCGGTTAGAGGAAGAGAAGGAGAAGCTATCGGTCCTAATGATGGTTGAGGAAGTAGAAAAGAATGATGCAGTAGCCAGAGTGTCCCAGCTTGAAACAGACAAGCTGGCATTAGCTTAGCAATTGGAGCAAGCTGAGAGCAGAACGATGGACATGTCTCCCTTCCATGAGCTGTCCTGCAGCATCCTGAAGCAGATGCATGACACTCAGGAGCTAATCACTAATGAGGTTTGCAAGCTCAAGGCCATGGTGGTCAGGTTAAAAGAAATTAATGCGGAGGCCCATAGGCTCAAAGCCAAGCATACCCATGTCAAGGCAAATATCCTGAGCCAGATAGAATGGAGAGAAGGAAAGGGGGGTTTCCCCACACATCTCCCATTCAAATCTGTGGAGGGTTTTAACGAGGATGTGGCCCTTTTGGACTTCTGCAAAAATTGTGGCAGTAAGCTAATAGCCAGTGTGCAAGGAACAAGGGATAGGATCAACGGTCTGTATCAAAGGATCCAGGGAGTGCATGACAGGTGCAAATTGAATTTTCCGCAATCCCTCGATGATTTCCCAGGTGAGGAACAACGCTTGGCTGAACTAAAGGAAGAACTAGGCATCCAAACTGAATATGTTAAGAAAATTGATGTCCTAGCAATTGACGACCTCCAACATTATATTGGAATGTCATCATTCCACAGCCACTTGCTTAAAGAAGTGCATCAAGCTGCAGTAATGGAAGTTCAAGGCATCGGAGCAGAGCTTAAAAAAAATGTGACTTCACAGAAAATCCTGCTCCCTGCTCCCGCAAACATAGTCATAATGGACACTGGTGTGTGGTATAGCTACATAACAGAAGAGCAGAAGAAGGCGAAAGTAGCAGCTCTGACAACAAACCCAGAATCTTCTCTTCCAGTAGCCATTCCAGGAGTAGCAGTGAGCTCGATTCCCTCTCCCCCAGCAGTGGAAGAAGTTCCAGCTAGCTCAATCCCTTCTTCCCAAGTAGAAGTAGCAGCAACAATGGGTTCGAGTGCCTCTTCCCAGGCAGCATCAGCAGCATCAAGTGACTTGGGAGATCCTCTCCCAGCTAAAGCTCACGCACAAGAATGACAACACTGATATTAGAACATTATTTCTGCTATGTTGTATTTTTTAAACTCTCAAATGTATAAAGCGTGAGCTATAGGACAGCTATCCATTCTCTTTTGTTAAATATTTTGTAAAAGAAGTAGTCATATTTTGGTCTATTATAGAAGAAATTCCTGTAGGTGACAAGTGGAAGAGGCTAGGTGGCAGCCCAAAGGGAAATTTTGTAACTATAAATAGAAGTTAGGAAGGATTAGAGAGGACTTTTGGCAAGGAATGAATTTTTGAGACCTGTACGAGCTATCTTGTATTGGTTCTAAAAAAATAGAATTTTCTAATAAAATCCTGGAGATGGACGTTTTGCAGGGGAATGAAAGATGGATGTGTATTGGACTATTCTGGTGATTTCCATACTGTAATGTGAGATCATTCTTACTATCTGAATTATTTCTTTGTAGCAATGATTTTTGCTCCTTCCTGTGCAAACGATTTTCTCTATTTTGTGAGCAATGAATGTGTTTCATATTAAATCAGGAGCTATCTGCTGATATCTTTATCTTTGCTGTAGAGTTCTCTTTTAGATTAAATGGCTAGCTGTTCTTTCTTTAAGATATCTCCTATAGCTCATTGTTCATGCCTTTAAATTTGCTCCTTGCAGGGATCTTTAGATTTATTTCAGTTTGTTTACACTTAGATCTATTTCTTTCATTCTTTCCATTTAGATTAGATAATTTTGCTTCTTTCTTTGATGAGTAATGAAATGTGTTTTATATTAAATTAGAAGCTATCTTCTAAAGATATTTTATCTTGCTGTAGCTTTACCTGTAAGAATTGATGGCTATCTATTCTTTCTTTATGATATCTGTTACAGCTCATTGCTCATCCTTTAAATGTGTTCCTTGCAAGGATAGGTAGATTTACTTCAGTTTTGCTCATATTAAATTTAAAGGAATAAGCTTGCATCCTCCATCTGATACAGATTTGAGGGCACAAGAGCTCGAGAAGGAGGTACAACAGGTCAAGAGAAAATTAAATGCAGTTCAATCTAAGCTGAAGTGGACGAAGGATGATCTTAAAATAAAGGAAGATGAGCACTCAAAGCAGCATAATAATAATGTAGAGATGTTGAAGAAATTCCTAGAAGAAAAATATAGATTGCATTCAAAAGTGATAAATCTTGCAAACAAAGTAAAAGAGCAAGAAAAACAATTACAACATATGGCTGATGAAGCTTCTGTAGAACTGGAGGGTTCTGGAAAAGGCAAGAGAAGCTATAGCGAAATTTCTTATTCTAAAAAGGAGGAATTGAAAAAACCTCCCAAGCAACGTAGAGTTTTAGAATAATATGGTGTAAATTTGATGTCTATGTACATACTAATATTGTTGTAATATAAATTGTAAGTATTTCTCGCCAATGCATATATTTTGATACAGTTATTGTGTTTCTAATGTGTAATACAAGTGTAATGTGTAATCCATATGTGCATTTTCCCTATATCTACGAGAGTTTAATGTGCAACCCATACTGAGAAGTGTGTATGAAACTACAAATGTTGAAATATGTTCTTCATAATATATTCTACAAATGAATTGACAGATGAAATATTCTTGAAATATATTCTACAAATGAATTGACAGATCATCATCTCCAGTGCAATACATAAAAAATTCCCTTCAAAATGGGATTAAAACTAGCCCTTCAAATTTGATCACTAGAGGTTATGAAAAATTAACACTTGGTCTGCCTGACATTAACACATACCCTTACCACAGAATTGGGTGCACCTTGAGTTCACCCTTAGTCTGCCCGACATTTTGTACTTTCTCTGTACTGAAAAGATGTCTGTTCAGTTTTCCTACTATCAAAATATTTCCCAGCTATTCAAATTTTACAAATTATAATCATCGAAATTATAGGGAAACTGCTCCATGTGCAGAAGAGTCTAGATATGCTCTGGCCTCTGGAGTCTCGATGGAAACACGTGATTTTTCAGTACATTAAAGTGACCTTTTGCGTCCTCCAAGAGATGAGGGAATCACACAAAGATCACATTAATCCCAAGATATAGATATACTACATCATGAGAATCCCGAACTCATAATAAAATTTCTTAAGACTTAGTCAATAAATAGGGCCTCCTGCTGAGGCAAATCTCATTTGGACCTCATTTCTGGTATTTTATGTGCATAAAAACTCGACCCGTGAGCGTCATTATTTCCCCTCTCATGGCTTCCGAAGAAAGAATTCCCAACATGGTGATATCAAAGGCCGGAATGGGAGGAGTTGGGAAGATAAGTTCGGAGTCCTACTGCCGATGCAAGGGCTTCATAGCTCCCCCATCTGTCCTATAGTTTATGGAGTGACGTGGGATTGGTGGATGAGCACACGCCAATATGGACACACTTTTTTCAACTTTAAAAAAATGAGCATAATGCAGACTTGTCAACCAACAAAATGGGTATAACTAAACAGTAATAGTAAGTAATATCAAACTGAGTAAGAATGATAATCCTCTACTTACTTATGAACTCAAGCTAATTCATCAGCTGCAAAGGAATGTGTTCTTTCATGCACTCGTTCAGTTATATTCCTTGGCTTTCATTCCATAAATTGCATCACTTGTATTGCTGAAACTCTAGCGGAAAATTATAGGTCGATTACAGTCACATTCAGAATTCATCCAATAAGAGTTCAATACTGGTTTTTTGGTCTGCTGATCCTTATTATGCCCTCAATTGGTTTGCTTAAACTGTCATATGGTTTGTTTGGACTGTCAATGGGGTGTCTTCAAATCTGATTAGACTCTTTAACCAACTTCATATGTTCTTCATTAATTAATCCTAATGACCAAACTTGACATCCCATGTATGAAATCTGGAATGACATAATTACACATTTCATAGCTTACTCATCCATGAATCGACTCTTTCAAATTGGTGAAGAAAAGTGCAATAGACAAATTAATAACATCAAGAAGAAACCGTGAAGAACAATTTATGGACCTGCCAAAACTGTGGTTTAGGGAAATTAGACCAAGCCTAGGAGAAGATAAAAAATTGTCCAAGTATGGAATTATTGGTAAAATCTGCCTAACTGGCCTTAGGGAAATTCCCGCCACAGCTCATAGGATGATGATAAAAATATTCTAAGAGTGTGTATCTCTAGAGTGTTGTATGGTGCATCCAACCATATCATTAGCCTGACCAAAAAGTCTTTCAGGAAGAAGATATCAATCTGCCAAAAGTGCCTCTCAGCCATATTTGCACTGCTCCAGAAAAATGCCCACCGAGGGGAGAGAAAGAAGCTCCAGAAGATGAAAGTGGTATTGATGGATTCACCTTGTTGGAATCTACACATTGGGTATCTCACTTGACAAGTTTGAAGGAAAAATGAAATCACCTTGGTGACCTAGTGTTTGAAGAGAACTGGTTAAGTGTTAGAAAAAGAGTTTGAGAGACCATTTCGAAATGCCCGCAAGGGGGTGTTCCTTTGATGATAAAATTCATCAGATGATATGGTATTGTTCATTATTGAAATGGATATCTAGCCATGCTCTTGGTTTTTCTTATGGTGATCAGACAAGGAAAATATCAACCTGCCAAAATAGAAGAAAAATGTTATTTTGCATACTAAAGACAAAGGAAAAATGGCTAAGTGTTGTAAAGGGGCTAAGTGATGCCCGCATTAAGGTTGATTCCCGCACTAAGGATGATGCTTGCATGGCATAACATGGCATAGATGATGATGTGGCATGAATTTGAAATCATTGTTGCATTATGACATCATTATGGAGAAATACGACAAATTAGTGAATATCAGGAAATTGGCTAAGTATGGGAAAATTGGTCCAAGTAGCCTTAAGAGGATGCCCGCCACAAATTGTGTGTTGAAGAAAATGCCCACAGCACATGGGTATATTGTAGGCTGCTGTTTTTTCTACTCAACCATGGTCTTAGTTTGTCCAAAGAGACCATGAAGAAGAATTTATGGACCTTCAAAAACTGTGGTTTAGGGAAATTAGACCAAGCGTAGGAGAAGATAAAAAATTGTCCAAGTATGGAATTATTGGTAAAATATGCCTAACTAGACTTAGGGAAATGCCTGCCACAACTCATAGGATGATGATAAAAATATTCTGAGAGTGTGGATCTCTAGAGTGTTGTATGGTGCATCCAACCATATCATCAGCCTGACCAAAAGTCTTTCAGGAAGAAGATATGAATCTGCCAAAAGTGCCTCTCAGCCATATTTGCACTGCTTCCAGAAAAATGCTCGCCGAGGAGAGAGAAAGAAGCTCCAGAAGATGAAAGTGGTCTTGATGAATTCACCTTGTTGGCCTCTACCCATTGGGTATCTCACTTGCCAAATTTGAAGGAAAAATGAAATCACCTTGGTGACCTGGGGTTTGAAGAGAACTGGTTAAGTGTTAGAAAAAGAGTTTGAGAGGCCATTTGGAAATGCCTGCAAGGGGGTGTTCCTTTGATGATAAAATTCATTAGATGATATGGTCCAGGTATTGGAGGTGTGGCTGATACCTAATGAGATATTCCTCCTTTAATGGAAGAACACAATTGAGATCCTGAGCAGATATAACATGATGGACCGTGAGTACATGTCTACATTGATGGTAACAAATATAAGCGATGTTGTTTTTTTATTCATATTTGGTAGATCCCAATGTACATGAAGTTGAGAGGATCCTTGATGTACCTGGTTTTCACTAGGACAACTGATACAACTTGCAGTAAGGAGATGTGCTTATTTTCTCTGTGACAGTTGGTGTTCAGATTGGTGCCTCACTCATTTTCACCCAACCAAGTTCACTCCACTCAAGGAAGAAGTTCGCTACCAGCTAGAAGAAGTATTTTCCGAGGTTACCTATCTTTGGAGGAGTTTCTCCTTTGTTCTTGGGGTTTATCTTCTACCATATGTGATTACTATGTATTTGGATGTATGTTGTACTTTGAACTAAGATCTCTATCACAAGGTTGTTGTGTTTTATCCCTTGTAGTTTCCAAGGTCAAAATATTGTGTCTATTATTTCTATGCTTGGTTGTTCTTTTAGTGATCCTACTATATATTATACTACATATAATATTTGAATTATACTGCTACCTTTAAAAACTATCAGGTAAACCCTTAAGGGGGGTCTTTCCAAACCCCCCCAAAACACATGTTGGACTTTGGGGGGGGTCTTTCCAAACCCCCCCCCAAAATTCCAAGTCATGTTGGACTTTTGGGGGGGGGTCTTTCCAAATCCCCCCCAAAAGTCCTATTGGACTTTGGGGGGGGGGGTGGGGTTTAAAAACCGCCCCCAAATACCTTAAATTTTTTTTTGGGGGGTGGTTTAGCAAAACCGCCGCAAGCCACCTTTAGGGGGTCATTCTAACCCCCCCCCCCAAAAGTCCTGAGAATTAGACTTTTTTTGGGGGGGTTTTCAAAACCGCCCCCAAATACCTTAAATTTTTTTTTGGGGGGTGGTTTAGCAAAACCGCCGCAAGCCACCTTTAGGGGGTCATTCTAACCCCCCCCCCCAAAAAGTCCTGAGAATTAGACTTTTTGGGGGGGGGTTTTCAAAACCGCCCCCAAAAGTATTGAGAATTGGACTTTTGGGGGGGGGGTTAAAAAACCACCCCCAAAAGTATTGAGAATTGGACTTTTGGGGGGATTTTAAAAAAACCGCCCCCAAAAGTCCTGACAATTGGACTTTTTGGGGGGGGGGTTTGAAAATCGCCCCCAAAAGTACAATTTTCGGTACTTTTGAGGGGGGTTTTTAAGAACCGCCCCCAAAGACCTAAAAAAACTTTTTTTTTTTTTTGGGGGGGGGTGTGTTTAGCAAAACCGCCGCAAGCCAAAACTGCCCCCAAAAGGGTATTTTGTTGTAGTGTTGGCACGGGATTAGTTCGCAGAAAATGCGGAAGTCGACAGCCGTGAAAGGGATAATCCACGGAAGAAGGGTCATTCGCGAAGATCGCGGAAGCGCAGAAGTAGATAGTTAGTTAGATAAGGGTCATGTGGACCATTTTGTGACCACCTAGTTTTGTATAAATAGAAGTGTGATTGTAAGCCTAAGGGCATCTAGCAATCAGATGATGAATAGAGCGATTGACTTTGTGAGTTTTGATCTGTTTTGTATTTGCAATATGATGTATTGACTATTTCTGCGAAGGTCATTTTGCAGGATTTAATGAATGCATGAAGATGTTCGATTATGGTTTTATCTCTCTCTTGGTTGCTGTTAAATGATGAATGTGAATGTTCATGAGATGTTTAATGTTCTGCGGGTTTGGTATCGCTGTTATGTTAATGAATAGTTAGACCATGTTGATGCGAATATCTGTTGTGTGTTGATTCTGCGATTGATGAATATACAAATAATGAAATGTTAGCATAGTGCGAATGACATAATCTCTGGTTTCTGTGAGTGCAATGTGTGTTTGATGCATGTCCTCAACTCCACTGCGGAAACTTGGTTCCTGTAGCCCCCTTGTGCATCTCGGGTGAGACTTCACTCACTCTGTGAGTGTTGCTGGAAAGGTTAACACCTTTCTGGGCCAGTGCGTAAGGGAGTTTGGTTGTTGGTTTGTTGATGATAGTGTGTAGTGAACCCCTGTTGACAGTCGTTGTGTCAACAAATGGTTCCATTGCCGGTGCCTTGAAGAGGAAAAGAAGAGGATATGTTGTGGCACCCGACGAAACCAGAGATTCAAGAGTGGTTTGACAAGAAGATAGAGGAGTTCGCAGAAGGAGAGAAGCAAAACCCCAGACAGACGGTAGGTAGTTGGTTGCATAAATACATTTATTCAAATATCCATGAAATATTTTTCTGCGAATTCCCAGTACTGTTGCATGAGTGGCTAGCACATCTAACATTCCAAAAGCACCATTTCCAAAAGATTGAGCCTGAACATTGGACACTAGAACTGATTCGACAGCTGAAACATGTCGACAACACAGTATCAAGGGCTGTCGATTTATGGGTTGATAGTATCCTAGAGGGATGTATTACTGAGTTCACAGTAGACACGATCAAATCATACACCGACGTGGAAAGAAATTTCTTCAGGGGACCAAGGGGAAGGTTTTTGCTGTTGCTAAAACTGTGGATTAAGATGCTCGTCTGCGAAAAGGGCATTTTGAGAATGACTTCCGACGAGTAGAAAGATCAGTGTGCGGAGGTTGTGGGTATCATGTGAATATGGATCCGATAGAAAAATGTGGGGTAGATGGACATGAGCGACGATGATTTTTTATGGGAATCTGACAAAGAGTGTGGTACTTTGAGGAGTGGGATAAGATTCCTGTGTCCTGAGAAGAAGAGGAGGGCTGAGAGAGAGTCTCCTGAGAGGATCCGAATAGAAGACTGAGAAACAGGACCATAAGGGAGAAAGCGACCCTATTACGATGAAGACGGTGACCAAGCTACCCCAGAAGCAGAAGAGGGACGGATCGTTAGTTACAAAATACCTGCAACCCCGCACACTACCCATAATTTTACAAGAAGAAACACTAGCTATTCACAAAGTTGCCCTACGTGCAGCGGTAAAAGTAGTGCATCAGTAAACAACAATAGTAGGAACGTTATAATGGCCGATGACAAAAAAATGCCCACTTTCCAAGGGAACGGGATCGAGGATCTCGAGCAGTTTTGGTTTCTGTGCGAAGCAGTATGGGACGTGAAGCAGGTCCAGGATGAAGCTATTAAACAAGGATAGTTTACAAGGTTTCGATGGGAACACCAGCCAAGTTTTTGGCACAGATCAATGCAGGAATGATCTATGAATTTAGGAAGCCAAAGTCAGAATCACAGTATGTCACCGAGCTCAAAGAGATCAAGCAATACCCAAATGAGCTGGTATGGGAATTTGATCAGCGATACAAAACACTGATAGCAAAGGTAAGCTTTGGAATAAATGATTTGCAACACAAGGGGTGGTTCATCGCAGGATTGGTACCACACATCCGTAGACCACTAATGCAACAGAAGGTTGCGACCCAAGCGGAAGCATTGGAGATTGTGATGAAGCTGGAGGCTTCACCAATCAGTGAAACAAGGTTGGGTATGGATCGAATTCAAGCACAGCTGGAAAACTTGACGATCCAACTGCAAGACATGAAGAAAGGGAAAGAGGCTCGGGAAGAGGTCTGGTGCACTAGGTGTAGGACAGAGGGACACCACAAGGACCAGTTCCCAGACTTTCGAGACTATTTGCAATCCGGTGCACCAAATCCCCTCATTCAGGGAGGGTTTCCTTGGTGTCGTATTTGCCAAATGAGAGGCCATCGACTAGAAGAATGTGTATATCTGCAAAAGATGGTATCGAAACCAGAGAACTTGTATTGCAAGTTTTGCAAATCGGTTGGCCACGATGAAAACAACTGCAGAGCTTATGGCCTACTCCAGGAGAGGACTGCAGCTGCATACTTCATGGCAGGAGAATAACAGGCATCGGGTGAGAAACAACAGCAGTATAACCAATTTCCAAGCCAGTATAATCACCCACCGCAACAATATGATCAGGGGAAGTATGGGAAAATGCAGTATCCAGCACCGCAGTACCCACCATATGGACCACCGCAACAACCAAAGTATGGGAAACTGCAGTACCCACCATGTGGCCCACTGTGTTGAGGTGATAGAGGAGGCTTCCGTGGAGGGAGAGGTGCTGGAACAGGACGAGGAGGAGCTTCTAGACGAGGACAAGGACGGATTATATGCTACAATTGTGGGCAGCAGGAGCACTATCAGAGGGATTTCCTGAATCCAGCACCACAACAGTGCACCTATTGCAGTGCTGTGGATCATGGCATTGAAGACTATCCGCAGCTTATCACAAAATGGCAAACCAAGAATCAGCCACCACCTCCATAGAACCAGAATCAGAATCCATTGATGGTATAGATGATATCGATGGAGGCTCGAAGAAAACATACGATTGTTGGAGTGGTGACACGAGGAGGAGCGGTGACAGGAGCCGATGGGCCACGAGCTACCGTCCGACCAATAGCACGGAAACATGTCACCTTTGATGCAAAGATCGAAAGGGATATCTTCTTGGCAGCGCAAGAGGAAATGATACAGAAGAGGTAGTTACCTCTTTAGGAAGAAACTACCTACGACATGCCACCGATGTTCGACGAGACGAAGTCGCGGGGAAAGGATAACACCTTAAAATCATTCTTGAAAAGTTTCCTGGAGTTGGAAAAGGATCAGGATGTGTTGGAAGAGATATCCAACCTATTGAAACGACGGGAGGGTGCACGCTAGGACCAAAATATTAATTGCATACACAAGAGGAAGATGGGGCGAGAGATGTGAATGTTGGCACAAATCGGAGCATTTGATGTTGACTCAATTATTTTGGACTTGGGGTCGGATGTCAACATCCTAACCAAGCAGACATGGGAAACAATGGGGAAACCACAGTTGGCCTGGTCACTAGTACAGTTGCGATTAGCAAATTAGAATAAGGTTACTCCACTTGGTCAGGTGTACCAACTTCCCGTTGAAATTGAGGGCCTTAAGACTTATGCAGATTTTAATGTAATTGAGATTGTTGACAACTCAAGTCCCTACCCAACACTGCTAGGGATTGACTGGGCAATCAATAATCTTGTGGTTATCAACTTCAAGAAGCGGACAATGTCATTTGAGAATCGCGAGATGAGGGTCGTTGCACCTCTGGATCCTACGGAAGGGCAGTGATACATTGAACCGACGCAAGATGAATTTACGGAAGGATGGGATATCCTATATAACATCTCTGAGGATTAAATTAATCCCATTGCGGATGGAGAATTGGGATGGCACAATGTCAGTTCTACGTCATCGGATTTAAATGAGGCGCTCGAGAATTGGCAGAACCGAATGCATGAAGTGTCATTCAGAAAGTGTGCAAGGATCACACAATCACTGCGATGGGTAGCCACAGAAGAGTGCGCGCTACCAACCTATGAGGGATTTCCTAATTTGAGCACCTTTCTCACTGAATTCGAGGAAAAGGTGGCGAAACCGCAATGTTTATTGGCCTTGGAGGAAGCCTTGAAGGATATTCCTGTGCATTGGTGGGTGATGCACAAGTCTAAAATCACAAATTAGCCACTATGTCGCCACCTAATGAAAGTTAGGTTCAGCGATGCGGAAGGATATAGCGGAAGGAATTTTTATGGTAGGAGTGACCCAAAGGTGCATTTGGTTGAGTGCGAAAGAAAATGGGGACTATGAGCAAAAGAAGAGTGGGTCCATGCATTCGTTCACACATTGGATGAAGTACTGCGCAGTTGGTATGTCACAGTAGAACTGGGACGTGGGATGACTTCTTGGGAGCAACTAATAATTGGATTCAGCCAAACATTTTGTTTCTCATATGAGAACCCCTTCATCCATAGTGCACTACAAGTGATCTGCAAGAAGATATTTGAAGTAGTGTTAACACCTAAAAAGTGCTCACTAGCTCATTCCCTTACTCACATGACCCATTTGTCCACTTTTCCACCATCTGAGCCTCTGAAACCAACAAAAGGTCACCAAAAGACCTTGGTACACCCCTTTTTCCATTAAAAAAGATTATTTTTCCAAGAAAATCATAAAAAACCCTCAAAAAGGGTCCAAATTCCCAAAAATATTAAAAAGGGAATTAAAATATTATTTTTATTCAAAAAAGGAAAAAGGAGGGAAAAGAACCTAAACCATGTTGGTCAATACCATTGGTTTCCACAAAACCACAAATGGTATTCCTCACCACCAAAACCTATAAAAAGGTGGTAGAGGCTCCTCATTTCATATCCTTCCATTATCTCATCCTTATGCTGCTGAAATCTCCCCTGAGCACTTTTAGCCATTGAAGCAACCTTGGAGAAAGAGACCTATTGGAGTTTGGAGCTACTCATCTTGGGAGTTGCTCAACATCAACCTTCACCATTGGAGGTAATATCGCAAGCACTTGCTTGCCCCCCACTTTTCAATACAAAATTTATTTCTTATGTTTCTTGTTCTTGATTTTGAAATATTTACATTATTTGCTTAGATTCTTGTTTAGATCCATGAAAAGTATTGTTTATTTAGTTTATTGCTTTTATTTCTATTGAAACTGCTACTACTAGTTAGTAGGTGCCCATAGCACTAAGCTTGGTTGCAAAACCGAGCCAACAGTTTTGGCGACTCCGCTTTGGTTTGAACTTTAGATCTCTAGCTTTGCCATTAAATCTTAGTTTTTATGAGTTTTTAACCATTAGATCCATAGATCTGCCATCTTAGACAGCAGATCCATTGCTGTTCTGAGATTTGGCCCCAAAAAACAGCCCTAAATTTTAAATTTTCGAGTTCGTTTCTCGTTTTCCGTGCACGGCTTCCGCCTCGCGGCTTTTTGCCAGACAGTCGCGCGGTCCATCGCGACTTTTCTGCATTTTTCCGC
Source organism: Larix kaempferi (assembly GCA_027924585.1). Taxonomy (NCBI): domain Eukaryota; kingdom Viridiplantae; phylum Streptophyta; class Pinopsida; order Pinales; family Pinaceae; genus Larix; species Larix kaempferi. Next base: position 2,612,742 of record BSBM01000506.1, read on the forward strand.
GCGGTCCATCGCGGCCTTTTTCCAGACAGTCGCGCGGTCCATCGCGACTGTTCTGTGTTTTTCCGCGCTGCACACCGCGGCTTCGCGGCCTTTTTCCGCGCTGTCCATCGCGACTGTGCGCCCAAAACCTGCGCGGTCCATCGCGACTGTGCGCCCAAAACCTGCGCGGTCCATCGCGACTGTGCGCCCTAAACCTGCGCGGTCCATCGCGACTGTGCGTCCAAAACCCGCGCGGTCCATCGCGACTGTTCGGCCAAAACCCGCGCGGCCCATCGCGGCTGTTCGTCCAAAACCCGCGCGGCTGAATTTTTTCATTCCATCCCGATTTTGAAAAATATTTTTTACTGTACTTTCTGCCCATAGCACATTTTTTACAGTATCAAATTCTGCATATTTTCCAGATTTAGAAAAAAATTTTACTATTTAAAAGTGCATACATAGAAATCTTTTTAAAAATTTTCAAGAAAGTGAAAGAAAGATTCATTTTGCATTCTTTATCTAGATTCAAATTTTTTCCTGTTTACTTCTTTAGAATCTTGCCCTTAGCAAATTTTATTGAAACGAAGAAATCCATTTATTTCTTTTAGAAGTTTATTATTTGCTTTCAAAAATCCAAAAAATCCATTATTTTTTCGAGTTATTTTTGAAAAAGCAATTTAATTTCTTTTAGTGAAAAAAGTCTTAAATATTTGCTTATTATTTTTCGAAAAGTCCTTTATTTTTTTTTTTTTTTTTTTTTTTTTTGAAAAATTTTCCCTTAAAGCATTTAATTTTTTCAAGTTCAGTTTACAACACCTCACGTGCACTCACACGATCACTTAATTGAACTAAGACTTAAAACTTACCCTAATTTGAACACACTCTTAACCCCACTTGGGGAACACAAAAAGAATTCTTGTAGCTAGGTAGTATTGGGGGGATAGGTGTTCCAATAACACCCCTCAGTTCATACATCTGAGACATAGAAGTTGTCCAATTAGGGAGCTAAAATCTCTTAGTACTTTTTGGCGCGGTCACAACCGGTTTGTGGGAAGGCCTCTCCCCTAGGAGGGTTGAAGTCGCGAGGATGGTTCCGGAAGCCTGAGTGGGATACCGAAACCCATTCAGTAACCGAAGGGCTACCATTCGCAGTTCTCGGGATATCCCTGTATTGGGATATTGCGATCAAAGGACCAAACGGCAGATTTACCTTTTCTCGATGCGTCATGAACGGAGTATCCTAGTAGCCTGTCTTTTTAGGATTGATTACCCGGTGTCCCTCCCGGTAGGGGGATATCTAGCCGTTGTCTCTACATTCATATTGTCTGACTTGGATTTCATCACCTTGCAGGGGATATCGTCTGTTTGAGTCACAATACTTTTAGATTAGGTGTTTGCATGATCTTTACCACCTTTTGAGTCTAGTTACACCTATTTTTTCTAGGAGCCGCTTGCATGTTGGTATTCTGACCGGTTGTTGCATTCCTCCACTTATTGTAGCACAGCTGCTAGAATAAGTGCATTTTTTGAGGATTGATTTTTTGGCCTGTGAGCCTTCTTTTTTCACTCCCCTTTTTGCACCCTTGGTTGCATTAGGGTTTTGAGTCTTTTACATATATATCACCACCTGATACTTAAAACAATTTTTACATAAAAACCATATTCTCACCATTGAGAATTCTAGACGTTCTCGTCGTCTACAGGGCGAACTCCCAGAGTTTAGTCCACTTGGCTCTCCACGTCACAGACGCAGAGCATTATCCCTTGATTCGACACATCGTCGATCATCTAGACGGTCATCCGATTCTGACATACCCCATTTCACCTTTGATTTGGAGGTAGAATCCGAAAACCCCACAGAGTTACCACCTACCACAATTATGTCTGGAACACCAGAAGATCCACAATTTACATTAACCATAGGTCAGACATCCGCAGACCTTTCTGCGGGGATACCATCCATGACAACACCCACCCCCTTGGGTATGCCCAATATGGGTAACACTCCACATTTAGGAATGCCTAGCACAGGACCACAACCTGTCATGGGCATGCCCAACATGGGGGTCATACCCCCTTCGGTTTCCACAAACCCTATCCCAGGAATCCCTAATACGATTCCTAACCCAAGTGTCACTCCTGTTGCACTTGGGAATGCTATCCCAGGAATCCCTAGTGCGATTCCTAACCCAAGTGTAACCCACGTTGCACTCGGTAGTAATATACCAGGAATCCCTAGTGCGATTCCTAACCCAAGTGTAACCCAAGTTGCACTTGGGAGTACTAACCCATATCAGGCCACACCTGTTGGAGGGCACATACCCGCCATACCTAGCATACCTATAGGATCTACTGGACCCCTACACCATACCACAATGGCTAGGCCAATCCCCGTTCCAATCACCACATCCGCTAGTCTACCATACATGGCAAGTCTCAACTTGCCAGATTTAGCTAGGCTTACGAATGACCCCATTAGGCATGATCCTGCTTGGCCCCATATGCCCACTAAGCTTCCCTCTGACATCCCTAAGTTTGAGGGAAAGGCCGGAGAAGACCCCCAGAACCACATCATGTCCTTCCATTTATGGTGTTCCTCCAACTCCATAGTGGACGACTCTATCCGCCTCCGTTTATTACAGCGCACCTTCACTGGCTCTGCAGCCAAATGGTATATCGAGCAACCCCATGGGACGCATTCCTCATTTACCTCCCTTGCCTCGACCTTCCTGCAGTTCTTTCAGCTACCGGTCCGCTATGATGCGGGCGTCGAGATCCTACTGTCTTGCAGACAGAACACAGCCACGCACATCACTGACCATATTCATGATTGGCGTCGGCGCCGAAGCCTATGCAAAATCAAATTAGACGATCGAATCTTTTTAGACTGGTTCCTTAAATCCCTCCTTCCCCTCATTGCGAAGGATGTAGCTTCTGAAAGACCCCAGTCTGAAGAGGAGGCCATCCTTAAGGCCCAACAGTTTGACCTTATCTATGCCCAGTCAGGATACCTATACACCATCATACCTGACGCCCCACGAGGCGACTCTGCACGCGGTGACACACCGGGGGCATCACATGCCGCTGATGGCATTATTGGCCAAATTACACCGCAAGCAAAACCTTTCAGTATGGTGAGCACCATGCCCGCCCCAGACCTTTCTAGGGCTACATCCAGTTCCGGAGCGACAACTTCTTATGCTCCGATAAACCAGACCCATCATGTTCATGGACCCTCTTGTCCACAACATTGTTATGGCCAAGCGCCATCAGCATATGTACCTCCTACATACTATGCTCAACCTACGGTACAAAACCCCATGCAGTTTCCACAACAGCCCATGCATTACCCACAACCGGTTGCACCGGCTAACCTCACACCTCCACCAGCGCAGGGGTACCAACATCCCCAACAGGCAACTGGACCACCTCCAGCTCCACCTGCATACTATCCACCGCAACCTGCTCACGCACCTGCGGCTCCTCAGAATCCCCCCAATGCTCAAGGGCATGTGTACGCACAACAACAGCAGCCCCAATATCAAAATAACCAGCGCAACCAGGGTGGACAACCCAACCGCGGAAGAGGACGCAACCGTGGAAACAATCAAAACCGCAACCAAGCTCCACAGCCTACCCAGCCCCCGCAAAACAATAACGCGGCGCCCGCTCATCAGAATCCTGATCGACCACCTAAGCAACCTAAAAATGCTAATTTACGGACAAACCATCCTTGTTCCATTTGCAATGTCTATGGCCACTATACCCACGCTTGCCCACATCTCGAGCGAGCTCGACAACTATGGACGAATGACGCCCATCGTCAAGGGCAGGCGGCTCCTCAGCCACCACCCAACCCCCCACCACCTCCACAACAACCTCTGGTTCTCCAAAACCCCTTTCCAACACAAGGAGTGGTAAACACCCAGCCGTTAGCCCCCCAACAGGGCAACGTGCAACCACAACAAATAACTTACGCAGCTCCTGATCAACCCATGTTTGATTCAGGTACCCACCACTTATTGATGATGTCCACCGCTGACGTCAATGTCCAAACCCGTCGAAATCAATACGGACCGACTTCTGAAGCCCCCCCCGCCGAAAAGGATACCACTGCTAATCCCACTGATCAGACATTGCGTATACCTCAGGTTCCACTTGATGGCGCTTCTAAAGCACCTCGCTTCCCCCTTCGCCGAATCAACAACAACCCCAATGCACGAGCTGCATCCAATTACAACATCGTAGATGACTTAGCTCAATCTCCCGCAGCCATGTCTGCGTTAGAAGTCTTAAAAACCTGTCCTTCTCAGCGCAAGACTTTACTTTCCGCCATTGGGGCTATTGACCCAAATGATTCGAACTTGATGACCTTTGACTTAGACCAATCTGAACCACGGCTGCCTTCTACCATAGCAGTCCAAGTTTCCGTTTCTATTCGGAATCTTGTCATCCATCGATGTATCATCGACGAGGGTGCCTCCACATGCGTCATGTCCACTTTTGTTTGGCAAAAGTTGGGCTCCCCTGCTCTCCAGCAATCCACCACCGCATTGCGGGCCTACGACGGCCGGTCAGCTCAACCTCACGGTTTATTACCCAAGGTACCCGTCCAATTAGGTGGGAAGACCGTGCTCATCGACATAGAGGTCATTAACGCCCAACTAGACTATAACCTTTTACTTGGCCGCAGTTACATGTATGCCATGAAAGCGGTCGCCTCCTCCGTCTTCCGCACCATGATGTTCCCCCATGAGGGCCGCGTGGTCAAAATTGACCAGCTCACCTACTATGACCCCAACGCCCCTGCAGCACCGGAGAATGTTCTCCCCATGATTGAACAACCCGCTTCTAGTGCTGTTACCTCCTTTGTGTCTTCTGTGGCACCCGGACTGTATTCGGATACACCAATGACCTCTACATTCCAGGCCATTCCACCACCGTCACCGGAGACCCAAGTCGCAAACCTCTGTACTGTTTCGCAGAATACGCAAACACCCGGCGGTCAACCGCCATTGATCCCCAGTCACATTGGTGTTACACCCATCCACACCATCCCCTTCCTATTTCCTCCTTCGGGCGTAGTAAGCGCCCCGGTTATGGCTACCCTTAGCCTACCCGGGATAACATTGGGATTACCCGTGTGGTATATTCCGCCTCCCGTTCGATTACCGACACCAGACGTCATCCTCCAACCGGTACAACCTATTGTTACCACAAATCAACCTCCTCCTGGCGTCGCGATCCCTTCGTCGGCAACGACACCTCCTCCTAACCTCAATATTCCTTCGTCGTCAATGAAACCTCCTCCGGGTCTCACGATTGCGTCGACGTCAAAGGATCCCCCTCTCCTTGCTAAGCCCACTGGGGGCAGAGGTCCACAACCCTACACTGCCATACCACCTCCTAAGGCAGCCAAACCCCCACCGGTGTTTCGAGCTCCCCCCAAATGTTCATTATGCGATGAAATTGGCCATCCAACTCACCAATGCCCACATTTACCGGCACTCCAAGAACATATGAATATGTTGGACGATGACATAGGAATCCCAGTAGTCAGATTAGAGCCACCTCTACAGCCTCGCGACAAATCACTGCGCACTAATCATCCTTGTGCTATATGCAGTGTCTACGGCCACTACTCACACCATTGCCCTGATCTACCAGACTATAGAGCAGCGCTGTACGAATTAAACAATGCCGATTTAGAGATATCTCCTCCCCTTATCGAGGAGATTCACCCTCCACCATCATCCTCGTCAGAAGAAGTCAATACGATATATATGATTTCGACAACCTTCAAACCAGAACCCCTTGATTTATGGTCTGACTACTTCAATACTGACGAGCAGATTTTGGAAACACTCACTGCACCCGACTACCCTTGGGATGATATGCATCATCGCTCGTACTTCCTCCCGGAAACATCTACCTCCACCGCATCCAACCAGCTATCAGTCGAGTCGAAAGACTTCATACCTGCTAAGGTCGATTGGTTAAAGGACCCCATCCCAGCACCGGATGCCTTTGAAGAAGGGAACATGTCCAACATTTCCCCCACCATACAGATAGACATTTCCATAACACCAGGGAAACCTGAGCTCATCTCGCTGGGCGCATCTTGCACTCAAGCAGAAACTCAGGCATACAAAAAACTCTTTCAAGAGTTCCGAGACGTCTTCGCCTGGTCCTATACCGAGATGCCTGGTCTCGACCCCCGCCATTATTGAACACCATATCGATACATGGCCGGAAGTACCCCCTGTTCGTCAGAAACAGCGACCTATTCACCCTGCCAAGCTCCCCGCTGTCAAGGCTGAAGTCGAGAAACTTCGAACAGCAGGTTTCATCTACCCTATTCCGTACACCACATGGGTGTCGAACCCCGTCCCTGTCAACAAAAAGCAAGGCACCCTTAGAGTATGCACTGATTTCCGCGACCTAAACCACGCTTGTCCAAAAGACAATTTCCCCACGCCATTCATTGACCAACTCATTGATGAGTGTGCGGGCCATGAGGTCCTATCCTTCATGGACGGTTTTTCCGGATACAACCAGATTCACATCCGCAAGGAGGATCAGTACAAGACTGCCTTTACCACCCCATGGGGCACCTTTGCCTATCGAGTCATGCCCTTTGGCCTTAAAAATGCTGGTGCCACTTTCCAGCGAGCCATGACCTACTGCTTTCACGACTTGGTCCATATCCTGCGGGTCTATCTTGACGACCTCACAGCGCGTTCCCTAAAACGATCAGACCACCTTAGCGACCTCCGGCAAGTTTTCCTGCGTTGTCGTAAATATAAAATCCGCTTGAACCCACACAAGTGTGTCTTTTGCGTCCCGGCAGGCCGGTTGTTGGGTTTCATTGTTTCTCAGGACGGGATCACCGTTGATCCCCTGAAAGTCAAAGCCATCTTAGAACTTCCCCCTCCTCGCACGCTTCGCCAGCTTCAGAGCTTGCAAGGTCGGTCCAATTTTCTTAGGCGCTTTGTTCCTGATTACGCCACCAAAGTCCATGGATTCTTACGCTTACTTCGTACCCACATACCCTTTGTCTGGGACGAACAAGCAGACACGGCATTCGAAGCCCTCAAGAAGGCTCTCACACAAGCCCCCTTGATATCCCCACCGGATTTTTCCCAAGACTTCACCCTTTACGTCTCGGCATCCGAACATGCCGTATCCGGAGTTTTGGTCCAAGAAGATGCTTCCCACAAAGAGCATGTAATTTACTACGTCAGCCAGACCTTGTCTGGCCCACCTCTACGTTACCCATATGAGGAAAGATTAGCCCTAGCTGTAGTCTTTTCCGTACAGAAACTACGACACTACATTTTGCTTAGTCATACCACGGTCGTGGCCGACTCCAACCCCATGGTCTACCTCCTCACCAGGAGACTCCTTCAGGGTCGTGTCGCTAAATGGGTCATTATCCTCCAGGAATATGACCTTACTTTCAAGACTCCCAAAAGCACCAAAGCCCTCGCGCTTGCTCACTTAATTACAGATCTCCCGTCCTCTTCGACATCACCCGTTATCCATACGGACCTGATTGACGAGCAGATCTTCGTCATTTCGTCGGACGACCCTTGGTACGGAGACATTTTGACTTACCTCCGTACTCAAAAATTCCGACCACACATCGATCGTGATGGACGCCGTCGCATACGACACCACGCACCCCGATACCTACTTATTGGAGATGTACTTTACCGACGCGGCGTTGATACTATCTTACGCCGCTGCCTATCCCATAGTGAGGCAGAACAAGTCCTCAATGATTGTCATAGCGGTGCCTGTGGAGGCCATTTCTCCGGCATGGCTACCGCCCAGAAAATCATTCGGGCAGGTTATTTTTGGCCATCGTTGTTTACTGATTGCATCACCGCAGTCAAGCATTGCCAGAACTGCCAGCTCTTTGCCCCCAAGGCAAGAACCCCCCCTGCCCCCCTTCATCCAGTCATCACTGTTGGACCATTCTGCAAATGGGCCATAGACTTCCTCGACTGCAACCCCCCGTCAGCCGGCGGTCACAAACACATCATTGTGGCCGTAGATTATTTCACCAAGTGGGCAGAAGCCATGCCAACCTATAACTGCAAAGCCGACACCGCGGCGCGGTTTTTCTTCAACCACGTCATCACTCGTTTCGGAGTACCACAACAGCTAGTCTCTGACCACGGCTCTCACTTCGAAGATGCCGTCTGGAAAGAATTATCAACCATGTTGAAATTCGAACACCATTTCTCTTCCGCTTACTACCCCCAAGGAAACGGCCAAGTCGAAGCGATCAATAAAATCTTGAAGACCATTCTCCAACGCACTGTAGACAAGCACAAATCCAATTGGCATCACATGCTTTTCCCAGCACTCTGGGCTTACCGCACATCAACCAAAACCGCCACCGGTTTTACCCCTTTCCATTTAGTTCACGGTGTCGAATCTGTCCTCCCTATTGAGTGCCAGATCCCAGCTTTACACATCGCCGTTGAGCTCCTACCAGATACTTCCCCGATCGAGCAACGTTTACTGCTCCTAGAGCAGGCCGATGAAGATCGGCGCACAGCCATTCAAAACATGGAAGCCGCTAAACAAAGATCGAAACTAAGTTACGACAAACGCGTCCACCCAAGAACCTTTTCGGAGGGAGACCTTGTCCTCGCTTACGATCAAGCTCATGATAAAACCGGAAAAGGGAAGTTCGTGTCTATGTGGCAAGGCCCCTACATTATACACACCTGCCTCGGGCAGGGGGCATACATTCTGACCAATTCAGAAGGCAACACCTTACGCAACCCACGCAACGGGTTGTACCTTAAAAGATTTTACCCATAGAAAATCTCATGGACACCATCGTCCATTTTTTAGTATAGGCATACGTTTTTTCGTTCACAAAAAATTTTTCAAAAAAAAAAAAAAAAAAAAAAAAAAACCTAAATATTTGTTTCCCCTGCATGACCACAGATGGAGCCTCTTCCACTCTGCCATATCGGTTTCGCTGATGGTGCAAGCCGTTGGTCTCCCAATCTCGCCTCCGCAGCTTGGGTAATATACTCCCCTTCACATGAGTTAATTCACATCGATGGAGTATGTTTAGGTGCCGCCACCAATAATCAAGCTGAATACGATGCCGTGACCGGTCTACTGGCCGCTGCTCTCCAGATGAGCATACGTCACCTCAACGTTTTCTTGGACTCACAGCTCCTAGTTTCCCAGCTCAACAATGATTACCAGGTACGCGATCCCTGTCTGTTCAGAAAATTCCTGCGCACTAAACAAATGGTTAGACAGTTTGAATCCATTACATTCACACATGTCCCAAGACACCTCAATAGTGTAGCAGATAATATGGCCAACAGTGTCCTCGACTGGCACACCAATCACATCATGTCATATCCATAAACAAACATGCACCCAAGTGCAAAAGATGTGCCTCCACGGGCATATACAAAAAAACCAATATTGCATCCACGTGCATAACATGTGCCTCCACGGGCATAAAACAAACCAAAATAATGCATCCATGTGCATAGCATGTGCCTCCACGGGCATATATAAATCTACAAACACACTGCATCCACGTGCATAACATGTGTCTCCATGAGCATATACAAAAAACAAAGTGCATCCACGTGCATACACATCAAAATATCCAAAATATATATCCACATATATATACGAACCAAAACGTCTACATGTCATAAGTGCCCTCAGCACTCGATATACACAAAATACATCTGTCATACAAAAATGCTTCCCCATATACTCGTGAGCATTTGGGGGCAAGTACAATGACGTCTAATCATCAGGATCCTCCGGATCCTCAGGATCCTCCTCCGGCTCCTCCTCCGACTCCACCTCCGCTGGCCCAGCCGGGTCACGACGACCCCGAACTCGCCGCTCGGCTGGCCCTGCTGGGTCGTCCCTCAGACGTATCCTCCCCGGTGCCGGCTCTGCCGGAGCATCTCCTCCACCACCCCCGTGTCTCGCAGCAAGCACCGATGCCCTCAACAACAGTGACTGCCACTCGGGCGGTGCACCGAGACATCCCTGCAAAATGTCCCGATCAAGGTCCCTCCAGCCATCCTCCGGAAGTCTAGCTACGATCCGGGCCAAAGTCCGTCGAACACCATCTATAGCATCGTCCTGAGGGCCAACCCCTCGCCCACGGGCTCCAAATCCTCCACCACGAGGAGGACGTACAGGTACTGGAGGACGCGCAACCACTATCGCCCGCCCCTGCCGAGCCACATAGTCAGGTGGTGGTACCGGACCAATATCTGCACAAAACAAGTAGAACCATCAGATACTATACAACAGACATCATCATGATCAAACATAATACATATGGTATAAACATCACATAGGACACAAAAACATACCGTCTAAGCTCCAGGCCTGTCCTGGGGCACGTGGCATCTCCGGGTCTCCCCGGTAGTCCATACCGGCGTATGGATAGTCCTCGATCACCAGTGGCATCTGCTCCCACTGCTGGAAAAAATCCTCTGTAAAGAAGCCACGGATACCACCGCCAGCACGAGGCATCATCTGCCCCCACCTCATCATACGAGGCTCGCTAGGTAGACCAGCACGAACCGGTACGTGTGGCCGTAGGGTCGGCACCCGCTCAAAGAAAAAACAACATAAAAATGAGGCGTAACAGAACTCACCTCCCTCTCTCACGGCCTTGTCCAGATCTCTCCGGACACCGGCCAAGAACATCTGAGCCCAAGCATAGTACGTACCCCGTAGAACGGAGTCCACCATCACCGTCTGCCCCCCAGACATACGATGTGGTGCAGCAGCACCCAAAACCCTCAGAACGCAGGCACCAACGGCCCGCATATCCCACTCACGTAGGAACTTCAGACTGATAGAGCTGTTTACCAAAACAGCATCATCCCCACAAAAGGTCTGTAAGAGGTCCTCCATATCCACGCCTGGAGGCAACCTCGGAGAGATATCACCCACCTCACCCAAGCGAGGCAAACCGGTCAAAAAATATACATCAGTGAGAGTAATCTCCAACCTCTCACCACCAATAATAAAGGCACCCTCTGCCGGCACCCACCACTGAACGAGCTTGTTCAGGAGTCTCCTCACTGAACGGATATAAGGTATCTGAGCGAACTTCAAGAGTCCGCTCATGGCTAAAGTCTGTCTCACCCCCCCATCATCCTCGATCCTCGCCACAATCTCGGCATCAATATCTCTCTCCCGCCATACGGACTGAGCCCTCCGCAACATCCTGCCAAGAAAACACAGAAAATTTTAGCCCCAGCATAAAAATTTTTGAAAAAAAATCTCATCGCGACTTTTTCAAAAAAAGCCGCGATGACCATCGCGGCTTTTCCACAAAAGCCGCGATGACCATCGCGGGTTCCATGAAAAAACCCGCGATGAACATCGCGAGTTTCGTCCAGACAGTCGCGATGAACATCGCGACTGTCACCCATGAACACGCGATGAACATCGCGGGTTCCGACCTCACAGTCGCGATGAACATCGCGACTGTGAGTCTAAAACCCGCGCGGTCCATCGCGGGTTCCGCCCCGAAACCCGCGCGGTTCCACGTTGGAGAGTCAACATGGAGATTCGCGGCTTTCGGGGGCCCACCGCCAACTAAAAAAGACATAATTGACTAGGTTAAGGCGAATAGAGTTACCTGCAACTCGCTAAATCGAAAACCAACGGTGAAATCTCCCGGAAATCGAGAAATAGCTCTGACTGCTCTATCAAACTCGCACGTAACAATGACAAGTCATATTGGGCCCCACGTCCTATTTATAGAAATTCCACAAATTTCAAACAACCATTGCGGTGTCATACGAAGTCCATTTCTCAAACCGTTGGTACCGTTGGGATCAGCACAGCGAGAACTTCATAGAGGTTCCTTCCGTTTCCCGTTTTTCCCGGGGTCCATTTATGACCATTTTTTAGCCCCTCTCGTAGCCTCGGTTTGCGTGCCACATCGGCCGTACTCCGTTTTCGAGGTGCCTTATATGGCCGGATTCAGTTTTCCGCGCCCTTGATGATGCTTGAGACCATTTCTCGCTCTCACCTTTAGATTTTCCGGGCATTTTTTCCCACGCCCCCTCGTAGCCTCGGTTTGCGTGCCACATCGGCCGTACTCCGTTTTCGAGGTGCCTTATATGGCCGGATTCAGTTTTCCGCGCCCTTGATGATGCTAGAGACCATTTCTCGCTCTCACCTTTAGATTTTCCGGGCATTTTTTCCACGCCCCCTCGTCGCCTCGGTTTGCGTACCACATCGGCCGTTCTCCGTTGTCGATGTATCTTATGTCGCCGGATCCAGTTTTCCGCACAGATGACGATGCTTGAGACCTTTTCTCGTCCTCGTCGAACCATTTTTTGTTCGGTATGATTTTACCCCTTTTTCGGGCCGAGCAACCCCTTTTACGAAAAAGGCACTTAGGGAGTTTCTGTTAAGCTCTTTTCTGACTCCTAAAACAATGAAAAGATCGCCGAGCAATCTTGCTTCCTTTCATGCTCGATAAACGTATCTGAAAGGGCGTCTACCTGGTATAAGTTTACCCCTTTTCCGGACCTTGTAGACTAATTACGAAAAAGGTATACTCTAGTCACATCGGCTAGAAGAGTTCTCCATTCGCATCATTTTATACTTTTTCGGGCCTCGGAGACTAAACTTACGAAAAAGAAACACCAACAGAGTCCACTTACTGTTTTCAGACTCTCTAAACATGAAAGCAACCATGAGCATGCGCCGTCCTGGGCTCACAAAATCCACAGGACCGTACCATTTCAGAGCACACTTTTATCCCTTCTTAAAGCTCATTAAAACTATGAAGAAGGAAGAAGGGTGCCTCTTGGCGCCACGACAGATCATATCTACTCGCTAGCAGCTTCCCCTTTTGGTCGCCTTTGTTCAGAGTATTCTGCAGTATGTCACCCTGAAACTCTCTCGACAGCTACCATCAGCTTGTCCTCCCCCCCCAGAGTCAATATATACCATTCAGTCGAAGCTATGATCCCTGCACCTACAAGTCAGTTCCCTACCCTGCCAGGTCAACCATGTCATCATGCTCTGAACAAAGGAAGTTTTGAGTCTACCCATTTTTTGACCCAGTTATTTCCCATTCCCACAAGTATGTCAGTCCTACCAGCAGTACTACATCACTTCAGTTCTACACCTCGTGCTCCTATCAAGGAAACATCATTGCCTTGTTAGTTGCTGGTCTCCCTCTGTCGACGACAACCACATTGATTCCAGAGGATAGACCTAGAGGTCCCTGTGTCTTGGACTCATTACCATTTATAATGAGTGCCTACGAATCATTTCGAGAGGAATCCTCAGTGCCTCTCCAAATGGTTGTTTCTCACATGCTCGACTTCAACACCTTGATCGCATCGTTGAGACTCGCACAGGGTATTGGTTCGTTCAGTTATTAGTCGAAGACCCCGGATACCACCTGACTCCTCCACATTTGAGAGTCTACCTATGGATACAACCAGTTACATTTTTTCTATACATATCCGGGTTGCGTATGGCGACAGTATTCAGATGTACCCCAGTTTTATACTCCCTCGAGTATACCGATACAAATACTTCTCAGAGATGGCTCACAGTCTTTGAGTCCCTACAGATGTTGGACACCTTCAGTTTCAGCAGTTCCACAGTTGATCCAGTGTATCAGTTATTGCGATCATTCATGATCATGAGTATATCCCACAATCATGTCCCCTCTGGACCATTATGATGTACCAATATATTTCTTCACGTATTAGATCCCCCTTCTTGGGACTAATTGTTTTGTACATGCCTTGATACGAGCATGGGAATGCCCGCCTCGTCCTTTATCAGAGATTATACCTCATTCATATTGAGGCCATGTAATATTTTTTGTTTTTGCAGCTTCCAAGGGCCGTGGCTCCAGTCTCCAAACGGTCTCTTCTCCCCCCTAAAACCCAGAAAAATGACAAAAGAACTATGATGTCTATCGGCCATACGATGAGCTCCTGCCCTCACACATCAGGGGGCAATCTGTTAACACCTAAAAAGTGCTCACTAGCTCATTCCCTTACTCACATGACCCATTTGTCCACTTTTCCACCATCTGAGCCTCTGAAACCAACAAAAGGTCACCAAAAGACCTTGGTACACCCCTTTTTCCATTAAAAAAGATTATTTTTCCAAGAAAATCATAAAAAACCCTCAAAAAGGGTCCAAATTCCCAAAAATATTAAAAAGGGAATTAAAATATTATTTTTATTCAAAAAAGGAAAAAGGAGGGAAAAGAACCTAAACCATGTTGGTCAATACCATTGGTTTCCACAAAACCACAAATGGTATTCCTCACCACCAAAACCTATAAAAAGGTGGTAGAGGCTCCTCATTTCATATCCTTCCATTATCTCATCCTTATGCTGCTGAAATCTCCCCTGAGCACTTTTAGCCATTGAAGCAACCTTGGAGAAAGAGACCTATTGGAGTTTGGAGCTACTCATCTTGGGAGTTGCTCAACATCAACCTTCACCATTGGAGGTAATATCGCAAGCACTTGCTTGCCCCCCACTTTTCAATACAAAATTTATTTCTTATGTTTCTTGTTCTTGATTTTGAAATATTTACATTATTTGCTTAGATTCTTGTTTAGATCCATGAAAAGTATTGTTTATTTAGTTTATTGTTTTTATTTCTATTGAAACTGCTGCTACTAGTTAGTAGGTGCCCATAGCACTAAGCTTGGTTGCAAAACCGAGCCAACAAGTAGTACCAACAGAACAACCATTAGAACTTCGGTGGACTGCGACACCAGAAATGATGATGGAGTGCTATAACATCACAGGAGAGCCGGATGATGAGGATGATCCGGGTTACGCATGTACCATAATCGGAAGGAATTCACAGTGTCGAGGAACCAGAAATACCTTCCGACAAATTCCAACAACCGTTGAAGATCAAGAAAGTCATTATTGGGTCGAAGGAGAACCCGAAGTTTGCAAGCATTGGGGATTATTGAGATGATTCCATCATTGTGAAGATGACTGATCTATTGCATGAGTTTCAGGATCTATTCCCAACGAAATTCTCAAAAATGAAAGGAATTTATGGGGACTTAAGCGAAATGAAGATCCCCTTGAAACCCGATGCGAAGCCATTCAAGCAGCGGCCCTACCGGTTGAATCCAATGCACAAGGAGAGAGTGTAGGTCGAGATTGAAAGGATGCTGGAAGCAGGAATCATAGAACTTGTAGAAGAATCCGAGTGGATCATCCCGATGGTGGTCCAGGACAAGAACACTGGTGAAGTCCGAATCTGTGTCGACTTGCGGAAGTTGAACGATGCATGCTTACATGACCCGTTCCCGACACCATTCACGGATGACGTGATTGAAGGAGTAGGCAGTCAGGAAATCTACTCATTCACGGATGGATTTTCAGGCTATCACCAGATCAAAATCGCGAAGGAAGACCAACATAAGACTACATTTGTCACAAAATGGGGTTGTTTTCAATATACGGTGATGCCATTTGGACTAAAGAATGCTCTAGTAATTTTTTCAAGATTAGTAGTTTCGGCATTCAAAGACTACATTCATAAATTTGTTGTCGTCTATATGGACAATTGGACAGTGTATGGGTTGGTCAAAGATCACGTCACAAACTTAAGGCTAATGCTGGAACGATGTCGACAGTACCAGATTTTATTGAACCTAAAAAAATGAATCTTCTGTGCTCTATTAGGGATTTTGCTGGGACACATTGTCTATAGGGAAGGAATGTTGGTAGACCTGACGAAGAACTCAATTATTATTGACCTCCCACCGCCGACAACAGTCAAGCAATTGAGAGCGACGTTGGGCCACACAGGATACTACAGGAAGTTTATCTAGGGGTATGCAGCGATCACAGCGCCAATGGAGAAGTTGTTGAAGAAAGACGCCAAATTTGAATGGAACGAAGAATGCCAGAAGAGTCTGGACATATTAAAAGCAAATATGGTTACCGCACCTATATTGGCATTCCCAGATTGGACGAAGGAGTTCCATGTTCACATCGATGCGTCATCAGTCGCATTAGGAGTCATCTTTGCCCAATCAGGAGAAGGCGACATCGACCACTCGATAGCTCCCTTGTGCCTCTTGGGTGAGCCTTCACTCACTCTACGAGTGTCGCTGGAAAGGTTAAAACCTTTCTGGGCTAGTGCGTAAGGGAGTTTGGTTTTTGGTTTGTTGACGACAGTGTGCAGTGAACCCCTATCGACAGTCGCTGTGTCAACAATTGTATTTTAGAAATAATTGGTTGAGAATCCTAAAATCCACATAAAGCCTTATCTCACCATTCTTTATCCTTAATTACTAGGATATCTACCCAATTAGAATGTCACATTGAGGCAATAATATTGGCTTCCAACATTCTCTCTAACGCTTTTTTTATCAAAGGGGATAGCTTTGGATTGTCTACCTCAAATTTTACCTAAAGTGCTTAGGACCTTCTTTTAGAGAGATAGTGCGTTGAATGACATATTTTTTATATGCCTTTAAATTGTTATATGACCATGCAAACACATCCCTTCACTCCCTGATTAGATTTTCAATGTCTCTCATTTCCTCCAAAGTGGTATTCTTATCAAGTTTAATGATCTTAGGACTTCTTTTAGAACTAATGTTTATCTCTATGTAATCATCAAGCTTAATGGCTTCTTTATTTTTTTTGTGAAGATCATATCTATCAAAATCCAACTCTAGAGGGAAAAGACCTATGGGATATTTTTTTTATCTTTCAAGTTTTCGATCCCTTGGGTTTCATCTCCTTCAATTCGACATTCAACCTCATAGCTGGAAAACTCTTGCAAATTATTCATGAATCTCAAAATTTGCAAGTCATCATGGAAGACTTTCCAATGCTCAAAGTTATTAGGAATGAATAGCCTAAAAATGATTTCCATTTTATTTTTCCCAATTATTAGGATTTCACAAGGTTGAAGGGTTGAAGTCGGATAACTAAGGCATCAACGAACATATTATTTTATCTAGGGTCTGTCTTGATGGACAATGCATCAAAAATATCAATGGCATCCCATATTATTGAAGAATGTAACTTTGGAAGATATTCTTATTGTATTTTTATTGTACTTCCTCCAGGGAATATTCATATTGTATTTACTCATGTAAGAGTCTTGAAAGAATCAATGTAAACCCTATTAGTAGAGGTGGCCTAGAAGAATCTAGAAAAAACATGAAAATAATATTATATTGTATCCTATTCAAGTCATCTCAGTTAGGGAAGACAAGTCAACCCAGTTAGGTTAAAAGGTTGTTCAACTACACAGGATAATTCGAAAAGACCGAACACCTAGAGCAACCACTCACACAAACATATCACATATCAACACACTGATGTTTTCAAATAGCTACTTTAGGTAGTTTATCATGCAAAAGAAATAAAGTTACAAATGAGCTTCTCATAATCGATCAACTAACAAGTGACCCTCCATGCTCTTTAAATAGATATCCTAGACCAATCGGGTGTTAAGCCATGGATCAAAGGTAGTTATGATCTAAGAGAAATTGAACCATCAAATCACTCTATGTCTAGAACATATTGTGACCGTCGGATTAAATATTTACAAATGCATACTAAAGAAACACACTTTTCCTAACAGATATATTATAACAAGTTGATCTTAACTAACTCCTAAGTGTCTAAATATCCTAACATCCCCCCTTAAGAACAACTTGGGATAGGATTGAAGGATTTAGAAAAGTGACACTATTAGGAGAAGGAAAGAGGAATTAGAGCATATCCCCTCTTAATGAAAATTTCCTGAACTCCTAACATAGATCGAAGTTTAGAAAACTTCACATATGCAAGAGATTTGGTGAAGATGTCTGCAACTTGATCATCTGTAGGGAAAAAGAGCACTTCAAGAACACGATCATGAACATGATTTCTTATGAAGTGCATATGTGTAATACCCTATTTTGACCCCTTAGGGTTTATTGGCTTCAATGTAAATATTGTGTACATGCAATGTGTGTTTTCCCTAGTGTGGAGCTCAAGGCCAAGGCCCCACTAGTGGATGCTTAGGTTTATTTGCATAGGCAAGTATTTGACAATTATGATAATCCATGTGATGTTAAGCCATGAGATATTGTAAATGATGTAATTATTTAATATTGCAATGAAATACCAAGAAAACTGGCTAAGGAGGAAACCAATGAGAAGGGGCCATGTGTATCCACAAGGGAGAGGTGAGGGGGTTGTGGGGTTGGAACCCATGCTTCCACAAGTCGATTTGTGAACCCATTTGACTCCCTTGCTGAAATTTAATTCTACTGTAAGAGGGTGGTTGAAAAAACCTGCTTATGAAGTCGATGGAGTATGGAGCAGCCCTGCAATCCGTATGGAAGGGTATGGATTTGTTTTTCTTGTTCCTTAAGACACTATACCACCTGGGAATTCACTCATCCTAATCACTATCCCATTGTTGACCAAAAACCTCAGTCATTACACATTGAAGAGTCGAGCAGAGAAGCAGAAAAGGAGAAAAAACGTGATGTTGTGATAGCATGCATTTTGCAGAGCCGAGAGCACACAGAACCCTGCGTAGGAAGTGAAACTGGTTGGGAAATCCATGGATCAGACCCTCAGATGAATTATAGAATGTGAGAAGCTTAGTGAATCTATGAGAATACCTGGATCTGATTGCAAAGGACTGAGTTGCGGGACAGAGCTTAGGCCGCAACCCTGAGAAGATCTAGCTAGTATAACAGAGCAGAAGATAAGACAAAGGCTTGGGTATGATTGATAAACCCAGTGAAGGATAAAGTCTCATAGAAGCAACAATTGGACCTTTTTATGCCCACCCTAAATAGAACTAGAGGGAAGGGACCCTCAGGGACTGTGCAACAGAGAAGGGGGCCTTCCTTGTGTTGGGTGAGGTAGGTATTGTGGGTGCCATGTCTGTTGAATAGTTTGATATGCCTGCAGCTCTGTGTATGAGCTCACTAGCTTAGCATCATCCTCCATGTTCCCTTGTATGCTTGATAAACCCAACTATAGGTTGGCTTAACATTGGGGTGGAACCTTCACTGTGAGAGAGCCTATTTAGCCCTCCTTAGTGGATACACATCCCATATCAGGGGTGGTCTCTCAACTGAAAGAGTATAGGAAGGACAGAGACCTAAGGTTGGGTGGAATGTTGGTCTCACTTAGCTTGATGCTTGGACAACTTCAGTTCAAAGATAAGTGCTCCTTGTGGTGTTAAATGATGATATTTAATGTGTTATGTCTATTTTTTATGTTCAAGCTATTTGAATGAATGATTGCATGAAATTGATCAATATGAAGACTATGTATAGGCCTGAGTATGAGGCTGAGTTCATGTTTGAATGCTTCATCATTTGCATGAGTTTAATGTGCTGCTAACCTTGCAAGTTGTAGATGCATTGACTAGTTTTAGTTTCATTATATGCGTTTTGTTAAGTATTGCATACACTTTAGATGAACTATATGGATTCACCTGGGCATGGGGAAAGGAATTAGATATCCTTATGGTGTTTCATGACCCCTCTATGGGTCAGGTGAAGGGGGAAGTCATGGCAGAAGGTAGGCATAGCTCCTTGCAGAAGGGTAAAGGCACATTGAGGGAGTATGAGCTATACTTAAGTTGGAAAAATAGCCAAGATAGAATCCTCAAATGTGGTAGGGGATTATATCAGTGTATAGATATCTCCAAGAGCTTTCCAGCGGTACCGGTTTTGTCAAATTTGGCTTAAGTATGAAGAAGTTATCAGCCTGGGAAGTTTGCAGGTGCAAACGTGTGGGGTCCCGACATTCCGAACCCGCAATACGAATTGCGGATTTCAAAAGTCGGGGACCAACCTTTGGATTTGCGTGGTTGGGATTCTGTATTTCCAAATCCTGCAATGCATATTGTGGATTGCGGAAGTTGGAAGGGTGTTTTGCCGAAGTCATGAATTTGGGATTCTGCATTTCTGAATCCCGCAATGCGGATTGCGGATTGCAGAAGTCAGAAGGGTGTTTTGCCGAAGTCGTGAAGTTGGGATTTCGCATTTCCGAATCCCACAATATGGATTGCAGATTGCGGAATTAGGAAGGGTGTTATTCTGGAGTCATAAATTTGGGCTTCCACATTTTTGAATCCCGCAATGTGGATTGCGGATTGCAGAAGTTGGAAGGGTGTTTTGTCGGAGTCATGAATTTGGGATTCCGCATTTCTGAATCCCATAATGCGGATTGCGGATTGCAGAAGTCGAAAGGGTGTTTTTCTTGAGTCATGAATTTGGGCTTCCACATTTTTGAATCCCGCAATGCCGATTGCATAAGTTGGAAGGGGAAATTTTCTGGGATGGCGATTTGGGCTTCCACATTTCCGAATCTCGCAATGCGGATTGCGGAGGTGAAGTTTTCCAGGGCAGTAATTTGTGGTTTCGACTTTCTGAATCCCGCAAGGTGAATTGCAGAATGTGGAATTCGGAAAGATGTTTTCGTCAAAGTTATGAATTGTGGTTCCGCCTTTCCGAATTCTGCATTGTGGCTTGTGGATTGCGGATTGCAGCAAGGTACATTGCGGATTGCAGATTGAAGGCCATTACGTCTGCATGCAAGAACAGAGGGATTTGAAGAAAAAAAATGTATCAGGTTGTCTCCCATCACCTATGAAGGGAATTAAGGGGACATGATAGAGTGATATCAGAGCTCAAGTTGCAGCACTGGGACTGCTTGGGCCGAATCGTGAATGAATTTATAGGGAGAGAAGCGCCCATGGTGTTGTTTTGAATTTTTTTTATTATTGATGTTGTCCAATGAATAATTTCCAGATTTGTATGGATGTTTTATGTTTATATGCATTCTTATGATGTTTGATAAATGTTTGTGTAATGCACAATGATTGCAGCAGTTAGTAGTTGAATCGTACAACAGGGGTAGCGTACAGGGAAAGCAGTAAAAATGGTGACCATAAATGATGCCCAGGATCCTTATGAGCATGAGGAAGATGTGTTGGGAGAGAATGTGCAAGAATCACATACTGAAACAGAATCCAATGGGTGAAGGGAACAGATAACTCCCCAGAACTTAGTTGAAACCATGGTGAGCTTCAATGAGAGATTGATGAAGGCTCAAGAAGAACAACACCAACTCAATGCTGCCATTTTACAGAGCCTCGCTGATATGTATCAGAGGATAAATCTTGGGTCTAACCCAATCAATGTAGGAAGAGAATAAATAGATGCAGGTAGTCATTCTAGAGGTCATTCTAGGAAGAGGACTCCAAGCCCTAGAAGGAGTTCTGTGAGCAGAAAGCACAGAACACCCTCCTCGAGATCTCTTTCCAGTAGGTTAGATGATTCCAGAGACTCTCAAAGAATCCCAAGGCATACTTCCAGTAGGTTTGAAGGAAGAAAGAAATTCAGAGGGGTCCCACAGGGAGAATTTAGGAAGGAAATACCTCCCACATTTGAGGGAGAAGGTAAGACAGGTCAAGAAGCAGAGGCATGACTTCTTGGAATGAAAAAGTATTTCAGAATGCATGACTATTCAAGGAATGAAAAGGCCAGAGTTTCCATTTACAATATGAATGGCAGAGCTTCAATTTGGTGGGAGCACCTCATGTAAGTGAAGAAGATTAGTGAAAAGAGGATTAGTTGGGAGTGGTTTCAAAGGTACTTCAAGGAAAAATACCTATCAGTTAGGTATTATGAGAGCAAGAGAAAAGAGTTCAATGAACTCAAGTTGGGACAGAATTCCATGGAAGAGCATGTCCATAAGTTTTTTGAGTTGTTGAGGTATGTATACTACATCAAGGAAGAAAGAGTAAAGATCCAATCTTTCCTTGGTAGTCTACCACAAAATTTCATAGATAGGATTGAGTTTGTCAATCCACCAAGCCTTGATGAAGCCATTAGGATGGAAATGCATTGCTATGAGTAGAGCAGAGTAAAGTCATAGGTTCAACCAGCATGGAAAGGAAAACCAAGAGGGAGGTTTGAACAAAGGAAAAGTGGATTCAAACCACCATTTAGAAATCAACCCAGAAATTTTCCACGGGGACAGTAAGCAAAAAGTGGAATCAAACCAATAGTAGCAGCAGAAAAATCATCAAAGGGGCCACTTCAGTGTTGGAGATGTAGAGGAGACCACATGCTTAGAGATTGTCCATATCAGAGGGAGAATCCCCGGAGTTTGCACAACTTAGAAGAAGAAGATACACTGGAATATATGGCAAGGGTAGCACCTCGAATTTATGCATCATTGGATGATCATCAGGCAGACCATCAATTAGCAGTGGTGGAAGTTGAAGGTAAGATTGCTAAGATATCTATTTATGTTTTGATTGATAGAGGATCTACTCATAGTTATGTGTCTCCTAAGGTGGTTGAAGGTTGTTCTCTTAGTAAAGTAAAGCACAGTAAGCCTTGGCTAGTTCAATTAGCCACATGTACCAAGAGAAAGGTGAGTGAAGTAGTGATGGATTGAACCTTAGAGTTGAATGGAATCCTCACAAAGGAATATTTAAATGTCCTACCATTAGGATATTATGATGCCCTAATAGGTATGGACTGGTTGGAAATACACAAAGCCAAGATTGATTGCTATGAGAAGGTCCTTGAATGAATTGATGAAGAGGGAAGACCAAGGTTGTGTTGTTGCAGCAACATCCCCCCCAAAATTTTGTACATATTGGGGCCCCTCCTTTTAATTTTTTAGAAAGACTGCCTTAAGAGGCCATCCCCAGCTGTTAACTTTGTTTTTCAAACAGAAAATCTTGCCATGAACCACTCCAAGTCTGACAGAAAATCTTGGTTCTCAACAGAAAATTTTTCATGAAGTCTTCCTGGAAATCGCGGAACAATTTGATAAAGCCTTGCAGTGGTGGAAGCCTTTTGTTTAAACATCTCGGGAAGGACTTAGAAACTTTCTGAAAAAGTCTTGGAACTTAAGAAGGAAGCTCCGCGGAATCATTCAGCTTTTGCTCCCGAAACAGCGGAAGCCATTCGCATAAACCTTCCGAAAAAAGACTTAGAAACTTTCGTCTAAAAACCGCGGAAGCAATTGGACAATTCTTTCCGAAACGTCGGAGCTATTCGTCAAAACCTTCCGTAGCTACGGAGGGATTCAGATTTTCCTCCCGAAACGGCAGAAACCATTCGTCTAAGCTTTCCGAAAAGGGACTTAGAAAACGTTTTTTGATTTTTTGCGGAGCGCCCCACGGAACAATTCAAATTTTCCTCCCGAAATGGCGGGAACCGATCGTCTAAACTTCTCGAAAAGATTTGGAAGTTCTTGTTAAAAATTGCAGAAGCTTCTGACGAATTCCTTCCGAAACGGAGGAAGAATTCAAGAAAGCCGCCCGAAACTTGCGGATGAAATTCGCCAACCTTCCCCGAATCCGCCAAGTAACTTAGTTTTTTTTCGAAAATCTTTAAGTCCTAAAGTTGCAGAAGCGTTGGCGATATTCTTCCCGAGCCTTCGCGGAAGAATTCGCGTTACCTTCCCGCAACCCCGGCGAGAAAGGTTGCGGAACCATTCAGGTTTTCTTTCCGCGATGGCGGAAGTCTGTTGTGGAAACCATTCGCGAAACCCACCCGAAACCCAGCGGAGTCTTAGAATTTTTTGCGGACGTCTTCACTTTATCTCACCGAAACAGCAGAGCCATTCACCGATTCCTTCCGAAACGGCGGAAGCGAATCGCGAGAGCTTTCCGCAACGTCAGAAACGAGTGCGGCCAAAACTTAGAAATTTTCTCGAATCCGCGAGGGCCTTTTGCGGAAGCATTGGCAGAAGTCTTCCGAAACTGCGGAAGCCACTTGCGAAAGCTTTCCACAGTTTCGGAAGCTTTCACTTTTTCACCCCGAAGAGGCCGCCAAAAGAATTAATTGTCCACGTTCCATTTTGCGGAAGCAATTCACCAACCTCTCCCGAAACGGCGAAGGAGTTCAGTGTAACCTTCCGCAACGGCGAGTGGCAGTGGCGAGTTCATCCCACAGGTGGCGATCGCGCGCGTATCGAGATCACTTGACGTGACCGTGGCGTACGATGTATTTAAGCCACATTTTAAATTCACCAACCACCAAATTAAACTCGCACGTGCCCGGACTATTTAAATAAACGAAGGGGGTACGAGCCAACACATTGTTATTTATCGATTGGCAAACCACTGTTGGACGTCGCGCGACCGCTCCAGCTCAGCTTACTCGTCCATGATTCACGGCCACCTCATCCAGCCATCTTCACGGTGCCAGGTAGGGTGTTATAACCATTATTTTTGTCTCTTCCACGCGTCAGTTTACCGTTGGGATTGTTCTGTTTAGAAGACGATAGGCATTGGGTGGATTTTGACGGGCAAAAGGCCCGTCATGGGCTATTTTTCCCGTCAAATACGGCTTAATTTTCATTTTTTTCGTCACGCAATACATAGAAATCTTAAAATGTTAGACCGTCAGTCTGCAAGCCGCATACGTCGTTGTTCTTCGCGTTCGAAGTCACCAAACCCCGTGAATGTTTAAGCTACACCAGCCGAAACCCGAAACTATAACCACCCGGGTTTTCATCACCCACATTCCCAGCGTCTTCAACCCCTGTCCAAGTTTCAAAACCTATCGTAGAATGCCTCGCCAAGGTACCGTCAGATAAACATAGTGGTCGAAGCTTCCATCGGCTCGTAAATATGAAAATGCCTCCTTATTTCGTCGCTGAGTCATTTCAACCCAAACTTCCCTGCCACTAATCATTTAAAAGCATCATGGCGAAGGACACCATCCCTCCTAGAGATGGACCGAGAGCAGGTTGCTTCCGCAACATGCTTATCCTCGTAGGAGCATTCCAAACCCGCCCCTTTAAAAGAATCAGGATGATTAAAATCTAGATTTCTTGTTTGGAATGGTGTATTTGCTTCCTAAAATGCAGCTTCACATTTTGGTTTTATCTCATTCACATATTAAAATGATGATGATCTCTGTTAAAATCTCATAGTATGTTGCTCAATCTCATAATGACTTGTATGTGGGTGCTATCAGGGATAAGTCAAAATGCCAAAAGGTGGTAAGAAGAAAGCTAAAATGACAGAAAAGAAGCCTACGCCACTTAAAACTGAAACCTCACTCCAGGATACTAGGTGCACCACCGATGTTCCTCCAGAAATCCGCTGGGGTGACATTTACAGGATGATCCGAGACCAGGATGTCCCGGACATGTTGTTAGAAGAGGGGCAGATTTATCTAAATATCAAAGCTTCAGGCATAACCAGAGCTGCTACCCGCCTTGAACTATTCCCCTGTGCTGAAGTAATCGGGTGGATACTCCAACATGTCGATGCGGAAGGAAGAGTAATTCATGACAGCGGGAAGATAGCCATTGCCTCATTTCACCCCGCATACCTGGCCGCAGCCTACAAATTTCCCCGTTCCCAGCAAGCTCTGACTGATGAATGGCTGGGCCAAATGAATAACGTTGAGATGGCCAAAAATCTACTAGTAGCAGGTAAGCATTTGAGAAAGAAAGGAAATGACGAATATGATGTACAGAAACTGAGACCCCCTTTCAGATTGATCGCCTTGATGTTGTGCAGAATCTTCGGCATGCCAGATGGCACCATGTACAAGATTTAGTGGGTCCCTATCATCCACTTCGTGGCATTTAAAGGAACTATGTTTGACTGGGACACTCTCCTGTCAGATAGTTTGGCCTCAATGATAGTTGCTGCAAGAGAAGGACTAGCCTTGAAAAAGGAAGAATTTTTCATGTCCTCATATCTGATCGATTGTGTTTTGGACAAGGTGGACTTCCCCAAATTGGGCTGCACATGGGATAAGGCCACCACCCCGGTTTATACCGCTTTCAGGATGATGTGGGCCCAGAATTACAAACCTAGCTACAAACTCATCTGTGAGGGGTTCATCATGCCCCTATATGAGAAGATATTCAAGGAGGATCCCAACTGCATGTCAGAGCACGCTGTGGAATTCCTTGAGAATTAAGGGGATTTTTACTTTTCAGAGCAAGGCACCTACTTCAGAATGTTTGGAGGGACTAAAGCTCCATACATTTTGCCGCAGTATGCCACTGACTATGTGGTCCTTAAGGAAGCAGTAAGACAAATCTTCCTGGATGGAATTGGAGCAATGCTCCACAAACAACATAAGGCTTCCTTTCCCCCTCTACCTTTCTGCATAGGTGCTTACAAGTTCTCGGGGGTTGCCTCAGCCGAAGAGTTTGTTCAGGAGCTGAAAGCCTTCCACTTCGGTGAGGTGATCTTCCACAGGAATGACAGGAAGGGAAAAGTGGCCGAGCACTGTAGGGAAATCTATGCTCATTTTGAGTACTCTCACTATCCCGATGCCGAGGAAGAGGTATTCAGGGGCATCAGCAACATGGCTAAGCTGCGAACCTTTCGCCAAGGCAGTGGAGCAAGTTCTAGCTCCACCAAGATCCAGAAGACCAGCCAGCAGAAGGAGAAAGAAGCTGATGATGCCCGAGCTCAAGAAGAGCTCAGATTAAGAGAGGAGGCCAGGTTACTCTAGGAGGCTGAAGAAGCCAGGTTGCAGCAGGAAGCTGAAGTGGCAAGAATGCAACAAGAAGCCAAAAATGAAAGGCTGCCGAAAGAGGCTGAGGAAGCCCAACAGCAGAAAGAGGCTGAAGATGAAAGGCTACGGAGAGAAAATGAAGATCAACTGCAAGCTGAACAAGCTGAGGCAGAAAGGAAAGCAGAAGAAGAGCTGAAAGCAGGGGAAGATGCCCAAGCAAGTGGGTCCGATGTCCAAGACATGGAAATAGACGCATCTCAAGCAGGTGGCTCTGGTACCCAAAATGTGGGAGTAGATCCAGCTCAGGGAGTTCGGACCCCACCTGCTGAAGAAGAAATAGACATTATGGACCTCCCAATTGTCCCGTACACTCCATCGGGAAAACATACGGTGTCCAGGTGGAATGAGTTTGTCTATGACAAGAAAAGGAAAGCAATGGTCCTCAAATCGGAAGAGAGGATCAAAAGTCCCTTCCAGGAAGACATCATTACCCACCAGGAAGTCACTGTAATGCGGAATACAGATAAAGATCCCTTTTCTATGGCATCCGCAGTTGTAGAAACAGCAAAAGCATCACTGGACAATGTAGGTGTTATAGTTAGAGAAAATGAATTGACAAAGAAGAGAGCTCGTACGCTACAACAGACTGTGGCTAATGAGCAAGCCCACAGGGATCTTGTGGTGAACAAGTATAATTGCCTGTACGCCGAGCATAAAGAGCTGTCAGACAAATATAACCAGTTAGAGGAAGAGAAGGAGCAACTATCGGTCCTGATGATGGTTGAGGAAGCAGAAAAGAATGATGCAGTAGCCAAAGTGTTCCAGCTTGAAACAAACAAGCTGGCATTACTGAGCAATTGGAGCAAGCTGAGAGCAGAACGATGGACATGTCTCCCTTCCATGAGCTGTCCTGCAGCATCCTGAAGCAGATGCATGACACTCAGGAGCTAATCACTAATGAGGTTTGCAAGCTCAAGGCCATGGTGTTCAGGTTAAAATAAATTAATGCGGAGGCCCATAGGCTCAAAGCCAAGCATACCCGTGTCAAGGAAAATATCCTGAGCCATATAGAATGGTGAGAAGGAAAGGGGGGTTTCCCCACACATCTCCCATTCAAATCTGTGGAGGGTTTTAATGAGGATGTGGCCCTTTTGGACTTCTGCAGAAACTGTGGTAGTAAGATAATAGCCAGTGTGCAAGGAACAAGGGATAGGATCAACGGTCTGTATCAAAGGATCTAGGGAGTGCATGACAGGTGCAAATTGAATTTCCTGCAATCCCTCGATGATTTCCCGGGTGAGGAACAACGCTTGGCTGAACTAAAGGAAGAACTAGGCATCCAAATTGAATATGTTAAGAAAATTAATGTCCTAGCAATTGACGACCTCCAACATTATATTGGAATGTCATCCGTCCACAGCCACTTGCTTAAAGAAGTGCATCAAGCTGCAGTACGGAAGTTCAAGGCATCGGAGCAGAGCTTAGAAAAAATGTGACTTCACAGAAAATCCTACTCCCTGCACCCGCAAACATAGTCATAAGGGACACTGGTGTGTGGTATAGCTACATAACAGAAGAGCAGAAGAAGGCGGAAGTAGCAGCTCTGACAACAAACCCAGAATCTTCTCTTCCAGCAGCCATTCCAGGAGCAGCAGTGAGCTTGATTCCCTCTCCCCCAGCAATGGCAGAAGTTCCAGCCAGCTCAATCCCTTCTTCCCAAGTAGAAGCAGCAGCAACAATGGGTTCGAGTGCCTCTTCCCAGGCAGCATCAGCAGCATCAATTGACTTGGGCGATCCTCTCCCAGCTGAAGCTCACGCACAAGAATGACAACACTGATATTAGAACATTATTTCTGCTATGTTGTATTTTTTAAACTCTCAAATGTATAAAGCGTGAGCTATAGGATAGCTGTCCATTCTCTTTTGTTAAATATTTTGTAAAAGAAGTAGTCATATTTTGGTCTATTATAGAAGAAATTCCTGTAGGTGACAAGTGGAAGAGGCTAGGTGGCAGCCCAAAGGGCAATTTTGTAACTATAAATAGAAGTTAGGAAGGATTAGAGAGGACTTTTGGCAGGGAATGAATTTTTGAGACCTGTACGAGCTATCTTGTATTGGTTCTAAAAAAACAGAATTTTCTAATAAAAGCCTGGAGATGGACGTTTTGCAGGGGAATGAAAGATGGATGTGTATTGGACTATTCTGGTGATTTCCATACTGTAATGTGAGATCATTCTTACTATCTGAATTATTTCTTTGTAGCAATGATTTTTGCTCCTTCCTGTGCAAACGATTTTCTCTATTTTGTGAGCAATGAATGTGTTTCATATTAAATCAGGAGCTATATGCTGATATCTTTATCTTTGCTGTAGAGTTCTCTTTTAGATTAAATGGCTAGCCGTTCTTTCTTTAAGATATCTCCTATAGCTCATTGTTTATGCCTTTAAATTTGCTCCTTGCAGGGATCTTTAGATTTATTTCAGTTTGTTTACACTTAGATCTGTTTCTTTCATTCTTTCCATTTAGATTAGATAATTTTGCTTCTTTCTTTGATGAGTAATGAAATGTGTTTTATATTAAATTAGAAGCTATCTTCTAAAGATCTTTTATCTTGCTGTAGCTTTACCTGTAAGAATTGATGGCTATCTGTTCTTTCTTTATGATATCTGTTACAGCTCATTGCTCATCCTTTAAATGTGTTCCTTGCAAGGATAGGTAGATTTACTTCAGTTTTAGACTTAGATCTGTTTAGTTTTGCATTTAGATCAGATATGAATTAGGCACTTGCATCTCATTAAAAAACATAAAATCCAAAAGAAAGGTGGATCGGGCCATAACCGGTATAATCGGAATTAAACTCGAAACCCACGGTTGCCGGAACCGCTAACCGGACGGATTCCCTATACCAAACGGTAGATAATCTAATTGGGATCATCTATCGGGGAGAATCCCTTTCTGATTGATGCTACGATATCCGAGGCATCAACAGTTTTTGGCGCTAGAAGGAGGGCCTGAAAGTGCATGGCTGATAGAGGAAAATCTTCCAATGTCATAGATGACACTGAAAACCCGCTTAAAGAAAGCATTTCAAACAGCCCAGATCTTGAATTATTAAATCAAGAACGCCTCATTTCTAATCATGAGCCTCAAGAAGCTTTATACGCTGTCCCTTTTACAGAAATAGAGGATTTGAGAAGGCATACCAGATCTTACGTTAGGCAGCTAGGTGGCTTAAACGTTGTAAATTTTCTCCCTAAGAAAACTACCCCTAGAAAAGAGCCACAATATACCCGAGATTCGATTCTTGTTCAAAGTTTTGAAGAACTTGTGAATTTGACTTTGGAAGAAATTTTAGACACTCTTAACAAGGCAGATCCTGAAAACTCAGACAAAATTTCAGACCAAGAAAACCTTGAAGAACTTATTACTCCAAAGAGTACTCCCCAGAATTCACCATACAATTCCCCGCCAGGGTCTCCACATCCAAACATGGTTGTTCCTGCTTGGAGAGCAAGGGGAGCGCTGAACCTAGCTGGACCATTCCATAATCTTCCTAAAAACCCAAAAAGGTCTTGCCTAAGTTCGATCCAGGGAAATCCATTTCGGCGGAAGATCACCTCAAGAGTTTTTACTTAGCTCTGAACCTTTTGAACGTACAACATGAAGACGTAGTCTGCAGGTTGTTTCCATATACATTCGAGCCAAAAGTATCATCCTGGTACTTTAGCCTACAGCCCAGCTCAATCTCTAGTTGGGATGAGTTCGAAAATTGTTTCTTAAAGAAATACGGAAACCAAAAGACTGTGGCAACGCTTATGAAAGAACTCTTATCCATGAGAATGGAAAAGAAAGAAAAGGTTCAAGATTTCAATCAAAGATTCACAACGCTGTTAAATAATTTTAGTGAAGCTAATAAACCAGCGGAGGAATCTCTGATTGAATACTACACTACAGCTCTTGAAGGACCGATAGCAATGTTCGTAAAAAGATCCAAGAAAACTACCTTGATAGAGAACTTTGAGGAAGCTAGAAAGGTAGAAGAAGAAGTTGATAGCATTGCTAAACATGCCTTAGATGTAGAACCAAAACCAGAAGCCAGCAAAAAACCTTTGTTGCTCACTAGAGGTAAAGAAGAGCCATCTACAGACATGGAGAATGTAGTTAAGATGATGCAGAAATTATCTAATAAAATTGTAGATCTCGAGAAAGACAAGGCTGCTAGCACATCTAGGAAACCTTTCAAGCCATTTTATAAAAGAAGGGAAGACGGTGATCAAACTCATCCACCAATGAATACTTCTCCTGTCTTAAACTTGAATGAAATCGAGATGGAAAATTTCTGCACTTTCCATCAAGAACCACATTCGGAAAAGAGCTGCCCGCAATGGATTAATTCCATGAGCTTAGTCATGAACCAAATGCTAGATTCACAGATCCCAGACCAAGATGATTCTCCAGAGGAGTCGAGCCCTGAGTTAGAGGAACCAACCCCGGACACTACTATGGTGCTATGGGATTGGGTACCTATGACCGAAATAGCAGAAGAGAATCCCATAGATAGCTCTCCCTCTACCGTAAATGTTGCTACTCGCAGCAAAGGCCCAATTGCCGATCCTGTGCCAAGCGCAGCTCCTCATAAGCCTAAAGTTTCAAAAGAACCGCCTCGGAGGCATATAACAATTATCCCACCGCAGCCCAAAGTTAGCCAAACAGCAACCAAGCAGCCAAACGCTGACACCATATCTCAACCACCTAAGGTCACAACAATTAAAACAGATCATCCAACTTGAGTTGGGAACGAATCTGACATAGGATACGATATTATCGAAGATATCAAGAAGGTCAAAGCGAATGTGTCAATATTTGACATGTGCAGCTTGCCCCATCAACGAGACAAACTGCTGCATGTTCTACAACCCCGAACCAGCACTCCATTAACGGATTCTCAAGACAATCCCGAAATTAATGAGGCTAGCATCGGTGGGAAATCTAAATCTCAAACATTGCCATTCCTATTGACCTTTGAAATTTTCAACCATAATGTTCACAACTGTTTGGTAGATTCTGGGGCATCTTCCAACGTCATGCCATTGTCCATTTGTAAAAAGATTAATAGGCAGCCTGTTCCATCTCCAGCTCAAATTATCCAATTAGATAGGACTGCTGTCAAAGTAATTGGGGAGATGAAAGTCGTTCTCATTAGATTATCAGCTGACCCTAGAGTCTGTCAATTCATTGACATAATGGTGGTCGATATTCCTGAAGCCTATGGGCTGATTTTAAGTAGGGATTGGTCTACCAAGCTGAGTGGCTACTTTGCTACTGATTGGTCCCACCTATGGCTGCCTTATTAGAACAGGCAGAATCAGATTAAAGTTCTTAGGGAACCTCATATGAAGCAAAACGTAACTCAGTTAGAAGAAAAAAATGAGGCCGTAGCTTTCTCATCCTCGGTTCTGGGGAATTATTTCTTAGAAATGGATCCGGGTAATTATTAGTCTGAAGCCATTAGTCATGAATTAGATAAACAGTCCGATCTCCTTCATTTCTATCAGACTGATGATGTTGATTGTAACATAGTCAATTTAGTTACTGACATAGATCACAAAGAAACTAACTTAGTTGAATCTAAAGATACCTTTTGGACATTATACTTTGATGGTTCTAAAACTCTGGAAGGATCCGGAGCCGGTTGTGTTCTAATGGATCCAAAAAGAAACAAGTATTTTTTGTCTTGTAGATTAGAATTCGATTGTACTAATAACACCGCTGAATATGAAGCTTTGGTACATGGATTAAAGAAGGCCATTGGCTTAAATGTTAAGTACCTAAAGGTTTTTGGTGACTCCGAGATAGTTGTAAGACAGGTAAGGGACACCAGTCATTGTCTCTCACCTCACTTGAAGGGTTATCAGGCTGAAGTATGGGATTTAATTATGCATTTTGACGCTTTCAATATAAAATCAATTCCTAGATTGCAAAATTCTGCTGCTGATTTGTTAGCAACATCTGCTTCTAGATTGGTGCCATCAAATAATACATGCTTGATTGAATTGATTTTCAGGCCTTCCGTTCCCGATAACATCACAAACTTCAGAGTCTTCGACGATGATGAACAAATTATCAGCTTTCTAACAAACGAAGATAGCTTCAAAGGAGCTGCGATAGATGAAGAAGAACATGATGCTGATTTGATGAATAAAGATGAGGATAAAGGAAATTTCATCCCCAAAGGGGTAAGGTCCCTTGAAATGCTGTTCGATCTTCAAAATAAGTTCAAAAGGCCAGTTAATACCAAAACTAACAGCTCATCAATGCAACATGAGTAAGTTAATTTGGGTACCGAGGCAGAACCAAGATTTTTCAACCTTGGCAAATGTTGTTCACCAGGAGAAAGAGACAGGTTCATCAAATTGTTTAAACAATACAAGGATGTTTTCGCATGGACCTATGAAGATCTGAACCTGTCTCAGCATGTTATACCAATGAAAGCAGGCGTCAAACCATTTCAACAGCAGTTAAGAAGGATGCATCCCACTCTAGAACCGCTGATCCAAAAGGAATTAAAGAAGCTCCTGGATGCTAAGATAATCTTTAAGGTCCGACATTCTGAATGGTTTGCAAACCTGGTTCCCGTAAGAAAAAATTCAGGAGAGATACGGCTATGTGTAGATTTCAGAAATTTAAACAGAGCTTCGGATAAAGACAACTACCCCGTCCCTTCAATGGAACAAATCCTTCAAATGGTGTCAGGATCCGAATTGTTTTCTCTCCTCGATGGTTTCTCTGGCTACAATCAAGTGCTAGTAGCCGAAGAAGATCGTCTCAAGACTACTTTCCGAACTAAGTGGGGAACTTTCGCATACAGAAGGATGCCATTTGGTCTGATAAACGCAGGAGCTACATTCCAAAGGGCAATGGATATCGCCTTCCGAGGATTGGGTGGACAATGCGTGGTTGTATACTTGGATGATGTGACAGTCTTTTTGAAGAAAAGGGAAGATCATGTCGTGCATCTAAAGCATATTTTTTATCGCTACCGGAAATATGGTATTTCCTTGAATCCCAAGAAGAGCGTATTTGCTGTTCCCGAAGGTAAGCTCTTGGGTCATATCATTTCTAAAGGGGGAGTGTCAATAGATCAAGAAAGAGTCCAAGCTATTAATAAGATTCCAATGCCTTACAACAAGAAATCTATGCAGTCCTTCATGGGCACTATCAATTTTGTCCGTAGATTTGTCCCAGATTTCGCACAAATTGTTAAACCGTTGCAACAAATGGTTAAACAAAGCATCTAGTTCAAGTGGACAAACTTGGAAAAGGACGCATTTAGAGATATAAAGGCAGCTGTAGCTAAGGCTCCTTCCTTAAGGAGCCCAGATTTTGATAAGGATTTCATCTTGTATACCTTCGCTTCGGATGACTCTCTCACAGCTGTACTCACACAAAAGGTGGAGCAAGGAGATGAGTACCCAATTTCATTTATGAGCACTAGTCTGCAAGGGGCTGAGCTGAATTATCCCATGGTTGACAAGCATGCATATGCGGTCTTCAAAGCAGTCAAGCAGTTTAGGCCATATATTCTGAAGAACAGAACGAAAGTTATAGTTCCTCACCCGGCTGTTAGGTCCCTTTTTGTTCAAAAGGAACTAGGAGAAAGGAGGGGGAACTGGGTCATAGCTCTTCAAGAATATGATTTAGAATTTAAACCAGCCACGATCATCAAAGGACAAGGCCTGTGCAAGTTACTTGCGGGAAACTCGACTGATGAAGAACAACATTGGAAGAATGAAGCTGAGTTAAATTCGGTTGAAGTGTGTCATATCTTCACAACTCCCCAGTCCTGGTATAGGGATTTGGTGCACTATTTACAGCAGGGATATCTACCTGAGCACTGGAACTCTAAGCAAAGAAGGGCACTCCGCTTGAAGTCAGCACCTTATCAAATCATTGATGGGATACTTTTCAGGAAGAATTATGATGGAGTTTTCCTTAGATGTTTGGAGAAGGAAGATGCAAACAAAGTTGTCAAAGAATTGCATGATGGCCCCGCAGGCAGACATTATTCAGGAGAGACGACAGCACACAAGATATTGAGAGTTGGTTATTATTGGCCCACTCTGTTCCGAGACGCCCATACGTATGCACGAAACTGTGATGTATGTCAAAGAAGTGCTGGGAAGTTACCTAAGGCAGCAGGACCATTGCAGCCGGTTATCATCTCTGAGCCTTTTGAGGAGTGGGGTATAGATGTTATCAGAGAGATAAATCCAAATTCTTCATTGCAACATCGATACATCCTAACGGCTACCGACTACTTCACTAGGTGGACGGAGGCTATCCCGTTACGCAAGGTCAATGAAGACGCGGTCATCAAATTCTTGAAAGAGAACATCATAACCAGGTTTGGGGTTCCAATTTCCCTTGTTTTTGATAATGCTACTTATTTTTCGTCTTGCAAGATAAATGAATTTGTTTATGAATGGGGAATTAAGTTGCATTATTCAGCCAATTATTATCCTCAGGGGAAAGGATTAGCTGAATCCTTAAACAAGAATCTGATTCGAATTCTTAAGAAGACTGTGATAGAAGACCAGAGAAGTTGCATGTAGCTCTCCCAAACGCCTTATGGGCAGATAGGGTGACCCCAAAGAACGCTTTAGGTGTTTCCCCTTTCACTCTTGTCTATGGCAAGGAAGCCATCCTTCCTCCAAACATCTTACTCCCATCATTACATTTATCCCAAGCCTCTCGGGGTTCTGGTAGCCAAGCCTTACAATCCAGGATCAACACCCTGCTTCAACTTGAAGAAGCTCGACAGAAAGCTAAAGATCGATAGCATCAACACCAAGACATAGTTAAGAGATGGTTCAATAAGGGGAAGTCCGGTAAAAGAAGTTTTGAAGTTGGGGACTTAGTCCTGAAATGGGACCATAATCATGAAGGCAAAGGAATGCATACGAAATTCCAACAGCTATGGGTAGGCCCGTACCAAATTTCGGCAAAATTAGGCCCATCCACTTATAAATTGACAAATCTCGAGGGAGAATAAGTAACCCTTCCTCTCAATGGCCTCACCCTGAAACAATACTTCGCATAGTCTCTTTGAGACTTCCTGTACATAAATAAAGTTTTCTTTTATTGTTGCTTTAACCTTTAGTTGCTTTATTTTTGGCCATGTTGTTGCTGTCTTTGTCATTTGAACCTGTGCAACAAGTTTTGTTTTCTGAAAGCCCTTATGGTTGAGTTTATCGTCGAGGATGAGTCTCTCAGAGAAAACTTGCGACCCATGAGTCCGGAACTATGCTCGAATAAATCCTGTCTGTTGTGCTCTCGCTGAAATGTTCAGAAGGAAGGAAGCCTACTCTGCTGGTCACACTAATCCTGTTTAACAGCAGAGACCTATGACCATCTTCACTACTATCGTTGGGCTCCACCCACTCTCACACTTTAAATGCATCTCAAGAAGGTTATTCAAGTTGGACCCATGGAAAGTAGCACACCTCGAGGGCATAGGGTATTGAAGTGACTCCATGCTGCAAATCTAATAGCCAAAATGGCTTATACTCAAGAGTTTGTTTTCCAGAGATTCTCGCCTCAATTAAAGCATGTTGAGACAAAAGCAAAAGACATGTAAAATCAAGAAGGTTGTCCAAAAGGCTCATCCCAAAATGGGCTCCTCTCCGTCCGTGAGGTTTGATCAAATCAATAAAATTTTTAACTCACACAAAAGGACATTATGGATTGAGGAGCCTAAATCAAAGATCATGTCCAAAGAAAATATCTCTGGAAGGCTCAAACAGCTAAGCTGTCCAAAGTACAAACATCCAAAAGGATGCAAGCAGCATGGGAATGAGGAACAAGAGCAATAATGTCCATGAGAAAGTGTTGCAAATCCTGTGGAGTCCGGCAGTAGTGACCATCTGAAAGATGACCCTCCTAAAATGAATCTCATATGTTGGCCCTTTGAGAGTGGTGAAGATGTCTCGGTCAAAGCTCACCTTTCCCCCAATGGCTAGCAGGTAAAGTGCCTTCTTCCCCTCACATGAATTTAAAATGCTCAGCTGAGTAGTGCCCCTAAGATGGATGTCTTTGATTAGGTTTCGGACCATGAAGAGGAATTTTCAGAGATCTGTGTTCGCCAGCGACTCGCCATTGTTGTTGCAGCAACATCCCCCCCAAAATTTTGTACATATTGGGGCCCCTCCTTTTAATTTTTTAGAAAGAATGCCTTAAGAGGCCATCCCCAGCTGTTAACTTTGTTTTTCAAACAGAAAATCTTGCCATGAACCACTCCAAGTCTGACAGAAAATCTTGGTTCTCAACAGAAATTTTTTCATGAAGTCTTCCTAGAAATCGCGGAACGATTTGATAAAGCCTCGCAGTGGCGGAAGCCTTTTGTTTAAACATCTCGAGAAGGACTTAGAAACTTTCTGAAAAAGTTGCGGAACTTAAGAAGGAAGCTCTGCGGAATCATTCAACTTTTGCTCCCGAAACAGCGGAAGCCATTCGCATAAACCTTCCGAAAAAAGACTTAGAAACTTTCGTATGAAAGCCGCGAAAGCAATTGGACAATTCTTTCCGAAACGGTGGAGCTATTCGTCAAAACCTTCCGTAGCTACGGAGGGATTCGGGTTTTCCTCCCGAAACGGCGGAAACCATTCGTCTAAGCTTTCCGAAAAGGGACTTAGAAATTTTTTTTCGATTTTTTGCGGAGCGCCCCACGGAACAATTCAAATTTTCCTCCCGAAACGGCGGGAACCGATCGTCTAAACTTCTCGAAAATATTTGGAAGTTCTTGTTAAAAATTGCGGAAGATTCTGACAAATTCCTTCCGAAACGGCGGAAGAATTCAAGAAAGCCGCCCGAAACTTGCGGATGAAATTCGCCAACCTTCCCTGAATCCGCCAAGTAACTTAATTTTTTTTCGAAAATCTTTAAGTCCTGAAGTTGCGGAAGCGTTGGCGATATTCTTCCCGAGCCTTCGCGGAAGACTTCGCGTTACCTTCCCGCAACCCCGGCGAGAAAAGTTGCGGAACCATTCAGGTTTTCTTTCCGCGATGGCGGAAGTCTGTTGCGGAAACCATTCGTGAAACCCGCCCGAAACCCCGCGGAGTCTTAGAATTTTTTGCAGACGTCTTCACTTTATCTCACCGAAACAGCGGAGCCATTCGCCGATTCCTTCCAAAACGGCGGAAACGAATCGCGAGAGCTTTCCACAACGTCAGAAACGAGTGCAGCCAAAACTTAGAAATTTTCTCGAATCCGCGAGGGCCTTTTGCGGAAGCATTGGTAGAAGTCTTCCGAAACTGTGGAAGCAACTTGCGAAAGCTTTCTGCAGTTTCGGAATCT
Source organism: Larix kaempferi (assembly GCA_027924585.1). Classification (NCBI taxonomy): domain Eukaryota; kingdom Viridiplantae; phylum Streptophyta; class Pinopsida; order Pinales; family Pinaceae; genus Larix; species Larix kaempferi. Next base: position 2,650,606 of record BSBM01000506.1, read on the forward strand.
TTCACGTTTTCACCTCGAAGAGGCCGCCAAAAGACTTAATCGTCCGCGTTCCATTTTGCGGAAGCAATTCACCAACCTCTCCCGAAACGGCGAAGGAGTTCAGCGTAACCTTCCGCAATGGCGGGTGGCGGTGGCGAGTTCATCCCGGAGGTGGCGGTCGCGCGTGTATCGAGATCACTTGACGTGACCGCAGTGTACGATGTATTTAAGCCACGTTTTAAATTCGCCAACCACCAAATTAAACTCACACGTGCCCGGTCTATTTAAATAAACGACGGGGGTTCGAGCCAACACATTGTTATTTATCGATTGGCAAACCACTGTTGGACGTCGCGCGACCGCTCCAACTCAGCTTACTCGTCCACGATTCACGACCACCTCATCCAGCCATCTTCACGGTGCCAGGTAGGGTGTTCTAACCATTATTTTTGTCTCTTCCACGCGTCAGTTTACCGTTGGGATTGTTCTGTTTAGAAGACAATAGGCATTGGGTGGATTTTGAAGGGCAAAAGGCCCGTCATGGGCTGTTTTGCCCGTCAAATACGGCTTAATTTTCATTTTTTCCTTCACGCAATACATAGAAATCTTAAAATGTTAGACCGTCAGTCTGCAAGCCGCATACGTCGTTGTTCTTCGCGTTCGAAGTCACCAAACCCCGTGAATGTTTAAGCTACACCAGCCGAAACCCGAAACTATAACCACCCGGGTTTTTCATCACCCACATTCCCGGCGTCGTCAACCCCTGTCCGAGTTTCAAAACCTACCGTAGAACGCCTCGCCAAGGTACCGTCAGATAACCATAGCGGTCGAAGCTTCCGTTGGCTCGTAAATATGAAAATGCCTCCTTATTTCGTCGCTGAGTCATTTCAACCCGAACTTCCCTGCCACTAATCATTTAAAAGCATCATGGCGAAGTACACCATCCCTCCTAGAGCTGGACCGAGAGCAGGTTGCTTCCGCAACATGCTTATCCTCGCAGGAGCATTCCAAACCTGCCCCTTTAAAAGAATCAGGATGATTAAAATCTAGATTTCTTGTTTGGAATGGTGTATTTGCTTCCTAAAATGCAGCTTCACATTTTGGTTTTATCTCATTCACATATTAAAATGATGATGATCTCTGTTAAAATCTCACAGTATGTTGCTCAATCTCATAATGACTTGTATGTGGGTGCTATCAGGGATAAGTCAAAATGCCAAAAGGTGGTAAGAAGAAAGCTAAAATGACAGAAAAGAAGCCTACGCCACTTAAAACTGAAACCTCACTCCAGGATACTAGGTGCACCACCGGTGTTCCTCCAGAAATCCGCTGGGGTGACATTTACAGGATGATCCGAGACCAGGATGTCCCGGACATGTTGTTAGAAGAGGGGCAGATTTATCTAAATATCAAAGCTTCAGGCATAACCAGAGCTGCCACCCGCCCTGAACTATTCCCCTGTGCTGAAGTAATCGGGTGGATACTCCAACATGCCGATGCGGAAGGAAGAGTAATTCATGACAGCGGGAAGATAGCCATTGCCTCATTTCACCCCGCATACCTGGCTGTAGCCTACAAATTTCCCCGTTCCCAGCAAGCTCTGACTGATGAATGGCTGGGCCAAATGAATAACGTTGAGATGGCCAAAAATCTACTAGTAGCAGGCAAGCATTTGAGAAAGAAAGGAAATGACGAATATGACGTACAGAATCTGAGACCCCCTTTCAGATTGATCACCTTGATGTTGTGCAGAATCTTCGGCATGCCAGATGGCACCATGTACAAGATTCAGTGGGTCCCTATCATCCACTTTGTGGCATTTAAAGGAACTGTGTTTGACTGGGCCACTCTCCTGTCAGATAGTTTGGCCTCAATGATAGTTGCTGCAAGAGAAGGACTAGCCTTGAAAAAGGAAGAATTTTTCATGTCCTCATATCTGATCGATTGTGTTTTGGCCAAGGTGGACTTCCCCAAATTGGGCTGCACATGGGATAAGGCCACCACCCCGGTTTATACCGCTTTCAGGATGATGTGGGCCTAGAATTACAAACCTAGCTACAAACTCATCTGTGAGGGGTTCATCATGCCCCTATATGAGAAGATATTCAAGGAGGATCCCAACTGCCTATCAGAGCACGCTGTGGAAGTCCTTGAGAATTACGGGGATTTTTACTTTTCAGAGCAAGGCACCTACTTCAGAATATTTGGAGGGACTAAAGCTCCATACATTTTGCCACAGTATGCCACTGACTATGTGGTCCTTAAGGAAGCAGTAAGACAAATCTTCCTGGATGGAATTGGAGCAATGCTCCACAAACAACATAAGGCTTCCTTTCCCCCTCTACCTTTCTGCATAGGTGCTTACAAGTTCTCGGGGATTGCCTCAGCCAAAGAGTTTGTTTAGGAGCTGAAAGCCTTCCACTTCGGTGAGGTGATCTTCCACAGGAATGACAGGAAGGGAAAAGTGGCCGAGAACTGTAGGGAAATCTATGCTCATTTTGAGTACTCTCACTATCCCGATGTCGAGGAAGAGGTATTCAGGGGCATCAGCAACATGGCTGAGCTGCGAAACTTTCGCCAAGGCAGTGGAGCAAGTTCTAGCTCCACCAAGATCCAGAAGACCAGCCAACAGAAGGAGAAAGAAGCTAATGATGCCCGAGCTCAGGAAGAGCTCAGGTTAAGAGAGGAGGCCAGGTTACTCCAGGAGGTTGAAGAAGCCAGGTTGCAGCAGGAAGCTGAAGTGGCAAGAATGCAGCAAGAAGCCGAAAATGAAAGGCTGCCGAAAGAGGCTGAGGAAGCCCAGCAGCAGAAAGAGGCTGAAGATGAAAGGCTATGGAGAGAAAATGAAGATCAGCTGCAAGCTGAACAAGCTGAGGCAGAAAGGAAAGCAGAAGAAGAGCTGAAAGTAGGGGAAGATGCCCAAGCAAGTGGGTCCGGTGTCCAAGACATGGAAATAGACGCATCTCAAGCAGGTGGCTCTGGTACCCAAAATGTGGGAGTAGATCCAGCTCAGGGAGTCCGGACCCCACCTGCTGAAGAAGAAATAGACATTATGGACCTCCCAATTGTCCCGTACACTCAATCGGGAAAACAGACGGTGTCCAGGTGGAATGAGTTTGTCTATGACAAGAAAAGGAAAGCAATGGTCCTCAAATCGGAAGAGAGGATCAAAAGTCCCTTCTAGGAAGACATCATTACCCACCGGGAAGTCACTGTAATGCGGAATACAGATAAAGATCCCTTTGCTATGGCATCTGCAGTTGTAGAAATAGAAAAAGCATCACTGGACAATGTAGGTGTTATAGTTAGAGAAAATGAATTGACAAAGAAGAGAGCTCGTACGCTACAACAGACTGTGGCTAATGAGCAAGCCCACAGGGATCTTGTGGTGAACAAGTATAATTGCCTATACGCCGAGCATAAAGAGTTGTCAGACAAATATAACCGGTTAGAGGAAGAGAAGGAGAAGCTATCGGTCCTAATGATGGTTGAGGAAGTAGAAAAGAATGATGCAGTAGCCAGAGTGTCCCAGCTTGAAACAGACAAGCTGGCATTAGATTAGCAATTGGAGCAAGCTGATAGCAGAACGATGGACATGTATCCCTTCCATGAGCTGTCCTGCAGCATCCTGAAGCAGATGCATGACACTCAGGAGCTAATCACTAATGAGGTTTGCAAGCTCAAGGCCATGGTGGTCAGGTTAAAATAAATTAATGCGGAGGCCCATAGGCTCAAATCCAAGCATACCCATGTCAAGGCAAATATCCTGAGCCAGATAGAATGGAGAGAAGGAAAGGGGGGTTTCCCCACACATCTCCCATTCAAATCTGTGGAGGGTTTTAATGAGGATGTGGCCCTTTTGGACTTCTGCAAAAATTGTGGCAGTAAGCTAATAGCCAGTGTGCAAGGAACAAGGGATAGGATCAACGGTCTGTATCAAAGGATCCAGGGAGTGCATGACAGGTGCAAATTGAATTTTCCGCAATCCCTCGATGATTTCCCAGGTGAGGAACAACGCTTGGCTGAACTAAAGGAAGAACTAGGCATCCAAATTGAATATGTTAAGAAAATTGATGTCCTAGCAATTGACGACCTCCAACATTATATTGGAATGTCATCATTCCACAGCCACTTGCTTAAAGAAGTGCATCAAGCTGCAGTAATGGAAGTTCAAGGCATCGGAGCAGAGCTTAAAAAAAATGTGACTTCACAGAAAATCCTGCTCCCTGCTCCCGCAAACATAGTCATAATGGACACTGGTGTGTGGTATAGCTACATAACAGAAGAGCAGAAGAAGGCGAAAGTAGCAGCTCTGACAACAAACCCAGAATCTTCTCTTCCAGTAGCCATTCCAGGAGTAGCAGTGAGCTCGATTCCCTCTCCCCCAGCAGTGGAAGAAGTTCCAGCTAGCTCAATCCCTTCTTCCCAAGTAGAAGTAGCAGCAACAATGGGTTCGAGTGCCTCTTCCCAGGCAGCATCAGCAGCATCAAGTGAATTGGGCGATCCTCTCCCAGCTAAAGCTCACGCACAAGAATGACAACACTGATATTAGAACATTATTTCTGCTATGTTGTATTTTTTAAACTCTCAAATGTATAAAGCGTGAGCTATAGGACAGCTATCCATTCTCTTTTGTTAAATATTTTGTAAAAGAAGTAGTCATATTTTGGTCTATTATAGAAGAAATTCTTGTAGGTGACAAGTGGAAGAGGCTAGGTGGCAGCCCAAAGGGAAATTTTGTAACTATAAATAGAAGTTAGGAAGGATTAGAGAGGACTTTTGGCAGGGAATGAATTTTTGAGACCTGTATGAGCTATCTTGTATTGGTTCTAAAAAAATAGAATTTTCTAATAAAATCCTGGAGATGGACGTTTTGCAGGGGAATGAAAGATGGATGTGTATTGGACTATTCTGGTGATTTCCATACTGTAATGTGAGATCATTCTTACTATCTGAATTATTTCTTTGTAGCAATGATTTTTGCTCCTTCCTGTGCAAACGATTTTCTCTATTTTGTGAGCAATGAATGTGTTTCATATTAAATCAGGAGCTATCTGCTGATATCTTTATCTTTGCTGTAGAGTTCTCTTTTAGATTAAATGGCTAGCTGTTCTTTCTTTAAGATATCTCCTATAGCTCATTGTTCATGCCTTTAAATTTGCTCCTTGCAGGGATCTTTACATTTATTTCAGTTTGTTTACACTTAGATCTGTTTCTTTCATTCTTTCCATTTAGATTAGATAATTTTGCTTCTTTCTTTGATGAGTAATGAAATGTGTTTTATATTAAATTAGAAGCTATCTTCTAAAGATATTTTATCTTGCTGTAGCTTTACCTGTAAGAATTGATGGCTATCTGTTCTTTCTTTATGATATCTGTTACAGCTCATTGCTCATCCTTTAAATGTGTTCCTTGCAAGGATAGGTAGATTTACTTCAGTTTTAGACTTAGATCTGTTTAGTTTTGCATTTAGATCAGATATTAATTAGGCACTTGCATCTCATTAAAAAACATAAAATCCAAAAGAAAGGTGGATCGGTCCATAACCGGTATAATCGGAATTAAACTCCAAACCCACGGTTTCCGGAACTGCTAACCGGACGGATTCCCTATACCAAATGGTAGATAATCTAATTAGGATCATCTATCGGGGAGAATCCCTTTCTGATTGATGCTATGATATCCGAGGCATCAACAGGTTGGTAAGAGGAATTCCCAAGCAAGTTTCAGTAGGGATGATTTTATCCCTGCAGTTGCAAAAGTTTTACAAGAAAGGTTTCCAATTATATGTAGTTAACATATTGGATTCATCAGAGGACAAGGGACCAAGGATAGAATACTTTCAGCTATTGCAAGAGTTCCAAGATGTGTTCCCTGATGAAGTGTCAGGAATACCACCAAAGAGAGATATTGATTTTTCCATCAATCTTGTTCCAGGTGTGGCACCAATTTCCAAAGCTCCTTACAGAATGAGAACACCAGAATTGTTAGAATTGAAGATGCAGATGCAAGAATTAATGGACAAGGAATATATCAGGCTGAGTGTATCTCCTTGGGGAGCATATGTGTTATTTTTCAATAAGAAGGATTAGACTTTGAGGATGTGTATTGATTACATGAATCTAATTAAAGTGACAATCAAGAATAAGTACCCATTGCCAAGAATTGATGACTTGTTTGATCATATGAAGGAAGCTAAGGTGTTTTCCAATATTGAATTGAGGTATGGCTACCATCAAGTGAGGATAAAGGAATAAGACATTCACAAGACAATTTTCAGAACTAGATATGGCCATTATGAGTTCAATGTGGTGCCATTTGGTCTTACCAATGCACCTACTACATTCATGTGTCTCATGAATAGTGTCTTCAACAAGTATTTGGATAAGTTTGTAATTGTGTTCGTAGATGACATTCTTGTTTATTCAAGGAATGAAGAAGAGCATGAGGAACATATAAGGATGGTGTTTCAAGTCCTTAGAGAACACCAGCTGTATGCAAAGCTGAGCAAGTGTGAATTCTATCAAAAGAAGGTACATTATTTAGGCCATGTCATCTCAAAAGAGGGAATTGCAGTGGATCCAGAAAATATTGAAGCCATAATGGACCGGCATACTCCAAAGAATGTTGCAGACATTAGATATTTATGGGTCTTGTAGGCTATTACAAAAGGTTCATTGAAGGATTCTCCAAGATAGCTCATCTAATCACTTCATTGCAGAGGAAGAATATCAAATTTATATGGTCTGAAAAATGTCAGAAAATATTTCAGCAGTTAAAGAGGTTGCTTACCAGTGCTCCTGCTTTGAATATTGCAGATCCAAAGAAAGATTTTTTAGTGTGCACAAATGCTTGCATTGAAGTGCTAGGTGGAGTGTTGAGCATGGTTTTCATTGATGACAATCCATTAATGACAAAGAAGTGACAAATGTTGATGACATGGTAAGGAGGACATGATAGTTTGGCCATTGGAACACTAGGTGGTTCACATGGTCCAAATGACCCATTCTGTGGTCATTTGTGGCTTGATGGGGTCATGAATCCCACACACTTCTTGGCTTGATGGCCTTTGTTGCCACTATGATGGTGATGGATTTTTTGAAGCTCTCTTGCTATAATAATGATGATGATGACTTCTTAGGGCACAGTTCGGTATGATAGACCTTGGCGTTATGGCTTGATGCGCTCATCAATGGTTTGATAAGAAGTTGATTGGCCCTTACACCCTTGCATATGATGGACCTTGACATTTGTATTTGATGTGGTTGTTCTTGAATCTTGTCATGAAGGTAACTTGAGCCCATTGCTTGTGCTTGATAGTTCATGAAGCTCATGCTTGATGACCCTTGAGAAGTTTGGCTTCTATGATGAAGTCCTTGAGTTAATGATGAGGTCTTTAAAGGTTGAAAAATACCTTACCCTTGGGGTCCTTGATACTCTTATGCTAGAATAGCAGCCCAGTCAAAAGGAGTAACATATTAACATGGTAGTGATGGTTTGAAGCTTGAAGATATTGATGGTTGTGTTAACCAAATGACCCATGCTATGGTCATTTGCTAAATTTATTATGCTTAAATTATGATTGAAATTTTGTGGATGATGTGGCAGCCCTTCAAGCAAGTCAACCCCATTAAACATGTTAAAAATTACCATATTGTTGCCACGTTTGAGACTTAAGAAAATAAGAAAGTCGGCCCCTTATTAGTTGATTATTTTTAAATATAAAAAGAAATATTTTTTTAGTGCAAGGTCGGCCCAGTAAATTTTCTAATGAAACTTGTGAATAAATAGAAGGAAATCAACCTCATTTCAGTTGTGTGAGTGCGTGTAAATAGATCTGAAATTTGGATCTGATCTGAGGCAGTTTTCTCTCTGAAATTTCAGGTACACAGTGTCTGAGGCAGCTGCAGTCGAAGTCCTTGAAGATTATTATTTTTTATTTTGAAGACTTTTTGTTGCTCTGATTTTCGGATCAGCTACAGCAACAAGCTTTTGGAATTAATCTCTAATTTCGTGTGTCTCTAAGGTAGTTGGAGTAAAAAATTAGGTTCTTAGATTCGGGTCTTTGAGGTAGCCGCAGTAGCAAAATCAGGTGTACTTTTGGTTGAAGATTTATCTATGAAATTCGGGCTTACTACAGGACTGAGGTAGCCGCAGTATAATATCCAGGCATCCGAATGACTTGAAGGCCTATATGAGACAACCACAGATTCATTCACTTATGAGTTCAGGCTTCTACAGTGAATTGTTTTGAACAACAACTGTATTAATTTATCTTGAAGGTATGCTATAACATGTGGTCTTAAGGAAAGGTTAACAACATTATCATTCTCTGTACACTAATCTCGGAATAAAGTAGGAACTATCTTTTAAGTCTTGTCTAATTCTGAATGAGAATAAACTCGTGACTGTCAAGATATATGAAACTCTCTCTTAGGATCTGTCTCTTGGTCAAACATTGAATATACAAAGCAATTGAAGGAATATGAAAGTGTTTGTTTTACAAGCATCCAAAGGCAGCTATAGCTACAGTCTAAGTAATCATATGGTGAACAAGCATCTCCTGCCTTAATTTTCTACAACAAGTGTTTTGTGAAGATGTGATTGTAAAGTCGCCATTAATCTGAATACCTTCATTGGTGGTTTCAATACCTAACTGAATATTCCAAAGGTTGTTTTGGCTTGCATATATCATAGAAAGATCAATTCCTTATTCAAGATCAAGAAATCCACAGCATAACTTATTAAGGTATGTTAATCTTTTGCATCAATATTTGTGCATCTCAATGCATGCAAGAACTGTGTACAGTTGAGTGTGCTTGGATAATTTGGGAGCAGGCTAAAGACACTTGTTGATCACCCTTTTTAAGTTGAGGTTTGATAATAGAAGGTAGTAGAGCATATTTGTGATGATTGAAGTGATTAGTAGTTGAATTGAATGACCATATAAACAGATTCTTCGATGTCCTAGTAAGATGAGTAGTGCATGAAAGCTTTGCATGAGTAGATCCTTGAAGTCTTGATTCTTGAGCAGCAGATTGAACAGGTTGATTACAGTTAATTGAGCAGATATTATGAACACTAGAATTCAGATGATTAGCTAGCAACAGTACCTTTGATGACTTAGAAATTCTTGGGCAGCAGGTGAATCAATATCAAATTGACTTGATGATTTTGACAGTTGATTGAGTTAGCAGAGACAGACGTGTGACAGTGACAGATTGTATTTCAAGTAGTGTCTTGCTTGTACCCTTGAGGATTGGATTCCTCAACCCTTTCTCAGTTGGAGATGAAAAGACCAGGATGGGTCCTGGATTAAGATTTGGTTATCTTCTTATCAGTTGGTGCTGATGTAATCGCGAAGATTGGTGTCTTCCATTGTAAATCATATAAAAAATAAATAAATCTTTCATACAATTCTAGTGTTTCTCCTGTGATGTGTCTGTTGTTATGATTTACTGATTTATGCTTATATTACATGTGATGAATGTAGTGATGTACTTGTGGCATAATGCCTTGATAGACTCTGATTAAGTTGTAGAAGTGAAAAAGGGGTTCTATTGCTTACACACTGATTCACCCCCCTCTCAGTGTGACCATTGTGTCCAACAATTGGTATTAGATTTAGCCTTCACCACAAGCTTTGTCAGCTTGAAGGAGATCCATGGACACACAATGGATCCAATAGCAGAGTCCCCTAGCAATGATGTTCTGGTATTTGATGTGAAAGATTATTTCGGTTGGAGAAGCAAGATGAAATCCTACTTAAAGAAGTTTGGTGTTTGGGAGATTGTGATCAATCCAACTGTTCCATCCAATAAGAAGACCAAGTCAGTTGCACAGAAAGAAGCTAATAAGTACAACACAACCGCCTTGAATTTCCTCATGGATGGAATTCCAAGCTCCATCAAGGAAAGTGTAGGGGAATGCACTTCATCCAAAGACCTATGGTTCAAGCTAGAAAGCGAATACTAAAAGGGAAGACAAGATATTGAAAAGGCACGTCAGGAAACAGAATTCAAGCCCTTTGAAGATGTGAAGCAAGAAGGAAAGGAGTAATTGGACTCCATTGAAGGTATGGACTCTTCTGATTGTAGTAACTCTATATTTGATGAAATTGAAAAAGTTCTTGCAGATGATGAAGAAGACTTGTTGAAAGAAACAAAGGAAATAACACATAACTTCTTAAATATTGATCTCAAAGATGATTGGTTCATGAATGTTGTTACCCTGAACCAATATGACTTCTCAAGGTTAAAAAAAAGAAACTTGACCTCCATAGATAAGTACCAACAAAAGGCATTGGCAATAAAGGAGCTACTTAAGAAACTTAAGCATAATGAAGCTGTGTTGAAAGATCAGTTAGAAGACAAAGAAGATGAAGTTAAAATATTGAAGATTGAATTAACAGAAGAACAAGAAGAGACTAGTGAATACCTAGAAGAGATTAAGGTAACAATAAAGGCCAATATTGATTTTAAGACTCAGCTGGAGGAATTCAAAAGAATAAAAGAAGTCTTGAAGAATCAGTTGGAAGAAAAAGAGAAGACAAACCAGAAGCTTGATATGGAAGTTGTTGATCTCAGAAATAAGGTTGAAAAGTAAAACACTCTTGTGAAGTTCAACAATAGCTCAGTTATCTTGGATGAGATTTTGGATTGTCAAAGATCACCATTTGACAAATCCGGTCTTGGCTACAATAAGGAAGAAGGAAAATCTGAGGTTGGCACATGGTCTCCTACGACTCCTAAAGAAATCCCTTCAATGCCCAAGAATGAAAGAAAATCTCCTCGTCAAGAACCTACACAACACAAAGAAGACTTCAGAAGATCAACAAGACGTCAAGAAGTTGGTCTCACTCCTCAAAGCAGATTCAGAAGAGAGACAACTCCAAGATGGAATCAAGCACCCAGGAATGAAGATGGTTTTAATGGTTATTTCTATTCATGTAATAATTTTGGTCACAAGGATATGGATTGTAGATTCTATGAAAGAAGAAGTGTTGGAAGTCCCAACAACACAGTTAGATGTTGCACTTGCAATCATGTTGGTCACATTGCTGCACATTGTCGTACTGTGAGCAGGGTAATTTTCAAGGGCGAAATTTCGCCAATTGGCTATTTTTGGGGCTTTTTTTCAAAAAATAAATTCGCTATTTGATAATTTTTAGTCTCTAATATTGCCTATATTTACATAAAATAAATTTTCTATTTGGTCATTTTTAGTCTCTAATATCGCCTATATTTACATAAAATATGTTTTTTATCATAATATTCACCAAAATTTACACGTTTCAGTAGTAAATTGTATGTTTCATATTTAATATTCGCCTACCTATCTATATACATTTTTTTTTGATCCAAAATAATCGCCTAGGATACTATACTTAAGTATAATATTAGAATCCTTAAAAAATACCCTGACTGTGAGATGTTATAGTTGCAGTGGCTTTGGGCACAAATCTCAATATTGCGTGAATTCAAGAAGACAATCTATGAGGAATGCCTCATACACATCCGCAAGAAAATCTTATGAACCATGGAAAAATATTAATGCAGGAAGAAATATAGCTCAAAAGACAAATGCTCGGAATCAAGGACACTCCTAGGTATGGATGAAAAATAATGAATTGCTGAATGTGAATGTAGTGGATCAGTGTAAAGAAGATGGTTGCCAAGTTGCAAGCCAAGCTTTAGGTCCTTCAAAGACCTTAGCACATATTGAGTGCATGAAGTTTGGAGGATGGACTCAAGGGAAATTAATGGTTACTCCAAGCAGTGGAATAGGTCCAAGGATCATGGTTACAATTGGCATGTTGATAGGGGGAGTATGGTTTGAAAATTAAGTGAAGCAACATGGTGATTGATACATACTTACCTTTTATGAATTTTTTAGATGTTTTTTTATGCATTCATCCATAAAATTGCACCAATGACTCTCTCTACCTTAGGATATAATTGACAAAGGATGTATTCATGAAACAGTTGATGTTGGTATCTGATTGTATGACTTATATTGGAAATATTGTTGAGCTGAAATTTTGTTGTACCATTCACCGAGAAGACACTTATTAAAATTCTTGAGAAGAGCAGCTAGCAGCATATAATCAGATCAGTAAGAAGTACTTGAACATGGTTTAAGATTGGCCTTAGTGGTTTTGAATGGCAAGATCATCAATTGAAGAACATTTTGTGTATCAATCTTGAACAAAAGGGTCAAGCAAATAATAGGATAGTATGAAGAAGAAGACAAGTTCATACAATCATGAAGAGATCTAACTAGAAGAAATCAAGATAAGTTGTTGGCATATGTAAGTAGTGTTCATAACTGCTTAACCTTTTCAGTAGATCTGTGAAGTGCATTTTTTATAGGAGTGAATGCTTAGTCATAAGCATTCATCTTAAGATCAAGAGACCAAATCCAAGCTCAGTCAAAGGGGGAGTAACTGACATATGTCAGACTAAAGATAATCAAAAGAATATTTTGGGTACCATAGAGCAGCTACAACATGTTTGAAGAAAATTCAGGAAACCACAACATACTTGAGGATTTTGAGAATTCAAGTGGAAATTTGAGTGAATTATTGAAAACCAAGGCATCTGAATTTACTAGGTTCACTCACAAGTTTAGAACAATTGAAGCATATTTATGTTATAGAGATCAAGCATTAATTGACAATACATTTGAAGGTCTGAACCTCAAAAAACTAGAGTACAAGAAAGCATTCCATCTAACTTAAGATATATGTAGGTGAAGAAGAAGCATCTTAACTACAGCAGAAGATATGGAATTTTAGTATTAAGGAAGTCAAAGATTATGATCAGCCTCCTGCATGTTTTTATACTCTAGGCATACACAGATCTCAGATGTATAAAGGCAGTTAAGAAAAAGGAATTATGCAAGAACTAACTTATGTGAAAGCATTGGTATAGATCCAACTCCTTAAGACAGTTGAAGACACATAAAATTCTGATATTGAGGTATGCATATAGCCAAAGGATAGGAACATGGTCCCTGACAAAACCAAAAAGAAAATGAGGAATACACAGTAGACAATTGAAGTTCAGAAAATCATTTCCAACAACATAATACATGTAAAGTTTTTTTTTTTTTCATTTGCAGCAATAGACATCTCAGCTTTATCTCAAGAAGTATTCAATAATCCAATTTTTTGGGGGGAATTGTGAAGGCTTTTATGCATAAGTGTTTGTCCCTTTGTCATTAATGTCAAAGGGGGAGAGTACTTGAAGAGGTTTTTCCATCAATGACAAAGGGGGAGTTTGTTGAGCATGGTTGTCATTGATGACAAGCCATTAATGATAAATGAGTGACAAAGGTTGATGACATGGCAAGGAGGACATGATAGTTTGGGCATTGGAAAACTAGGTGGTTCACATGGTCCAAATGACCCATTCTGTGATCATTTGTGGCTTGATGGGTCCATGAATCCCACACACTTCCTGGCTTGATAGCCTTTGCTGCCACTATGATGGTGATGGATTTTTTGAAGCTCTCTTGCTATAATAATGATGATGATGACTTCTTAGGGCACATTTTGGTATGATGGACCTTGGCATTATAGCTGGATGCCCTCATCAATGGTTTGATAAGAAGTCGATTGGTCCTTACACACTTTCACATCATGGACCTTGACATTTGTATTTGATGTAGTTGTTCTTGAATCTTGTCATGAAGGTAACTTGAGCCCATTGCTTGTGCTTGATAGTTCATGAAGCTCATGCTTGATGACCCTTGAGAAGGTTGGATTTTGTGATGAATTCCTTGAGTTGATGATGAGGTATTAAAAGGTTAAAAAATCCCTTACCCTTGGGGTCCTTGATACTCTTATGCTAGGATAGCAGCCCAGTCAAAGGGAGTAACATATTAACGTGGCAGTGATTGTTTGAAGCTTGAATATTTTGATGGTTCTGTTAACCAAATGACCCATGTTGTGGTCATTTGATAAAGTTGATATGATTAAAATATGATTTAAATTTTTGGATGATGTGGAATCCCTTCAAGTAAGTCGCCCCCCTTAAACAAGTTAAAAATTACCATATTGTTTCCATGTTGGAGAGTTGAGAAAATAAGAAAGCCAACCCCTTATTAGTTGATTCTTTTTAAATATAAAAAGTAATATTTTTTTAATGCAAGATCGGCCCAGTAAATTTTCTAATGAAACATGTGTATAAATAGAAGAAATTTGGCCTCATTTCAGTTGTGTGAGTGTGTGTAAAGAGCTCTGAAATTCGGATCTGATCTAAGGCATTTTTCTCTCTGAAATTTCGGGTACACAGTGTCTCAGGCAGCTGCAGTCGAAGTCCTTGAAGATTTTTTTTTTTTTTTTTAGTCTTTTTGTTGCTTTGATTTTCGAATCCGCTACAACAACAAGATTTTAGAATTAATCTATGATTTTGTGTCTCTGAGGCAGCTGCAATAAAAAATCAAGTTTTGAAATTCGGGTCTTTGAGGTAGCCGCAATAACAAAATCAGGTGTACTTTTTATTTAAGATTTATCTCTAAAATTCGGGCTTACTACAGAACTGAGGCAGCCGAAGTAGAATATCCAGGCATCTGAATGACTTGAAGGCCTATCTGAGACAACCACAGATGCATTCACTTCTGATTTCGGGCTTCTACAATGAAGTGTTTTGAACAGGAGCAATATTAATTTCTCTTGAAGCTATGCTCTAACCTGTGGTCGTAAGGAAATTTTAATAGCAGTATCATTCTCTGTACACTAATATCAGAATAAAGCAGGAACTATATTTTAAGGCTTGTCTAATTCTGAATGAGAATAAAATTGTGACGGTCAAGATATCTAAAAGTCTCTCTTAGGGTCTATCTCTTGGTAAAACATTGAATATACAAAGCAACTGAAGGCATCTAAAAGTGTTTGTTTTACAAGCATCCAAAGGCAGCTACATCTACAGTCTAAGTAATCATCTGGTGAACAAGCATCTCCTGCCTTAATTTTCTACAACAAGTGCTTTGTGAAGCATGTGATTGTAAACTCGCCATTAATCTGAATACCTTCATTGGTGGTTGCAATACTTAATCGAATATTCCAAAGGTTGTTTTGGCTTGCATATATCATAGAAAGATCAATTCCTTATTCAAGATCAAGAAATCCACAACAGAATTTATTAAGGTATGTTAATCTTTTGCATCAATATTTGTGCATCTTAATGCATGCAAGAGCTATGTACAGTTGAGTGTGCTTGGAACAGAAGGTAGTAGAGCAGATTTGTGATGATTGAAGTGATTAGCAGTTGAACTAAATGACCATATAAACATATTGTTTGATGTCCTGAGATGAGTAGTGCATGAAATATTTGCATGAGCAGATCCTTGAAGTCTTGATTCTTGAGTAGCAGATTGAGCAGGTTGATGACAATTAATTGAGCAGATATTTTGAGCACCAGACTTCAGATGATTAGCTAGCAGCAGTACCATTGATGACCTAGAAATTCTTGGACAACAGGTGAATCAATATCATATTGACTTGATGATTTTGACAGTTGATCGAGTTAGCAGAGACAGATGTGTGATAGTGATAGATTGTATTCAAAGTAGTGTCTTGCTTGTACCCTTGAGGATTGGATTCCTCAGCCCTTTCTTAGTTGGAGCTAAAAGACCAAGCTAGGTCCCGGATTAAGAGTTGGTTCTCTTCTTATCAATTGGTATTGATGTAATAGCGAATATTGGTGTCTTCCATTGTAAATCATATCAAACATAAATAAATATTTCATACAATTCTAGTGTTTCTCCTGTGATGTGTCTGTTGTTATGATTTACTGATTTATGCTTATATTACATGTGATGAATGTAGTGATGTACTTGTAGCATAATTCCTTGATAGACTCTACTTAATTTGTAGAAGTGAAAAAGGGGTTTAATTGCTTACACATTGATTCGCCCCCCTCTCAATGTGACCATTGTATCCAACATGGAGTGCTCATGCAAGACGTATTTGTAATTTGTTATGAGTCAAGGAAGTTAAAGGAACATGAGAAGAACTATGCCACACATGATTTAGAGCTAGCAGCCATAGTTCATGCCCTCAAGAGATGGAGACATTATCTCTTGGGAAGAATATTTGAGCTCAGGACAGACCACATGAGCTTAAAGTATTTGTTTGACCAACCAAATCTGAATGCTATGCAAACTAGGTGGATGGAGTTTCTTTGTGAGATTGAATTGGAAATTAAGCATGTCAAAGGTAAGGAGAATAAGGTTGCAGATGCACTTAGTAGGAGATTTCATGTTGCAGCAGTGACTCAGTGAGTATATGTAAATCAGATTTGAAGAGAAGGGTTCTTCAAGCTCAAGTCAGTGATGAAGCTTACCTTCAAATCAAAGAGAAGTTGCAGCAGAGAAATGTGGATGAGACATGTGCAGGATATCAGATTGGTGAAGAAGATGTTCTCATTTATCAGGGTACCGGACTGTATATTCCAAATTGTGTAGATTTGAAGAAGTTGGTGATGGATGAGATACATCAAATGCCATATTCTGGACATTCAGGCTATCAAAAGACCATAACAACAACAAGAAAATAGTACTTTTGGAATGGGATGAAGAATTACATAGCAAAGTACATTGCTAGGTGTCAAGGTGCCAACAAGTCAAGGAAGAACATCAACATCCAGCAGAATTGTTGCAACCTTTTCCCATTCCAGAATGGAAGTGGGAAGTGATTTATATGGATTTTATAACAGGTTTTCCAATGAATGTAAGGAAGCATGATTCAATCATGGTAGTGGTGGACAAGCTATCAAAGGTAGATCACGCTATTCCAGTTAAGTCCACCCATAAGACAAGTGACATTGCAAATATCTTCATGAAGTAGATATTCAAGTTGCATGGATTTCCCAAGGCAATAATTTTAGATCGTGACACAAAATTCACTTCCAATTTTTGGAATGGACTATTTCAAGAATTGGTAACTCGGTTGAATTTTAGTACAGCATGTCATCCTCAAATAGATGGTCAAACTAAGAGATTGAATAATATTCTTGAAGACATGCTGAGGATGTATGTGATGGATAAACCATCCAAGTGGTAAGACTACCTACACTTGGTATAAGTTTCCTACAATAATGGATATCAAGCATCATTGAGGATGATCCCTTTTGAGGTATTGTATGGTAGAGGATGCAGAACTCCGGTGAATTGGAATAGTCCTGTGAATAGGGTAGTGCTTGGACCATAAATGATCAAGGAGATGGAATAGGAATTTGTTAAGATTGGGCAGAATTTGAAGGCAGATCAGGACAGGAAGAAGAGTTATGCAGATTTGAAGAGAGTGCACAAAGAATTTAAGATTGGGGATCATGTTTACTTGAGGGTGAAACTAAGGAAAATTTCCATGAAGTTGGGGAGTTGTGCCAAGTTGGAACCCAAATATTGTGGGCCATTTGAAGCCCTTGATAGGATAGGACTAGTTGCATATTGGATTTCATTTCCTGCTAACATGAGATGTCATAACATTTTCCATGTCTCTTTGCTTAAGAAATATGTACATGATCTTAATGACATAATTGATTGGCATGTGATACAGGTGGAACCCGAGGGAGAGTTCCATGTGTAGCCTATGCACATCCTCGACAGGAAGGTCACTTTGCTCCGGAACAAAGCCATCGGACATGTGAAAGTGCAATGGAGCCACCTTAGTCCCGATGAGGCTACATGGGAGCTAGAGGATGCCATGAGAGAGGCATTCTCGTTTTTGTTCAGTTTTGAGAACACCGAGGATGGTGTTGTTCTAAGGGGGAGGGAGTTGTAATACCCTATTTTTGACCCCTTAGGGTTGATTGGCTTCAATGTAAATATTGTGTGCATGCAATGTGTGTTTTCCCTAGTGTGGAGCTCAAGGCCAAGGCCCCACTAGTGGATGCTTAGGTTTATTTGCATAGGCAAGTATTTGACAATTTTGATAATCCATGTGATGTTAAGCCATGAGATATTGTAAATGATGTAATTATTTAATATTGCAATGAAATACCAAGAAAATTGGCTAAGGAGGCAACCAATGAGAAGGGCCCATGTGTATCCACTAGGGAGAGGTGAGGGGATTGTGGGGTTGGAACCCATGCTACCACATGTCAATTTGTGGACCCATTTGACTCCCTTGCTGAAATTTAATTCCGTTGTAAGAGGGTGGTTGAGAAAACCCTCTCATGAAATCGATGGAGTATGGAGTATCCCTGCAATATGTATGGCAGGGTATGGCTTTGTTCTTCTTGTTCCTTAAGACACTCTAACACCTGGGAATTCGCTCATCTCGATCACTATCCCATTGTTGACCAACAAACTCATTCATTACGCAATGCAGAGCCGAGGAGAGAAGCAGAAAAGGAGAAAAAATATGATTTTGTGATAGCACGCATTTTGCATAGCCGAGAGCACACAGAACCCTGCGTAGGAAGTGAAACCGGTTGGGAAATCCATGGATCAGACCCTGAGATGAATTACAGTATGTTATGCAAAAAATTTAGAAAAATAGTATGAAAAGAGCAGAAATAGATTACAAAGAGTACTCCATGACTTGATTGAAGAAAATAGTTGAATAACAAGCCTCTTCGAGGGGGAAACCTCCTTACACAATGTACTAAGTACACAAGACAAGACAAAACAAGATACTCCAAATGAAAGGTATCATTCCTATATATAGGAGACTAAGTGGTACAATCCCAACTAACTGACCCAAGCCGACATAATTAATATAACCATACTAATGAAAATTACCACTAATGGACCAAAGCCGACATCAAAACTAATGTAATGAACTACAATATAGGGAGAAATGTGACCATATTTAGGGATTAACATGCCACTCCCATTCAAACAAGTGTTGTCCTCAACACTTGATTAGTTGTGGATTCCTCTGTATGAAGGACTCATCTTCCCAACTCATCTTCCCATGTCGAATATTCAACTAGTAAGTTCTTCCACTTTATGAGGTACTCAATAAGAGCCAAATTTCATAGTTGTTTAGTCCTTGTTTCAGTGATTTGTTCAAGTTCCAATATGAATTTTCCTTCTTCATCAAGCTCCGATAATATTTTTTAATTTGGATATTGTATCCTATTACCTTCTTTAAGAAATAAACATGGAAAAGTGGATGTACTCTTGAAGATGAAGGGAGCTCCAATTTGTAGGCCATACTACCAATATTTTGCAACACTTTATAAGGACCATAATACTTGGGTGCTAATTTATTGTCCTTATTTAATAGCTTGAGAGACATCTACTTGCAAGGTTGTATCCTAAGAAATACCCAATCCCCTTCTTCAAAAATCCTTTCACTGCGATGTTGATCAGCTTGTTGTTTCATCCTAATTTTTGACATAGTCAGGTTGTCCTTAAGTATATGTAGAGCTTCTTGTTGGTGCTCTACGTGATCTTCCACGGCTTGAACTTTAGATTTTCCTTTTAAGGGAGATGTGATAGATGGAGGATGGTGCCCATAAAGTGCCATAAATAAAGACATTTTTGATGATGTATGGAAGGAAGTATTGTACCAGCATTTTTCCAAAGACAACCATTTCACCCACTATGTTTGTTTATCAGATGCAAAGCAAAACACTTGTCCACGATCTCAATTTTCCCATCATATTGAGGGTGATAAGATGAACTATGAGCCAATTGAGTACCCAAACAGGAAAATATTTCAGTCCAAAATTTTTCAGTGAAAATTGGATCTCTATCACTTACAATAATATTCGGATGTCCATGTAACTTCTGAACATTTTCCATAAAGGCTGCATCTACTGTGCTTGCATTAAAAGGGTGAGCGAGTGCACAAAAGTGTGCATACTTTGTGAGTCTATCAACAACCACCATAATAACATTCTTTCCTTCTGACTTGGGTAGACTTGTGTTAAAATCCATGGAGAATTCCTCCCAGCGCTGGCAAGGTATGTCTAATGGTTATAGAAGTACTGGGGTCTTAACTGTTTCACCCTTATTATGTTGGAAAACCAAGCATTCAACCACGAACATTTGAACATCAGATTTAATACCTTCCCAGAAAATTACTTCTTGAACTTGTGGTAAGTTTTCAGGAATCCTGAGTGCCCACCCATAGGAGAGGTGTCTAATTCATAAAGGACCTTTTGCTTGAGTTGGGAGTTTTTACATAAATATAAGCGATCCTTATACCACAGTAATCATTTTTTCACACAAAAGTATCCTATACACTAAGATCATTCTGTAGCTTTTGAATGAGCGTCCACACAAATATGTATTTTTCCATTCTTTCGTTGTTGCTACTATCCAATTTGGTTGTAGAATGGAAATGGAACAAATGAATGCCCCAACATATTCATCTTTTCTGGAGAGTGCATCTGCCACCACATTATGTTTCCCTTTTCTATAGATGATTTCAAAGTCATATCCCAACACCATGGTTACCCACTTTTGTTTCTATTCTGAAGATAATCTATGTTCCAAGAAGTATTTAAGACTATCATGATCTATTTTGACCTTGAAGTGCCTACCTATTAGATAAGGACGCCATTTCTTAAGAGCATGTAGTAATGCCAACATTTCCTTCTCATAAATGGGCTTTTGTAAGTTCTTTCCCTTGATTGCTTGTGAAAGAAAGTGGGTGTCCTTTTTGCATTAGAACAACGCCAATGCCATTTCCTGAAGCATCACATTCCACAATAAAGGTTTTTGTGAAGTATGGTGCAGCCAATACAGGAGCTGTGCACATTTCCTATTTAAGTTGTTCAAAAGCTTGAGTTGCCTCTGGAGTCTAAGAAAATGCATATTTATTCCGCAATGCAGTTAGAGGTGCTGCTATTATTCCATAATTTTGAGCAAACTTTCGGTAGTACCCTATCAGACCTAAGAATTCTCAAAGATTCTTCATGTTTTTGGGAATCGGCCAGTCTACCATGGCTTTAATTTTGTTAGGGTCTACCTTGACACCTTCATGAGATACAATATTGTGATATTTTAGGATTAGGATCACTCAGCAGTAGCAGACCTCACTATAATTCACTCAAGAAGTGCAGAAATAAGAAGAAGAAATATTGAATCAATAATCACTCATTACACAGAAAATGGAGAAAAATTGTTGTATCATACATTAGATGTAAGTTGGAAATATGAAGAATGAATAATAACTGAATACAATCAAATGAACTCGAATGCCACTAAGGTCATTCGAATTCTCCTCAATGTGTGGCTTGGATAGCATTGGAGACATCATCCAAACCAGTGGCGACAGTCACAATAGTCAAATAGTGAGTCAAATGAGTCTAACTGAGTGCATGGGAACTAATATAGGGAAGGAGACTCCAGTGTGGGCGCATGAGGAGTTTTCAGTAGTCAGTATAGCTGATCTAGTCTCTCTAGAGGTATATGTCACGTCCCCACCCATCACCCCAGTGCAATGGAGAGGATCGTGAGGCGAAAACCGGGCATCCATCCCCTTAAACTTATTTCACAAGCAATCACATACTAAATGGAGATATGAAGATTGCATAAGGATTTTAAAAACACAGCAGAAGTAATTTCAATTACTTATTCATTCCACATTCAAGGTACTCATACATTAAACAATTGAAAGATAGCACAAGAGGATACTTATCTTAATGGAGTAATCCCAAGCAACCAGCTACGCTTCTGCAATGTTCCACCCAACCGTAGGCCAGTGTGCTCCTTAATCTCTCAGCACCACTGCCACCCCCGAGCTAGGCACGATCTCCACAAGGAAAAGGGGAAACAGGCTCTCACATAGCCAAAGATATGCCAGAATCAGCCAAGCCAACTAGCAATTGGGTTTCTCAGGTTGCTAAGAGGTGGGCAGAGGTGAATTACTAGGCTAGTGGCTCAACCATGGAGCTATGGATACACCATTGGGCTCATCAAGCCAAATCTGTCCTCTTCCACTCTTGAAGCTCCTGCTCACAGGTTCAAATCCAAAACGGGATGCACTGAACAACAAAACCACAATTACTGGGCATGAGGAAAACGCTTTCCACAGTGGAATGCATGAGATTGGGGTTTCAACTCACTCAGAAAAACGTGGGAACACACAAAAACGAAATGGGAAGATGGGGAACAACCCTGGGAAGCCAATCCGTTTTTAGAAAAACGTCCTTGGACATTCGGGGGCAAAAACGACCTCCATACAGTCCCCAAATCGTGGCCCTTCTCTCCCAGGCTACTGTATATGCAAAAACGAACTCCCAGGCATGGAAAAATGCAGGATTTGGATGAAAAACGTGCAGGGAAAGGCCCAACTAACTCCAGCTGCGTGAATGAGTGAAGACTCCCCCTTCAGAATGGCTTTTGGGCACCATTTCGTGGGTGTTTTCTTGCCCAACAAGCAAAACACGAATTTCCAGGTTGATGGATTGCCCATGCACGAAAATGGCTTGCCCATACTTCTTCATTTCCAAGGCATTAACTGCCTTAACCAATTTCTTGGGAGAATTAAATGATTGGTCCCTAACCCAAAAATGGGTAGTTGAGAGTTCATGGCTTTCCTCAATGAAATGGCTTAACACCATGGTTCAAGGGTTTGGGTTATTTTCCCCCCCTATTCCTTGTAAAGATCGTGCCCCCATCTCTTTTGTTGCATTGCGTAGCTGGTTGTGGGTTTTTCATTAAAATTGCATATTTACATGATTTCCGATGTTACATTGTGCACCGCTAGCACAAGAAGTTGATGCATCTATTCTAATTGCCGATACATAGAACGATTAATCAATGGCGGGGCCTTGGCCTTGAGCTCCTCACCATGACTAAATGACAATATTTATATCATTTACAATATTAATGCAATGGGGTTAAGCTGGGGACGTTACAGTATATCTAAGTGGTTCAGTCAGTTAAACTAGTAATCAATCCCCAAAACAAGGAACAGATCCACTAATCATGGAACTAACTGAAGTAACTCCTAAATAGGTGGAACAGGGCACAGTTGTACTCCAGCGATGGAAACAAGGGCGCATTTGTGGCTAGGAGGGATAGAATTGAGCAGAAATAGGCTCCTGGGGGATGCAAAATAAGGACTGGGTGCTGGGAGACTACTATACTGATGACTCGATGCATGCAATTGCATGCAGGTGACTGGATGCATGCAGAATTGCATGCAGGCATGCAAAATACAAAAATGATGGTGAGAATATTCCAACAAATATGACCCAAATGCTCTACCTCCTTCACCCCAAATAAACTTTTGGAAGGTTTTGCATATAGTTGTTGCTCATGTAGTAGTTTTAGTACCATGTCAACATGTTGAACATGTTCTTCCCAATACTTGCTATAGATTAGTATATCATCAAAGAATACTAGCACAAATTTTCTAAGAAAAGGATTGAAAATGGAATTCATCAAAACCTGAAATGTGGAAGGTGCATTGGTGAGACCAAATGGCATGACTAGAAATTCATAATAACCTTCATGAGTTCTGAATGTTGTTTTTGGGATGTCTTCATCTTTCATTCTAATTTGATGATACCCAGAACGAAGATCCAACTTTGTGAATACAACTGCTCCATGTAATTCATCTAGCAATTCATCAATTACAAGAATGGGGAGCTTATCTTTAATGGTGATCTTGTTGAGCTCTCTATAATCTGGACACATACGCCATGATCCATCTATCTTGTGTACCATTACCATTGGTGCAAAGTAAGAACTTTGGCTAGGCCTAATTATGCCAGCCTCTAACATTTCTTCAACCATACGCTCAATTTCACTCTTCTATCCATAGGGGTATCTGTAAGGTCTGATGTTAGGAGGAACACTTCCTGGGATTAAGTGAATAGCATGATTGAAATCTCGGACAGGTGTAAGACCTTTGGAATATCTTCAAATACCTTGGAATTCTTATTAATTACCCTTTGGAGATCTACGGAAATAGGAGGCTTATAAGTTTGAACATCTAATGAGCATAATTGTGCAATTACACCTTGATGTAACGTCCCCATTTTGACCCCCTTTGCATTAAATCGTAGATGATCTAAATATTGTTATTTAATCATGGTGAGGAGCTCAAGGCCAAGGCCCCACCATTGATTTAGCATTTTATGTATCGGAAATTAAAAATAGATGCCTATTGTTCTTGTGCTGGACATGCACAATGTAAATTAAGACATCATGTAAATACGAATTTTAATGAAATACTCACAACTAGCTATGCAATGCAACAAAGAGATGGGGGCATGATTCTACAAGGATTAGGGAGGGAAATTATTCAAACCCTTGAGCCAATGGTGATAAGCCAAATGTCAATGAATGAACCCCAACTACCCATTATGACTTATGCACCCAATCATTTAATTCTTCTAGGAGTTGGTTGAAGCAGTTAATGCCTTGGGAATGAAGAGGTATGGCAGCCAATTTTGTGCATGGGCAAGCCATCAACCTGGGAAAACGTACTTTTGCTTCTAGGGCAAGAAAACACCCACGAAATTTTGCCCAAAGCCATTCTTCACCCATTGTCTTTCCTCTCTCACGCAGTCTGAGCTAGCTGGTTCTTTCTCCTTCATGTTTTCTACCATTTTCCTGTATTTTCCATGGCTGGGAACTCATTTTTGTATTGCACAGTGGCTGGGAATAAGAGAGTCACGATTTTGGGGTTTATGGAGGTCGTTTCTGTCTCTTGAATGCCCATAAACGTTTTCTAAAAATGAATTGCTCTCCGAGGGTTGATTCCCCATCTACCAGTTCATTTTGGGTTACCCACGTTTTTTCTTCATACCCAGCACTTGTGATTTTGTTGTTATGAGCATCTCTGTTTTGGTTTGAACTGTGAGCAAGAAATTAGGAGTGGAAGTGGACTTGAATTGGCTTGATAAACCTAGTGAGGGAGGTAACCTCTCAAGAAGATCAAGAGGGTTGGCTACTCTTCTATGCACACCTTGAACAATACTAGATTGGAAGGTATGGCCTGAGGGACTGTGTGGTAGTGAAGGGAATACTTCCTTGTATTGGGTGTGTAGGTAATGTGGGTACCAAGCTAGATAGATCTGGTAGAGGTATCCATAGCTCTGTGGATGAGCCACTAGATTAGCAATTCATTTCCTTCCATTGCCTTAGCAGCCTGATAAACCCCAACTGTAGATTGGCTTGGTTGATTGTGGGGTATCTTTGGGCTATGTGTGAGTCTGATGTTCCCTTTCTCCTTGTTGATATCATGCCCAGCTCGGGGGTGGCAGTTGTGTTGTGAGATTGATAACCACAATTGGCCTATGGTTGGGTGGAACGTTGCAATTGCATAGCCAGTTTCTCGGGACTACTTTGTTATAAGATAAGTTCTCTCTTGTGTTAATTCTGTATTGTCTTTAATTGATGAATGGCATGAATATGCTGAATGTATGCTAGATGTGTAATTGAGTTTAATTCCGTTGTGTTTTCTTTTAATATATATATATATACACATTTGCGTATGTCCATTTTCATCTTATTTGGAATTATGTTGATAATCATGGGGCTAGATGCCCTGGCTTTAGTCTAACGTTCTCTCCATCGCACTACCATGATGGAGGGGACATTACACTTGACGTCCCTTTTTCATCAATTTTGTCATACCATTAGAGCTTATCACCTTGCTTGGTTTCCCTGTGATACCCTGTAATTCATATTCCTTTCCTTCCCATAAAAATTTCGTGAAAATCTTCTGAAAATTAAAATCCACAGTTCCCAAATATTGTAACCATTGAACTCCTAAGACAACATCAGCACCACCCATTGGAATAGTGTAACAACCCTCATGTAAAATAATGAAATAAAAGGGGTAAAATAATAAAAAGAGAATATATATAATGAAATGTAAAATAATAAATGAAAGGGGTAAATAATATAATGGGGAATATGAAATAAAAAGGATGGAAAACAAATTGCATTAAAAGAAATTAAAAAAAAGGGGAGAAGGGGGAGATAAAAGGAGAAGAAGAAGAAGAGAGGAGGATATTTTTGTCTTTTGGCATTTTGGAAGGAGATCTCTGGAGGAGCCAAGAAATAGGAAAGCAAGAAAGCTCTGGAATAAGGTTAATTATTGGGGGTTCGGGGGCCTCAGCCATTGGTTGGGGGTTGGTTGGGTGGAGAGTCGTCCCCCCACCTTCACTTGCGGGCATTGGATTTGTCAAGGTAATGGTAGCTACTAGGTCATCTAATCAGGTATGGCTCCTTAAATTTCCATAGAATGTTTTCTGTTATTATTGATTAGATCCATTTTTTTTTGTCAGATCTTCTATCCATGCTTCTTCTTGTTGTATACCGGTTTTTATGAGTTTACAGGATATCAGATTCTTTGTGTTGGTATAGAGATCTCCTTGCATGTTGGTTATCTTTTTTTATTTAGTGGTTTTATGAGTTTAAGGTTATTACATTTTGTATCAGAGCCTGGTTCAATGATTAGACATGAGGGATCATCATTTGCTTGTCCTCATTGTGGGTTCTAGATAGACTTCTCATTTGGATTCTAGATCCACTTCTCTAGAAATTTTTGTCAACTATCTAATTTTTTTTAATTTATGAACACACAGATAGGAGTTTTTTGAATCCAAGTTCTCCCTACAAACTTTTGTTTTGTAAAAGACTTCCATATTCATAGAAATCTAGCACTTACTTGAGCTATCGAATTGCAAAATTTGTTTTCTTTTTATTTCTGGATCGAGCTATCGAATTGCAAAATTTGTTTTCTTTTTATTTCTGGATCTGATTTGTTACACCCAAATCTGTAGTTGCATAAATTCAAAGTTGTACAATCTATATGATCTGTGTTGTCATCCTACAAATTTAGGAAAATGAGACTGGAGATTTTATCGACCCATTGAACCAGAAGTTGTGCCTGACTATTTCTATGAACTGATCTTGGTGATCGTGATCAAGATCCAGGACCTGAAAAGTATACAAGAAAATAGGTATCATATGAGCTTTGAACACACTACAAATCCTTCAAGGTGGAGGAACTTAAGCCAAAAAATAAAACAATGAATTAGCACATAACTATTATTTCATGATGGGACCTTTAGGAGATAATTAACTATTATTTCATGAAAGTTCGGTCCAATCAATCCAGTTTGCTATGCAAAATGCTATTTTTACGCCAAAGGCATTCTTTTTGGGAGAGACAATGCTTGGCACTGTAGCAAGATTCCTCATCTATATGATGAATGGAATCTTGCCACGTGTGTCGTCGCGATTTTGCCGTCGATTTTGATCCAAAGGTCGATACCAAACCCGATACCAAACCTAAAGCTCAACAATATTTGGATATCTCTGTTTCAATAGGAAGGATTTGAAGCTGCACGGGGACACGAAACAGGGCACAAGAGGAGCTAGTGGAAATACCGGTGCACGGTGTCGCAGCGGGTTTCAAACTTGTTGTGGCCTACCCTATACAAAAATGGCCAAGTATCGAAGGGATGACAGGGCAAGCAAGCTCCTGTTTAAGTCATTAAACCCAGTGCACACCAAATAGAAGCACTTCCAAAAGTAAAAAAAAAACTACACATACTCGGCCTGCCGGAGTTCAGGGTTTGGAGGCTCTGTAGGCCCGCCGGAGTTCTGACTCAAATGGCATAAATCCACTTTCAATAACGGAAGGGCGAGCCTTTGGGCTCAAATTCGATGCTTTTTGAGCCAGAATCGTTTCAACATGGATATTTTTCCTAGAGAAAGGTAATAAACCCTTGTGTTCAACAACCAAGTTCTGTAATTAACCCCCAAAACACTTTGGAACAAATTTACAATAGCCCATATCCTTGATCCTGGCTTTGATTTCTTATGTTTTTATTTTGGAACATGGTATCCTAAGACCAGGCGTTTTCCAAGCTTTTGCTCTCTTTTTCTCTCTTCACAGGATTTTGTTACACATTTTGCATTGAAATTTAATAGCCCACATTACAGATCTGGTTTTCTTCTTCTCTTTCTCTCAAGATGGTGGCTGTAAATCTTGGTGTTTGCCACTATGTATTGGATCACATATATGGGGCCTTCATGCATAGAATGAGATTGACTCCTTCGTTCTTCTCAGCTGGGTGGGGAGGTTCCAAGCTCGAGCTTTTGGAAAAAATGATGAAGTAGTTGCTTTCTCAGGGTTTGGCATAGGTTGCTACACAACGCTGGCTGCCGAGGATCATTCAACCGCTGTGGAAAACAATGTGGGAGAACAGGACTGCTCATCTGCAGGAAGGGGTTTTTAAGACTCCATGTGATGAGGAATTGCTCGATGCTTTTCCTATTGATATTTATACTACCAGGGTTTCCTTCATGACTCCTAAATATGTACCTGCTCACAGTATGGCCTACGTTGTGCATCTTGCAGGTAAATACCTTATCTTTAGCTATGTCCTTTTTTTCTTCCACAGAAAAAAACCATATTGTATTATTTCCAGGAGAAAATTACAATACATTTAGTAGTATGCCCGAACCATAAGATCCAACTATCCAGCCTAATACCACCAAAACAAAAATTGTTCCAATACACTAACAAAAAAGCAGAGCTCAAGAAAACACCCATCCTGAATTATCAAGAGAAGCAATACAAAAACCTGACTCAAGGTGTCCCTAGCCTGCACAGGTCCATATACTCCTTGTGGTCTAATAAACAAAATTGTCAAAAAATCCCACACAAAACCTATTCATGATGAAAAGAAGTGAACCCTACAGAAAAATGAAGAGGGGAGTAATTGAAATTACTCCTTTTTCCTCCTGGATATGGATCGAACTAGCCTCCAATGTCACCCCTCCTTTGGAAAGGGAATCTGCTTTGCTATTGTGTTCTCTGAAGATGTGTCCGAAGGAGATCCAGTGGAACTTAGCATTCATCTCTAAAATCTGATCCATTACCGTATGAAGAGCTAAATTTTGAATTCTAGATTTTCCATTTTGCCAATCCACAGTAAGTTTGTATTCACAATAGATCTGAATATTAACTATTCTCTTCTCAATAGCTATTCTGAGGAGCACTTCTAGGGATAAAAGCTTTGTCCAATAATTAGATCCCGCTCCCAAGCCCACTGAAAAATATATGTAATGAGTTGAGTTGAAGAAGAGACAACCACCTACTCCACACATCACCGTATTGTCCTCAAAAGCACCATCAAAGAAACCCAATGAACTAGAGTCATCTATCATTAATTGATCTATTTGGCGTTGTGATGATTCCTTGTTAGTCTTGTTATATTCCTCATAGGAGAATTGTATCTTGTGGAATACTTGTTTAGGAGTATAGTATAGGTTTTGAAAGATGATTTTGTTCCAAGTGTGCCAAATAGCCCAACTGATAGCAGTGAGGAAAAAATTATATTGACTCGCATCCTTGTCCTCACACCAACCTTTGAAAATACTGGACAACGATTACCCTACCCATTTCCCTACTCCTTTCAATGTCAGACAAACTGCCTAGACTTCCTTAGGAAAATGGTAACCAACGAACAAATGATAAACAGACTCCTCATGTTATCTATAGAACATACAAATACTCGGGCCTTGTTTAGCCCCTTTTTTGCAAGAAACCCTAGGTAGACACCCTGTTTGAGAGGGATAACCAGAAGAACAACTTGGCCTTTTGAGCACCTTTCATCTTCCATATTGAATTCCATCACCACTCTTTTGTCATCTTCTGTGAATAAGGATGCATAACCTAGCCTAGTTGTATATACACCAGCTGATGGGTTTTTGGACCACCAGCGAGTCTCCTCAGTCTTTGAAGCTTGATTCATTTCTTTCAAATGGAAACCAAGATACTTTATCCACTTCTAGAAGGGGACCTTTGTGAATTGAAAACATTTTGGAGAAATCTGCTCTATCCTTTAGATATCTTCTGTAAGATCAGCGGGGCCTTTTGTGCATTGATTTGCATACTAGTTGGCTTCATATAAAGCTCAAACATCTTTGGTTTATTACCTATGCTATTTACTTGCGTGGATATTGGGTCTTCAGGCATTCTGATTTTTTCATGCCCTTGTCTTTGCATACCCTCCTTTGCTAATAGGTCCAATGCAGTGACTGATAGGTAGTGGTGTAAGTGTTCTCTCAGCACCCATCCTGCTAAATTTTGAATTTGTATTGTATGTTATTCTCCTTTTATTTCCTTGGAAGAAAATGTAATTTTATTAAAAACAAAATTATACTTTTCAAATGCCCAAGGAATTCTGTATGCTCTTTTCGTAGTTGAGATTCCTTTCATTTTATATTATGTTATTAGCAAATATTTTTAGGATTTTGTGGTGGTTTTTGACATCTCAAGACACTGAATTTTAAAATTTGTTTGTTTGGGAGCCTTTTGTCATTTTGGTCAATTTAAGTGACCTATTGAATATCTTGCTAATATGGCTTCTATGGGTTACAGAGATCCACTTCATAAAGGAAGTCTATTTACTTCTGGTGGTTTGTGTTTCTGGACATCATAGTAGAGCACATTCTTGAAGCACTGCTAGAAATTTTGTATGATTTAATTGTGGTTTTTCTGCAGGTTAATGATCTATCACTAGCAGATTACATTTGTTCCACACACAGCTAGGCGTTACTTAGTGAAATAGTTTCGGAAGGCTCAATGTCCTACTGTTGAACGATTGACCAAGTCTTTGATGATGCATGGGCGTAAAAATGGAAAGAAGTTGATGGCTATAAGAATAGTGAAACATGCTATGGAAATAATTCATCTCCTTACTGATCAGAGCCCAATACAGGTCATAGTAGATGCTATTATTAACAAGTAAGATAATCTTTCCTAGAGTTTTTCTGTAGATTTTCCATTTGGTGTTTAACTTACCCCTTATCGCTATTTGCCATCCCTTGGAAACTTACAATAAAAATGGTCTCCTTGTTCGTTAATAAGTCTGTCTAAATTTTGACAGTGGTCCAAGAGAAGATGCAACTCGAATTGGTTAGAAGCTTCATATCACATACTTTCTACCCAGTCATCTTTGGCACTACCATTTCAAGAATAAAAGGGTAAACTGCCATTACAAAAATTAATTTTATTTCTAATCTAGATTTGGATCTAGATTTAATTTTTATTTTTTTATTTTTTTTTCCAGTTTTGGATCTAGATTTATTTGCGTGTTTATGTTTTAATGGTTTTTAAGTGCTGGTAGTGTTAACTTTGTGGATTTGTACAAAGATGCGTGTTGTATATAGGATTATTGGAGATAAGATTTGGCTCTTTCTCCCTATGTTTATAACGCCTCATATTATAAGGGTTTGATTCATGCGACTGTATGCTATCAATCTATTTATGACTATTCAAGTTTTGTAAATGAAACAAACTGTGGCCAAATCAATAGTTAGAACTTATTTGGTAGTCGATTGAGTTTTAGATAAAAGCTTGTGTATGTGTTTTTAAATTAACTCAAGTAAAAAATCGATGGATTGTGGGTTTAATCTGGTTGAGCTGTGGTTGATTGATTTTAAAAGTTTGTGGATTGTTTGTGATCTCAGTCAAAGCAGTGGTATTTTGAAACCTGTGCAATGCATATTAAATCCATTCATCCACAGATTGTAAAAGCTATCATTTTGCAAGGGTTTATTGTTAGGAGGGAGCTAGTGGTTTTCTGGTAGTTCTCCATTGTTTCCATACTTGGAGGCCACATAGCTTACCTATCCCTCGTGAGATATTCCCGTGAAAAGATCCATCTTGGCATTAACCCAGGAGCATAGACAGTCTTGATGACAGGTCGCCATCCCTGCTTTTATGCATTTTCTGCTCTCTTAGTTATCATGGATTATCTTACAAATTTTCAATGCTTTTGTGTTGATTGCATGTGATTTGGAACCTCTTTGTGTATTACCAAATAATTACAGCTATGATATTTTACTCTATTTATAAACATGAGCTTCTAACTCATTGGACTTCCATCACAGGCTGATGTAGACAACAATGTTACAATTGATTCTGGAGAATTCATTGCTGCAACTTTTCATTTGAACAAACTGAAGCATGAAGAGCATTTATTTGCTGCATTTTTGTACTTTAACCAAGGATGGAAGTGTTTATATTACAGTTGATGAACTCCAACAAGCATGTTTAGAGCATAATCTAACTGTTGTTCGTATTGATGACATTGTTCGTGAAGTAGATCAGAACAATGTAAGTACCTTGCTTCACTTGCTTGTTGCATTTGCTACAAAGTAAACAAATATCAGTTCTGCATTAAAACATCAAATAATTTAGTATAATAAAAAAGAACCCAGGGGAAGGGACCAGCTGCAGTTATAAATGTAAGATGCTTGTCATTACATTGTTTATGGGAAGAGATTGATGGGTCAATTTTTAAAATTTTGCACAAATTATTAATGAAATGCCTTCTTATTATCCCATATCCATTTTAACTTCATTTAACCTGACATATGAAGATCTACAGCAATGTACTTTTCAATTTCAACTTTCCTGTTATCAAATATAATTGTGGATTTCATTGGGCTTGTACAACATTTCCATTATAAGTTATTTATATTTTCTCCCTTTTCACAGGGAAATGGTAGGTAAATCAATATTATTAGAACTAGAACCAAAATTGAACTAGTCAACCCCATAAACTAGAAACAAACTGGAAATAAAACAAGTCAACCAAAACCTACTTTAAATATTCAAATTTTGATACAACACATACACACAACAATGCTAATCCAAACCATTAGACACAAAATTTGCAAAGTTGTCTCATGTACATAGAAAGTAAGGTTGAATATAAAAAACTAGCACCAG
This sequence comes from Larix kaempferi, assembly GCA_027924585.1. Lineage (NCBI taxonomy): Eukaryota > Viridiplantae > Streptophyta > Pinopsida > Pinales > Pinaceae > Larix > Larix kaempferi. The sequence goes on from BSBM01000506.1 coordinate 2,683,268, forward strand.
GTGTAATAGATATATGAACCAAAATACATAAGCATTGAATCTCTAAATGGCCTCCATATTTAAAAAATAATCATACTACACTCTACAATCAAATCACCCAAATCTAGATCGTCTACATCCTCTTCAAGGGTATGCTCAAGAAGCACTCTGAACCAACCCAAGCAGCACTCAGAATCAACACAATAATAGCATCAAAACAACACTCCTTGTTGCAAATGGCAAACTCTTTACAGGCTCACAAATGAATAATGCGAAGCATGTGAGTGAAATAGTCGTGGGGCATCATTAAATAGATGAAAATTAGGTTTTAGGTTAGGTTTAAGTTTTTTTGTTATTTTAAATTTTAATTTTTTATTTGTGGGTGGAGCTGTACTGCATGGAACCAGTTCCCTACAGAATACAATTATCTTATTTTATCTTATTATCTATAAATGAGGAGAATTTTTTATTGTTTTGCACCATTATTTGTTTATGTAGATATTTCATTGCTTGAATGACATTCAATGTTAACCTTGTATTATTTTTGTTAAATGGTTTAACAATGTATAATTTTTCCAGGTTGTTAATACTGAAACAACCAAAATTTCCAGTGATGCTACCAAAACAAATACCCCTTTGGATGGTAAAGGAAACCAAATGAAAGAGGGACAACTAATCAAATCAACCAGTGGCACCAATAAGAATAAACTACAGGCATCGGGTTAGGATACTTATGGTATATCTGTAGTTGTCAGGCAATGTTGATTGTTATCAAGCCACTGGCAGCTTAGATATAGCTCCTAATTTATTAAAAGCTGATAGAACTGTCAGCCTACCATAAAGTGAGCATGATGGTTGCAGTTTAGATTCCAAGAGAGTCATAGAAGATGAGGCAAGAAGCAATGCCAGCAAAGAAACACCAGAATGTATCCTGGATAGGCTGTTTGGAAGGGCCTCTGCTGATTTTGATAAACAAGATGTTTCCATTCCATACGAGATTAGTATTTTGGAAATTTCTAACTTCCATCAAAGTTCAAAAGAGAAAGGGATTTTAAGCAAGAGACATGTTTATTTTATATATTGGCAGAAAGATAAATTGGGTAAAGCAAACTTATTAACAATTGTGAAGCAGGCATCAACAACTGTTGTCCTTTTTTCCTTTCAAATAAAATTTGTTTTGTATGATTATATTATTGGTTATTGCTTTTGATGTTGTAGTTCAGTTTATATAATTGACCTCGAATTTGAAAGACTGTTCATTGTCATGAATTGTTTCTCTATATTATTATTGATTAATATAAAGTTTGTAACCTAATTGTCAATTTAAGGTGAAATGACAAATTTAAAAGGTCAAAGCATATAGATTTAAGGTGCTTATATGATATCTACTATAGGATTTCAACTGTTGTTGCATCACCTATTCATTTTGATATTATCGAAGGCATTTGTGACTCTTTTGGACCACTTGTTGATTAATATTTTCACATTTGGGAGTGAATTTGGACTCGAACACTGTTTTTTGGATTTGACTCTTAAACTTCTAAGTTTTGCTGAGATTGTATCACTGAATGTTCTTCGCTTACCATATTTATGTTTGGTAGGAAACAAATATCCCCATGTATTTTTTCTTGATTGCTATTCATGGCACTTTAGGTATAGAAACTCGGTGTGCAAAGGGACCTTGATATATATTTTCATTTTTACTCACAGAAATTGTGCATATATCACTTTTTCTATTTCTTATTTGAAAGTGTTGAATGCTGTCGTGTTTCAGAACATGGCAATTAGGGTTGATGTTTGAGAGTTTCTGTCATTTTTTAAGAGACGAATCTGACAATTTTCTTAACGAATTCTTTGCAGGATTCCAAATATGCCACTCATTGGGAAGAGGCACAGGCTCTGGAATGGGAACTCTTCTGATTTCTAAAATTGGAGAAGAATACCCAGATAGGATAATGTTCACATTCTCAGTTTTTCCATCTCTCAAGGTATCTGATATAGTTGTTGAGCCTTACAATGCTACCTTGTCGATCCATCAGCTGGTGGAGAATGCATATGGGTGTATGGTTTTGGACAATGAATCCCTTTATGACATCTGTTTTAGAACTTTGATGTTGACTACCCCAAGCTATAAGTATTCTTACTATCTGATCTTTTTACATCTCCATTTCATGCCAAAAAATTATACCCTTAATCAACTGCCTTACTATTTATGAGACTTGATTTGTCTCTTTTTGTAGTTGGAGATTTAAATCACTTGATCTCCGAAACCATGAGTGGAGTGACCTATTTCCTGAGGTTCCCTAGTCAGCTCAACTTAGATCTCTGGAAGCTTGCTGTAAACCTCATTCCATTCCCTCCTCTTCACTTATTCATGGTTGGTTTTGCTCCATTGACCTCCCGAGGCTCCCAACAATATTCAATCATGTGATATGAATTTCATAACATAGTGCAATGATTCTTGTTGTAGACATGACATATTGATGTAGTTGAGGAGCTCAATATTTTGTGCATGGAAGGCCAATATTCAAGACGAATTATCATCTTCCTTGTTTGTCTCTTCCACTTTGGGAATTTGTGTACTTTGTTCAATATAGACAATATGAATAGACTAGAAGACAAAACATTTGTATCCCTTAACTAGATGAAAAATGCCATATCATGAGATTGTTAATACTTGAATAGTTGGTTGCTTGAATATTTTGTCAACTTCAAGTTTTCCATACATTGCCATACATTTTTATAAACTTAATGGGAATTTGTAGTTGATTCATTGCTAATATAGACAAGCTAATGTTTGTGTGAATGAATATATTATTTTTTGTGTGGGTTCACTAATATTTAATTTGAACAAGATAGTGAATAAACAATCTATTTTTGGGTGTATGTCATGATCCCTACTCATCGGTTGGCTCGGTAAGAACAAATATGTGTGTCTTAAGAAAATGAAATAGGGATTTTTCCATATTAGTCGATTATGGTAGAGATCAACATAGATCCAGTAAATGTGTGTTGAGTTATTTTCACTTGTCCATACATTTGTTAGTGGAATGCAAAAATCCCCTAGGGTTGGCTCAAGTGGTTTGACTTGGCATGCTGAAGTCATATTAGCCAAAGAGGTCACAATGTCAAATCCACCTCAGTCCCTCAAGGTTAGGCATACATGTTGTATATCAACAACATTCACTCTGGGCACCATTCATGAAATGTGAGAGAGTGCCTAAAGAGTTTCCCTAAGGAATTTTTTCATGGAAAAAATATGGTATTGAGATGCATTCTACTAACTATGAAAGAAAAAGCACTAACTACTAGAAAATACCAAGCATGTGTGATGATGAGGTAAAAGGACCCAACCATCGAATATTTAGCACTACTTTTGGCATTAATGAAGCTCGCAAACTAATCAATGCCTCATAATCATCAACATCTTCGTCATGATCCTCATCATCAGCGTCGTCATCCTCTTCCTCGTCAACATCATCATAATCATCATCATCATCATCTTCATCATCTTCATCATCATCATCATCATCATCATCATCATCATCATCATCATCATCGTCATCTTCATCATCTTCATAATCATTAACATGTTCATCATGGTCCTCCTCCCATGACCATGTTGAAGCCCCAAAGTCCCCAAGACTTAGGTATATAGTGCCATGGATACCCTTGCATAGTCACATGTGGTATATTAATTAGGAATTGTTCATGGTTTTGGATGCCTCAGTGGTTTCATTAGGGCCAATGGCATGGTATTTCCCTTAGAATGTCATTCACAAGGCATTGATACACATACATATTTCTCAAACTTGCCTAATGGAATCACCATATTTAATTATAGGATGATGATACCCTCGGGAGTCCATGTTTGGTTGGTGAAGGAAACCCTCTTATCCTTGGATGGCTAAAATATTTCAGGGCCCAAGGTTCATGTCTCTTCTATTTTCCATGTCCAAATCCTCAAGGCCGCGATACCTAGATACAAAGCTCCATGGATACCTTTGAAAACTCATGTGTGGTTCTTTGAGGCATTGTTCATGGTTCTATATGGCTCAATGGGTTTTTTAGAGCCAAAGGCATGGTCGTCTTCTCTAGAGCATCATTCCTAAGGCCCTAAGACACCTACATACTTCTCAAAACCACATAATAGCATGAATATCCTCAATCATTGGCCAATGATACCCTCAAGAGGCCATGTATGGTTGATTGAGGTGATCTTCTTAGCCTTGGATGGCTAGAAGATTTTGTTAGGGCCATAGGTTTATGTGGCGTTAGAAACCATATCTAGTATTGTTTTAAACTTCAAAATGAGCACCACATCCCACTTCCAGGCCAAATATCCCCTGTGGAGGGCTAATATGGTGGTTTGGGACCACACACATGGACCATGACCCCCATAGTAAAATCTCTAAATCCATCTGCATTGCTAAAATTTAGTAAAATATTGTACAAATTCATTATCAAAATTGCAATTTTCCATTGTTAGTGTGACACAACTAAAAATGACTAACATAAACGACTAATTCACATTAATCATTGTTAGCTAGTCATATTTATATTCCCGTGACTAAATTAGTCATTTATGTTAGTCATTTTTACTTTAGTCACTTGTTATCCAGTCATATATTTTATCCCGTGACTAAATTAGTCATTTATCTTAGTCGTTTTTAGTTGTCTTACTTAAAATTGCCCAATTTTAGTCATTTATCCCTTGAAAAAACAGTGGTGACTAAATGTTTGTCACCTAGTCACTTATCTATCATTTTGTACTAGAGAATACAGAGCACTCACTATTCCTAAGCTAACTCAGCAAATGTGGGATGCCAAGAATACGATGTGTGCTGCAGATCCTCATCATGGTAGGTACTTGACAACATATGCCATGTTTAGGGGAAAGACATGAGTACTAAGGAGGTTGATGAGAAAATGATTAATGTCCAGAATAAATGTTCCTCTTATTTTGTTGAATGGATACCCAATAATGTAAAGTCTAGTGTTTGTGATATACTCCCCAAGGGACTGAAGATGTCTTCCACATTTATTGGAAACTCCACCTCTATTCAGGAAATGTTTAGGAGAGTTAGTGAACAGTTCACTACTATGTTCAGAAGGAAAGCTTTCTTGCATTGGTACACTAGAGAGGGCATGGATGAGATGGAATTCACCGAGGCTAAGAGCAATGTGAATGATTTGGTATCTGAGTACCAGTAATACCAAGATGGAACTGCTGATGAGGAGGGTGAGTTTGATGACGAGGAATCACTTGACGGAGTAGTAATGTAGGCTACCTGCAACATCCTGTTGAGTTTTTGCTTGTAAATTTTACTTTTTACAACTTTTGTTACTTGGAATAGAACATTGAATTAGATCGGCTTTAAAAACCATGTGTGAAGTCATTTTTTTTCACCAAGCAGAGCTAAGGAGTGGCTTTTTTAGCATGTTTCAATATGCATTATCTATGCAAACATTTAAGGTTGTATCCACTGTCGATTTTAATGTTATAGAAACTTTTTTATTTCTATTTCATTATGGAGTTTCAAAATCCTTATAACTTTGAAATTTTGTTATGCTTCCTTATGTAGTCAATCTAAACCCTACTGCTTGTTTTGTTGCTGCACATCATACAAGTAATGCTATTCTTTCTTATCAGTCAAGCTAAGCCTTTATTGTTGTATTTCAGCGGATGATGGAACAGAGGTCCTTTTAGGGGAGTGTACACCTCGTGATATATTTTATGGCAAGGCCGCACAAGGTTTTGAAAGATGGATGAGCATACCTCTGGCTTAGCATATACACGTAAATTGAATGAGAACAACTTGGTGCAGGTGTGGCTTGACAAGTTGCCATTACTTTTCTTAACTTTCTTGGAATTACATAGCTATTCATCATAACAGTGGAGGAGATCTGGGCTTCATCTCATTCATATGATGTTTCTCTCATAGACTAGCTTACAACTCGGACAATTCATTTATATTGAAAAAATAGTGTCTAGAACCCCTGGTCCTTATATCCAAGGGTTTCAGCCTATTCCAAATCACCCAGTCTTCCGCAGTCCTAATGATTTGGTCAGTAAGATCTCCTCTCTGAAAAAATTTCCCAATTTTTTTCTCATATCAGATCTTTGAATCCCATGCCCTTGCACTGTTCTCCTTGCCCTAACCCTGCATTGTATTGAAGGAGAGGTTAAATCTGCAGATGTTGTTAAAACTTAAAACTTTTAACGTTGCATTTTATTGACTGGGAGCTTAAATCTGCAAATGATTTGAAACTTCTAATGGCGCATTTGAATGAGAGGTTAAATATACTGTTAAAGCTTTCAACGATATATTTATTTAATGAGAAGTTATATCTGGAATTTTAAAACTTTTAACCGTGAAATGTTAGATCTGCAATTTCTGTTAATTTGTATTGGCTTAATCATGAATTGTTCTTATCCACGTGAATGGATTTTAAATTCACACAGAATTTGTATCGGCCTAATCATGAACAATCCCTCTGTTCACTATATGCACTTTATAAATCTGCAGCTTTGGTAAATTCATGTTTTTGTTCTTTGATTTATGAATATGAATACAATACTCATAGTAATATGCCATATTTCATTTGCAACCAAAGGCCATGACAGACATTGTGTACCCTGAATCGTAACTATATTTGTATAACTGATTAATGTGATGGTTTCTATACCACTTAGTATTCCATGGTTCATAGTTTCTTTTTTATTGTTATTGTACATACATTTTTATATAACTGATATTCATAACCGTTTAATAACGATTTAACTCAGGATGCAAATATTTTTTTCCCTTTGATCAATAAATGCGCAAAGAGATGAACCTTGGCCATCGACTTAGGTTTTCCAGATGTGTATTCATCGGATGAAGACCGAGAAATCAATAATGAAGGTAGCGGCTTTAACAAGGTGTTATCCATTGCCAGGGATTTCCATAGCCTCCCTATTGAAGAAGCAAAGGCAGCACTGGATGATTGTGGTTTCATTCCTTCATGGTCCAGAAAATTCTGTGTAGACTTCAGCACGATGGGAAGGCTGCATTCATAGTTTTAATTTTAACTATTTTCTTTTTAATTTTATTTTTCCTTTCGGCGTTCCTTTGCACCTTATGGGGAAATTGCTAGTATACACTTTCTCTACTATAAGAGATCCTTGTATATTTTATTTCAACGAGTAATTAATGATCATTCAAAATAATAATGGTGTTGGATTCAAAATCACGATGCAAAGATCCTTTGATAATTATGTCATAATTGTAATGCGCTATTACTTAGTATATATCCATCTTTAAGTACAGTGATCAAGATACTGAGAGTAGAAGTACAAGATACAGACTTTTCAGAAGTTACAGACTTTTCATAACATAATGGGGCTTTAGCATACGAAGATAGGATTCCCACTATAGTAGAGAAGTTTTTTTCTCTTTGTGCAACAACATTCTTATTTAAAAACTGATATTTTTGGACATTCTTTTAAAGACCCATAACTTCTAAATGGAAGTGTACATTTTTGTTGAAAAAAATAGTAGTTCCTGTAGAGAAAATTTTATTAAAGAGCGAGAAAATTTTAGTAGATAAAATCATACTACATATATTACTAGTGCTTTAATATTTTAAATCCATAATACATCATATAACCCAGCACAACATCTCGCTATAACATATGTGCACGGATCTCCTCTTGAAAGAGATATGTATACATACATACAAGCTGGTAATGATAATTATCACTAAGAAAACCAAAACCATAGATATATGAAAATAGTACTCCTTATGCTTCCAACTGAATCCAATCAGTGGAATCTAAAACATAATGTTAAGTGCTTGATTGTAAAGAATGGATCTAGAGAGAAGAACATGAAGGATGAGAGCAAGGACAGCACGGTAGGAGATGGAATCCAACTGTGACCATATGGAAAACCAGTTGGCATGGACATTTCCAGCTCTTCGCTCAAAGTTCACTATATATTCATATGCAACCAGTGTAGACCCCCCAATCCACGGGGAGAGTGTTGCTGCCTAATAAGTTTGATCCTTGAGCTTCACCAGCATAAAATCCCCAAAAACTCTCTTTGGGTGCTTTGCGTCACCAATCCACTGCATTTATCTTTTGTGGGAACATTAGAATATTGATTTCACTCAATAAAAAAATAGTGCTTGTCGTAAAACTGAGATATCAACCAGGTCATTCTTCTTCCTCAGAAGGGTGCACAAAGAAAATGGTAACAATTTACCACTTGTATTCTTTGTGTTACCATTCACCATACTCATCCTTTGGGCACATTACAGCAGTGTTCATTTGTCGCTCTAAAATTTAGTGTTACTTGACAAACGCACTAGACAATATCTTTCTCATGTCCTCACAAGAGTGCATGGAAAAAATGGGAACAAATCTCCTAATCTACATGTTGAAAAGTCAAAGGTGGCCATGCATTGACTACAAAAGTGTTACTATTTCAGTCTTATTTTGTTTAATAAAAGGGAAAAAAATAAAAATAAAAAAGTTACAGCATAGTATAAATGACAAATAGTGGCCATGCCGATGCGAGGATTTCCTTTCGCTAGTATCTTTGTATGGTAAATCTAATGCAAACCTGACAAAGAAGTGTTTGTTGTTGAATTGAGATATCAACAAGGTCTTTATTCTACCTCACATATGGTTGGGAATTCTTGGTCCATAAATAAAGGAGATTCACAATGATCCATTCAGTGCTTGGCCACCTAGTAATCCCAACAACAATAACTTTTATACTTGTTCATGAAGTCCTTACTTCTGAACATGCGCAGAAAAAAAAATTTATATTAGATTTGCACAACAGGTAGATGGATCATATCTCAAATCTTTGACGCTTGAAATTGGATTTGTCTTCTTGTTTACAGCTTAGTGGTATTCATTTTTTGGATTTTGCATTAGACTTTACAGCAATGGTTTCTGATACCGAAAGGCATCATACTTCAGAAAATTACGAGGTTCACAAAAAACTTATTCATTCTGCATACCCATCCTAGATCCATTTTAGGGACAAATTTATTTAGGGTATGTTTCTTAGTTGATTGATGTATGTACCTAGAGATGATACAGATCCATATCCAAGCCATTCTAGGAAGAAAATTTAGCGCTTCCCATGAAAATTCCTTAACAAAAATTAATTGTAAAATGCAATCAAGTAAGCTTGACAAAATAATGCTGGGCACATTTTGAAAACCTGACGGTGATGTGTAGTCTTCCGGTATTACTTGTATTTGATCATGTGTGTGATTTATCATTTTCATTTATATACTGGTTTGAAAGGGTTCTTGACTAGTATATATTCATTTCCTTGTTTACCAATATATGTTTCCTACTCACTTGGGAAGATAATTTTCGCCGCATCATTTTTGTTGTCTCCCAGAAAAGTTGGGCCTTCCATTCCATGTACTTGTTTTCACTGCAATTAATTGATCCATATTACTAGTCTTAAAATCTAGTGGTGCACTTAACAGAGTAGCTTCTATTTTGAAACTGTTGATGATGATGTGTACTCTTAAACTTAGTTGCAAAATGATGCAACATAGATGGGGTTTATTCTGTTTTGGGGCATTAATTATTGACCACTATCAATATCAACTGCTTTTATCATCCCATTTAAATAATATTAATGGTGAGTATTCCATCCTCTGCTAGTTCTATAATCAACTAAGGATATATTTTAGCTTTGATCTACAATATTGTCCCAAACAAATGCCTATAATAACGTATGACTATGAAAAAGAGGTTATCTTCAATCTCTAATTTTGTCACATATATATGTTATAATAACTTAAAATATATGTACTCCTAAGCAATACAAATACATCCACAGTTAGGGGAAGCCAAAATTTTACAGATATTTTCTTGAGAGAAACTTCTCTTTGTTGTGCATTCTAGCACTCCATCTTTCATATATGGCTAGAAAGCACATTTTGAAAATGCATTTCAATTAGTTAAAAGCATGAAGTTGGAAATATTGAAGAATATAATAGATTTTACTACTACAAAAAGGGCCATGTTTCCAAGGTCATGAGCATGCACTCCACATGAACCACGTGTTATTAAGCAATGTGATGCTAACCATACTTTCTCCCAAATGGATATATGACAATCGAAAAATGTTGTGTGTTAGGAGTGCTCCACTAATCAGAGGCTTAATATGATACGAGTTTTCTTCTTGCTCAATAGTCAACATACTATCTATCCAAGCATGTAATTTGCAAAAATTCAAGTTCAAGCCCAATGATCATCTACTGGCATAAGGAACCAAAGGATTCAAGCTTCAAAGCTATTTATGATCAGAAACATAGAATTAGAAATTCGAAATTGTTTCTAGATATAGCCTAGAGGTTGGTTGTGTTGTGTCTACATGCTTTATAACAATTCAGTTAATGACTGGAATGGGCTTGGACTGTAACATGGTATGACTTTAAATAAAATTGGTAGAAATAAGAAATTCACTTCCATTCCTCTTTCAAAGTGAAACTTACACCAGAGAACTAGGAGAGGACCTTAAGAAAGACTGCCTTCTCATAATCATATGGTTGCACCCATCTTTCTCTTTACCAATTACCATTGCAAACAATTCTCCATGCATAAGGATCGATAATAAACATATGACTCCTTGCAGGAGGATATATTGCAAAGTAGCATTCAAGAAATCAGGTGTTGAGGTGAAGTATAGCAGCAATAAATGACTTAACACAAGCTCCATTTACCAAAGCAACAAAGTTTTCTTGACATGATTCCCTATACACATACTAGGATGTTATCCATGATTAGGGTAGAGACCTTCATGCTTCCCAAGCAAGTCAAAATGTCTGCCATGACTAAATCTTCAGAAAATCAGAATTGATAGATAGATGTTCCCAAAATAACTTGGAATCACCTAAACACTTCTATTATAGAAACAAAGAAATATTTCAACACTCCTCAACAAGAGCATCATGTCACTTACAAGAGTTGAACCTATATGGGGAGGGTAACAATCATTTTTTTTCTATTTTAAAATTTAATTTATTGGCATAATAGCTAGGGATAAAAAGGAATGAAAAAGGGAACAAGCATGAAGACATGGATTTCAATGGAAGAGAAGAAAAGGCCAGAAGCACCAAGATAGTGTTCCTAAAAGAAAAAGACAAGGTAAGCCTAGCCTGCTCATGAGAGGAAAGTATAGCAATGAAGGAAGAGGGAAGCACACTCTCACTTCTATTCTTCTTGTGATGGGGTAGATTGAGTCGTTACACTTTCCTCATTGCTATCCTTCTACAATATTCCACCAGAAGTTCCACAATATTCCACAAGGACTCTCATGCTTAAGAATTCCAATAATGACCTATTGTAGGTCCAAGTAGGTGTGTCATTGTATACTTTGGACAATAATTAGAATTATGAAAACTATGTTGAATTAAAGTAACATGACAACTAGAAATGATTTCCGATTATTAAAATATTATGTGTTATGGATTATGGCGGCCTTAGGAATAATTTAATCCATAGATGTAAGGTAACATTAGGACCTTGGGAAATGATAAACATATATAAAACGTTGCAAAATAGGAAATTGCACTGTGAATTAATAATGAATACATATGGTAATATCATGATGAAAATAAATTGTTTTGGATTTTTTAGACATATTATTATTACCATTTATAAATTATGGAGGAATTTTATTGTTCAGAGAATTATAGATGCCCATATTGTTGTAGCCTAGATAATGGGATTACTTATTTCAACATAGTACTTAGGTGATGAAAATATACAAAAAATACACTAGCACCTAATAGCCAAATTAACTGTACCTACTCCATAAAATACTCATTTTCTTATAAGATGAAGAATTACAATCATTATACATGATTAGTAGATGGACAATATCGATTGATGAGAAACAAGAAGAAAATTGAAGAAATGAATATAATCTGAACTTAATTTATATACTGGTCGGGTGTGTGAATGCCTCCCGAATACCAGGATTTGTGATATTTAGGTTCTCATTCCTATATGTTCAAGAAATATTAAGGTACCTATATATGCCATGTAATGAGTTGGTTAATCGTGATAGGACTATTCTTGATATTTATATTCTGTTCTATATATGATATGTTTTTAAGTTGATGATCATGAGATGAATGCTCATAATATCATGCATCCTTGTGTTATTTAAGAAGATATGTGGTTATTAGAATGTGGCTCCATTTCACCTAAGACATGTCATTATTAGCATGTGCATGTGATACTTCTGGATGTTATTTCATGACATCATGGTACTATATACGATAGATTACGTGTAGAACATAAAATGATATTATTTCGTGGTGGTATTAATTTAGCATCTTAATAACTTATCATTGCATCTAGAGATAAATGACATTCGTCACATAAATGGAATGAAAGCATGTTGTGGTTAATGTTGGTATTTTACAGCTCTGTTATGTGTTAGTGAAGAATAAGAGATTATATCAGATATTTGGTAGGACATGATGTGTTAGTGGGTTATGCTAAACCTTATTGTTCCCAGTAGAATGCATATTTGATATGATGATGGATTGTGTGAGTTGTTACTCCATGTCGATAGTGCTAATGTTGAAATATGGCATCTTATCATGACATATTAATGAGATGCTTAGTAAAATTATGAAAGTATCATGACCGTTTATGTTATAAAGGTAGCACAAAGATCCTAAATGCATTAGATGTTAAACTTGGCATGACTTATCATGAGACGGGATTATGATGAAAAGTAATGCAATATGAACTAGTGGGTAGACATTCTTGTTAGCACATGATTCAAGGTTTATCTATGATATATTATTGAGAAATGGTTACTAATGATTATTCATTATGGTAAGGGCAAGTTGTTCCAGGTGATCCACTCAAATAGCCCTGCGAGGCTAATTATTCTATGAATGGATACTATAAATAAATTATGGGCTGGGGGACAAGCCCAACAATTATCTCTATGCCCGCAGCTCTTGACTTTAGTACCAGAATTTGGGAAGGTGGAAATGCCATAGATACTTCCCGAAGAACTTCTGATGTGACCAGAGTCCACGGTTGGAGACATACTCACCGGGAGGGAGGTTTATGTATAAGGACTTCCAATGTTTAGGGTTAGTGCCTTAAGGGTGTTGTGGAGGATATTTAGGCTAGCCTTTCGAGATGCATGGGGTATAATGATCCTGATATTAGGACTGGGAACCGGATGTTGGTTAATACCATTGAGGCCGTACTATTACCAGAAGTTGGGAAGGTGGCAAATGCTACGGTAACTTCCCAGAGAACTTCTTATTCCTACTATATGATGATTCTGGTTAGCATCTGATGAGGCTGTATTATTACCAGAAGTTGGGAAGGTGGAAATGTCGTGGTAAATTCCAGGGGAACTTCTGATGCCTACTGTATGATCCGCGGACAGGTTATAGTAGAGGGCCCGTGCCATGGCAAGCGGGACCATCCGGAGCTGAAGGGGAGGTTTATGGAGGTGGCAGATGGTATGATTCTCAGGGAGAGGGTGAGTAAGGAAAGAGGAAGTAAAAATATACACAGTTATTAATTATTAATTAATGGTCTAATTCTTTTGTGAATATGATGCATAATTGTTGCTATGGTTGCATACTAGACTCATAGGGAATTACTTAAGGCCATGTTGTAACTTAGGGCGTTTGATTGTATTAGTGTGGTTTGGAGACTTCTATATGGTGGCCACACATAGAAATCTCTTAACTTCACAATAGTACTAGCTACCTATATACTCTATTATTTACTTGATTGATTGATTGAATAAGTATTGTATTTATTGCTTGAAGATTATAACTTCAGGACAAAGTTTCCTGAAGGGGGGAAGTATGTAACAACCCTCATGTAAAATAATAAAATAAAAGGGGTAAAATAATAAAAAGGGAATATATATAATGAAATGTAAAATAATAATAAAAGGGGTACATAATATAATGGGGAATATGAAAGAAAAAAGATGGAAAACAAATTGCATTAAAATAAATTAAGAAAAAGGGGAGAAGGGGGAGATAAAAGGAGGAGAAGAAGAAGAGAGGAGGATCTTTTTGTCTTTTGGCATTTTGGAAGGAGAGCTCTGGAGGATCCAAGAAAGAGGAAAGCAATCAAGCTCTGGAATAGGGTTAATTGTTGGGGGATCAGGGGCCTCATCCATTGGTTGGGGGTTGGTTGGCTGGAGATTCATCCCCCCACCTTCAGTTGCGGGCATTGGAGTTGTCAAGGTAATGGTAGCTGCTAGGTCATCTAATCAGGTATGGCTCCTTAAATTTTCATAGAATGTTTTATGTTATTATTGATTAGATCCATTTTTTTTTTTGTCAAATCTTCTATGCATGCTTCTTCTTCTTGTATACTGGTTTTTATGAGTTTACAGGATATCGGATTCTTTGTGTTGGTATAGAGATCTCCTTGCATGTTGGTTATCTTTTTTTATTTAGTGGTTTTATGAGTTTAAGGTTATTACAAATAGAAATCATTGGACTATTCAATACATATTCTCCCATAGTAAGATTTATATTATGGCATTTCCATGAGTAGTTGATAGTTCCTCCATCTGCAATCATTACTTGAAACTCTAGTGTTGGATATACAAAGCAATTGAGATATTTTTCTAATTTATAGTGAATGAAATTATGAGTACTACCAGAATCAATCAGCACTGTTACCTTTTTCTTTTTGATAAATCCTTCGATCTTAAGAGCTTGAGGAGTGCTAATTCCAGCCAATGCATGACATGATATGGTGGGAGTAATCTCTTCTGAAGTAGTATCTTCTATTTCTTCATCTGGATATGGTTCTTGTTCTTTTGGTTCTTCCTCTTCACATTCTATGTAAAATAATTTCTTCTCACCACACGTATGTCCCTTACTATAATTGCTATCACAATTAAAACATAAGCCTTTTGCTCTTATTTCCTCTATTTGTTGAGGTGTCAACCTTTGAGGTGGGTTAGAAGAAGTAACAGTATTCTCTCGGTATGTGTTGGAGGTGCTCTTTCTAGTAGCCATCGTCATATGTTTACTTTCAACCTTAATTGCCATCATGAAGGCCTTCTCCAAGTATGGTGGTTCAAAGAGACGCACCTCATGTTGAATGTTATCCTTCAAGGTGCCAATGAAGAGATCCAGCAGATTATCTTCTGGAATGTTCTTCACTCTAATACATAGCTTCTGAAACTGTTTGATGTGCTATGCAACTGGACGTTTTTGTTTGAGATTTGTTAATTGGCTAAAGAATGTATTGCTATTAATATCCCCATAATGTGCAATCAATTCTTTGGTGAATATAGACCAAGATATAATAGAGTCCTTTTTACGGTCACAAATCCATTGGTACCATACAAATTGATCAGGCTCTAAATATAATGATGCAATATTTACCTTTTGCAAAGTTGGAACCTGGTGTAGATCAAAGAATTGCTCCATTTGGAATATCCATGTTATTGGATCATTGCCATCAAAATTTCTCATGTCAATCTTGGGAAGTTGGGTACCCCTTGGTGACCATCCTTGATGACTTCCAGTACCAAAATCATTTTCTCTTGGAAATCCTTATTCATGGAAGTTTTATCAACATGAGAATTATCTTTATCCTCCTGAGTATCCTGGAACAAATCATTTCCTGTAGAAAGAGTATACCTTGAATTTTGTATGAGATTAACAATATTTGTCATATTCCCCATCAACTTCTCCTCTAGATTGAGTAAATCAATTGTTCTCACTGAACCTTTCAAATTTTCCTCCATTTTATTCAACTTCTCTTCTAAATTATCCAAATCAACCTTTTTCACAGACCCTTTAATCATATCTTCCAATTGGGACACTCTAAAAGAGAGGTCTTCCCTTTCATCATGCGTCGAGGATGGATCCCCTGGGGGTTTGGATGGAATGTAGGTATTTACACTTATTGGTGAAATTTTGAAAAATATAATTAGATATCACACCTTAGGTGTCACCACAATTAGATCCTTCTACTCAAAGTTAATCAAAATTAAAAATGGTGTGCCTTTTCAAACCTTGATTGGAAGATAATTTTAAGGCCGACTTGAAACTAATTTAAATTTTAAATTTATGCTCCTCTGGGTCTGAAACTTCATACTGTTGTATCCTTATGTGTCCTCTTTCCAATGTCATAGTTTTGATCTAATTTGGATTTACCAATAAGAATTTATTCCGAATCCCCCAACACCTCTTATTTTGTGTCTTTCCAAAATAGCAAACTTGTATTGTATTCCACATGTCCAATTTTGTATATATGAAGTTAAAAACCCTACCACAGATAATGTGGTATGTCTTATTTCAGATGCAACACATCTCAATCAATTTGGATATTGAATGCCCCATTAGTATGGCCTTTTTTCTCATAACACATGTTTTAGACTACTTTTTGGACTAGTCAGAAGCCCTAGATTCTAGAGCGAATATCTCTGAACCTATAATGTTTCAAGTTTTGAAACTTGGAACATAGTTAGATAGGCCTTTTTCCTACATGGGTTTTAAGTCTCGCTCTTTTAAACCTTGCATAAAAAATTTATAGAGAAAATTCCAAGATGAATCGTTTTGAAGAAACTAGTCCCGAGGAAACGGCTCTGATACCAAATGTTATGCAACAAATTTCCAAAAATAGTATGAAAAGAGCATAAATAGATTAGAAAGAGTACTCCATGACTTGATTGAAGAAAATAGATGAATAAAAAGTCTCTTTGAGGGGGAAACCTCATTACACAATGTACTAAGTAAACAAGACAAGACAATACAAGATACTCCAAATGAAAGGTCTCCTTCCTATATATAGGAGACTAAGGGGTACAATCCCAATAACAGACCCAAGCCGACATAACTAGTATAACCATACTAATGACAATTACCACTAATGGACCAAATCCGACATCAAAACTAATGTAATGAACCACAATATAGGGGGAAATGTGCCCATATTTAGGGATTAACAGAGCGTGAGAAGCTTATTGAAGCCGTGAGAATACCTGGAACCCTGAGAAGAGCCAACTAGTATAACAGAGCAAAAGATAAGACAGAGGGTTGGATCTGCTTGATAAACCCAGTGAAGGATAAAGTCTCATAGAAGCAGAAGTTGGACCTTTCTATGCCCACCCTGAATAACACTGGAGGGAAGGGGCCCTCAAGGACTGTGCAGCAGAGAAGGGGGGCCTCCTTATGTTGGGTGAAGTAGGTATTGTGGGTGTCATGTCTGCTGAATAGTTTGAGATGTTTGCATCTCTGTGGATGAGCTCACTAGCTTAGCATCATCCTCCTTGTTCCCTTGTATGCTTGATAAACCCAACTGTAGGTTGGCTTAGAATTGAGGTGGAGACCTGACTGTGAGAGAGCCTATTTATCCCTCCTTAGTGGATAGACATCCCATCTCGGGGGTGGTCTCTCAGTTGAAAGAGTATAGACTGGACAAAGACCTAATTTTGGGTGGAACATTTCTCTCACATAGCCAGTTGCTTGGACATCTTTAGTTCAAAGATAAGTGCTCCTTGTGGTGTTAAATGATGATATTTCATGTGTTATGTCTATTTGTTATGTTCAAGTTATTTGAATGAATGATTGCATTAAATTGATCAGTATGAAGACTATGTATAGTCCTAAGTATGAGGCTAAGTTCATGTTTGAATGCTTCATCATTTGCATGAGTTTAATGCACTGCTAACCTTGCAGATTGTAGATGCATTGACTAGTTTTAGTTTCATTATATGTGTTTTGTTAAGTATTGCATATACTTTAGATGAATTGTATGGCTTTAGTTGGGCATGGGGAAACGAATTAGATATCCCTATGGTGTTTCATGACCCCTCTGTGGGTAAGGAGAAGGGGGAAGTCATGGAAGAAGGCAGGCAGAGTTCCTTGCAAAAGGGTAAAGGCACATTGAGGGAGTATGAGCTATACTTCAATTGGAAAAATGGCCAAGTTAGAATCCTAAAATGTGGTAGGGGAATATATCAGTGTATAGAGATCTCCAAGATATTTCCAATGGTACCAGTTTTTGTCAAATTTGGCTTAAGGATGAAGAAGTTATCAGCCTAGGAAGTTTGCAAGTGCAAGGGTGTGTGGTCCCGACATTTTGAATACTCAATGTGGATTGCGGATTGCGGAATTCGGGGACCAACCTTTAGATTTGCGTGGTTGGGATTCTGCATTTCAGAATCCCGCAATGCGGATTGCGGATTGCGAAAGTTGGAAGGGTGTTTTTCTGAAGTCATGAATTTGGGCTTCCGCATTTCTGAATACCGCAATGCAAATTGCGGAATTCAGAAGGGTGTTTTGCCGAAGTCTTGAATTTGGGATTCCGCATTTCTGAATATCACAATATGGATTGCGGATTGCAGAATTTGGAAGGCTGCTTTGCCGGAGTCGTGAATTTGGGCTTCCGCATTTATGAATCCCGCAATGCGGATTGTGAATTGCAGAAGTCGGAAGGGTGTTTTGTCGAAGTCATGAATTTGGCCTTCTGCATTTTCAAATCCTGCAATGCAGATTGCAGATTGCGGATTGCAGATGTCGGAAGGGTGTTTTGTCGGAGTCGTGAATTTGGGCTTCCGCATTTCCGAATCCCGCAATGATGATTGCGGATTGCATAATTCGGAAGGGGGAATTTTTTGGGATAGCGATTTGGGATTCTGCATTTTCGAATCTTGCAATGTGGATTGCAGATTGCGGAGGTGAAGTCCTCTGGGGCGGTAATTTTTGGTTCCAAATTTCTGAATCCTGCAAGGCAGATTGCTGATTGTGGAATTCAAAAAGGTGATTTCGTCAAATTTATGAATTGTGGTTCCACCTTTCTGAATTTCGCATTGCGAATTGCGGATTGCGGATTTTGGATTGCGGCAAGGTAGATTGTGGATTGGGGATCGAAGGCCATTGTGGCTGCGTGTAAGAACATAGGGATTTGAAGAAAAAAAATGTATCAGGTTGTCTCCCATCGCCTCTAAAGGGAGCTGAGGGGTTTGGGGATGTGACAAAATGTAGCTCAATGTGTTTGTTGTGTTGATGTTGAACTGGATCTTTGGCGAGCTTGATGGCACTTTGATTATCACACCAAAGGGGAGTCGGATGCTATTGTTGGAATCCAAACTCTAAAAGGATCTATCGAAGCCATAAAAATTCTTGACTAGCATTAACTGTTGCACGATACTCTGCTTCTTTTGAAGAGAGAGCAAGAGCTTGGTGTTTCTTATAGGCTCAAGTGACAAGTCTAGAACCTAGACTGGAAACATAACCTGTGTTGGAGCATTTTCCAACCACACATAATTTATTTGGGATTCACAGCCTAATTTTCCACTTATCCTAAGTATTTTGAATCAATCATGTGCTTACATCATCAGTCGGTCACAGTTTCAGTAAATTGGGCCTCCTCCTACATTCGGGGACTCAACTGGGCCATCAATATCAGTTAATTGGGCCTCCTCCAACATTCGGGGAGCCAACTAATGTGATTTGCATGACTAAAGCACCCTACTCAGTCTAACTGACGAAATTTATTATTATATTCATCCAACTACAAACAGAAAGGTGCCCTACTACACTGGTTGACTTCATCTAGCATTATTTTCACTTAATATTCAGTTAACTGAAGACAGAAAGGCGCCCTCCCCTATTTTTGGGAAATCAGTTGAGTTCCGGATCTAGTTAGACTCAGTTAAATAGTTTCATAGTCTGTTAGATTCAGTTTCATGGTAGTTAAGTGGTTAACTGATGTGTCGAGTGGTGTTAACTTCCAAGTAAGCCACTCTCATGCATTCAATTCGAATGACCTCTCTAGGATTCGAATTGCTTAATTTATTGTAGCCATTGTGTAATATCCCGATTTTGACCCCATTTCATTAAAATGTAAATGATGTAAATATGTCAGTGTGAATTCCTAGTGCGCAGCTCAAGGCCAAGTCCCGACTAGTGAATGGATAGGAATGTGTGATTTTATATTTTAGTTGGACTATTTGGTTGGCTTATTATGCCTAATTCGAAATGTATGTAAATATTATGCTGAAAATTAATAGAGTGGTCCAACAATGGCTGTGTAAAGAGCACCAAAGGGGCTATGATTCCACGATAGGGGAAGAGGAAGGGGGCCTATGGGAAACCCAATCCTATGCTTCCATTTCTCAACCTTAGAAATCAACCTAAATTCTATCATGTGATGAGAATAAGCCAATTATCTCATTTTTTGACCATTTTCCAATCATTTATTGCACATGTGAGGTTGGTGGGAAAAGTCACTTCATGTAGTTATTGAGCATTGGGATTTTGATAGTTCTGTTAGTTTTCAGCTGTCCTATTTCTTCTATGTTCAGAAGCCATGTCAGCTGTCTTTTCGCCCTCACCTCACATCCTTGGAGTCAACACTCTTTTGATTATATTCCATTCTCATTCTCTCAGGAAGATGCTACTCCACGTAGAGTTATTCCATTTTTGTTCTTGTCAATTAGTAGACTCTGTGTTAAACCCAAAAATTCAAATTAGAGAACGGAGAGAAGATTGGGTTGTGGGATGAGAGATAGAATCCTGTAAGTGTTTCCTTCGCCCTGGTGGACTCATAACCCAACTTGGGGGTGGCCTCCCAGCAGAAAGAGTATATGCTGGACGGAGTGCCTATGGTTGGGTGGATAAACGCTCTTACATAGCCAGTTGCTTGGATCTGTGTTGAATAAAGATAAGTATTCTTATGTGTTTGATTCTGAAGTGTTTTTATTTCGTGCCTGTAATGTTATGCTGATGTATTTTCACATTAGATGTGTGTGGATTGATTTGAATTCCGTTGTGCATGTTTAATTACATTTATGCACACACTCTGTTTGTTGAAAAACGTATTATGAACTTGGGATGAAATTTTAGAGCCCAGGATTTTCCAACGTCCCCTCCCAATGGTCGGATTGGGTGAGGGGGACGTTACAGAGTGGTATCAGAGCTTCCGGTTGCAATGTCAGAGCTGTATGGGCCAGAAATCACGATCTACATGAAAAAGGATTAGAAATGGATGTGCAGGTTTAAGTTATGTTGAATGGTTGTTAAATGAAAGTTAACTGGCAGTTAACCGGCCTAGAGAATTCCGAAAATAGCTTCGAAATTCTCCGTCATTGACCAATGAGAACCTTACATAAAAATCCAAAATTTCAAAATTTGGCAAGATTTGATTGGGCCCCACCCGTGACAGGTGGCATGGTGACGTGGAGGAGCCACGTGGGCAGGAGGTTCGACGTGGAGGAGTTTCATGGGCGGAGGGTGCGACGTGGACCGACCTATTATATAAAAAAAATATAAACATATTAATAATATATCTTAACATTAATATTAATAATATTAATATTAATAGATAATTAATCATTATCAAAGAGTCATTACTTTACATTGAAAAGTCACGAATGGACTTATATAAGTCCGACCATTGTAAATGTAAATCATCTATCCATTCATATTTATATATATATTTATTTATCTTATTCAAAGATGGAACATCTTCCTCCATGACCCATATACGGGCTTCTTTTATAATATCCGGATACGGATAAGAATTTTTTACACTTCATGTGCTATCAGAGCCCCCTCTTGGGCTTGATTCCATCTGTTGGATACCTTTTGGTTTTGAACCATTATATT
The DNA here is from genome assembly GCA_027924585.1 of Larix kaempferi. Lineage (NCBI taxonomy): Eukaryota > Viridiplantae > Streptophyta > Pinopsida > Pinales > Pinaceae > Larix > Larix kaempferi. The sequence continues at coordinate 2,704,904 of BSBM01000506.1, forward strand.
AGGGTTTACCCCAACCAAATAGGACCTTGTCCTAAAATGAAAAGAAAAAAGAAGAAGAAGTAAAAAGAAATAAAAAGAAACAAAAAAAGGAAGAAGTAAAAACAAAAAAAAGAAGAAAAAGAAGTAAAAGTAAAAGTAAAAAGAAAAAAAAGGAAGAAGTAAAAAGAAAAAAGAAAAAAAAGTAAAAGTAAAGAAAAATTAAAAAAGTAAAACCGCACGTGGTTTCCCAAAAGAAGAATTAAAAGTAAAGAAAAAAGAAGTAAAAGTAAAACCACACGTGGTTTCTTAATAAGTGGGTTTGGGTTTTTCTTTCATAGTGGAACATCAAGAGGAAACTCCTTCAGACTCGTTGGGCTTAACCTCAGCTCTAAGATGTGGTGAGTTATTTAATATGGCCATCATCTGCAGGTTCAACGGACTATGGCCCTCATCCATAAGTTTGAGAGATTGGCTCAAGAAAATGTGGGGAATGAATCTGGAACTCCTCCTGTGCTCCAAAGGCTATTTCATTATCCGTTTTGAAATGGACATTCACCACAACCAAATCTGGGATGGAGGACCTTGGTTCTGGGGGAACTCGGGGTTGTCTATGAGGAAATGGTACCATGATTTTAACCCCTTAACAGCTACAGCAATGACTACTCCAGTTTGGGTAAGACTCCCGAACCTCCCCTTGCAGTTTTGGTATCCTGAATCCTTTGCAACCATTGGTGACTCCTTAGGGAAGTTCATCAAAGAGGACACGAACATAACATCAAAGGGGTTAGCCACCTTTTCTCGCATCTATGTGGAGTTGGATCTGAGCAAGGGACTTCCAGACAAAATTAACATTGTCTGGTGTGAGGATTTTTTCCACATTCAGCCCCTTGATTACAAAAACATGGCTTTCAGATGCAGATCCTGTCAGCAACCTGGGCACCTGCAACAAGCCTGCCCCTCTTCTCCTGTTCACTCCACGAAAAGGAGGCAGCATGGTTGGAATGAAGGTAAGAATCAAAGGAAACAACCCACCTCTGATACTAAAGAGGGTTCGCCAAGAGTTCCACCCTCCGCGACTCAGGTGTAGAACTCGCCACATGCTGCTCATCAACAAGTCAGTAATCCAGATTTGCCTCAGGGGGGACCACGGAGAACCTCCTTCTCGCGGGGAGGCAATGGATTTGGCCCTAGCTGGAATTTCCTCCATGGGTGGCCAGAAGCTTCCACATGAATCTGATAACTCTGATAGTGACAAAGAAGCATATTTAGCTCACTCCCGCGGCATTTCTGAATGATCCCAGCATCAGCTAATCATATCCCCCATCCCGTCAACTCTTGATCATTCGTCAGGATGGATTGAAGTAAAAAAAAAAAAAGATCCCAAATTGTCATTGCAAGGATAGTACCCTCTTGGAAGGGAGGGTCTCAGAGTTTTAATTTAGTTTATCTATGAAGTTGTCAAGGAAAGTCTTTTTCCGATTGGCCCATTATGGGATTACCAACTGATGTTGTACATTATTTTCTCTTTTTGATTAATAGAAGGTTTCGCATCTTACTTACAAAAAAAAAAAAGTGGGTTTGGGTTTTATTCTCCAACAACAAACAAAAAGAGAGATTTGAACCTGGGTGGGGAAGGTAACAATCATTCCTCCCAACCATCCAATCTGCACCATTTTACAAATATTAAGGGGAAAATAATATTAGAAGAGTAAAAATCAAAGTCAAAGAAGATATTGAAGAAGTCATTGAAGCCAATTATCTATTTATTGAATAAATTATGGATTCCATATATAAGTCCAAATTTTGGACTAAGTGTCCTTATTTCGAAATGGAATTCCAATATGCGACAGCCTTTAAGAATTGCAATCGATCTTGTCCCATATGTGGTAAATACTTTTTTATGAAGGATAGTCAAGGTCAATCACAATTGCAATCGCAAATACATAAATTGGAAGGTGAATTAGGATACTACAAAGAAAGCAATAAAAATTTACAATTTGAGATAAGTAAGCAGAGCATTCTTGATCAATTGATAGAACGAGAGAATCATCGCTTAAAAGATCAAAACCAAAAGCTGGAAAAAGCTAATGAATATATCGAGAAAATGTTATCAGCTAAGAATGAAGAAATATCTCGATTAAAAATTCACAATCAAGATATTGAAGACAAAACCAAAAAGTTTGAAGATATCGAAGAATCACCTTATAGAAATGATAACGATTTCAAAGAAGACATAAAACATTTAAACAATCTCATCATGGACAAAGATAATGAATTGGAGCAAGTCCAAAGAAAGTTAGAAAAGTGAGAATCAGAAATGTATCGACATCAACAACAAAAGGAAGAGCTCCAGCAAAAGTATGACGACACTAAAAAGGCGCACAAGCTGGAAATTAAGAAAATCAATGACAAATTAGAAAGCAATATCGAAGAACTATTTCGACTAAGAATTCATAACAAAACATTACTTACGAAAATCAAGAAGCGGAAACATAGTCGGAAGATGGAACATTCCAATGAAGACCTAGAAGGAAGAATACTAGAAAATCAAGAAGAAAATCAGCGCCTGAGAAATTTTAATCAAGAATTAGAGGAACAAATCAAGAAGTTAAAAGAGGACAAAAAGTCGCAAGATGAAAGGTTCGAGAAAATTATGAGTAATAACAATCTATTAGAGAAAAAATTAGCACAAATCCAGGAGGAAGCATCTAGACTCTCCGAAAAACAAATTCAAGTTGAGGAAATAAACCCAGTCCTCGTTACAGTTCAAAAAGAAGTCAATCCGGTAGAAAAACAAACAACAAGAACTCCTTATCGACACCCCAATTATAAACGTCATTTTGACAACGACAGGGTCAAAATGAATATACACAGAGGAGTTACGTTTGTAGACAAGCAAGAACATCAATTCAAAATACTAAACAACAAACGAGAAGATGCATCCCACAAAGCAATCAAATAGCTCCGATAAAAATAGATCTCGGATGGACCACATCAGAGACGTTGCGACAGTTCTTCTTTGGAATTCGTAACTCGTATTGCCTCATTTCATCAAGAGTCACAAGTACTAACAGAAAGGATCTAGATATGATGTCTCAAGCAAGGAATCAGATGTAAGCCTTGTCTTCAATAAGCTTTGAGGACAAAGCTCCCTTTAAGGGGAAGGCAATGTTATATAAAAAAATATATAAACATATTAATAATATATCTTAACATTAATATTAATATTAATAATATAAATATAAATATTAATAGATAATTAATAATTAATAATTATCAAAGAGTCATGACATAACGTTGAAAAGTCATGAATGGACTTATATAAGTCCGACCATTGTAAATGTAAATCATCTATCCATTCATATTTTTATCTATATATATTTGTCTTATTCGAAGATGGAACATCTTCCTCCATGACCCGGATACGGGCTTCTTTTATAATATCCGGATACAGATAAGAAGTTTTTACACTTCACGATCACATCATACCTAGGTGCGCAATGGATGGAACGTGAAAGCGGTTTCGCATTGGGCGAAGGCAGTTTCCCTTACCGCTCTTCCAACATGAGAAATCATGTGGTGCTGACATGTGGAAGGTGGTTTAGGATTTCACAACCACCCATCCCTTTCTCCTAGCACGCATGTTGGCGACGCGAAATGGATGTGGGCCATTGATCTTTTCACCGCCCGATCAACGACCGTTGATCTTTTGAACCATTTAACAGTACTTTTCGGTCACTTCATGGCGCTATATACCATGCATCTTTTCGAGCGGAACCTTCCTCCACCGTAGATCTGGATTGCTGCTTCAATCTGGACCGTTGATCTTGTCCACTATTTAACCGTGAGGGATGAAGTGAGAAAGTGGTTTTGCAATGGGAGAATACGGTTTCCTTTACCGCCCTTCCAACATGAGAAATCATGTGGTGCCGACACATGGAAGGTGGTTAGGTATTTAGCAACCACCCATCCCTTTCTCCTAGCGTGCATGTTGGTGATGCGAAATGAATGTGTGTCGTTGATCTTTTCACCCCGATCAATGACCATTGATCTTTCCACTGTTTAATTGTATTCCAATGGTCACTTCGCATGTTATATCCCTTGCTTCTTCCTACTGCGAAACTTACCTCCGTCATCGATATTGATCTCCTCTTTAACTTGAACCGTTGATCCATAAACATTTTGCAAAATGCACTAACAACAAAGTGGATGGTTTCTGAAGGGTGTGAATCAGAGGAAAAGTAGTGTTTTTCGCAGGCGATTTCTGGGTGCCCGAAATAAAAAAAAATTCCAGTTGATCTTATGCGCCAGATTACGTGAAATCAAAGCCACGAGGGGGCAAGCCCCCTTGACCCCCGTCGTCCCCTGGAGACAGTCGTTGATTGTGAGAAACTTTTGTGGCTAATAGAAATTGTCAATATGGATTGTCTCCATCATGCATGGAAACTATTTTGTGTATTTCTGAGAATATAATGAGGCATCCCATGTGTGAATCAGGTATGTGGTTCAGAATTGTGGAAAATATTTCCTTGAGAAAGGAAATAAAGTGTCACATTTGAATGAGGTGCAAGGGTATATAAGGGACCTTGAAAAGACTCCTTATGGAGTTAGAATGGAATCAATTGCAGTGCTCATAGGTGCAGGGAAGTTAAGAAAGGTCAAGTTGAACTTGGCCATAATTTCTGGAAGCAATTGGAGCAACAAGGCAATGTTGATAAAGAGGGAAATTTCTTACCTTAAGCTAATTTTTGTTTATAGCATAACAATTGTATGCTTGGAAAATAACAAGTAGGAATGTTATACATGAGTATATGCATTGAATTTTTTCTTAGTGAGAAAATCATAGCTAGTGATTCCTTGTGTGCTTGTTAAGAGGCCGGGAAATTGGATCAGCAATGATGTGGAAGAAGAATTCCCTGTTATGATGGGGAATTGGAAAGGAGAATCCCTCCACAACCCTCTTGCTATTGTATTTATAATTCTGAAGTTGTCATGCACATAAATTATGGCATAGGGATGCTGGAAATGCAAGAGAATAGTAGATTAAATGCATATGAATTAGTGGGCATGGTTAAAGAGTCATTGCATAGTGCATGTGAATTGCTTATGCATGGGCATGATGTTGCATATGGGTGAAGGTAGTGAATTTACACATGCAATAGCCATTAATGATACTGCCTATGGTTGATGACAATTAATGTTGTTGATAATGGTTGTAGGAATCAGATTATAGAAGCATGACTGTAAATGCAAATAAATCACAGCATGTGGCCAGCAAACCTTGAGAGGGAAGGCTGGAGTAATGATTCATGATCAAAGGTTGGAAAAAGGACTATGTAGCCTGTTAGAAAAACAAGATCATAGAGAAATAACAATAAACAGAAATGAAAATATAATCACACAAACACATTACAAGAGAGACACCAATATATTGTGGTTCACCCAAGATGGGATACATCCACACTGAAATTGCTAGTCCTTTTTATTATACCATCCAGCAAATGAAGGGATACAACTTGTAGCACATCCGCTGCACTTCCTCTTCATTGTCTCACAGTCTCTCTTCTTTGATCTCAGAGGTCTTTACAATGCATAATACCTAATACATCAACCCTAGTCGTATTACAATGTATTTCTTTTATAAGGGAAATACAATGGGAAAATACCACGGGTTACCCAAAACCATGGGCTCATAAACTGTTGGCGAAAATAGCCCCAAAATTTTTTCTCGGGGGCTTCGCCCCCGAACCCCAAGGTTGGGGAACGAGTGTATAGTAAGCCTGGTCTACAAACATGACTGAATAACATCTCTGAATCTGGAAGATCAGGATCCACAACCAACATAGCCTTGGTAGGAGGCCAACTGATCAGGTAACATCAAGCAATGTTAATGACAACCATGCAGGTAAAGGTTATTTGTGCTTAATTGCATGAATGTTGAAAGAGGGTTTGGTAATATCCCTTCAACTATGTTTAAACTATGTTGATTTGGTTTTCATGTGGTACTGAGTGCCAGAATGTGAATGTCATCCTACCGAGTATGGTGAGGTGTGGGTAAGTGCAGGTAAGGAGCCTTACACCCTATAGTTGCTTAGAAACCTCAATGCATTCATATGAAATTATATCATGCCATTTTTGTATGTTGGTTATGAGTTTAATAACCAAAGCAAGTGAGGACTTATGGTCCTGTTGTGGTAGTGCATGCCATATGAAATAGTCATGGTTAAGGCCATAATGTGGTTGGAATGGTAATGCTATAGTGTTACACTAATATCCCATGAACGCCCTATTAGTGTTAATTTGGGATGAAACCTATTTTCCAACAACCAAGGAGTGAGTAAACTCCTGATGTGTTGTTCGGGTGGAGAAGGAATGCACCCATATAAGTTAACCCAGTGATCGGGGAGATGGTTGGGTGATGTGTTGATTCAATAGCCATACTTTCCAAAACATCATTGTGGAATGCATGACATGACATTATGGTATTCATGAATCCATGCAAGAAGGCATTGAGTGAGTGCACATTGAAATATTATGTGAATGTTGTAGGTGTGCATGCATGTGTGTGGGTGCACATGTTGAGATGCATTGTGTGAATGCATGGTTGTGTTATGTATGTTTCATTGCAAATAGGTAATAGATGTGTTGATGTATATGTAACTTCGGAATGTATTTCACTTATATATTTATTGTACTCCTATAGAGATGTATTATTCCTCTATATGGAAGTGTCGTCATTTGTATTGACAAGTGTCGCAAGTGTGTTAACTTACTGATGGGTTATTAGACCACCTTGTAAGGGGTCGGCCCGATATAATGTAATATGAAGTTATTGTACCTAGCTAGACAATTCAGCCCCATAAGTTTATTGGGCAAACAGGACAAGTATAAATAGAGATCGGGAGATCTCTATTTGGATCACTTGAGAACTCACACTTCCTTCACTCGGAAAGTGGCGCACATGTGAGGAGGAGGATCAACTACTAAGAAGAGTTTATCTCTTGTACTTTGGTTGTGCTATTGATCTATCTATCTCAGAGGAAGTTGTGGGGTTTTTCACCTTAGGTTTTTCCCCACGGAAACTCTATGTGTTTATTGTCTCTCATGCTTTTGGTTCTTGTGATGATTGACATGCTTGTTATGATTTTTATGCATTGATATATTATATATGTTATTCTCTCAGTAAATATCCTAGAGTATTGTGAATTAATGCTCAAAATTTAACATGGTATCAGAGCTAACCTGAGAAGAAGACATTGTGCAGTGATGGAAACTAGGGTTTCTTGTTTATTAGGTTTCTCTCCACAGATTTTGGAAAAGAAATATAGTAGAATCACTCTACTCATCAAGGAGAATCTATCTGTCCAATCAGAATTTAGTTCTGAGCACTTTCAGTTTTGGCCCTAAAAATTAGGGTTTCCTCAAAAATAGAAATTTCTGAAATCTGAAGACATAGCTGGAAGCTCCTTGGAAAAATCTAAGTTTAGAGCTTTGGATCGAGATTTTTGGCTGGATAAATCTCCGGGAAACTCAAACCCTAATTCAGGGTCCTCCTCAGTGAACCCGAGAAGACTAAAAGGCGTTTATGAAGGGTGAAGCTTTGCAGATATCAAATTCTGAATACACCAGGCTTCTCAGCTCATCAAGGCGCATCTTTCTATCCTTTCATAAATTTGAAATTCACATTTTGAATTTTTGGGGTTTCTTTGACAAACCCTAATCCGGGACCAAATCCAATTTTCAGCAAATCAAGTGGTAAGACCTAAATCTTTTCTATTTCCATTTGAAGTACTCTTTAAGATGTCTCACCACACCAAGCTTGAGGATAAGCTTGAGGGGGATGATAACTTCCGAGCTTGGACTCTTACATAAAAGAAGAGATCCCTATCCCAGAGGATGAAGAGGCTAAGATATTGCATAAGAAGAATTTGGTCAAGGCAAAGAGAATCATTGCTGATTCTATTAAAGACCATCTCATTCCACATGTGTCATCCCTAAAGACACCCAAGGCTATGTTTGATTCCCTAACCAAGCTATTTGAAGGGAAGAACATAAATCGGAAGATGACTCTACGGAATCAATTGAAAGGGGTCAAGATGTTGAATGGAGAGACCATTCAATCTTATTTCTCCAAAGTCTCTCAGATCAAGGAACAACTTGAAGCTATAGATGAAATGGTGGAGAATGGTGAAATTGTTATGACCACTTTGAATGGCCTACCCAGGTCATGGGACTCCTTTATCCAAGGGATCTGTGCAAGAAATAAATTGATCTCCTTCAGTAGACTATGGGAGGAATGTTCTCAAGAAGAAGCAAGGCTTGTGGCACGAGAAGAAAAGATGGGGAATGAATATCAAGCTCTCATAGCACACACCAAGAAAGGAAAGTTCAAGAGGGATCCATCCCATCACAAGAAGAAATCTTCTCATCCATATCACAAAGAAAATAAAGATCTGAGGTGCTTCAATTGTAATGAGAAAGGACACTTTTCCTCAGAATGTCCCAAGAAAAGGAAAGAAGATACCAACAACTTCAACAAGAAGAAGAAGAAGAGCAAAAGAAGATATCATGTTCATGCTGCTGAGGATGATGAACCTCCCAGGAAGAAAGCTAGAACAGAAAGTGATGATGACTCATCAAGCGAAGAAGAGTATGTTCTAATCTCTGCTCTCACAATTACTATCTCTCATGGTTGTAAAGATTGGCTTATTGACAGTGGTGCTTCCAAACACATGACTGGGTTTAAAGAATATTTTGTAAATCTATCTGAACATGAATCACCCCATAAAGTGAAACTTGGGGATGACTATCAATACCCTATCAAAGGAAGTGGTGAAGCCTCCTACAACCTAGATTTTGGAAAGTCCTTGAAGATGAAAAAATTTCTCTATGTACCTGGACTCAAGAAAAACCTACTCTCCATATCTGCATTGGATGCAAAAGGTATGAGGGTTGCATTTGTGGATGGCCAAGTTCTAATGTGGCCAAAGGGAAAGACCATAGATGATGCAGTGGTGATTGGAGAGCAAGAGGGAGGATTGTACAAATTGAAGGGACAACCTGAACATCATGGTGCATGATTCCATGGAGCCAAGTGAACTTTGGCATAGAAGACTTGCACATATGCACTACAGAGCATTACCAATTGCAAGTAAAGTTGTAGAAGGTCTTCCTGAAATCAAGACCAAGAATGAAGGTGTTTTCAAAGGATGTGCAAAAGGAAAGAACATAAAGAAGGCATTTCCAAGCAGTGAAAGCAAGGCAAAAAGTATCTTGGAAATTATCCTCTCCGATGTATGTGGTCCGATGTCATCCAGTTCTCTGAGTGGGTATGTTTACTATTTCTCTTTCATTGATGACTTCTCCAGGAAGACTTGGGCTTACTTCTTGAAGAACAAAGATGAAGTGTTCGATAAGTTCAAGGAATTCAAAACCTTGATGGAGAACCAAACTGATAAGAAAATCAAGACTTTTAGATCTGACAATGGTGGAGAAGTCACTTTAGGTGACTTCAAGAAACTATGCAATGATTCAGGGATTAAGAGGGAGTTGACTGCTCCTTACAATCAACAAAAGAATGGAGTTGTAGAAAGAAAGAACAGAACAATCATGGAAGCAGCAAAGGCAATGCTGCATGACCAGGATGTACCTATGAATCTATGGGCAGAAGCAGCTAGGACAGTTGTATATGTGCAGAACAGAACACCCCACAAGGTATTGGACAACAAGACACCAGAAGAGGTCTTCTCTGGTAAGAAACCTGAAGTCATCCATCTCAGAATATTTGGTTGTTCATTATATACTCATGTCCCAAAGGAAAAGAGGACTAAGCTAGATCCTTCGGGAAAGAAGGGTATCTTTGTGGGTTACAGTGAAAGCTCGAAGGCTTACAGAATATACTTTCCAGGTTTCAAGAAAATTGATGTAAGCAAGGATGTAACATTTGATGAAAATTCAGCATTCATCAAATCAAGGAAGACACCTGTTGAAGTTTATGAAGAACCTAAGGAAACTAGATTTCAAGACACTACCATGACGGAAACAATTCCAGATGTTGATCGTGAAATTGAAGATCAGCAACAACCTGTAGATCCACCTCGTGAGAATAACTCTCACAAGAGAAAACCTGCATGGGCTAGAGAGCTCATTCAAGATGCAGAAAGATATGGCATTCCAGAAGAAGAACACAGAGCAAAGAAGAGAACTAGATCACATACCAGCTATGTTGCTTTACTCTGTGATATCATGAACAAAGAACCTTCCAGTTATGAAAAAGTAGCGGAAAAGAAAGAATGGAAGGATGCCATGGTCGAAGAATACCAATCAATAATGAATAATGATGTTTGGGATGTTGTCCCAAGACCTAAAGGGAAGTCTGTTGTGACTTCCAAATGGATCTACAAGATCAAGCATGCTGCAGATGGCAGCATAGAGAAATACAAGGCAAGATTCGCAGCTCGTGGCTTCTCTCAGAAAGAGGGAATAGATTATGAAGAAAATTTTGCTCCTGTAGCCAGGTACACTTCCATCAGATCAGTACTTGCTCTGGTTGCAGCGATGAAATGAAAGATACACCAGATGGATGTCAAGACTGCTTTCATGAATGGTGTAGTTGAAGAGGAAGTGTATGTGGAGCAGCCACTCGGTTTTGAAACACATGACAGGGAGTCATATGTGTGCAGATTGAAGAAATCTTGTATGGCTTGAAGCAAGCTCCTAGAACTTGGTATGGTAGGATGGACAGTTTCCTATCTAGTTTGGGCTTTACCAAGAGTAAAGCGGATTCCAACCTTTACTACAAGGTTGAGGAAGGAAATCTTGTGATACTACTCCTATATGTGGATGACCTATTTGTAACAAGAGATGATAGATTGATTTCCGATACAAAGAGGAAGCTTGCTGTCGAGTTCGATATGAAGGACTTGGGGATGATGCACTATTTTCTAGGTATGGAGGTGTGGCAAAGTGTAGATGGGATATTCCTTGGACAAGGGAAGTATGCAGTAGATATCCTGAAGAGGTTCGGGATGATGGACTGTAAGGCCATGGCCACACCTATGGCATCGAACCTGAAGCTTTTGTGTGATGCTTCATCTGAGCCGGTTGATGTCTCTATGTATCATCAGATGATTGGGTCCTTGATGTACTTGACGAATACAAGACCATATATTTTCTTTGCGGTGAACACATTGAGCCAGTTCCTAACGGATCCGAGGAGTGTTCACTTGGTTGCTGTAAAGCATATTCTGAGGTACCTGAAGGGTACAGTTGATTATGGGCTCAAGTATGATGCGAATCAAAAGTTTAACCTACAGGGTTATGTTGATTCATATTGGGAAAGCAGTATTGTAGATAGGAAGAGCACATATGGGTGCTGCTTCAGTATGGGATCAGGTGTGATATCCTGGTTTAGCAGGAAGCAGTCCTGCGTAGCACTGAGTACAACTGAGGCAGAGTATGTTGCATCCTGTTCAGCTAGTTGTGAGGCAGTATGGCTTCGGAAGCTACTGTCTGAGTTATTTGATCTCTCGTTGGATGCTACTGGTATCTTTTGTGATAACTAGAGTTGTGTGAAGCTGTCTGAGAACCCAGTGTTCCACGACAGATCGAAACACATTGAGATCAAATATCACTATATCAGGGATATGGTGTAGAGAGGAGTAGTAAAGCTCCTCTATGTTGTGACGGATGAGAAGATTGCAGATGTGCTGACGAAGCCACTAGCCAGAGTGAAGTTCGAGTACTTCAGAGAGAGGCTTGGTGTTCTTCAAATCAACGATACTTCGAGGAAGAAGTGATGGAGACATTTGATGAAGCCATTCCAAGCATGTTGGAAGGATGATCCTTCACATGGCTGTGGATGTAAGCGCTGGATGATGAGCATCAGGACGATGCTCCAATTACTGCTCTATATATGCATCAGGACAATGTTGGATATGATCAGTTGGATCATCTATATGTATATGTATGTACGCATCATGTTGGATGTTGGATATGATCAGTTGGATCATTTATATGTATATGTATGTACGCATCATGTTGGATGCTGGATATGATCAGTTGGATCATTTATATGTATATGTATGTACACATCATGTTGGATGTTGGATATGATCAGTTGGATCATTTATATGTATTTGTATATGCATCATGTTGGATGCTTGGACCATGTATCTGTATATGTATCACGTGGATACTATGTATGATCAGGTAGATCATGTATATTGATATATATCAGGTGGATACATTGTGTGGATCATGTATCTATGTATGTATCAGGTGGATACATTGTATGATCAGGTGGATCATGTATGGTGGTATGTATCAGGTAGATACTTGGTATGCATCATGTGGATGCATTGTATGATCATGATGACGAGCTTCAGGATGTTACTCCAGATGATATGTATCAGGACGGTACAGTGATGATGATCAGTATGATCATGAGCATCAGGATGATGCTTCGTGCGATGATGATCATTAGATCATGAGTATCAGGTTGATACTTGGAGGTCAGAGATGATATGTGGCAGGTTGTGCAAATAGCATGTAATCAGTCCTCAGAAATCCGATAGGTTGAGCTGTGTGCTCGTAATCAGTCCTGGGATGAGGTATTGCTATGTAGTATGTAATCAGTCCTCAGAAATCCGATAGGTTGAGCTGTGTGCTCATAATCAGTCCTGGGATGAGGTATTACTACGGAGACATGTAATCAGTCCTAAAGATCCGATAGGTTGAGCTGTGTGCTCGTAATAAGTCCTGGGATGCTCTTTAGAGATCTTGTCGGTCGTGCTGCGGCACATAAATGTTCCTGGGATGCTCTTTAAAGGTATTGTCTATTCACATGTAATTAGTCCTGGATATCTGAGAGGTTGAGTTGTGTGCTCGTAATAAGTCCTGGGATGCTCTTTAGAAATCTTGCCGGTCGTGCCGTAGCACATAAATGTTCCTGGGATGCACTTTAAAGGTATTGTGAAGGGGATGCATGTAATCAGTCCTGGGAGATCTTGCAGGTCGTGCTTAGGCACATAAATGTTCCTGGGATGCTCTTGTCAGGTATTGCATCAGCACATAAAATAAGTCCTGAGAGACCACCTCTATCAGACTGTTCGCACAGATGATGAAGACCTACAAGTAGTGGTCCTACATCCAATATGAAAAAGGACTGGCTCTGTAGAACTTCCTATGACGAGTAGATTCAGAAGATTAGTTGAGATAGCAGCAGCAGTGACGATGACGATGAGGACGATGCATCGATGATGATGATCCAAAGAAGAAGACTTGTGCTAGCAGATTTGTATCGAGAAACACCATCCTAGTTAAGAGGGAGTGTTGATGTATATGTAACTTCGGAATGTATTTCACTTATATATTTATTGTACTCCTATAGAGATGTATTATTCCTCTATATGGAAGTGTCGTCATTTGTATTGACAAGTGTCGCAAGTGTGTTAACTTCCCGGTGGGTTATTAGACCACCTTGTAAGGGGTCAGCCCGTTATAATGTAATATGAAGTTAATGTACCTAGCTAGACAAGTCGGCCCCATAAGGTTATTGGGAAAACAGGACAAGTATAAATAGAGATCAGGAGATCTCTATTTGGATCACTTGAGAACTCACACTTCCTTCACTTGGAAAGTGGCACACATGTGAGGAGGAGGATCAGCTGTTAAGAAGAGTCTATCTCTTGTACTTTGGTTGTGCTATTTCTCTATCTATCTCTGAGGAAGTTGTGGGGTTTTTCACCTTAGGGTTTTCCCCATGGAAACTCTGTGTGTCTATTGTCTCTCATGCTTTTTCTTCTTGTGATGATTGACATGCTTGTTATGATTGATAGGCATTGATATACTGTATATGTTATTCTCTCAGTAAAGATCCTAGAGTATTGTGAATTAATGCTCAAAATTTAACAAGATGAAAGGATGAATTAGGGGTAATTCTGGGATCATTTCATGAGCTGATATGAATGCAGGGGAAGGATTGCATGGAGAAGATAGTCATGTTTAATGGTCTACCAGAGTGCTCTGTTGAAAGGACAGAGTTGTATAAAATGAATATGGCTATGAAGTAATGAACATGAGAGTTTTTATTTAAATTAAAGGGATAATGTGACTGTGTCTCGAAATTTTATTATGATAATGATGCATATATGGATACATATATTTCATTGCATTTCAAATGTTAACAGCTGAAAGTGTTTGAATTATTGAGTGTTATAATTATGAGATCACTTCAGTGACTGTCGTAGCAATGAGAAGATTATTTGCATAGATACTCACAAGATGTTTGGCTGATTGAAAGTTTCATATTTCAGATATAAATGTCTTGAGTATGGCAATGAGGATAAATCCATATTAAAGACCGGGATCTACCATGTGCAGAATCCAAGGGTTATGAGAAGGTTCTCATGGTTTTGAAATTTAATTTATGCATGGAACAGATTTGTAAATTTCAGATTTGAAATTCTGCTAATAATTGCTAATGACTATTTGGGTTATATAAAATTGTGTCATGAGGACATGTTGTAAGTGGATGTTCATGTATGGTAGCAAGCATAAATACATAATGGACAGAGTGATGCCACTTACAGGAGACAAAAAATATGAGGATGGCCTCATGGTTAAACAAAACAATTCTTGTAGGAGACAAAAGTGTAAATTCATGTTTGAATTTAATTATTAATGGCATTCACTGATTAGGGAAATCAGATTTGAATTTGATTGTTAATTGTTGCTGACTATTTGGTTGTTTTAGGAGTGTGTCAGGAAGACACCTTGCATGAAGACCATGTGTGATGGTCTGCAGAATCCAAACTCCATGGGAAGGATCCCATGCTTTGGAAATGGGTTTCGGGTGAAATGCCATTGTAAATTTTGATAATATCTCAGTTGCATTGCATGTTGGAAAACCATGTGAGTGAGATGGTAAAATCATTCCAAGAAGGAATATGTGGGTTATGGAATGTGAAAATATTGGGGTGGAAAACCGAAGGACTGTTGACTCAGAGAAGGGAGCCCCCATTCTTCGCAAATGAAGAGAGAATACATCTGGAAAGGGATGAGTATTTTGTAACCCTAGCTAAAAATACACATGTCTGATTATTAGATTTAATATGCAGAGCATGTTTTATTATTTCATTATTATTCCAAACTGCTTGAGTGTGACTAGGGCCTACATGAATCACATCGGAAAGGGATGTATACCTTTTGGGTGTTGGGTTATGTTAGGGTTATCAATATTGACTACACCCTAAGGGAATGGACGCATTCCTAGTGTTTCAATACTTGGTAGTGAATGTTATGAAATATGGTTACAATTTAGAGAAGCAATGTTGATGAGTTTGCTTATCCTTCTTGTGTTGTCAGCTTACACAGATGCAAATTGGTGCTGCACATTAAGAGGCAAAGTGAAGAAAGGGTACTCAGGAGGACTGTATTGGCAGTGGTAACCTTTCTACACTCACACTAAAGAAAACCAGAAGGGATGGATAAGCCCGAGGAGATGTGTAGTAGAAAAGGGGTATCATCCTTGTGTAGTGTGAGTGGGTATTGTGGGGCCACGCTAGCCTGCAGTCAATAAAGTCACCTATAGAGTTCCTAGAGGGAACCACTGGTTTGCATCGGAGAAGGAGTGTCATCCTTGTGTGGATGAAGAGTTGATGTGTGTGTTAAGGGTTTTGGTGTGTAAAGGTGTGGTGATATTGATTAAGGCATAAAATCTCTATTGGGTTAGCAGTAAGGTTGGGTACCAAGACTGACTGGAAACCATGAGATGCCTATGGCTCCGTAGTAGACTCTTGACCTAGAAATGGTTGTGGTGCAATTTTCTTCCATTGGCTGATGACCCAGACGGATGTGTTGGCTTGGAAATGGAGAGGGAAAACCAGGTATGGGACTAGTTTGGCACCACCAATGCTTAGTAAATCCAGCCGGTGAACTGGTTGGGCATTAACTAATTGATGTTGTGGAGCAACATGTGTGCTGGACAAACATCCACCCCACAGGTGATCCAAGGCTTTCAAAGCAGAGAAGGAAACCTGTGGAGTAGCAAGGAACTACCTAATACAGATAAGTATTTGGTTATCTTGCAGCTTCTTGCTTAATTAATATGAAATACGTGTGTACATGATTCCTTAAAATCTTCTTTAGAGATAAACCTTATGAAAATAAACTAAACATGTGAATTGATTCAATGTTTTTGTGTAGGTATTGCTGGAAGCAAGGACTATGAAGGAATCCTAAGGATGCATGTGGACATGTGACTGTCCTAAAAAGCTCAGCATGAGCGGTAAATAAATATGGTGCTAGTGGACTCGTGTAGGTCCTAGAAGCCAAAGTATTTGTAGACAACAACAGGGAAGGGTTCCCTAGTTGAAAAACCTTAGATAGACCTTAGACACTAAGTGTCATGGCCGAGAAAGGGAAAGTCAAGCATTCACATTGAAGTGAAAGAGGCTAAGGAGCTTGGAACCACAGTGGTGGTGTGGCTCTGGATTGGCACAAGACTAAGAGGGGGAAACTCTTACTCTTCTCTTTCCTTTTTGATTGATGCATTTTAGAAAACAGAAAATTGTGGGATGCATGTTATGGCTGGAAGTTTATTGTGTTTATTTGCTTGAAATAAATTGTGAATGTTGAAATAGTTAATTCCCTGTGAAAGGATGAACATGAATGAGTTCATGTGTATGTTGGGAAAGCATGAAAAGTGTTGAAGTATCATGAATATAGCATGGGCTCTCCATGTAATTGGGCAAATAATTGACTGATTTTAATGTTTATGTTATGCTTGGACTAACAAAGAATTTCCATGATGAATTTCACAGGTAAGAAATTGAAGCAATTGGTTGTAGCTTATACAAGCAAGTGTTGCTAGTAAGAAAAGTGTGGTCAACTGTGCACGTTGACCATGGCAGCAGACCAAAAGCTATTTGATTTGGCTAAAAGTATTCTTCAAATAATTTCCATCACCCAAGAAAATCTTGGAGAGATGCTCAAGCTACAGAAGAAGCAGAATGAGATGAACCACAAGGTTTTGCAGGACTCCATTTGTCTGCAAAGGGAGGTAAAAAGAATTATGGGAGAAATCAGCAGTGGGAAGGAAAGTAGATCAATGAAGAAGCATCCATCCAATCAGTCCATTAAGAAACGTTCCAAGCTGGAAGACTCCAGGGAAAAGGAGCAAGTAAAGAAAAAGGAGCCACTGAAATGTTGGGAACGTGGGGGAAATCATTGCCTCTACAATTTCCCAAAAAAGGACAACAAGAAGAATTGTATCCAAGAAGTTTCCAGACTTGTGGATCATCTAGAAGGTCAAAGACATCAGGAGCATCCTGTTGAAACTAAGGACTTGGTCCTCGAAGTTCAAAGTAAAATATGAAATGCATGACAGACCTGCCACATTTTTGTGAATTTTTGGACATGTGTAAAGTGTGTATGTAATCCTAAGTATTGGAACACCGAGGATAGTGTTATTCCAAGGGGGAGGGGATTTAAATATCCTGATTTTGACCCCATTTCATTAAATGTAAATGATGTAAATATGTTAGTGTGAATTCCTAGTGCGGAGCTCAAGGCCAAGGCCCAACTAGTGAATGGATAGGAATGTGTGATGTTATATTTTAGTTGGACTGTTTGGTTGGCTTATTATTCCTAATTCGAAATGTATGTAAATATTATGCTAAAAATTAATAGAGTGGTCCAATAATGGTTGTGTAAAGAGCATCAAAGGGGCTATGATTCCACCAGAGGGAGAAGAAGAAGGGGGCCTATTGGAAACCCAATCCTATGCTTCCATTTTTCAACCTTAGAACTCACCCTAAATTCTGTCATGTGATGAGAATAAGCCAATTATCTCCTTTTTTGACCATTTTACAATCATTTATTGCACATGTGAAGTTGGTGGGAAAAGTCACTTCATGTAGTTATTGAGCATGGGGATTGTGACAGTTATGTCAGTTGTCAGCTGTCTTATTTCTTCTATGGTCAGAAGCCAAGTCAGTTGTCTTTTCACCCTTGCCTCATATCCTTGGATTCAACACTCTTTTGATCATATTCCATTCGCGTTCTCTCAGGAAGTTGCTACTCCACGTAGACTTATTCCATTGTTGTTCTTGTCAATTAGCATACTGTGTGTTAAACCCAGAAATTTGAATTAGAGGACGGAGAGAAGATTGGGTTGTGGGATGAGAGATAGAAGCCTGTAAGTGTTTCCTTCGCCTTGGTGGACTCATAGCCCATCTTGGGGGTGGCCTCCCAGCAGAAAGAGTATATGTTGGACGGAGTGCCTATGGTTGGGTGGAAAAGCACTCTTACACAACCAGTTGCTTGGATCTGCATTAAGTAAAGATAAGTATTCTTATGCGTCTGATTCTAAAGTGTTTTTATTTCATGCCTATAATTTTATGTTGATGTATTTTCACATTAGATGTGTGTGGATTGATTTGAATTCCATTGTGCATGTTTAATTACATTTATGCCAACACTCTATTTGTTGAAAAACATATTATGAACTTGGGGAAAAATTTTAGAGCCCAGAATTTTCCAACGTCCCCTCCCAATGGTCGGATTGGGTGAGTGGGACGTTACACATTGTTACACATTGTTACACATTGTAATCATCTTCTGAGTTAATGATAATTCATGAACTACTGCAAACCTTTTGCACAGTATTTTGACATACAATTTTCTACATGCATCTCTAGTAATTCTGGCCTTTGTTTCATAGATCTATTGTGCTTGAATTTTACATGGTATCAGAGCCATGGTAGGACAAGGAAACTCTTCTACAGAGATTTCATATGAATATTGAGCAAGTTTGCTCAAAAATATTCTATCACTGCACCAGAAGCTAAAATTTTTCCACATAAATCCTGGATAATGTGCATCCGACTTGTCAAGCTTGCTTGATAGGCTATGTCGGGTGTGATGCAACTTGAAAAGTGCAGTTTTTCGACCTAAAGATTGTTTGTGTGTTTCTTACTGCAGGTTTCTCACAACCTCCTATTGCATTCGCTATAGCAGAGATGGACTCTTCTTCACAGAATATCCTTACTCATTTCAATTACCATCAGTGGAAGGATGATATTGAGATAGTGATGCGGTCTAGGGTACTCTACAGAGTTACTATGGGCACAGAACCAGAGCCTGATGATTCCATAGAGAAGTCCAAATACTTCAATAAGCTTGATGAAGATTATGGTTTCTTATGTCTCAATATTTCAAAAGATCTTCTTTTCCATCTCAACGGATTGAAGACTCCAAAAGAAGTATGTGAACAACTTGCTACTCTTTTTGGAAAGCAGGATGATATGAGGGCTTATCAGTTGGAGAATGAACTGATTTCCCTAAATCCTGAGAAATTCGAAACCATTAATGAGTTTTTCACCAAGTTCAATCATTTGGTGCTTCAGTTGAAGCAATGTGGTGTTGAGAAGAAAGATTATCAGTTGATTCTTTCTATCC
This sequence comes from Larix kaempferi, assembly GCA_027924585.1. Classification (NCBI taxonomy): domain Eukaryota; kingdom Viridiplantae; phylum Streptophyta; class Pinopsida; order Pinales; family Pinaceae; genus Larix; species Larix kaempferi. The sequence continues at coordinate 2,724,344 of BSBM01000506.1, forward strand.
TTTCGAAACTAGGAGCATATTACTTAGTGTTTGTCTCTACTTTTCATTCGGGAAAAATCACCACTCTGAATTGGAAGATGCCAACCTTGAATGCATTCATTGAGTCCTTAACAAAAGAGCATGAAAATCTTGTTCATATGGGGTCCATAAAAAACTCCAAAGATCAAACCCTATTTGTTGAAGGACCCAAGGATACGAATGGTAAAGGAAAGCAAAATAAAGAGAAGGCCAAGTTTGATCATCCCAAGCAAAAGGAGAAGACCAAGCAATCAGATGAGCCCTCGGGTTCAAGGAAAGACAAGCAAAAGGGAAAGGAAAAGACAAAGTGTTCTTACTGTGGCAGGGGATTTCATCTTGAAATATCATGCATGAAGAAAACTATTGATCAGATGTCCCTTCTCTTGGAGAAAAACAACATTACTCTTCCATATGGCGCAAGAAAGAAGGACAATAATGATCATGCAAAAAGAGGTCATGCACTCATGGCAAGTGTTTTGAATTCTACAACTATTCTCATAGATTCAGGAGCTTCGAATCACATGGTTGCAAGCAAAGACTCCTTCTCATCATTGGACTCTAATAGCTACATCTCCATCCACATAGGAGATGATTCACAAATTTCACCCAAAGGCAAAGGTACTATTCATTTAGAACATGGCAGTTTTCAAAATGCTCTCTATGTTCCTTATCTACCTTCGAACCTGATTTCTATGTATCAAATGACACATACTGGTTTTCCCATGAAGGTTGTATTCATCCCTAATGATGTTGAAATTTCTGAGATTAGCACTGGAAAACTCATTGCAACAGGCAAGGCAAATCATGCTGCCAAAACCTATGATTTTTCCCACTTTTTGTCATATTCAAAGCCAAGTGCCCTTCTTACTCATGTAAATAAGGTTAGATGGCTATGGCATGAGAGGTTTGGACACCTAAATTATAAATATTTTCAGCTGCTACAAAATAATTCCATGGTTGAAGGCATTCCGAACATCAAATCCTGAAAAGGGATATGAAAGGGTTGCATCATTGGCAAGCGTCCTGAGCACAAATTCGATCAAGGAAAAGCTAGCAGAGCTTCTTGTATTTTGGGGATGATTCACAGTGATAACATTTTTCCTTTACCAAATCCCTCCATGAATGTCTCAAGGTATGTTTTGACATTCATTGATGACTTCACCAGATTCACATGGGTCTACTTTCTCAAGAACAAATCAGAAGTGCTTGAAAGGTTCAAGAATTTCAAGGATTTGGTTGAGACTGCTACTAAGAGCAAGATCAAAGATCTTATATCTCATAATGGTGGAGAATATATCAAATCATATCTTCTGCAACTTTGTGTGGAAAATGGAATCCAAATCCATCACACAGCCCCCTGCACACCTCAGCAGAATGGTGTAGCGGAGAGGAAAAACCGAGCATTGAAAGAGATGGCTACTTGTAGGATTGAGTCAAAAGGTTTGGCTTCAAATATTTGGGATGAGGCCATGAATATTTCTACATAAATTCAGAACATATTTCCACACTAATCCATCAAAGGTACAACTCCTTTCGAATCCTACACTAGTCAAAAGCATGATGTGTCCAATCTCAAGGTTTTTGGCTCCTCTGCATGGGCTAGAATTCCGATTGAGAAGAGAATATATTTGGAACCACATAGTACTAAGTGCATCCTCATTGGATATGATCAAGAATACAAAGGATACAAACTCGTGGATATTAGATCCAAAAGAATATTCATCGAGCGAAGTGTCCAATTTGAAGAACCGCTTCATGATCTACAACTAGTGGAGGAAGAAACTGCCAAATTCCTTCCTCTTCCGGAAGATGTTTCGGATGAAGATATTGAAATTTTATGTTTTGATATGTCTGATATTATTTCCGATATTAATTACCATGAAATATCAGGTTTGTATTCAAGTACAGATGATCCCCCTCAGTTTCCAAAGTGGGCAGAAAAGATTCTCACATCTATCGGTTCTAACATTGTAAATCATGTCGATCCAAGAAGAACCTGAGCAGACTTTCAAAGAGCAGGTATGGATATTTCATATTATGATCCATATGATCCATATGGGTTATTAGACCACCTTGATGGGGTCGGCCCTGTATGAGTCATGTGGGTTAAAGGGTTATTAGACCACCCTAGTGGGGGTCGTCCCATTCAACATTATGTTAAGTGGTTAAGTTGGGGCCGACCTAGTTAAAGTTAAAAGACAAGTGAAGTAGTGTATAAATAGAGAGTATGTCTCTCTCATTTTACACATTCTCTCATTCACTCACTTCACATTAGTGAGAGATAGGAGGAGTGCGCACAAGTGGAGGAGGAGTATGCTGCTGAAGATATCTATCTCTCAGGTTTGATCATTGTGATTCTTGTATTGGTGCTTATTCTATCTCTGAGGAAGTTGCGGGGTTTTTCACCTTCTTGGTTTTCCCCGGTGAAATGTTTGTGTCTCTTGTCTCTTGTCTCTTATGCTTGATATGTTGTACATGTTATTATTTCAGTTAAGATCCTAGATCTATTCAATTAAATGATGAAAATATAACATGGTATCAGAGCTAGCCTAAAGGAAGGCATGGTATGGCATTTATGACACTTGTTGCACTTGCGACAAATTGGAAGCTAGGGCTTGATATAGAAAAAACCATTCATCGTATCACTTTCGCTATAAATCCATTTTGGCGAAGGTTCAGGATCTAAAACTTCTACAGGTCGTATATAACATCCCCATGTACCTTGTGTCCAAAGCACAACATCTAATTCGTTGTACTTTCTATTTTATGATCAGTACAATCTAGGGTTTCTGCCTCTTCCAGATCTCAGTCATAAACAGGTGACCTAGGAGAAAATGTCACAACTTGGGATAGGAAGCTCCAAATGAAATTCTATAAAATGTGGAAGTAAGGGCACATACTGTAGTTTCACAAGTCTGCTTTTCAGAGGCCGAAATTGAACCAGTGACACGTGGCACACCGTACAAGTTTGCTCTCTTGTTTTATCCCATAAACAGGTCACGTTGCGACATTTGGCATATCTCTCTCAGAGAATCCATTTGAGTTCAGACCTGTGGGGTTGGAAAGAATACAGGTCAGGATACCATAGTCCAAAGTTTCAGACCCTGTGGATTCGTAATTTCAGAGATGCACCAGAAACAATAACGCACATATTTCTGTGAAATAGAATTGGATTCTGAGCACCTTCATTCTTGGCTTGTCACTGCTGCGGAAATTTAGGGATTTGGAGAAAGGAATCGGAGTTCACGACTGAATTCTCCTCATCAAAATCGAAATTTAGAGACCAAGATCAAATTTTTTGGTTCGGCAGAAGGTCGGGCTTGATCAAACCCTAGTTCGGGATTTTGATCGGAAATGTGGAAAATTAGGGCTTCTGCAAAAGTTGGAATTTTTTAAATCTGTGACCACGGCTGGAAGCTCCTCAGGAAAATCAAAGTTTAGAACACAAGATCGAACCTTTTGGATGGGAAGAAGATTGGGCATTATCAAACCCTAGTTCAGGATCTTGTACAGAAGATCCAAAAGTTTCAAAGGCAATTTTAAGGGGTCAAATTTTGGAGATTTCAAAATTGAAGTATACCAACTTGATTAGCTCAGCAAGGCACATCTTTTCATCCAATTAGAAGTTTGAAATTCAAAATTTTAATTTTTAGGGTTTCTCTAACAAACCCTAATCCAGCTCCAGATCCAGTTTCAGTAAATCAAAGTGGATTGGGTTAATCCTAGAAGAGAATGAATTGGACACCTACATAAGTGAAGAAGTTCCAATTTCAGAGGGAGATGAGGCTAAGGCCTTACATAAGAAGATTACAAGCAATGCCGACAGGTATGACTTGAGGAGATACAAGTATGTTTTGAAATCTGTTTCATGATTAAGTTTATGATAGGTTTGTCTTCATATTATTGAGGTTAGTACAATCTTGAGTAATTTTAGACTTGTCTTATCACCCTAGTAAAAGTATGAATGCATGTGAATGATAGAATACATTCATTGATTAGGGTTATTACATTTATGAGTGTACTAATGCACTATGATGTTGTATGAGGTTGATGTTGTTCGCTAACATGTAAGGTACATCAAGAAAGAGAAATCAAGTTCTAGATCAAGAACATATGACCATGGTGACATGAAGACAAAGACTCATCCATAGCCATTATAGAAGCTCTACTTACGAGGTATGTATATTTTGGTTCTATAATGGTTAACTTATGAGTTATGCAGGTTACTAGCACAGGACATTGAAGAGGACAAGAAGACATTGCTAGATATAACTAGCAAGCATGATAACCAGGTATGTTTTTCCTATATCAAGTTAGAATCCTACCTTGTGTTAGGATATTATACTTTTGTATGAATGATAATGAAAGTTAGAAGTTTAAGTAATCAAGGGTTTGTGCATATTATGTTTCTTACTTTGATTGATGATATGACTAACCAGAAGAGTCCTATGGTCAAATAAGAATATGCATGAGTAAAAAAAGTCTTCCCTGAAACCTTGAATACTAACGCTTATTACCTATGTATGAAATGATCATGACTATACATATTTAAGATTATTTAGAATCATAATAATTTGATAGTATTGAGATTATACTAATGCATGTATGATTATGTATGAGATCTTGAGGATGAAACTAGTGCACACTTAAGCTTGCATAGTGGTCAAGGATGAATATAAGTTCAAGGACAAGTAATATAGGAAACAAAAATCAAGAGGGAGCTCACTCCATTAGTTTATACAAGGAAGCAAAGATCAAGAGGGAGCACACTCCAGTAGTTTCTACAAGGAAGCAAAGATCGAGAGGGAGCACACTCCAGTAGTTCCTGCAAGGAAGCAAAGATTGAGAGGGAGTCCACCAAACAACTAAACAAAGATAAGTATTTGGATTATCATTTCCTATATATATGATTACTTAAATGATGTTGTTCAGCCATGTACATACTTATGTTCCTAGTTTTAGGATGTATATTGTGCATTTCAGAAAAGTTGCATTAATGAAGAAGATACTACTAATATGCAAGTAATGGGTAAGTGGCCTATGGTATTGTACAACATTCCATTGCTAGTTATCTAGAATGAAACCTCTTTGCTAACATGTTGGGAGTTGTGCACACTCTTAACAATGTTCTAGTAGAGATGGAAGGCATCTAGAAAGTTACGGGATATGGATAAATGTTGTATTTAAGCATTGGCTAAAATAATTGCATGATTGTATGACATATGTCTTTCTGCATAACAATGTGTTTTTGAAAAGATCGTGTACAATCACCTACAAGGACAACAACATTTGTTCCAGCAACGAAGTTCAAGAAAACTATCTATTAAAGATATTGAAGAATCTGAAGTTCCCAGGATCCGAGAAGAAGTAATGGAAGAATGCCATGATTGAGGAGTACCAGTCAATCATGAAGAATGATGTCTGGGATGTGGTCCCGAGACCAGAAGGGAAGTCTGTTGTGACTTCCAAGTGGATCTATAAGACCAAGCATGCTGCAGATGGTAGCATAGATAAATATAAAGCAAGGTTTGTAGCTCGTGGATTCTCCCAGAAAGAAGGGATATATTATGAAGACACTTTTGCACCCATAGCCAGATACACTTCCATCAGAACAATACTTGCTCTGGCTGCAGTGATGAAGTGGAAGATACACCAGATGGATGTCAAGACAACTTTCTTGAATGGTGTAGTCGAAGAGGAAGTGTATGTGGAGCAGCCACTCGGTTTTGAGACACATGATAGGGAGTCATATGTGTGCAGATTGAAGAAAGCCTTGTATGGCTAAAGAAAGCACCTAGGACATGGTACGACAGAATAGACAGCTTCCTGTCCAGTTTGGGATTTACAAAGAGGAAAGCAGATTCCAACCTTTACTAAATGGTTGAGGAAGGCAATCCAGTGATACTCCTACTGTATGTGGATGACCTGTTTGTGACAGGTGAGGATATATTGATTTCCGACACGAAGAGGAAGCTTGATGCCAAGTTCGAGTTGAAGGACTTGGGTATGATGCATTACTTTCTAGGTGTGGAGGTGGGATGATGAACTGCAAGGCCATGGCCACACCTATGGCATCGAACCTGAAGCTATTTTGTGATGCTTCTTCAGAGACGGTTGATGTCACGATGTATCGTCAGACGATTGGGTCCTTGATGTACCTGAAAAACACAAGACCAGATATTTGCTTTGCGGTGAACACATTGAGCCAGTTCCTGACAGATCCCAGACGTGTTCACCTGGTTGCTGTAAAGAATATTCTGAGGTACCTGAAGGGTACGGTTGATTATGGGCTCAAGTATGATGCGAATCAAAAGTTTAACCTGGAGGGTTATGTTGATTCAGATTGAGTAGGCAATGCTGCAGATAGAAAGACCACTTCGGGGTGTTGCTTCAGTATGGGATTAGGTGTGATCTCTTGGTTTAGCGGGAAGAAGTCCTGCGTAGCACTGAGTACAGCCGAAGCAGAGTATGTCGCAACTTGTTTGGCTAGTTGTGAGGAAATATGGCTTAGGAAGCTACTATCTGATTTGTTTGATCTTCAACTGGATGCTACTTGTATATATTGTGACAACCAGAGTTGTGTGAAGTTGTCGGAGAACCCAGTGTTCCATGACAAGTCGAAGCACATTCAGATCAAGTTTCACTATATCAGGGATATGGTGCAGAGAGGAGCAGTAGAGCTCCTGTATGTTGCGACGGATGAGCAGATAGCCTTTGTGTTGACCAAGTCGCTAGCCAGAGTGAATTTTGAATACTTCAGAGAGAGACTTGGTGTACTTCATATCGAGATTCCTTCCAAGGGGATGTGATGAGTCCGGAGACACAGATGCACATGATCCTTTCTCACATGGTGATAGATGTGTTCTCCCATGGTGAGATGTAAGGACTAAAGCCATTCTCACATAGTGACACATGTGTTCTCCTATGGTGATATGTAAGGGCTGAGCCATTTTCACATAGTGATAGATGTGTTCTCCTATGGTGAAATGTAAGGGCTGAGCCATTTTCAGATAGTGATAGATGTGTTCTCCTATGTTGCAATATAAGGGCTGGGCCATTCTCACATGGTGATAGATGTGTTCTCCCATGGTGAGATTTAAGGGATGGATATGCCTTTCCGACATGGTGGTAGGTTTGTCCTCCCATGGTCATGATGTAAGTGTTGGTGCCTTCCCTGAATAGTGATATATGTGTTCTCCCATATCAGTGGTGTAAGTGCTGTGTGATGTGCATCTGGGTTGTGCTCTGTGGACTATGAGGTGATCTGAAGACGATGATGTGATAGTAGGGTACACAGGTTTTGAAGAGGCATGTAAACAGTCCTGAGATGCTCTTGCAGGTTTTGCAGAGGTAGTGTAATCAGTCCTGGGAGATCTTGCAGGTTTTGCAAAGGTAGTGTAATCAGTCCTGAGGTGTACCTACTTTATGGATTGCTTGCAGAGATGATGAAGACCTACATGGAGGCTAGGCCTACATCCAGCATGAAAAAGGGTTGGCTCTGTATAACTTCCTATGACGAGAAGAATTGAGAAATAGCACCAGTGATCGAGATGACGAGTACAACAGCAGTGACGATGATGCTTCGTGATCCAGCAACGATGATCCAGCTTCAAAATTGAATACTTGTGCCTATATGTATTGATGACTTGTGTCAAGAGAATACCTTCCTAGTTAAGAGGGAGTGTTGATGTATTTGTAAGTTCAGAAGATATTCACTTGTATATTGTATTTGTACTTTATTGTATCCCCGGCAGAGATGTATTATTCCTCCAATTGGAAGTGTCGTCAGTTGTACTTGCAAGTGTCACAAGTTATATTGTAAGTGTCGTAACTTATACTTGATGGGTTATTAGACCACCTTGATGGGGTCGGCCCTGTATGAGTCATGTGGGTTAAAGGGTTATTAGACCACCCTAGTGGGGTTCGGCCCAGTCAACATTATGTTAAGTGGTTAAGTTGGGGCCGACCTAGTTAAAGTTAAAAGACAAGTGAAGTAGTGTATAAATAGAGAGTGTGTCTCTCTCATTTTACACATTCTCTCATTCACTCACTTCACATTAGTGAGAGAGAGGAGGAGTGTGCACAAGTGGAGGAGGAGTATGTTGTTGAAGATATCTATCTCTCTGGTTTGATCATTGTGATTCTTGTATTGGTGCTTATTCTATCTCTGAGGAAGTTGCGGGGTTTTTTACCTTCTTGGTTTTCCCCGGTGAAATGTTTTGTGTCTCTTGTCTCTTGTCTCTTATGCTTGATATGATGTACATGTTATTATTTCAGTTAGGATCCTAGATCTATTGAATTAAATGATGAAAATCTAACATTACTGTCAGAATTTTTTTTTTATGATTGGTTTAGATCCTAAATCATACTACCATTCCCACCGAGATCCGAGATGGAAAACTACCATGGATGAAGAGTACAATTCTCTTCAGAAAAATGCAACATCGGAGCTAGTTTCTCTTCCACCTAGGAGGAAATTGGTTCAATGCAAATGGGTCTACCGAACCAAGGTTACTGCTGATGGTTCAACCTACAAATAAAAAGCTAGTTTGGTGGAAAAATATTTCTCACAAGTCCATGGTGTGGACTACATAGAAACTTTTGCACCGATTGCAAAAATAGACTCAATTCAGCTAGTTTTGGCAATTTCCGCATCCAAGCACCGGGAGGTGCACCACATGGATGTGAAGAGTGAATTTATTCATGGGGATATTAAGGAAGAGATTTGCATGAAGCATCCTGAAGGTTACATATCAGATCCAACACTTGTTTACAGATTAAGGAAATCCTTGTTTGGTTTAAAACAGGCCCCAAAAGCTTGGTATGCAAAGATGGATTCCTTTCGTCTATCGCAAAATTTTTTGAGATGCAAATCAGATCTGAATGTGTATCTACAGCAGCATGAAGGTAATTTTATGATCATTTTAATTTATTATGATTACCTATTTATTACAGGAATCATTCTTGCTTCGATCGGCACTATAAAAACCGCTTTACATCAAGCATTTGATATGAGTGATTTAGGCCTGCTGAAGCAGTTTCTTGGTCTCGAGATCACTTATAATTTTGATGGGATCATGATATCTCAATCAAAATATGATTTAGGCCTACTAAAGAAGTTCAATATGGCAGAATGTAAATAGGTACCATTCCCATTCCTCTCAGGAATCAATCTTGAGGATGGTGATTCTACACCGTTGGTGGATTATACACTTTATCGACAGTTGATTGGAAGTTTTTTGTATCTGACACACTCTAGGCCTGATATTTCTTACACCGTGAGTGTTTTTTCAAGGTACATGTAGCAGCCCCATTATATTCACTGGAAGGAATCCAAAAGGATATTTCATTATGTGCAGGGTACTAGACAGTTTGGCATTCACTATGTTTCGGATTTCGATCTTGATTTGGTTGGATTCACTTATTCAGATTGGGCGGGTGATAGCATTGATCGGAAGTTCACTTTCGGATATGTTTTCATGATTGAAACAGGGCCTATTTTCTGTTCAAGGAAAAAGTAGGCCGCCATTTCCTTATCTTCAACAAAGGCAGACTATCGAGGAGCAGTCAATGCTTGCATTCAGGAAGTTTGGTTGCAGGGTATTCTAACAGAGTCTGATATTGGTAGCACCACTTCCACTGTCATTTTTTGTTACAATTGGAATGCTATCAAGATATCGACAAATACAGTTCATAGACAGAGGACCAAGCATATCGAGATCCACATGCACTACATCCGAGAGATTGTGCATGACAGAACCATTGTATTGCAATATTGTCCTACAGAAGAGCAAATTGCAGACATCTTCACCAAGAGCTTCACTGACAAGAAGTTATCTTACCTTTGTTCACTATTGGGGGTGAGTTATACTATGGTGAGTACAGATTAGATCCTTCAGTGTTCAGTTTGAGGGGGGTTTTCTTTCCCACTGGGTTTTTCCCTCTTTCCTCACTTAGATTTTTTGAGCATTTTTTAGGATTATTTCTGTACTGGGTGACCTATGGCCTTTGTTTCCGGGGCCCTTTTATTATTTTTATTTACTCCTCCACATGAGATTATCTTAAGGGGGGTGTTGGAGCATTTTCCAACCACACATCATTTGTTTGAGATTCACAGCCTAATTTTCCACTTATCCTAAGTATTTTGACTCAATCATGTGCTTACATCATCAGTGTATCACAGTTTCAGTAAACTCAGCCTCCTCTTACATTTGAGGAGTCAACTAGGCCATCAATATCAGTTAACTGGTCCTACTCCATCATTCAGGGATCCAACTGATGTGATTTGCATGACTAAAGTGCCCTACTCAGTCTAACTGACAACATTTATTATTGTATTCAACCAACTGCAGAGAGAAAGGAGCCCTACTACACTGGTTGACTTCATCTGGTGTTATTTTCACCTAATATTCAGTTAAATGAAGACAGAAATGCGCCATCCCCTATTTTGGGGAAATCAGTTGAGTTATGGATCCAGATAGACTTAGTTAGACAGTTTCAAAGTCTGTTAGAGTCAGTTTCATGGTAGTTAAGTGGTTAACTGATGTGCCGAGTGGTGTTAACTGCCAAGTAAGCCACTCTCATGCATTCAATTCGAATGACCTCTCTAGAATTCGAATTGCATGGCTTATTGTAGCCATTGTTGCACATTCTAATCATCTTTTGAGTTAATGATAATTCATTAACTGTTGCAAACCTTTTGCACGGTGTTTTGACATACAATTGTCGCATGCATCTCTAGTAACTGTTGTCTTTGTTTCATAGATCTGCTCTGCTTAAATTTTACAACCTACAGTAGACTTTCGATCATCAGGATCGTCGGCTCAATCTGAATCAGTGAAACCAGCCAACAAAGGAGTCCCCCCTGAACTGTAATGAATCCCAAACTGAATTGTACCCCGAATATATCGAAGTATTATTTTTGTTTCTTTCCAATGAATTTCATGGGGTGTTTGCATATAGCGGGCAACACGACCAATGACAAAGGAAACATTAGTATGGGTATGACTCAAGTATAAGAGACTACCAACAAGTTGATAATATAGGGTGGCATCAACTTCGGGTGAAGTGCAAGTGGCAGAAAGCTTAACTCCAGACTGGAAGGGAGAGGGGGTTGGTTTACAATCTTCCATGTGAAAGCGACGAAGAAGGTCACAAGCATACTTAGACTAAGAAATAAATATTCCTTCTTTTGTTTGCAAGATATGGAGGCCAATAAAATAATGCAAATGTCCTAAGTATGTCATTTCAAATTTTTTCTTAAGACTGGATTTCACGTGGGTTAAAAGCTTCGGGTCGCTACCAATAAGAATAATATCATCAGCATAAATAACAAGGATGATGAGATTGTTCCTACTTTCTTGGTATAGACATTAGGGTCAGAATGACATCTAGAAAAACCAGTGTCAAGGAGAAAGCTATTCATTTTGTCATACCAGGATTGAGGGGCTTGGTTAAGGACATAAAAGGATTTTCTAAGGCGATAGACAAGGCTAGAGTCATTCTAAACATAGCCAAGAGGTTGTTCCATGTAAATTTTCTCCTGAAAGTCACCATGTAAAAATGCAGACTTGACATCCATTTGATGGACCTCCCATTTATGTAAGGCTGCAAGGGAAAGAAAAAGGCGGATGGAGTTCACTTTGGCGACAAGGGAAAAGGTTTCATTGTAATCAATTCCTTCAACTTGGGAAAAACCTTTGGCAACTAAAATTTCCTTAAGCCTTTCAACACTTCCATCTGAGGCATACTTAGTTATGTAGACCCATTTACATCTGACGAGTTTTCTTCCTTTTGGAAGAGGGACAAGATCCCAAGTATCGTTTTCCATTAAGGAACGATATTCTTTATCTCTAGATGCATCCCAATCTGGATTCCCTTAAGCTTTTGCAAAAGTATTTGGATCATGATTATCATAAACTTGAGCCAAAAGAGAAGAGGATCGCTAGAAATGAGAACATGTTTGTCGTTGATCTCTAGTATCACTGGAAAGATCACCAGTTGCTTCACATGTTGAACGTACCCATTGAGGAAGCGATTGTGCTTGTGCAACTGGATGAAAATGAGCAAGCGGAGGTGGATTTTCATCCTCATTGTCATCATCAGAAACTAGAATTGGAATTTTATCAAGGAAGTTGGGAGTATAAGAAGCCACAAGCGTCGAATTAGGCTCGTAGTCCAAATACGGCACAAATGTTGAGTTAGGCTCACAGGCCAAGAGATTTTCATCAAATTTAACATCTCTTCTAATAATTATATCATGAGAATGTGGTTGAAGAAGTCTATAACCTTCTACATTTTTAGAATATCCAACAAATATGCACTTTTCACTTTTAGGTTGTAATGCTTTCTGTTTTTCATCCGGAATATGAGCCCATGCTTCAGTACCAAACACATGGAAGTGACTTACATATGGTTTAATTTTACTCCATGCTTCTTCTAGTGTGATAACTTGTAAATATTTAGTGGGGGTGTGATTAGCTATGTAATTTGCACAATTTATGGCTTCAGCCCAAAATTGAAGACTTAGTCCCTTAGCTTGAAGTATAAAATTAGCTATTTATTTTAAAGTGTGGTTCTTTCGTTCAGCTACACCGTTTTGTTGTGGTGTATATGGAACAGTATGTTGTTGTTGGATTCCCTGTTCAGTGCAGAAAGTAGTGAACTTGTTGTTAAAGTGCATCTCGAGTAATCATCAATGACCAAGCATCCCTTACTATATTAGGATGCTTGGCTATCCCATTGGAAATGGCGCTCTGAATGCAATGAGACACCTCTCACAGCCCAAAAATGCACAGAAATTTCATAACCAGAAACCCTTTCACAGCTTCAGCAACACTGGTTCAAGATCTAGATCACCAACGGAAGCGGCTCTTCAAAAAGGCTCTGATACCATGTTCGACTATACAAGATAATTCCAAAATACCGAAAACCTAGAGTAGTTTCTCACACAAATAGATCACAGATCAACACACCGATGTTTTCACGTGGTTTAAACCCTTGAAAGGGAAACACTCCATGGCCCCAGCCAAATAGCTACTTGAGGTAGTTTATTATGCAAAAGAAAGAATGTTACAAATGAGATTCTCATAATCGATCAATGTTACACCTAAAATCTACCCATCATGAGATTCAGTGTAGACACCCCTAAAGATATCTTGACTGAGTAATCAACCTGGGAGGATTTTTACCCAGTTGTATCAGGTTTTGAGAGGTTGTCGTAGGTTGTACTCATGCAACATGCGATGTCGCAGCTTGCTTCATTACAGGGTGCGACGAATTCAGTTAATGGGCAAAAATAGCTTCTTCGAGGTTCTTTTCGAAACTTGCTGACTTGGGGTCTTATCCCTGACCTCTAGGGGAGTTGGTACTTGATTCCTAATACCTTGGGAGGATCCCCTATCTCTCTCCTACCATATCTCAACCTATCCTATCCATACCCTATCCACTTAGTCCTGTATAAGAGAAGCTCTACCTCTCTCCAAGGAGAGGAAGTCTATGGTGTCTACATGCTTGTGAAATCACTCTTGAGAGATCTCTGCTCATCCTTGAGAGACTCAAGCCTCCTTAGGAGGAAATGGCAAGTGGTTTTGTTGGAGAAGGGCTGCAACGTTAAGCCTTGGTTGTAATTCTATATCTCTGCTATGTACTTCCCTATTTTTACAGTAATACAAATGCTTTCCACCAATATTGTTCATGTGTGTAATGATATTGAGTAGTTTACCTGCTTAACTGTTCACTTAGATCTCTTATTGTATAGATGCCCTTTACTTGTTTCTCTTGTTTCTTGTCTTGACAGGTCTTGCAGCTTGGATCTGACGACTGTGAGACATGGAGCAGCATTCAGGAGAAAGGATAGCGAAGTGAAAGGTAAGACATCTAGTACTCGATCCTTAAGTAGATCTAGGAAATGCATTCGTAGCCTATCTTATTTGTTCTAGACTCGCATTGAGCTAGGGATATCCGGATCGCGTCCGCTCAAGTGGATTGTCCGATAAACAAATCTGGCGACCATACTGGGGAAAACTTGTCTGATTCTGTAATTATTTGAGAGTCATTTTCAGTTGATTGCTTGACATAAGCCTTCCATTTATCATTTGCTTCGTGAGTTGATTTCACTATCAGATCTTTGTCTTAAAGACTCTGATCTACTTCCTCTGATTTTATACTACTCATTTCCAAACCATTCCATAGTTCATTGCTTAGAGATCTGACTCAATTTTGGACTTAGATCTCGCCCATCACACCTGGATAGTGGAAACAGAGCGACACTGTGTCATTTCTGGCCTCTGTTCTTTACTTGTTAGTCACTCGTCGTAGCCTTTTCACTGGTATACTGTGACTTCGTCGCGCTTCCCTCACTGGTGAACTACGACGTCGCACTATGTACAAGAACATAGTGTGCCGATTTGTCAAAATTGGACATGCAGGCATCCCCCCTCCATTTGTCAGTCTAAACTTTGGTTTTTTGTATGAAATCCCTCTGTGCTGCAAGATCCAGCTAGGGATCCCACCTTTGATTTGTGTGTTGAGTGTTTGGTTTTGTTTGGATTGATTTTGGGTTCCGTTTTGGACAAGTCTGAGGACCGGTAGTGGTGGGTACTCTTTTCTCCTCCACCTTCATTCGCTCACCCTTGCTTTCCCTTCCTTCCATTCCTGATCTGATCATTACATTAGATCAGCTTCCAGACCTCGTTTACATTATTTCTTGACCTTTGCTTACTATTGTCTGATTTTGAGTTAAGTGTGTCTTTCAGCTTGATTGAGTGCTTGTCTTTTCTGGAGTTTTCTGAGGGTACTAGTGTTGCAAGTCGTGTTTTATTTTCGTTCATTTGGATCTAAAAGCTTAATTGTTATCAAATTTATTCTTTGATGCATCTATCAAAAAGTTAAAAAGTGCTTCTTTCCCATCGTTCTTTGAAGTGTTTTTGAAAGAAAACCGTCCTTGCATTGGAATGTTTCATTTATCAATCTTTTGGAAAATTGAATGAATGTATGATCATTTGTGTTTTTATTGAAATTCGAATAGCTCATCTTCTTGAAAGACTCAAGCTACACTTCTGATTTTGCAAAAGTATTTCCATGCTAGGGAAAGATAAGTGCATTTTTTATTTTTCATTGCTTTTAGGCCATTGAAAGTGAAATTGAAAAGCTTGCATACTCCATCTTAGAATTCTCTCTTTTCATTGCCTAGTATCATTTTCGTTTTGAAAGGAAAAAGAAAAGGAAAAATGTTTTGATTTGGATAGTAGTGTTGTGATCTTTGTGTTTCGTTGAAAAAGGAAAAGAATACTTTCATAGTCAAGTTTGTTTGAATTGAGATTGTGTTGCATTGTGTTGCTTTGGCAATCTTGTCGGAAAGAAAAAGATTTCTCCTTCCTGTAGCTAGAACTCATTGAAAGAAAAGAATATTTCGTGCATGTAGCTAGGACTTGCATTATGCTTCCGATTATGTACTCACCTCATGCATTCACCTTACCGTCCAAGATAAAATTAACGGTAGAACTAGGTAAAATTTTTAGCAACTTGTGTGTAAGTTAGAGACGTGTTCCAGTGTCGTTAAGCGTGGCAACTGTCGTTATTTGCCAGCACTGTATCCCGGGGGTATTGTAGTCTTCCACGTACTTATCGGTATATCGAGCTCCTTCACATACCTACCAAGTAAAATAATCCATACTTGGCGTATATCGAAGGGTGTATCACGTACACGGTAGTATATCGGAAGGTCTCTTGCCGAACGGTTGTGCATTAGACAGCACCACTACAGATTTGAGTTCCCACATACCTTGCGTATATCGGGAGACACCATTAGGATTCCTGAAACCAACTGAGTTAACCATTTGGCTGTCTTGGCAAAGCAATACACCGAGAACAACACTCGGGGAGATTAGCATGCACTTACTGTCCAGGTAATCGAGTATGCAGGCAAGGGTACGGTCCCAATCCTCCCTGTCGCATCATATTGTTGGACCCTGCAGTATATCACGGTTTGCGATGCCTTGATAATCCCGTGAGGTTCCAGACTTTTGAATCCACTCTGTCACATAAGTCTGCTTGTTGCCTTAGTTTGAGTAGGTTTTTCTGGACTGATTTTCTTTTAGCATACCTTTAGGAGAAACATTGTTTCATCCATCCTGGATGATTTTCCTAATGCTCTGGTGGATTTTCCCTGGAGAAGGTCCCGTAGGATCTTAAACGTATTGCCTGAATATCCCCTTAATCCGGAGGTTATTTCGAGGGTAATAATGGATCAACGTAACACGGTCATAGTTATTGAAGTGGAAAACCCCACTCTGAATGTTGGAGGGCTTTTGTTTCCACAAACTCCTCCGGATTCACCTGCCTCTCATCCCTCGCAGGATGAAGGAGCACAAATACCCGCTTCACAAGACCTTTCTCCCATCATCTCAGGAGAACCTGGGTCATTGGAATGGATAAACCGACCCCAAGATGATCCTACAGCTGTTGGTCCTTCAGCATCTTACTGGACATCTTCTACTGGTCACCCAGTGGCTCATTTTGCCATCGCATCACCACCCAACTGGATTACTCCAGAGTTCTCTAGACCCTCCTACATTCCCTACCCCGCTGAATTCTTTGCACTTATTCAAGAACGCTTGGATCGGTTATGCATTAAGGGTAATGAACTTCGAAGACAAAGTCTCGAGCAAAGACCCGAGTATAGAGATACCTTAATTCATCCTGTATCTTCTGGATCACCGAAACAATCTTCCCACCACATGACCATTAATGAGATTGGTCAATCTTCACAAAAGTCCAGTCTTGCACTTCAAGTGAATCAACCCGTTGAAGAACAACAGTCCAACACACTGGTCACTACTACAGTTACTTTACCAGTTCCTCCTCCACCTCAAAATTCAAGGGGAGGATATTCCATTTCCCAGGATTATCTCATCGGTAATGTTATTACTATGGTAGCTAATCAACAACCTACGTTGGTTCAACCTTTGAATAGTGGTCGACCCATTGTGGCTGGGGGGAAATCCCCATTTCCTAACCAGAACGTAGGCGGTGGAATCCCCAACAGACCTTCCGTCAAACCTCCCCAACCCGCTAGACCATCCACCACGGGATTATCTCATGTTGGGGGACCCTCCAATGCAACCCTACCCTCATGGAGTCAAGCGTATCCAGGTTTTGTTAACCCTACATTGGGCCAATCTAATCTCGGAAACGCACCATACAGGATACCTTATCCCGGGAATCCATACACTCTATGGGGGCAATAGCCTGTGTTGCAACACGGACCCCAACCAACTATCCCTCAAGCACCACCACCCCGAATCGGTCCTCCCCCACCTACTGCTGGAGGCGGCGGGCCCCCACCTAACTCTGGTGGAGGCCCACCTCATTTTACCAACAATATCCCTCACCCTCCCAACAATGGCGGGAATGGTCCACTACCGCCTCCAGGCGGAGGCGACGGGGGACCACCCTATTATAGTGGAGGAGGACATTTCCCTTCGGTTGGTGGAGGTGGTCCACCACCTCCTCCAGGTGGAGGCAGTGGATGACCCAATTATTATGGTGGCGGTGGTGGTGGTGGAGACCCTCATCCTTCCAGCGGCAGAGGTGGTGGGGGCCCCCATCCTTCTGGCAGTGGAGGTGGTCCACCACCCCCCCAAGGCGGAGGCAGTGGTGGGCTGCCTTACTACGATTATGGACCCCCACCTCCTCCCATTGGTGGCGGTGGACCTCCACCTCCTCCCGGTGGTCGAGTTCAACCCCCACCTTATTGGAATGGACCAACTTACGATGGCGGATCCCCTTACGGTCCAGGAAACACACCCCCCTATGGCCAGTTTCCTCCTGGTACACCTTACACTCATACCGGTCCTTACACGCCTTATCCATATTATCAATACGCGCAGCCTAATACACAGCTTCCCTTTTTGGATACCTTGGACCTAACTGACCTATCTCGTTTAACCAACGACCCCATTTACCATGGAACTAATTGGCCACCTATTCCGCTGAAACTTCCGTCTGATATCCCAAAATTTGACGGCAAGCTGGGTGAAGATCCTAAAAACCACGTGATGACTTACCATTTATGGTGTTCATCTAATTCCTTAATGGACGACTCGATTCGTCTTAGATTGTTTCAAATGACTCTCACCGGTTCGGCTGCCAAGTGGTACATTGAGTTGCCACCCCACTCTTTTCCTGATTTTGGCTCTCTTGCCATGAACTTTTTGACTCATTTCCAACTACCTATACGGTATGAAACTGGTACCGAGCTTTTGACCTCGCTTCGTCAGAATACTACTACTCATGTCTCTAATCATATCCATGAGTGGCGAAGGAGACGTCGTCTCATCAAAGCTCCCATTCCATATTAACTCCTAGCAGACTAGTTTATGAAGTCGCTCATCCCTGTCATAGAAAGAGATGTTTCCATGCGAAGTGTTGTCACCGAAGAACAAGCCATCACGAGTGCCCATATACTAGACCTAGTCTACACTCAATCTGGCACTTTGTTTGATATTCTTCCTAACGCACCCCACGACGCTAACAATCCTGCGAAACCACTTAAGGGACCCCAAGCCGATGGCATCATCGGATCCCTTCACACCCAGCCTCCTCATAAAACTACTGGTTCTTCGAACCCCCAGGGTTCGTCCCCATTACCAACATAGGTTGGTCCCAGCACCACCAAGTCATTCGCTCCTACTGCTACTGAAGAAGTGAATTCTGTCTCATCATCTTCACCTCAGAAGACTAGTAGTAAGAAGAAAAACAAGGGAAAACCTAAGAAATATTCTTCCCAACAGGAACAAAAGAGCACTCCTGATGACGCCAAACAGAAACGGAAGTTAAAATATCCTTGTTTACTGTGTGGAGATGATCACTTCTCTAAGAAGTGTCCCCATAGAGACGAAGTCCAAAATTTTCTTAGCGGAAAACCCACTCCCGTAGTCCTCAACGATCCATTTCCCACTCAAAACCAACAGATGATTGCTCAACCTCCCCCAGCCCAGGGGGAATCATCCAATACCACGCATGTTCTCATGGTGCGAAATGAGATGATCAATTTGAACACTCGCTCGCGATCATACAACACAGTCCCTTCGAAGGAACCTGTTGGGAGCAATATTGGAAAAGCTTCCAACTCCTTACCTGATGTCACTGTCTCGTCAACTTCTCTCACCATCGAGAAGTCATCTTTCGATTCGATATTGCGACCGCCCAAGGGCATGATTAGAAAATCTTTTTTTAATCCTAATGCTCAGGAAGCATAGAATTACAATATCGTAGAAGACTTGGCACAAGCCCCTTGCGCCGTGTCCACATTGGAAGTTTTGCAGAATTGTCCCAATCAACGTAAAACTCTCCTCGCAGCTATCGGTGCAGTTGACCCTGATTCTTCGAATACCATCATGTTCTGACTTGACCATTTCAAGCCGAGGCTTTCCCACCAGCTCGCATTTCAAGTAGCTGCAAACCTCACTGGGAAAATTGTCTATCGTACCCTTCTGGACGAAGGTGCCTCTACGTTTGTCATGTCGATCGCCTGTTGGAGAGCCATTGGCTCTCCCGAATTGAATCGCTCTCCCACCACATTGAAAGCATTCGACGGGCGTGGCTTTCAACCTCATGGGATCTTACAAGCTCTCGCAGTCGAGCTAGGTAGAATGACCATAACCATCAATGTGGAAGTGGTCTCCACCCCAATAGACTATAATCTCTTGCTTGGTCGCAATTGGTTTTACGCCATGCAGGTGGTAGCTTCTTCAGTCTTCCGCACGGTGCAATTCCCCCACCAAGGACGAATTGTTACCATCGACCAATTAGATTTTTGCACGCCGGACACTACTACTCATCCCGGTGACCATGTTCCTTCCATTGGACAAATGTCAAAACAATATGAGAGTATAGGGGTTGGCCTTTTGAAAGATTCATCTCTCATGGGCGTTTTTCCCATTTCGGACCCCCCTAATCATGTTTCCTTGGTGAACATGATCTCCGCAGAGATTTCATCTCACTCTACTGATACTTGGCTTGTAATGGACGAAGCCACAACACACTTGATTGGAGACGCAATGCCTCTTTCACCTGCCGAACGTATTTATGAGGCTATCCAATCAGTAGCAGAGGACCACCTAACCATGACCTCCCCATCTTGTTCTCTACAACGGGCATCATCCCTACCTGACATCTCACTTTGGACTTTTCATCCAGATGAGTCCATCATGGAAGTTATGAATGTTGATGATGGCTCGTGGGATGACCTTCACCATAGGTCCTCTTTTCTTCCACCGTTGGAGTACATAGAGAACAACATTCACACCATCTTTTTCCGGGATATCTACCCTTTCCCCCAGTCCCCCGTACTTACATGTCTTTCGGACACTGAGGGTAACTTGGCCAACATTGAACCTACCACCCCGGTAGACATCTCGGTAAAACCTGGTGTAGTGGAACACATTCGCATAGGCCAGAAGTGTTCCCCTGAAGAAATAGCTATGGGTACGGCCTTATTCAAGCGATTTCGAGACGTATTCACTTGGTCCTATGAGGAGATGCCTGGGATACACCCCGCGATTTTTTCTCACAATATAAAAACCTTTCTCGACATCAAACCTGTACGTCAAAAGTTGCGACCGGTACACCCCCGGAAGACCGCAGCGATCAAGGCAGAAATTGAAAAGCTCTTAAAGGCTGGCTTCATCTATCCTGTCCCATTGACAGATTGGGTCTCAAACGTCGTCCCTGTGAACAAAAATCAAGGCACCATTCGTGTCTGTGTCGATTATCGGGACCTTAACAAGGCTTGTCCAAAGGACAATTACCCAACCCCATTCATCGACCAGATTATGTTAGGAACCCATGTCTTTACTTTGTTAGTATATTGTTGTTGGATGCATATGCTTTGTAAGTCATCCCGTAGTATTTGTTGATCAATAGTTTATGTTATTGTTTTTGGCGCATATGCTTTGTAAGTCGCCCGTAGTATTGTTTATCCATAGTTTGTAGTGGCCCATGGTTTTGACCCATAGTATTGGCGCTTAGACTTAGTATATATGTGTGTGCTGAGACCTATGAAGGCACCGTGAAGTTATTTGTATTGAGCTTGCTCATAGGAGGTTGCCCCCTTGAAGTGGCCTGTGATCAATATAAAAGTGATTCTGAGTTCTGTCATTTCTGCTATTTTGCATATTCTTATTAATTAATTGTTGCAGGTGCATCACATATGGTATCATAGCACTTTCTTGGGCTCGCTGGGTGAAATTTCTGCCAAAAAAAATTTCGCATCTGTTGCAGGTTCGGATTTGGGAATAATCCCTATCCGCTTAACTGTGGTAAGTACTTGGGCATAAGCCCTAAAACTCATTGTGAGGAGTACCACAGGAACTCCGAAGTAGCTGGCCCATTGAGAGGACCTTCCAGCGAAAAGGGCAACGACCCCTACCTGATTGACTAGTTCCCACCCGTGAGGTAAACCAAGAGCTGTCGTTTGTGGCAAAGCGGTTATCAGTTTTACCTGAGCCGTGGAGTGAGGGGTACTGCCCCAATACGCAAGCCGTCAGACAGCATTGGTGGCCGAGTGAAACCCCTGAACTGTTAGGAAGCCGCACATACCAGGGGTTCATATCTATTTTCAGTTGAACTGTTGTCGATCATCGCTGCGCCGTTTTAGATCCAGTCGTTCGCCGTTCCAGATCCAACCATTTTCAATCCATTCGGTGCCGTTTCAGATCCCTTCAGAGCCATAGCCGCTCCAGTCTGAAAAAAAAAAAAAAAATAAATAAATAAATAAATAAAAATAAAAAAAAAAAAAAATTTCAGTTTTTTCTCCATATCTCCCTTGTTTTCCCTCTGTTTTCCTTGAAATTTTCGGGGAACCCCTGTCATCCCATTCTGCATATTTCATTCCTGAGGACCCTATCCCCAATTCCCCTTCCCAAAGCTCGAAATCCCACATTTGTCTATTTTTAGGGTTTGCCATAACTTCCTCAGATTTCACCCAATCACCTTCAAATTTTACCACAGAGTTCCTTTTTGAATTCTGCTTCTTTGTTCCCCTCTGCCAAATTTTCCCATTCTTTCACCCCACTTCTGAAATCCTCATTTTTGCTTCCCTGTCTATTCGACAGTGTCCAAAACCTAGTCAAACCCCAATTACCCTTCAGATTTTTTCCCAAGTCCAGATTTCCCTTTACTGAAGTAGTTTCTATTTTTGTTTTCCTACCCAGTCAACCAAAAAAAAAAAAAAAACTCCTAGTTATGGTTGTCACCCGTGCAGGAGCAAAAACCATGGAGGAAGCACTTGCAGCCATCCAAGCCAAACTCCAGGATCTGGATGAAAAATTTCTCGGCCTCCATCTTGAACATTCAGCTATGAACAACAAACGGCAGTCCGAGTCTTCATCAGACAATGGGTTCTCTTCTTCCAGCAATTTCCGTGGTCCGAAGCTTGATTTTCCTCACTTCATTGGTACCGATCCAACTAGATGGATCTATCGTGCAGAATAGTATTTTAGTTTGCATAATACTTTTGATGTCAACAAAGTTCCGCTGGCATCCTTTCATTCGGAACAGGAAGCTCTTCAATGGTACCGTTGGTACATCAAGGCGCATGTAGAGCCAAAATGGCTAGACTTTTGCCAGCTCCTTTTGCAACAATTTGGTCCTAGTGCTTTTGATGACTTCACAGGAGCCCTCACTAAACTTCGCCAAATTGGCACTGTGAGAGAGTATCAAACTGAATTTGAGAAACTAGCCAACCACACCGCAGGATTGTCTGATGACTTTTACCGGAGTTGTTTTATCAGTGGTCTAAAGGATGCCATCCGCTCTGAGGTCAAAATGTTCTGTCCCAACACAATGATGGAAGCCCTAGGGTTGGCTAAGTTGCCAGAAGAGAAGATTGCAGCCCAACAACGCTCCAAGCCCACTTTTGTTCCCTTCCAAAATATGGGTTCTCAACAACCACCTATACCGCAAGCTCCTGAACCAACTCCTATCAAGCGTTTGTCTGAAACAGAGATGCAAGCACGCAGAGAAAAGGGGCTTTGCTATAATTGTGATGAGAAATTCACTCGGGGACATCGATGTGTTCAGCAAAAGCTCTATCTCTTGGATGTGGATTCTCCGCCTGCCTCTGAAATTGGTGACGAAGATCCAGAAACACTGGATGCTCCGGTTGACATTCAGGAACCGCCTATTGACCCTCCGTCGTAGGATGACCAGCCAGAGATATCTCTCCATGCTTTAGCTGGAATCACCACCCCCCAAACAATGCGAGTCAGGGGTTACTTTAAGAAGCTTTCTCTTACAATATTCATTGATTCTGGTAGCACTCATAATTTCATTGACCCTCGGATCGCCAAACAAGTTGATTGTTTTATCCATCCTTGCTCCAACTTTGGAGTCATGGTTGCCAATGGGGGCACCTTACCTTGCAAAGGGAAGTGTTAAAATGTGCGTATCTCTATGGGATATTATACCTTGCGCTCTGACATGTTTTCCTTGACCTTAGGCGAATGTGATGTGGTTTTTGGCGCTCAATGGCTACGCACACTTGGCCCTATCTTATGGGATTTTGATGAACTTTGAATACAATTTTCCCTCAATGGACAAAAACACACATTGACAGGATTACAACCAGGTTCTCTCAGCATCATCAGTTCACATCGCATGGAAAAACTCCTCAAGAATAATTTGCATGGTGTCATCGCTCAGCTCCATTCCATTCAGATGCAACCTTCAGCGGTCTCCACTACTCCTTTGGATCTACAACAAATTCTGGATCGATATACAGGTGTCTTTGCTGAACCAGTGGGATTGCCACCTTCCAAGCCAGAAGACCATCGTATTCAGATCCTTCTTGGCAGCGTTCCTCCCAACATCAGGCCCTATCGCTACCCATTTCACCAAAAAACGGAGATTGAAATGCTCGTTCGGGACTTATTGAAGCAAGGTATTATTCGCCCAAGCACTAGTTCCTTTTCTTCTCTAGTTATTCTTGTCCGCAAAAAAGATGGGTCATGGCACCTCTGCATTGAATTTCGAGCACTTAATCACCTCACCATCAAGGATAAGTTTCCAATTCCTGTTGTTGATGAGCTTCATGGGGCTCACTTTTTCTCCAAGTTGGATCTTCGTTCTGGGTATCATCAAATTCGGGTTCATGAGGATGATATCCCTAAAACAGCTTTCCGCACACATGATGGCCATTATGAGTTTTTGGTCATGCCCTTTGGCCTCACTAATGCTCCTTCCACATTCCAGGCCTTAATGAATAAAATATTTCGACCCTACTTGCGGAAATTCATTATGGTATTCTTTGATGATAGCCTCATCTATAGTAAAACATGGGATGAACATCTCCAGCATCTGGATCTTGTCATGCAACTTTTCTCTGACCATCATCTCCATGACAAGCAGTCTAAATGTGTTTTTGGACAGAAGGAAGTTGAGTATCTCGGGCACATTATCTCAGCACAAGGGGTTTGCGTGGATCCTGCCAAAATCGATGCCATGAACAATTGGCCGCATCCTCAGACACTCAAGAGCCTTCGTGGTTTTTTGGGTTGACTGGCTACTACCGTAAGTTTGTCAAGGATTATGGGAAGATTGCAGCTCCATTAACTGCTCTCTTGAAAAAGGATGTTTTTACATGGACACATGCTGCTCAGTTTGCATTTGACAAACTAAAACAAGCTATGTGTACCACACCTGTTCTAGCTATGCCCGATTTTTCCAAGCCCTTCACTATTGAGAGTGATGCTTGCGGCAATGGACTTGGTGCAGTTCTCCTTCAAGATGAACACCCCATTGCGTTCACCAGCAAAGCCCTTTCAGGTAAGAATTTAGATGCCTCTACCTATGAGAAGGAAATGATGGCTATTTTGCATGCAATACAGAAGTGGCGCCCATACCTATTAGGGAATCATTTCTGCATCAAGACTGATCACCAGAGTCTGAAATATTTCTTGGAACAGCGTGTCTCCTCCCTGGCACAACAGAAATGGGTTAGTAAACTCATGGCTTATGACTATGAGATCACTTACAAGAAGGATAAAGACAATATTGTGGCAGATGCTCTTTCTCGCACATTTGATGCCCAAGGTTCTCTTTCAGCTATTTCTATGCCTATTCCAAATTGGTTGCAATCTGTTCAACAGGGTTATGTCAATGACTCTTCCTTATCTCAAATCATCCAACGCTTGACCAACAACCCTTCTTTTGTACCACATTACTCTTGGGATGGTGCTTCTCTAAGATACAAGGGTCTTCTGGTGCTTCCCCAGAGCACAGATCTTCAACAGGCTGTCTTCTATGAACTCCATGCTTCTCCATTGGCAGGGCACTCTGGGTTCCTCAAAACATATGAATGGGCACGACGTAACTTCTTTTGGTAGGGCATGAAAAGGACAATTCAATAGATGGTGGCCGAATGTGATACCTTCTAGCACAATAAGGGTGAAACAACACTCCTCCCAGGATTGCTCGAACCCTTGCCCATACCTACACGGATTTGGACAGATATTTCTATGGATTTCATTGAAGGGCTCCCTAAATCTACCGGGAAGACAGTGATTCTAGTTGTGGTTGATCGCCTCTCCAAATATAGTCATTTTTGTGCTCTCAGCCATCCCTATACATCCTCCTCAGTCGCTCAAATTTTCCTGGACCAGATCTTTCGTCTTCATGGCATCCCTTCTTCCATTGTCTTGGATCGTGATGCGACTTTCACCAGTCATTTTTGGACAGAACTATTTCACCACACTAGCACCAAACTGAAGATGAGTTCAGGGTATCACCCACAAACATATGGTCAGACTGAAATTATCAATAAATTCTTGGAAACTTATCTTCGTTGCTTCACCTCTGAACAACAACATCAGTGGGCAAAGTGGCTCCCTCTCGCTGAATGGTGGTACAATACCTCTTACCACGCTGCCTCTAAAATGACCCCATATGAAGCAGTCTATGGTCAGGCACCTCCAGTTCTTCCTCCATACACCCCCACCAGTTCACCAGTTCAGGAAGTTGACACGGTCCTTCGAAACTGCGATCAGATTCTTCACATTTTACGGGACAATCTTCACATGGAAAGAAATCGCATGAAGCAACAAGCTAATCAGCACCGTTCTGAGCGCACTTTTCAAGTCGACGATATGGTTTTTCTTCGTCTCCAGCTGTACAAGAAGTCCTCCCTCAAACTCAAAGGGCGTCATAAGCTCGCTCCAAAGTTCTATGGGCCATATCGGATTCTTTAGAGGATTGGGTTCGTTGCTTATAAATTGGAACTTCCTCCTTCTTCCCGCATTCATCCAGTCTTTCATGTCTCTTGTCTGAAGAAAGTTCTTGGCACCAACATCAGTGGACAAACGATTTTACCCGAACTAGATAATGAAGGATCCATCCTTTTGGAGCCGGAGGCCATCCTCAATCGGCGCACTCGTCAGCTTCGCTCTTGCTCTATCACAGAGGTATTAATTCAGTGGCACGGCATGCAACCAGAGGATGCTACATGGGAACCACTCCTTCAAATTCAACAACAATTTCCACATCTAAAGCTTTGAGTACAAAGCTTTTTTTTAAGGGGGAGGGGATGTTAGGAACCCATGTCTTTACTTTGTTAGTATATTGTTGTTGGACGCATATGCTTTGTAAGTTGTCCCGTAGTATTTGTTGATCAATAGTTTATGTTATTGTTGTTGGTGCATATGCTTTGTAAGTCGCCCGTAGTATTGTTGATCCATAGTTTGTAGTGGCCCATGGTTTTGACCCATAGTATTGGCACCTAGACTTAGTATATAAGTGTGTGCTGAGACCTATGAAGGCACCGTGAAGTTATTTGTATTGAGCTTGCTCATAGGAGGTTTCCCCCTCGAAGTGGCCTGTCATCAATATAAAAGTGATTCTGAGTTCTGTCATTTCTGCTATTTCGCATATTCTTATTAATTAATTGTTGCAGGTGCATCACAGATTATCGACAATTGTGCCGGAAGCGTCATCTTTTCATTCATGGATGGCTTTTTTGGTTACAACCAGATTGATATCAACCTAGTCGACCAACATAAGATGGCTTTCATCTGTCCTTGGGGGAAATTTGCATATCGCAAACTCTCGTTTGGCCTTAAAAATGCTAGCGCCACGTTCCAGCGAGCCATGTCGTATGCCTTCCATGACATCAAGGACTTTGTGGAACCTTACTTGGACGATATCCCTGCTCATTCAAAGCAGCGTGAGTTCCACATGGATCATCTGACGGCCATTTTCCTCAAATGCAGACGGTACAACATCTATCTGAATCCTCATAAGCGTATCTTTTGCGTTGATTCCGAACGCCTCTTAGGATTTATAGTCTCGAAGGATGGGATCCGCATCGATCCCTTAAAGGTGGAGGCCATTGTCAATCTCCCACCTCCCACCACTGTGAAGGAACTTCAAAGTCTCCAAGGGAAGGCGACATATTTAAGACGTTTTGTTTGCAACTTCGCGGAAAAGACTAAGGGGTACATGAGATTACTTAAGAAGGACGTCCCGTTCCTTTGGGACAATCAAGCTCAAAAATCCTTCGACAGCATCAAACATGCCATCACGCATGCCCCCGTAATCCAACCACCGAATTATTTTCGAGATTACATTTTATATCTCGCTGCTTTTGCTGTCACTATCGCCATGGTTTTGGTACAGGAGGATCAAAACTCCTAGGAACATGTAATATACTATGCAAATAAGGGTCTTGTTGGCATTGAAACTAGATATTCACATGTCGAAAAAATTGCTTTCGCGGAAGTCATCACTGTCCAAAATTTCTGACACTACATCCTGCTCCGCACCACCACCATCATTGCAGACTCGAACCCCATGTACCACGTACTGACACGTCAGGTGCTCGGAGGCAATTATTCACACTGGATCGTGATACTGCAAGAATTCGATCTTCTTTTCGAGAAAGCCAAGTCCAAAAAGTCCTTGGTGTTTGCTGAGCTGATTTGTGACTTTCTCCGTGATGATGTAGAAGTTGAGCACAATGAATCCTTTACCGATGAGTCAGTGTTTCTCATCAGTACGACCGATATGTGGTATGGAGATATTTTGTTATATCTTCAAACCCAATGCTTCAACCCTCAACTCTCTCACGACGACCGTAGTCGAATTCGTCACCATGCAAAATATTATCTGATCATTAGTGATACTTTGTACCGCCGTGGCACTGATTCCATTCTTCGACGTTGTCTAACTCACGACGAGGCCGAACGCGTTCTGAATGACTGTCACGTTGGGGCATGTGGAAGTCACCTCTCTGGGATGGCTACGGCCCAAAATATTTTACACGCAGGATATTATTGGCCTACTATCTTCAAAGATTGTATTGAGGCCGTGAAAAGATGTCCTCCATGCCAACGCTTCCATTCGAAGAAGCGCACCCATCCCGCCTCGTTACACCCGGTTATTTCCGTGGGCCCCTTTGCAAAATGGGGCATCGATTTTATGCATTGTAAGCCTACCTTGGCCAGGGGGCATGGTTACATCATCGTACCTGTGGATTACTTCACAAAGTGGGCCGAGGCAATGCCTACATACCAAAACGATGGCATAACCACCGCACTCTTCATGTTCAATCATGTAATAGCGCAGTTTGGAGTTCCTCAGGCTATAGTTACAGACCATGGTTCTCACTTTCAGAACCATATGGTTGATGAACTGAACGATAGATTGGGTTTTCGACATGAAAACTCAACACCTTACTACCCGCAGTCCAATGGATAAGTCGAGGCCATTAACAAATTTTTGAAAACTATGGTCCAATGGATGGTAGGTACACACAAGTCCAACTGGGCCTACAGAACCTCCATTAAAACCGCCACAGGTTTCACTCCTTTCCAACTAGTGTATGGATTGGAAGCTATCCTGCCTATAGAGTGCGAAATTCCGTCTCTGCAACTCGCTATCGAACTTCTTCCTAACACTACTATCGAGGAAGAACGTTTCCTGTACTTAGCGAAACTTGACGAGTCTCGTCGAGATGCTGCTCTTGCTAATGAAGCACACAGGAAACGCATCAAAGCTCAGTACGACAAGTCAGTTGAACCCCGTATCTTCAACGAGGGTGACCTGGTCCTCACATACGACTAGAAACATGATAAACTAGGAGCAGGAAAGTTCGAGTCCATGTGTCACAGACCTTACATCGTCAAACGTGTTTTGGAAAAGGGAGCATACGAGCTTGAAGATTATGACGGAATATCTTTGGGTGAACCTTGTAATGGGATTTACCTGAATAGGTACTATGCCTGCCCCTCTCATGCATATATTTTCTTGTATATACTGTACATGACGTGCTTGTGTGTTTTGTGTGGTGTGACGCACTTGTTTCTGAGTGTCTTTTTAGATCTTGTTTTCGCTTCTCATACCATGTTATGTCTTCATGTGCAGATGGCAACGTGCTATGGATTCACGGACGGCGCCAGCCGGCATACCCGTAACCTTGCTTCGGCAGCCTGGGTACTGTATTCCCCAACAGGTGAGCTCATTAGCTTAGGAGGAAGTTGCCTTGGATTCGCAACCAATAATGTCGCAGAGTATCTATCAGTAGTTGGAACCTTAACCGATGCAATTTCCTTGGCTATGAACCACATTGTCATCCACATGGATTCTCAACTAGTGGTTTCCCATCTTAACCGAGTTTATGCTATCCGTGATCCTACCCTACTCCGTCTCTTTAGACGGGTTCGTCTCTTGGAAAGGTCATTTGAAACCATTCAATACCTGCACATTCCACAAGAGTTAAACACAGTTGCTGACTCGATGGCCAACTTCATTCTAGATTGGTACATCGCACACACATGATACTCATAACATGAAAAAAAAGCATTCACAACATGTAAATAATGCACTGTATAGAAGCAAACATGTAAACAACATCACATCATTAATTTTTGAAACACATAATGTATAAATCGTTGGACTGTCTGTATATATATAATCTCAAAAAGGTAGTCCTAATACAAAAATCTGAAGCCCGATAGCTTTCAGTAAGTCTCTACAAAATCTGAAGCTTCGCAGCTTTCAGTAGTACAAAACCTAAGGCCTCTAAGCTATCAGTACACACACAATGACAACATGTTGCCTATCACCTGGCCCGTACTACCCTAGGTGGTCTAATAGCCCTAGCCGGCTGAGTCTGGAAACAATCCACTGCTCTCGCAACCTTGCGAAGCAGTGCGTTGAAGCGCGCAGTCGCTCCAACCGTGTGCACCTGCATGGGCCACAGCACCTCATCCACCGTCGGCTCAGGAACAGTCAGTGTTAACCCACTCAGGTTGGTGTAGACTCTGTCCATCTCCACGATGGCAGCATGCACAGCTGGATCCACCATCGCTCCCTCTCCTCTCTCTCTCCTGGCCAAAAGAGAGATCCCCACTAGTAGTATAGGCCCCACATCTGCACACACATGTTGTTTGCCTGTCATCACTATATCAAAAAAATCATAAATGCACAAAACTTAAAAATTTCAAGGGTCGTTTGTTCTTACCAAGGTCTCCCCATGCTGCTCCCTCAGGTAGCGACAAGTCTAGGTCATCTGTGAAGTTAATGCCACTATATGGAAAGTCCTCCACCATCAGTAACTGGCCTTCCATCCAAGTGAAGAACTCAGGAGGGAATCCGATGATAGGACCCCCACCATGCCGAGCCATCACATCGGTCCACCTAACCATGTGTGGATCTCTGAGGTCCCTATCCTCTAGTAGTACCCAAGGATGCAAAAGGGGAACCCGTTCCAGCAAGAACGAGATCACTATAGAACCATAGCCGAACTGTTTGATCTCTCCCCGCCGACACTTTGTCAGCTGAGCTCGCACATTTGCGAGGACCCCCTCGCACCAGTTGAAGATCTTTGGAGACAAACAGTCCTCCGCATAAAGCATCTGTGCTCTGGTGGCTAGGTGAGGAGCTTGGCTCCCCACCATCCTCGTAATGGTGAATAGAATGGCCCACAATGGGCACTCCCATACATCTTTAATGCAAATCTTCCCACTAGATGCACGGGCATTGGGAACACAATGCTGTCATATCAAATCTTCCACGGTTCGATCACTCCCACGTGATCTAGTGAGTGTCACATTGTCCCCCCTTCGGGACAAACCAGTCAGAAAATAGATGTCTTCCACATATATGTGAAGCTCATGTTCACCAACCATGAAGTGTTGTTGGGTCGCATCCCAACATTGGAGCATGTGGATCAGTAGTGGAAGCTGGGATCTCATCCCCTGAATGCAGAAGAACTTGAGAAGCCCATAGTTTCTCAAAGCTCCCACACATTGTGGATCGTTTGCAGCTTGTTCATCATCTAATTCATGTTCCCTTTCCCACCATTCCAAAAACATTTTGGATGCTTGGAATGTGTCAACAGGAAGAGTTCAACAATGTTAGGACTTGCTTCACCCACTAGAAGTCCCTCTTTTGAGTTTTGTTTGAGTTTGGGGATGGAAATCGCCGTCATCGCACCCCATTTTTGCAAACAGGGAAACATTTTCACGGTCCATCTATACCCCATTAGCGATGACTTGGTCTCGTTGCAGTTCCCGAAAGGGCCAACTGCGACGAGCCGAGGGCGCAATGGCCCTTCCCAAATCAAGCCAAAACCCAAAAAAATTACTGAAAATCAAAATTATAAACAGCTATGATTTTGCTGGCTGAAGTTTAGGGTTACCTGTCCCTGACGGCAAGTGAAACGGTTGATCGTAGCTCCTGGAATCGACAAGTGAAGATCTGGCAGCAAATGGCACTATTCCTCCCAAATTTGGCAAATAGAACAATGGTGACTATTTTTGGTTTTTATTTCTATTTATAGAACAAATGGAATATTCCTTTTTCAAATATTTGATGCGGTTATGCTATTTGATATTCATTTGGATCAATTTTATCCTATTTGAATGCTCAGTTGACTATTTGACCTAGTTTCTGAGTGTGCAGGAGTTGTGAAGTGCCTTTCTACGCCATTTTCATATTGGAATGTCATTTCAGGTATGAACACCCCTTGTGAGTTTTCATCGTTTACTCATTTTTTCATAGATTGAAATTAATGAGATTACTCTTTGTTCTTTCTCATGCTCTTGAAACTATGAGAATACGTTATCGAGTTATGATTTATCACTTTTTCGGGCTCGTTAAACTCCTACGGAAAAGGAACCCCCCCGAAGTCTATCGTTAAGCTCTTTTCAGGCTCTCGAAATACGAAAATATTGCCAAGCGAACTTGTCGCATTCACGCTTGTAAAAGAATTTGAATGGTCGTCTTCCTGGTGATAGTTTACCCCTTCTTCAGACCAGGGGCACTAGTTATGAAAAAGGTATACTCCAGCTAACCATGACTGGAAGAGTCCTCTCCCGCGTTGTTTTACCCTTTTTCGGGCGATGAGGATAACTTTAAGAAAAAGGACCGTTGGAGTCTTCTTTAAATCTTTTCAAACTCTCTAAACATGAAATGACGACCGAGTTTACCTTCTATGGACTCGTTAAACTCTTACATTGAAGGTCCCACCATGGGACGAGCCCCTCCTATCCCAAGTTCGCAAAATATTTGGGATTGGACTCATCTATGAGATGAGCTATACCGAGCATCTAGTTACCCTCATCAAGCTCGTAAAAAAACACGTGAGGCACTCATCGTTCATGATGGGGAAAAAGGAAAACTTTTGTGTTACATACCTTGTTAGTGGCAGTATGTAGTTGTTCTTGAACATGGCACTCATCTGCATTTGCATACAGCACTTGGATCATCTGTTTGTCCTCAAGTTCCACTTTCCTAAGTCTTGTTTCTCCTTTGAGTCATTCAAAGAAAGCTTCCATCATCAGTTGCATTAGGAATTTGTGGCGCACTCGTCATGTCAATACTGCCAAGTCATTCCATGACCATGTTCAAGAATATGTCCATCATTCATTATCTGCAGTCAGTACGCCTGCCACCATGTCGGGCTACTCTGAGTCAGTCTTACATGTTACTGTACCATCCGATCTACTTTATACATTTTTATCGTGTTTCGTGTTGATTGATGGGGGATTCATCATGGCCCTCCTTCGACGGATTCATCCTTGTCGACGTCAACTCATCATCCAAGGATTGAATCTAGAAACCAACCAAGTACCTTGGCCCTGCATGCCTCAATGGAAGGTTACCTTGCTTTCAACATGAGTTTACATTATTGACTCTTGATTGAAAGATTTCGTCTTGCATTCGACTTCATCTCATTTATTCACGCTTGATGATATGTACTGTGATACCTTGGGAATCATTGACATCAATGGTGATCTCCCTCGCGCTTGTTAACGATTTACATCAATGGCCGGTAATCAAGTGGTTTCTACCATGTTCGACGTCAAGACATTTGTAATCACATGGATAGATTCGTATCATTGCGGGTTCAGCTTGAAGACCCTGGGAAGTCATGTTTTACCCAGGTTGCGATGGAGTTTGTATTGAGTCATATTACATGGATCCACATTTGTATTGGTCATGGTTGTGTTATCATCTCATCATGGATCTATGCTTGTGTCTAGTAGCCATGATTGTGTTCAGTCGGTCATTACTCCCATGGATCTGCATTGTATTGGTCGGCAGCCATGTTATACTTCATATGAGATTGTCAGTTCAGAGTCAGTTGTAATGCAGCAGTGTCATTCGTCCGACAAGACTATTGCCATTTCTTCTATCAAAGCACTTCACCTGTCTATCTTCAAACAACTTCATGCTTTGGGGGGCATTCTGTTACACCTAAATCTACCCATCATGAGATTCAGTGTATACACCCATGAAGATATCTTGACTGAGTAATCAACCTGGGAGGATTTGTACCCAGTTGTACCTAAGTGCAACCTGCGACGACCTCTCAAAACCTAGTACAACTGGGTACAAATCCTCCCAGG
Source organism: Larix kaempferi (assembly GCA_027924585.1). Lineage (NCBI taxonomy): Eukaryota > Viridiplantae > Streptophyta > Pinopsida > Pinales > Pinaceae > Larix > Larix kaempferi. Next base: position 2,758,270 of record BSBM01000506.1, read on the forward strand.
TTGATTACTCAGTCAAGATATCTTCAAGGGTGTATACACTGAATCTCATGATGGGTAGATTTTAGGTGTAACAGAATGCCCCCCAAAGCATGAAGTTGTTTGAAGATAGAAAAGTGAAGTGCTTTGATAGAAGAAATGGCAATAGTCTTATCGGACGAAGGACACTGCTGCAGTACAACTGACTCTGAACTGACAATCTCATATGAAGTACAACATGGTTGCCGACCAATACAATGCAGATCCATGGTAGTAATGACCGACTGAACACAATCATGGCTACTAGACACAAGCATAGTTCCATGATGAGATGATAACACAGCCACGACCAATACAAATGTGGATACGTGTAATATGACTCAATACAAACTCCATCGCAAACTGGATAAAACATGACTTCCCAGGGTCTTCAAGCTGAACCCGCAATGATACGAATCTATCCATGTGATTACAAATGTCTTGACGTCGAACATGGTAGAAACCACTTGATTACCGGCCATTGATGTAAACCGTTAACAAGCGCGAGGGATATCACCATTGATGTCAATGATTCCCAAGGTATCACAGTACATATCATCAAGCGTGAATAAATGAGTTGAATTCGAACGCAAGACGAAATATTTCAATCAAGAGTCAATAATGTAAACTCATGTTGAAAGCGAGGTAACCTTCCATTGAGGCATGCAAGGCCAAGGTACTTGGTTGGTTTCTAGATTCGATCCTCAGATTATGAGTTGACGTCGACAAGGATGAATTCGTCGAAGGAGAGCCATGATGAATCCCCCATCAATCGACACGAAACACGACAAAAATGTACAGAGTAGATCGGATGGTACAGTAACATGTAACACTGACTCAGAGTAGACTGACATGGTGGTGGGCGTACTGACTGCAAATAATGAATGATGGACATATTCTTGAACATGGTCATCCCAGGAGAACCTGGGTCGTTGGAATGGATAAAAATTGAAGACTTGGTCCCTTAGCTTGAAGAATACAATTAACTATTTATTTTAAAGTGCGATTCTTTCGTTCAGCTACACCATTTTGCTGTGGTGTATATGGAACAGTATGTTGTTGTTGGATTCCCTGTTCAGTGTAGAAAGTAGTGAACTTGTTGTTAAAGTGCATCTCGAGTAATCATCAATGACCAAGCATCCCTTACTATATTAGGATGCTTGGCTATCCCACTGGAAATGGTGCTCTGAATGCAATGAGACACCTCTCACATCCCAAAAATGCAAAGAAATTTCATAACCAGAAACCCTTTCACAGCTTCAGCAACACTGGTTCATGATCTAGATCACCAACAGAAGCGACTCTTCAAAAAGGCTCTAATACCATGTTCGAATATACAGGATAATTCCAAAATACTGAAAACCTAGAGTAGTTGCTCACACAAATAGATCAAAGATCAACACACCGATGTTTTCACATGGTTTAAACCCTCAAAAGGGAAACACTCCACAGCCCCAGCCAAATAGCTACTTGAGGTAGTTTATTATGCAAAAGAAAGAAAGAAAGTTACAAATGAGATTATCATAATCGATCAACTAACAAGTGACCCTCAATGCTCTTTAAATAGATATCATGGACCAATCAGGTGTTAATCCACAGATCAAAGGTAGTTATGATCTAAGAGAAGTTGAACCGTCGGATCACTCTATGTATGGAACATATCATGACCGTCGAATTAGATATTTACAAATGCATATTAAATAAACATGCTTTTCCTAATGGATATATTATAAAAAGTTGATATTAACTAACTCCTAAGTGTCTAAATGTGGTCTAAATATCCTAACAAAGGTCATGTTGGGACTAGTATAAATAAGTGTGTCTCCTGGCTCATTTGGATATCACTCACTCAAGCAAGTTCACATGAGTAGAGAGAGAAGAACAAGTTCGCTCGGGAGAAAGAGTTGCTGCAATGTGAAGAAATCTTATTCTTGGGGTTTTCTATCTTATATTATTCTCGAGATCTTTGTGTGAAAGATCCTTTGCTCTTGATTGACATTGCACTTGCTAACGAATCTATATTGAAGAATTTATGTTGAGTTTTCTTCCCCAAGAGGGTTTCCCATGATAAATTGCTGTGCACTCTTATTTATGATGTGATTGTCTATCTTTTAGTGATCCTATTGTATATGGTTATTGTGATATAATGCAAATTGTTTGAAGATCTAATATAACCATCCTTGAAGTTATTAAATTTCTAACATGGTATCAGAGCTAGCTTGAAAGAAGACTTTGTGCAATTGAAACTACTGGAAGTGAAAAATAGGGTTTCCTGTTCCAAAATCTTTTCACCATAAATTGGCCTGAAAAGGAGGACAAATCAATTTTCCCTAGGAGGGCACATTTTTCTGTGGAGGAAGATTCGAGATCCAAGAATTTTGAATTTTGACTAAGTCATTGTTACTTAGGAAAACTAGGGCATCAGAGTTTTTATCTTTATGTCCACAGATTTGGCTGAAGAAAGGGTTTGCTCAACTCACCTTAGGGAGGTGCATATTTCCCTCAATTCTAAATTTCAAGATTCTGAATTTGGAAAATTAGGGTTTCTCTAACAAACCCTAGGTCATTCAGTAAGCAGATTTCAGAAGGCATTGAAGCAAGCACTTAGTTGGTGCATCTCTATTGGTAAGGACTATTATCTTTATTTCCATTTGAGGTTCTCATTTTATCAGTATGACAAACAATACCAAGCTTGAGGAGAAGCTTGAAGGAGCTGATAACTTTCGATCCTGGAAGTATATAGTACTGCTAATTCTAGAAGAGAATGATTTGGACAACTATGTTAAGGAGGAAGTTGCGGAACCAAAGGGAGATGAAGACAAGGTTAGGCACAAGAAGAATATGTTTAAGGACAAAAGGATCATTTCTAACTCCATTAAGGATCACTTGGTCCCCCATGTTTAATCATTGAAGACTCCCAAGGAGATGTTTGATGCATTGAAGAGACCATATGAGGAAAGAATATCAATAGGAAGATGACCTTGAGAACTCAACTCAAGGGTGTGAAGACTCAAAACCCAAAAAGTATCCAATCCTATTTCACAAGGGTCTCCCAAATCAAAGAACAACTAGAAACTATTGGAGACAATGTTGAAGAAGAAAAATTGGTGATGACTACATTGAATGATCTCCCAAGATCATGGGAAATGGATTTGTTCTAGAATGAATATCACCAAATTCAGTAGGCATGGGGATACTATACTCAAGAGGAATCCTAAATTGAAGCTAGAGAAGAGAATATGGGTGAAGAATACAATCAAGCCTTAGCAACTCATACAAAGAAGAGCAAGAAAGAAGAACACTCTCACAAGAATCCTAGAATATTCCAAAAGAATCATAGACCTCACAAGGACTACTCAAATTACAAATGTTACACTTGTGATGAAAAAGGACACCTTGCAAGAGATTTCCCCAAAAACAAAGGCAACAACAAGAAAGGAAAGAAAAAGAGGCATCATTCTCATGATGCAGAAGATGATGAACCAGTTAAGAAGAGGGCAAGGGAAGACTCCTCAAGTGATGAAGAATATGTATTGATTTAAGCTCTCACGGGTATTATTACTCATGGAAGCAATTATTGGATTGTTGATAGTGGTGCTTCCAAGCACATGACAGGTTTCAAGAACTCTGTCACCAACTTGACAGAAAAGGACTCGCCTCACAAGGTGAAACTTGGAGATGATTACCAATATCCCATAAAAGGGGTAGGAGAAGCATCTTACAATATAGACATGGGAAATCCCATCAAAATGAAAGATGTTCTGTATGTACCAGGATTGAAGAAGAATCTTCTTTCCATATCATCCTTAGATGCGAAAGGATTATGAGTCGCATTTGTTGATGTCCAAGTACTCATGTGGAAAAAAGGTAAAACTTTTGATGATGCAGTATTTATTGGAGAGCAAGAGGGAGGATTGTACAAGTTGAAGGGATAACCAAAACAAGAATTGGTTCATGACACTATGGAACCAAGTGAACTATGGCACAGAAGGATTAAACATATACATTACAAGGATTCACCAATCGTAAGCAAAATGGTGATTGGTCTAGCCGAAATCCAAACAAAAAATTAAGGCATATGCAAAGGATGTGAAAAAGGGAAGAATGTGAAGAAACCATTCCTAGTAGTGATAGCAAAGCGAAGGATATCTTGGAGATAGTACACTCAGACATATGTGGACCCATGTTATCCAACTCACTAAATGGTTATGCATATTATGTTTCCTTTATTGATGATTATTCTCGCAAAACTTGGATTTACTTTTTGAAAAATAAAGATGAAGTATTTAGCAAATTCAGAGAATTCAAATCCCTTGTAGAAAACAACACTGAAAAGAAGATAAAGACTTAAGATCATATAATGGCGGTGAATTTACTTCATAGAGTTTCAAGATCTTATGTAAAGAATCAAGGATTAAGAGAGAGATGAGAACTCCCTACAATCCACAACAAAATGGTATTGCAGAAAGAAAGATCATAATGACAATGGAAGCAGTAAAGGCCATGATCAAGATCATCCAATGCACTTATGGGCCGAAGCAGCGAAAACAACAGTCTATGTATAGAATAGAACACCACATCGTGTACTTGAGAACAAGACACCAAAATAAATGTTTATAGGAGAGAAATCAGAAGTCATCCACCTAAGAATATTTGGCTATTCAGTATACACACATGTTCCCAAGGAGAAGAGAACCAAATTGGATCCTTCAAGAAAGAAGGGTATCTTCGTCGGATACAGTGATACATCGAAGGCATACAGAGTTTATATACCAAGCTTCAAGAAAATTGAGACTAGTAGATATGTTACCTTCGATGAATACATAGCTTTCAGAAGATCAAGGAAGATCCACTCCGATGAAGTACATGAAGAAGAAACTAAAGCTCCCAGAGTTAGAGACGTTGTTATGGAAGTGATGATTCCAGAAGAACAGAATACCATGATATGATAGAGCCACAAAGACCTGTAGATCCACCCTAATAAGTGAATGCACACAAGGGAAGACCAGCTTGGGCATGAGAAGTTATTCAAGATGCAGAAAAGTATGGTGCTCCAGATGGGAATTTTAGAGAAATCAAGAGACCTCAACCATATTCCAATTATGTAGATTTACTATGTGATATCATTGATGTAGAGCCTTCCAGTTATGAAGAAGCAGCTAAGAAGAAAGTATGGAAGGATGTTATGATCGAAGAGTATCATCCGATCATGAAGAATGGTGTCTGGGATGTGGTTCCGAGACAAGAAGGGAAGTTAGTAGTTCTTCCAAGTGGATCTACAAAATAAATCATGTAGCAGATGATAGTGTTGAGAAATACAAGGAAATATTTGTGGCTCGTGGATTCTCCCAGAAAGAAGGCATAGACTATGAGGAGACATTTTCTCCTATGGCTAGATACACTTCGATCAGATATATACTTTCTATAGCCACAGTAATGAAATGGAAGGTACACCAGATGAACGTGAATATTTCCTTCCTAAACAATGTAGTAGAGGAGGAAGTGTGTGTGGAGCAGTCACTAGGATTTTAGACACATGACAGGAATACACATGTGTATGAATTGAAGAAGGCCTTGTACGGTTTGAAACAGGAACCTAGGATGTGGTACGGAAGGATTTATGGATTTCTAATGAGCTTGGCATTTACCAAGAGTAAAGAAGAATCCAACCTTTACTTCAAGGTTGAGGACGGAAAATTAGTGATACTAATTTTGTATGTAGATGGCATGTTCCTAACAGGAGACGAGAAGCTCATTACAGAAATTAAGAAGAAGCTTGCCGCAGAGTTCGAGATGAAAGACCTAGGTATGATGCACTATTTCTTAGGTCTAGAGGTGTGGCAGAGTCCATATGAGATTTTCCTTAGCCAATGAAAATATGTTGTGGAGATCCTGAAGAGATTCGGGATGTTGGATTGTAAGTCCATGGCCACACCAATGGCATTGAATTTGAAGTTGTTGTGTGATACTTCTTCAGAGACATTGGATGCCACAGTATACAGACAGATGATTAGTTCATTGATGTACTTGACGAACACAAGGCCAGATATATGCTTTGCAGTGAACACATTAAGCTAGTACATGGTAGAGCCGAGACGCATTCACGTGATTGTGACAAAGCATGTGTTGAGGTACATAAAAGGTACAATTGATTATGGGATAATATATGTGATAGATCATAGGATTAACCTAAATGATTATGTTGATTCAAATTGGGCCAGTGGTGTCACAGACAGGAAGAGCACTTCACGATGTTGCTTCAGTTTGGGACCAGTCATGATCTCCTGCTTCGATAGGAAGCATACGAGTGTGGCACTCAGTATATATGAATCAAAGTACATGGCAGCTTGTTCAGTTTGTTGCGAACTAATGTGGCTTCGGAAGTTACTTGCATGATTTTCTGATCTCGAGTTAGAGGCAACTTGTGTTTTCTGGGACAACCAGAGTTGTGTGAAGTTGTCTAAGAACACAATGTTTCATGACAAGTCGAAACACATTAAGATCAGGCACCACTATATCATGGATATGGTGTAGAGAGGAGCAATGGAGCTCCAGTATGTGGAGACAGACGAGCGATAGCCAATGTGTTGACCAAGCCTCTTCCGAGAGTGATGTTTGATTAATTTAGGGACAAGCTTGGATTTGTCTAGATCGATGTTCCTCGAAAGAGGAAGTGATGAGTGACATAGCACATGTGAGACACAGGTGGTCACTTAGTGACGTAATTTGTGCTCCTGGGTGGGTCTCCACTTGAGGTGATGTTGTAGTGGGTGGTCATTTTGGTGACGTAATGTGTTCTCCTGGACTACACTCAAGAGAATGCAGTAGCTAGTCACATTAGTCAGATAATTTAGCCTCTTCATTGCTAGTGCTATGTCGAGCATACACGACATGTTTGAAGATGCAGGTAGTCACCTAGTGACGTAATTTGTGCTCTTGGATTGTTCTCTACATGATGTGACGTGATAGCGGGTAGTCACTTCGGTGACGTAATTTGTGCTAGTAGGCTATACTCACATGTTTCTTGTTGTCGAGATGTGTGAAGATGTAGGTAGTCACCTAGTTATGTAATTTGTTCTTCTGGGTTGTTCTCCACATGATGTGATGTGCTAGCGAGTAGTCACTTCGGTGACATAATTTGTGCTCCTAGGCTATACTCACGAGATGATATGGACACATAGTGCAGTAACGTAGGTGGTCATTTTTGCGACGTAATGTGTGCTCCTAGGATGGACCGACTTAATGGCTTTCTCGTACAGAACTTCTAGTGATGTATAGATTTGAGAGATGTCAAAATTCAATGGTCAGAGTACAAAGTTGCAGTAGCAGTGATGATGATAGTGCCGAAAGAATACTTTCCTAGTTAAGAGGGAGTGTTGAAGAATGTAAATTCAGAAGATATTCTTATTGTACTTCCCTCAAGGAATATTCATATTGTATTTACTCATGTAAGAGTCTTGAAAGAATCAATGTAAACCCTACTAGTTGAGTCATCCTAGAAGAATCAAGAAAAAACATAAAATAATATTATATTGTATCCTAGTCAAGTAGGCAGAGTTAGGGGAGACAAGTCGAACCAATTAGGTAAAAAGGTAATGTTGGGACTAGTATAAATAAGTGTGGCACCTAGCTCATTTGGATATCAATCACTCAATCAAGTTAACATGAGTAGAGAGAGAAGAACAAGTTTTCCTGGGAGAAAGAGTAGTTGCATTGTGAAGACATCTTATTCTTTGGGTTTTCTTTCATATCTTATTCTCGGGATCTTTGTGTGAAAGAGCCTTTGCTCTTGATTGACATTGTACTTTCTAACAAATCTATATTGAAGAATTTATGTTGGGTTTTCTTCCCCAAGGGGGTTTCCCAGGATAAATTGTTGTGTACTCTTGTTTATGTTGTGTTGTTTTGTCTTTCAGTGATCCTATTGTATATGGTTATTGTGATATAATGCAAATTGTTTGAAGATATAACATAACCATCCTTGAATTATTAAAATTCTAACACATACAATATGCCCATAGTTCTTCAACCTATCACTTTCTGCTACAAATTGATCCTTCACTTGTAAAACTACTATATCATAATCACCTATCACCCCCAACACCTTTATACCCATATCTCTTGCTATCTCAAGGCCTAGGATTAAGTCTTAATAGTCGGACACATCATTAATGTAGTCAAATTCCAACCAATAAGAATGACTGGTAATATCACCTTTGGGAGAACTAAGGCCATACCCATACCAATACACATCCTAGAATGAGCCTTGTCAAAATTTGTTTTCCAATTTTTTTGCCTTTCTCACCTCGTGCTCATTCTTTTGAAATTATTCTATGTTTTTTTGTTTTACTTGTTCCAAGATTTCAGGATGTATTTCTGAAGCTAAAGAATATATTTTGTAGTTCCCCATACCATCATCTACAGCACAAATTAAATCGTTCATTGGATCACTGGGGTCCTCCATGTGTTAACTCCTAGGAGATTCTCAATGAAAGGAAACATCCCTCCACACATTACGATAGTAGCATAGGACTAATCCATTTGCAAACTACCCCCATACTAGTAATGCACTTCCTTGACAAAAGCATTCATCGGGAGGTTGGGACATCAATCACAACAATAACCATCAATACTGAGATGTTCAAATATATTACAAGATTAACCTTTAAATCCTTAATTGGACTTAAAACCTTGATTTCCCTAGAGTCCATTGCATAAACATTTTGGTAAGGGCGAGTGGTCTTAAGGCCTAATTGGTTCATGGTTGTAGGCATAACATACAATTATGTAATAGGAAAGCAATACCTAGATTGCTCAGTCAAGTGGAATGAATGTGGTACTTAGGGAAGAAAGGGGGTATTTTCAAGTTCATCATTATAGCAATTGAGTGTAATAGATCTGCCCCTTAGCATTCAAGAGCTATGAGTTATAGATCTGTAATGGGTGATGGAATGAATGTGGTACTTAGGGAAGAAAGGGGGTATTTTCAAGTTCATCATTATAGCAATTGAGTGTAATAGATCTGCACCTTAGCATTCAAGAGCTATGAGTTATAGATTTTTCTCCCACATGTGTTGTATGAAAGGAAGCATTTTTTTTCTTGAGATTCCCTTTCCTTGCACCTCACTTTTGTGATCCCTTTATTTATATATTTATTTTATTATCCTTTTTTTGGCTTAGTCCCTTTGCTTTAGATTTGGCTTTGATAACCTGGGACATAGGGAACTTAGCTTTTAGCAAGGGGTCATAGCTCATGTACTTTTAAATTTTAATTTAGCAGCATCAACCAGACTCTTTTAGGCATTCATACATGGGAATCGTAGCTAGTGTTTTCACACCAACTCGTGCTAAAGAGCACCTATTAAGGATTATGGAACCCTTAGTAGCAGTTTAAAAAATAGATAATATGTGTGAGTGCAAATAAAAATAAAAACTAATCTTACTATTGCAATAAGATAACATATCAACATGAACCCATGAATAAAAATTTGTATTTTGTATTATGTTGCAAATAACGGTTTACAAACAGAGTTTACCTCAGAAGTTGAGGATATGGGGGCCCTCGTAGATATACGAAGAGTAGCGCTCCGGGTATCCAAGGTTCCTTGCTCTTCTTTGAATGCTCAAATGGTGGCCAAGACTCGACTAGATGAGCACAAAAGATCAAAGAGGTAGGCTAGAGTGCAGTAGGAATTTTGGCAACATAAGGATAGGAAGAGTGATACATGGATGTTGAATGGGGGCCTCCATCACCTTTTTATATCAATTTTGGGTGGTAGAGTATTGACCCATGGTATTGGGCAACCACGAGTATTGGTTTGTGGTATTTTGAGTTTTCCCTCCTTTTTAATTTTATTTTGACTTTTTTCCCTTTTTCTTTTTTTGGGATTTTGACCTTTTTTTATGGGATTTTAACCTTTTTTAAAGGATTTTCATTAATTGATGAGGGAAATAATGATTTTTTGCCCATTTGGTTACCAATTTAGGGATTTTTGGGTTTTTGGAGGCCAAAAATGTAGGAAAAAGGGATAAATGGGTTATGTGACTAGGGAGATGAGCTAGGTGAACAACTTTTGGGTGTTAACAGATTGCCCCCTTATGTGTGAGGGTAGGATCTCATCATATGGCCGATAGACATCATAGGTTCTGACTTTTTCCAGGCGTTTGAGCATTGTGATGCTGGAGAGAAGAAACTGATTGGAGACCAGAACACATGCTTCATACAAACGGCAAGAACGAAAACTAGAAATACATCACCTCAATAATGGATGAGGAACATAATCTCAAATATATGGACGAAGCGGGCATGCCCATGCTCATATCAAGATATAAAAATAATGGTGAGGCCCACGGGCGACCTGAACAATACATAGAGAACTGTTGTGTACATCATAATGGTACAGAGGGAACACAAAACTGGGACATACTCATGGTCCAACCATGATTGATATGAAGAACTGATACATGGAAACAATGGCATTCATCTCGAATGCGGTATCACAACAACGGATGCTCTGTTGGATCTAAAGGTGTCCAACAATTGTATGGAATCAATGACTAAGAGTCGAAATCTCAAAGGTACACTTAACTGCATCTAGACTGGATACTCTAGGAAGCATATAAGTGTAGGGATTCCAAAAACGTCACCAACACGGCCTGGATATTCGCAAGAAAATACAACTGGGGGATTCCAAATAGACACACCAATGTGCTAGAGTCAGGGGACATCTGGGGTCTTCGACCAATAATTGAAGGGACCAATACCATGTACAAATCTCAACGGTGCGATGATGGAGTTGAATTTAAGCACGTGAGAAACAACTATTCTAAGAGGCACTAAGTACTCCTCTCAGATGGTCTGTAGGCACTCACCACCGATGGAGATGAGTCCAAGGTACAGGGACCTCTAGGTCTATCCTATGGAATAGATTGGCTGGTGTCGACAGAGGGAGACCTACAACTACCAAGGTAATGATGTTTCCTTGATAGGAGCACGAGGTGTACAACCAAGAGGTGATAGTACGGGATGTGAGACGGACATACTGTGGGTGGATACAAGGGTCACAGAGTGGGAGGACTCAAACTTCCTTTGTTCAGAGTATGACGGAAAGGCTGACCTAGCATCAGATGAAACGAACTTCAGGGAAGGGGATCATAGCTTAGGGGATCAATGTCTATGGTTGTAATGGGGGAGACTCGAGGGGGGAACTGATAAGTGATATCAAGAGACTCCAAGGGTGACACATCGCAGAATACTCTGAACAAAGGTGACCATGTTGGGGATGTTTCCGTAATGGTGGGACTAGATGTGATCTAGCAGGGTGCCGAGAGGCACCGTTCGAGCCTTCTTCATGGTTTAAGGATCTCAAATAAGGGATAGAAGTATGCTCGAAAGGATACCATCGTGTGGATATGTGCGATCCCAGGACGGTCTATTCTTGTGGGTGATTTCAATTTTAAGGAGTCTGAAAGCGATAAGAAGACTCTAAAATGTGGAGAGCATACCATCGTGTGGATTTATATGATCCTGGGATGGTGAATGTTCGTGGTTGCTTTGAGTCTGGAAGTAATAAGAAGACTCTGATGGGGTTATTTTTCGTGTGTTAGTCCCCAAGGCCGAAAAAGCATAAAAGTATGCAATGGAGAACTCTTCTAGCCGATGTGACAAGAGTATTCATTTTTCGTAATTAGTCTACCAGGTCCGGAAAGGGGTTAAACTTATACCAGATAGACGCCTTTTCGAATACTTTAACAAGCATGAAAGGAAGCAAGATTTCTTGGTGAACTTTTCATTCTTTAAGGAGTCAGAAAAGAGCTTAACAAAAACTCCTTGAGTGCCTTTTCGTAAAGGAGTTGCTCGGCCCCAAAAAAGGGATAAAAGTATACCAAAAAGATGTAAAATCCAAGCAAGGAGGAAGTGTTCAATCAAGGGGAAAATATGGGAACCAAGAAGGTGAGGGGGGGACACTAATGGGACCTCCTTGCAGGTAGATGAATGGTGGAAAAATAACACAATAACTGCAGTATGGAGGGAGCGAAGGGCTCATGAATAAGCCGTGATAGACAAAATGGTCAAAAGAGGGGAAGTCGATCATGAGATAGGCCAATGCAAGGGCTTTGATACTCTTAGGTGTAACAAATGTCAAGTAATATTCTTGAAGTATAATCCATTTAGCCATGTGGCCTTGAAGGAGGCAGCGACTCAAGAGATAGACCATGGGTTTGGATTCTGCCACAACTGTAGTTCGACTCAGAAGAATGTAGTGGTGTACCTTCTTAGCAGAGAAGACGGTGACTAGGGCCAACTTCTCCTCATGGAGGTAGAGTATGTTAATATTATATATGCTACCGTAGACTAGAATGCAAATTCATTAGCATTTAATACATTATTCACAATAGCAGCATAAGCAGAATATCTGAAAGAAACACAATCACAAAGCACAAAACAATATACCCTGGGAAACCCTCTAGGGGAAGAAAACCCAGCAAGAACTTCCTCAATATAGATGATCAAGTACAATGCCCCAAAAATATGTCTCACAAATAAGAGAGACAAAAATACCAAACTCTGGACTCCAACAACTCCTCCTTCTGCTTCGAAGATATCTCTCTCTCTACTAATGTAAATTGCACAAGTGACTGAATGAATAAATGAAGGAGTCTCTCCTTCTATTTACACATTACTTTTCACCTAATATTTAACTCAGTTATGTTGACCTCAGTAATCCTAACTGGTTTGACTTCTATAGAGAGACTCAATTACCACTTATATTACATTTACTTAGGTGCTAACGACCCGACTTACAATGGAGGTTTAACCTCATGACCTTTCAATGTCCAAATCTAATAATGACATCCCCAACAGAGGTAAAACATCCCCAACGGAGTTACAATAATAAAGTACAAGTAGAATATACTTTGAAGTTACATTAATTTAACACTCCCCCTTAACAAGAAGGGTATTCTACTGACAACAACATCTGCATGTGTAACTCTACACAACATCATCGGAGGGAGGAGGGCATCACCATCAACATTGATACATCTATAAATCATTGGAAGTTCTTCAACATCATCATCTTCAGTACTGGATCATCCCCATCTTCAGAACTAGGACATCAACATCTTCAACAGTGGAGCATCCTCATCTTCAGCAATGGAAAATCACTTGCAGCACTGGAGCATCCTCATCTTCAGCACTGGAACATCACTTGTAGCACTAGAGCATCCTCATCTTCAGCACTGGAACATCATCATCTGCAACACTGGAGCATCCTAGCATCTCATCATATGCAGTACTGGAGCATCCTCATCTACAGTATTGGAATATCATCAGGAGCATCACCTGCAGTACACATATGATCCTTCCTTTTGGAACTAGGGATCATGGACAATCCTTCCTTTCGGAACCAGGGATTAAGTTCAACACAAGATCAACATTTAATACTATCCTTCCTTTCGAAACTCGGGATCTCTATCTAGGGAGGATCGGACCCAAACAATCATTTAAGACACCTTTGTCTAGGGATGATCGGACCCAACACAATCATTTAAGACACCTTTGTCTTAGGATGATTGGACCCAACACAATCATTTAAGACACCTCTGTCTAGGGACAATCGAACCCAACACAATTATTTAAGACATCTCTATCTCGGGATAATCGAACCCAACAAAATTATTTAAGACATCTATGTCTAGGGATAATCGAACCCAACACAATTATTTAAGACATATCTATGTAGGGACAATTGAACCCAACACAATTATTTAAGACATCTATATCTAGGGATAATCGAACCCAACACAATTATTTAAGGCATCTTTGTCTAGGGATAATTGAACCCAACACAATTATTTAAGACATCTCTATCTAGGGACAATCGAACCCAACACAATTATTTAATACATATTTGTCTAGGGATAATTGAACCCAATGATGGGTCCAAAATACAGGTATCTGATAGGCCTTTCCCCACAGCAAAAACACAAGAAAAGGAGAACAAATACACTTGTTTTGTGAGAAAATGATTTACCTTAATTATTTAATGAAGTTGTTTAAGAGATTATTTCTATTATTTTTTGAAAGCGTTGTATGAGCTAATTGCATAACAAACGAGTTTGAATGAGTAGGTGTAGGTGCACTAAAGGACAACGTGCAAATCAAGTGAAGAACTGAAAGAACGTCACCAAACTCAGTGCCTTTTTCCTGATCTGTAGAGAATGAACTCTTGTTCAAAGAGAATCGGCATTTAGACATTTAGTTAGGTTCAACATTAAGAATTATATAAATATGGACCTCTTGAGTAGCGGGAGGCCCCTGTTGCTATTTTGGAGAATTATTGGTTTACGTTTTCTACTACCCAGACAGTTGTGTTACAAACTTGGTTTTAAACTATGAAGTTCCTGTTTTAATTAAAGACTTGATGTTACTTGCAATTCAGCGTTTATAAGTTCCTTTCACTCCTGAGTACGGGTTGGAGAGGGCCCCTCCAACACGTAAGTCAGGAGATCTCACTGTTCAGGTATTTCTCATGGTGTATTTTACATTGGCTGAATTTATATTGCAGATGAGAGTATTTTAAATAGTCTTTAAATCGCACGATTTGATTTCTGTAGCAATTGAACTTTTCTGTTTCCATAGTTCGCTATAACACACTCTGTAGTTTGGTAATGCTGTGTCTGTAGTCCTGTAGCAGCATTCCATCAAGGCATAATTTAACACCCATTTCTCTATGTACTTGCATTCACTTCTGAAGCAGCAGTCTAGATCTTAAGCCTATGCACTCATTTCATTATTAGAACTGCTCATAGAGATTGATTTATTTCAGTATTTATTGGTTACGTGATGACATTCACTCGTTAATGTTTTGATTAAAATTGCAGCATTAGATAATGGCATTCTGAATTTAGCTTTAGCATTAGATTATGTTAGATCAGACTTTGAGGTTTATGCATTCGATTTACAGTAATTACTCCTTAAGTTAGAGATCAAGCTTTCATTACATTAGAATAGATCTGTTATGTTTTCAATATTCAATTACATAGTATAATTTTTATTTCTTTCGGCAAAGTTAATCCTTAAAGATATGCTTACTGTTTCCTGCATTTGATTTCTTAGACATAGATTTCCTGCTTTCAGTACTTAAATTTCTTAGTATAGGAATTTCACCTCCATAGATTAAACAATCATTTTTATAGTTTATTGAATCATTTTTAGGTAACTCTTTAAAAACATGGATACAAACACCCAACTTCGACAAAGACTATCCTAGAGAGCACATATAGTGCCTGCACCTCTGAAGTTTGTACGTCCCCCAGGTTGATAATTAAAGTAGGCTCTTAGTCCAGCTATTAGGTATCCATTCTGAGAGCTCACCACTTTTTGGGGCCGTTGCCGGGGAGGTGCTAAATCTTTTAGGAGGCATCTTCAAAAGCGAAAAAAAAAAAACATAAAAAAAAACACATAAAGATTCCACCAATGAATGCCTCGTCAGCAAAGGGATAGGTTTGGACGCTTTCTTCCTAGGCGTCCCATGAGAAATAACGGTAACAACAATTCTGACCTCTCATTTTGGATCCCCAAACTCTGAAAATGAAATTGATTCCACATATGATCCAAACAAAGACAACTTCTCTGATAGTTCCAACTCAAACACCACTATGGCTGGTGAATAAAAGGAACCCAGGGAGCTTTTCACCTTTCCCATTAGCATACCTATTGGAGATGCCAGGATGAAGAATATCAACCCTAACAATCTACCAAACTTCCATGGATTGACTTCAGAAGATTCTGACACATTCCTGTTTGAGTTTGAAGTAGTTTGTAGATCTTTTGATTATACTACAGATGCACAAAAGTTGGGGCTTTTTCCCTCCACACTGAAAGATTTATCACTTAGGTGGTTCATGATTTTAGAAGTAAATAGTATTTTCGGCTGGGATCAAATGAAACAGGCATTCCTAGAAAAGTATAGGGACTATTGCAAAGGAAAGGATACAAGGGATGAAATATTTAGGATGCAGCAGGGAGACCGTGAATCCTTAGAAGATTATGCCTGGCGTTTTCAGCTCAGCTACAAATGAGCTAACCATTGCACCCTAGACCGTGAATCATTGAAACTTGTCCTTCTTAGGGGGATTAAAGAGGAGAATTTTGAGATCTTAAACCTTTTGGGAGATGGAGACATATTTCAGAAGACTTATGACCAAATACTACAGATCTTCAAAAACCATTCTAGGTCTAGGAAGAGCAAGAATGGGACAAGAGATACACATCTACCCATAGGATCCTCATCATCTTCAAGACCCAATCATACAAAATGTGACTTAGGAAACCTGTTAGATGACATGAAGACTGACATCTTACAATCTATGGCCATGCAACTTGATGCACTACAAATAAAAAAGAAGACGGATGAAATTAACCAGGCTTTGGCAGTATTTTGTCCTCGTTGTAGAAAGAAACATGAGAAGGGGCAGTGCACTTTAAACACCATAGAAATATGTGGTCTCTGCACTGACGACCACTCCACTGATAAATGTCCCCTCTTACCATCATGTAAAGCTGCTATTCAAGATCCCGCATCTGAGGGAGCAATAGAACAAGTTTGTTTTATAAATCAGAGGAGGAATAATTTTGTTAGACAATATCAACCGAGCAATCAAGCCTACTATAATCAAGGATAGCAAAATTGGAACTCAGCACCAACTCCATGGAAATCACAGCCAAATCCAAACCAATGGCAACAGAATCAGCAAACGTATCAACCATCATATCAGCAATCGTATTACCCACCGTCTTATCCTCAATACCCCCCACCTTTTTCTCCATCAACCACAAATTATGCAAATCAATACCCCCATCCATCAAATTGGAGAGCCCCATTACAACAGCCACTTATTATGCCACCCCCACAGACTCAACCACCCCCCAGACCCCCACCAATTCCATCCCAACCAATCCCAAACCCTAATAATAACATACCTCCACCACAGCAACAGACTTATAATGCTGATGTCACACAATTTCCTACCTATGTCATAGAAACCATGGAAATAAACGAAATAAACCTCTGATCTGGAAAAACGTTGCAGAATACATCCCCACAGAATATCCAACAACTTGAAACTCAAGAACAAACAACAGAACCCTATGTTCAGCATCCGGATGAACCAAATACTCCTGAGGACGAAACCCAACCACTCCCACACAACAAAAACCCTCCATTTCCATAGAAACTTGTACGAAGTACGAAAGAAGAGGAAGAAAATACAATTTTTAACGAATTTGAGCACTTAAACATCCAAATCCCCATTTTACAAGCCATAAGGGATGTGCCCATCTGCAACAAATTTATTAGGGAGAATTGTATGAAGAAACCTGGGAGGAGGAAACGTGACTCGCCAACCATAAATGTAGTGGGACAATTGGCTGATTTAATGTTGGGTGTCATAATTAACCCTAAATATCTTGATCCAGGTAGTCCTGTAGTGAACGTCACCATCAATAGCAAGCAAATAAATAAAATCTTAATAGATTTGGGAGCTGTGATCAACATCATGACTAAGGAAACCATGATATACCTTGGACTCCAATCAATGGTCAGACCAACCACAACGGTACTCCAACTAGCTGACACATCCACTGTGAAACCTGAAGGGATGCTAGAGGACATTATGATTAATATTGAATCCTGGGAAAACCCAGCTGATTTCATAGTCATTAAGGTCAAAAGTAAACTTAGTGGTTATCCAATCATACTGGGCAGACCTTGGTTTGCAACCGTAGATGCTTACATAGGTTGTCGATCAGGAAACATGACTATAACCAGTAGACTTGCCAGAAAGAAAATCACCATCTACCCACCAGCAAGGAAATCTTCAGATTTAGAGTATCAAAATTGGACTGATGACTGTAACGATACAACGAATCCAAGCACACAACATGTCCTAACAATTGATGTTGCACTATCATTAAAATCAATAGATGAAGATGGGCATATAGATCGCTTTATACATAATGCATATTCTAACAATACTGGTCCTCAAAGTTTTTTTGACATAGAATAGAAACAGGAGGGCGAAAGTTCAAGTCATAACTTAAATAAGATGTGGGAAGAAGTACTACATCTGGAAGAGCAATCAGAAAAAGCAAAGACAGTGGAAATCATGCCTGGGAAGCCAGTCAACATTAATTCCAATCTCAAGCTAGAGCAAGAAAAGCAATTAATGAAAGTATTATCAGAACAACATAAAGATTTTGCATGGACATATGCAGACATGAAAGGTATACACCCTGATATATGCAAACATTATATTTACATCAAAGAGGGTTCTATCCCTATCAGGCAACCACAAAGGAGATTGAACCCAGCATTAAAAGATATTGTCAAAGTAGAACTACAGAAGTTACTAGATGCAGGGTTCATATCTCCCATCTCTGAAATAGAATGGGTCTCCCCACTAGTTATAGTGCCTAAAAAAGGAGGCAAATGGAGAATTTGTGTGGACTACAGAGAGCTAAATAAAGCAACAAAGAAAGATCACTTTCCACCGCCATTTATAGAACAGGTTCTAGACACATTAGTTGGAAACAAGTATTTTTCATTTTTGGATGGTTTCAATGGGTACAACCAAATTTTAATACACCCAACTGATCAAGATAAGACAACATTTACATGTCCTTGGGGTACTTACGCATACAGAGTACTACCCTTTGGCTTATGTAATGCTCCAGCAACATTCCAAAGGGCCATTCTAAGTATATTCTCTGATTTCATAAACGATCAAATGGAAGTCTTCATGGATGACTTCACACCCTATGGACAAAACTTTGACCAAGCATTGAGTCACCTCGAATTGGTATTAAAAAAATGTATTGAGATGAGCCTATGCCTTAGCAATGACAAATGCAGAATGTTAATGGAAGAGGGCATCATTCTAGGGCACCATATATCACAAAGAGGGATAGAGGTTGACCAAGGAAAAGTCTCAGTAATCAAAACGCTGCCACCACCTATTAAACAAAGGGATGTCAGAAGTTTCCTTGGGCAAACAGGGTACTATAGAAGGTTTATTGAAAATTATAGCCGAATTGTTGCCCCAATGTTTGCACTTCTCACAAAAGACACTGAGTTAATATGGACACACAATTGCATGACGGCATTTGAAAATCTCAAGGAGAAAACAATTACAGCCCCAGTACGCCAAGGACCAGACTGGGCACTACCATTCCACATCCACTCTGACGCATCAGATAAGGCAGTCGGATTTGTCCTTGGACAAGAAAAAGAGAAGATGCCCTATGCAATATATTATATCAGTAAGAATTTAGCAGGGGCAGAATTAAATTATACTGTAACAGAGAAGGAATTTTTGGCTGTCATACATGCCATTAATAAATTCGGGCACTATATCACTGGCTACCAAGTTTTTGTTCATACAAACCATTTGGCCATAAGATATCTAATGAACAAACCAAACACAAGTGCTCGAGTAATTCAATGGCTGCTACTAATTCAAGAATTTGACATCACCATTTTAGACAAGCCAGGTAAACACAATGTAGTGGCTGACTTTCTATCTAAGCTGACACATGGACAAGACAGTGAAGTAATCAACGACAGTTTTCCCGATGAGCACCTTTTTTCCATATCCACAAGAAGCCCGTGGTTTGCTGACATAGCAAACTATTTAGTGTCTGGAAAATTTCCAGAACATTACAGTTATAAGGAAAAGACAAAAGTAATAAGGCAAAGTGCAACATACACGTGGATAGAAGGCATGCTATTCAAACAAGGACCTGATCAAATACTCAGAAGGTGCATCAGAGAATATGAAGTGCATGGAATCATGCATGCCACTCACAATGAACCATGTGGAGGACACTATGCTACAAAGAGGACAGCCTATAAGATTTTACAAACAGGATATTATTGGCCAACACTCTACAAGGATACTTATGAATATGTTTCACACTGTGATGACTACCAAAGGATGGGAAAACCAACACAAAAAGAAGAAATGCCCCTATATCCACAGATTTCCTTGGAAGCATTCGAAAAATGGGGATTTGATTTTGTTGGTCCAATCAACCCACGGTCAAATCAGAAAAGCTACATCCTAGTATGCACTGACTACCTCACAAAATGGACAAAGGTAGCAGCACTTGCTGCAGCCAATGAAAACAACGTAGCAAAATTATTCACTGACCAAATATTTCACAGGTTTGGAGTACCGAGAGAACTAGTATCTGATCAAGACACGCAATTCACATCCAACTTAATAGAAGACTTGATGAAATGAAACAATGTCAAGCACAGACAGTCCTCTTCCTATCACCCTCGGGCAAATGGTCAAGCAGAAGTCACCAATAGAGAATTAGAGAGGATTCTGACAAAGACAGTCCAACTCCACAAAAGAGATTGGGCTGACAGATTAACTGAGGCAGTTTGGGCCTATAACACCACATGGAAAACAACAACAAGATTCACACCTTATGAGTTAGTATATGGAAAGAAAGTCATTCAGCCAATTGAATTTGAAATAAAAACACTAAGAATTGCAACAAAGTTGAACATGGAACTATCAAAAATACAACAAGAACGCATGCTACAATTGAATCAACTGGATGAGCAACGCCAACAAGCACTAGCCCACACAGAAATCATCCAGTAGCAAAGAAAGAAGTGGCATGACAAGCACCTAAAGGATAAAAATTTCAGGGAAGGTGACTGGGCACTACTCTATGATTCCAAGTTTCACACATTCAAAGGAAAACTAACAATTAGATGGCTAGGACCTTACATCATCGAGCATATATATGAAAATGGAGCAGTCAAGATTATTACAATAGATTAACAACAGTTTCCCATGATAGTGAATGGACATCGGCTAAAACTTTACAAGAAACCACAATCAAAGGAAGAGTTTACACAGGTACTCTACCAGCAACAACTGATGCTAATAGAGAATATAGAATTTCATTGAAAAATGATGAAAAAAAACAAAAAAAGAGAAAAACATGAAAAAAGAAGAAAAATGAAAAAGATGAAAAAAAAAGAAGCAAACAAAAAAAATATAAATACAGTCGAATGAAAAACAGGCCAAATTACAGGGCCACATACATACCTAAAGATCGAGCATTAAAAATTGCAAAACTAAATATCAAGCAAAAGAAACATCAATATGCAAACGAGCCAGAGAATCATCGAAACATCCACAGCAATCAAGCGAGCCAGAGAAGTATCAAAAACATACACAGCAATCAAGCGAGCCAGGGAAGTATCAAAAACATCCACAGCAATCAAGCGAGCCATGGAAGTATCAAAAACATCCATAGCAATCAAGCGAGCCAGAGAAGTATCAAAAACATCCACAGCAATCAAGCAAGCCAAACATGTATTCAAGAGAACCAGCAAAGATATCTACCACTACAGGAATAAATCAAAGCACAATGTTTAATCAACTCTACCATTTGATCATGCGAGCCTACCACATCTTCAAGCGAACTAGCACAGAACGAGATCAAAAATCATCGCAGAGCTTTATCACAATGTCAAATCACAAATGGCACAAAATTCAAATGAAGGTGATACAACAATTTCAAACAAGCAAAAGAAAAATGCACACAGCACAAGGAACTACTAACATGCCAGAATTTACTACGGAACATGCCGAATCTACTACAGAATCCTACACACGCAGAAATCAAGCAAACTCATCATCTCAAGTACGCTAAGGCATAACAAGGTAATCTCTAAACATATTTCTTATATTCTTACGGTCAAATCATTATCCCCAAAACGGTTTTTTTTTAAGCTGAGGACAGCTTTTCAATAAAGTAGGGGGGGAAAGGTTCAGATTACAAAATCATGATTGCACACCCCCTTCATATCAATAAATTATGAACCCGCAGAAACCACCATACTTCCCAAAAATTGGAGCAGAAGTGCAAAAGTACAATCATGAAACAAAACAAAGGGCTTGGTTATGGAAAGAAAAGGGATAAAGCGGCAAGTATATTGAGCAATGATGAGGTTAAGTGCGGGAAGGCACATTAAGTAAGGCTGTATAATCGTCCAAAGGACCAGTTTTGCAAATGCGAACCTCTCAGAACTCTCCAAACACAAGGAACCGGAAGTAGTGTGGTCACTCAGCCAATAATTTAGTCCTTGAGCCTATAATTGACCCCGACCAGTTGAGATAAAAGCCACAATTCAAATTTCTAGTTTTATTGGTTACAAAAGATATTTTAAGATGACAAAGGGATTCAAGAAAAGTGAACCAGAGGAGCACAGCACTATCTACTAGAACCTGCGAATATTAACAACCATCCGCAGCGCAGGCTGGATGCCTTTCATCCTAGGACTGAAAGGGTACAATATAGGGGTGGCTCTGGAGTTTGCAAGGAATTTTAAACATATTAAGGATGAACAGTTCGTCACTCGAGTGAAGGGGTTACGTATAAAGTTGGATGATGATGTGATTGCCAAATTCACTTGTCTACAGAGGGGTTTGCATTGGAGCAGGGATGACAGGGAGGAAAACCATGAGGCAAAGATAGCATTCTTCGAGCAAGGAGAGGTCTATGACGAAGACAAAAACAGAGTCAAAAGACTCTCCATGCCAGCACCATGGGAGGAAGTGGCTGCAATCATTCAGAAGTACATCACATGCTCTAGTAGGTTGAGCTATGTCCCCATTTTCCATTTTTGAATTTTAGAGCTGTTAAGGCACAGGTCCCATCATCCACCAAACAACAACATTAGTATTCCATACTACCTGCTCCAATATCTAGCAGAAATGAGCAAGAAGGTGATTAAAGGTAAGGAGGATGCCTTAGCCCATCATGGGCTGATCAAGTTAATTGTTTGTGAGGAATTGAAGGCGCAGATACCAGAGCTTTCTTGGGAAGAATTCGTGTTGGTATCTGTTGAAGATGTTCAAAGAATGAAGGGTACACCCACAGCTGGCATATCCCTACCACCAGGAGCAATGAACAAAACCGCCTCTACATCAGGGGCGAAGAGGAAAATTGACCTAGACAGTGTGGTTGATACCCTGGTGAAAATCAAGCATTCAAGAGATGACTCCCCCAAAACAAACCCAAGGATTCCTGCCAGTAATCAAGAGCCGAAGAGAAGAAGTAAGATATTCACACAAGCATCCAGAATCCGAATTACCAAGGAAAAGAGTAGGGAACTGTTGGCTTGGTTTTGCAACCAAGCTTAGTGCAATGGGCACATGCTAACTAGTAGCAGCAGTCTCAATATTAAAGCAAAAACAATTGTAAATCTAAAACTAAATCTAAACTAGCATGTGCATATCATAATAAATTTTTGAATTGAAAACAAGAACAAGAAATAGGGAAAATAACTTTGTATTGAAAATGGGGGCAAGCAAGTGCTTGCAATAATAATACCTCCAAGTGATGAAGGTTGTTGAGTAGCTCCAAGGGTGAGCAGCTCCAAACTATAAAGGGTCCTTTCTCCAAGGTAGCTACAATGGCCAAAAACTCAAGGGAGATTTTGGCAGCATAAGGATAGGAAGATGGATGGATGTAAAGTGAGGAGCCCCTACCACCTTTTTATAGGTTTTGGTGGTGGGGAATACCATTGTGGTTTTGGGGAAACCAATGGTATTGACCAACATGGTTTAGGTACCTTTTCCCTCCTTTTTCCTTTTTTGAATATTTTGAATATTTTTATTCCCTTTTTAATATTTTTGGGAATTTTGGACCCTTTTTGAGGGTTTTTTATGCTTTTTTAGGAAAAATACTCATTTTGAGTGGAAAAAGAGGTGTATTAAGGTCTTTTGGTGACCTTTTGTTGGCTTTAGAGGCTCAAATGGTAAAAAAATGGACAAATGGGTCATGTGAATAAGGAAATGAGCTAGTGAGCACTTTTTGGGTGTTAAAAGAATTCCCCCTGATGTGTGAGGGCAGGAGCTCATCGTATGGCCGATAGACATCATAGTTCTTTTGTCTTTTTTCTGGGGTTTGGGGAAGAGAAGAGACCGATTGGAGACTGGATCCATGGCCCTTGGAAGCTGCAAAAATAAACAAATATTACATGGCCTCAATATGAATGAGGAATAATCTCTGATAATGGACGAGGCGGGCATACCCATGCTCGTATTAAGACATAATAAACAATTAGTCCCCGGAAGGGGGACCTGAGAAAATACATAAAAAATCTGCTAGTACATCATAATGGTCTAGAGGGGACATCATTTTGGGATGTACTCATGATCATAACATGACTGATCTCAATAATTGATACACTGGAATAACTGATGAACTGCTGAAACTGAAGGTGTCCAGCATCTGTAGGGACTCAATGATTGTGAGCCATCTCTGGGAAGTATATGTAATTGTATACTCAAGGGAGTATAAAACTGGGGTACATCTGGATACTGTCGCCATGCGCAACCCGGATATCTATAGCAAAATGTAACTGGTTGTTTCCATAGGTAGACTCTCAAATGTGGAAGAGTCAGGTGGTATCCGGGGTCTTCGACTAAAAACTGAAAGGATCAATACCCTTTGTGAGTCTCAACGATGCGATCAAGGTGTTGAAGTCGAGCATGTGAGAAACAACCATTTGGAGAGGCACTGAGGACTCTTCTCGAAATGATTCGTAGGCACTCATCATAAATGGTGATGAGTCCAAGACACAGGGACCTCTAGGTCTATCCTCTGGAATAAATTTGGTTGTTGTCGACAGAGAGATACTAGCAACTAACAAGGCAATGATGTTTCCTTGATAGGAGCGCGAGGTGTAGAACTAAAGTGTGGTAGTACTGGTGGTAGGACTGACATACTTGTGGAGATGGGAAGTAACTGGGGTCATATAGTGGGTAGACTCAAACTTCCTTTGTTCAGAGCATGATGACATGGTTGACCTGGCAGCATAGGGAACTGACTTGTAGGTGTGGGTATCACTACTTTTAAGGACTGAAGGGTATGTATTGACTCTGGGGGGGTCAAGCTGATGGGTTCTGTCGAGGGATTCTCAGGGTGGGATACTGCAGAATACTCTGAACAAAGGCGACCAAAATGGGGAAGCTGCCCTGTGAGTAGACGTGATCTGTTGTGGCACCGAGAAGCACCATTGGGTCCTTCTTCGTAGTTTTAATGAGATCCAAGAAGGGATAAAAGTGTGCTCTGAAATGGTACTTTTCTGTGGATTTTGTGAGCCCAGGACTGTTCGTGCTCATTGGTGCTTTCATTTTTAAGGAGTCTGAAAACGATAAGAAGACTCTGCAGTGGTTATGATTACTGTCCTGTTGGTTTTACGAGCCCAGGATGGTGATTGCTCATGGTCGCTTTCATGTTTAGAGAGTCTGAAAGCGATAAGTGGACTCCAGTGGTGTTCTTTTTTGTAAGTTAGTCTCCAAGACCCGAAAAAACATAAAATGATGCAAATGGAGAACTCTTCTAGCCGATGTGACTAGAGTATTCCTTTTTCGTAATTAGTCTACAAGGTCCGGAAAAGGGGTAAACTTATACCAGGTAGACGCCCTTTCAGATACGTTTAGCGAGCATGAAAGGAAGCAAGATTGCTCGGCGATCTTTTCATTGTTTTAGGAGTCAGAAAAGAGCTTAAAAGAAACTCCCTAAGTGCCTTTTTCGTAAAAGGGATTGCTCGGCCCGAAAAAGGGATAAAACTATACCAAAAAAAGGGATTGATGGGAGCGAGAAAAGGTCTCAAGCATCATCATGAGTGCAGAAGACTGAATCCGGTGACATAAAGATTGTCAAAAAGGGGCAACGGCCATTGTGGCACGCAAACCGAGGTGATGGGTGACATTTTAAAAAATGCCTGAAAAATCTGGAGGTGAGAGCTTTCTTGAGGGCGTCGAATGCCGTGTCTGCTTGCTCATCCCAAACAAAGGGTATGTGGGTACGAAGTAGGCGTAAGAATCCATGAACTTTGGTGGCGTAATCAGGAATGAAGCGACGAAGGAAATTGGACCGCCCCTGCAGACTCTGGAGTTGCCGAAGCGTGCGCGGAGAGGGAAGGTCTAAGATGGCTTTGACTTTCAGGGGATCAACAGTAATTCCATTCTGGGAAACAATGAAACCCAACAACCGGCCTGCCGGAACGCAAAAGACGCACTTGTGTGGGTTCAAGCGGATTTTATATTTGCGACAACGCAAGAAAACTTGCCGAAGGTCGTTAAGGTGGTCTGATCGTTTCCGGGAACGAGCTGTAAGGTCATCAAGATAGACCAGCAAGATATGGACCAAGTCGTGAAAGCAATAGGTCATGGCCCTCTAGAAGGTAGCACCATCATTTTTGAGGCCGAAAGGCATGACACGATAGGCAAAGGTGCCCCATGGGGTGGTAAAGGCAGTCTTGTACTGATCCTCCTTACGTATCTGAATCTGGTTGTATCCAAAAAAACCGTCCATGAAAGATAGGACTTCATGTCCCGCACACGCATCAATGAGTTGGTCAATGAATGGCGTGGGGAAATTTTCTTTGGGACAAGCACGGTTTAAATCACGGAAGTCAGTACATAGTCTAAGGGTTCCTTGTTTTTTGTTGACGGGAACGGGGTTTGAAACCCATGTGGTATAAGGAATAGGATAAATGAATCCTGCTTCGCGAAGTTTCTCAACCTCGGCTTTAACAGCGGGGAGCTTGGAAGGATGAATGGGTCGCTGTTTCTGACGAATGGGGGGGACATCAGGCCATGTGTCAATGTGGTGCTCTATAATGGTGGGGTCAAGACCAGGCATTTCGGTATAGGACCAGGCAAAGACATCATGAAATTCTTGAAAGTTTTTTGTATGCCTGAGTCTCCGCTTGAGTGCAAGATGCACCCAGCAAGATGAGCTTAGGTTTCCCAGGTGTGGTGGAAATGTCAATTTGTATAATGGGGGGAATGTTTGACATGTTCCCTTCTTCGAAGGCATCCGGTGCTAGGATGGGGTCCTTGAGCCAATCGACCTTAGTGGGTATGAAATCTTTCGATTCGACCGATAGCTGATTAGATGTGGTGGATGTAGACGCTTCCGAGAGGAAGTATGAGCGATGATGCATATCGTCCCAAGGGTAGTCGGGTGCAGTGAGTGTTTCCAAAATTTGCTCATCAGTTTGGAAGTAGTCAGACCATAAATCAAGGGGTTCTGGTT
Source organism: Larix kaempferi (assembly GCA_027924585.1). NCBI lineage: Eukaryota > Viridiplantae > Streptophyta > Pinopsida > Pinales > Pinaceae > Larix > Larix kaempferi. The sequence goes on from BSBM01000506.1 coordinate 2,785,430, forward strand.
TGAAAGTGGTTGAAATCATATAGACAGTATTGATTTCTTCCAAAGTGGATGATTTCGGATGGTAGATCTCCTCAATTGTGGGGGGTGCTGTCTCAAGGTCCAAATTATTCATCTCATAGAGAGCTGCTCTGTAATCTGGGATATCAAGACAGTGATGTGAATAGTGACCATAAACACCGCATATGGCACAAGGGTGGTTGGTGCGCAATGACTTATCACGAGGCTTGGGGTTTGGGTCGAGTTTGACCACCGGGATGTTGGGTTCGTCGTCCAGCATTTGCATGTGTGTTCCTGTAATGCAGGTAACTGTGGACACTGATGGGTTGGATGGCCTAACTCATCACACAACGAGCATTTAGGAGGAGCACGGAACACGGGGAGAGGTTTAACTGCTTTGGGTGGGGGTACCGCAGTGTATGGTTGTGGGCCTTTGCCCCCAGTGGGCCTGATGAGAGGATGGGGATTCGTAGATGACGAAGGAGTAGTGATACCGGGAGGTGGTTGGGTAGAAGTGACAATGGGTTGCACCGGTTGCAGGATGACATTTGGTGTCGGCGGGGGAACGGGAGGCGAAATACACCACACGGGTAATCCCAATGTTAACCCAGGGAGACTAAGGGTATCCATAACCGGAGCGCTTACTACACCTGAGGGAGGAAATAGAAATGGGATTGTGTGGATGGGTGTAGCACCGATGTGACTAGGGACCAATGGTGGTTTAGGGAACAAGGGTGGTTGATTGTCGGGTGTTTGTGTATTTTGTGAAAGAGTACAGAGGTCTGCGACATGGGTTTCCGGTGACGGTGGTGGAATAGATTGGAATGTAGAAGTCATCGGCGCCTCGGAGTAAATTTCGGGTCCCACGGAGGAAACAAACGAGGTAGTTGCACCACAAACAGGTTGTTCAACCAGAGGGAGAACATTTTCAGGTGCAGCGGGGAACTTGGGATCATAATAGGTGAGTTGGTCGACCTTGACCACGCGTCCCTAATGGGGGAACATCATGGTACGAAAAATGGATGAGGAAACCGCCCGCATGGCATACATGTAGCTGCGACCAAGTAAGAGGTTATAATCAAGTTGGGAATTGATGACCTCTATGTCAATGAGCACGATTTTACCAACCAGCTGGACTGGGACATTAGCTAGGAGACCTTGGGGTTGAGCCGAACGGCCGTCATAGGCTTGCAACGCAGTGGTGGACTGCTAGAGAGTAGGAGATCCCAACTTCTACCAAATGAATGTGGACATAACGCATGTAGAGGACCCTTCATCGATAATGCACCGATGGATGACAAGATTCCAAACGAAAACGGAAACTTGGAATGCTAAAGTGGAAGGCAAGCGAGGTTCGGACTGGTCTGAATCGAATGCCATCAGTTGTGAATCATTGGGGTCAATAGCACCAATGGCAGAGAGCAAAGTCTTGCGCTGTGAAGGACAGTTTTTTAAGACTTCTAAAGCAGACATGGTTGCAGGAGACTGGGCTAAGTCATCTACAATGTTGTAATTCGACGCAGCACGAGCATTGGGATTATTGTTGATGCGACGAAGTGGGAAGCGAGGTGCTTTAGAAGCGCCATCGAGTGGAGCCGGAGGTATACGTAACGTCTGATCGGTGGGATGAACGTTAGTGTTCTTGTCAGAGGGAGGGGCTTCAGGGGTGGAGCCATATTGGTTCCGACAGGTTTGGAGGTTGGCATCTGTGGATGACATCATCAACAAGTGGTGGGTATCTGAATCGAACATGGGTTGATCAGGAGCGGCATAAGTGATTTGTTGTGGTGGCGCGTTGCCCTGAGGGGGAGCTAACGGCTAAGTGTTCACTACGCCTTGGGTTGGAAAGGGGTTTTGTAGCACCAAAGGTTGATGTTGAGGTGGTGGAGGGTTGGGTGGCGGCTGAGGAGCCGGTTGTCCTTGACGATGGGCATCGTCAGTCCAGAGTTACTGAGCTCGCTCCAAATGTGGGCAAGCATGTGTGTAATGGCCATAGACCCCGCAAATAGAACAAGGATGGTTTGTTCTGAGGTTATTGTTTTTGGGCTGCCTGGGATTACGATCTGGATTCTGGTTGGGAGGAGCAGCGTTGTTATTTTGCGAAGGATTGGGAGGTGGAGGACCTTGATGTTGTTGTTGGTTGTTACCGCGGTTACGTCCTCTTCCACGGTTTTGTTGCCCACCCTGGTTGCGCTGGTTGTTTTGGTGCTGGGGCTGGTTTTGTTGTGTGTACACTTTCCCTTGAGCAGTGGGAGAATTTTGGTTCGTTGTAGGTGCGGGAGCAGGTTGTGGTGGATAATAAGCCGGTGGGGCTGGAGGTGGTCCAGTTACCTGCTGGGGTTGTTGGTAACCCTGAGCTATTGGAGGTGTTGGATTAGCTGTTGCAGCTTGCTGTGGATAATACATTGGTTAAGGTGCGGCTGGGGGGGCGTATGCAGGTGGTGCATGACCAAAGCACTGAGGTGGACATGAAGGTCCGTGGGTATGGTGGTGATGTGCCATGGGAGCATATGAATTGGTTGCTCCAGATTGAGATGTAGCCCGCGAAAGGTCGGGGCCATGGCTAGGATGTGCAATGGAAAAGGGTTGGGGATGTGAGGCCATACGACCAATGATACCATCTGCGGCATGGGATGCCCCCGGCGCATCGTGTTGGGATGACTCACCCCGAGGGGCGTCTGGTATAATGGTATACAGATAACCCGATTGGGCGTAAATGAGGTCAAACTGTTGGGCTTTGAGGATGGCCTCTTCTTCAGACTGGGGTCGTTCAGATGCCACGTCCTTGGCAATGAGAGGGAGGAGGGATTTGAGAAACCAATCTAAGAAGATACGGTCGTCTAACTTGATTTTGCAGAGGCTTCGGCATCGATGCCACTCATGAATGTGGTTAGTGATGTGGGTGGTCGTGTTCTGTCTGCAAGATAGTAGGATCTCGACTCCCGCATCATAGTGGACAGGTAACTGAAAGAACTGCAGGAAGGTCGAGGCAAGGGAGGTAAATGTGGCATGGGTCCCATGGGGATGCTCGATATACCACTTAGTTGCAGAGCCAGTGAAGGTGCGCTGTAACAGACGGAGGCGGACAGAGTCATCCACTATGGATTTGGAGGAACACCATAGATGGAAGGACATAATATGGTTCTGGGGGTCCTCACCTGCCTTGCCCTCAAACTTAGGGATGTTGGAGGGGAGTTTGGTGGGCATGTGAGGCCACACAGGGTCGTATCTGATAGGATCATTGGTTAACCTGGCTAAGTCTGGTAAGTTCAGACTCGCCATGTAAGGTAAGCTGGCAGATGGATGTGGCATAGTGACTGGGACATGACTAGTCATGGTGGTATGATGTAGTGGTCCAGTAGCCCCTAAGGGTATGCTAGGTATTGAAGGTATGTGTCCTCCAACAGCTGTGATCTGGTAGGGACCAACGTTTCCGAGTGCAACATGGGTTGCACCAGGGTTAGGAATAGTAGTGGTGATTCCTGGAATCTGGGTTGTGGTAATCAGAGGGGGTGTGACCCCCATGTTGGGCATACCCATAATAGGAGGTAGTCCTGTGTTGGGCATTCCTAAAGGTGGAGTGTCGGCCATATTGGGCATACGTAGGGGGGTGGTGGTTGCCATGGATGGCACCGCAGTAGAAGGGTTTGTGGATGTGTCCCCTATGGTACTGGTAAACAGTGGGTCGAATGGTGTTCCAGCCATAAGGTTGGTTGGGAATAACGCAGTAGGGTTTTCGGATTCTGCCTCAGAATCAGATGTGAAGTGAGGCGTGTCAGAATCGGATGACTGTCTGTTTGACCGACGATGTGTCAAGTCAAGGGATAAGGCTCGATGTTGGTGACGTGGAGAGCCAAGTAGACTGAACTCTGGGAGTTCACCCTGAAGACGATGGGATCGTCTGAAATTCTCAATGGTGATAAATATGTTTTTTGTGTAAAAATTGTTTAGTGTAAGGTGGTAATGTATAAAAAACTCGAAACCCTAATGCAACCAAGGGTGCAAGAAGGGGAGTGAAAATGAAGGCTCTCAGGCCAAAAAATCAACCTCAAAAAGCACTTATTATAGCAGCTATGCTATAATAAGTGGAGGGATGCAAAAAATGGTCAGAGTACCAACAGGAAAACAGCTTCTAGAAAAAAGAGGTGCTACTAGACCAAAGGTGGATTGTATCATGCAAACACCTAACTAAAAGTATTGTGAATCAACAAACGATATTCTCTGCAAGGTGATGAAATCCAAGTTAGACAATATTGAGTGTTGAATCAACGGCTAGATATCCCCCTACCGGGAGGGACACCGGGTAATCAATTCTAAAGAATGGCAACTAGGATACTTCGTTCATGACACGTCCAGAAAAGGTAAATCTGTCGTTTGGTCCTTTTACCGCAATACCCCCATACAGGGATATCCCGAGAACTGCGAATGGTAACCCTTCGGTTACTGAATGGATTTCGGTATTCCACTCAGGCTTCCGGAACCATCCTCGCGACTTCAACCCTCCTAGGGGAGAGGCCTTCCGATAAACTGGTTATGACCGTGCCAAAAAATACTAGGAGATTTTGGTTCCCTAATGGACAACAGCTATGTCTCAAATGTAATAACTGAGGGGTGTTATTGGAACACCTATCCCCTCAATACTACCTAGCTACAAAGTTCTTTTAAGTGTTCCCCAAGTGGGGTTAAAAGTTGGTTGAAGTTAGGGTAAATTTTAAGGCTCAGTTTAAATTATGTGTTTGAGTGGGTGCACGTGTGGTATTTTAAACTGAAATTGAAAAAGTAAATGCTTTGCAGAAAATATTCAAAAAACAAAGGATCTTTTGAAATAGGAAAGCAAATAATATAACTTTTTCCAAAAAATAAATGGATTTCTTTTTCAAAAATTGCTATGGACAAAATATCAAGGAAGTAAACAGCAAAATTTTAATCTAGATAAAATGCAAATAAATCCTTCTTTCAATTTCTGAAAAAAATTTTAAAAGACTTTTTCAAAGGTGCATTCTAAATAGTAAAATTTTTATATGGCTGTAAAATGTGCTATGTGGGCAGAAAATACAGTAAAAAATTAATTTTTTAAACGGATTAGCCGAATGGAAAAAATTGGCATCGCGGGTTTTGACAGAACAACCGTGATGGACCGCGCGGGTTTCAGTCGCACGGTCGCGATGGGCAGCGCGGGTTCCAGCCGCGAAGCCACGATGTGCAGCGCGGGATTTCGTCACACAGTCGCGATGTGCAGCGCGGAAAATGTCCACGAGGCCGCGATGTGCAGCGCGCTAATTGGCCGCGAAGCCGCGGTGAACCGCGTGGAAAAGAGCCGCGCAGTCGCGATGAGCCGCACGACTGTTGGGAAAAAAGCCACAAGGTGAAAGCCGTACGCGGACGCCGAAAAACGAACCCAAAAATTGAAAATTTCGGGCTGTTAATGGCAATAAAATGGGCCAAGATCTAGAACAGCAATGGATCTATTGTCTAGGGTGGCAGATCTATGAATTAAACGGACTAATACAAACAAAAACTAAGATCTAAAGCAAAATTTGAGATCTAAAAGTTCTAAGCCAATGGAGTCGCCAAAAACTGTTGGCTTGGTTTTGCAACCAAGCTTAGTGCAATGGGCATCTGCTAACTAGTAGCAGCAGTCTCAAATATTAAAGCAAAAACAATTGTAAATCTAAAACTAAATCTAAACTAGCATGTGCATATCATAATAAATTTTTGAATTGAAAACAAGAACAAGAAATAGAAAAAATAACTTTGTATTGAAAATGGGGGCAAGCAAGTGCTTGCAATAATAATACCTCCAAGTGATGAAGGTTGTTGAGTAGCTCCAAGGGTGAGCAGCTCCAAACTCCAAAGGGTCCTTTCTCCAAGGTAGCTACAATGGCCAAAAACTCATGGGAGATTTTGGCAGCATGAGGATAGGAAGATGGATGGATGTAAAGTGAGGAGCCCCTACCACCTTTTTATAGGTTTTGGTGGTGGGGAATACCATTGTGGTTTTGGGGAAACCAATGGTATTGACCAACATGGTTTAGGTACCTTTTCCCTCATTTTTTCTTTTTTGAATATTTTTAATATTTTTATTCCCTTTTTAATATTTTTGGGAATTTTGGACCCTTTTTGAGGGTTTTTTATGCTTTTTTAGGAAAAATACTCATTTTGAGTGGAAAAAGGGGTGTATTAAGGTCTTTTGGTGACCTTTTGTTGGCTTTAGAGGCTCAAATGGTAAAAAAATGGACAAATGGATCATGTGAATAAGGAAATGAGCTAGTGAGCACTTTTTGGGTGTTAACAGGAACCCAGTCCCATAGTCCAAAATGTGTCGGATGAGAACGATGATCAGTGGGTAAATCAGAAGGATCCCACTACAGAAGAGGAGAAGGATGAACAGGAAATGCAGGATGAATAGGAATTGCATGATGAACAAGAAGAACAGGAGGCAGAAGAAGAACAGAATGAACAAAAAGAGCAAGACAACCCCCAGGGGAACCCTCCTGAGCATAATGAAAACTGTGGGGTCGTCAATCAGTTGGCTGAGGCACGGGAAAAATTAGAAAAGCTAAGAAAGGAGTTGGCGACATTGAAAATTGAATCAGGAAGCCAGCCCACATCACCCCCGTTCTCATCTGAGAAGACACAAATTCTAAAAATGCATCATGCAGGGGAGCTAAGACTGGCTGAACAGAGAAATTCAGCACTGCAAGAGAAATTGGCTGAAGCACAAGGTGAGCTAGCCAAAAAGGACCAGGAAATTGTTCAACTAAAGGACACTTTGGCTACTACCATTAAAATATACGACCAACTACAGGACCTCAGGCCACCATCAGCAGTCTACACAGTTTATCTGCAAGAAAAGTGGAGCAAATTCCAGCTTCGAAGGTTAAAACAGGAACTTCCGATAGAGATAAATTCCCCCAAAGAATTTATGGATGCATCTCTGAATGCCACAGAATTGGAGAAGAACCAGTTAAGCGAATTTTTCTTACACAATTTTGTAGTCCCTAGCTCGCCCAACTGGTCGCCAAACCCTTACATGGGCGATTTCCAGTTGAGGGCACTATGTTCATGGATGAATCACAAAATCGAACGAGCGCAAGACTACCACCTCTATGTTGCATCAAAATGGTGGACTCCCTTAATGATCAGGGCAGAGGCGACTCGCCCTAAGAGAATAATTTACAATCATAGGATCCTCACCCAGGATGAGGAGCTCATCCCTATTCTCCTTGCAAAGCAATAGGAGGTTGTGGCACACTTTGATGTCACTCTCCAAAGCACACATAAAGAAGTTGATGAGTCCATTAATGAGAGATGGTGTAGGGTGGAAAATGACCTTAAAAGGAGAGAGCTCCACTCCCCTATCAGACTTGCAGTTTCTCTATTCAAAGCCAAACTTTACAGAGAATCCCTAATAAAGAATCAACTTAGATGGATTGGAATGAGACTGAATCCTCCATTTTTACTTCCTCCGGTTATTAAGGAACATACTAATGAGGAAGAAGAAAGGAGGGCATGGGTCAAAGAAGATCAGAGCATGGGCTACTACAGGCAAGCAGGAGCTCCCAGGGTGGTAGCATGGGGCATCAAAGAAGTTGTTGAAGAGTTGAATACGTCACCCACGGATGGGTGAATCCTTCAATTATGGGGGAGAATGATGGATCCAAAATACAGGTATCTGATAGGCCTTTCCCCACAGCAAAAACACAAGAAAAGGAGAAGAAATACACTTGTTTTGTGGGAAAATGATTTACCTTAATTATTTAATGAAGTTGTTTAAGAGATTATTTCTGTTATGTTTTGAAAGCGTTGTATGAGCTAATTGCATGACAAACGAGTTTGAATGAGCAGGTGTAGGTGCACTAAAGGACAACGTGCAAATCAAGTGAAGAACTGAAAGAACATCACCAAACTCAGCGCCTTTTTCCTGATCTGTAGAGAACGAACTCATGTTCAAAGAGAATCGGCATTTAGACATTTAGTTAGGTTCAACATTAAGAATTATATAAATATGGACCTCTCGGGTAGCGGGAGGCCCTGCTGCTATTTTGGAGAATTATTGTTTTATGTTTTCTACTATCTACACAGTTGTGTTACAGACTTGGTTTTAAACAATGAAGTTACTGTTTTAATTAAAGACTTGATGTTACTTGCAATTCAGCGTTTATAAGTTCCTTTCACTCCTGAGTATGGGTTGGAGAGGGTCCCTCCAACACGTAAGTCAGGATATCTCACTGTTCAGTTATTTCTCATCGTGTATTTTACATTGGCTGAATTTATATTGCAGATGAGAGTATTTTAAAGTCTTTAAATCGCACGATCTGATTTCTGTAGTAGTTGAACTTTTTTTATTCTGTAGTTCGCTATAACGCACTCTGTAGTTTGGTAATGCTGTGTCTGTAGTCCTGTAGCAGCATTCCTCCAAGGCATAATTTAACACCCATTTCTCTATGTACTTGCATTCACTTCTGAAGCAGCGATCTAGATCTTAAGCCTATGTACTCATTTCATTATTAGAACTGCTCATAGAGATTGATTTCTTTCAGTATTTATTGGTTACGTGATGACATTCACTCGTTAATGTTTTGATTAAAATTGCAGCATTAGATAATGGCATTCTGAATTTATCTTTAGCATTAGATTATGTTAGATCAGACTTTGATGTTTATGCATTCGATTTACAGTAATTACTCCTTAAGTTAGAGATCAAGCTTTCATTACGTTAGAATAGATCTGTTATGTTTTCAATATTCAATTCCATAGTATAATTTTAACTGCTTTCGGCAAAGATAATCCTTAAAGATATGCTTACTATTTCCTGCATTTGATTTCTTAGACATAGATTTCCTGCTTTCAGTACTTAAATTTCTTAGTATAGGAATTTCACCTCCATAGATTAAACAATCCTTTTTACAGTTTATTGAATCATTTTTAGGTAACTCTTTAAAAACATGGATACAAACACCCAACTTCGACAAAGACTATCCTAGAGAGCACATATAGTACCTGCACCTCTGAAGTTTGTACGTCCCCCGGGTTGATAATTAAAGTGGGCTCTTAGTCCAGCTGCCCTTATTAGGTATCCATTCTGAGAGCTCACCACCCAACACAATTATTTAAGAAATATCTGTCTAGGGAAAATCGAACCCACCACAACTCGGGATCAACATTTAAGACAATCTCTGTCTAGGGATGATCAATCCCACTGCACCACAGTATCATCAGCACTACTCCCCCTTTCGAGGGAAGTCCTTACAGACTACACCAAGCTTGTCACGGAAGTGCTCAAACTTCACTCGAGATAGAGGCTTAGTCAACACATCTACAACCTGCTCGTTCGTGCTCACGTACTGGAGCTTTATAACTCCCCTCTACACCATATCACAAATGTAGAAATACTGTATTTCTGTGTGTTTTGACCTCTCATGGAACACAGGGTTCTCTATCATTTTTACACAACTCTGGTTATCACATAGAATCACTGTGGTGTCCAGCTCCAGATCAAACAGACCTAATTACAACTTTTGAAGCCATATGGCTTCACAACTCACAGAACAAGCTGCAATATACTCTGCCTCTGTAGTGCTGAGAGCCATATTGGACTGCTTCCTGCTTAGCCATGAGACCATGGCTGACCCCAGACTGTAACATCCACCTGAAGTGCTCTTCCTATCCGAGATACTTCCAACCCAATCGGAATCTGTATAACCATACAGTCTGAACTCATGATCTCTAGAATAATTGAGACCATAATCTATTGTACCTCATCACATGCTTTGCAGCTACAATGTGCACCAATTTGGGCTCAACTAGATACTGACTCAAGCTGTTTAGAGCAAAGCATATATCTGGCCTCGTATTCGTCACGTACATCAGCGACCCAATAATTTGCCTACAGAGAGTCACATCCACTAATTCTGATGAAGTATCAGATAATAAATTCAAGTTGATATCCATGGGTGTGTCCATGGCTTTGCACTCCAACATATCAAATCTTTTTAATATTTCCATTGCATACTTCCCTTGATTGAGGAAGATTCCCTCTGGGCTCTTCCATACCTCGAGACCTAGAAAATAATGCATTAAGCCAAGGTCTTTCATCTCGAATTCTACAGCGAGCTTCTCTTTGCACTCTGAGATTCTCTTCTCATTACCTGTCAGGAACAAGTCATCCACATACAGCAATAATATGACTGGTTCATCGTCCATAACCTTTAAGTAAGGGCTAGGATCAGCTTTACTCTTGGTAAATCCCAAGCTCGTCAGAAAACTGTCAATCCTTGCATACCAATCTCTTGGATCTTGCTTCAACCCATATAGAGCCTTCTTCAATTTGTAGACATGCATCTCTTTGTTTTCAACCTCAAAACCTTGTGGTTGTTCTATGTACACTTCCTCCTCAATAACACCATTCAGGAAAGTTGTTTTCACATCCATCTAGTGTAACATCCACTTCATCATGGATGCCAGTGCCATGATGGTTCTGATAGAAGTGTACCTTGCTATAGGAGCAAATGTTTCCTCATAATCAATTCCTTCCTTTTGTGAGAATCCTCGAGACACAAACCTAGCTTTTTATTTCTCAATACTTCCATCTGCACCATATTTTATCTTGTATATCCATTTGGAAGATACCACACTTTTACCTTTTGGTTTGGGAACTATGTCCCACACGTCATTCTTCATTGTTGACAGGTATTCGTCTGTCATAGCTTCTACCCATTCTTTCTTTTGAATGGCCTCTTTGAAACAAGTAGGTTCTTTGTCTACAAGATCACACATCAAATCCACATAACTGGAAAATGGCTTTGGCCTCTTGCTTTCTCTTGTGGAGCCTTTTGTAGCTCCATACTTCTCAACATCCAGAATAATTTCTTGATCCCAAGTTGTTTTTCTCTTGCGAGATATAGCCATGGATGGAGGTTCTTGGGGTTCCAACATATCATGATCTTCCGGAGTCTCATCATCGGGAGAGGGTGCAACCTCTGCAACTCTAGGAGGTACATCTTCTTCATATACTTCTTCATGCTGGCACTTTCTGGATCTCTTGAGAGTTGAATCCTTATCAAATGTCGCATCCCTACTAATCTCCATGTGATGATAAGCCTGGTATATAGATCTTGAAGGCCTTGGAGACCTCACAGTATCCAACAAAGATTCCTTTGAAGGATCCAATTTGGTTATTTTCTCTTTTGGAATATGAACAAACACTGGACAACCAAATATATCGACTTTGTTGCAAGTTCTTTCTTGTACCCATCTATGAGTTTCTCATCTTCAACCTTGTAGCAAAGGTTGATGTCTCATCACTCTACGTGATGCTTGATCTCATCATTCTGAGTCATGGGTGTCTTCTGAGCCCATAAAAGGTCTTCTTTAATATGTACACATGTAGTTCTCTGAGTTGCTCAATATCTTCTTCTACTTCAAGAGCAACATCTCGTCATAGTCGAATTCCTCTATAATCTTGTTTATAGTTGAACCATCGTCACTTGTTCTATGGAACAAGTCTCATCATTCTTCATTTGTGGGTGATCGTGTACGATACTTCCTACAAGTCAAATTCAATAGCATTGTTAGAAACATTTCATAGTTTCCAAATATATGCATAAAAACATAAGTCACACTATCTTAGCCAATGCTACAACATTCATCCATATACCACATTCATATGGTAACTTTCTAGATGCCTTCCATCTCTACCATAACATTATTAAGAGCATGAACTACTCCCAAATATGTCAGCAAAGAGGTTTCACTCTAGATAAGTAGCAATGGAATGTTGTATAGCACCATAGGCTACTTACCCATCACATGCATATCACTGCAAACACACATCCTAAATAAATGTGTATACAACTGGATACTATCATTTTTAAAAAATGACAATTCAAATACTTATCTTTGTTTGTTTGGTAGGATCTCTTTTGATCCTAGTCTTCTTGTCTGATGGTGAGCTCTATGTCATCATTGGAGTTCCTGAACCAATCTTGTATGTTGCTTCTCCTATTCTCCTAGAGAAACTTTCTGAGGGGAGTCCTTTTCTTCAAGATTGGAGAGAGTGCTTTGAAGCACCACTATTACAAAACATATTCTTCGACTTCTTCCTTTGGTAACTTGTTGGGAGGTCCTTCATGTTCTGATTCTTCTTCTTCGTCTTCGGCAAGGTGAGCATGATGTCTTTTATTGCTCTTCCTCTTGACTTCTTTTCTCTCAGGACAATCTCTGGCAATATGTCCCATCTTATCACAATGATAACATAGGAAAGAAGAGTAGTCTCTTTGCTTGTAGTTTCCCTTCTTATACTTTTGAACCTTCTTTGGAGGATGGAACTCCCTATGATTTTCCTTCTTGAATTGAAGTTTTCATTTTCCTCTCTTTGTATGGGTGGCTAGAGCTTGATCATATTGCTTCTCGATTTTCTGCTCTAGCCTCCTCGTGGACACATTTTTTCCATATAACTTCGAATAGTAGACTTTCCTTTCTTGCACACATGGTCTGGATAAAGGAGTCCCAAGGTATAGTAAGACCATTGAGAGCAGCCATTACCAACTCATCTTCATCAAGAGTGTCTCCAATAGCCTCTAGTTGTTCCTTGAACTAGGACACCCTTGTAAAGTATTCTTGAATGGATTCGCCTTGGCTCATCTTTCTGCTCTTGAGTTGAGTTCTCAAGTTCATCTTTTGGTTTATGTTTCTCCCTTCATACATTCTGGTTAGGGCATCAAACATTTATTTTGGAGTCTTCTTAGAGGACAGTTGAGGAATCAAGTGATCTTTAATGGAGTCTGCTATGATCCTCAAAGCCTTAATCATATCCTTCTTATGCTTCTCCTTAGCTTTAGCTTCTTCGGGTTCAGGTACAACTTCTTTAACAAACTTGGTAAGGTCATTCTCTTCTAGAATGAGACCAATCATATGCTTCCAAGCACGGAAGTTCTCTATGCCTTCCAACTTGTCATCAAGAAGCTCGGTGCTTGGTGCCATTGCAACCCGGGGAGCAGAAAATAATCAAAAATCAAAATTTCTCAAAATGAAAAATTGAACTCACCAAAAGATGCGCTTGATTGAGGCGAGTATGCTAGTGTGCTTGGATTCTGAAGATTCCAAAATTTTACCCTTCAAAATTGACTTGCGAATTTCAGATCTGTAGTTTTCTAGTTCACTGGTTTTCTGGGTTTTCTGGTTTTTCTGGTCTAGAGTCAAACTAGGGTTTGAATTTCCAAGAGTTTCACCCACTCAAAAATTTCGATCTTGGTATCAAAATTTCTCTCTTGGAGAGGCGCATCTCCCTATGCCAATAGCACTCAAAAATTGCACTTCTGTGAAAAGCCCTAATTTTTCACTTTCGAAGAGAGAGAGAGAGAAAGTTTTACCTTGTGAAAGTTGCTCTTTTCAAGCAAGCTCTAATACCATGTTAAGATTATATATGCTACCATAGACTAGAATGAAAATTCATTATCATTAATACATTATTCACAATAGCAGCATAAGCAAGATCTTTGAAAGAAACACAATCACAAAGCACAAAACAATATACCCTAGGAAACCCTCTAGGGGAAGAAAACCTAGCAAGAACTTCCTCAATATAGATGATCAAGTACAATGCCCCAAAAATATGTCTCACAAATAAGAGAGGCAAAAATACCAAACTCTGGACTCCAACCACTCCTCCTTCTCCTTCACAGATATCTCTCTCTCTACTAATGTGAATTGCACAAGTGAGTGAATGAATAAATGAAGGAGTCTCTCCTTCTATTTATACATTACTTTTGACCTAATCTTTAACTCAGCTATGTCGGCCCCAGTAATCCTAACTAGGCCGGATTCTCTAGAGAGACTCAATTACCACTTATATTACGTTTACTTGGGTGCTAACGACCCGACTTACAATGGAGGTTTAACCTCATGACCTTTACATGTCCAAATGTAATAATGACATCCCCGACAAAGTTACAATAATAAAGTACAAGTAGAATATACTTTGAAGTTACATGGCCTCCATCCACATGGCCTTGAAGGAGGCAGCGACTCAAGAGATAGACCATGGGTTTGGAGTCTGCCGCAACTGTAGTTCGACTCAGAAGAATATAGTGGCGTACCTTCTGAACAGAGAGGACGACGGCTAGGGCCAACTTCTCCTTGTGGGGATAGCGTAGTGGTGGACCAGATAACGTCTGACTCACATAATATATGACACGTTCTTGACGCGCACTATCTTCCTAAACTAACACGTCGGAAACGGCATATGGAAAGGTGATGAGATCCATTTAAGACTGTGCCAACGCTTGGATAATCACTGTCAAGTCTTAGTAAGCCATGTTAAGGCTAAATAAAACTTTCCTAGCACATATAAGAGCACACAAAAAGTATCTGAGAGCGTCTTTGGTGGTGGAGAAATATCTTGAATATCTTGACTCCCCCCAAATGTATTTTTTTTCTAGACGGTGTTGCAAAAGAAATTTTTAACTTGGGACAGGATGCAAATGAAAAACAACCATGGTCCAGGTATATGTACACTATGCAAGAAGGATGAGGAATCCAACAATCACTTCTTTCTTGGTTGTGACTTTTCCTAAAAGGTTTGGAAGGATCTTGAAGATCATTTTGTTGGAACACAATTTCCATTAGACCAAAACCCACATGTGTTAATCTCTGATACAATCGCCAAAGATAAGACCCACAAGAGGGGGTTAACCTATGTCGCGAAACTCATGAGTGTTGGACGCAAATGCCAAGGTGAGTTTCGAACTCGGGGCATCTTGCTCTTATACCATTTTTTGGAGCACAATTGCCATTAGACCAAAACCCGCAGGTGTTAATCTCTGATACAATCGCCAAAGTTAAGATCCATGAGAGGGGGTTAACACATGACGCAAAACTCATGGGGAGCATTGGACGCAAATGCCAACACATTTACATGTCCCGAAGTTATGGGATAAGACTTCTATCTCCAAATGTTTCTTGACTTTCTTCACACAACAAGACTTGAAGCCTCTTTGTCCATTACCTTATATGGCCATGTGGGGAGTGTGGCTCACGTGAAACATGGTTGTTTTCGAAAGTAATTGCTCGCCAACATTCAAAATCTATGCTAATGTCATCTCTTTGTTACACTTTTACAATACTTTGGTGCCTCTTGCTCAAGCTTGGAAGGTGTGATAATCTGCAGGGATCTAGCAACTGTAACAATCTCACAATCAAACTCTCAAGAATATTGCAAAGAAGAAGAGAAGCATGCACTCAATAATCACTCATAAACACATAATAATGAACAATAATAGTATCATACAATGAATAATGAATGTAAAGAATGTGATACAATAATCAATGATGAGGCATCATATAGGATTCGAATTAGCCAAGTAGGGCATTCGAATCTGAGCTCAAGGTCTAGCTTGGATAACTATGGAGACATCATCCAGTCTGCAGTATCAGTCATAAATGGTAAGAGCCAGTCAAGTGTGTCCAACTGAGTCTAACAGAAACATCTAGGCATAAATCAGGGAATGGAGACTCCAAGGGGGGCGCATGAGGCTGTCAAATAGTCAAGTGGAACTCCAAAACTAGCTAACTAGAAGCTACAAGCAGTCAACATGAGCAATCAGTGGAAGAACTACTCAATCAATGCACTAACTGAATGATAACTCCCAGTTGGTGAGATAAGGCGCCCTAACTGAGTGATAATTGATGGTAGGTGAGTAAAGGCACACTAATTGACTGTGGTAGGTGAGAAAGGCGCACTTGTCAAGCAGAACAGTCAAGAAGGGCGCATCAGGTAGGTAGGAGGCCAAATGGGGGCTATAGACAGGCTCTGGAGAGCTAGAAGCAAGTTCTAGGTACTGGAGAGACCACCATGATGATGACTGGATGCATGCAGCATGCAAAATATAAAAATGGTGTGAATATTCCAACAGAAGGTGGGCACTCTTCGAATAAATAAGGATGGGGTGTGGGGATTCTTAGACAAAGCATGCCAGTGGGAGGATAGACAATGGGGTATCAAGTTCACTCTACATTTCTAAGACTCTGTTCATTTCTCAGGCAAAGGTTTTGTTGGAATTGGATCCAACAATCAGGCAGAGTTGTTGTCCCTCTTCCATTTGGTTAAGTTGGCAAAGGAGATGGGATCTACTAATCCCCACATTTATGGTGATTTGTCCCTCACCATCTGGTGGATGAAGGGAGAATAGGAGGTTGTTGATATCGGGCTAATATATATGGCTTTGCACTTAAAAGAAGTTTGTTTTCGGTATTCCACGATCGATTTCGAACATATATACTGTGAAAACTATGTGGAGTTGGTGCCCTTTCCAAACAAGCCCTTCTACTTGCGATAAAGTGCTATTCATGGACAAATTTCAAGATTGAGTCCTCTAGGTTCATAAGCAATATAGCATATAAATGACTAGTTCTGACTATTTCTTAGTTTACTCTAGAACATCTAAGATAAAATATATTGGAAATCTTAGTTATGATTGTTTTCATGATTATTTTAAATCAAGAACATATATGGAGGGTTACTCAGCTCCCTTGAGGAAGTATGCCTAGTAGTAGTCAATGCCATCACACCTGAAGAATGTGTTTTCTCTTCTTCTTGAATGGAAAATATGAATTTTTTTTCATGGAAAAAAATATAAGAGCACAAAAGGAATAAAGAAAAGGTTTGGTCTTTGATTACACTTTGATTATGTTTTTTGATATAATTCTCACGTGTTGCAAAGGTTTTAGAAAGGGTTTCCACTTTTCGAAAATGAATCCTTAAAAAATGAAAATGAGACGCATGCACTTAGAAGATGACTTGAGCATGTTAAGCACAATCAGTCTCAAATAAAAAAAGTATTTATAAAAGGATACTGAAAAGCAAGTTATGATGAAAAGAGACTAAATATGTTAAAAACCAACGAAGACATTTTAGCCTATTTTTTACCAAATTATCAATCTTAAACATTTTCAATTGGTTAGTTTTCTCAATAATCTTGGAGAAATATTGTGTTGCTTGCATGGCTTTTTTCCTTTTAAAAATTTGATTATATTCTCCAAATTTCAAAGAATTTTTTTACATGGCAAATTCCCAGTTTCACAATATTCACCAAAATCTACAAGACTAATGAGAAATTGTTTTCCTGTAAAACAAGAAGAATGGAAAAACGAAAGGTGAAGAATTTGGATAGGCATTGTCTCAAACACCATTACTTGAGTCCACCAAGGACTTTTCAGTAGAAGGTTTATTGTAATCATGGAAAATACCTCTTATGTTTGCTTCAGTTCACATGCAACCACAAAAGTGAAGTAGACTAAAGCTCAAGGAAATTGAACTTGGGAGGCTCCCAATTAAAAGTAGAATAGAGGAGCACTGAAATTTATATCACATTTACTGGTGAGGTTGAGAGTATCAAGCTGCCCACAGGGGTTTTATTTTTGCTATGATCTACCCCACTAGAATGATGTGTCAAAAGCAAATGAGGCCAAGTGCAATTTTTGGGTGAATTTGGCAGAATAGATACCCCTCCAACCCAAGACCTCAGCCAAAGGAAAATGGTCTTATGAGATATAGGCATTAACCTTATGGAAGCAACTTCTAAGCAAAATAATCACACCTCATCCATTCCCATCTTCTAAAAGCAAGATTCACCTCAATACAATACTGAGTAGATCCAACACGAGGAGCCACCATTTAATTAAGGGAGAACTCTAACGCTTCAACGATTAGCATCTTTTAAAAGCAAGCTCTCCCTCAATAGAATACCAAGTAGATCAGGATAGGAAGCTAGCATTTATGAATGGATTGAGGTACGCACTCCACAAGGATGAAAAAGGAGTTTTGACCACGTAGATCAAGACAGGAAGCTACTATTTATGAAGGGATTGAGGCACGCACTCCACAAGGATGAAAAGGGAGTTTTGACCAAGAATGAATGCAAGACCAGCACATTCAATTGAAATACCAAAAAACCTTGTTGAAATACCACAAAGACCTTAACATGGGGATTTGTAATGACACTCACATTGGGAAACTTGTTCACGTTAAAAATCATTCAATGGTATAGATCCAAAGGATCAAAGGAAAGAATTATTGAAGGAAGAAAGGAAACTAGTGACAAATTGCAGATTCACTTTCCAACAACGACAATAAGCAAGGAACGCCATTAGAAGATGCTTGTATAAAGCTTCAAACTATAAACCTTGTACGTTATTATTGCAAACTAGCAAAAGCAATAGGGTAAAACCAATTGTGTTGTGAAATAAATCCGCCATCCAGATGCTAGTACTATAAAGAGCGTCATGGAGATTGTTAAACAGGATAAGAAGTGTCCACAATACATACTTCTCTTACTTGCTTTCTTAGTTAAGAATGGTACAATGGAGGTTCTGAAAAGTTCCATCTTATATCGAGCGTTATCAAGAATTGTAACCTTTGTTCCTTAAAAATAAATGACATGCTGAGATTACAAGGGGTAGAAAAATAGAATAACAAAAGTATCCCTGGAACTACTAATGTTTTAAACGGCTACAATAGCTCTTGTATACAAAAATATTCGGCAATAATTGTAACAGGCTTAGACTTGGAAACTATGAGGATTTTACTTGGAAATTTATGGACCTGGTAAGAGCAAGTTTGAATCAAACGAGCACACATATTCTATGAAATTGTCTTCTTTGAAAATGGGGGGTAATATATAGCTTTCAAGGGATTACTGAGTTTGTTTCAAAGTTCGTAGACCCTACAACGAAGCTTCATATACAGATTTCGATGATAACAAACATACTTTCAATTTTACATCTGTAAACGTTCATAATTCACTCATCCACTAAGTCTTGAATCCGCAACTTGGCTTCACACCAATGTTTTAAAACTCGGAACTCGACTTTGAACCGGTAAGGGTCAACTCGGCTCAAAACCAGAACCGGCAATTACTTGGTGCGATTTGATTTCAATGACTCGGACTACTAAAAATTATATAAAATTTTACAATTTTAATGAAAAAATACATATTAAAGATTCCAAACCATTAGAGACAAAATATGCAATGTCTACTCATGCATACACCATGTAAGGATGAAAAAATATATATTAAATATTCCAAGCTATGATTCCAAACCATTAGAGACAAAATATGCAAAGTCTGCTCGTGTATACACAAATTATGGCACCAAGTGTGATACATATCTGAATCAAAATTAATAATACATAATCATCAAAATCATTGCCTATATTGGGATCCTATTCATTAATAGCACCATATTTCGCCCTCCTTTGGGCTCTAGCCCTTGCCTCTACCTCGAATCTCGAAGTTGATCCTCCAAGGACATTAGTCAACACTCTACAATTTTGATGAAACTTCATAATCCAAGCGTTAAAATAAGGTAGAAGAAGGTTCTCGTGCTTAATAATTGGTTTTGCTTTATCGAAAGGTACATTTTTAACAAGGTCGTGACAGAGGAGTTCAATCAACTTCAATAATCAGGCATCAGCACCACCAACATCAAGGCACAGAGAGTTTGATATGCTCAATTAAATTCCAATCCCTTACCAACATACATTATAGAATCCAGTGGAAAGCTTGCAATTCTAAAATTCTGAAAACTATTAAGTCTGTTGAATTTTGAATGGCATCTAAAATTCTACTTTTTGCATATGAAGTCCAATGAGGTTGGAACCACTCTCAAACATCCTAAAACAATTGATGGTAATGTTAAAAATTTAAGTAAAAGGATAGAAAATAAGATAAGGAGAATATCACTTTTACTTTAAGAATTTAACATTACCATGTAATATTATTGACTTCAATGTCACTTGTACAAAACTGGTCAAAAAAAAATTTAAATCCATCTCTAGCCTCCACACGTGCGCCCTAGCCAGATTTGGATTAACTTGACCGAGTTAATGCGGAAATGGATAGTCTGAGGCCGGCTTGGTACCGAATTGGTCGAGTCAAAGTCTGACTCGATCGGTTCGATACTAAACTGGCCTTCATGTCAAGTTTTGTCCCAGTTCAATGTTGATGAAGATTAAATCAATCAACTCGGTCGGTTCCGATTCCAAGTTGGTCAGCTTCTAAAATGTTGCTTCACACTAAGTATACTATGACTACAACCAGCATGTAATTTGCCGGCTTGACATCTTACATACAATTTTCAAAAATCAAAAATGAAATTATGACTCCATGTTGCCTATGCTAAATCCAATGTCCCACCAAGTTTCCAAGATGTTGGTACACAAGAATATGGGATTGATCAAACAAAGATGTTTGGACGTTGTCCCAAGTTTCCAAGATGTTGGGACACAAGAATATGGACTGACCAAACAAAGATGTTTGAATGTGTGGAGACACCCTAAAATTTTAAAGAAAATTAAAATTAAATCTAATAAATCATGAAAATATAAAACTCTAATTAAAATCATTAAAATCTTTATAATTAAAATCCAATAAATCTAATAATTTAAATTCATCTTTATAATTAAAATCTAATAAATCATGAAAATATAAAACTATCATAGTTGTTTTAATCTTTTATGATGCATAATCATTAAAATTTTAATCAATCACAATTTTGAATTAAATAATGAGTCCATACAACTCTAAAAGAACATAAATTATAAAATTTTGAATTGTACATTTTTTTAAAATTAGGTGTCTTAGATCACTGTTGTTCAAATTCCAACCAAGGAATAGAAAAAATGTTGATTCTAGCCCACGTTTTCACCCAGAGAATGATTGTTGGATCTTGAATGTGTCGATTCTCCTCTCTATTGTTCTTGGTTTTGATGTGTTGTTTTTCACACATTTTTGTTTTCAAATGCATGCATCACTGCCAAACTTGTTCTCTCACATTCTTCTAGTTATCTGTCATGAACGGTTGGTTTTCCATTCATCAACTAGAGTTATCCATGCATTCGCTACCAGTTATCCATTCATCAGCTACAACTTATTTTTTTTATTTTTTTTATAATTATTTATTTTGAATTTTGAACGACCGCCATATAATCAATCTGGACAGTACAATCCTAGAAAAGCATAGGTCGTAGTCCACCCCAAATTCTAAAATAAAAACGCCTATCGGCATTAAAAAAGAATCTCACGTGCTAAAAATAATCCAGTGGTTCAAAAGGTTCTAAAAATAGAAAAAAAAAAGCCGCTCATCATTTATAGAGCATTATGCTAACCAACTGCAGTTCATACAGAGTCACAAACCATGTGCATGCCTTATTTCATAAAGATCGCATGCACTAGATCTACTCAGTTAATCTCTTAAATTTTACCTTCAGCATGGGGATGTTTCAAATGGTGGGGCATTGTTGATAGGGAAACCAATATACAAAATGGGCATTAATTTCTAACCCCCCTAATTTAATTTCCAATTTAATTGGTTATGTTAACCTTCCAAATTATTCTTGCTTAATGTCTTAACAAAAATATTTGCTATCTAGTCTACAGCCTGGGTTGGGTGGGGTGAAAGGGAAAGTGTCCATCTGTCTAAAACATTAAATTTAAAAAAAAGAAAATCTTATGTCGGCCATAAAAAATTTAAATAAAAATAAAAATAAAAATAAGAATGCAAATATCACGTTGGTTAAATCAATCTTATATAAATAAAATAAAACAAATATGGATAGAGCAAACAAAATAAATCACGAATACGAATTCTACTCTGTGGAAGAAGGGAAATTCAGGTCTGCGGAAAATTCAGCTCTACCAAAACTCTGCCTATGAAAAAATTCAGAAATTTGGGTTTATTCGGGTCTGTGGAAGAAAAAAGGTATGTAAAGTTCAGCTCTATCTCTGGCTTAGATATGTTATACACATGCAATTATTTTCCTTAGTAGAATAGTTCATATGCATACAAGCACCATACTAGTTAAAAGTCTATGCATTTTCATAGACTTCATTCATGGAACCTTTCCTTCACATTTTCACTCAAAAAAGGGGTTTGCACCTCGAGGGATTTGATCCCTCTCAGCACTTCGTAGAATCGGAGTTAGATGGATCTATACTGGAGATAGATCAATCCAATTATCTTGTTTTGCTCTAGTTCTCGGATTTTATGAACCTCAATGTGGTTTGTCCTGGCATGAAACAGAGGATTGTTTGTGAGTTGCATAACAGTTTTATCATGTCACAAAAGAGAGGTATCACTTGAGTTGCTTCATAGGAAGCTCTAATCGTTGTTTTGTAGTGGAGACACTTTAATGGATGGTTGCTTTGATGAAATTACCTTGATCACATGCTGTATGGATAGCTTGTAGTAGATTTCCTTTTACATATGCAACATGCCCACTCTGATTTTGTATAATCAATCAACTCATAGTTAACATTGTACACAATGCACATACTTAACGATGAAGTGAAATGTTCCTTTAACATGTTTTATTATTCTTTTTGTTATTCAAACAAAAAAGATTATTTTTGCTGCCTGCCAATAAATGGGTTTTGAAAAAGTCCCAAGTCTTGATACAATGCCAGAAGCAAAGCTTAAATTTGACCAAAACAGTGGTAAGGTGGATGAAACTCCCTAGCAGCTTCCTATACAATGTTGCATCTGCTGGTTTTGAGTGTACTTTATAGCTGACAACTTCATACTTATGTCAGTAGGAGTTTCTATAGATTTAAAATCATCCATCTTAAATGTCTTTAGTGTTTACTGTGTATATTTAGTATAAGACATGATGATGCTGTCCCTTTTCTGCCATATCTCCACTCTTAAACAATGATGAAGAAATCCTGAATCTGTCTTCAAAGGCTTCATGCAACTCCGCTTTTAACTCCTCGATTATTCAACATGTAAGATTTTGACTGCTATGCCATCTATGCCTTTGAGTTTGGCATATAAGTTTGGATATGATGGGATCCTAAAAGAAATGGTTTGGCATACTAGACTATAGGAATTTGCTTAAGACGATATAATGTACTTTTCAACTTTTTACAAACAATGTTCCCTCTTTTCACAAAGCCTTCTAGCTGTTGCATATTCACTTCCTCTTCTAAAATAATATTCAAGAAAGCACTTTTGATGTCCATACAATAAATATCCCCTTTAAATGAGCTACCATGCTAACACCAATCTAATTGAATTCACGTTAGCTATAACTGCAAATGTTTAGTCATAGTCAATACCTTCTTTCTATACAAAGTCCTTAGCAACTAACCTTTCTTTACATTCGTCATTAGAAAGATCTGCTTTATACTTAATCCTGTAAACTCAGTTACAACCTACAGCGTTTTTTTCAGCTAGCTAATTCAGTAAGCTCCCAAGTCTTATTGATTTTTATTGAACTATATTCCTCCTACATTGTTTTCTCAAGTGAGTTTAAAATTGTGGTCATCAAAGTAACATTTCCTTATGCGAAATTGATTGTTGTGGTGTTCTTGGCTTCTGACCTTCTTCACTAGTATAATGTTTGTAGACATACCACTTTAAGTTTTTCTTGAAAATTGGAGATGATTTGCTACTAACTTCCTTTCACTAGCACTAACCTCCTCATCACTTGATGTTGGACTAGTCCTATCTTCATCTTTTGGTCTGCCTCTCTTTTCTTTTGCAAACTCTATAGTTTCATCTACGTCTTCTATGAGCCATAGTACAACAATCTGATCCGATTCTTCTTGCTTAAGATATCTATCAAGATGACACCATTGCTAACTATTATTTCTTTCTTTTCTAAATCATAAAGCCTAATGTTTTGGACTCTTCATTGTAACATACAAAGATGCATTGTTTTCTTTTGTTTTCAAGATTATACCTTTTGTCTTTTGGCACATGTTCACATGCATAACAACCAAAAGATTCTGAAATGATTTTATTGTGGTTTTCCTACCACTCCATGCCTTCTCAGGTATGATGTTTTCTCATGGCCTTAGCGAGGCTTTGATTGAGATGTAGGTACATTGTTGTATAGACTACTTCACACCAAAAGTTTTTTAAGAATTTCTTCTCCCTTGAACATGCTTTTAGCCATCTCCTTAATGGTCCTATTTTTTATCTCCGCAACATTTCTTTGTTGTGGAGTATATATGAAGAAGTATGTGCCACCTGAAAAAAACCACGAGCTTTGTAATACATGTAGAACTTAGATTTGTATTCTCTCCCACTATTTTCCCTGAGAACCTTAAACTTCTTCCCACTTTGCCTCTAAACCATAACTTTTAACTCCCTATATATTTCAAGAGCATTTAACGTGTAGTTGAGAAAGTACACCCAAAATTTTCTTGAAAACTCGTCAATAAATACTATAAAGTACATTGGACCTATCGATGATGGAATTCTTGGAGGACCATGATGGTCACTATAAACGAATTCTAATTGCAGGCTTGTTGTCCATATACCTTCTTTCTCAATATATTCTCCATGTTGCTTGCCTAAATTGCAAGCTTCAAGAGCAGCTTTCTTCTGATGGATTGGAGGCAAATCATGCATCGTATTTTGTTTCTTCCAAAGTGCAACAGCTTGATAGTTCAGATGTCATTACCTTTGGTTTCAGAGTTGCCTTTTGGATTTGTTCTCAATCACTGGCTTTTGTTGTAATGTTGTTGTAATAGTAAGTATGTAGAGGCCACCTGCCTTAACGCCTTTGCAACCACACAGCAGTGGTTTCTCTTGTCCTTTATGAGACATTTGTCTTCACCAAATTCAAGACTGAAATGTTGCTTTAGAATTTGGTTCACCAATGTCAATTTCCTTTTTAGGCTTAGTGGATATAAATGTTAAATTTTTAACTCATAGTTCGGATCTGCACTCAAAGAATTACAACCTGCAGCTACAAAACTGAAATTCTACAAACCGTCTATCAAAATGTTAGATCTGCATCTACTAAAATAATATTCTGCGAATTCAAGAGTACAAACACTGCATTTTACAAACTAATTCAAAACAGCAGATAACTAGGAACCATTCTACATATATATGCAGTCTGGAAATTCAGAACAGCAAGCAGTCTCCAACAGAATCTCACATTACTCAATTACTGAAGGAAATTACGACAGCAACCAATACACTATCTGCAAGTACTTGCTGTCACAGCGACACACTGATAAACACACTAACTGTCTATTTTACATGGACTAGTGAGTTAATGCATCCTCCTCTCCTTTTATAGACTAAAAAAAGTGGGGAAGTTACAATAGGTAATTATTAACCCACTAGTGCTCATTAATGAGAGAAGTCACTCTACTAATATCCACCTAACCACTAGAACATCAATGAATGAACTTGTCATGTGAATGAACTTGATTGTTTCAACTAACATCAAATTTTCGAAGTCTCTGGTATTTTGAGTTTGACATTTCTTATGATCCTAAATTCCTGTATCAATCAATACGAATAATTCAAGCTAGCTATAAACATTCTAGACATGAATTAGAGTTGTTCAATATCTTAGTATTTGTGTAGAATGATCCATGTTTATTCATTTAAGTACACTGGCAGCATATATTTTGTGTGTGAACAGATCTAAGGAGCTAAGAGGCACGAGTCCTTTTAATTTATATAACCTTGAAAAATTTTAAAATGGCATGATTGATGGATTCAATTGATTTTTTTATTGTTGGTGATTGCTTGGCATGAAAAACAACAACTCAATTGGTTTTTGGCACGTTTCTTATGACTTTGGGTTCCAAATGGTCTGGAGCTTGCAGAAGCTCCCTGCTACCTGCCTCTCAAGGAGCTTTTGGGAGCTCCTAAACAAATAGGGAGCTTCTACAAGCTTCTCCAAAAAAGAAAGCAACCAAAGAAAGTTCCCAAAAAGCTCTCAAAAAAACTCCTAAATAAGCTCCCAACAAAGGGGGAGTGTTTTTTACAACTCCCAAGCTCTCAAGAGTGAGCAAACACTGGGTTTGGGTTCTCCAACTCCTGGGAGTGGTACCCATGCAACTATGGTATTGAACATCTATATGCTCAGAGGAATCATGAAATGCTAGATTCTTAGAGCACCCGATGCATCTTTAATTGTCACAATACACAATTGTTGGCTCCAACATCTAATTGGCGATTCCTAATATCAACTTGTGAAGCCATGTAACATTGCAATTAGTAGAAGAAGCTGCCATGTACTTTGCCTTCAGTGAACTTAATGCTATTGTTGCCTACTTCCTACTGAACCAAGATATCACACTTGACCCCAAGCTAAAACAAAACCCTACAAGCTCTTTCTAGCACTAGTATTCCCTACCTAGTATGAATTCACAACTTACCTCAACCCATAACGAATTGTATGCTTCAAATATTAGAGAACATGCTTTGCAATAGTGCAATGAATCTGCCTCCACTAAACCATGAACTAGCTTAATGTATCCATTACAATGGAAATAATAGGTCAGTTATTCAACAAATATATGAGAGAACTTATCAATTGCTTGTACAACAAAAAATCCACTAAATTTGAATCTAAATCCACAGTCAACATCAGATTCAAAACCATTGGAGTAGACAAGGGCTTGCAATCCAACATCTACTATGTTCCCTTGCCCAAGGAAGATTTCCCCCGCTCCCCACCACACCTCCAAACCTAAAAAATAGTACATAAGGTCAATGTCATTCATGTTAAATTCAGAGGCAAACTCCCCCTTGCACCATGCTATGAACTTCTCACTACTAATTGTAAGGTTCATGTCATCCACATACATGACCAAAACTAACGGATCAAATTTATCAAACAGACAGAATGGTTAGGATCTACAGCAATTTTGGTGAAGCCCAAATTCAACAAGAACTCATAAATCTACACATACCAAACACATGGTGCTTGCTTTAATCTATACCAGCATAGATCCATCTTAAACCCGTATCTATCAAGCACCGAGAGGGATCCAATTTCTTGAGGTGTATTTCTTTTTTTAAATTTAAACTCAAGAAATTTGATCTCTCTTGATTGATAGATACGGGTTTAAGTTTTAAGTTTTTATTTTATAAACGAACATCTATTTTTTAATTACTTCTCATAATATTTTATTTTATGAACCAACATGGATTTTTTTTAAATACTTTCCATAATTTAATTTTTTATTTTATGAGCCGCCATGAATTTTTTTAATTATTTTGTTAGTAACAAACATTACATCACGATGTAACGTTACATCACACACGTTACAACATCTCCCCCATACTAGGCTGTAGAGCACCTTGTTTCACTTGGTGCAACAAGGCCTTCTTCAACTTGTATACAAATGGGTATCCTGCAGCTAGAGCAAAGATTTCATCATAGTCAACTCTCTCTCTTTGGGAGAGCCCTTGTGCAACAAATGTGGCCTTGTACCTCTCTATACTTCCATTAGCCACATGCTTCACCTCATACAACCACCTGGAATATATCATTGATTTCCCCTTGGGTCTCAACACAATCTCCCAAACATCGCCTTGCAAAATGGAGTGATACTCCTATGTCATGGCATCCCACAACCCCTACTTTGTTTTCCTCCTCATTACTAGAAGGCTATACATCAATGATGGAAGACATATATGCAACATCATTATGAAACTTCTTAGGGCGGATGACTTACACAAAAAGAAGTCATTGGGGCTCCCACTTGCTCCTATGCATCCTATGATGTCTAAGTAAGCCACCTAGGCTTCAAGGCTAAAGTGCATTGTAAAATAGGGTATGTTCTTGTATTGGAACCTGATCTAAATTTATTTTTTTCTGAAATTTGCAAATCAACATTTGGGAGTCTGGGACAACAAGCTTTTATCCCTCCTCAACCTCCCCAAGAGGTTCCTAAACTTAGAGGTTCCTTGCAAAATGGAGTGATACTCTTATGTCGTGTCATCCCACAACCCCTACTTCATGTTTGCCTCCTCATTTAGAAGGCTCTACATCAATTATGGAAGACATCTATGCAACATCATTATGAGACTTCTTAGGGCGGATGACTTACACAAAAAGAAGTCATTGGGGCTCCCACATGCTCCTATCCATCCTATGATGTCTAAGTAAGCTGCCTAGGATTCGAGGCTAAAGAGCATTGTAAAATAGGGTATGTTCTTGTATTGGAACCTGATCTAAATCTATTTTTTTCTTAAATTTGCAAATCAAGATTTGGGACAACAAACTTTTATCCCTCCTCAACCTCCCCAAGAGGTTCCTAAACTTAGAGGTCCAAGCATCCTAATCAAACATGACATCTCAACTCACTATTGTCTTCCAATGTGATGGAATGTAGACTCTCTAAGCCTCAAAGGATTCACTGTAACCAACAAATCCCCTTCAAGCTATAAGGTTCAAGATTAGATCTCTTCTCATCAAGAACATGAATGTACACAAGATGAACAAAAACACGAAAGTGAGATACATGTGGTTTCTCAACAATAAAAGCTTATTTTGGTATCTTGTCCTTCACAATATTGTGAGGACACTTGTTCAAAATGTAGACAATTCAATTGCATGCTTCTGCCCAAAGAAACATGGGAAGATCTAGATCATGAATCATAGCCTTGGTTGTCTCTATGATGGATTTATTCTTCCACTCTGCAACCTCATTTTGTTGAGGGTCGCATGGTACTATCAACTCCCTCTTGATTCTTGCAAAAGGAACTCCTTAGAGGTGCACCCTCCTCCATTATTTAGTTTCAAAACCTTAACCTTACTTATCTAGTTCTCTACAAGAGCTTTAAACTTGGAAACTATTACGCCCTCATATTACATGAGGTTCAACCCCTGATTTTCATCATGACCTACCATGATTTTTATCACTTGACAGATATGGGGCATTTTATGGATGCACACACTTTCCCGGGCATATTGCCCTTATGGCACGTTCAACCTCAACCAACTAGGGGAGCACAATGTCTAGAGGAGAGTGGTTGACTACACAAGCACTTGATTTTTGCCCCTTGAACCTAGCAAGATCTTTAATTTTGATTTATTTCATTTGTTGATGAGGATATAGCACTTTGCATGGCCCTTTTCTTCTGTTGTGTCAATCATCACATCATCGTGTTGAGACATTGTTAGATATTGTTGGGGTAGTACATGATGCCTAGGTAGATCACCCTAGCACTTGGACCTTATTTTACATATGGTTTACACATTGGGATTATTGATATTACTATATAGTGGAGTTTCTAGCAAATGTGCCCCTTTTTATATGGTTTCAACGTGATTTATTGGCTCATTTGATGTGATGTGTTATGGTTTGAGTCTCCTAGTGTGAGCACCTTAGACTATTTATGTTACTTTATCTGTTTATCATGACATGGTATACCCCTCAGTTATTTTGCTTGATTTCACACTTTATTTGATGGGGGATGATGTGGATTATGGTCCCTAGTGGAGCACTCACTTTCCTATCACATAAGTTGAGGCATTCATCACATTTACCATTGTTTTATTATCGATGATGGGGCCATCCCCTCTTCCAAGGGGTTTGTTGAGATGTTTCTGACTTGGTGCATGGATTTATGGTTTGAGTTGGTTAGCCTTTAACTCCTTGTTCTAGGGATGTAACCGTTTGCACACCTATTGAGGGGTTGTTACACATGGGAGGACATGTTGATGGAGGATTGAGGAGGATGACTTGGTTATTGAGTTATTTCCAACAAGTAGTTATTATTTTGGTCATGCACCTTGGACGACCACTCATTATTTTATTCATATGGCACACATGTGGAGGTCTCGATAGTTACATTGACCTATTCTAGCAAAGAATCCCTAGTCCTTGGCACATTCTTCATGGTTTATTGACGAGATATTTCACCTTAATGAGCCACACGTCCCTCTTGGATGATTTCTTGCACACTTATTGGGGATTTCTGGGAGGACCCACTATTGGGGGCCTTATTTTATTATTATCTTAGAGATCTCTTGGAGGATGTTCCATGAGAAACATTTCTTTATATTTTTTGGAGCTTATGGACATGGTCTTCCACCATTTTGAGGGGCATTAGAGCACTGACATCGCCTATTAGGCTAGTACTTATCTTGAGGAGGCGTCCCACCTCTTGGAGTTTTCATGCATGCAGATTTGTACATGTGGCATGGCCACCACATATTTTATTACTTGTTCGAGGGATATGAGTTGTCTATGACTCTATGCATACCTAGATTAGATCTAGGTTTTTGATGGATATTATTATTTTATTATGGAGGTTTTGAGCCTAGAGCTCTATAAAAGCGAGGCTTCTCCATTTGTAATGCATGTTGATGCTTTGAAGAGACACTTAACTTTTGGTTTTTGGCTTGTATAGAACATCTTCGTGGCAATATATTGTTGGTGATTTCTCTTATTATGTGTGGCTATCCATCTTCACTCAATTGCTAATTTATATGTGCTGGTATATCTGAATTTTCTGCTATCCTAAAGTTCTCAAGTAGGGTGGCCAGCTGTTGGGAAAGGAGGCTTGAAACAGGTTACATCTTTTCAGTTTTGTTGTTTTCATTCTCAGATTTAAAACAATGTAATTGGTCATTCAAAAGAAGGGTTTCATAGTGGTTTTAAATGTGAAAATAAATCATACTTTAATGGTTTAGCATGTGTTTAAGTGGAGTACCCCCTAAAGGACCCATATGAATGTAATTTCCAGCCATATTGAATTTGCTGTCATAATGATTTCTGTATGTTATTACAGCAGCAATTACATCGACCTATCATCCATTTTCAGCCCTCATTGACCCCATATGCCCTTTGGATCTTTGGAACTAGTCTTGATCTCATCAACCACCCAAAAAATCATTTTAATTAACATAAATAAAATATGTTTTACTAAGATACCTTTCCACTTCACCTTGAGCTTTATAACTTTTCATCTTAGTAATCCTACCCTAGGGATACCCCCCTTGTGTAGGAAGAAAGCCAATCTAAAGAGAGACAAGGCTTGTGTGGTAACAGCACCCTCTTGACTTATCTTTAACTTTGCACCCAATATTTGGACTTCGTATCTTAAATGCAAGAATTATCGGTAACAAAACCCACTGAAGACTTCATCCTTGGTCTTTATAAAATATATTCAGGTTTTTCTAGAGTCATCAATAACAAAACATAATAAATGTTACCTATCAATAACGATGATGGCATAGAGCCACACACATCTAAATGAATCATATCAAGAATTCCTCTTGATTTGTGCTCACTACTAAGGAAAGAAGTCTTGACATGCATGTCAAGTGCATAGCCCTTGCACAATCTTTTCTTCTTTATCTTGCAGTTCAATAATCCTTGCACCATGTCCTTCAAGAGAGGTAATGCTCCATAGTGCAGGGAGCCAAAACTCTTGTGCCAAAGCTCGCACAGTTGGTCATTGTCATGCACTAGGGCTCCATATTTGATATGATCAGCAAAAACCTGTAAAGGACATCCTCTTGCATGCCTCTGGCTAAAACTCGACTAAGATCATAGCTGCAATCTCTGATAATAACTAGTTTATCATCAAACTAAGCCATGCATCTAAGGTTTGTCATCACTAAAACTAAAAGCAAATTATTAGTTAAACCAAGAACATATAAAACATTATCAAGCTCAAGAATATCACCTAAAAGCGTGCAGCATGAGACAGATCCCATTCCTATGACTAGATATGTAGCATCATCGCCCAACTCAACTTGTATACCTTCCATTTGCCCTTTAAATCTATTGAAAGCCTTCTTATTGAAGGTCACGTGTCTTGATGTTCCACTATCCACATACCACCCTAAACCAGAAACAATGCTACTGGAAAGGCATGAAACCATGGAGAAGGTAATCCAAGCTTGGATGAAATCTCATCTAATGTTGAAGCTTTTACACTCCCTACAAACTCTTGTTGCTGTTGTTGTTGTTGCTTTCTCTCCTGTTGCCGCCTGGTTCCACACCTGGGAAAATGCAGCAAAAGTCTTCAAGCTGCTGGTGTGGCCTTGGGGGCAAGTCAGAGTCAAGTGCTGTCACTTGGGACTCGACTCCTCCGTCTAGGCTTTCCTAGCGAAGCCAAGGGGGGTAGACCCTAAAAAATTAAAAAAGAAACTAAAGCCTCTAATCTAGGAGTTAGAAAAAATACTTTTGCAACCAAGATAGACAACATATACTTTTTTCAAATAAAAAGCATCATTTATCATTTACTCCCATTTAAAAAATAATGATCATTCACTTGCATACTAGTCAACAATAAAATGAAATTTGCATCAGGACCAGTGCCTTGCTATGGAGTCAAATAACAAATGCATAAACAGAAAGTAAATGTTGTCTATCTTGGTTGCAAAAGTATTTTTTCTAACTCCTAGATTAGAGGCTTTAGTTTCTTTTTTAATTTTTTAGGGTCTACCCCCCTTGGCTTCGCTAGGAAAGCCTAGACGGAGGAGTCGAGTCCCAAGTGACAGCACTTGACTCTGACTTGCCCCCAAGGCCACACCAGCAGCTTGAAGACTTTTGCTGCATTTTCCCAGGTGTGGAACCAGGCGGCAACATTTTGGCGCCGTTGCCGGGGATAAGTCTTTCTATTCCCGGAATACGACTTTTGAGTTTTCCTTTTTGTTTTCGCTTTGTTTGATGTATGTAGTGAATTTTTTAAATTGACTAAGAACATCTGGCGACTCCACTGTCAACAAATCTACCAAGGCGTTTTACAAGAAGGAATCCTCAGAACTTGCTTCAGTTCTTTCCTGAGCCTGAAAAGGTCTATCATAGAAGGAAAAGCAAGTTATCTTCTCGAAAAACCCTTGAGGATCTTGGTTCTCAGTCAATTTCTGATATTCACCTTCTATTCACAGAAAATAATTTGAATAATCTTACTGTTGAAATGGCTGAGTTTGGTCCTTATGATTTTACTGCTATAGTTGGTTACCCTCATGATATCCCTGAAAAAGCCATTGATAAGTTGCCATCTTTTCAAGGAAATAATGCTATTAGTGCTAAATCCCATATAACTCGTTTTTGCCATTGTTTTGACAAGTGGTGCTTAGGTGCCAAGCATGAAGATGTAAAAATGAAGTTGTTTGCTTTATCTTTGGAAGAAAATGCTTATGAATGGTTTAACAAGTTGGAAGCTGACAAGTACAAGACCTACAAAGAAATTGAAACTGCTTTCTTGGCCAAATGGGGGGACATCAAAGAAGACCGCTACCTTCTAGCTGCCTTGACCAACACTAAGAAAAATGAAAATGAGACAATGGAAGAATTCAACAACAAATTCAATGAAATTGTGGGTAGACTTCATGCTGATATCAAGCCACCTGATAATTCCATCCTCATTTACTACATGGAAGCTTTTAGTGGGGAGTTGAAATATCAATTAGCTGATAAAGAACCTGCCGATCTAAAGAAGGCCATGGAATTGGCCGAGAAAATTGATAAGAACATGTTAAATTGTGGCAAGTCTCATCTTCCTGGTTTCACAAGGGCAAATGTTCCTATGAAGCAAAGCGAGAGTAAAGATAAAACCATTAGCACTGAAATCAAGGATCTTTCAAAGGAACCTTTGAAAGAGATTGCCCAACTCTTGAAGGAAGCTGTTTCAAATCAAGCCTCCAACATGACTGCCATACAGAACAGGTTGATCTCCATTGAAAGATCTCAAAACCACCAGGTCTCAAATCAGTATGTGCCTAAGCCCCAATATGCTCCTAGGCCTCAGTATCAGAGAAAAGTTCCATTCCAAGATCAGAGGACCCCAAATCCTTTGGAAACTGTAAATACTCTTTCAGAAGAAATTCCTCCCTTTTGTAGGGCATGTGATAGTTTCCATGAAGAGTCTACTTGTGCTATATTTAAATGGTCAATGGAACAGAATCCGTCAGAAGCCAGTAGCAGTGTCAGATTAGCAAGCGAGCCTGAGAACCAGCCTGAATATATCAATATTGTGGGTCAAACTCACCCTGTCTCTAAAGAAACTTGGGAACAAGCTAGATGTTACAGCCAGGACTTGAAAGATAAAGCTACCCTTAGATTTGGTGAGATGCCTCCACCAGAGAAGATTCTTGAGATGTCAAAATTCAAAGGCCTAACATATCAAAGAAAGAACCATGTTGGGACCTCAAACTCAAATCAGAATATCCCTAAGGTAACACTTTCTTCCAACTCTGAAAGTCTTCATGTCAATTTGGCTCAATGGTTATCTTCTGCAAAGATTCCTGTTCTTGTTACTGACCTTATCAAAATCCCAAGCTTGAAAGAAAATCTTATGAAAGTGATAGATCATCCTCAACATGAAAAGGGCAAGGCTCCTATAGACTCAGAGATAGTTAATCTTAACCAGACTAGAGAAGAACCTAACCATAAAGATGACCCAATTATTTTGCATAGTGTGGATCCCCATAAGGAAGACCACCCTCCTTTCTATGTCTCCTTGCTAGTCAATGATATGCTTGTGCACAATTGCATGTTGGATTCTGGTGCTTCCTCAAATGTTATGACCAAAAGAGTTATGGATCAATTGGGCTTAAAAACAACTAGACCCTATCACAATGTGTGTGCCATGGATTCAAGGGAAGTTGATACTATTGGTATAATTATAAATCTACCTGTTAGGTTGGCCAAGTATCCTGATGTCCATTTAACCATGGATGTCGTGGTAATTGATGTACCAGACAATTGGGGAATGCTTTTATCTAGAAAGTGGGCTGCATCTTTAGGGGGAGACATAAGGATGGATTGGTCATATGCTACTATCCCTGCATCAGAACATACAACTGTTAAGCTATACAATGAACAACTTAGAAAACTCCATGTTGAAGACCCACAGAATCTGGCCAATGAATTTGTGCATCAAACTGACAACTTTGGAAACTATTCTATATGTTCAAATTTCATAGCACCTTTTAAAGAAGCATCCAAAGATGAAAAGAAGGATGGGGTATGGAGGATGAGTTTTGATGGGGCATCTTCAAGATATGGAAAAGGAGCTGGAATTGTCATAACTTCTCCTTCTAAACAAACCTTCAAATTTGCTTTCAGACTTGAGTTTGATGCATCAAATAATGTGGCTGAGTATGAAGCCCTTTTGCAAGGGTTAGAAATTGCCAAAGATATGGGAATTAAGATTTTATCTATTAAAGGTGATTCTGACTTAGTGGTTTCCCAAGTTAAAAATGTATTTGCTTGCAAAAGTCGAAGATTGAAACAGTATAGGAATGCTGTCTGGGATACTATGGAGTGGTTTGATGCTTTAAATATCATGGCAATTCCTAGAGAAGAAAACATTGAGGCAGATGAACTAGCTGTGGCAGCTTCTACACTTCAACCAACTGAGGAAATATTAAAGGGGAATGGAAAATTTGAAATCAACTTTAGACCTTTAATCCCTGACAACATAGATCATTGGCAAGTGTTTGATAGTGACAAGCAAATTCTCAACTTCATCCATAACCTTCAAGAATTTTCTGATTGTAAAATCACTTATAAGGAAGAAGGGAGAGATTATCCTGAAGAAGAGGACCAACCTAGGAACAAAATTCCCAAGGGCATCACCCGGTTAGAGCAACTTTTTGACAGGCAAGATGGCCATAAAAGAAAGAAGGGTTCAATAAAACCAGGGGACTATATTGAAGTAAACATAGGAACTGAGAAGGAACCAAAGATGATAAAAATTGGAAAGGGAATATCTCAAGAAGAAAGAAAAGCCTTGATTGACTTAATCTATGAATATAGGGATATATTTGCTTTCAGCTATGATGAACTTAAGGCTTATCGTGATGATATTTTTCAACATACAATCCCTTTTAAACCAGGTATCAAGCCTTTTCGCCAAAAACTGAGACGAATAAACCCCAAGTTGGCTCCTATGGTTTACAAAGAACTCCAAAAGATGTTAGCAGCAGGAATCATCACTCCAACAAGACACTCTTCTTGGTGTTCTAACTTGGTGGTTGTTAGAAAAAAGAATGGGGATATCAGATTGTGCATTGATTTCCGAAACTTGAACTGGGCATGCCTAAAAGATAACTATCCTTTGCCAAGCATGGACACTTTACTTCAGAAGGTGACTGGATCAGGCTTGATGTCTTTTCTTGATGGGTTTTCAGGATATAACCAAGTGCTAGTCAACAAAGAGGATCAACATAAAACTACTTTTACCACACCTTGGGGCACTTTCATGTACCTTAGAATGCCTTTTGGTCTTACTAATGCTGGTGCTACCTTTCAACGTGCTATGGATGTTGCTTTTAATGGATTGATTGGTAAAATTATTGAAATATATCAGGATGATTTAACAGTATATAGTAAGGGAAGGTCGGATCATGTTGGCCATCTTAGAAAAGTTTTTGAGAGATGCAGAAAATATGGCATATCTTTAAATCCAGCTAAATCTGTACTTTGTGTTGATGAGGGCAAACTGTTAGGGCATGTTATCACTAAGGATGGTGTAAAAATTGATCCTGAAAGAGTTGAGGCCATTAAAAGAGTTCCTATCCCCACCAATGTCAAAGCTCTCCAATCCTTCAATGGCCAGATTAATTTCATTAGAAGATTTATTCCAAATCTAGCTGAGCTAATGAAGCCTTTACAACTCTTACTTAAAAAAGATGCTAAGTTTGAATGGAGTAAGCAAGGAAGAGAAGCTTTTGCAGGTATTAAGGATGCCATATCTAAAGCCCCTGTGTTGATAAGCCCTAATTATTCAAAAGAATTCCAAATTTTTTCCTTTGCTTCAGAGCATACTATTGCCGGAGTCTTACTTCAGAAGAATGACCAAGGCCAAGAGCAACCCATAGCATTCTTTAGTAAAGCTTTACAAAATTCAGAGCTTAAGTATACTATAATGGAGAAACAAGCTTATGCCCTTGTTAAGTCTTTGAAACATTTCAGGATATATATTGGGTATTCCAAGGTTGTGGGTTATGTTCCTCATACTGCTGTTAAAGATATATTAGCTCAACAGGATTGCCTTGGTATAAGGGGAAAATGGGTGTCCAAAATACAAGAGTATGACTTGGAGATAAAGCCTACCAAGTTAGTCAAAGGTCAAGGTCTTGCGCGCATGATGACGGAAAGTAATGAGAAAGCTGTAGGGATGATTTGCCAGCATAATGAGTCAGCACCTGTCATATCTGAAGAGCTTCAAAGATTAAGTCAAACTCAATGGTATTCCGACATTATCTACCTTCTTAACAATTTTACTTGTCCTGAACATCTTGTTGGTCATAAAAGAAGGTCTCTAAGACTCAAAGCCACTAAGTATTGCATAACTCAAAATGGATTAGGTTGGAGAAATCCTGATGGCTTAGTTCTTAGATGTGTTGATGAACCAGATTCCAAAAAACTTCTGGTTGAATTTCATACTGGATTTTGTGGTGGGCATTATGCAGCAGACACCACAGCCCACAAGATCCTTAGATCAGGTTACTATTGGCCCACTTTATTTGCTGATGTGCACAAGTTTGTCAGATCTTGTCCCCAATGTCAGTTGTTCACTGGGAAACAGAAATTGGCAACTTTACCTCTTGAGCCAGTAGTTGTTCAAGCCCCTTTCCAACAATGGGGTCTTGATTTTATTGGACAGTTTAAGGAAAACTCAAGTAATGGATATACCTGGATCCTAACTGCCACCGATTATTTCACTAAGTGGGTGGAAGCAATCCCTACTAAGTATGCCACTGATAAAGTAGTTATGGATTTTCTTGAAAATCATATTATAACTAGATTTGGGGTACCATCCAAGATAACAACTGACAATGGTCCTAGTTTTAGTTCCATGGCCTTTTCAGCATTCTGCTTCAAGTATGGTATAATCCTTTCCCACTCATCCAACTATTATCCCCAAGGAAATGGATTGGCTGAATCAACCAACAAGACCTTAATGAACATTTTAAAGAAAACTGTGGGTGATAACAAAAGGTCTTGGGATTCTAAGATAAAATTTGCTATATGGGCCGACAGAATAACACAGAAACGTGCTACTGGGAAAACCCCTTTTCAGTTGGTTTATGGTTTGGAAGTTTCTGTTCCCATTCATATTCAGTTGCCAGTGTATCAGATGTTGCATGATTATGAGTCAAATGATGATGGTATGCAGAACAGAATTGAGCAAATTATGAAATTAGATGAGACTAGAAGAAAGGCTTTAGACCAAAGTATCAGAAATCAGGACAGGGTTAAAAGAACTTTTGACAGGTCAGCCAAGCCAAAAGATTTTCAGCCAGGGGATTGGGTTCTTCTATGGGACAAGCGAAGGGATAAGCCAGGAAAGCATGGAAAGTTTGATAGCCTATGGTTGGGACCATATATTATATCTGAACCAGCAGGGGTTAATTCTTTCTTCCTTTGCACTATGGATGGAGAAAGGTTGACTCTCCCAGTCAATGGGCAACATCTCAAGCTGTTTTTCAAAGAAGATTTCCTAATGCCCACCGGGGCAGAGTGATAGCAGGGCCATCTCTAAACCTTTGCCTTGCTTTTTTGTACATTATGTTTTGTATATTATTGATGTATATTAGTTTCATTTACTTACCTTAGTTTTGCTTTGAAATAAATGTTGCAACTTATGTTTCATTTGGCAAAAATATGGGACTGATGCATTTTAATTTTGTGGCAGGAACCAGAGATTCTTGGATTCTCGCATACTCTATTTGATTGAATCAGATCGAGCACACGTCCCGCAGTTGGAGCCAGATGTTGCCAACTAAGTTGCACTTGGTTGGATTATCAAGCGAGCGGGCAAAGTGGAACATGACACATGTTCAATTTTGGTGATTTGATGTCCAGCTGGCCTTTAAAAGGCCCCCGTTTTTATTTTTATTTTTTCACATGTCCATGGCCCTGCGGGGTTTGTAACAAAACGTGCTAGCATGGTGTTTGTAAAAGACTCGGTTCCTTAGGACTTTTTGGCCAAGTCAGGTATTCCAAGGAGTTTTTTCACCTATCTATTATGTTTCGCATCACTGCATTGCATAATTAATTGGTTTTTCTCCTGCTCCTCCAAAGCTGGAATGCCTGGGGAGGCTGACGGGCCTTAGGGAATTATTAGAGTCTATGGGTCAATGTATATGAACATGCTAGGCGTTATTTTTGAGTCATATGGACATGTCTAGGTCCCCCTAGGTGTTTTTTTTTATTTTCGACAAGTTTTTATTTTTCCGTAAATTGGGCCATTTTTTAATGGTTCAATTAAAAAATTTGTAATTGGCCTATCTGGGGCATCTGGAGGTGTTTTTTGCCTTAGGGGTGCTCGTTTTCTAACTCAGAGCACCCCCTAAACCCCTAAACCCACTTTTCCTAATGTTTGGGTACTTCTACCTTGGTCAAAGTCAAAAAAATCAAAAAATCCCAAAAAAGTCATAAAAAAATCAAAAAAGTGAAAAATGACTTAAAAAAAAATTATTAATTTTTGGAGAGATTTTGGGGTCTGATTTGGATCAGCATGGTTATAGGAGTGCATTGGGCTATTTTTGTGCCATTTTGGCAGCCCCAAACAAGGAGGAACTAATGCTTATGAGAGGGGCGCATTTCACCTTATGAGGAGGGGCGCATTCACTCAATGGGCAGCCCACGAGTTAAGGAGGAGCAGCACTATTTGTGCTGATGTAGTAGCATGTTTTGGGGCTGCCATGGGCAGCTAGAGACATGGGGATGGCAGCCCCATTCCCTCCACCATCTATGCCACGCTTTTCCACCCTTTTTGGCAAGTGCGCCCTCCCTCCTTAGCCATTTTTTTCCTATAAATTGAGGAGTGCTCTCCATTGTTTACTAGTGAGACTTGGAGCAGCTAACTTATGATTGTAATATTTTTATCATTTTGAATAAAAGAAGACTTTGGAGGTCAGCTTGTGGTGTCTTGGCTACATGTGGATGAAGTATCTTGATCTTTTTTCCAAGGTGACTTGTGCATAAGTCTTATTTTTCAATGATGTGGTTTGCTCATCTATGAGATAAGTTGTTTGTCAAATTTGTTTATTTGTAGCAGCTTAGTTTCTTATGAGCATGTATATCTACATTTAATCTTTGTTTGGTGAGATTTGTGATGTGCAGGTGTCTTCTTGAGTTGGCAAAAAGTAGGATCTTGTTTGTTTCCACTTTTTACTAACAATTATTTGCAGATATAGTCCCTTCAAACATCACTGAACCGTCTTCAAGGCTTCTATTTTCAACAAGGATTTGTTCCATCTCTCTCTCTCTCATTTATAAAAAATTCAAATTTTTTGACTTACTAGTACTTTCTTTGTAAAAAACTAGTTTAAAGTTGTCGAAAATCCTTCAAAATTTTATAAAGAAGTATTAGATCTGATTGCAAAGTGTTATCTGGCTGCCATAGAGCTGATAATTTGCAGCCATTAAAGGGCTAGCAAAGATCCCAAGTAGACAAGCTCCATAGCTTGTTTTACTTGGTCATTTTTGTCATTCTCACTTAGTTTTTAACTTAGAAAATTTTGGGTTTCTTAGGAGGTGTTCCAAAGACACTCTTAAAGTGTTTTTGGGCATCTTGTTCTAATTATTGCTTGCTGGTTTGCAGCAGAAGATGAGCAGGTAGGAGGAGGTGCTGGCAAAATTTCGAGCATCCAGGCGATCCGGAACACATATTTCCATATTTTTCAAAACCGGGCATATTTTTCTATAATTTTGTAAGCTACCAAGTCACATTAAGTAGACTTGGGGCACTTCTCCGTTATCATTGTAAACATTTTAAACGAGAGCAAGTGGGCTAGCCAGCGCCCATACCCCATCCCCCCAGGGGTGGCCTGTGTCGTCTCATTTTCATGGCGTGAATGTTAGAGTAGTTTTATTTCTTGTTTTTTTCGGCATTAATAAAATCAATTAGGATTAAAATAAACCTTGTTGGTCCGTTTCACTAGCGGGCCACAAGTTCACTCACAACCTAGTTTTTTCACATTTTTTTACAACTCATAACGCCCCCCTTGCTTTCCCGAAGTAGGGTTTTGTATGAGGGCTTGCCCGAAATACATGCCTGAAAAGAGACTCCTGGGGTTCTAAAAAGATAAAATTTGTGTTCTTAAAATTTTATAAAAAATACCAAGGTCTTCTCCCGTATGCTCTGTGGCCAACTTGCAGCTTAGTCTGATCCAGTTGGTACACACCAGAAAGGAGTTGATGACTAGTAATAGGACTTAACACCACCCCAATAAAAAACCCTTTTTGTGAAAATCCGGCACAACACGCAATTTGTTGTCGTGGGCAAATTTCCCAGAAGGCTTGGGATAAAACTGGATAGCGACCTCTTGGAAACCGTTAGGCTTGCCCTCGTTGGTATAGCATCTGAACACCTCCTCGAGACTCCGATCCAGCCTAAAGCCTGAGAGGGAAGCCACGCTTCAAATTTCCGGACATGTTCCCCCGTACCTTGCGTATATCGGGAACCCACATGCCTTAATAAAAAGATCACAATCACATTAAATTTTAAAATAAACCAAGAACACTCCACAACATTTACTTTCTGTTTATGCATTTGTTATTTGACTCCATAGCAAGGCACTGGTCCTGATGCAAATTTCATTTTATTGTTGACTAGTATGCAAGTGAATGATCATTATTTTTTAAATGGGAGTAAATGATAAATGATGCTTTTTATTTGAAAAAAGTATATGTTGTCTATCTTGGTTGCAAAAGTATTTTTTCTAACTCCTAGATTAGAGGCTTTAGTTTCTTTTTTAATTTTTTAGGGTCTACCCCCCTTGGCTTCGCTAGGAAAGCCTAGACGGAGGAGTCGAGTCCCAAGTGACAGCACTTGACTCTGACTTGCCCCCAAGGCCACACCAGCAGCTTGAAGACTTTTGCTGCATTTTCCCAGGTGTGGAACCAGGCGGCAACATCTCCCCCTTCTTCTTATCAAGACATTGAGAAGCATAGTGGCCATTTTTGCCAGAGTTGAAGCACTCTATATGGATCAGGTTTTTCTTACAATGATTTGAGGAACTTGAATCCTCCTTTTTATGATCCCTCATGGGTGCTACTTTCTTACCATCTTTCTTCATCTTCTCAATGAGGGATAGGTTTTGACATTCCTCCACACTCACCAAAATAGTTTCTATTCTAGTCTCCTCTTGGATGAAATCACCTGAAATCTTCTCAAAAGAGGAAAGCTTCTCTCACATGCATAGACACCCTGAACGAACAAATCTCGAGATGAGGATAACACATTTAAAGCAATAGGCACCAACTCCTCGTTCTCCACCTTCACCCTAATAGCAACAAGATGATCTAGAAGTTGGGTGGTCTTCATCTATGTTTGTATCACTCATGCATCTGGCAATGAACTTGTTCTCAACGTCCTCTTGCAGTTAATATTCACACTGATACATAATAACTAGAGCAGCATGTATCTCCTTCCTCGTCTTCTTCTATGCACAATGTGAGGGATCAAAAAATCCTTCACAAAATCAAGGACGATTGTCTTCGCTTTGGGCGCCTTTTGTTATATTCAGTCAAATCCTTGAGATTAGTGGAAGGTGTAACCTACTAATCCACAAAATACCATAGATCAACCTCCTCCAATAACATTTGTAGTGTGCACTTCCAAGGGATAAAATTGGAATTGCCTTCTAGACTATCACACTCCCTAAGACCAAGACTATTCATCTTTGTTGCTCCTAAAACATACCTAAACCAAACAGATCCCTTGGAAAAACAAATCAAATCAACGAACTATCATAAGTGTGTATCCAATCTCTCAACGACACAACAACACTCCAATCACTAGAGTAACTACGACATCACACCTCACAAGCTCACATATGTCTAGATTGCTTCAATCACTACAGCAAGGACATCACACCTAAGTCCGAATCTCTTCAATCCCTCGAGCAAGGGCATCACACCTTACTACGTCACACAAGTATGGATCTCTTCAATCACTAAATCAAGGGCATCCTGTTAATTTTTCTTATTCCATTCCTAGATAAAATTTCCTAGTGATTTCCTTGCTTCAAAAATAAATTTGCAACTCAGAATAAATTATACTACTGGAATAATTAATAGAATTTTAATTGCGGAAGCAAATGGAAACAAATCTCATAAAAACACATACACAGAAATTTTTTGCCCTTCAAATCTGTTTTTCATTAATTTATAATCCAAGCATACAAGGGCTCCCTTACTAGGAAAATGGCCCGAGAAAAATACAATCAGCAAACCTAGCAAATTTTCTTTCCTGAGAAAAATCTCCCTTCTGAAAATCTGCCCCGAAGAAACCCTCTGCACCAACTGATGTCCTGTACAACCTGCACAGCATACTGTAAGGCGCATGCGTCTTGTACGTCTCGGTTGCTTGTTGTACAGCTATCGTATGGTGTTGTATTATCCGTTGTTGTATGGCCTAGTGTTGTATGTTTTGTTGTATGATCGGTTGTACGTCCCTATTGTTGTACGGTTGTACTGTGAGGATATATGACCCCCTTCTACAATCTATCCAGTTGTACGGACTCCTGCAAAATGCTCTCTGACTAATGTCTGCTTCTTCCCTCTGCCAAATCTGAAAAGTGAAAGACCTTCTCCACTCTCATAAATGAGTCACTTACTCAATGCTTGTGTGTCTTCTCCTCTCACTTTGGCTGCCTTTTATAATTTTGAGATGAGCCAAAACTCTAACCTCCTAAGTGATCAATGGCTAAGATTAGATCTCCTCCTCACTTGAGATCAATGGCTTAGATTCACTTAATTAACTTAAACCACTAATACCAAAAACTTAGGCATTTTATTAAATTAACCTCAATTAATTATAAAAAAACCTTCACTTTAATAATTAACTTAATAAAGTGAATTTCCAAAGTTCTAAGAGGTATTAATGATGATTTCCATAGGTTAGACACAAACCCATGTGGAAATACCTGTCTGAGCTACAAACTTCAACACATCACACCCACTGAAATCCTTCAACTACTCCCTCTTATAGGCAAATAATCTTTCCATTCACCGAGTCTTGGAAGATTTTAGTAA
The DNA here is from genome assembly GCA_027924585.1 of Larix kaempferi. Lineage (NCBI taxonomy): Eukaryota > Viridiplantae > Streptophyta > Pinopsida > Pinales > Pinaceae > Larix > Larix kaempferi. Next base: position 2,829,202 of record BSBM01000506.1, read on the forward strand.
ATGTGCTCTAATGCCATGCTAAATTTTCAACTCATAGTTCAAATCTACACTCAAAGAATGAAAACCTACAACAACAAAACTAAAGTCTAGGAATCACCTATCAAAACTTCAAATCTACATTTACTAAAACAATATTCGATAAATTAATCCAAACATTGCATTCTACAAGCTCAATAAAAAACGACAAATAACTAGGGACCATTCTACATAAATCTGCAGTCTAGAAATTCAAGAAAGCAAAAACAATCTCCAATAGAATATCACATTACTATATTAGTGAAGGAAATTACAACAACAACTATCACATTGGTTGCAAGTACTTGCTCTCACAACAACACACCAATGAACAACTCCAAATCTGCATTTACTAAAACAATATACAGTAAATTCAAGAATCCAAACATTGCATTCTATAAGCTCAATAAAAAACAAATAACTAGGGACCATTCTACATAAATCTGCAGTCTAGAAATTCAAGACAGCAAAAACAATCTCAATATAATATCACATTACTATATTAGTGAAGGAAATTACAACAACAACTATCACATTGGTTGCAAATAGTTGCTCTCACAACAACACACCGATAAACACATTAACTCTCTATCTCACATAGAATACTAAGTTAATGTGTCCTCTCCTTCTATTGACCGAGTAGAGTGGGGGAGTTACAAAAGCATTTTTAAAACCGGCTGAGTTGGAACCGGAACCAGCCGGTTTGACCGACCAAGGGGTGTGGATGTTCAAACCAGCAAACAACTCGGACCGGGGTCCGGTTTGGTAACGAATCGGCCGGCCTGATGCCTGAACTGGCCGGTTCGTTACCAAACTGGACCAAACCGGCCGAGTCCATGAAACACCGGTCGATCTGCTTCTCATTCAAGTCCACGGGCCCCAAACAGGAAAATCACAATTTTAAATTGTTTTTAAAAAAAACCACAATACCTAACCCTAATTCGCCTCTAAACAAATGAATATGTGCCCCACATCCTAAATATGAGTCATCACTCATCCTTGATCATGTTTTTTGGACGATAGAGGATATAGAGCCTCATTGATATTGTATTTTGTTTCAGAATCTGAGATATATGCTATGACTATGAGACTTTACTATGTAGTGCACTTGGTGCCATTTTGTGACCCATACATGGTTTATGGTATATATATATGAGTAGACTTTACATATTATGTGTCTAATGGTTTGAAATCATAGCTTGGAATGTTAAATATAATTTTAATGATTAAAATTGTAAATTTTTTTGTATATTTTAATAGTTTGGTTCATTGAAATCAAACCGCTCCGGTTCATTACAGGTTCTGGTTTCGATCCGAGTTGACCCCCGACCGATTCGATTCCTGGTTCCGAGTTTTAAAACATTGAGTTACAATAGCTAAATACTAACCCTAAGTGGTGCATTAAGAAACTTTCCCATGTCAACCTCAATAAATGCCCCCCATTATGAGAGAGGGTAACCCCCTTCGTAGATGCACCCCACTATTGTTCATGAATCAGAGGAACCACTCCACTAATCCACCTAACCACTAGGATATAACAACCATCATAAATGTGCCATGTCCATGAAGTAATGTGCATAGCATTAAGTGTAACCACCAACATTAAAGCACTTTACCACTTTAGCATTAAAGCAGCCACCTAGGCAAGTGTTGCCATAGTCATAGGAATCGTGATTTAAATCACGATTCCCCAATTTAGATTTGAATCAACCACTAAATAATCCAATTCAAACTGTGCCAAGTTAAACTCGAGATGACCGAGTTCAACTCGGTCAACGCGAGACAAACTCCTGATTAAACAATCCAAGCGAGTTTAACTCGCGATTTTATGGAACCCGCGCCTAGGAAAACTTTAAATGCCCAAATTTTTACTATTTTTTTCATTTTCTTGCTCACTGGAGATGTTTTCTAGTTGCTAGAGTGAAGGAACAATGACTACTTGTGTTTTCTATTTTGAATATCAATGAAAAATGCTTTTTTAATTCAAAATGTATACATTCGTTTGTATTTGTTGACTTTGTCATGATCCAATTCAAAACTTTGACTCTTTTGCCTCGCTGATTTATTATCGACTCTGATTCTGGTGACTATGAGTGTGCCCATCATGGAAGAGAATAACTTCGACAAACAAAAATAGTATAGAGGATTCACAAAATAAACTACCCTCATGAAGATCACCTTAAATGTCAAAATACAACTAGTTATCCAATCAATAAAATATGGGCCTATTGGTTTATGACTATCACTTCTTTATTTATTAGACACAGATACTCTTTATGGAAGGAGAATATGAAGTTGACTTTTATGAATCGAGGCTTAAGGGGGATTGGATCGAAGATTGAAACAACTCTTGCTCACAAGTGTCCCCGATCTCACTAGCTCTACCAACTTTGTTGTTGCTCACCGAGACTGAAGGGAGAAGAGCTTCGGAGCAACCAAAGAAAATTCTAACAATAACACATCATGCACATCTTTGGTACCTCCATTAGGCATCTTTTGTAGGATTGGTCCTTAGCTTTTTATCATGTGTGCTCTATCATCAACAATCATCTCTCTTTAATTTTCATTTATCATCCAATGCAGAAAAGCAATCCTTTTTGTGTGGCATGTGCTTTATTGCACCCAAAAGCCTATATAACATACCTCTTTAGATTAAATTTTGGGCACCACTGAACCATAAAGAGTATGAACTCTCTTTTCTTCTTCACTATTACTATTGCTACCATGCTCCTTTTCCACATATTTCCTTCGATGCTTTTTAAGCTTTGTGTGGGAAAAACCATGCTTCCTTTTCTTGTGATCCTCCTCATCATGACCTAGCTTAGTACAATAATAGCAATTACCTTTGTTACCTAAATTGAAGTTACACTTCTTTGAATCTTCATGCTTGAAGTCACCTTGTCTTTAGCTTCCTCTTGTCTATTTGGTGGCCAAAACTTTGCCTCCCTTTGCTCTTATGCTTCATTGCAACATGTTCATAGCTACATTCTTCATCAATAGAGCTTTATCCCTGTGCTCCTTTTGCAATAGCAATCCTCCTAGCTGATCAAATATCCAAGGGTATAACTTTTATTAATAAGCCTAGGCTTGCTAAAAACACTTGAAAATACCATAGTTGCAACACTCTTTGATTTCTCGCAATCTTTTTAAGTTTCTGAGAGTTTTTCAAGTCGTCGAGTTTATCGGGTATGAGTTTATGCTTGCCAAATTTTGTTGATTTTTTCCCAATTTTACCAATGTCCCTGGTTAATGACCCCTACCAACTTTTCATCGATGTCGACTTTTGCAACACAAGAAGATATCATGAAGAAGCATTGAGTGTTACAAAGTCCTATATTGTTTACCCTAGTGAGATGAACTATGATTGAATTACCTTCTTCCATCTTCAAACTATACAACTGGATTCTCAAATAAGGAACCCTAGTTTCATTAGATGTCTTATCCAAAGTGCTCAATGTATTCAAAGCCTCTTGAGAGGTCTCTACATTTTATATAAGTGATATGATGCCATTGTGACTACCACATCGATGATTGCTAGAACTTCCCTACCTTTACCATCATAAACTTCCTTTTCATCTGCATTATTTGGCTTCAGCTCCTTTTCCATCTACAATGCTCCAAAGCATAGCACAAAAATGTTTCTAACTTCGAATTAAAAAAACAACATATTACTTTCCATCAACTTTCAAGCTTGTGTGAGTCTGGCAGTTAAGCACCTTGAGTACCTCTTGCAATCTCCTCTAAGTGTCTTCATCAATCTTCTCACAGTTTCCAAGTGACATTAAAAATTTATAGTATAGGCTTTTAAAGTTTGACCTCCTTAATGTCAAACACGTCCTATCCTTTGGCCATTGATGGTGCTCTCCAATATATATCCCTGATTCTGAAGCTCCCAGAAACTCTTTCAAGAGTCCCTCCAAATCTACGATCCAACCTAATTATGTTACTCCATTACATGGCTATGTTTACCTGGCAAGGCTACAATTATCTTATTCACAATTTCACAACTACTTTGATACCATGCCATATTTCAAGGCAACGATAGATGAAAGAAAGAGCACAGCCACAAACCATGAAGCTTTTCCAAACTAATTTGTCTCATTGCTTTGAGTTAGCAATATCACATTAATCTAGAGTACAAATTTGTTAAAAAATCAGAGAGTGAAGATAAAACTAAATCTTCAGCCTTATATGAATCTAGTCTAGATTCTAAATAAGCCAACTTATCAAAACAAATTTGTTAAAAAAATCAGAGATTGATGATAAAACTAGATCTTCAGCTTTATATGAATCTAGTCTAAATAAGCCAACTTATCAAAATAAATTTGTTAAAAAATCAGATAGTGAAGAATCAAGATAAGACTAGATCTCCAGCCTTATATGAATCTAGTCTAAATAAGCCAACTTATCAAAACAAATTTGTTAAAAAATTCAGGGAGTGAAGATAAAATTAGATCTTCAGCCTTATATGAATCTAGTCTAAATAAGCCAACTTATCAAAAATCACTTTTTCTCAATTTTGGAGCGCTGAAAATAACCTGGTGCTAAAAACAGCCGTTGAGAATAGACAAAAATCTTTTATTTTTTAGTGCTTATCATTTACAGAACCTTATTCTAAATTTTTAACTACTTGCAGTTCTTGTTAACTGTGTACATGGCTTGGTTCATTAAGATCACTAGATCTATTCAACTAATGTTCTAGTATTTTAGCATTAGCAAAAAAATATGTTTCAGGTGCTAATGCAGCACTACTGACAAGACAACCAGTGTGCAAAATGGGCATTAATAAATGACGGCCGGAGGGCCCTTGATAAATATAAACACAACTGACCTCTTTTTGCATAGCATTGGCATTCAAAGAGAAGGTCATCTAATGAAGAAGTTTCTATAATGATAATCGACCAAGCACTTTGGGAAGACTGGTACTCTTGACCAAATCTAATGAATCTTGTAACCTGTAGAACATTAACGCCTAGTGTCCCACCCAGTATAGAAAAGCAAATGCAGAATAGCCACTTTGCAAGACTGTTGACAAAAAGGCAGATTTCAGATAGGTCAATTATTAATTTATTTCACTTGCAAAAGCTTGTGGATGATTAGATCTGATTGCTTGCAACAGCCCATATCTATCACTAGTGAGCTACATTTGACAGTCAGCAATAGCCTGGTTCTATTACCAGTCATGGAGACCTAAATTGATTATTCTAGCATCTACAATATAAAAATTTAATTTTTATTTTGAAAAATAGATATCCTGTCTCCAGTGATGCCAATTGGCACATGAGAAGTTTTAGTGGTCTGGTCCTTTTGTATACAAGCATATATCTGTGCTCTTATGTGAAACCGCAATTTTGTCTGCAGGATGTGATCAAGACTGTTTGAGGCTTTAGAAGCTAACAGTAGTTTTTTGTAGGCTTCAACCTAGATGGTTTTCAGATCCAGGTACCTCCTTTTTCTTTGGTTTAAGTTTATTGAATCTTCAACTTCGGAGAAAATTGGCATCAAGTTTATTGCATATTTATGCAGATAGACAAAAGATGTGTTCAGCAAAACATATGCAATAATATCTCCTGCTTGTTGATTGGAGAGTAATTTTGAGGTTAGGAGGAGATTGCATATAGTGAAGATAGAGCAAACTCTTTCAACCCTGAATACATCAGAAGAACAGCCCACTTACCGCATATGATAAAGTGCTACTCCATGCAGCAAGAACCTTTCAATACAGGGATTCTAACTACAAAAAAAAAAAAGGGAAAATGCTCAATCGGATGTTGCATCCAAAAAGCAATATGGGTAAAAAACCTGAAATATACATGACTGATTGGATCAGGGGTAGATACAATGCACTGCCCCAACAAACTATGCTTCTCCTTGTAGACATTGAATCTTGATGCACAAAAGAAAGACACTACTCATGGCCTGATGTAATCCATAGGTAATGTCTATCAACTAGTTTCCTTGGTCACCTTTGTATTGAAGTTTATGCCATAACACTATGATCTTCACAGCGATTTCTTTTAATGATCCAATCCATGTAGTGCCTAACCCTACTATCGCCTTCAAACTCAGAGCATTTGAACTTTTCCCAGTATATTGATAATGGCTTGTGTATTGCTCCAAGGCCACCAATTGTTACAAGCCCAACTTTTTGTGGGATATTTTCATAGTTTCAAATATATTCAAACAAAAGAGTGCTGAATGTAGGAGCGGAGTTAAAGAATGGAGTAGGAAATTCAAAAAAGGAAATAAATAGCAGAATGGAAAATAAAACCCTAGGATTATTCCAGCAAGAAACCCAATAAAGATATCCTGATGCAACTGAAATAAATGACATTATCATCGTATATACGCATAGACAGTCTCAAATTCTTGGTTACATGCTTATGCCAAAACCTCTTATAGAAATAATACAATGAATGAATGTCAATGAATTTCCGTAGCAATGTCACTAAGTTATGCAAATCAGTACAAAAGAATAATAGAGACATGTAGAAGCAGATGCTATGCCCTCCAATGTGACGAGCAGACTGCCATTAATGAAAATCACAACCCAAGGAAAAGCACAAACTTCCATACTAAGAACTACTACCGAGAAGAGAGCCTTTCACAATCAACTTAACACCCAGGCCAGTCAGCACAACATCTTGTTGGAACTGCTTTTGCAATAAGACAACAGATATGCAGGCCTATTCAAGAGAATGATACAGCATTCAAGCCTTCGATTGCCTATTTGTCTGAACCAGTAGAGTTCACTGTACTGGAGGATTCATGAATGCCATGATAGGCTTAGCCCCACATCGGAAAATTAATAGAAATCAAGCGGCAACACACGAATGAGATTTTCTGAAGGGTTCTCTCAAGTGTTCACCACAACAAGATATGAGCCAGAATTCAAATAGAAGAACCATCAGAATGATGGCTTGTGAATCAATGAATTTCACAAAGAAATGTCAACATATTTTCCTGCACAGTGGGCTTTTGCAATCTATGCAACATATTCATTTTCCAACATTGGCTGTGTTCGAGTCCCACCTGCTGCTGGAGCCCTACTACTACCAACCGAAGTTGTCTGCAATGCCTCTCCTTGATCAGCTTGGTTTTCCATTCTGGCAATCTTTGCTGTCTGTTTATACTTGAACATTCCAAATCCCAACAAGACCAATGAAACTATAAGTGCTGCAGACCCCAGAGCAATGCCAAGAACAATCTTCCAGGTATTCGATTTTTTCTTCCTTGCAGACACTGGTACTAAAGGAACCGGTGCATTAGATGGAGGCATGTTTCCCGGAACGGTTGCAGGAGTTGGGGTCGGGGAAAGGGCCTGAGATTCGACAATAAGAGAAAAATGACCTTGGTAATTTGTGGAACAGACATTACCTGAGCTCGCATTACGGAGGCTAACTGACCCATTCAAATAGAAGGATATGCAAATGGGCGTCAATCCCTGTCGGACCTCTGGAAACCGAATCAATATTGGCTGCTTGGTTGACACAATCTGAAGCTCTTGAAGATTAATGGCACTCAGATTTGAGGCATCATAAGCCAAGATACCCAATACGGGTGCTACAAGGTCAAATCCGGGCTTGTTGTAATACAGAGAAGACCAGTTGCCCAGATTCTGATAAACCAGCACTAACCTCTGCACATAGGGCTGCTCTAGGACTCCTGAGGGGATCTGAAACTCGTTATACATAATCCCTCTATTCCAAAGGCTTCCACTCTTCAACCTAACTGCATCAACCTTCATACCAGAGAGATTCGATGGCAATGGAGCATCATATATATCGCCAGTGCGAGGCTTAATAAGTGCCTTGAATGCATAATCTTGAAGAATTCCATCCAAAGACCTCCTCGAGCCATTCAAGGACCCAGAACCCAATGCCTTAACACTACCCACTTCATCATTGACCTTGTATTCACTACCAGAAGCAAATCTACATAGACAGAATACAGTAGTAAGTATTGAAAACAGAGTGATTCTAAGCTGGTTTTGGCCATACCTGCAGCTTCCCTCATTTGGATTTCTCATACAAGGATGATGAATTGAGCTCAAACCACTCAGAAAATGGCTATTTAGATCCTCCATGACGGAAAAACGGCTATTTTCGGGACCATAAAATCGATTTCTGCCCTGTTTTTCCCAATGCAATGCAACCCGCTTCTTCACACGTTGACATTCAAAGTTTTTCATGGCTTCCCCTGAGTTTTTTTCGCTGTTTCTGCATCATTTTTTACAGCATTTCAGCAGGATTCTTCATCCGGGGCCATGATTGCACAGAAAGCTAAGCTCTGTAACGAACAATGCAGTGGAACAATGGGGCCGAAATGCTCAAAGATTGCAACAAACACAGCCGAAATTCCGGCAAAAATCGATCTATAACAGTGCAAAATGCCGCTGACTTCCCGCGACGGATTTACGATAAATTTACCGCGTTCGATAGAAAATCCAAATGGGCATCCAGCTGTATAGGTTAAAACTCATGACCAGAATGAAAACTCAGCTTAAATAGGATGAAAATATTAAGTGTTGCAGAGCCTCCTGATCCTGATGGGACCTTCCAAAAGCGTTCTCCTTTTCACCCTCTCCGAGCGGTAAAAGAACCAGAAATTATAGGACAAGTAAATATTTTCTATCCCGCCGCCGCCTGATTAGTATTGCCGCCTCGATTACCGTGAATATTTTACGGCTGCCGGAATATGCGGAAGGATGTCCACATGGACATGGCCTGCGGTCGCCCACGGTCCAGATCGGCAACCGTGCGTGTTAGAACGCTACCGTACAAAAATAAGTTAAATATTTTTCAAAATTTAGGTTTTGTGTTATTTAAGCTCGTAAAATATTAATATTATACTCCCATAATGTCTAATTTAAAATAGATAAACATAGGCATAATAAACTAGCATATGTGGATAGCAATTAGTGATAGCTAACGTTAGTGGTCGTTTGATAGCAATTAGTGATAGTTAACTTCACTTTTAGTTTGATAGCAATTAGTGATAGCTAATCTCGCTCTTAGTTTGATAGCTAATCTCGCTCTTAGTTTGATAGCTAATCTTAGTGGTCGTTTGATAGTAATTAGTGATAGTTAACTTCACTCTTAGTTTGATAGCTAACCTCACTCTTAGTTTGATAGCTAACCTCACTGGTCGTTTGATAGCAATTAGTGATAGTTAACTTCACTCTTAGTTTGATAGCTAACCTCACTCTTTGTTTGATAGCTAACCTCACTAATAGTTTCATACTTGAGATAAGATAGATTTTGTCATCTTCCAAAAAAATAAGTTTAAATTAGATAAGTGATGTAAAATTATTTAAATATTGTAACAATTATTCACATCGTTATCATTTTTATATCATAGTAATAATAACAATACATGGGTGGCAGGAGCGGGGTCATTCTCAACCTCAATGGAAATTTGAAACAACTTTATGACTTTATGAGTGGGGCATCAAAACAACCACTAATAACTAGGTCGAAGCTCTTGCACTCCTACAAGGTCTCAAACAAGCCTCCTTTGTGCATATTAACAACCTCATAGCTATCGGAGACTCAATGATAATCATAAGATAAATGAACAATGCCAAAATCCCCAAAGATGCCAACCTTGTGAGACTAATTGCCAGAATCAAGCAAGAAGCAAAATTGTTCTCCATGATCAAATTCCTCCACGTCCTAAGGGGCAATAACTTGAGGTGAAAGTTTTTAACCCATGATATGGAGCTTGTGAAAGTTTGTTCTTCTTTTAGTAATGTTGATTTTCTTCTTTATGCTTGTTAAAATAAATAGATACCCTAGATCATTTAGAATAGGGTTGATCACCTACTTATGGTATCTTAATTTTCTCTTATCCTTATTGTTTCTACAAAGTGACCTCTTCCTCAATTCTTCAATCAGTTGGTGAAAACTCGACATCTTTACACCAACCCCACTTAATTAAGTGAAGACTCGACATATTTACACCAAACCCACTTAATTAAGTCGTTGATTTGCTAAAACATCCACATTAAGGATGGTTTGGGACATTCTGAAGTAAGATAGAATGCTAATGAAATGCATTTTCATAGCTCTTTTTTTGGATGTCATGGTATTTGATTTTAGTGAGATTCACTTTTGCACTAATGAGGTGGTGAAATCTAGTTGTTGAAATTGTGTATTTTGGGTATTTTTAGAGCCTTTAACACCTTTACATTGATATGTAGCATTGACAATATCTATCTCAACTGTTTTTTTAGTGTTTTGGTTGAATTTGGCTTGCCAAATTCTAATGAAGTTTTATTCAAAAAATTGTACTTCATTTGCTAGTTATATTTATTCAATTTTTGTAACTATCAAGTTTTAAAAAGAGAGATATGTTGTTATTAAAAGCAAAAAAAAATTATGAGAGGAAGTTGTTACTTGAGTGTTTCTAGTGCTTGGCCTTATAGCACTTCAAAGGGGGTATCCATGATGTTAAAGGCTAGATTAACAACCAAACAAGAGATTAGCTTCCATGGTTGGAGCTTAATCATAGGTTTAGATTGGGTAATATGGATAAGATTATCTTGGAATGTGCATGAATCCTAATATTTTTCTTAAATTGGACTTTCAAGTGACTTGGGCTTGGTGGTGTCACTAGAAATGGGAACATTCTACAATGTTAATAAGATGAATATACTTTTAGTTACATATGGCTATACTTCAAATCAACATGGGAAGCTAATCTAAATAGGCTTTGGCGAGTTTTATCTAAGTAGGAAACTTGGTTGTTTCTACTTCAAACCTTTTCAAAGCCAACTTTCTTGGCACCCAGGAAGGGTCTATTTTCATGGTTTCTTATTATGGGAGGTTTGCTTATGGATAAAACACTTGCATTCATAGGATTGCAAGCCCAATAATGCCCTTAAAGTTGGTTTGTCGAGACCATGAAACATTTACTTTGGTTCTGTCCCTTAGCCAAGTTTGTTTAACCACATGCAATGCCCCCCTCCCTCCATTTCACGCAGCACTACCTTGTTAGGAAATCGTCCTCCTTGGCCTTTAGAGTTTCACTTTCACTATATGCTAGTGCCTGTTGAAATGTTTCTTTTTATATGGAAAAGATACAATGAAGTATTAGTTAATGTAAAGAGCTTATATGAACTTTGTCACAATACGACGACACAATAACATGTAGGACATTGTCCTTGCAGATTATGTTGTAAGTGTGTAAAATCCAGATGGAATTTGTCTAATTTCAACAATTGTTAGACTTTTGGGATGGGGCACCCCATAACATGAGCAGGGAGCCTCTGGGCCTTCTTGGCTCTAGCGAGTGCATTGAGTTGACAACAAGCCTTGTCAATATGGAATTTGTGTAAAATTCAGATGGAATTTGACTAGTTACAACAATTGTTAGACTTTTGGAATGGGTCACCCTGTAATATGAGCAAGGAACCCTTAGACCTTATTGGTCATAGTGAGTGGATTCTCATTGAGTGGATAACAAACCTTATCATTATGCAAGTCGACATGGTCCAAAGAAAAAAAGGAAGGATGTGGATATGCTTTCAAGTAGAAGCCAAAAAATTTGGCGATTTTGTCTATTCGACTAGTTTTTTTATCCGAATCTAGTGATTTTTTTTAATAAATTTGAATTTTGTGTTGTTCAAATCGTGCTTCTGAATGCATAAATGGATTCAACTCTCTCAAATACTCCAGAAATACCCCAGAGCACAAGTTTAAACATTGTTCTTTGAGATTTTAAAAAAATGTCTTCAAAATTTTTACCGGTTTCTGTTGAAATTGTGCCAAAAAATACTATTGCAAAAGGACAAAATCATTTAACATTTAGACTACGCGATGCTTTCAACTTCAACAATAAATGACATACAATTCCCAACCTCGACACTAAATTTTTTTTAAAACTCAAAACTACTAAAACTTGTTAATAATGATAATTAAAAACAACCTCTTGATAATCATTCCATGATTAAGTCGAGCTAACAATCATCATAAACCCTTGTGACTTATTTGATCGTTTCATAATATTTATGCGAAAGCGTTACGTTGGCTTCTAATTTCCTTGTAACTTTGTTTTATGTTTAAATGTATGATTACCAAACTTCTTTGTGCCAAGGTTTTTACCATACGCCAAACCACGTTTTTTAATTTTGGAATCTTTTTAATGATATTTATAGGTGTTGCATGCGCGACAGTTGTTTATTTATTTTTAACGAAAGCTTTGTATATAATTTTTATACATAAAAGGATATAATTTTTATACATAAAAGGAAACAAAATCCTTAATGTTCATAGAAAAACAAAAACATTCTAACTGTCGTGAAAAGAATGGAGATGAATTTACTTATACGGTGGAGCCATGTGGGTTCCACTTGGAAATCAAGTGAGTTGAAGGTTCTTGTTACCTACAAGAAAGACAAGAACGTCGTGGTTAGAAAGGTGGCATGAGTGAAACATAGTCACGTCAAATCCTCATTGAGTGGTTAGGATGGTCACATCTATAGGATTGTGGTGGTCTAAGGAATGATTATGAATCAAAGTCTTTGGAGGTTCACGAGCATAAGTTTGTTAGGGAATAGAACATCTTTGTACCATTGCTTTTTTTCTTTTGCAATGTTTGTAGACACCACACCCATATACTTAGGAGAGAAATATTAGTTCCAAAGGGAATTTTTAAGCAGTGCACATTGTCACCATCCATGATAACAACTGTTGTTATGTTCAATTCGATTACGTTAGTTTTTCTTCCATACCAATCAATTAGAAATTAGGTTTTGTGTCACTAACTACCATCTTAATTAGCATAAAAAATATTTACAAATTTTTTGAAAGTCAGATCATTATACTATGGTCTGTTGGCAAAGATTCCAAGTTTTTATAATAGATAAAAAATCAAATATTTGTTAAGCATTGGTCACTTATAATGTCATGTCATATCATTGATTAATATATATTTATGGGATCATAGATTTTTTTCTTATAAAAATGATTCCATGATCAATAGGGAGAAATGATTTTGTAATATGTATGTTAGTTTAGTATTAATGAAATTTGAGTTTATTAGATGATGATTTAGATTTAAATTCAAATTATTTTTAAAGTATGGTGCCAAGGTAGTCGATCGGTGGACATAACGACCACCCTGCCAACTGGAGATGCACCAAATTCAACGCAATTGCCACATTTAAGGATAAGTGCCCCTTTATTCAGTGCAACAACAAGCATAATGGTACCTCGCGTGTGAGAAGGATTCGAAGCAAAGAACGAGTGGATTGATCCTTCAATTACGCAATAATGGATGTACAGTTATACGTCATCACTCCATAAAAGTATGAATTCCAGAACCTGCTACAATTTCGGACAATCTCTGAGCATTTTGAATGTCATATTCGAATTATTTGGAGAATTGAGGCTCCCACTTGGCCCTCTTTGCAACAGCCTGGGTGAAACTGCCCTCCAAGCATGTCGTGATTCAGAGAGTGAGGGAGGCCTCGACACAGGGCTTGGGCTGCTAATAGAGGAAGAATGATCATCGAAGAAGAGGAGGACTCCTCTAAGAACCACCTTGAAGGCAAGGAAGCCCAAGAAGGAATTGACGAAGTCTTGAATGCTTTGGAAGACAATGTGGATGCAGGGATTCTCCCCGAAGAAGAGCGAAAGGATGAAAGAATTGAGGAGGGACCTCATGGTCAAGATGATGAGAGGAGAATGCAATTTGAACACTAGCTCAAGCAAAATGAGATGAAAATGCCTGAGAGCACTTGGTCGTTGGAAGAAATTCAAAATCCTTGGAGTTGCAGAGTTGAATGTAATGATATGGCTATGCCTCCCCATTTCAACCCTTAAAAGCTAGTCTCCTTCCCTAACTGGAAGGAAAGTCATCATCTTGGGTATTATGTTCACATTGGTTTTGAAAAACCAAGAAGCCCTCCTCGGGCTCCTCCTCCTACCGAGGTTTGGGTCTATCCCTGGTGTGAGGGAACCAAAAGCATGCAGCTCACGGAGGAGCAAATGCAACTAATCTTTGACATGAGAAGGGACATTGCGGACATCAGGTTTTTCCTGGAGTAGCTCCGCGAATGCAACATTAGCTATTGGATTTATACGCTCAATGCCCCAGTATGGAGATACACTCACTTGGCTCACTAATCATTATTCCTCTAGCACCAACGCAAGTAAGCGGTCTTCAAGCAGATAAACACGATGAATCCTTGGCCATTTAGATGGCTTAGTTTTATGTATTTTTGCTACCAGATCGGTTTATGGGCCAGTAGTGCCAAAACTGTCTTTTTTTTAGTTAAATATTGTTAAACATACTCTCTTTATTTTTGTAAAACTATGAGTCATGTGGGAAAAAACAGGTTTTGGGGGAAATATGAGTCTTGGGTGCTCTGTTTTGGAGGCTAGGCTCTCAATGATTATAACCATCTTTATACATTTTTTTTTTTATAGAAATAAAAACTCTTACTTAAAAAAAATCAAATTTAAATACATGTAAAGTTGTAAGACATTATATATGTTTTTAAATTTTAATTCAAGTTTTAATGCATATAAAGTTGTAAGATATTGTATATGTTTTTACAAAGTGTGATGATTTTTCTTTTTTTTATTAAAAGGAAGCTGTGATAGTGTATATATATGTTCATTCCACAAATGTATTTTGAAACTTACATCTAACTCCAACTATAAAAAGAATTTACATACACAAATTAAACAAATCATAAAAAGCAAAGCATACTTTAAAGGATTTAAACTTTGATAAAAATATTATAAATCTACTCTATAATGGAATCACAACTTCATTTATTAAAATTTTAAATAAATTAAAATTTTAAATAATTTTTTTTTAAATTTTTTTACATAGAAAAAAATTCATAATATTTTTCTTAAGAAAAAACCTTATATTTTTTACATGTTTTTAGCATTTTCGTTAAGTTGACCAAATCGGGTCACAAACTATTTAGTTCCAAAAAAAAACTTTCTCTTGTAGCAAAAAACAACCTTCTTAAGAGTTCACTTAGCACATACAACCATAGCCCATGCTCTTTTTCCAAGTTCATTCTTTTGCATCAGAGGATCTCTTTATAAAAGGATTATACGTATCTTCAAATAACAAAAAAAAACCATAACAGGATTATACGCAACATAATGATTAAAGTTATTTCTCTTTGATCACCGCTCTTGGGAATTCAATGTATTCTTCATCTTCATTTTCGTTGTACTGACCACTCTTGTTCACAAACTTTTCAGTTCCAAAAAATGAACTTTCATGTAGCCAAACAACCTTTAGCTTTAAAGATATCTTCATATAACAAAATGTAGCCATAACAAGCTCTATAAGATGTACAACTGAAGAAATTTATTACTTTGATAAGCACTCTTGAAACATGCCTAGACATTGTAGACATGTCCAAGCATACTAGACTTACCAAAATCAATAAATAAAACCAACAAAGAAGTTAACAACAACATATCTAACCAGCGTTATGATCTTTTCCTTTGCCTCATAAAAACACATGAAAGTTTCATGTTGGATCATCCTTATTAAAAATCAACCAGTCTCCCTTTCTCATATTTGCTCCATCTTTTGCTAACTTATAAGCCTCTCGATTCAATTCCTTGAACACATGCTGAAATTTTACCTCTTCAAACCCTGCGATGAGCCTTCTGGTCTCTTTTAGTATCACTTCAAGGTGTACATTTTAATTTTTAAAAATTCTTGTCATCCAATTGACCACCAACTTTGAGTCTCCAAAAACATTCATCCTATGAAATCCTTTTTCCGAAGCTAGCCGAAGAAGTAACCATAAAGCACTTCACTCCGCATAGTTGTTTGTACTTGTACCTAGACCAACACTAAAAGAGATACTTTGGCTTTCAATCATGTATAGCACTCCTCATGCTCCACATAATCTATTATCTCCATGAGATGCCCCATCAAAAATATCCCAAGGAATTGAATTATTGATCTCCATTGGATTTATCTTTCTGATCACCTTCAGATTTTTGTCTTGCAGAAATTGTCCAAGAATGATAATGCTCTGCACTGCACATTGGAATGTCGGTATATTCCTATCCTAAAAAAGACTGGTGTTTTTGGCTAGCCATATCCTCCAACTTATGATATCCAGGAGAGCTCTATAATCGTTCATTTCCTTTTACTTGCACCAAGAATGCATGCAATCTTCCACTGAGCTTCCTTCCCAAGCATGCTCCCCCCCAATAAGGACTTTGATGTCCCTCCAAACTTGTTTAGTAAAACAACACGTCATAGTCAAATGAAAGTTACTCTCCTTAGATTCCTTACATAGATAACACCTTCCAAGTCTAGCTCTATTCATGTGTTGTAAATGATCCCAAGTTAGAGCTTTATTGGAGAATAAGAACCACAAAAAAATCAGATTTTAAAGGACATTACATTTTCCAAAGAACCCTCCACCACTTGCTTGATTCCCCTTGTCATTCTTTCAACATTATAACCGTCCTTTGGGGTATACTTCCCATTCAATTTGCATATCCAAACCAAATTATCCTTACATCCTTGAAGTCTAACATGACTAGCATTAAGCGTCCTAATATAAACTCTCCAAAGACTAATGTCCTAATCGCTAAACCCCGTCATCTCAGCACTTGCTTGGCCTTTCTCCCATCTTGTGGTCCATAATTGATGATTTATTTGATTAAGAGTATAATAGCCATATTCACGGAGATTCCTAACCATGTGTTGCGGTAGAGTATGTGAAAGTTCACTCCCCACCCACAAATTCTCTCCCACCCAAATGTTTTTTCCATCGCCTACTTTCTAGACCAAGTCTTTCCCAATCAGGCCAAAAGCCGACACAACTACTTTCCAAATAACAAAAGCTTTATGCACTGGCTTATTTGGCTTCCGAATCCAGTCATTTATCGACATTGGATTGATATATTTATGTTCCACCATTTTAGCCCACAAACCCTTGCCACCTAATAACCTCCAAATACTTTTCACTGCTAGAGCCTTAGAAAAAGGAATCAAACTCTTGATGCCCCATCCTCCCATTAACTTTGGTATTGTAATCACCTTCCAGCTTATCCATACATTTCCTTTTCTTTCAAATTTTCCATACCAAAAGAATCTCATGCTTAATTTCACGATCTTATCCAGGATACCCCTTGGGATCCAGGATAAACACTAGTATACTAGAATGGATGTTAACATTGATTTTATCAATATCAATCTACCTCCCTTAGAGAACCATCTAAAGCACCGGTTAGCTATTCTCTTTTCACATTTAATAACTAACCATTCCCAATCTTTGATCCCATATGATGACAGTTTAATCCTAAATCCCAGATTTTTCAAACCTTCATCTGAATTGGTCACCTTAAATCCCAACTTCAAACTGAAAAGCCTCAAGTCATCCTCCTCCACTCCTTCTCTTGAAATTGTATACTTTCCTGCATTTACCACCATCCTTGTTGCATTACAAAATGACCCAAGATACTTGATAACTTCTCAATTTCACTTATCATGCCATCACAAAAAAATCAATATATCATCTACAAACAAAAAATGTGTAACGAAAAACTCCCCCCTGTACAAACTCCTTTTATGCTTCATGTCCTCTTTGCTTCCCTGATCGCTCTACTAAGCCCTTCTGCCATAAAAAGAATTAACAAAGGAGCTAACGGGCATCCCTGTCTTACTCCTCGCCCATGTCTGAAAATCATGGATGCCGCACTATTTATTAGCACCGAAAAGGATATCAACGTCAAGCAAGCCTTTATCCACTTAATGAATGGAACACATAAGCCAACTTGAGTTAGAATCATCCTAAAAAAGAACCAGCTTACACGGTCATAGGCCTTTGAGAGGTCAATGTTTACCACTGCTTCCTTTTTCTTTTTAAGCCTTATTGAATGTAGGCCTTCCTTAGCTATACCTATTGCCTCATGTATAGGTCTACCTGCTAAAAAACCAAATTGTTCATAAAAAAATGTTAGCTAATAATATTTCCCTTATTCTATTAGCTATAAACTTTGCCATGATCTTATAAATGATGTTGCATAATGAGATTGGCTTGAATTCATCTAAACTATCAGCATCATCCATTTTCGGAATGAGAGAAATAAATGTAGCATTGAAATCCCCTAGCATCCTTCCCTGATTCCTAGAATACTCAACATCTCTTCGTAGATCCTAATCCACAATATCCAAAAGGCCCAAGAAGTACTCTATCGACATCCCATCAAGACCTGGAATTTTTCTCCAACTCTGCCTTTGTTACTTCTCTCATCAAATCTCTATTGTTCTCTTCATTAACAAATCTGGGATATAATTGGGATAATTTTACCACCTCTTCCAAAGGGACATTTTCTTCCTCTTTGAAAATTTTCCTGAAGTGTGTTACCCCCTCTTTTGCCAAATCTTCAAAACTAGTAACCACTTTGTTGTCATCATTTTTTAATTTCCAAACTGTATTCACATATTTCTAATGATTGGAAAAATTATGGAAGTATTTCATGTTTTCATCCCCCTTAGCTAGCCATAATGCCCTACTTTTCATCCTCTACTCTACTTCTTTTTTGTCCAACTTCTTTCTTCTTTTCTGCTCCAATTTCGCCACTTCTTTTTTTGTCTCCTCCTCAACAAACCCAAACCCCTCTGCCCCATACATGGTCACTAGTCTTGAATCTATAACTATTATTTCTCTATCTTCATGCAATTTCTTATTATGGGTCCAAACAATGACCTTTTCTTTTGCAAACTCTGAATTATTTGAAAATTGTATGGTTGTTGAATCCTATGAGTTTATGTCAAAAGGAGTCCAAGAATTTTTCAACAATTGAATACATTCCCCATCTTCTAACCATGTTGGATTAAATTTAAAGGGGTTAGATGGTTTTACAGAAGCCCTCGCCAATTATATCACCACTCGATGATGATGTGAATCACCTCCCATACCGATCCATAGCTGCATACAAATTGGCATCTCTAACAAATCTTCTGATATAAGAAAGTGATCCAAACGTTTCACTATATTGTCATTACCCCCTCTTCTGCTAGACCAAGTAGGCTTTAATTTTATTAGTTCTATGTCGCACAACCCATGGCTTTCCATCATTTTCAAGAAGAAATCAATTTCAAGAAGAAGTATGCATGTGCATTCGGTCCCCAAATCTCCGACATACCCAAAGAAAAATGTAGTTCTCCTCCCATAATAAGATTACAATGCTTAATACAAGATTTAGCCATCACTAACTCCCAAAAAGGAATTTTGTCACTGTACGACCCACATAAGTTTAGAATAAAAAATTCCTTATTTAGTTCATAAGATAGTAATGTCACTCCCAAACCTAACTTAATAGCCCATGAACTTATATATTTCATTCTTTGTCCACACCATCATGTAATCATATCCCCATATTTTCCTTTTGCGTCTACATACCCAAACTCCCATCCATTGAATAAAACTTCCATCTCCTTCACAACCTTTTCTCCCTCACGCATTGATTCCTGTAAAAAAATTACGTCTGGCTTCAATTTACCAACCAAATGCCCGAGTGATAGCTTCTTTGAGGTGTTAGCAAGCCCCTTACAATTCAAGGAAACACAAATAATGAGGAACCCGTTCCATGGGATTTTGCTGCTCTAAGTGCCCCACAAATCGACCTCTATTTTGTTGATGCTACATCCCATACTTCCTTTTTTTGAGTTGAATGAAAGAAATATTTTCTACCTTTTCCTATTTTAGATCTATCCATGTTCATACCCATCCCACTCCAACCTTCACCAATAAAACCCTCTAGGCCTTCCTTTTGGGACCTTAGGTAATATCGTCCCTCCTCCTCCAAATTCCCTTTGGACAGAAGGCCATCCTTCTCATTAAGAATACCAAAGAAACTTCTCCAGTTGATGTCCATGAAACTTTACCCCGTAACTACCATTTAAATCCAGAGATTTCAACGCTTCTCTTAAATAATAGTTTGAAAGTTTACCTTGATTTTCATCTTGGATTTTTATCACGCTATCTCCATTCAACTCCTTATATTTAAAGGCATTTGCTAGTGAAAGGTCGAAATCTAAAGACAAATTCTTACTGACAAACATATCTAAATTTAAAGGAGCCAAATCTTTCAGAAGCATACCTATAACAATCTTAACCATATCTTCTTGGTCGATGAAGGAAGAACAATCCTTCAACATTGCTTCTTCGTCACAAGGGATTTCATCCCCTTTCTTCAAGATCTTATCTTCCATTTTTGTCCTTTTGGTTTTATTCTTATTGTTTTCATTATGGGCCTCTCCCCACTAAAACCCTTAAAATTCCTTTTCATTTAAACACACTAGTTTTCCAAGCTCCAACATTCTCCGACCCTCCCTTGTATCAATTCCCTCCTCCATCCTTCTCCTTTTTTTCTCCATATTTTCCTATGAAAAGGCATTGTGCACTCCACACGATGTGACCATATTTATGGCACCTATTACATTTAAAGGGCACTCCCATATTATCTAGTTCTTGTACATGTACTTTGTTCCCCATTGCAATCTCCAAATTTTCCACTAATCCCTATCGCAGGTCCAGATTTACAAGAATATATGCTACACAAAACTCTCCTGTATCCATATACGACCAATCCGTCTCCACATATGAGCTCAAAGCATTTCTACCGCCTGAAAAAATATCTGGAGACCAAAATTCCACTGCCAAGTTGGTCATCTTGACCCATATTGCCATAGAATCCAACCTTTCCTTTTTTGCATCAAGTAACATATTCCAACATTTCAAAAAAATTGAACAAGAACTCCATGTCCATTCTTTCTTGAGAATGAAGGATGCATCCTTTCCAAAATTGAAGCGGAATTCCAACCAACCCCTTGATAGGATAAAAGAAATAGGATTGTACCCCAAGATGCCTCCCTAAACATTACCTACCCATTTTTTCAAACTTCTTTCACCTACTCCTAAGCCCAAGACATGACCCACCAGAAAGGTTTCCCCATATTCTACAACTTCATTCATTTTTATGACATCCCCTAAAACGAGAGCAACCATATTTTTTTCACAATTTGATGCACTTCCTTTGCTTATTTCTCACTGTATCTTCTACAAACTCCATCCCTTCATTATTCTACCCACCAGACCCACTTGAACCTTCTTCCACTACATTCGAATTGAAAACCTTCTATGGACTATGTGACCTTCTTTTTCCCGGAAAGATAGCCTCTAGAACACAATTAGTCTTTTCCACCTTTTCTTGACTCATACCTTTTTCCTTGAGTTTCGATCTCATTAAGATCCTCATGATGGCTCCACCTTTTGAATAGCTATTACCTAAGCATATCACATCCAACTCAGACTCCTCCTTATTCAGATACATGCCTTTCTTATTCAGACAAGTGTCCATGCTTAACTCATTTGAACCCTCAATCCGATCACAATCCCCACGAGGATCATGACTCGTGTGCACTAATAACAATCCACTCCCTGACAAAATAACAACTCCATTTACTCCCGTTATCTCATCTGTATCCTTCATACCAGACGTACATTTAACCGCCACAAAATTGAAACCCTTGCTTTGGCTTTTACCTTCTTGTAACTCGACATCATTACACTTTAAAAATGCCTTACTTCCCCATGAAGGATGAACATTTGAAATGAATTTTGTATATACAATGCATTGAATAAAAATAAAAATAAAGATATACTTTTTTTTAAAGACTGATTTATTTTTAAAAGATACTCTTACTTTGTACAAAGGAAAGGAATTTTAGTCATTCAAGATTTTAGGATCAACCTTTGAAATGAATTTTGTATATACAATGCATTGCATTAAAAAAAAGGAATTTTAGTCATTCATGATTTTAGGGAAGAAGTGGTCTCACTCAAAATTATTTTTCCTTTCCCATGGATATTGAGAAGAGACCGTACAAGTTTGCTAGAAATGTTGAAAACCATATAATTATGAAGATGGTTTAAAAAAACATAATATAATCTAAAGAAGACTTAAATAATATATATTTTGATTTCACTTTTAAAAAGAAAAAATATAATATTTTTTCATATAAAAAATAATATCAAAATAAAATGTTTTTAAACATAAAACTATACATTGCCTACTGCTTGAAAGTGTCTACTACTTAAAAGTGTCTAGTTTTGCATAGCCATTTTATAATTATACCTATCATTACAATTTCATTTTTTGTCGATATTCTATGGACAATAATTTCTCAAAGACATGTCACTCAAAACTTTATAAATGTATGAGATCGCTTTGGCTAATAAATTTAAGCATGGCCCACTCTTTAGCATACTAAAGAGAAGAGTACTGCTCGAAATGGAATCTATATTATTATGGATATTTTATAAGTGATTAATGATAACATTAAAGTTGTTATTTTAAAATAATTTAACGAGTTAACAAAGAAACAAGTTGGTCAATTATTTTTTGAAGTTAACAGTAAATATTATAGGATTGATAGTTGAAATGTCTTATTTTAAAATAAAAAAATACTTTACAAATACTTATAATTATATGATGAAATTTTAATTTATATAGATGAATTGTATAAAGAGAGTGGGGGTGAAGCTTTTATTACACTAATTTATAGAAAAATTGTTTTGTAGTAAGATGATTATACAATTATCACAACCATTTAACTTGTGGCTAGTGAACACTGATGGGTGACAAATTAAGTGCTATGAATACATTATATGTTATTTCTTCTCTTCCTTTTTAGTTAAAATCTGCCATGAACTGACCATTATTTGTGCATCACGAACTGACCGTTATCCATGCATCAACTAAGAGTTATCCATGCATGAGCTACCAATTATTTTTTATATTCTTTTTTTAATAAATGTTTATTTTAAATTTAGAACGATTGCCATACAATCAATCTGGACAGTACACTTGTCTCGTCCTCGTGCAATCTAAGAAAAGCATAGGTGCTAGTCCACCCCAAATTCTAAAATAAAACACCTATCGGTGTAATTACATAAATGAAACATCTTTATGCAGCGTATCCATCATAGATAGCTTTAAATCCAGGCAGATATCTCACTAGCACAACCACTTAACTTGTGGCTGATGAACACAGATAGGCCACAAGGTAAGTGCCATAAATAAGTTACTTGTTCTTCATGCTAGTTACATGAACCGCCTGTTAACAAATTGCTCATCTGTTAAAGAACTGCCCGTTGTCTATGCATAAGTTACCAATTATCCATCATAGCTATCAGTTATTTTTGATATATTTTTTAGAATTGTTTATTTCGAATTTTGAACGACTGCCACAAAATCAATCTCACAAACCTTTCTTTTGTTAAAGAACTTCATGTTGTCTATGCATCAGTTACCAGTCATCCATCATAGTTATCGATGATTTTTGATATTTTTTTATAATTGTTTATTTCGAATTTGGAATGACTGCCATAAAATCAATATGAATAGTACACTTGTCTCATCCTCGTGCAATCTAGGAAAAGCATAGGCTCTAGTCCACCCCAAATTCTAAAATAAAAACACCTATCGATGTAACTAGCACGACCACTTAACTTGTGGTCGGTGAATATTGATATGTCATAAGTTAAGTGCCATAAAGAAGTTATCTCTTCCTTGTTCTCCATACTAAGTTGTAATCACCTATTCTTCTCCATGCCTCAGCTACCTACTACATGTTACCTTCTTTAGTTAAATGGGTTGTCTATCTGTTATCTATGCATGAGATACGAGTTATCCATGCATCAACTACCAGTTATTATATATATATTATAATTGTTTATTTAGGATTTTGAACGATTACCATAAAATCAATCTGGACAGTACACTTGTCTCATCCTCCTTCAATCTAGGAAAATCATAGATGGTAGTCTACCCCAAATTCTAAGATATAAACACCTATCGTCGTAATGAGTGAAATAGTGATCAAATAAATTGATAAAACTATAAACACTTATATTATTAAGAACTTATTATGAAAATTATGTCCTCAACTGTCGTGGGTTGGCGAGTCCCATCAAAAAATCGTCGCTTCGGAGGTTGGTGGATTTGAATCAACCGGATATTTTACTATTGCAAGAAACTTTGGGTGGTAGTGCGGAGGTTGTTCGGGTCTTGGAATCTTTGCTTCCAGGTTGGAAGTTTGTTGGAGTAGATGCTCGGGGGTGTTCTGGAGGGCTGGCTTCGGGGTGGAAGGTGAAGAGTTGTCGAATTGATTGTTCCTGGGGTATCCCTTCTGGTATCGGTTTAGAGGTTTGGGATGTTGAGATCGGTAGGATGATCACGGTTCTCAACATATATGGGCCCTATTTAAATAGGGTTGGATTCTGGGAATCCTTGTTTAGCATGGATCTTTTTGATGGTAGGGATTTGATTCTGGGTGGGGATTTTAACCTTACACCGGGGTCGTCTGAAGTGTGGGGGCCTCGGGCTGCTCCGGATACATTAGCAAATTTTTTCATTCAAGCTTTCGCCAGGAAGGATCTTCTCGACATACTACCACCCAAGTTATCTCCAACTTGGAGGAATCAGAGAGCAGGGGATCAAAGGGTGGCTAAACGACTGGATTGGTTTCTGGTGGCCGATGAGCTGGCTCTGGGGGTTGATGTTGTCAGGTAGTGGGTAGGGAATGGTGGGGTATCAGACCATTGCCCCATATTCCTGGAGTTAAGAGGCAGAAGCAATAAACCCCCTAGTCCTTTCAAATTCAATCCGAGCTGGTTGAAGGAGGAGGATTTTCTTAAATTGGTACAGGATCTGTGGGTTCATAGACCTCATGATTCTTTGGAGCATGCGGGTGCTCACTTTCAACTAAATCTTAAGAGAATTAAAGATGCTACTATTCTCTGGGCACTGGATAAAAGGGGGACTGATGATCAGAATCTACGGGATGTTGAGTGGAATATTGATAGGCTTCATCACTGTCAGGGAATGGGTTATTTGGATGATCAGCATAAAGGAGAGCTAATGGAATGGGAAAGACGAAGGAATGTGCTTTTGGGGGAGAAGGAAGAGTTGTGGAGAATGAAAAGTAGGGCGATTTGGCTACAGTGCGGTGATGAGAACACAAATTTTTTTCAGGCCTATGCTAAGGGGAGAAAATTCACAAACTCTATTTGGGAACTTACTTCTGCTGAAGGGACTCAGGTATCCAGCTTTGATGGATTGGCGGAGATGGGTGTTAGACACTTTGGAGACTTATTCACTGCTCAACCTGGGGCCTCTATTGCTGAGGTTATTCGGGTGGCTCAGCTTTTCCCTTGTTTTGTGGGGGAGGAAGAAAATCGATTGTTGATGGAAGAGGTGTTGCCGATTGAGCTCTCGTTGGTAATGCATTCCTTTCAGAAAGATAAAAGCCCGGGGCCTAATGGCTGGCCTATAGAATTCTTCTTAGGATTCTATGATTTCTTCGGGGAGGAATTACTGAATGTGGTGGAGGAATCGCGAAAGGTTGGGTTTGTACATGGTCCCTTCAACTTGACCTTTATTGCTCTTATCCCAAAATCAGACAAGCCCGGTTGCTTTGATGAATTCAGGCCTATCTCTCTCTGCAATTGTATCTATAAGATCATCTCTAAGGTTATGGCGAGGAGACTCAAGAATATTTTGTCTAAGCATATCTCCGGTGAGCAATTTGGTTTCTTGGAAGATCGACAAATTCATGAGGCCATTGAAGTGGCCCTGGAAGGATTACATACTTTGAAAGTGCAGAAGCAGAAGGGAGATGTGATAAAGATTGATCTCTCTAAAGCATTTGATAGGGTTAGTTGGCTCTATATACGGATGCTTCTTACTCACCTGGGGTTCTGCTATGAATTTATAAGATGGATCATGGCCTGCATCACTACGGTGAGCTTTGCTGTACTGATCAATGGCTCTGCTATCCCATTCTTCAAAGCTGGAAGGGGACTACGACAGGGATGCCCCCTATCTCCGTTGTTGTTTCTCCTTGTGGCTGAAGGCCTCAGTCGTTTTATTCTGAATGCAAGAGCTGATGGTTCATTTCGTGGCATACCCATTTCACAGGTATTGTTTATTACACATCTCCTTTTTGTTGATGACATTCTGATATTTTGTGATGGCACGAGACAGGATATTGATAAGGTGGTTGAAGGTCTCAATTTAGTACAAGTTGCTGCGGGTATGTTAGTGAATATTGACAAATCTACTATTACATGCTCACATTTAAATGAGCAGGAGATCCTTCGATTGGCTATAAGACTACCTTACAAGACTTTGGATCTTGATGAAGGTTTAAAGTACCTTGGATTTCACTTGAAACCAAATGCTTATTTGAAAGCTGATTGGCACTGGTTATTAGCAAAATTAGAACAACGCCTTCAGGGATGGAGTCATCGATGGCTCTCTCGGGCTAGAAGGCTGGTACTGGTTAAATCTGTTTTGGAAGCAATTCCGATTTATTGGATGTCTCTAGCCTAGATTCCCAAAGGTGTCTTGGAGCAGATACGAAGGTTGTGCTTTGCCTTTCTTTGGAAGGGTAAGTCTGATAATCGTGCTTTGGTGTGAGTCAGATGGGAAAAAATAGCTGTACCCAAAGCACTGGGTGGATGGGGGTTAAAGAATATCTTTTTGTTTGCAAAAGCCTTGGGGGCCAAGGTGTCGTGGAGACTTATTCATACACAAAGTCTCTGGACTAGGGTGGTATATCATAAATATATCGCCCCTCTTACACTTCTCAAATGGATAAGGCTGGGCAATAAGGCGAGGGCAAATTGCTCCGTGGTTTGGAAAGCGGTGGTGCAGCATTTTCCTTTGGTCGGTACTGGATTAGTGTGGAGGATAGGTAATGGGTGACTCATTCATATTGGACTGGACCCTTGGGTTGGATGTAGGGGTGGACATGTCCTTCCGGTGGAATTGAGGACTTATTTGGCAACTAGAGGTTGTCATTTTCTGGCTGATGCAGTGGATCCGGGATCATCTACTCTTTGGCATCAGGGATGGATCTCTGCACAACGTCTTGGGATTCCCGTCGATATGCATGGAGCTTGGGAGGATTATCTCCGGATTTTAAGACACTCGTATATACGACTGACCAATAGGACGGATGTACTTATATGGGATCACCATCCCTCTGGAATTTACTCCCCTAGGGATGGATATATTCAGCTGAATGTGGAAGCACATAACAGGGAATTAGTGTGGTGGTGGAATTCCCTGTGGAAGTTAAACTGTCCGAGTAAAGCTAAATTACTCTTTTGGGCTATTCTGGAAAATAAGGCTCCAACCTGGGACATTCTGCAAAAACGCTTCATCCAGGGACCAGGGTTCTTTCCTCTTTGTAAGGAGGCGGAAGAGACCATTTATCACCTATTTGTTCAATGTCGGTTTACTCAGGCTGTTTGGGCTGATATATGCAATTATCTGGATATAAATGTGAGATGGTGGGGTGCGAATGTACTTGAAGCTTTCCAACTGTGGTGGACTGTACACAAATCCACTTCCATACAGGCTACCCCTTGTATATTCGCCTGGGGCATTTGGATTACCAGGAATAAGATCATATTTCATGATTGCAGGGTACCGAAGGAGACTGTCGTGGCACAAGCTGTGGCAATTATCCAACAATACAAAACACCTATTTTTGAGGTTAGTGCTCGACCTGTGCGTGTGGAAGGGATTGATAAAACCATGCCGTGGGCATATTTTGATGGTGCTTCAATTAACCATCAATCGGTGTGTGGTGGGGGCGGAGTCCTATACAAATCAGAGACACATCACTATCATATCGTGGCTGGTCTGGGGAGGGGATCGAACAACTATGCTGAACTCATGTCTCTTAGGCTGCTGATGTTATTTGCACTTGAACAAGGATGTCTATCTCTTCAGATATTTGGCGACTCCATGCTTGTTATTGAATGGGCAAAGGCGATTACTCATTGTCATGTGATGGTACTCTTACTTATCCTGGAGGAGGTACTCCGGTTAAAACAGTCATTTGATCATATCATATTTACACATGTCTACAGGGAGCGAAATGGGTTGGCCGACCAGCTTTCCAAAGAAGCGACGCAACAACATTTAGCTCTTGGCAATTGGAGGATAACTATGTACTATGTTGGGGGCACCTACAGCTATTACCACAGACCATTTCATGAAGATATAGTGGCACAAATTTGAGCTATAGCTCAAATTTTTTTTTTTGATGATCAGGGATGGACATATTTTTATAAATACTGTAACAGTTTTTGATTACTTGTATGTGGATATATGCGGGCTGTAGATAGCAGCTTTTTATTATCTACCTTTTTCAGTTTCTGGTTTTTCTGTATTCGGGTATATGTGGGCTGTATGTACAGCTGGATACAATGCTTTTGATCTATGTATGGGACTTACAGTCTCGAATAGTAACATGGGACAATAAATATGTGTCAATGTAGGGATCTCTTTGATTCCATTACATGTGCAGAATGTAATTTTGTTCATTTTATTGAAATAAAATTACGACTTTTTCCAAGGAAAAAAAAAAATTAAGAACTTGAACTTTTTTAATTTATCATCATTAAAATTTAATTATATAATTTTAATCAAAATTGTAATTTTAAATTTAATAAAATTGTTATTATTATTAATACAAAAATGCATTTGAATCTATACAACTAGATAATATTGTCATATATTTAATATCATCACTTTAAAATAATTTTTTATCAAATATTAAACTAAAAATATAGTTTTATTTTTCCATTATTTTAAATATCGAAAAATAAAAAATTCATATAATATTTAGACTATTACTCCACATATTTGATAATAGCTATCATCATAATTGATGTAAGAGCCCCAGTTTAAAAAACCATTATAAATATACAAATTATAATTAAATTTAATAATCTAAAAAGATTGAAAAACCGGACACTAAATGGAAACCTGAAAAGAGTCCCATATAATAATTCCCTAATGATTAGTGTACAGTTAGTGCAAGACCTCCTGTTGAAAGCACTTTATTAGTCGAATATTGTAATGGAGTATTACAATACAAATGCACACTTCGTAGAAATTGCAGAGGACGTTATTTATTTATTTATTTGTCATTTTTTTAATGACGAAAATATATATTTTCATAAAAAAATTGCACTTACAATCCATGCCATCATACCTATAAAAAGCAGGTTGTTTGTAATTTGGACAGATTTTGAAAATGGTGTTAATGATTTCAGAACATTCGTATGTAGGGCTAGATCTACTAAATGATCTTTCCTAATATAATAAAAAAGCCCAAATTCACGACAAACGAGGAAAATAAGAAATACAAAATCATGATTCTGGTAATATAATAACAAAATAAAATCAAAATTTATTGTGAATAAATAAAAATAAAAATAAACTAATAATTGCTTATGATAGTGTAAAGTCACATCTTTAAGATGCAAGGTATTAGAATATAGCTTGAACTTTTTGGATTTCCGGACACATGATGTTGTTCATTGAATTTGAAATAGTATTAATTTTTTTTATTAATAGTTAAATTGTCATTCTAAGGGTGGTATTAATACCACCCTTACTCTTACCACCCTTAAAATGACAATTTAACTATTAATAAAAAAAATTAATACTATTTCAAATTCAATGAACAACATCATGTGTCCGGAAATCCAAAAAGTTCGATGGAAATCAAGTATTGTCTTTTCACTTGGTTTGAGCATTTGAGGTAACAACTAATATAACTTTGTTGGAATTTGTGCTTTGTAATTTGGGATATATATATATATATATATATATATATTTATTTAAAGTCCAACAAGAAAGGGAATGGGAAAAGATGACATAATTGTATCCTCTTAACGGTTAAGAGCATGTGTTTTTTCCTAAGAGGTCATAGGTTCAAATTCGGAGGGGGTAGGGTATGTACACCTTTGTATAATTTATTAGTTAAATCACTGTGCAGAGGCAGGTCCCTTGTCCCACAAACAAGGGGGTCTCATACACCAAATTGGTGTCTCGCTTGGCGGTGACCTTAAAAATAAATTATTATTATTATTATTATTATCATCCATAATATTGCAAAGGATTCACAATATTCTTGTATCTTTTGATTCGTTTAGTCTACTCCACATTTAAAGAAATAACGACTCCAGTGCTAATAATATGATGAATCAAGCAATTTATTTGGACAAAGGGGTCCTCATCCAAAATGGGGACGATCCCCTCAAGTGGTGGCTTTGCTAGCAATTGTTATAGCATGGTCTTAATGTCCAGTTCACTCAAGCTTTTGAATGTATTTAGCATAGTGCATTGTGATTTAATGTGGGTGGTGAATAGGTGTATTGGAGTGGAGTACAAGGGAGCTCCTATAACCCCCCACCTTGTGCATCCATTAACCTTGCACATTTGAACCCAATTTGTTCCGCTTCATGAGTTTGGGGAGTAATGATCCACCCAACAGTTGGAATTATTGTCAGATGCTAAATTCGACTTCGACCAGTTCAACAACTTCGACTTTGACAAGTTCAGCAACTTGACTTTGACCAGTTCAACAACTTTGATAAGCACCAACGTCGACACTTCCGATTGACGAACTACGACTAATTGTCTCTCTATCTTCCAGTCGACCGTAACGGTTGAACTTCTGTAACCGTTCTAACTTCTCTTGTAATTGAACGTAACAAGAAAACACCCAAGCGTCTCAACACTCTATATAAGCATGTAAAATATTGTAATATACAAGCAGATATTAGAGAGAATAGAAGAATCAAGTTTAGTTCACAATTCTACATATTGTCTGTGTGTGTATGTTTATGTGTGTGGTTTATTCCTGCTTTGCTTATTCTTAGGCTTCTGCCATAACAGTACTGATTCATTTTGTCGAACTGTTGTCCCCGTCGTGCACCTGGGCGCATACGGATCATTGGTATCAGAGCAGTATTCATCGGAGCTTAGCTTTGTTTGTGCTTAAATTGTGCGTAGACACTTCCATCGAAGTTACTTGACTTATGCCTATTCAAACACTCTCTTAAACTTAGCAATCCAAGCAAACACTACCTTCAAAGATGGTAGAAGAAACAAACAGTAGACATGCAAGCACTGGCCCGACAATGAACTGAAATTTTCGCCCAATTCAGTGAGATTCTCATGCTAATTGCTTCGACATCAGGAGGAATTCCGACAAGATCTAACTCCGACAAGATCTAACTCCGACAAAATCAATCCATTCAAGGTGCAAATGAATTTGGACATACCGAATCTAGAAGGCAAGATTGACGCGGAATCCGTTGACAATTGGGTGCAACAATTGGAATCCTATTACTCTATGAATCAACTCTCAGAAACTGAAAAGATCACCATTGCATCCTTAAAGATGTCAACATTTGTGCACTGCTGGTGGGAGAACTTATCGACAAAGATGGAGAAAAGCGGAGACCCCATAGAGACATGGGAGAAATTTGTCGATTATGTCCGAAAGGAGTTCTACCTGCCCAAGTACATTGAACATTAGTATAAGAAGTGGCAATAGTTAAGGCAATGGAAAGACCAGTCCGTATAGAGTTACACCGATGAGTTCTATCGACTAATGGCTAGACTTGGCATTCAAGAAGAAGAGAAATTGCTTGTCCCGAAGTACGTCAACGGATTGTCCCCGTACATTCAGCAGGAGATGAAATTTTTGACTGTCAATACGCTGGCCGATGCATTCCACTATGTCAGTAAGCTTGAAACCAAATAGAAAGGAAAAGCATGCTTCACGACTAAACCGACAGGATGACCACCCGACAAGAAGGCACCAGCCGACTTCGACAAGTCAAGATATGCTCAACCAACTCCGCCAAAGCAAGATCCTGACAAAAAGCATTCTCAGAAAGACAAAAGGGAACGTAGCAAGCAACCTACCAGGATATGGTGTGATTACCACAATTCATCATGGCATGATATGTCTGAATGCAAAGCTCGTAAGACATTTTTGGAAAAAGTGTCGACATCCGACTTTTAAAATTCTGGTAGAATTTGACCCAAAAGCAACAACTCTTTTGACATCGACATCGACCACTCCAGCAGCCTTGACTATTGTCGACGAGGAGGAACGAGAGCGCCTGTTCCATACACAAATATGTGTTCAAAACAATCCATTACATCTGATTGTGGATAATAGTAGCCAAAAGAACTTTGTTTATGGAGATCTCGTGAAGAAACTAGGTCATGTTACCACTCCACATCCTCAGCCTTACAACATCGGTTGGATGAAGGATGGATAGGAACTAAGGATCACCCGACAATGCAAACTCACCTACTTCATTAAACCTTTTGAAGATGAAGTACTCTGCGACGTGGCACCACTCTTCGTAGGCGACACCTTGTTTGGGAAACCTTACCTATGGGATTAACATGGAAGTTACCAGTCACGACCTCAGAAGGTGATTGTCAGAATTCGAAACCGATGGTACGGCATACCAGAGCGACGACCTACACCAACAGTTGCAATAATATCTACTAAACAGACAAAGAAGCTCATCAACCATGCTCAGAAGTTCGCATTGATCATGACCAAGCCACAACATTCCAGGAAGACTGCAGCAACCAGTCGACTCACCGACCAGTACAACTCCCAACAGAAGCAGCAGATCGACAATATCCTTGATGAGTACCAGAACCTGTTCCAAGATCCAGACGGAGTACCTCTACATTGCCAGGTAAAACACTCTATTGAACTTGCTCCTGGTTCTTCATTACCTAATGCATCTGTTTATAGAAGATCCATTCTCGAAAATGAAGAGATTTGCAGACAAATTCAAGATTTGATCAACAAAGGTCATATCCGACCCAGCTCCTCTCCTTGTGGAAGTCCAGTCATCCTCGTTCCAAAGAAAGATGGGACTTGGCGCATGTGCATCGACTACTGGGCCCTCAACAAAATTTCGGTAAAGAATATATACCCTCTTCCACTGATAGACGATCTCATCAACTATTTGAAAGGTGCTAAATTCTTTACTAAGCTCGACCTCAAGTTGAGATATCATCAGATTCCAATCGAGCCCACAGATGTATGGAAAACTGCTTTCAAGACCAATGAAGGACTGCTTGAATGGTTAGTCATTCCTTTTGGCTTAACCAATACGCCTGCAACCTTCATGTGGTATATGGAAAACATTCTTCGACCTTTCATCAAAAAATGGGTCATTGTCTATCTCGACGATATATTGATTTTCAGTCAGTTATAGGAAGAACATGCCGAACAACTTCGACAAGTCCTCAACACTCTCCAACAACATTGACTCTACTTGAACATGGACAAATGTTCCTTTGCGATGAATATCATCAAATATTTGGGGTTTGTAATCGACTCTGCATGCATACACATTGATCCAGACACAAGCTTTGTACTGCACCAGTACATGTGTTACCTGATTTGCATCAGCCCTTTGAGATTGATACTAACGCATCGGACTATGCCTTGGGCACAATGATCACTCAGTATGGTCACCCAGTCACTTCTCATTCCGAAACTTTTAACGACACTGTTAGGAGATATTCAACGTATGAAAAATAACTGTACGCCATTGTGCAAGCTCTTAAGCAATGGAGACATTATATCCTTGGCAAGGAGACGATCATTCTCACTGACCACAAGCCTTTACAATTCACCTCATCCCAGTTGAAGTTACAGACAACCCGACAACTCAAGTGGATTAATTACCTGCAACAATTTAAGTTGGTAATTAAGTATCAGAAAGGTAAAGCCAATGCCGTCGTTGATTTCCTAAGTCGACCACCCATTACTCTCCTTTTTACAGTGATGAGTATGCAGGGTTATGACACCACCACTCGGCCTCAATTGTATTAGGAAGACAACGAATTTTCATCAGTCTATCGACAACTTCAGACCGACAAGTCATTGACCCCCGACTATTTCTTGAAAGACACCTTGCAATAAAAGCTTGGACAACTTTGTGTACCGACAGGTGAGCATTGACATCAGCTCATTTGGGACGCACACTACAACAAGACTGCATGACACTTTGGAGTAGCAAAGACCCTTGTTATTCTCCAAAAGTATTTCTTTTGGCCTTCACTTAAAACTGATGTCAACAAGTACATTCGATCATGCGTGGTTTGTGCCATTGCTAAACCGCCTAATCGATGACATGGATTGTACACACCTTTGCTAGTTCCTAGTCGACCAAGGGAATCTATTTCTACGGACTACTTGACGAGATATCCTACTACCAAACATCAGCATGACGCGATCTTAGTAGTAGTCGATAGATTTTCCAAGATGGCCATTCTAATTCCATGCAAGAAGACTACGACAATGCAGTAGACCGCTCAACTCTTCTTTGAACATGTCTGGAAACATTACGGTTTACCGACAACCATTATTTCCGACAGAGATGCCATATTTGTCAACATCTTTTGGAAGACCCTCTAGAAATAACTCGACAAAAGACTTTCCTTATAGACAACTTTCCATCCTTAGACAGACGGACAGACAGAAGTTGTAAATTGCTTGGTCGTACAACTGATTTGTATGTACAACCACAAGCATCACCAAACATGGGATGACAGTATTCCATATATACAACACAACTCTATGGGAAAGAGTCCATTTGAGATATGTTATGGATTTCAACCCTCATCACCTATTGACTTGATTAGTTCCTCGACACAGTTGAACGATACCGATTATAACCGACGAGAAGTTGAAAAAGCATTGAAGTTTCGAGATCAAATCTGCGACATCCAGAAACAAGCACATGAAATGTTGCAACGAGCTAATGTGAAAGCTAAGGCCCGAAACGATAAGCATCGTATCCCTCATTCATTTCAAAGGAACGTTTCACTAGTCCATATAAGAAACTGAAGCCTTTGAGATATGGTCCATACAGTATTCTTGAGCAGATGGGAGAAAATGGTTTCCATCTTGACATTCCTTCATGCCTGGGTCTGCATCCAGTATTTAATGTGGATCTACTTCGACCATACCATGAACCACTGTTGGAACATAACGACTTGCAGAAAACATAACCCGAAGATATCCATCCAAATGTTTAGGAGGATCTTCCTTGCGACACCATTGTGGGACGACGAGTATGCCACACAAGGACGAACACAATTCTATTGTTTCAGGTGGCCAAAGCCGGATAGATCCCAGCACAAGGAAAATGTCCTCATCTGCACGAGCAAACAATGGAGACCATTGTTTCTTAAGGAAGGAGGTATGATCCACCCAACAATTGGAATTATTGTCGGATGCCAACTTTGACTTCGACCAGTTCAGCAACTTCGACTTCAACCAGTTCAGCAACTTCGACTTCGATAAGTTCATCAACTCGACTTCGACCAGTTCAACAACTTTGATAAGCACCAACGTCGACATGCATCGTCGAAACTTCTAAATGACGAACTACGATAGATTATCTCTCTGTCTTCCAGTCGACTGTAACGGTTGAAATTCTGTAACCGTTATAACTTCTCTTGTAACTGAACGTAACGGGAAAACACCCAAGCATCTCAACACTATATATAAGCATGTAAAATATTGTAATATACAAGTAGTGATTAGAGAGAATAGAAGAATCAAGTTCAGTTCGCAATTCTGCATATTGTCCATGTGTGTATGTTTATGTGTGTGGTGTATTCCTTCTTTGCTTATTCTTATGCTTCCACCATAACAACACCGATTCATTCAGTTGAACTGTTGTCCCCGTCGTGCACCTGGGTGCGTACGGATCAAGTAATGTTGTTTTATCATTTATTCATGGTTCAGTGATGAAAGGAATGTTTTACAGAGGAATGTGTTGACTGTTAGCAACCATGAGCCTTTCTTTAGTTACCGATTCAACCTCAACAACATCCATGGTAGGGGTAAGTGGTATGGCTTACTAAGGTTAGCATTTGATCTTTTACCCTTCACAACTGTGGGAGATGTATTGGTTTTTTTCAGTGAATTGTAAGTTGTGAGGGATTTCTTTGTTGGAAAGTGAGACTATGTAATTTTTGGTTTTCATTTTTGTTTACCTAGATGTTGAGAGGCTAGTTTTGTCTATTGGAAATCTAAAAGTCTCTTATGTGGCGGTGTTGTTGCTGCAACATCCCCCCCAAAACTTTTGTAAATATTGGGGCCCCTCCTTTTATTTTTGTAAAAAAGTTTGCTTAGAAGTCAAGCCCCATA
The DNA here is from genome assembly GCA_027924585.1 of Larix kaempferi. NCBI lineage: Eukaryota > Viridiplantae > Streptophyta > Pinopsida > Pinales > Pinaceae > Larix > Larix kaempferi. Next base: position 2,865,307 of record BSBM01000506.1, read on the forward strand.
AAAAGGGCTTTTTTCTTACTTAGTTTTCTAAAGAGAGCAAAGTTTCTTATTAAAAAAAAAAAAAAACTCGGCGAGTTAAGCCTCAACGTCAGCCCAACTCGGCGAGTTGAGCCTCAACGTCGGCCCAACTCGGCTAGTTGAGCCTCAACGTTGGCCCAACTCGGCAAGTTGAGCCTCAACTGTCGCTCAGTTTTGTTAAGATGAAAGTGTCCTGGCTAGTACTATTGCATCCAGGCTATGCTTGCTATGGTGATAAGTTTCGTTTCAATGTTTAGTTTTCATTATGTTTCATCGTCTACCTACTCATACATGGTTGCTACCGGGTTTAAAGCACAATGCCGAAAGGTGGCAAAAAGAAGTCAAAGGTGTCCGAGTCTGAATCAGGAGGCGAGGTGGTGCTGGGAACGAGAGTCGAAACATGTTGGAAGATGAGACTCCAAGCACATAGATAGATTATTGGAAGAAAATGGACTTGCTAATAGCAGAAGATCTTCACCATTGCACCGGGAAAGCAACTGTTCACGCGCACCTTCTTGAAGAAATCCTCCAGGTTACAATAGCAGAAGTAATTGTTAATGAAGAGGAGCTTGCCAAGCATGAAGTCTCATTGAAATTCATGCTCCCTGTCCCTGCGAACGTCATTATTAGAGAAACAAACCTTTGGGTAAATTACATTGTAGAAGCAAGCAGAATAGTAGAAGCAGAAGTGCCAGCAGAGAGCTGATTTGGCTTTTCTTATTTTCTAATTAAAGGCTGGAGCATTTTTTGGCCTATATATTTTAAATGTTAAAGACAACTGGAGTTTTGCTCCCTTTTCCTTTTGTAAAAGATTTTGAGGATTTATTCTACTTTTGTAAAATGGGCACTAAAAGACAAATTAAAAGAATCCAGGGGGTTAGAGTACAGGTGGTAGCTCTCGAAGCATTTTGTAAAGTTATATATAGATGATTAGAGTATAGTGAAAAGAATTTTGGTAGGTGAAAGGACACTCTTCTTGTGTACGTGAACTATTTTTTCTACATGAATAAGAAAATCGTTTTGTCCTGTGGAAGCCGACGCAACATTTTGGCTTGGGATTGTGTTGGATAATTGCTGAACTATTTATGCATCTTTCATACATTTTCTGTGAGATCTTTCCTAGCTATTGTGAATTAATTCTCTGCTATGAATGATTTCCTTCCCTTTGCAGAATTTCTTTGTTAAATGAGCAATGAAATGTTTTAATTAAATCAAAGCTATCTTTGATATCTTCTATTTTCTGTCGGAAATGCATCTTTATGATTAAATAGCTATATGTGAGATCTTTAGATATTTCTTTCAGTTTATTGCTCATACTTTCAGTTTGCTCCTTGCAAGGATATATTAAATTTTCTTAAATCAGTTTTAGATTAGATTTGTTTCAATTGCATGCACTTAGATTAATGCACTTGCATATCATCTTTAAAATTAAAACACTGAATGGTGGATCGGGTCGCAACCGGTGAAAATTAAGAAAATCTTTAAATCTTACATGGTAGCCGGAACCATTAACTGGACGGATTCGCCACACCAAACGGTGAGCGATCTAATTGGGATTGCTTACCGGGGAGAATCCCTTGCTGATTGATGCTATGATTTTAGAGGCATCAACAATTTTTGGCACTAGAAGGAGGGCCACCAGTGCATGGCTGGCAGAGGAGATCCTCCCGTTAGAATAAATCCCACTGAAGACCCGTTTGAAACAACTATACCAGACAATTTAGATCTGGAATCAAGAAATCAAGAAAATCTCAATTCTAAAATTGAAAAGCAAGAAACACTGTACGCTGTCCCTTTTGAGGAAGTAAACCGTTTTAGAAGACATACTCGCTTTTTTTTTTTATAACAGAAACAGGGGAAATATATATATAGATAAAAAGGCTGTGCACAACCATTCATTACAAAATTTGAAACCAGCATTCTGCCTCTAAGAGAGGAAAATTGCAGAATTTGAGAATGTTTATATCTCTGGAAACTTTGCATCTATGCTTCTTGTAACTTCTTTTAACAACATTGGGATAAACCCTTACAAATTGATTACATAGTAGCAGGAAAAAATACATTCAAAAGGTGTAATTCAAGAGAACCTATTGAAAAGAAAGAAGTTATCTAAAGTTTTGTTGTTGAACCGAGGCATCATCCACCATTTCCTGATTGACTGTTGGGGCATCCTGAACATGGCTATATTGCGATTTGCTAGTGAAAACATAAATATCTTCCCTGATAATGTCCACTTTACCCATTAATTCGGTGAGATTTCGCTCCAAATCGTCCATTCTGGAGTCTTGGCAAGAGAGCTGAGAGAGAATGTATTTGTTTTCAATGACCAATTCCTCATTCTGTCGAACACTGGTGCAAACCATAGAATAAGTCCTGCACAAGTACGTTTTAACCTCAGCAGTGAGTTGACTAAGCGTGGCAATGGCTTCTCTAACCCCGTCCATTGTGTAGACAGACGGAGAAAACAGAGAAAGGGAGGTCGCACCAACGTCTGAAAGCAGCCAACAATCGTGCTCAGGGTCAATAATACAGAGCTGCCCGAGTGCAGACAAGAGAACTGGGGAATTGGGGGAACGGTCCATTGTGTGAAATAAAACCCATGGCGAACAAGAGACATTAAATGCCGATGCATGCGAACTAAATGAGCCATGTGAAGAGCACATGGAGGGTGGCGTGTCAGCCACTAAATTGCATGGATAAGGCCATTCCAACTTTCATTATGGTTAGCATGCCACTTCATAGGGAACCTTAGGGGATTTGAAGAATCCAGATTCATTAAGAACATTAGGGGATGAAAAGAAATCCACTTACATCATTATGTTTAACTTGCCCTCTTTTCAAAGAGACTCCTTTATTTGCCAAGGTATCAGCTAAAGGATTGAGCTCTCTCAGGACGTGGAAGTACTGAATGTCGCTGGGAAGAGAGAGATAATTGATTCTTCTTCCGATTCTTTGACTCTTGGAGCCTCTTGAAATGATTCCATTCCTCATAGCGTGAATGATGTGCCTTGAATCTCCATAAACCTGTAATTTCCCCATATTGAGAGTGGAGGCTATTTCAAGGGAGTGATACATAGCCAACCACTTGGATTCATTATTTGTTTTGATGCCTAGTCCCCAAGAGAATTCTGCGACTTTATTTCCTCCAGGATAAAAAATGACCCCCCCCGCACCTGCCTCCCCCGGGTTCCCTTTTGAAGCCCCATCGAAGAATATAGTATGACTTGATTGATTCTTCCACCATTTTTCGAAAGATAGCTTGTCATTCCTTATCTCCCAATCATGACAGAAGGTAGATCTTTTGGACTAAAGAGAACTCACTTTGATGAAATTTTGACACCACTGGAATTCGATCCAGTTTAGAGCTTCCTGAGGAGGGATTGTTATCCCCTTTCTGGACAGGGATTCAGAGATAAAGGAGATGGCTTTGTTAGCTATTCTGTGTTCGGTAGCCTTTTTGTCTTCAAAAACTCTTTTGTTTCTTTCCAACCAGAGCTGCCAACAGATATTCATAGGGAGTAGCTTCCAAATTCTTGCCAAAGTTGGCTTGTTCTTGCTTCCTCCCTGAATAATATTTGCCCATCTATCCGACATTTGTTGAATATGCCTGGGGATTGTGGAGGAGTTCGCAAGAGGGCCGAGGACAAAATACCAAACTTGTTTGGCAAAATTGCACTCAAGAAATATATGCTGGGAGATTTCTTCTGCATTTTGACACAAAGAACACCTAGATGGACCCTCAATTCCCCAAAGTTTAAGATTGTTTGCCGTGAGCTGCTTATTATGGGCCAAAAGCCAATAAAAATAGTTGATCTTAGGAATGCTGTATGAGTTCCAAACTCTCATCCATCTTTTTTGAAGAGGATTTCTGTTTATAGTGAGGCATTCATATCCAGATTTGACAGTATAGCTTCCCTTTTTCCCCCAACCTTTGATGTCCTTAACCCTGATGCTGACAGGAGCTCTCCCATGAAGAAGATGAAGGAATGTACTATAACTTTCTGCTAAATTATCCGGAGGAACCATCTGCTTCCAATCCTTCCATTTTCCAGAAGGCGTCCAATTTACAAAATCCGCGAGCTTCTGGATGCCTACATTTTGTAGCCAATGCTTGACATTTTGAATTTCGGGAATGACTCCGAGAGGTTGATCTCCATTTATGCTATCTTTCCAGAGATTAATTTTTCTCCCATTACCCGAAATCCAATACAAATTATCTTTTATTAGCCCCGCAGAAGAAGAAATGAGATTCCAGATAGCAGTTCCTTTTTTCCCTTTTAATTTGTCCAAGCATCTTAGTCTCGATCCTCTCATATACTTTTTCCTGATAGCCTCTTTCCACCACTCTTTTTTGTCAGTAATCATTCGCCAAGCAATTTTATCCCCCATGGCCTTGCTCATTAGAGCTGGATCACGGATTCCCAGACCTCCTCTATTCCTATTTTCCTTGATGATATTCCAATCGACAAGGTGAAACTTTTTGCCATGAGTTTTCCCCCCTTGCCAAAGGAATTTTATGATCTCCACACTGATGGAGTTCATGACAGAGATTGGAGCCAGTAAAATTGTGCCAGTGAACACCGGTATGGATGTGAGGACAACCTTGATTAAGGTCACTTTGCCAACCAGATTTAGCCTACGAGATCCCCATGAATTTATTTTGTTTTTTATTTTATCAATAATAGGATACCAGAGAGAAAGAGAAGTTTTTTTATGAGATATGGGGATGCCCAGATATTTAAAGGAGGTCCAGTTGAAACAAGGTTTAAAATCTAGGGTTAAGGCTAAATTCCTGAGGAGAGGGATTCTTCAATTCCAGCTGTATATGTTGCTCTTTTGATCATTTGTTTTGCCCCCAGATGCACTAAGGAAGAGATCAAGAGTGTGTTTGAATCTGGAAGCAATAATAGGAGAGGCGCTACCAAGGAGAATGGTGTCATCAACAAACTGCACGTGATTGATAGGAGGGATGTCTTTGGAAATGATAAGCCCAGGGAGAAGTCCAGAGACTTGAAGACTATTAAGTTTCCTACTTAGAGAATCTGCCATGATAACAAAATGACAGGGGGAAAGGGGACAACCTTGTCTCAATCCATGAGACATGCGGTAAAAGGAAGAGGGCCTGCCATTTAAAAGGGGAGCAATCCAAGGAGAGCCAATGTAAGTGTTTACCCATCCTATAAACTCTTTCTCAAACCCAAACTTTCCCATGACTGTGAATAAGAATTCATGTCTAACTCTGTTGAAAGCATTTTCCATGTCAAGTTTAATAACCATACCTGGATCTTTTCTCTGTACGCTTGAGTGAATGGCCTCTTGGACAAGAAGAATGTCATCATATATTTGACGGACAACAATGAATCCTCCTTGATTTGGAGAGATGATCTTGGGAAGAAGCCCCTTAACTCTGTTTGCAATAACTTTGGAAAGAATTTTATAGGATAAATTGCATAAAGAGATTGGCCGGTATCTTCCAATAGAGGAAGAATTTTTTTCCTTAGGAATTAAAGCAATAAAAGTGGAATTGGTAGCCCCTCCTATTCTTTCTCTTTTCCTGGTCCAGTTGAGCATTCTAATAAGATCTTTCTTTAACCAGTGCCAACATTTCCTATAAAAATGAATGGAAAATCCATTCCGACTAGGAGCCTTTTCCGGATGAAGTGACCAAATTGCCTTTCTAACTTCATCTTCAGAAATCTGATCCATTAACTTCTTATTGTCAGATTCAGAGATGAGATTGGGGATTTCACTGCTCATTTGTTCCATGTCCTCCTTGAAAACAACCACATTTTCGTTGTAGAGTCTCTCAAAATGGGTTTTTACTTCTTTTAAAATGAGGTCTCGCCCTTCAATTTTTATTCCATCCTCCTTTGTGAGACTCAAAATATTTTTTTTCCATATCTCTCCTTGCACTGCGCGTGGAAGAATTTAGTGTTTCTATCTCCCGCCTTTAACCAAAGGCTTCTAGATCTAAGTCTCCATTCCTCCTCATCTTTCCTGGCAGCGTTCTGTACCTTATCATCCATATCTTTTTCATCCCTCAACATGTCCTCTGTGACTGTGTCCTGCTCCATTATGCTTTGGTGATTTTCCAAATCCTTTTGAAATTTTGCAAGTTCCTCTCCGGGCTTCTTATAATTCTATTTTACCCAGTTTTTTAAGGTCCTTTTCACTATTTTGAGCTTTGATACCCATATGTAACATGGTGATCCTGGAATAAACTGCCTCCAAACAACTTTGACCTCTTCCATACAGCTTTCATTTTCGAGCTAGGCTGGATTGTATCTGAAAGGAAGCGGTCCCAAGTTTTCTAGGGAAGAGAAGAATAGGGAGATGGGCCAATGATCCAAAGTGGCGGAGGCGAGGATCTTTGAATCAGGGAGGTTGGGGTTAGAAAGAAAAGAAGAGCTAATTAGAAAGCGGTCTAATCTAGCTGCAATATGACATGGGCCAATTATTTTATTATTCCAAGTGTAGTTGCCTTGTTTTGGCTTAATGTCGATAAGATTCCAAAGAGACATCAAGTCTTCCATTCTTTCTCCAAACGGATCTCTAACTTTAGAACCCCCCTTTCTCTCATTGGCCGAGATAGTGACATTGAAGTCCCTTGCCAAGATGCAAGGGAGAGCTGCCATGTTGTGTCGTTGATCTATCAGCTGATTCCAAAACTGTTCCTTTTATCCATAAATGGTAGGCCCATATACATTTCCGACCCAAAATATTTCATTCTTTGATAGTTCTTCAAGTTCAACAAAAATCCAATGCCGATTAGATGTGAAGGAATGACATTTATACATACCTTTATCCTACCAGGTGATGAGTCCTCCGGAGGCTCCTGTAGCACTAATAGATTTCCCTTCCCCATTGGGCCAGACATATTTCATAGAGTTGATGCTGTCTTCCTCTTTCATTTTAGTCTCCTGGATCATAAGGATTGTTAAGTTTTCCACTTTTTTAATTCTTTTTATGGCTTCTGCTTTTTGTTTTCCTCCTAATCCTCTGCAATTCTAGGAGACTATTTTCATTATTGTTTATTGGATTAAGGACCTGCTTTGTCCTTTCTTTCCTCCTGTGCTCCTTGTGGCTGCTTTCCACTGGATAGAATTCTTACATGCTGATCCAAACCGGTTTGCTTACCTGTTGCCTTTTCTCTGGCTGCTTCTTGCTCCCTTATTGTCTTGTTGAATCTTCTTCCTCTTTTGGCTAAAGGTTCCTGCTCTTCTTTTTTGCTTTCTGATGTTTCTTCTTGGGAAAGTTTTGCTTTTGCTCGCGTTACTGATCCTCCTGAATTTAAGGATGAATCTATTCCCATGACTTCGTGATGATGAATGGGGATATTCTGATCCTCATCCCCGGCATTGTGATGGTTGGGGTCTTCTTGTTTCTCCTTTGTCTTCTTGTTTTTCGCCTGCTCTTCTTCAACTTCCTCGGTAAACAAGACCTGAAACTTGTTGGCATTTTCTTTGCTTTTAGATGGTGATTTAGGAGGAGTATTCGTGTTGGGCTTGCCACCCTTTTTTCTTGAGACCTCATTCCACTCCCCACCTTGGACTTCCTCAACTTCTGAGGTTTTTATTTTAGGGCATAGCTTTGCGAAATGCCCGTATTCATGGCAGATCTTGCATTTAAAGGGTATCTGTTCGTAATCCACTGTTTGCATATGATTCCATCCATCCATTGACAAATTTATTACTTCTGGAAGGCCCTTTTCAAGATCTACCTCGACACATATTCTTGCACAGGAGAACATTGGGGGTTTTGGCTCCGATTTGTCAATGTACTTACCCAGAGAGTTTCCAATGGCTCGTAGATCTTCATCATTCTAGCAGTGTAGAGGAAGGTGTGGCAGTTTAACCCAAACAGGGACCGCCGATGGTATATCCTTTTCTGGATCAAAAGAGAGATTCCATTTGTTGATATACATCCCTCTTGGACCCATGAAATAGGGACCGTTTCTAAAAATCAAGTCTCGATCCTCCTTTTTTTCAAAGTAAAAAACAAAAAATCCCTTACCACAAAAGATTTGCTGCACTTCTCCCTGAATAAGGGGCCGCCAATTTTTGTTAATCCAAGTTTCTATGGAGCAAGGTGAGGGCCACAGACCAGTAAAGTGACCAACCAAGCCCTTTTCTGCTAACGCAACTGCTTTACACCTCGAGGCTGTTGAAGAAAGATTGACTTCTAGCACCTTTGTTTTCTTGACAAATTTGGAATCACTTGGAGCTGAAACCTTCGTGGGAATCGGTTGAGAGGCAACCAAGGAGAGAAAGAGATCAGAGATGGGAGGCCGAGCCCCATCCGAACCTTCACAACCAGGATCCGGAGGTGGATCCATGAGCAGAGCCGAGCACACCAGCGACAATCCCTAAACCTTGGAAACCCTAGTTCTTTTTCGATAGCACTTTCACATCTTTCTCAAGAGTATGTGCATTAGAATTGTTACATACTCGCTCTTACGTTAGGAGTCTTCGAGGATTAACTACTGTTCCTTTGCTACCTAGAATTAGAGCTCCTAGGAAGGGAGCACAATACACAAGAGATTCCGTTCTAGTTCATAGTTTGGAATAATTATTATATTTATCTTTAGGAGAAATCATTGAACCTTTCAACGAAGTCAGACCTGGTACTCCTTCAAATCAAGGAGAACGACGTACTCCGCAACATACTCCTCAAAATTTTCCACCGCATACACCACCACATTCTCCACCAAGAGCCATGGATGTTCCTGCTTGGAGAGCAAGGGGAGCGCTGAATTTAGTTGGACCATTCCACGATTTTCCCAAAAACCCATAAAAGGTTTTGCCTAAATACGATCTAGGGAAAGGAATTTCTGCTGAAGATCATCTTAAAAGTTTTTATTTAGCTTTGAATCTTCTTAATGTAGAACATGAAGATGTAGTGTGTCACCTTTTTCCTTATACTTTTGAACCCAAAGTATCTTCCTGGTACTTTAGCGTGCAAGCTAGCTCGATAGCAAGTTGGGAAGATTTTGAAAAATGTTTTTTTAAGAAGTATGGAAATCAAAAGACAATAGCTACTCTTATGAAAGAATTGTTATCCACAAGAATGGACAAGAAAGAGAAAGTTCAAGAGTTTAATCAAAGATTTACAACATTGTTGAATAACTTTAGTGATGCAACAAAGCCCGCTGAAGAATGTTTAGTGGAATATTATACAATAGCTCTTGACCCCCCTTTAGCAATGTTTGTCAAAAGAACGAAGAAAACTACCTTGATCGAAAACTTCAAAGAAGCTAAGAAGGTAGAAGAGGAAGCAGACAGTATTGCTAAACACTCTCTCGATCTAGAAGCAAAGCCAACAACTGTTAAGAGGCCTTTTTTGTTAACTAGGGATAAAGAAGAACCAACAACTGATTTAGAAAATGTGGTAAAAATGATGCAAAAAATTTCAAATAAAATTCTAGATCTAGAGAAAGATAAGGCAACTAGCTCTTCTAGGAAACCATTCAAGCCTTTCTTCAAGAAAAGGGATGAGGGTGGACAACCAACTCCGCCTGTAAATAATTCTGATGTGTTATAAACGATATAGGCATGGACCATTTCTGTACTTTCCGTCAAGAACAACACTCAGAAAAGAGTTGTCCACAGTGGATTAAATCGATGAGTTTGGTAATGAATCAAATGCTAGATGCGCAAATTACTGATCAGAAAGATCCTCAAGAAGAACAGTTTCCCGAGCAGGAAGAATCCACTCCCAACACCACAATGATCCTTTGGGATTGGACCCATGCCCAAGAAACATCTTTTGAAGATCTTGCTGACGAAGTTCAAGCGACATCTATTAATGTCACCACTAGTAGTAAAGGTCTGTTGCCTGATCAAACCTTAGATGTTCCTAAAGCTAAGTTTACCAAAGAAATCCCTAAACGGAACATAATTGTCATTCCTCCCCACCCTAAGACAAACGTGGCAGTAACAAAAGAACCAAACTCGACACCTACCAAACAGCCAAAAGTGCCTTTGAACAAAATAAAAAATCAACCCAAAGTTTCAAAAGAATGTGATATGGGTTATGACATAATTGAAGACGTTAAGAAAGCGAAATCAAATGTCTCCATATTCGATATGTTCAGTCTGCCCCAGCAGAGAAAGAAACTGTTGGAAGCCTTTGATTCACAATCTAGCACTCCATTAGGTAACACTCAGGAAAATCCTGAAATAAACAAAGCTAGCATTGGCGGAAAATCTAGATCGCAAACTCTCCCGTTTCTCTTGAATTTCGAAAGTTTTAATCATAATGTGCATAATTGTTTGGTGGAATTTGGTGGCAGTTCGAATGTCATGCCTTTGTCTATTTGCAAAAAGATTAATGGGAAACCAATCCCATCCCCATCCCAAATCATACAGTTAGATAGAACTGTGGTTAAAGTCATCGGTGAATTGAAAGACGTACTTATTAGATTGGTGGTTGATATTCCTGAGGCTTATGGTTTAATTTTGAGTAGGGACTAGTCTGCGAAACTAAATGGCTACTTTGCGATAGATTGGTGTCATTTGTGGTTACCTTACCAGAATAGGAAAAATCAAATCAAAATACTGAGAGAAATCCCCATGAAACAAAATGTCACTCATTTAGAGGAAAAGAATGAAGCTGTAGCTTTCTCATCTTCAGTTTTGAGAAATTATTTCTTAGAAATTGAACCGGGAAATTATAAATCAGAAGATGTTAGCCATGATTCAGACAAACAGTCCGATCTCCTTCATTTCTCACGGACTGATGATATTGATTGTAACATAGTAGAATTAGTTACTGACTTAGGTGGTTACGACACTAACTTAGTTAAAGAGGAAAATGTTTTTTGGACTCTGTACTTCAATGGCTCCAAAACTCAAGAAGTATCAGGAGCCGGTTGTGTTTTGATTGACCCCGAAAGAAACAAGCATTTTTTATCTTGTAGATTATAATTTGAATGTACGAATAATACTGCTAGTATGAAGCTCTGGTCCATGGGTTAAAGAAAGCTATTGGTTTAAATGTCAAATATTTGAAGGTCTTTGGTGATTCAGAAATAATTGTCAGGCAAGTGAGAGACACAATTCACTGCCTTTCGCCACACTTAAAGGGTTATCAGTCTGAGGTTTGGAATTTAATTTCATGTTTTGATGCTTTCAATATAAATTCAATTCCTAGGTTGCAGAATGCTGCAGCTGATTTGTTAGCAACCTCTGCTTCCAGATTAGTGCCTACTAATAACAAATGATCTATTGAATTGGTTTTCAGGCCATCCGTTCCGGATAACATTACAAATCTCAGAGTATTTGATGATGACGATCAGATCATTAGCTTCTTAACAAATGAAGGTGTCTTCCAAGAAGCCATAATAGATGAGGAACAACGCGATTCAAATTTGCAAACTAAAGATGTTGTTAAGGGAAAATTCATGCACAAAAGAGTGAGAAATCTTGAAGCATTGTATGATCTATAGAGCAAGTTCTGGAGGCCAATAAATGCTAAAACTCACAGCTCTTCCATGCAGCATGAATTGATAAACTTGGATACAGAGGTTGAGCCAAAATATGTCAATCTTGGCAAATTTTGCTCGCCAAGCGAAAGGGATAAGTTCATCAAGCTTTTTAAACAGTATAAAGATGTTTTTGCATGGACTTACGACGATCTGAAAACATATGATACCCTCATTATTCAACACATAATACCGATGAAGGAAGGTGTTAAGCCTTTTCAACAGCAACTAAGAAGAATGCATCCGACTCTTGAGCCTTTAATTATAAAAGAGTTAAAGAAATTGCTAGACGCCAAAGTCAGACATTCCGAATGGGTAGCTAATTTAGTCCCCGTCAGGAAGAAATAAGGAGAAATCAGATTGTGTGTGGCTTTTCGGAACTTGAACAAAGCTTCTGATAAAGACAACTATCCTGTGCCTCCAATGGAGCAAATCTTGCAGATGGTGTCAGGATCAGAGCTTTTCTCTCTACTACACGGTTTTTCTGGATACAATCAAGTGCTAGTAGCATAGGAGGACCGGCTCAAAACCACTTTTTGTACAAAGTGGGGAACCTTTGCATATCGAAGAATGCCATTCGGCTTGATAAATGCAGGGGCTACATTTCAGTGAGCCATGTACATCGCATTCCGAGGATTGGGCGGTCAATGTGTAGTGGTTTATTTGGATGATGTGACAGTGTTCTCAAAGAAAAGGGAAGATCATGTGTTCCACTTGAAGTAGATTTTTGATCGCTGCAGAAAGTATGGAATTTCCTTAAACCCCAAGAAAAGTGTTTTCGTTGTTCTTGAAGGTAAACTTTTGGGTCATATCATTTCAAAGAAGGGAATCCTGATAGATCAAGAGAGAGTGCAAGCTATTAGCAAGATTCCCATGCCCCATAGCAAAAAGTCTATGCAATCATTCATGGGCACCATTAATTTTGTTCGAAGGTTCGTACCCGACTTCGCTCAGATCGTTAAACCTTTGCAACAAATGGTTAAGCAGAGTGTACAATTCAAGTGGACAGACTTGGAGAAAGTTGCTTTTAAAGAAATCAAGGCTGCCATAGCTAATGCACCTTCTTTAAGGAGTCCAGACTTTGATAAAGATTTTATTATGTACACCTTTGCTTCTGATAACTCTCTCGCAGCTGTGCTCACCCAAAAGGCAGAATTAGGAGATGAATACCCAATTTCTTTTATGAGCACTGGTTTGCAGGGCACTGAACTGAACTACCCCATGGTAGATAAGCAGACCTATGAAGTATTCAAGGCAGTAAAGCAGTTCAAGCCATATATTCTAAAAAATAGAACTAAAGTCATAGTTCCTCATCCTGCTGTTAGATCTCTTTTTGTTCAGAAAGAATTGGGAGAAAGGATAAGAAACTGGGTCACTTCTCTTCAGGAGTATGACTTGGAATTCAAACCAGCTACTATTATCAAAGGTCAAGGTTTATGCAAGTTGCTTACTGAAAATCTAGTTGATTAAGAGCTAGATTGGAGGAGTGAAGCCGAGCTAAATATGATCGACGTATGTCCAATTTCCACAGCTCCCGAGTCTTTGTACAGAGACCTAGTACACTATTTGCAGTCAGGTTATTTTCCGGAGCACTTGAGTTCGAAGCAAAGAAGGGCACTCCGTCTGAAATCAATAGCTTATCAAATCATTGAAGGAGTACTCTGTAGGACGAATTATGATTGCATATTTCTCAGATGTTTGGAGAAAGAAGATGCAAGTAAAGTGGTCAAAGAATTACACGATGGCCCTGCTGGGGGACATTATTCTGGAGATACTACAGCTCACAAAATTCTCAGAGCTAGGTGTTATTTGCCCACTCTTTTCAAGGATGATCACGCCTATGCAAGGAATTGTGATGTATGCCAAAGAAGTGTCGGAATATTGCCAAAAGCAGCGGGACCCTTGCAGCCAGTTATCATCTCTGAACCATTCGAACAATGGGGCATAGATATTATTGGTGAGATAAACCCAAACTCCTCGCTGCAACATCGGTACATTATAATAGCTATGGATTATTTTACAAGATGGGCCGAGGCTGCTCCACTGCACAAAGTTAATGAAGATGCAGTTATCAAGTTCCTGGAAGAAAACATCATAACCAGGTTTGGGGTTCCAATTTCCCTAGTCTTTGATAATGCAACTTATTTTTCATCTATAAAGATTAATGAATTTGTCTATGAGAAAGGAATTAAACTGCATTATTCATCCAATTACTATCCCCAAGGAAATGGATTAGCAGAGTCTACCAACAAAAATCTCATCCAAATCCTTAAGAAGACTGTGATCGAAAATCAGAGAAGTTGGCACATAGCTCTCTCGAATGCTCTATGGGTAGACAGGGTCACTCCCAAGAATGCCTTAGGCGTTTCACCATTCACCCTGGTATATGGTAAGGAATCCATCCTTCCTCCGAATATTTTACTCCCATCCTTTCAATTGGCCCAAGCCTCTCGAGGTTCTAGTAGCCAGGCCTTGCAATCCAGAATTGATACCTTGCTAAAACTTGAAGAGTCACTGCAGAAGGCCAAAGACCATTTCCACCAACACCAAGACATAGTTAAAAGGTGGTTTGATAAAAAGAAATCTAGCAAGAGAAGTTTCGAAATAGGTGACTTAGTTTTGAAATGGGATCACCAGCATAATGGTAAGGGAATGCACACAAAGTTTCAACACTTATGGGTTGGCCCTTACCAAATTTCCGAAAAGCTTGGCCCGTCGACTTATAAGTTGAAAGACCTACAAGGAGAGGAAGTAAATATCCCTCTCAACGGCCTCTCCTTGAAGCAATAATTTGCTTAAAGTCTCGAGTGGACTTTTTGTACATAAATAAAGTGCTTTTATTTTCTTTTCTTGGTTGTCCCCTTTGTTTCTTTTTGGAGTTTTTGCGGTCACTTTTTAAGATTGCTAGTTAGTTTGGTCTGTCTCTTTTGTTTGTCTTTACCCCTTTCTTTGTTTAAAATAAATCTCAACTCAATTTTGGCGTTGTTGGAAGATGAGGCTCCAAGAAAAACTCAGAAGCTGGTAAGGAAGAAATTTACTTGTAGAGGAAATGTATATGTGTGCTCCTTTCACTGCTTGGTTTCCTGGAATGCAGAAATCCCCTTTCTTTTTGGTCGAAATAACCCCTGTTAAATAACTAAGGTTTAGCATTTCTTTCTGACTATCTTAGGGCTCCATTTACTCTAAACATTAATGCCTGTCTTAGGAAGTTCACTATGACGGACCCATGGAAAGGAAGCATGTCTCACAGATATATGGTATTTAAAATGATCCCATGCTGCAAATAAAAGCCAAAAGGATTATATCAAGGAGTTTGTTTTCCAGAAATTCTTGCCTCAATTAAAGCATGGCAGAGAGAAGCAAAAAGCATTCAACTAAAGAATCTGTTCAAATAAATCAGCCTAGCAAGGTTCTTCTCCGTCCGTGAAGCTTGATCATCAAGAAAATCTCTCGCTCACACAAAAGGACATTATGGATTGAAGAACCTAAACAAATTTCGAAAGTTGAAGAAATCTATTTTTGGAAGGCTCAAAGTGGCAAAAGTCGCCATTTAAAAGAAACATCCAAAAGGATGCAAAAAAGCATGGGAATGAGGAACAAATGAATATGTCTATGAGATATTGTTACGATCATGTGGAGTCTTATATTAGTAGACTTCTGAAAGACAGATTTTTAAAATGAACCTCACATTCTAGCCCTTAGAGAGTTGTAAGGAAGTCTGAGTCAAAGTTGCCTTTTCCCTGATGACCATTATGATAAGAGTGATCATTGCATTCTTAGAAGTTGAACTATGAAGGTATCTTGTCACATAACCAACACTTTGTAACTTTTCTGACCATGAGAAGAGTTTGTTTCAAAGCTCTGTGTTCGCCAGCGAATCGCCATTGTTGTTGCTGCAACATCCCCCCCAAAATTTTTGTAAATATTGGGGCCCCTCCTTTTATTTTTGTAAAAACGTTTGCTTAGAAGTCAAGCCCCATAAAAAGGGCCTTTTTCTTACTTAGGTTTCTAAAGAGAGCAAAGTTTCTTATTAAAAAAAAAAAAAAACTAGGCGAGTTGAGCCTCAATGTCAGCCCAACTCAGTGAGTTGAGCCTAAACGTCGGCCCAACTCGGCGAGTTGAGGGGCAATGTATGCCCAACTTGGCGAGCCGCAACATCGGCCCAACTCGGCGAGTTGAGCTACAACGTCGGCCCAACTCGGCGAGTTGAGCCTCAACTGTCGCTCAGTTTTGTTAAGATGAAAGTGTCCTGGCTAGTGCTATTTCATCCAGGCTATGCTTGCTGTGGTGATAAGTTTCGTTTCAATGTTTAGTTTTCATTATGTTTCATCATCTACCTACTCATACATGGTTGCTACCATGTTTAAAGCACAACACCGAAAGGTGGCAAGAAGAAGTCAAAGGTGTCCGAGCCCGAATCAGGTGGCGAGGCGGTCCTGGGAACGAGAGTTGAAACATGTTGAAAGATGAGACTCCAAGTGCAGAGATGGATTATGTCAAGAAAATGGACGTGCTGATAGCAGAAGATCTTCACCATTGCACCGGGAAAGCAACTGTTCACGCGCATTTTCTTGAAGAAATCCTCCAGGTTACAACAATAGAAGTAATTGTTAATGAAGAGGAGCTTGCCAAGCATGAAGTCTCATTGAAATTCATGCTCGCTGTCCCTGCGAATGTCATTATTAGAGAAACAAACCTTTGGGTAAATTGCATTGCAGAAGCATAAGCGCCAGCAGAGAGCTGATTTGGCTTTTCTTATTTTCTGATTAAAGGCTGGAGCATTTTTTGGCCTATATATTTTAAATGTTAAAGACAGATGGAGTTTTGCTCCCTTTTCCTTTTGTAAAAGATTTTGAGGATTTATTCTACTTTTGTAAAATGGGCACTAAAAAACGAATTAAAAGAATCCAGGGGGTTATAGTACAGGTGGCAGCTCTTGGAGCATTTTGTAAATCTATATATAGATGATTAGAGAATAGTGAAAGGACTTTTGGCAGGTGAAAGGACACTCTTCTTGTGTACGTGAACTATTTATTCTACATGAATAAGAAAATCGTTTTGGCCTGTGGAAGCCAGCGCAACATTTTGGCTTGGGATTGTGTTGGATAATTGCTGAACTATTTCTGCATCTTTCATACGTTTTCTATGAGATCTTTCCTAGCTATTGTGAATTAATTCTCTGCTATGAATGATTTCCTTCCCTTTGCAGAATTTCTGTGTTAAATGAGCAATGAAATGTTTTAATTAAATCAAAGCTATCTTTGATATCTTCTATTTTCTGCTGGAAATGCATCTTTATGATTAAATAGCTATCTGTGAGATCTTTAGATGTTTCTTTTAGTTTATTGCTCATACTTTCAGTTTGCTCCTTGCAAGGATATATTAAATTTGCTTAAATCAGTTTTAGATTAGATTGATTTCAATTGCATGCACTTAGATTAACGCACTTGCATATCATCTTTAAAATTAAAACACTAAACGGTGGATCGGGCCGCAATCGGTGAAAATTAAGCAAGTCTTTAAATCTTACACAGTAGTCGGAACCGTTAACCAGACGGATTCCCCACACCAAACAGTGAGCGATCTAATTGGGCTTGCTTACCGGGGAGAATTCCTTGCTGATTGATGCTACGATTTTCGAGGCATCAACAGGCGGGTATCAACGAAACCTTTCTCTAGCCTAGGATTGCCCTTACATGTTTTCTCTAGTACTTGAAATGACTTGGGGATGTCTGTTATTGGAACTTATATGTTAGGATCCTGAAACAATTCTCGGGATGGGTTTTGAACATGGATAGGCCACCGATTCCCCAGAGATGCCAGATTTGTCAGCATATTTTGGAAGACCCTCTGGCAACAGAGTGACACAAGACTTTCCTTATCGACAACTTTCCATCCTCATATAGACGGACAGACAGAAGTTGTAAATCGCTTGGTCGTACAACTGCTTTGTATGTACAATCACAAGCATCGCCGAACATGGGATGACAATCTTCCATATATATAGCACAACTACAATCGTGTTCAGCACAACTCTACGGGCAAGAGTTCATTTGAGATATGTTATGGATTTCAACCCTCAGCGTCTATTGACTTGATTAGTTCCTCGACACAGTCGAACGATACCGAATATAACCGATCAGAAGTTGACAAAGCATTGAAGTTTCAAGATCAAATCTACAACATCTAGAAACAAGCACAAGAAATGTTGCAATGAGCTAATGCGAAAACTAAGGCTCAACATGATAAGCATCGTATCCCTCATTAATTTAAAATTAGGGATAAGGTCTAGTTGCATCTCAAGAAGGAATGATTCACTAGTCCATAGAAGAAGCTAAAGCCTTTGAGATATGGTCCATACAGTATTCTTGAGCAGATTGGAGAAAACTCTTTCCAGCTCGACATTCCTTCATGCCTGGGTCTGCATCCAGTATTTAATGTGGATCTACTTTGACCATACCATGCACCACTATTAGAACATAACAACTTGTAGACAATAGAACCCAAAGACATCCATCCAGATGTTCAGGAGGCTCTTCCTTGCGACACCATTGTGGGACGATGAGTATGCCACACAAGGATGAACACATTTCCCTTGCTTCAGGGTGGTTTTAGGTGGCCAAATCTAGACAGATCCCAACACAAGGAAAATGGTACTCATCTGGACGAGCAAACAATGGAGACCATTGTTTCTTAAGGAAGGAGGTATGATCCACCCAACAGTTGGAATTATTGTTGGATGCCAACTTCTACTTCGACCAATCATCGACTTCGACCAGTTCAACAACTTCAACTTCAACAAGTTCAACAACTTGACTTCGACCAGTTCAACAACTTCGATAAGCACCAACGTCGACATGCATTGTCGACACTTCTAACTGATGAACTACGACAGATTGTCTCTCTGTCTTCCAGTCGACCGAACGGTTGAACTTCTATAACCGTTCTAACTTCTCTTGTAACTGAACGTAATGGGTAGACACCCAAGCGTCTCAACACTCTATATAAGCATGTAAAATATTGTAATATACAAGCAGAGATTAGAGAGAATAGAATAATCAAGTTCAATTCGTAATTCTGCATATTGTCTGTGTGTGTATGTTTATGTGTGTGGTGTATTCCTGATTTGCTTATTCTTATGCTTCCGCCATAACAGTACCGATACATTCAGTTGAAATGTTGGCCCCATCGTGCACGTGGGCGCATACGGATCAAGTAATGTTGTCTTATCATTTATTCATGGTTCAGTGATGAAAGGAATGTTTTACAGAGGAATGTGTTGACTGTTGGCAACCATGAGCCTTTCTTTAGTTACCGATTCGACCTCAACAACATCCGGGGAATGGGTAAGTGGTATGGCTTACTAAGGTTGGCATCTGATCTTTTACCCTTCACAATTGTGGGAGATGTATTGGTTGTTTTCAATGAATTGTAAGTTGTGAGGGATTTCTTTGTTGGAAAGTGAGAATATGTAATTTTTGGTTTTCATTTTGGTTTACCTAGATGTTGAGAGGCTAGTTTTTTCTATTGGAAATCTAAAAGTCTCCTATGTGGGGGGTATCAACCAAACCTTTCTCTAGCCTAGGATTTCCCTTACATGTTTTCTCTAGTACTTGGAATGACTTGGGGATGTCTATTATTGGAACTTATATGTTAGGATCCTAAAACAATTCTCGGGCTGCGTTTTGAACATGGATAGGCCACCGATTCCCTAGGGAAAGCACTGGCAATGAGGGGAATTCTAAAATCAAGAAGATATTAAGACACTTATCCAGTCAGTTGAGGGCATGAGTCAAGTTAGTGAGTATTTAAGTATCCATGTAGAAAAGCAAGAATTCAAGCAGGAAGTGCTAGAAATTCAACTCGTGGAACAGAGGACTAGAGCTAATAAGATAGCCATGGACCTTGATATGCAATGGAACATGATACTGGGATTTGGTCAGAGGTCCCATTCAATGATTGAGATTCCTTAGGTTTCTATATGTTCAACAAGAGAACAAAATGTGGATGAGGCAACTATCCAATAAGTGGAAGCAGTCCCAACAAAGAAGCAAGGAACAATTGGAGACCCTAGCTCTGATAGGGAGGCTATTTCCATGGAAGAGGTCCACAATGGCAATGTCATTGATCATAACTAGTTATGTTAATTATGTATATATGCATTTTTATTTTGGGTCAGTTTGTTAGGCAATATAGCCATAAGTTTGATAGGCTTGATTTAGATAATGCATGTAGTAGATTCAATCCTAAGAAGCATTGTAGTGTTTTGGTTTGCTTTTGCAAGACTATTTTCTGTAAAATTTTGAACTCATTGTACTCTTTAAACATTTGGATTTCCAACAATATATATATATATTTTTTCCTCGAAAAAAAAACATAATTTCATTTCATCCTTAAGAGTACGAAATTACATTGAACGTCAACACTCAGAATGAGTGGATGGAGAAGCCACATAATCTAACTTTTAAGCTTTTGTCAAAAAATAGCAGAAATGTTCTCACCACGTGAGCAATAACATCTATTACAAAAGAGTGTTAATATCCTGAAGAGTATCGGTATAGTTAGCAGAGATGTTTTGAGCGAGCCTGTACAAGTCATTTGGGTACAAAACCGAGAGTGAAAATATATACATCCACTTACTGTTCAGCTAAATTCAAGAGAAGTGCATCAAGCTTCCAAAAATGCAGGAATGCAAAAAATCTAAGGGTCATTCAATAAAGGGCCTGTGGCATAGTTCCCTGCCAACCCCGTCATTGTGTTCATATACTTTCCAAACACCGGTTGCTAGTAGCAATCCTTCCTTCGAGGCTTTGTCCGCCTTTGAGTTATTCTCCCGAAAGACGTGCATGCAATTAAAAGTATCAAAAGTGTAAGAGACATTCTGAATTTGTTCCAAAACAGCAGCGTTTCTCCGGTTGTTGCACTGATATAATCCATTAACCCAGTTAATCACATTCAAAGAGTCCCCAAACACTGAAAATTTTCTGACAGAGTGTTCCAAAGCAAAGGAGAGTAAAAGCTTAAGGCTGAGAATCTCAGCCCAGT
Source organism: Larix kaempferi (assembly GCA_027924585.1). NCBI lineage: Eukaryota > Viridiplantae > Streptophyta > Pinopsida > Pinales > Pinaceae > Larix > Larix kaempferi. The sequence continues at coordinate 2,885,852 of BSBM01000506.1, forward strand.
TATTGGTCCCTCTCCCAAATCCAAACGACATCACAAAATAATGTGAAGAGGACATAAAGAGAAGAGCCCCTCCCCCACATTGTTCATTCTGACAAGCCCCGTCAAAGAAGCCCCAAGGCTGAGTTCGATCAATATCCAACGATTGAATATTCCTGGGGGTAGTGGACAGTCTGCTACGTTGGAGAGCTAAATGAATGCTGCAGCTGTTGATGGCCACTAAGGTTGGGAGACCCAATTTGTCCGAGAACAAATAGTTGTTCCGGGATAGCCATATTCCCCAGATAACAATAGGGGGAAGACCTTTAAAAGTAGCAAACACAGGGTTTTGTGTCCAACTACGCCAAGCCTCCACAAGGGAATTCCCTTCCCATAGAAAATTTACCTTAAAGATTCGAGACACAACCTGCCAAACCTCCTTGATGAAGCTACAATGGAGAAACAGATGTAGTACATTTTCCTCGTACTGAGAGCACAAGTAGCACCTACTTGGACCTTGTAGGCTTCTTTTTTGCAGAAAGTCCCATGTTGGGATCTTGTTAGCTAAGATACACCACATGAAAATTCTAGCTTTGAGAGGGCTCTATAATCTCCAAATAGATTTCCACCACCACACCTGTTCCCTGTCCCTGAAGTTCTCACTAATCCACTGATAACCATATTTTGGAGTATAAATGCCCGAGGGATCCCCATCCCAAATCAAGGTGTCATTTTCATCTTTGAGAAAAATCTGATCCCTACTAAGAGCTATCAAATACAATCTAAGTTCATTCTCTTTATCCAAATCTAAACCAAAGGTTTCTGCTCTCCGCCAAATAGGCCTTCCCATCCAAATATTCTCCATGTCCGCTAAATGATGGAGAACAGAAATATCCCGCAGCCTCAGTTCCTCGATCAGTCCTGCTGATAGTAGGTGCTGTGCTTCACAACCCACCCAAGGATCACGACCAATCCTCAGCTTCCGCCCATTGCCAACGTCCCAAACCAGGTTCTGTTCAATAACATGAAAGGAGGAGACCAGAGATTTCCAGATAACAGACCCCCCTTTATGTGTCTTGTTCGGAGACCTAATCCACTCATCCACTGAATCTGGTTCAATGTATTTATGAGTCATAACTCTAGCCTAGAAGCCTCCTGATTTGATTAACCTCCATCCACATTTTGCTGCCAAAGCCATAGAGAAATAGAAAATGTTTTTGAGTCCCCAACCTCCCAGAGCTTTTGGAGCAGCTATTCTCTCCCATTTCACCCAAGGTGTCACATGTGCATCCTCCTTACCATTCCACAAGAATCTGAAACATATTTTCCTTGCTTCTTCCAGAATCCCCTTCGGTATCCAAGCTAGGGACATCCAATAAACTGGAATGGCTTCCAGCACCAACTTCACCAGTACCAGTCTACCAGCTCGTGAGAGCCACATGAAGCTCCAACTTTTGAGTCTTTTTTCCAACTTTTCCAAGAGCCAAACCCAATCCTGTTTCAAATAGTTATTTGGCTTTAAATGGAAGCCCAGGTATCTTAACCCTTCAGAAAGGGTACGTAGCTGGAAGGGGAACAGATCATTGAAGGTGTGAAGTTCCTCCTCACCCAATAAAGAGACAGTAAGTGAGGATTTCTCATTGTTAGTCTCCATTCCAGTTGCGGTGGAAAAGAGATCCAGAATTTCCTTAAATTTAACTGCTTCCCTTCTTGAACCTGAGCAGAAGATCAGAATGTTATCCACAAAGAGAAAATGTGTGAGCGAGGTGCCAGGTACCACTAGGATCCCTTCAAGGTCTCCCGTTCTCTTAGCTTCCTTAATGGCCCTACTCAAGCTTTCTGCTACCAATAAAAAGAGAAGGGGGGACAGAGGGCAGCCCTGGCACAGTCCACGGCCTGAGTGGAAGAAGGGGGTCGCTGCTCCATTCATTAGTACCGAGAAAGAAATAGTGGTGATACAGCTCATGATCCAGAGAATGAAACCAATCTCAAACCCCAAATGAGTTAGCATAAGTTGAATATAAATCCAACTAACCTTGTCAAATGCCTTTGATAGGTCAATTTTTAAGATTACTCCTTTCTGCTTACTGGATTTGATACTGTGTAAGCCTTCCTGGGCTATGCCAATTGCTTCATGAATCTGGCGCCCTTCAAGGAATCCAAACTGCTCCTCAGAGATATGTGAAGATAAGATAGTTTTGAGTCTTCGCGCAATCACTTTAGTAACAATCTTATACACACAGTTGCATAAGGAGATAGGACGAAAATCATTGAGATTGGAAGGGGTGTCCACTTTGGGAATGAGAGCAATGAAGGTAGAGTTTATGCTGGAAGGAACTCTGCCTTCCCTTCTGGAATCCTCAACAAGCTGTAAGAGATCATCGCCAATAATATCGAAAAGTGCTATAAAAAATTCAATCGTCCAATCATCAGGCCCAGGACTCTTGTCCTTCTGAAAACTATTCGATACTTCCTTCAGTTCATCCTCAGTAATGCTGTCCATCAACATCCGGTTATCATCCTCTTCAACAAACCGAGGAAAAAGTTGTGCTACCCTGATGACCTCTTCAATGCTTACCCTGTTATTGGCTTTGAAAAGGTCCTGGAAGTGTTTAACCCCAATACCTGCCAATCCGTCAAATGTGGCTTGAGAATTGCCATCAGAATCTTCAAGGCTCCATATAGTGTTAACATATCGTCTGCCTTTGGCATAAGCATGGAAGAATTTAGAGTTTTCATCCCCTCTTTCTAGCCAAATGGCCGTACTTTTGAGTCTCCAAGCCTCCTCGTTATGTAAAAGGATCCTGTTCCTCTTGTCCATCAAATTAACAAGATGTTCCCTTGAAGCCTGAGAGTCAAATCCTCCGCCTGATCCCTCAGAAATACAGAAGATAGCCTCTTCAATATCCTTGAGCTCCCTGTCATCCCGGCTTCTCTTAGCTGCAACCCAAGTTTTAATAGGTTCCTTGAGGAGTTTAATGTTCTCTGCAAAAGGAAAGGCTGCAGAATGAACCGAACCCGGGTGATACGGTATCCAGTGCTGATGAAACAGTTCAAAAAAGGTTGGGTCTTCCAGCCAAACCTTATTGAATTTTATGGGTGCGGGAGGTTTGTTAGGCCCTGCCTTCAGCTCCAGAAAAATCGGTTCATGATCTGAACATCCTCCCAACCCTATCCATTGCCTGACATAGAAAAGAGTCTCCACAATCTGTTCTGAAATAAGGAAACGGTCCAACCTTTTTGCCACTCTATCCAATCCAGCTCTCATGTTTCTCTAGGATGGCTTCAGGCATACAGGCTCCACATCAATCCAATTGCCTTCTGAAAATTTCCTAACAAAAAAAATTGAAAGAGGATCCACTTGAGCATGTGGCCCCCAAATCTCAGCGTGCCCAAGAGAGAAATTGAGATCCCCTCCCAGGATCGTTGAATCACCCTTGATCAGATCTCTATCCAGCAGGGCAGTCCAAAACGGTTCTCGATCATTGTAAGGACCATAAATGTTAACAATAGTAAAAAGTTTGTCAAAATCCAAATACTTACAGGTCATGCCTAACACCGATTGCATTCCCCAAAGAGAGGAAACACACACCTTAGCTTCATTCCAGCCGATCGCCAAACCTCCTGAGCGACCCCTGACATCCAAGCCCTCAAAACCCCAACCAGGAAACCAAACCTTAAGTCTACAAACAACATCTTCACCACCACACATAGTTTCTTGCAACAACAATATATCAGGATGTTCCAGTTGCAACATCCTTCGCAAGGCAGGTCTTTTGGAGGGACCAGCAAGACCTCGGCAGTTAAAGGACATAACCTTCATCGAATTCCTTCCTTATGGGCATTCACCGCTCTAAGTGCCCTTTCAATAGACAATTGTTTACCCTTCTTAAGGTCCGAACAGGATTGAGTCTTAGCATGGGAAATGAAGGATTTTCGGCCTCTGGGTTTGCGAGGTTTGGACTTCTCTTTCCCCAGCCCCCCAGCAGAAAGTTTGTTCACAGACCTCAGGAAATAACCCGACTCCGAGGAGCCAGTGGGTGAAGAGGGTTCGGGAGATGAGGTCGTCAGATCATGGTGGATTTCAGGGCTTATAACTGGGGAACATTCTAACAGTGGAGGATCCACGACAGGAGGTGAATCCACTGAACAACATGGTACTGAAAGAGAGGACAATAGCTGGGGAGAAATGTGTAGGTTCCTAAAGCCATCCACCCAATCCAGACCAGGAAAAGTAAAGTTATTAAAAAAAAGACAGAAGGAAGGGTTTGAAAGAGTAACAGAAGAAGAACCTGCTGCCATGTTTGGTGACCGAAGGAAGGATAGCAGAGGTCCCTCCTGTGCAGAAATCCGTAGCTGTGTATTGTTCGGCTCTTCAGAGACAACATTGAGACCCGCAACCGGGACTGAACCTTCCTCCTCCACATTTTCAACAACCTCCTCTCCTCTTGAAGGAACTTCTCCGTCCGGTCGACTCTCTAGAGGAACCCCCAAATCAGAGCGCTCAAACACTTGTGCGTCTGCAACATCCTCTTCCAATGTCGTCCCGACCTCCTTTTCCACAATCCGACGCTTCAGAGTATTACCAAACTTCATACGAACGGGCACAGAGCAATCAATAGACGGATGTTCGTATTCATGACATCGCCTACACCGGAAAGGCACATTTTCATAGTCCAGGGTTTGTTCAAAGGTGTAAGGTCCCCATTTCAAGTCCATGCCCTCGTATAACCCTTCCCTGATGTTGATACTCACCAGAATGCGCGCAGCCTTCTGCATCACCGTTGCCATAAAAGAAAAGTTTGCATCCAGGTAAGTGCCCAGAATGTTACCTATCCTCCTGAAATGTTCCTCGATCCAGTAGTGTAGAGGGAGACCCGAAAGCCGAACCCAGAGCGGGATAACATCCATACGTTTGCGGCTAGCATCAAAGAGGGGATTCCATAGCTTAAGCAGTAGTGGAACTTTAAGAATTGACCAGTTTAATCTTAATGCCCACTGCGCATGTGCGTCCGAGGAAAAATGGAAAGCGAACCACCCTTCAGAGAGCCCAAAAACATGGGGGACGTAACCACAATGACCAAGCCAAGCCCCAAATTCCCAAGAAATCACCGTCTTATGACTAATAGGCTTTCCATAGACCCGTCCAACCAACACCGACTTGACCATCCCGACTATCTGATGAATGCCAATGTCTTCCCCAAGCGCGTAGTTTGGAGCCTTACCTGAATTCTTAATCCATTTCCTTCTTCTCTTCACACGTTGATCCTTAGTTATCAACCCTGCTGTACCGACTTCACGACCACAGTCCCGAGGATCAGAGTCCCTAGATGGACTAGAAAACCCACGCTCTTCAGTAAAGTCCAGATTAGCTGCCACAAAACCACAGGGAGAAGACAGAATGCCTTCCCGTCTATCCTCACTGCCCACCGTCTTGGCTCTAAAACCCTGCACAGATGAGGAAGGATTGATACTGTCAGAGGAGTTGATGAAGTCCGGCAGCTCTCCAATGCCAGCACTCAATGGCTCCGGGGAAGGTGAGGTGCAGAAACCCCTAACACCCCAAATGTTCACGGCGTGCTCCTCTAGCGGAAACCCCTTAGCAGGACCTTCCCAGAATGGTGAGCTGGTCAGAATGGCTGAATGATGGCCTCCGGGTTTGCATGAGGTCCATCGGGAGTTCGCCTACCTGCTAGGCCACTGAACCCTAAATCGCTATTCCCTTCAAAATTCCGGAAAGCACCAGGTGGCGAACACCAGATGTCTTGGTGCCGCAAAGTGTCACTACCATAATCTACCTCGTCCATCGAAACCCTAAAGAGAACAAGTGCCTTCCCAGGGAGAGAGTAATAGTAAAAGGTAAAACAACCCGGTAAAAAAAAAAATAGTCCCAAACCTAGTTACCAGGGTTGAATCCGATCTGGGGAAGCGTGCAGCTTGTCGTACAGTGTAGATGACCTGCTGTCGTCTGCAGGGGCCTGCCCATCTCCCGCCACTCTCCCATCATCCAGTGTACATATCTTCCAACAATATATATATATATATATATATATATATATATATATATATTTTGTGAACCAATTATTGGGTTCCTCGGGAGCATTTGAAATTGGGGAAAGTGCTTGGAGGTTTCCTTGGGATAATTATTACATGCTAAAAAAAATGTGGAGTAAGAAAAACAATCCATTGTGTTACGTCCCAAACTAGCATATGTGATCAAAGCCCCTATATATATACATATTTGTGAACCAATTATTGGGTCCCTCATGAGCATTTGAAACAAGGGGAAGTGCTTGGAGGTTTCCTTGGAATAAGTATTACATGCTAAAAAAAATGTGGAGTAAGAAAAAGAATCCATTTTGTTACCTCCCAAACTAGCATATGTGATCAAAGCCCCAAAAGAACGATGCTATCCCAAAGGAAACCTAGATGGGCTACCCACTATCACCTTAATAACCGCTTCTCTACACTTTAGGTTGGCTCTTCTCCAACTTAAGAGGGGATTCCCTAAGATATGATTGATAGGATATGTTAATGAAGGACAAGGTGATGTAAAGAGATAGATTCAATTTTTTTTTTCTTTATAGTATAGGAAAATAAAAGGATGGTGGAAGGACCAAGAGAATAGTGTCAATCCAACAAGAGAAAATGGAGTCAAGGGGTTAATCCAAGAGGAAGAATTCATGAATAGTTAGGACAAGGGACACTAAAGCATGTCACGATGAAACCCTAACATGCTGAAAAATGATCATAAATTAAACTAGGAGGGCCCAAACAATGCCACACCAAAACATTGCTAATTAAGGTGTTTGTTATACAATGAAGTATTACAAACAACAACTCTAGAAAGATGATAGAAACAAGTTAATATATTCATGGATAAGACATCAAAGGAAATTAGAGGAAATACTTCTCACATAAAACCCTTCCAATGAGGTAAATTACCCTTCCAATTGGACCTACAAAGACAAGTTTCGACAATTCTACATATCCTTGACAACATTTAGAAGAAGGAGCATGAACCTCACATAATAAGAGAAGAAACCCTTACACTTCAATATGCACCAAGAAAGAAATGTCCATTCAGCTCCAAGGAGAGAAAACTCCCAAAATCCAACCATGACAAATGAGGGAGAGAGAAAAACCTTATATAACTTTCAATTCATATTCCTACAATAAAACATGAATAAATTACTAGATCTAGCCTAGGGTGGAGTAAACAAATGCAAAATACTCGACTACTCCAAAAAATACAATATAATAAGGTGGTCAAAGCACATGTACAAGCCTCAATAAAGAATGAGAGGTGCAACCCCATCAAATAAGGATAAATGGAAAGAAGAAGTCTAATGACCTAGCCTCTAGAGGATTTCTAAGGGTAGAGCTACAAGAGAAATGGTCTAGCAAGTAATGATCATCAGCAAAGTTATATTGCAAGAATCAGTTTGAGAGAATCATCTTGCATCCTCATTCTCACCATCCATTGTCATTTCAAGCTCACTTAGCTTATCCCTCAAGAAGCAACTCTTTTCCCTTCATCATTCAAACTTAGTTAGCAAGCAGTTTGAAAGAGACCAAAGGACCATCCCTACGGGAGTCTTGGATACCATTTGAAATCCACATTCACCTAGGTGATACCATTGTATTCAAGATTTTCCACTGGACATAAACATTTGGTTGACGCTCATCTATTTGTTGTCTTTTTTTGTCATTTTGTAATGTCCCCAGTTTGACCCCATGGCATTTACATTATAAATGATGTAATATTGTTATGAAATCATGGTGAGAAGCTCAAGGCCAAGGCCTCGCTATCGATTTAGTGATGCATATGATTTGCGTGCTAGCAATGCACATTGCAAATTCAAATATCATGTAATATGCATTTTAATAAAAATACCCACAACTAGCTATGCAATGCAACAAAGAGATGGGGGCATGATTTCACAAGGAATTGGGAGGGAAAACATTCAAACCCTTGAGCCAATCAGGTCAAACCAAGTGTCAATGAGAGAATCCATCAAACCCTCAACTACCCATGTTGACTTTTGTACCCAATCATTGATTTCTCCCAAGAGTTGGTTGAGGTAGTTAATGCCTTGGGGAATGGGAGGTATGGCTGTCCAAATTCAGGTATGGGCAAACCACCCTGCATGGGAGTTCGCATTTTGCTTCTTGGGCAAGAAAAGAGCCATGAATTTCTCCCCCAAGCCATTATGCAACCATCATTCTTTCTCCCTCACGAGTTTAGAGCTACCTGGGTGTTTTCCAGGCATGGTTGCTGCGTTTTTCTTCATTCTCCCAGTAGAGAAGGGCGTTTTTGTGTTGTATACCAGTGGGGAAGAAGGGGAAATCAAACAGGGGTTCAATAGAGACCGTTTTGGGCTGTTGAAGGCTGAGATATTTGGGGAAGAAATCGTTTTTCCTCCCTGTGGTTGTTTGCCCCATCCCACAATCCGTTTTTGGTTGGGAACGTTTTTGGGAAAACCCATGGCCATCTTATTTGTAACTCCCACTGTTTAAAATGTGTATCCCTGCCCCTGTTTGTGCTTACTGTGTGAGAGAAGAGTATGTTGGGTATGGGTATGGGTATCCATGGTTTGGGCTTGAGCTTGAGTGCAATCATCTATGGTTCAATTGTAGCTTGATAAACCCAACTATGGACTGGCTTGGCTTAGATGAAATGGTTAATGGGCTGGGTGTGAGCTGGAATGTTCCCTTTCCTTGTGAGAATCATGCCCAGCTTGGGGGTGGCCTTCGGATGGACTCAATATAAGCTGTTGAAGAGCCTATGGTTGGGTGGAACGTTGCAGCGACATAGCTAGTTGCTTGGGGCAGTTGGAGAATGAAGATAAGTGTTTTTATGTCTATGTATTTACTTCTGCAATGTTTAATTAATGATTATTTTGATATGCTGGATGAGCATGAATTGTGTGTGTGGATTAGATTTAAATTCCGCTATGCATATTGTCTAATTTGTATCTGCACACCAATGTTTAAATTCTTATGATTCTAATTAGTGGGCTGAGTTTTATGAAATGCCCAGATTTTAGTGCCATGTTTCCTTCTTTGCATTGGGTCAGCAGGTGGGTACATCACACATTTATGCAAGTTTTATCTTCCAATAAGCCTTTATATGTGTTTTTATTCATTTAATAGCTTAAACATTGTTTATTCAACTTACTGACCATCCACTTAACATGTTGGCTTGCTTGTAACTTTCAAGGGAAGGGATATTTTCCCATCCTTGGGCCATTTTCTTATAATAGGATTGGTGACTCCACTTTGTGTTTTTTCTTATTTTTCACATATTTAGGTTGTATTTTTTTTATTAACTGATTTGGGGATCTTGTACGATCATACTCTTTCTATTCATATCCCTAACCAATGAATTTTGCAGGTAGAATTCCAAGTTTTCTTCATTTCTCACGCCGCGCGGATACCGTCATCCGTTCCATGTGAAATGGTGCAGCTTTTTCTTCAAAAATCACAGTTCCATGTGCCTTATCTTTGTTTTCACCCACACAGATCTCCCATGTGGGAATTAAAACCTCTACTCCACATTGTCATGTGGCCGTAGAGTGATATTACCTACACTTCTTTTTCGTGCGATTGGTTAACTCTCAAGCTGCATGGTAGTGTGATTGAGAGGCCAAAAAACCCAGACGACTGAGTCCAATTTGAGTTTTTTAGCTTGCTTTGATTCACAACTATAGTCCACATGGTTGTTCACATTGCTTAAAGAATTACAACCAACCACAAATTGTTTTTGCTTACTTAGGCATTAAATCACTTAGTTTAAGCAAGGGGCAAAGCCATTTTTTGCAACTTTCCTTTTCCCAGGGATTGAGCTTCGTTCAACAACAACCTCTTAGCTTCATTGATAAAATATTCACTGGTTTCAAGTTGTAAGAATTTATTAGTCTAGGCATTTGATTTAACTTGCAATAGTTTAAACTACGACGACTTGCATATTTCTTCCCTTTTAAGCAATTTAGATCAAATCCATTCTTCACTCAAAAAGGACCTAAAAACTCTTATAATCCCAATATGCTCTTTACCTTGTGCCCACAAAGAAACCTTGGTGAATAAAAAAAGACTACAAGAGTGAAATACCTCCCTTTGCACATTTCTTTATTTTTAGTTTTCAAATTAGTTGCACTTGAAGAATTCATTAAAGAGGAGTAACAAACCATGTATGTTAATATCTCTTTAATTTGATTTCTTAGAAGTTATTTGAAAAACATTTACTTCAAATCATTTTCAATCAGACATGTATTGGTTCACTTAAAGCACACACCAAGGGACCTTAAGACTCTTCTCATCTAAGTATGTTCTTCATCTTGCAATCATAAAGCAATCTTGATGAATAAAAAAAATTGAGAAGTTTGAGAAACTTCCTTATCACACCTAGTTTTAAATTAGACCCTTTAAAATCAAACTACGACATAAACCAACATACATTCCTCTACAAAGAGGTCACAAAACAATTTATAATTTAAGTTAGGATTGTTGGGCTAGGCATCCAAACAATACCCCTCAATCTTGTTCATATGAAACACTAGTGGTTGTTGACTTTAGGGAACTTTCAAAATCATGTTATAGCAAGTGTCATCAAACCCAAATAAGAAGGTGCAGTGCCAAATGATGCTAATTATGAGGTTAGGTTGTTTTTTTTACCACATCAATCCAACCAGTTATTTGTGGAGGTGACACTTGAATACTCGAGGCTGAACCTCTTATCCACACTTGACACAAGTATCTTGTTGGTCAAAAAATTAGGATTTTCAACCAGGTGGAATTTGTGGGATGCACTTGCACCTGAGTCTAATTTTATTGGTTGTTAGAAATGTTGACAGTATTTCTAGAACATAGCCCAAATGCCCCTCATTATAACTAATTCATTCATACCTTCACTAGCTGTTTTTGGTGGGTCCATAACCATCTAACAAGAGAGTTATTGAAAGGCCCAATTATTATTTTTTGAGAGGAAGGACAATAAGTCAGATAGGATCACACCATTGTTTTTCTAAAAATTACAAACAAACCTACGTAATCGATAATGTATACTTTAAAATCCACATTTATTCTCCTTGGACAGACACTCTTGCACCACTTATGCATCTGTTATATGTGCCATCATATTGTTGCATTTGTCGATTTATAGTTATTTTCTTTTTGCAAATTCTTCCATCACATCTAGCATCATAGCGTACCTAATGTATTCCCAACATTCTTTGAGTCTTTAAATCCTTCTTCCCATTAGAGGAGGAGTTTCTGCTTCATCTCCCCCTGTCCTTGACACGTGAGTCCACCACTCAACACGCACACACATGCAATTGTGATTGGATCTATTGTGCTTGTACATACTTTGATTAACACTCCCCCTCACGCACAAATCACAAGCTCTCCCACGTCAAGCATAGGTACCACCCGCCTCATACAATGGCAGGGCTTGCTCCAACTAGTTTCCCATTCATGGTTAGTTTAAATTTCATCGATTTATCTAAGCTCATTAAAGACCTTATCTGGCATGACCTAGCATGGCCTAAAATGATAGTTAAGTTACCCTCAGACATTTCAAATTTTGAAGGAAAACATGGAGATGACCCAAACAATCATGTGATGTCATTTCACCAATGGTGTTCGTCCAACAACATAGTCGAAGACACCATCTATCTTAGGTTACTTCAGAGGATCCTCATGGGGACAACAACTAAATTTCATGTCAATCTACCAGTAAGCACACATGCCACCTTTGAGACCATAGCTACTATTTTCCTAACCTATTTTCAGCTCCTAGTTTTCCATGGCCTTAGTTTGGACATTCTTTCAAATTTTTTGTAGAACACGTCTATGCACATTTCCAACCACATTCATCAATGGAATTAGTGGTGTGCATGGTATAAAATCAAAATCCAACCTGAATTCTTATTGGATTGGTTCCTTAAGTCTCTTCTACCCATGAGCGCTAAATACACCATGACCACCATGCCACAAATTTAATATGAGGCCATCCTCAAAGCCCAACATTTTGATTTGATACGTGCCAAATCAAGGTATCTATATACAATCATACATGATTCCCCTCATTATTGGTCATCAGATCAAACCGCACCTATCATATCACACACAACCAATAGGATCATTGGGGTAGTTTCCCAACAAGGGAATGCCCCTACCCCATATGGATCCCTTACACCAAACTTTCCACATGGTGTTCCTCCTCCATCTCCAACTATTAATATTCCTTAAAGCGGAACCAATCTACCTTTTGGTGTAATGATGTATGGACCATACAGTTTGACTTTTTCCAACATGGGGGCACAACCAGTTTTTGTGCATCTCACCCCTATGGTTCCTCAAGCGCCTACCTTGACTTCATCTTGGACATCTAGTTCTCATGTATCCATGCCCCCGCAAAACCCATGATTCATATTTCCTATACCTCTTGGTTCTCACCCTGCAACACATGCTAGGGTGAATTTTGTTCAACATGTTCAATAATTCAAATAGTTGAATGCAACAAACCCCGCTAGTCCAACAAATAGGAGGAATAAGATAAAAGAAAATAAAAATAGAAATAGACTCTCGGGAAAGGGGAAAATCCCCCTAACCAACCAAATCATAATGCCAGTAACCAAAACTAGAACACTAGTATTAATAACCCACCAAAGCAAGGAAAAAACAAAAATCTGTAGACTAACTTTGCTTGTGCCATGTTTGGTGAGTACAACCATTACACCCATCATTATCAGTTGATCCTCGAATGTCAACATATGTTGGAGGCCAAGAAACAAACTAGCACAAACCCTCCCCAAGGGAATACCGCCACTTTCCCTCAACAACCTATGTTACAACACCCCTTTTCCAATCAAGGAGTTGTTTATCACTAACAAGAGGCTCCACGACCAACTAACCCTCCCCCAATAGTTAAGGGCTCCTACCAAAATATTTACTTGAATTATGTGGACATTCATCTTTAGACCCACAATCAAACCTACGACACCCCATAAAACCTGCTCACAGATCATGAGGATTCCCTAGATTCCACCACCATATATTTACAAATTCCACGTCCCATTAATGACCCTATCCCTAGAATACCAAATCCACCTTTATAATGTAATGATCACAATCCTCATATTAGAGCAACACATAATTATAGGATTGTTGACCCCTCACCGCTATGTGCACACTTGAGGTTCTCTGGTCTTTCCCTTCTCAAAAGAAGGCTCTACTAATAGAATTAGGCACCATCAATCTTTTGAATTCACATCTTATGACCTTCGAACTTGACAATGGTGAACCTCGACTGCCATCATCAATTTCCTTCCAAATATCCGTGACAATAAAAAACATCATCATTCACCAATGCATCATCAATGAAGGTGCATCCGCTTGTGTCATGTCCACAAATTTTTGGAAACAAATGGGATCCCTAGATATCATCCCTTTTGCTATCAGTCTTCAGGACTATGATGGTCGTCCCTTGTAACCAAAAGGTCTCTACTAGAACATCCCTATTGAAATAGGGTGCAAGATGGTCCTAGTTGAGGTTGAAGTAATTGGCACACAATAAATTATAACATACTCTTGGGATGCAATTACATGTACGCAATGAAGGAAACATCCATCTTAGTTTTTTGCGTCATGATGTTCCCCCGGAATAGGAAAATGGTTTCCCTTCACCAAATTACATATTATGAGAAGTTCCCCACGACCAACCCAAATAACATTTTTCCTATCGTTGATACTGAATATCCCTTAGTTTCTTAGTGAGATAGGGCTAGGTGTTTGTAAAGATTCCTCCATGTTGGGGGAATATTTTGGACCTCCACCAGTCATACCATCGACCATTGATGGCCTCATGTGCACCATCTTCTTCTCTGTGGATCAACCACCATTATCTGCTACCACTTCCATGTCCTCACCATCCATTAAGAGTCGTGTTGAAGAGGGCCTCATTCCACCCCCTCCTTCAGTGGAATTAGTTGTAGAAGTACCATTCCTCTCCCCATAGGAATACAAGGAAAGGTAATCATGTCCACCCTCAGTATTCTTGGACTCACCATTAGGACCCTTCCATTGTATTTAAAACCCCCATTCTTGGAAGTAAACCTAAAACCATATGTGCATAACAAAATCACATCCATTGTGCCAGTCAATGCCTTGCTATCTGAGATCCCATGGATGATAGAATTGACCATAACACAACTATTAGTCCCAATCAGTTCCACAGTAGAGGGCATCAAGCCCCAAGTGATGAAAGTCATAGCCTACACTAGTAAGCCACTTATGCAAGTTCCCACATCATGTGCATTGTGCGACACAACATGACATCCCATGAACCTTTGTCGAGCATTTCCTAAGCTTAGGAGCTTGCTATCCACACCTACAAAGATGCCCCCCATTTCAGATTCATTAACAATGGGTACACTCTTTTCTCTAAAAGCATATATTTTCAAATTGAAGAATCAATCACCGCACACAAGCCATCCATGTACTATCTGTTCTTAGTTTGGTCATTACACACACCACTATCTAAACCTCCATATGTTCCAAACTACTCTCATTACTATTTTTTACATGCAGAAAACTCCCCTTGCATATGTCGTCATTAACTTTGTTTCAATGCCTAAGGAGATCCTCCCCCCACCCAATGTTTGGTATGTACACTCAATGCCCACATGTTACCCCTAGACATGGTAATAATTTGTCCTACCAGAACCACCCAATCTCTGGTCATACGTTGATTACTTGACAACCCACTTGTCCATGTCGGTGTTGTGGGTTGTTGATAGATTACTCATTTCAAGGCTCCATCCTGCCCAAATAATTAATACTGTGCCTTGAGTAATTAAGGAAACCACACTGCATATCTCCTCCCCTTGCCACCCTTAAGATCTTGCCTTATGATGATATTTTTCCTTTATCGTGTGATATGATTTGACATGTTGACACATTTTACATATCATCATCCATTGCTTATATGACTGATATCCAACCATCATTATCAACCAGAGCCAACATTGGTATAATGCCAGTAAATACCCTGATGTCATCCCTTCGGCCTCAACATCCATTATCAGGTGCAATCATTGAATGCATGGGATCATATAGTGTGATAGACCTGGTACCTTTGCACCATGTCATTGTTTCAAATAATCACACTTAGAATTCTACTACATTTGGACCCATTATTCAAAATAAATTCCTCAATTTCCTTTTTCACTAAAATGAAGACATCTTGGAAGCCATGATCGCCCATGAGAAATTGTGGGACAATCTGCATAAGTGTTTCTACTTCTTCCCTAAGAACACGTTCACTACCAAGACGATGGATCAATACACCATTGAAGCCAATGATTTTATTCCTCCCGACCATGTTAATTGTTTAAAAAATCCTATCCTTGCCCTTGATGCTTTTGAGGAAGACAACATGGCCAACATTTCGTTTACCATTAATATGGATATTCCCATTACTCACGGCCTCATAAAAAACATATCACTTGGATCCTCTTGTTCCAAATAAGAATTCATCACATACAAAGCGTTGTTCCAAGAGTTTTGAGATATTTTTGTGTGGTCATATGTAGAAATGCCAAGGACGGAACCTACTATCATCAAACATCACATAGACACATGGCTTGACAATTTGCTAGTACGACACAAACAATGGCTGGTACATCCCTCCAAAGCACTTGATATCAAAGAAGAAATAGAGAAACTCCTTAAAGAAAGGTTCATCTATCCTAATGCCTACACATATTTGGTATCCAACCTCATACTCGTTAACAAGAAACAAGGAACCATTCATGTATGTATTGATTTTTGAGATTTGAATCAGGATTGTCCCAACGACAACTTTCCACCCCCCTTCATCTGCCAAGTTGTCGATGCTTGTGTTGGACATGAGGTCCTATCTTTTATGAATGGATTTTCTAGGTACAATCAGATACAGATCCACCAACATGATCCGTACAAAAACGGTTCTCACCATGCCATGGGGCACTTTCACCTATCGTGTTATGTCGTTCAGATTCAAGAACGTTAGAATTGCATTCTAAAATTCCATGTCCTACACGTTTAACAACCTAGAATGCATAATCTTGGCATACCTCGATGACCCTACAAACAAATCCAAAAAATGCACTGACCACCTCAATGACCTTCACACCATCTTTTTGCGACGTTGACAGTACAACATACGTTTAAACCATGATGACATGATGCTTTCTTGGGTTTATCGTTTCCCAGCAGGGGATCACCATTGATCCCTTAGTATGGAAAAACCATCGATACCTATGTGAATGCATAGAAAAACCTTGCAGGATTCCATATAGTCCATCAGGGACCCTAAGCTAAAAATTAAACCATTGAAAATGATGAAAAGGTGATGGTGGCTTAATTGGAACTCACAGATTATAAAATTGTTGATCCACTCTCCCATAATCAATGGAAGTAGGTTGTAGGAATTCCAAATCAAATAGTAAAAACTATTGTTGAAATGTGAGCCCCACCCGTATTTATAGCTAATTGACCTAAACTTTAGTTGGCTCATTTAGGAAATATGTAACTCTGTTCAACACACTACCAACACTGTGACGATCACAATGGTGAGATCTTTGTCAGGGTACCATTTGTTTAGTTCCCCATGGAACTTCATCTAGATCCCATTTTTGACCATTTCGCTAGGTGTGGTTATCCATTTATAATACCATTTTCACTGTTGAATTACATATCATGCACCCTATTACACTGTGGTATTTATTTCATGTGCGTAGGATCGTAGTCGAAAAACTTTAGTTTCCCACTCATCGGCCCATGGCTTCCTTATCAGGTATATCTCCTCAAACCTTGCATATACGCTTCATATCATCTCCGTATGGATGGCTATATCTAGTTATTTTGTTGATATCCTTAAGGTGTTCATATCCCAACAATTCACATCATACCCACCATTGCACCATACGTTTGTCGGGCCTAGAATTCTACCACCATGGGAGTAAGTACCATTAGAAGCCCTTGTATCAAGGAACCCATGCCACTTCACCTTAATACTGGGGAATTTATTCACCAGCTCACCAAGGAAGACATATATCTCTTCCTTGATGCATTTTGTTGACCACACCCTTATATTCCTTGTCACTTTATGGTTACGATTCATATATGGCCTCTCATCCCCACCATGATCAATAGACCATTTGCATTCATATACATATCATCAACCCCTGAGAAGAACCACGATGGGGCCCTACCCGTTGATTATAACACCATTGACACTTGACCATCCCCACATAAACAATTTTCATGGTATTTACTCATTAAGCACTCGACTTCTCATTTGTAACAATTCCCCTTATTCTTTTATTCATCTGTAAAAAGATGTTCCCCAATACACTAAAAACTAGGGAATAATTTTAGTATAATTATTCTTTTGGAAACAACATCCTTGGTACCCCTTGATCAACATAGTACATTGTATCACTTCCCGTCCATCTATAAGAACCTTCATTGACATCATTGTCACCCTTCTACATGAGAAACTTACCTCATCCCAGTTTGACATCACCATTTGATGCCCAATATAAAGTATGTTCAATCCATTGCCCCCTTTCGACCCTGATTCACCCTATGCCACTGGTTGAAGATGGTTGCCTATAGTTAGTTACCCATTTATACTATGATTAAGGGAATTCATGAGCCTCATGATTACCATCTTGTCTCGTCTTAGTCTATCATCATCACAATTAGTTATAATATGTTCTTGGTGCTTAGTAGGGAGATCACTATCTCAATAGTGGCCCTAACTCTCATCGACACCAATACAATATATTGTGAGAGTTACAATGAAAGTAATTGTACCTTGGTTACCATACATAAGAAAATGGATAATATCAGACTGAGTGAAGAAGAGTCATCAATGCTCTTTTCCTTAGTCATATTCCCTATGCTTTACGCCAACCCTTTTATCTCATTAGGGGGAGTTGTACATTCCAATGGTGGCAACGTTCCAAGTTATGATTAAAGACAATCAGATTTGGTATTCCAAGTTTCCCACTTAACATATTCACCATTATTCAGGTCCAACCACCCCCGTGTGTTGTTCGACATCATCATTAGCTCACCCCCCTTAGGCCTCATTGCCATTATATTAGTGCACTAGGTACAAATTCTACTTAGGTAGGGACTGAAGCCAACTTTGGACCTATGTCAACACTCCAAATATTAGTCCCCTCAGTCTTCTCTTATTGTAATTTATTTTGACATAATTTTCATGAGAATAGGGATGCATGCCTCATGTGTATAAAACTATTATTTATGTGTCATCTATCAGTTTATCGCTTCACTAATTATCACCAACACTCCCCCACGAGATACCTTTTACTCTCAACAATTGCTCGCATACTATCGCAGCCATGGAATATAAACATGAGGGAAACAAACAATCATGTATTACAACTATATGGGTGTATCCTAACCTCACACATTATGAGGCATCTGCTATCACCTAAATGTCACATACATGCAACATTTCGATGATTATTATAGAGAGACATCATCAACATATAACGTGCAACTCAAAAAGCTTCTTCATCAAAAAAATCAACATGTGAAACACAACAATGAATTAGAAAGTCAAGTGCACAAGTCTATAAAATGAAACCCATGTGACATCATGCAAAAAATACCTCGAAACCCGTGCATATTTACCAGCATGTGGACCATTAAATTTTGTAGTGCATTCAAGGCTTTTCAATCACATTTTGGCTCCAAGGAATTCAAAATTTCCTTCTTCACATGCTTGGGAATTTAATAGCCTAATACTTGTACCTTGAAGTCACTTCATGAGAGGGACCATTCACATGAAGAACTAGTTGTTTGTGGACCACCATTTGGCCTATAAAAGGAAGCCATGGGCATGCATTTCATAAGGAGAAATCAAGGGAAAAGTTATGCTGCAAGAATCACTTTGATAGAATTATCTTTCATCCTCATTGTCACCATCCATTTGTGTTTCAATCTCACTTAGTTTCTTCCTTAAGAAGCAAGTCTTTTCCCTTCATCATTCCAAGTTAGTTAGCAAGCAATTTAAGAGAGAACAAAGGACCCTCCCAAAGCGAGTGTTGGCTACTATTTTCAAGCAACGTTCTCCTAGGTGACACCATTGTCTCCTAGAATATATGGTCTCCCTAAAATCCATAAAGAGGGAGTTCCTCTTAGACGTATTGTCAACACTATAGGTTCCACAGCCTATGAGCTTGCGAAATATATGGCCAAAATCCTAGGTCCCCTTGTAGGAAACTCATATACATTTATCAAAGACTCAAACAACTTTGTGAAGTTGATTAAGGAGGAGAAGGTTGAACCCGACGTCATGATCATAAGCTTTGACGTAGTCTCCCTCTTCACAAATATCCCTCTAAATGAGGCTATTCAGGTCATCAAGGAGGTCACAGGCCCTGACACGACAAGGTTAGCAGAAGTGTGTCTTCAATCCACCTTCTTTAGTTTCCGAGGATATTTTTAGGAGCAAACCATTGGGGTAGCAATGGGATCCCCCCTCCCATTCATGGTTGCCAAAATTTTCATGGAAAAGTTTGAGAAAGAGGCTCTTAACTCTTACCCATTAAAGCCATTAATATGGAAGAGATAAGTCGATGACACCAATGTGATATGGCCACATGGTGAAACCGAAATTAATAAGTGTTTTGAACATATCAACAATCATTCTATAGACATAAATTTCACCATGGAACAAGAAGAGAATGGGAGCATCCTAGATGTCCTCGTAACTAGAAAATAAGATGGAACATTAGGACATAAAGTCTCTAGGAAGAAGACACACATGGAAAGCTACCTCCACATAGACTCTCACCACCACCCCTCTTAGAATATATGAGTCCTCAACACCTTGGTCATAAGGGAAACAAGAATTTTGGACGCTGAGCATCTTGAAGAGGAAAATGACCACCTCACAAATGTATTCATGAACACATGATACAAATCTAGAGATATAAAAAAATCTATGGTTAAATCCAACAAAAGGACTGACTCTCACAACAAAATAACATCCAACGAAGAAACCAATGCCCATAATGCTCAAAAACCTAATACAAGAGCTTACTTACCTTACATCCAAGGGTAACATAAAATATTTCTAGAATCCTTAAAAAGAAAGACATCACAACCTCATTCAAACCCTTTTAGACCATTAGGCAAAGAATGAGACCCATTAAAGACCCTATTGACCAAAAACAATATAGAGGCGTCTACAAGGTGACATGTTTTTGTGAGAAATATTACATTGGTGAAACCAGATGTTCCTTCCACACTAGAATAAAAGAACATGAAGTTGACATCAAGAATGAACAAACCCAAACCTCGCCACTAGCAGAACACTCTTTCAAAACCAAACACCAATTGTGCTTAGAGGACACCAAGATCCTAGCAAAAGAGGATCACCACCTTAAAAGAAGGTTTAGGGAAGCCCTAGAAATAATAAAGCATCCTAACAACTTAAAATAGAGATGGGGGCCTTGAAGTAAGTACAACTTGGCTTCCCCCACTCTTAAACCATAGAAGATAACCTCAAAAACAATTTTAACCTTGGACCTTAGAATGAAGATAACCTAGAACATTTTAGCCAAAAATTTCTTGGTTCTTAGTTATAGTAACCTAGAAGACAACCTAGAACAAGAAGCTAACTAATTTTTTTTAACCTTAGATATTGAATGAGTAACTTGTTAATATTAATATTGATATTAATATAA
The DNA here is from genome assembly GCA_027924585.1 of Larix kaempferi. Taxonomy (NCBI): domain Eukaryota; kingdom Viridiplantae; phylum Streptophyta; class Pinopsida; order Pinales; family Pinaceae; genus Larix; species Larix kaempferi. The sequence continues at coordinate 2,906,602 of BSBM01000506.1, forward strand.
TACTAATTAATACTATATATATTAATACCAACATTAATATTAATAATATTGGTATTATTATTAATGGATACTTAATACTATATTAGCATTAACTTCTCAATATAAATATTTCAACTTAAAAATAATAAGAACTTGGTCCTTAGTCATGGTATTTATTTATTAATATTAATATTAATATAGTATTAGTAAACATTAATACTACATTAATATTAATACTAATATTAATATAGTATTAGTAAACATTAATACTAATATTAATATAGTATTAATAAATTCCAATACTATATTAATATTAAATTAATATTAAATAAATACTATTACTATTATACTAATAAAACTTTTAAATTAAAAAAAGATTATTTAACCTAGCCAACATTTTATCAACTTTCAATTTTTAAACCTAATTCCAACCCTAAACCTAATTCCCTATCCAAGCAACATTTATCTCTGCATCATCAAACTGAATATTAATAGTACAAGATCACCAACACTTCTAACTTGACATAGTGTGCTGATGATGAGTCTTGTTGTGGATTAGAAACATCGACGGTAAACATGACTATTGTGGAATATTTGATTGTACAATCTGAATTCAATGGCCACAAAAATCTTGTAGCATATATACCATTGTATTCAAGCTTTTCCATTGGATATACAACTTTGGTTGAAGCTCATCTCCATGTAGTGTTTTTATGTAATCTATGCAAGTTTTATCTTCTAAGTAGCCTTTATATGTGTTGTTATTCATTTAATAGCTTCAACATTGTTGATTGGACTTACTAATTATCCACTTAACTCGTTTCCTTGACTGCAACCTGCAAGGGAAGGAATAATTTCCCACCCTTGGGACATTTTTCTTACAACATTTGTCCAAGTTGAAATGCTCCTTGCTTGAAGCACAATAGAATGGATGTCGCTTGTGAAAGGAAGAAAAGGTTGTAAAGCAGTGGGGTATGGAGGATGCTTGAAGAACCACTTCAAATCCTTTGGATGTTATAGAGAAAAAAATCCTATGGTTTGGGGTAGAACCACAACAGATAGAGTGACACCATAAATCAACTCAATTATCAAATATGTTACATAAATATGAAATGCCAACAACAAAGAGAAAACTCTTACCTCAAGCGGATGTTCGAAGAAGACCACCGTTGAGCTCGCAATCCAATGCTCTTACCTACAACTTGTCCTCAACAACTAAGATATACAAGCATATATAATATATATAAATTGTTAGCATATAAACTAGCATAGTCCATTAACATATTAAACAAATATACCAAATGAGAATAACATACACATTTGCAACATGAATTAGATGAGAAAAGAGTATTTCTATTAATGTAATGAACATAAGTACATAGTGACAACCTTCTGCCAGAAACTCGTTGGAACCGAGAAACTAGGTTCTTCCACCTAGGACTTTACCACTTGAATCCTCCATGCAATGGAAAGCTCACAAGTTCAAGGAGTAACTAGGTTCCTCCTTCACTTGGGATATGAACATAAAATAGTTCAAACTAGCAAGGACAAAGGGGATATACACATAAAAGAGTTCAAACTAGCAAGGACAAAGGGATGCAGACTCAAGGCAATGGAAATGGGGAAAAATTCCTCTAGAGTTTACTTGCTCTCTAATTTCTTCTCCCTCAAATGCTCCACAATGGCTCAATATATAACCCTCAAAGTATGTGGAGGGTCGAATCAGAGCGTTTTCCAGCATATGGAAGGCCAAGGACCAAAATGGTCATTACTTGGGAAAGAAAACCCAAAATATTTTTAATTTTGAGCATGAAACCCAATGTATGCGGGCTATAATGGAGCATCCTGCATATATGCATGTTGTAGTGCTAGTGACCCGCATACATCAACGAAAAATGTTATTTTTAGGGGTTTTACTGAGCAAGAGGGGTAATATGAGTCTACAGAGGGACATGGTAGGCCACCAAGGCATGTTGCATAGAGTGTGTCAAATCATTCTATAACACTGGATGCGGCTTGTGCATTTGAATAAATTGTTCAAGCCAATCAACCTTCATGCGAGGTAATCTCCTAACAATTCCTATCTTAGGTGACGTGTTCATAGGGTATGATATTTGGTGTTGGTTTGTGCAACAAATGAGGGTCAAGTTGAATAGTGGTGATGATTGTTATCCAAGTTCTATGTGGTTTATGTAGACCTCAATTGGCATGGTGGAATTTTGGATTTAGGTGACGTGAGAAATTCTCTAGCGCTTACCAAGCCTTAACTGATACCACCAAGAAGATACCTAACTTATCATCATTTCCATCCTCCTTTTTGATTTCCTAAAAGAGCATGTCAATAAGTGGGACTATCACATTTTCTTTGACATAGCACATATTAGCAATGTGAATGCGAGTATTTCTAGGAGGAATCTCATCGGGGACAACCATAGATCATATCATATTATTTACTTACCCTGGTCTTTCTAGCCTATGTTATGCGAGATTGTTTGAATCCCATGTTGAAAAAATTGATGAGGAACCCCCACTTGATAAGCTTCAACACCACATATATCATGGGATTTATGTAGCCTTGTTCAACTGTGATATTTATTAGTTTTGGTTTACTCGCCTTTGATTTAGTAGGAAAGATTCAAAATTTGGTGGTTGGATCACAGTGGGAGTCGGCATCCACTACCTCTACCATTTTTGGAGAGGTTATTTTCCTTTATTTTTTGGAATTCCCCAATTTTATCATCTATTTTAGGGGATGTAAGGCTTTGATAAATACCCCCCTTGACATTATGTGGAAAGATAGTAATGCCACCTTAGAAAGGTCAAAGAGTACCGTTAAGAGTTTTAGTAGTAATTTTAGTAGGAAGAGGGAAGGTGAGTATGTGAGTAGTCCTAGTGAAATCGATTTAGGAAGGAAATATTGAGTTAAATTGGAAATCAAGCTTGTGAATAATGTCATTGAAATAGACAAAGAAAATGGGGACATAATGATGAATTAAGAAGACATAAAACATGAACCATATAGACACTAGAAGGATCTATCCATGGAGGAGGAAGAACCAGAGCCATAATTAGTTAATACCATGCTCCAAGGAATCCTTATTCTAATAAACATATGAAGTGGAAGTAACATATGTCATTTTGGGATTAGATTATAATAGAGAGATAGGCCCGGATTGTTTTACTATTCATTTCTACCATGAATGTTGAAATATAATAAAGTTTGATTTGTGCAGGATTCTAAACATGACAAAAAGGAATCCAAAAATAGGAGGGAGTACCGACCCATAATCCTTGTTTATTATTGCCAAAGAATCAATCTTCTTATTTTTCTAGGTTTGAACCATTATTGCTATGTAATGAATCTTATAAATCTTGACAAATATTATTGCGAAATGTTTGAAGGAGATCCTGCTAAAATAAGTATATAGAAATTAAGGAGGATTCATGTGAAAAGATAAATTCTAGATAACATCATCCTAGTTCAAGAAACAATCCACTTTAGCAGAAGTTGAAAAGAAAAAGGAATGATAATAAAATGGATACAGTCAACACCATTGATAGGGTATGATATTCATTTTTTTTTTAGTTCTCAAAATGTTTGGTTTTCCAAATTCTATCATTAATTGGATCCAGTTTTGCACTGGCCTCCCTTGGATAGCCCCTTTGGTCAATGGTTTGTCCATTCCCTTCTCCTAAAGAAATATAGGTTTGATGCAGAGATGCTCTCTTCCCCCCCTCCTCTATATTATAATGGCATACTCCTTAAGCTAAATATTGGATTGAGAAAGAGAACATGCAATTTGAGGAGATATCCATCATCCGAGGGGTAGAGGAACTAAATTATTCTCTATTTGTAGATGGCACTTTTTTTTGGAAGCAACCTCAATTATAATTGTCGAAATATTCAAAGTGGTGTTGGATTAATTACTATATGCTTTAGGAGGATAGAATGATAAAATAAAAACAATGTTTATGGCTAGAACACTAGCTCTCTATTGATGAACTCCATTGCCATGAAATCAGAGTTTCATTGTGTGCTTAATTGTAATGCCTATCAAGGTTTATTAAGTTTTGATGGGGCAACACAATTTAATTACAATATCTAAACATTCTCTAGATGCAGTTTATATAGTAAATCATATTTCTATTAATGTAATAGCATGAAAAATAATACATTTGATGCTTCGCAAATCATAAAATCAACATAAAATAACCCGAGTTCCAAAATCATGTACACCTCAAATTACAAAAACAATAAAAATACTTGTAATACTGAACTTGATCTTCCTTTTATTAGAATGTTGAAGATGATCCATTTTCCATGCCCAGAGCGGGATTACACTACCTTGTGAACTAGGAGCCTTGCCAACATCCTGGCTCTAAGAAACCCTTCGATTTCTTGGCCGTTTGTGCTCATGACTCAAACAACAATGATCCACAAGAACAATGATTGTGTAGTATTTCTTCCAAGAGTCCTTTAGACTCTTCCAAACTTCTCAAAACCCACCAAATATTCCTGTATGAATCCTCTTTGTATCTCCCCCTTATACCTATCTCCCTCTGCTGTTTATCAAACCCCCACCACTGACTTTTTTAGCTTTTAGGTCAAAATATATTAAAATAATCATTAACATGAGTGAAAAGTTTTAGTTAGCGTAATTTTAATCAAATGCAACATGGATATATGCAAATCCTATCTACACCATTTATATTACATTTAATTTTAACTAGTATCCATGTACCAAACTCTTTCATTTTAATTGCAAGTTGGAAGTAAGTCATATAACAACATCATTAATAACCTAAACACAAACTTATACATAACTTCTGCAATACAAGTAGCTCCATATGTCCATGCAATACAATGTTATCACTCTAACTGAGTTCCACAAATAATAAGCAAAATATAAAGTAGGTCATAATGTAGTTTAGTTAGTGACATCAAAACATGGCATTACAATAATTGGTCCTCCTTTAAATACTTGGGGATTCCCATCATGTTTACATGTTTGAAGGTAGTCGACTGGCATAGTATAATTCTCAAGATTTAGAAGAAGATGCAGTTGTGGGGGTCTGAGTGGCTCAACCTTGTAGGTCAAGTTGTTATGATCAAGTTTGTGCTATCCTCCTTCCCTCTATTCCAAGGATTAATAACTATGGATCTAGTTGGGATAATGCAAATCATTTGGAGAGATATCAAAATTTTATGGAAATGGGGCAAGATAAACTCCAAAAAGTGTCATTTAGTTAATTGCAGTATAGTCACAAGATCACCAGATCACCAGATCAAGGAATCATCCCAATCAAAGAGGCTCAACTAATGAACTTGGTGATGGGATCCAAAATTATTTGGAGGCTAGTTTATGGAAATAAATCATGGTGGAAATTTGTTCTACATAGAAAATGAAAGCATCATGAATCAAGTACGTAGACTCACCAATCATGGAAGGAAAAGGATAATCGATCTGGAAGTTTGGTAAAGCCTCGACACATCTTATATAAGAAAAAATCTCATGGCTACCTAGAAATATGGAAGAATATTATGATTTGGGATGATAGTATTCTTGCTATTTTACCCCTGAACCAAATCCAAGAGATCAATGGGTTAAAATAGTGAATGTATTTGCATTACCACAACCTTCTATATGATATTTTTGAATGGGACAACTCCAATATTGATTTATGGAGAATCTAAGACATTGAACTTTTTTTTTTCCTTGGATAAAAAAAGATTCCTTGGAAAAAGTCAGTAATTTTATTTCAAAAAGATGATTAAAATTACATTCTGCACATGTAGTAGAATCACAAGGATCCCTACATTTTCACATATTTCTGTCCCATATATGCATCATAACTACATCTAAATGCCACAAACCAGATAGCCATGAATGGCTCAAAAAAACGTACATATATTCAGACCAGCCATGAATGGCGAAGCCCTAATCAGATCAGCCAAACATTGGCACGAAAACAAAACCCACTCATAAAGTGCTGAATCGCATAAGGAAAAATGATTAATCAGGAAAAACACTGGTGTGAATAGGGCCACCGGTTCTGAAACGATAACCTCGCCGCCATTGAAACGCCGCGCTCGATACCATCGGACCCCTGCATCTTCCACCGAACTGCTTCACGCCCTTGTCCTTGAAAAGCCTGGAAAGATTAAATCCCGACGAGAAAGAATCAAAAGGCGTTCAGCAATGCGGGTTTGGATTTCTTGCTCGGCTTCGAGGGTTCACAGGTTTCGAACGCAGAATCATGGGAACCGGGCGGTCGGCCTTGAATCACGCTCACCCCAACACGCCTCGCCGCCCTCAGGCGCCGCCGCGTAGTGCTTCGCATAACCTATGCCACCATCACTCCAGACGCCCCCTCCGCCGTCGCCGATGAGTTGGACGCCCCCTCCGCCGTCGCCTATGAGTTGGACGCCGTTGCAAACCCCCACATCTCAGTGTGCCACCGCCGCCGCCACAGTGAAGAATCTGCTGTCACGGACGAGCCATGGACGCTCCACCCTGTTTGCCCCGCAGTTCAGAGTGCCGCTGCCGCCGCCACGGTGAAAAGATAAGACTAAGACATTGAACTTACTAGGGCATCTATTAGGAAAATGGAATGTTTTAGCCCATAATATGAATGGAGCATCTCCTCTAAGTATAGAAATTCCAAATAGTAGAGGTTCAGTTCCTTGTGGGAAATATAACTTATTAAGCAAAGGATAAGATTTCTAGATAGAAGAGAGAATATAGGCACTAATATCATTGATCTTGAAGGCAATTTCGAAAGGAGATTCTTTGACAAAAATCAAACTCCTATGCTGGACATTGACTCATGGAAAGGTTTTGATGATTGAAAACTTGAAGAAAAGGGGAATGCATGGACATTCAAGATGTCCCTTATGCTCTCAAAATGAGGAAACCTCTATTTACATGTTCACAGAGTACAATTTCACCATGCAAGTGTGGAGCTTAGCATCTGTTGATTAGGTAAACAACTTTTCATGCCCCAATCTTGGATAGAGATGTTTAAGCTTTGACATAATAAATATGATGGTACCTTTCTTAACAAACCATTACTTAAAGGAGTGTGGGTGGCCACTCCATTGATTTTATCCTAAGATATTTGGCTAGCTAGGAACACAAATATATTTCAATATAAGGAAACTCCCTCTTCAATAATGGTAGCTAAACAGACACATGGTTTCTTCGTAGAGTTGATCCTATCTAAGGGGTTAAAAGGAAAAAATCCTACAAATTTGGAAGATAAAGAAAGACACTAGTTAAAGGAAATGTTGTTAGGAAGATTAATTTCACTGAAATTTCAATTAAGAAGAACTAGAGAGTTATCCTCCTCTCCTTTGACATTGCATTCTTTCATGTATTAAGAGGGATAAACTCCAAGGTAGACAAGTTGGTAGATGAGGCTTGTCAATTGAATCCTGTAATATTGAGAACAAATAAGTGGGATCTATCATTCTTCCACCTTCCATGAGACGAACACATCTCGTTCACACACAAATTATCCAAAATATCTGGAATACACAGTAAGTTATTAAAATAATATATTGAGTAAATGTATAAGAATGAAATGAGATAATAGATTACAACTGAGGGCTTGTTATATATATCTAGACGGAGTGTTATTTCATTAATAGTAATGTATTTTTAATAAGACACATATTTTCATTATGTCTTTTTATTAATTATTATTTATATTATCTTATGTATATTCATGTTATTTGTGTTCATAACATTGCCTTCCTATTTAGAAATGCTTTGTCCTCAAATCATATTTATGAAACGACTTTATGTATTTTATGTAATATCCCCTAATCAGATTTCAAGGATATTAACTCAATCACAAGATTTAAATCAGAAAATTTCAAAGACTGGAAACTAGTTATAAAAACTAGCCTTGAGGAAGCTAGTACTAAACACAGCTAAACCCACCCAAAGCTTGATAATTGGACTCTTTTGGATCTGCAAGATATGATAACAAGGGTTCATTAGAATAAAAAAAAGGTAAAAGGATAGATTTAGAATCCTATGTACAAGGTACTGGGACCATTTATGTTTCAACAATAGCTGTCGCTGAAGTCTACTCCAAGGATTCCTGGGTAAACCAACATATGCATATTAGATTCCTCCACTAACACTTGAATGCAACCAGAAGGTGGATAACAGGTATTTACCCTCTAATATACTACTATTAAAAAGTTACAAGAGTTTTGGGAAGGTTGGGAAATGTTTGGAGGTCAGAAGAGGAAGTGCGCTATTAGGGACTGCTCAATAGTTTTGTTTCAAGCTCTTACAAATAGGGAGAAAGGGTCACAAATTATCAGTCTGAGGATTGGGATGTATTCATTACTGTCTTAAGGACTTGTAATGACTTATCATTAGGTCATTTAATTAAAGTTATCGCAAAACTAGTCAATAAGAAGTAATTCCAAACAGCCTCTGAGGCTCACGAACCCAAAATTAAATCATACATCAGAGCTATAACATTCAAATAAGAACATAATCAAGTTCCTTCATAATTTTATAGCAGCATTAGAGGATTATTCATGGTCCAAACTTACATAGAGTCTCCAACTTAATGATTTTACAAAATAGTGGCAGAACTCTTCAGTGGGAGAATGAGAGAGAAGATGGGAATGATGGACTAGAAATAGAGATAATAGATGAGCATTAGATATCTCATGGAAAAGCACCCATACATATGATATCTTCATTGGATGCGTGCCCTTGCTTTTTGCTCTCTTCTTTGAAGAAACTCTTCACAATTCCACCCCAAACTTGGACAGTTCTGTGAATTAATCTTGGAAGCTTGTGTTCTTCATGAAGTTGGATGGATTAGGGATGCATATTAGAATTGTATGGCTGCAGATCAGAATTATACAGCTGCATATGATCATAAGAGAATACTGTAACACACTTGCCTTGGGGAACATCACCCAAGCATTGATTGAGGTGCATCACTCAATCCTTGAGAAGTAGAGCTCTCAAATCATTAAAAAAATGGAAAAAAGATGTGGGAGGGTTGCAATGGAATTATTTGATAGATAGGATGACTTCATGAGAAATTAATGAGCATGTGTGAGTGGACCCTAGTCCATGAGTGCGCCTTCCTTAATGAGTTTTAGCAATATCTTGCTTTGTGCAACCTTCCCGCTTTTCCAAATTCCTTGCTTTATGACTTTTTCTTGCTTTTAGAAACTGCGCCTCCTTGCTTTCTGGATGTTTCCTGCTTTTCAAGACTGGCTGATTTTCTGCACTTTCTTGCTTTGTGCATTTTCCTACTTTATGCACTTGCTTGATTTTCACTGCTTTTGCCAGTTTCCTTCTTTTTTGCTTTGCTATGCTTTTCTTTCAGTTTCCCTTTGGTTGACAACTCATTGAGCTATCCTTATCTCCTTATGCGCCCTCATGGGGCCCTTGGCATCTTCCAAACCATTATCACATTTAATAATAATTAAATATCAAAATATTAATTGCATCACCTCCAATTTAATTTATTCTAAAACAACTATAGTCTAAATTATCTCCCTAGCTAATTTATTTAATTTCCTAAAGTACTTGGCCAAAATTTACTCCCTTGTTAATAATTTTCCACTAGGACCCATGGAGTTGGATGGGTTAGTGGTTTCTACATGGTGTTTTCAAAATGGGGACATGACAATCCTCCCCTCCCAAAATTGCTTGTCCTCAAGCAATGAAAAACATGGGGTTGAAGAACTTGTACACTGCCACCAACTACTGTTGCCAATCAAGATGGCCAACAAAGAGTATACTCCATCACATAGTGTTGGCATATGCTGCACTCTTCCATATTATCCAATTCATCTTCTTGGAATCCTCTCCATGAAAATTTCTTACTCACCCTCATCTGAGTCTCCAAACAACCATGGTGACCATCTAAGAGTGGAACATGAACAACTCCCAAAGTATCCTCCTCTAAGATTGATTTGGGAAATAAGTGGGTAGGGTCTTTAAAGTGTATGAATTCCATGTGTTTATATTCATTAATAAACCCATCCATAGGCTCACATGCAAACCATTATTTCTTCCATTCATTGAGTTCAATCTCACCTTCAAATCTGCACCTAGCCAATGCACACATATGGGCTAGCATCTCCTTGTCATGGTGTGGATAATTCTTCCCATGGAGCTTCCATCTCTTGTTCACATATTTGGAGATGGAAAAAATAAATGTGGAGTGAATCCTCTCTATGTAGACATTAGCTTCACCTTGCTCAAGCATGAGATTAAGATACATTTTCTTCATTCCTCCAACTTCACACTCAAACAATGTAATTTCTTTCCAAGCATGCAATGAAACTCACAAACTAGGAGAAGACTTATCCAACAACCCATAGTGAGCCCACATGTCATACAAAAGAATAAATACATGCTTACCAAATTGCTTGTGGCATGCTTCAAGTGCCTCAAATAAGCCATTGTCCATGCTCGAAAGTCTTGAATAGTCACATTGGAATTCTTCATTTATCTGAAATTGGTGATGGGCAAGGTGGAGATCAATCTTGAGAAAAATTTGTCCTGATGCAATCCACTCCTCTTCCTTTCCCAAGGTATTTTGAATGCAATTGGATTCACATAAATCTTAGTGAATCTTGGTTTGAAATATTCCTTCACGTTCCTTCTAACCTCACCTTTGAACCTCTTGATATGCTTATATGTATGGGTGAACTTTTGTTGGACCTTTACTCCCCTTTTAAGGAAGTGCTCAACTAGGAACAAATCATGGGAAGCCCCAATAAAATCCTCCATAAAAACTGATTTTTGCACCCAAAAGATGCCTGGATCCCACTATCTCTACTGCATGTCTCCCAATGGCACTGTTACTTGTGGAAAACTGTCATTCCAAATAATTCCAGGGTCCCACTGTCTCAGCTGTATCCTCCCAAACATCAAGATCAATGGGAAGAATGTATCATCATGGAGGATGTCTATATCACTCCACCATACTGGAAGTTCATTACTTCTGATGGAAGACTGAATCTTAGTAAGTTTCTCCATCAAAGCATGAATCTAATCATGTGCCATGTGAAAACCAGCACACAAACTCACATCATTGCTAGCCAACTGAGATAGGTGACAATCCCATTTCCTCAAGGAATCATCTAGAAACCATAGATTCCCATGCAAATTCTAATAAAAGATGTGTGATGTGTCATTCAACTCTCCTCTAATGCAGGTGAGAAACTCACCCTTGGGTGTGCTTAGATCCAACATGTATCCATTCACCCAATCAATGGATGAACAAACACTCCAACTGAATGATCCAAATGGAAAGCATGTAACTTTCCCATGTGCAAGATTCGCTCCAGTCCAAGAGCTCAAATATCTATCAGCGATTTCACTCAAATGGCTCAAGTGGAAATACCATGCACTATTTTGCATGATGGAGGCACAAGAGAATGATAGTGTATTCCTCTGCTGTTGATGGGAAGGGACTGGTGTGCTTTTCACACCACATGGTATGACCATTAAATAATCAACAGAGAAAGTGGGAGCCTCCTGCTCCTCAAGTGGCACCAAGAGAAATAATCCCTTTACCCAATATTCATCCCTATGTGTACTGGATGCAATATATGTGTGGGATGGAGACTAATGAACCAAATCTCTGCAACAATCATCCATCAGACTTGAGGTTGGATCAATTGACGTGAGATCATGTGCCTCCTCCAAAACTGTGCACCAACCTTCTAGAGGCAACTCATAATCTCTCTGGCAACGTATAGGTGCTTGGTCTTAATATTGTTTGAATTCAAAATCCTCAAGCACATGCAAATCAGAATGTACCTCATGTACCACCATCATATGAAGTTCCTCCATAGAATTCTGAGTACAATCAACCATAAGAGAGTGGTTGACTGGAATGAGTGATCTTTGCTACTTTTGGTGAAGTTGCTCTATCTCCATCTTGGATTCTTGGAGGGCACTTTGGGTGCTCCTCAAAGAATCTTGGGTGTCCATCAAATCATCATTGAGCTTGCAAATCTCCTCCTCATCCTTCAAGGAAGCTCCATCCAACATATGAACAAGCTCATACAAGTAATCTCTGTTAGAAAGCATGTGTGAAAAATTATCTTGGATTGTAGACATTGCTTTTTGGATCTTCTCCATGGCTTCAAGGAAAGATGAACTGTTCTTCGGAAATTTTGAGTTTATTTTTCTAAATGGCTAAAATCCTAGATATGGTCAAGGACCTTGATCAGAGAAACTCTGAATAATAGGAGGCCAAAATTCAAATCAAACAAAGTTTGAAAAATGATGGCCAAAATCTTGATCAGACAACGAGGCTCTGATACCAAATGAGATGAACAAAGTTTGTTCACACACAAATTATCCAAAATATATGGAATATACAGTAAGCCATTTAAAATAATATATTGAGTAAGTGTATAAGAATGAAATGAGATAATAGATTACAACTAAGGGCATGTTAATAGTCATGTCTTTTCAATAAGGCACATCTTTTCATTATGTTTTTTTTTATTAATTGATTATTTATTATTATTATTTATTATTTAGATTATCTTATGTATATTCATGTTATTATGTTCATAACACTTGTTAATTGAATCCTGGAATAATGAGAAAAAATAAGTGGGCTCTGTCAATCTTCCACCTTCCATTATACTAGAATCAAGCTCATTACAACATATGGTGAGTGCCTTAATACACAAAATTTACATGTTGCAACCCCGAATTCAAAACAAGTGACATATTCTTTAGGTCATTTAAATTCCCTTTTCATTAGACATTTCTCTTTGTGCGAGAATACACTAAAATCCTTGGAAATTTATCTTTTAATTTAGGAAAATGCGATTTGAAGCATGTGATATCAAGCCTCGCTCTATGTAGAAATATCATTTTCCACCTCTCATTGCCACCATCCCTCAATTGAGAGGAGGTCAGTTTATATAGGTGGGGAGTGGAGTATTGGAGCTGGGTGAGCTATTGGGGACATTGACATAGAATACTTGCAAACACACTCTTAGATGTGATCAATGTTAAAATGAAGAGATATGCATAGGTATTTGGAGGTGTGAAAGAAATCTACATTGGTTCAAATATATGTAGATATATGCCAATATATATTGGTGTGAAAGCAATATATGTGTAGAGATATGCCAAGATATATTGGTGTGAACTGATATATATGTAGAGATATCCCAAGATATATTGGTGTGAAAGCAATATATATGTAGAGATATACCGAAGCAAGGATGCAATCTTGATGCTAGAACTAGTTCAAAAACCAAGTCTCAAGGAGGACATGAAAGCCCCTTCAATTCTATATATTGGTTCCCTTGATGCAAATTTGATGGTTACCATTCAAGCAAGGAAGCAATCCTCAAAGAGTTGTTCATCAAAGGTAGATGGCCATGAAAACATCCCCAGTGGATGTGATTTGATTTATTTTTTAAAATTTTATGAATGTATTGTAGAATAGTATTTTAAGTAGGTCAGTTCATATGACTACATGCAAGCAGAGTAATTAGTGGTAGCCATAGAATTCTCAAATTTGTACAGTTAAAGAGCCCTTTTGTTGAAGTTGTGAAGATCCTAGAAACTTGTTGTAATGCCCCAGATTTTAATCGGACAACTAAACAACAATTAGACGTGGATTGTATTTATTTGCTTACTATCTGTTGGACTCAACTTGACTGAGTAAAATATGTGTAAGGATTTATGATCCTACTTATATGAGTCAGTTATGTTTTAAGTTATCGTTTATTTTATTAACGACGACAATGGTGTGATTTGCTTCCAGTATGCTAGATTTAAATGAATGATAGGGTATGTGGATACCAATGTACAATACGATTACATGAACAGATGGATCCCATGCACATGATAGATCGATTATATTGACTGATGGTTGATTAATTGGTAATTGAATTCAAAGTAGTGAAATAATATGTATGATATTATGTTTTGGATGAGACTAACCCACAAGTTAGAGGAGCTAAGCGATAGTCAGATACTTGTTATTATTTGTGGGCCAGTGCAGGTTAATGCAGGAAGTTGGGTTACCCAAACTGGTCATTTGATGACACAAGTATAAGAACCACAATAACAAGACATTGTGAATACTAATAGGGTGTTGACCCTAGTTCCATTAGGAGGGATGGAGGTATTTCCCGTCGTGTATCCTCCGAAACCTAGGGTCATGGGGGGCTGTGTTGATTCACGCTCCCCAAGTTGTGTGATGGAGACTACCGATTGCATGATGGGTAAGTTAGGTCGATTTAGTTGATGATTTCTCTTACGGGTTATATATGGGGTTAGGTCAATATAGTTGATTCTCTAGGATATTCTAGCAAAGGAATAGATAGGAAGTTGGAGGTAGGTTAGGAAGTAAGGATGATTAGATTAGTGATATTTTGGTTTGGGATTTGAGACACCGATTTACTTGTACTTGTTTCCTTTTACTGGTAAATCATGGGTTAATTCATTGAGGTAGATCTAAGTATAATGTTGATTAGTGTTGATGTGTTGTGAATTAGTTAATGAAATTTCTTAATGTTGTGGGTGCTGGATTATTGTCTTCCATGTGTGGTTACCTTGTCTTGCATGTGTGGTTATTATTATCCTATCATCTAGGAACTATTAGAGGTGGTGATGGTTGCCTATAGTACACACATAGGTTATGTATAACTTGGCCACACACACACACACCTTGGCGCATGTACAATAGAATTAGTTTATATATATATATATATATTAGTGATTGTTGCATTATCATGTGTAATGGTTGATGGATGTAATAAGGTTAAGGTATAATATTAATTATAGTGTTACTTTGTTATCATTTAAATTGCATTGCATTAGTTATATTCTACATCATTAGGCTCATTGACATTAACTTGTATTAACCATCATAGGTCCATCTAAACTCCAGATCTACCATAGAGGGATCAAATCCATAGAGGTGCAAACCTTTTTTTAGAGTGCAGAATTGAAGGAGAGGTTTGCTCCTCGATGGATTTGATCCGTCTTGGTGCATGGTAGATCCAAAGTTTAGATGGATCTATGCTGGTTAGTTGAGGGCCGATGCATTATAAATTTAGATGATCATGATTATGTACATATGTATGGTTTTTAGATGAATGTGATTCTTTAAAATTTACTAAGTATCATCTATAATTTGAATTTAGATAAAAAACAAAATAGAACATTAGGAAATTTGAATGATTATAAATATAAATAAGTAATAGCAATGTGATATGATGAAGATATTGAATAACCTATAAATTACATAGCAACTGATCTCAATTTGTCTTCTTTAGCTTTTCTCTTAGACACACTCACACACTTTCCCATTTTGTGATATAAATCATGTGAAAATGGAGGTTTAAATTGAGGACCATCCAAAGATTTAAATCAAAATATTGCAGCAAAAGTGAGATCTTGTCACTTTGTATTTCCAATATTAATAGTTGTTTTTTCTAATGTCAATCCATGGGACTTATGAATTGTTAATACCCTTATGATCGATATGTCAAATGTCCTTCACAATGAATTCCTAATGAATGATTGGTGAGGTTAGATTCATCATTGAATTCATATGGTTGTTCAACTGCCGTAATTTGAAGTTAATATTTATTTTTAGTGCTAAATCTCTTTCTATGTGGATGTAAGGAAGCGACATTAGGGTTAGATCATTGAAATTAAAGCACAAAATAAATGTAATAATGATATATAGTCACTGAAATTAATGCACGAAACCAATGTAATAATGATTTATAGTCATTGAAATCAATGCTTGAAACCAATATGAAGGATTCAAGAATAATTTTGTGAGGAAGCACGAACATTGACAGATCGAGGGTTTGAGAAGCAAAAATTTCAGCGACCAGGTTGTTGAAGAAAAGATGCCTTCGTCTGGCCATTCGGGCGCTTGCACGAAGGGGACGAAAGGGGGAGGGGATAACCCTTTCCTTAGGGGGATCATGTTTCCTTGAGAAGAAATAGGGATTAGAACATGGAGAAAGGGAAGGGAGGAGAAGGGATACAGTTGAAGTAGGACCCTACGGAAAACCATGGTGGGAGGGGTCACGGGAAATGCTTCCCGAAATCAACAACCATTACCAGATTGCATATCCGACCGAAGAGGATGAGAGAGCGTATCCAATACATGAAGGATCATGCCCTTATGGGTAAATTCCTAGGCATATGGCCCCCAAATAAAGACTTAATCAAGTGGATTAACGTGGTTTGGAAGCCGAAGGGCCATTATGACCTACAGATGGGGTCCAAAGGGTTCTTTACAATCGATTTCTTTAATATGGAAGATAGACATCATGCTTTTGAAGGAGGACCATAATTTTTCTACTCGGTCGGTCTGTTTTGAAACCCTGGCAGGAGTGCTTTAACCCCAATAAGGAGTATTTGAAGAGGGCATCCGTCTAGGTTTAGTTATATTCTCTCCCATGCAGATACTAGGAATCGAGGATCTTGGAGGATATCAACAACACTCTGGGATATTTTGTGAGTATATCTAAGCAAACAAAGAGGATACAATATATGTCATATGCCTGCATATGTGTGTATACGGATATATCCAAAGAATTGCTAGAAGCTATAAATCTAACAAGGGATGATGAGGTTTGGTTGCAAACCCTGGACTATGAACACATCCCATTCAGATGCAGCATTTTTCATGAACATGAGAATATTTTCAGGGATTTCCCTCTGAATTCTCCACCTCCAGCTAAGGGTCAACCCAAAGAGGGTTTTACTAGGGTTTCCAATAGGAAAAGATCTAGAAGACGGGTGGAAAATGCTAATATGACAACCCTAACCAAGGTGTCTAATCACTTCGAAACATTAAGCCAAATGTCAAAGGACGACATGGATTAAGATGTGGAAGGAAGGGGTCCCTTAGAGGGCCAAACTGTTGGTAAAACTACACATCTGGCTAGTAACACCAAGGACCAACACAATACAAAAGATCAGGAGGGTACCAACATGCTGTACAAAGAAGATGAGGACACGGAGCTAGGAGAACTTAATTTGGATGAGATTGAAGCTTCCTGTGCCAACAAAGGGCAAGGCTATGTCACCTCCCACTAGGTCAAGTTGCTGCAAGAGGCGATATTGTGGGAGTCCATATCTGGAAAACTGGGTATCAAAGGGAAACCCTCAAGAGATAACAAACGAAAGCTAAAATAGGGGCCTGAAAAATCGCAGAGGTAGGGACAAAGTTGATCGAATCTGGGAAATACCCAAGGATCCAGGTGACATTGTCTGCTATCAAAAATTTTGGTTAAATGAAGATCCTATCGTGGAATGTCCGTGGGGAAAATAGCCCTCATAAATTTAGAATTTTATGGAAAAATATTGTGGAGGAGAAACCAACGATCTTATTCATTCAAGAGACCAAAGGCTCTGAAAACGATTTGGTTTCACTGGAAAAAATATATGGAGAGGCAGCGAAGTAATTGTAGTCGAGGCTCAAGGTGCAGCTAGGGGCTTGGTAATCCTTTGGAACCCCAAAGAAGTAAGTATTTTCAATTTTTTAGCTTCTTGAAAATTTAATTCTGCTGAGTTTAAGATCATATGGACGACCATATAGGGAGTTCTTATGAATGTATACGGTCCCCAATCCATCCCACCGAAATTGCATTTCTTGAAACGGTTAGATAATCTAAAAAATAGGGTTAATGGGAAACCTTGGATTATGGGAGGTGAATTCAATATTATAACCTCTCTAGAATAGAAGCGAGGCGGTAGAAGACAACAAGATGCTTCAAGCAAAGGGTATATAGAGCTGATAGATTCTCTAGGCATGGTGGATATGAAGACATGAAACCAATCCTTCACATGGAATACCAGACAAGGAGGAAATCAACACATTGCATTTATATTAGATAGGTTTCTAATATTAGAATATTTTGTGATAAGGGGAGAGGAGGCATATGCGCTAGTACTACCAACAACGGGATCCAATCATTGGCCAATCTTTTTAACTTGGATTAGTGTGGACAATGCTAGGGGTGCCTCATCTGAATTGATAAGTTCTGGATTTCCCATCCAGAATTCAAAACCATGGTTCATAAGTGGTGGAAGGAGGAAGAAATCCCCTACGGAACCTGCATGTATAAGTTTCAATAGAAATTGAAAGCAGTCAAATGTAGAATTATGAAATGGAACAAAGAGGAATTTGCTAATATCTTCGAAGAAAAGAAATATCTGGAAGAGTGCCTTGAAGCAATCTAGATGACTGGGATGCAAGTTGGGTGTGATGATGACCTATGGGAAGAAGAAAAGAAGGTCATGATAAATCTCCAAGAAAGGGAAACACACGAGGAAATACTCTAGAAATAAAAGTCCAAAAACCACTGGCTCAAAGAAGGTGAAAGAAACATGGCCTTCTTCCATAGGTCGACGCTCATGAATAGGAAATGGAACCGAATTCACATGCTAAAAAAAGGAAACAGGGAAGGAATAGAAATAAGAGAAGAGATAGAAGAGGAACTAATGAATTATTTCAAATATCTGATGAAGGAAACAATACTTGATAGGTCCGTTGCTATCTCCCAAGTTACGCAACATGTACCCTCTTTGGTTTCCTTAGCCCAAAATGATTTACTTATGGGACCAATGGAATTAGAAGAAGTGGAGGAAGCCCTTAAGAAAATGGAATATGGTAAAACCATAGGACCAGATGGCTTCATGACAAAATTATTTCATTACTTCTGGAATACGGTCAAAGAGGAAGTTGTCTAGATTGTGGGGGATTCCCATTCTACAGGGGAGGCATTGTCTTCCTTCAATGCCACTTTCCTTTCTCTTATCCCAAAAAGTGAAGCAACATATATGTTGGTCCTAGTTTATTGTAGTACTAGTTTTGGTGTGGAGAAAGACAAGGTGGAAGTGGTTCGATGAAGCGGTCAACTCTGACGAAGCAGCCGTGAAACTAGGAAAAAAAGTTATGTTTATCAAGTCAAAGTGACGGAGTTGAGTCAGTTAGTGAGATGTTGTCCACTTGCATTAATGAGTTGGATAGTTAGTTAGTGGGTTAGTGGGAGTGGAGCAAGCTAAGTGCGCCCTATAAATATGTAATAAGAGGGGAATTTTGAGGGTTGTTGTCATTATTGTCAGTCGATAGAGAGCATGCCGTCGAAGTTCGTTTTGGGTCTATAATGAAGCATTATGCTATGTATGTTGAAGATATTTTTGGAGAGCTGAGTCATTGATCTGCAAGATATGTGCGCAGATATTTTATAAAGTCGAGAAGAAATCTGCAAGTCATAAACATGAAGTGCTTATTTGGTCACGATTCATATTAAAAGACAAAGCACTTCCATGGTTTTTTCCACAATGGGTTTACACGTTAAAATATGGTGTTAGTATGTGATTTGATATGTGTTTCTTTCCTTTGTTAATGATTTATATAAGTGTGAGGAACCTGCAACAACTAATTAATGAAAATACAAGAGATAGCAGAAATAACAGAACTCAGAATCGCTTTATTGATCGCAGGCCACTTCGAAGGGGAAACCTCCTTTGAGAAAGCTCAATAAAAATAACTTCACGGTGCCTTCATTGACCTCAAAATACACTTATATACTAAGTCTATGCCCAATGCTATGGGTCAATACCATGGGACATATAATACTACGGGACGACTTACAAAGCATATGCGTCCAATACTATAGGTCAATACCATGGGCTAATACAAACTATGGATCAACAATTACTACGGGACGACTTACAAAGCATATGCGTCCAAAAAAATATACTAACAAAGTAAAGACATGGGTTCCTAACATCCCCTCTCCCTTAGAAAAAGCTTTGTCCTCAAAGCTTTAGATGTGGAAATTGATTTCAAATCTGAAGGAGTGGTGCCCATGTAGCATCCTATGGTTGCATGCCGTGCCATTGAATGAAGACCTCTATGATAGAGTGAGAGAGAAGTAGATGCCATTTGAGTGTCAGGGAGGGTTTCTTGGAAGGCTGTAGATAAAGAAAAACCATATTAACTGCTTGAAAAGTGCGCTCAGAATGGTGTTGATTGACTTGGTTTTTCATTCAAATTCTTGCCATGTGAAGAGTGTCCTGCAAAATGCGAAGAATCTGATCGCGGTTTTGAAGAACCGTGTCAATTTCCTGAACTAGTGCACTGCCGGGGGTGTATGGGAGAAGAAATGGCGGTGCCTGACCATAGATTGCTTAATATGGAGTCATTTTAGATACAGTAGTGTACCACCATTCAATGAGAGAGAGCCACTTCGCCCACTGAGGTTGTTGTTCGGAGGTGAAGCAATGAAGATAAGTTTCCAAACATTTATTGGTAATGTCAGTCTGCCCTCCAGATTTAGGGATCCCCTCAATGAATTCCAGAGAAATATCTGTCCAGATCCGTGTAGAGATGGGTTCGAGCAATCCCGGAAGGAGCTGGAAAGTATCACATTTAGCCACCATCTGTTGAATTGTCCTTTTCATTCCCTGCCAAAAGAAGGTATGTTGTGTCCTCTCATACGTTTTGAGGAACCCATAGTGCCCTACCAATGGAGAAGCATGGAGTTCAGAGAAGACAGTCGGTTGAATATCTGTGCTCTGGGGAAGCACAAGATGACCCTTGTAGCTCAGGGAAGTGCCATCCAAAGAGTAACGCGGTATAGTAGAGGGGTTGTTGGCCAACCGTTGGATGAGATGAGATAAGGAGGATTCATTGACATAGCCCTATTGAATAGATTGCAACCAATGCAGAGAAATAACTAAAGGAGAAACTTGGTCATCAAATGTGCAAGAAAGAGCATCTGCCACCAGATTGTCCTGAACCTTCATGTAAGTGGTCTCATAGGCATAACCCAGGAGTTGGAGAACCCATTTAAGTTGTGTGGGGGAGGATACCTGTTGTTCCAGGAAATATTTCAGACTTTGGTGAGCAATCTTGATGCAAAAAGAATTCCCTAATAGGTATGGCTTCCACGTTTGTACTGCATGCAAAATAGCCATCATTTTTTGCTCAGATGTAGAGGCAGCTAAATTATTACTTGAAAGGTCTCTTGAAGACGACAATCCAACTGGTTCCACAAAGACACCTACATATCTATCCAAAATTTGTGGGAGATCCAAGGGATTAGTGGAGACCATTGATGGGTGCATCTGAATGGAATGGAGCTGAGCAATGACATCATGTGAATTCTTCTTAAGGAGATTTTCCTGGCGATGTGAACTGATGATGCAGAGAGACCATGGTTGTAAACCTGTAAGGGTGTGTTTTTTCCCATTGACTGAAAACTGCATCCAAAGTTCAACAAAATCCCATAAGATGGGGCCAAGTGTGCGTAACCATTGAGCACCCAAAACCACATCACATCTGCCTAAGGCCAAGGAAAACATGTCAGAATGCAAGTTATAATCTTAGATAGAGATACACACATTGCCACACTTCCCCTTGCAAGGTAAGGTGCCCCCATTGGCAATCATGACTTCAAAGTTGGAGCAAGGATGGACAAAACAATCAGCATGTTTGGTGATCTGATGGTTAATGAAGTTATGAGTGCTACCAGAATCAATGAGTATGGTAAGAGGGAGCTTCTTGAAGTAACCCTTGAGCCGCATTGTTTGTGGGGTAGTGACTCCGGATAAAGCATGGAGAGATATCTTTGGTTGGTCGTCCTGATATGGGGGGTCAAGAGGCGGCTGCTGAGTGTCAACCTGATCATCTATTGTATCTAGAGCTTCTTCACCAAGTTCAGAGGCAGGCGAAGAATCCACATCCAAGAGATAGAGCTTTTTCTCAACACATCTATGTCCCCGAGTGAATTTCTCCTCACAATTATAACAAAGCCCTTTTTCTTGGTGTGCCCACATCTCTGCTTCAGACAAATGCTTGATAGGAGTTGGCCGAGGAGCAGACGTGATGGGAGGTCCCTAGGAACCCATATTTTGGAAGGGAACAAAAGTGGTTTTGGAGTGTTGTTGGGATGCGATCTTGTCTTCTGCCAACTTAGCCAACCCGAGGACTTCCACCATGGTGTTGGGATAGAACATTTTAACCTCTGAGAGGATTTCATCCTTGAGACCATTGATAAAACAACTCCTGTAAAAGTCATCAGACAATCCTTCTGTGTGAGTGGCCAGTTTCTCAAATTCTGTCTGATACTCTCTCACAGTGCCAATTCGACGAAGTTTAGTGAGTGCTCTGGTGAAGTCATCAAAAGCACTAGGACCAAATCGTGGCAAAAGCAGTTGGCAAAAATTTGTCTAGTTTGGCTTGTCATGAGCTTTGATGTACCAACGGTACTATTGAAGGGCTTCTTATTCCAAATGAAAGGAGGCAAGTGGAACTTTGTGGATATCAAAAGTATTATGCAGACTGAAATATTGTTCTTCCCGGTATATCCATCCAGTCAGAAATGAACACTGTGGCAAAATTTGAAGGCGATTGGGTAAAAATTGAAGAAGTTACGACAAACCCTAAAAATAGACAAATTTGGGATTTTTGGCTTTGGAAAGTGGAATTTGGGATAGGGTCCTCAGGAATGAAATATGCAGAATGGGATTGCAGGGGTGTCAGTGAAGTTTCAAGGGAAACAGAGTGAAAACAAAGGAGATATGGCAAAAAAATGGCTTTTGGAATGGATCTGAAATGAATTTCGGAATGGATTTGAAACGACAAGATATGAAACAACTCAGAAGGGATCGAAAACGACTGGATCTGAAATGAATTTCAGAATGGATCTGAAATGGATCGATCTAAAATGAATTTTAGAATGGATCTGAAACGATGTGGAAGTGATCGGCAATAGATGGATCTGCAATGACGTGGAAATGATTGACAACAGTTCAGCTGAAAATAGATATGGACCCTAGGTATGCTTGGTTTCCTCACGGTTCAGGGGTTTCACTCGACCACCAATGTTGTCTGACGGCTTGTGTATTGGGGTAGTACCCCTCACTCCATGGCTTAGGTAAAACTGATAACCGCTTTGCCACAAACGACAACTCTTGGTTTACCTCATGGGTGGGAGCTAGTCAATTAGGTAGGGGTCGTTGCCCTTTTCGCCGGCAGGTCCTCTCAATGGGCCAACTACTTTGGGGTTCCTGTGGTACTCCTCACAATGATTTTTAGGGCTTATGCCCAAGTACTTCCCACAGCTAAGCGGATAGGGATTATTCCCAGATACAAACCTGCAACATATGCGAAATTTTTTATTTTTTTGGTAGAAGTTCCACCCAACGAGCCCAAGAAAGAGCTCTGATTCCAGATGTGAGGAACCTGCAACAATTAATTAATGAAAATACAAGAGATAGCAGAAATAACAGAACTCAGAATTTCTTTATTGATCGCAGGCTACTTCGAGGGGGAAACCTCCTTTGAGCAAGCTCAATACAAATAACTTCACGGTGCCTTCATTGACCTCAATACACACTTATATACTAAGTCTATGCCCAATACTATGGGTCAATACAATGGGACATATAATACTACAGGACGACTTACAAAGCATATGCGTCCAATACTACGGGTCAATATCATGGGCTAATACAAACTATGGATCAACAATTACTACGGGATGACTTACAAAGCATATGCGTCCAACAACAATATACTAACAAAGTAAAGACATGGGTTCCTAACAATAATCTCATGTGTAGTAGTTAAGAATGTTATGAATATGCAATATAATATAAGTTATATGAATCTGGCGATGTCATGGGTTATGTAGAAGTGACTGATGTGTTGAAGATATGATTCCGTCGATGTTATAGAATCATTAATGTAATTGGTTGTTCAATGAATGATTTGTCTGTTGAGCTGTTCCCCTTCTATGCTGTGAAAATATGGTTCCTGTATTTTCCATAGGTACTTCGGGTGAGACTTTATCTGCTTCGTAGGTGTTTCCGAAAGGGATTAAACTCCATTTCAGGTCAGTATCTGTGGTGGTGTTTGTTGGTGTTGTGTCGAATTTTTTAACCCTGGTTGAAGTAAAAGTGTGCCAACAAATGGTTGCATTGCCAGGACCGGGATTTGTGTGAAGGAGAACGTTGTGGAATTTGACTAAACCGAAGATCCAGGATTGGGTAGATCAACAGCTGGAAGAATTTTCAAGGGAGTAGAACAAGCATCTCTGTTTGGACAATGAAGGTTGGTTAGGAAAGTATATTTTTACTGATATTCATGAGGATTTCTTCAGTGAGTTTCTTGTGATAATGTACGAGTGGTTGGAAATATTGACTGAGAAAAAGACAAATTTCCAAGGAGGTGAATCTAGAGGTTGGAAACTTGCATTGATACATTGACTGAAAACTGTGAATAACAAGATCTCACATGTAGTGGACTACTATTTGGACAACATATTGGAGGGGTACATTACCGAATTTGTTGTTGACACTATCAAGTCATATAGTGCAATAGAACGAGATTTCTTCGAAGTTCTACGTGGTAAGTACTTGATATCTTTAAACCTGTCAATTAAGAAGCTATTTTGTGAAAAGGGTGTGATGCAAATGGAATCTGACGAGTAGAGCGATTGTGCGGGGTGGGAATGGGTATCATATGGTGGAAGGTCTGGACGAATATGTGGAATGAGATTAAATGATAAGGGGAGAAGAAAGTGAACCAGACAAAGAGTGTGGGTTTCTATGAAGTGGGAGATGATTTCGGTTGAACAGGAGGAGGAGAAAAACGATGAAGAGGGAAAGTTGCAGTGTGATTGAAATAAGAGACTAACAACTAGTACCACAACTTGATGAGGATTCTGTCGACGAGGAGGAAGAGTATCAACTCATTTCTGAGGAAGAAGAAGGACTTGCATAACTGTTCCAAACCCGAGGCCGCGACATACCCACGATCCCGCGTACATCTTCGTAAACCGAGGTAAGACCTAGTAGTTCTTCACAATTATTTCAATCAAGTCAAACTAGTGGCAATAGTGAGAATAGTGCTTCGCCAAGTGGAAAGGTTCCAAGTAGTGGTCCATTAATTGTAAGTCAGTCAAAACCCCAGAAGCCCAAAATGGCTGGGGTTGATATGAAGTTACCTATTTTCAATGGGAATGGGTTAGAGGACCCAGAACAACACTGGTTTTTATGCAATGCAGTATGGACTGTAAAGCAAGTACAAGTCGACACCATCAAATTGGCGCAGTTGATTAGGACCTTTAGGGTTCGTGCCTTAGATTGGTTTATGAAGTTTTCAGAGGTTACTGGTAATCAACATGTGAAGACCCTAGCAGAGGTTAAGGAAGGATTAAAAGATGAATTCAAGAAGCCAAAGTCTGAATCACAATGTATTACTGATTGAAGGAGATTAAATAAGCATTGAATGGGTCTATTTGGGACTTTGACCATAGGTTTAAAACTTTGATGGCGCGTACAATTTTTTGAATGAATTATTTACATCATAAGGAGTGGTTTATAGCCGCTTTACTGCCTCATATCAGGGTTCTGCTAATGCAACAGAAGATTTCGATCGAGACCGAAGCCTTGGAGATGGCTATGATGTTGGAAGCATCACCTGTTAGAGAGATTGGAGCTGGTATGTCTCAAATCGAGTCGTAGTTGGAAAATTTGTCTATTCATATTCAAGATATTAAGAAATTTAAAGAAAAACAAGAAGATGTTTGGTGCACTAGGTGCAAGGATGAAGGCCATTCTAAAGACCAATGCACAACTTTTCATGATTATCTTAATGCTGGAAAGCCTAGTGCATGAAATCTTGGTGTATGGTGCATAATTTGTTAGACCAAATGACATTGACCAAAAGAATGCTATTTATTACAGAAGATGGTAAGTACTCCTTAGAACTTATGGTGCAAGTTCTGTCGGTCTATCGGACATGATGAGAATAATTTTCGAGTATACAAACTGATCACTAAGTGCACTGAAGACAAGTTCCTTATGAAGGGAGTGGATCACGCTGAAAGAAGCAACACACAATTCAATCAACCGTGAGGTGGATTCATAGGCCATGGACGAGGAGGATTTTTTTGAGGAAGAGGAGAAATTATATGCTATAATTGTGGCACTCTTGGACATTATGCTAGAGAATGCTCGAATCCTACTTCGACCTACATGTATTGTAAGGCATTAGGCCATACCATAGAAGACTATCCACATCTCATAGCAAAGTGGAAGGTGAAGCATAAGTAGAAGCAGAACCATGATCAAAATGTAAGAATATTTCAGCAGAACTACGACCGAAGCAGGATATTGTTGTTGTGGTAACAAGAGGTGGATCCACGACGAGTGCATATAAGGGTAGCTACAACAATCAACAAGATATGAGAGCAAGGCCAGTAGCCCAGAAACCAACACACTTTGATGTTCATAAGGAGAAAGGTATATTCTTCGAATCTCATGATGAATTTCTGAAGGGCACATCAACATCTTCCCCACCACCCATTGTTGGAGAAGGACCGATGTACGACATGCCACCTCGCTTTGAAAAGTCTACACCAAAGAAGAACCTAGGAAAGGTAAGTGCTCTTCATAATTTTCTAAAAAGTTGTTTAACTCTACTCAAATATGAGAATGCATTAAGGGAATTGCACAAGTTAATTTGGGAATCTAAGGAAGAACCAAGATCAGAAAGAGTTGTCAATAATATTAAGTAAAGAGTAAAGACCGATTGGGAGCTGTGACTTAATGAACATATTTGTGACTACGACATGGATTTTTTTATTTTAGATTTGTGATCAGATGTCAATATTCTGACCAAACAGACATCGAAGAATATGAGGAAGCTAAATTTAGTATGGCCACCTATTTAGTTTTGGTTGGCCAATCAACAAAAAATTATACCATTTGGAAGAATGGTTGGTGTTCCCGTCGAAGTGGAAGGAAAACGTACTTTTGCAGACTTCGAGGTTATAGAAATTGTCGGTGACACTAATCTGTATCCTACACATTTGGGGATAGATTGGGATATTCAGAATCAAACCATTATCAATTTAAAAAAGAGACTTTTAAAATTTGAGAATGAAGAGATTAGAGTGGTTGCACCTTTGGATCTGTTGGAAGGATAGAGGTATGTCAAGCCCGTCAAAGAAGACTACCATGCTCAAGAATTGGATAATATTTACAATGTATCCTCCAGGATAAATGACTATATCAATCCTATGGCAGATGGTATGGTGAGTTGGCCGAGTGTTAGTTCCTTTTCATTTGATTCTGGCGAAGGTTTGGAGACCTGATAGAATAGGTTACACGAAGTTTCAATGAGGAGATGTGCTCGCGTTACAAAATCAATGCGCTGGGTTGGTAAGGAGGTATGTGATCTTCCTACCTATGAAGGTTTACCAAATGTGGATAATTTTATTGATGAATTTGAAGATAAGGTACCTGAACAACAACGCTTATTAGCTTTGGATGTGGCCTTGAAAGCAACATCGGCGAGGTGGTGGGTTGTGCATAAGGAATCTATAACTAGTTGGTTGTAGTGCAGACGATGTTTATAAATCCGGTTTGGTGAAGGGATTCCCTATATTGGAGAGAAGTATACCACGTTGACTTACCCTACTGATCATCTAGCTGCCTCTAGTGCAATATGGTAGAATATACCCAAGCAAGAGTGGTTACACATGTTCATTCATACACTTGATACTATACCAAGGAATTGGTATACGTCGCTGGAGTTGCGACAAGGAACTGCAGAATGGGACAATTATTTATGAAATTCAAGTAGAGATTTAATTATGAGGAAGAAAGTCCTACAATAGATGCAACTCTGCAGATTAGCAAGGCAAATATTTTTGAGGAAATCTCGGGACCAATGTCTAGTCTGCCGCAATGGATTGAAGGAAGTCGTGATCTGAAGGGATGATGATCCGAGAGATATTCATATTCCAGAAACTGAAGGAAGTCATGCTCTAAAACGACCAAAGATTTAATATGACAATTTCCTGAAGCCATTGAAGATTTAAATGGTAAATATAGGTTCCCCTGAAAATCCTAAGTTCGCAAATATTGGAGATCACTAGGATGATGAAACGGTGGGAAATATTACTGACTTGTTACATGAATTTCAATATTTGTTTCCTACTAAGTTTTCAGAAATGAAGGGAATTGTTGGTGGCCTGGGAGAAATGAAAATCCCGCTGATGGCAAAGACCCTATAGATTGAACTCGTGGTATAAGGAAAATGTTAGGGCTGAAATCGACCGAATGGTTGATGCAGGTATCATTGATCCTATTGAAGAGTTAGAGTGGATTAGTCCCATAGTGGTTCAAGACAAGAAGACCGATGAGATTCATATTTGTATAAACTTAAGGAAATTGAACGATTCTTTCCTACATGACCCTTTCTCAACTCCTTTTATGGACGAAGTGCTTGAAAGTGTCGGAGGTCAGGAAGCATACTCCTTCACGGATGGATTTTCTAGATATCATCAAATAATGATTTCCAAGGAAGACCGACATAAAGCAACATTTTCCACAGAGTGGGGTTGCTTCCAGTATATGGTAATGCCATTCAGCTTAAAGAATTCTCCTACAATTTTTTCAAGGGTAGTTGTTGCAGCATTTAAGGAATTCATTCATAAGTTCTTGGAAGTTTATTTTGATGATTGGATAGTGTACGGTTTGCTTAAAAACCACATTGAAAATTTGAGGTTGATGTTAGAATGCTGTAGACAGTACCAAATTTCTTTGAATACGAAGAAATGCATATTTTGCGCTCCATTTTGTATACTACTGGGTCATGTAGATTCTACCAAAATTTCCATTCTAGTTGATCTACCTCCACCTACTTCAGTTTGATAACTGAGAACAAATATGGGTCACACAGGATATTACAGGAAGTTTATCAAAGGCTATGCTCAGATTACAACACCGATGGAAAAGCTACTAAAGAAAGATGCGAAGTTTCACTGGAATGAGGAATGTCAGCAGAGCCTTGACACACTGAAGGAGAAGATGGTCACATCACCTATTATAGTATTTCTTGACTGGAGAAAAGGATTTCATGTACATGTCGATGCCTCACATGTCGCTTTGGGTGCAGTGCTTGCTCAACCAGGTGAGGGTTCCATTGACCATCATATTTATTTTTCTAGTAGAAAGTTGTCCACTGCAGAAAGAAATTATACTAGGATAGAGAGGGAAGGGCTTGCCATGTTTTATGCCTTGCAAAAGTTTAGGCATTATCGATTAGGGGGTCACTTTAAAATGTTTACATACCATTTTGCTTTGAAGTACCTTGTCAACAAGCTAGTGTTGGGGGGGGAATATTTGTCAGTGGTTACTACTATTTCAGGAATATGATTTTGAGATTGTTGTGAAACCAAGAATGTTGAATGCGGGCCCTGACCATCTGTCTAGGTTAGAGACAGGAGAAGAATCGACTAGTTTAGAAGATAATATTTCAGATGCGTAGATCTTTGTGGTAAGAATGGTTGATGAGTAATTTCAAGATATTGTCATACTTTTGTCTACAGGAGCAACGCCAAAAGGGTATACGACTTCCCAGAAGAAGCATTTGGTTGTTAAAGCTGCGGATTACCAGTTGAAACCTAGTCACTTGTATAAGTTAGGGACATATGAGATATTACGTCGCTGTGTTTTGAAAAATGAGTGACCGATAATCTTAGTTGAGGCACACGATGGAGTGCTGGGAGGCCACTACGTAGGAAAACATACTACGTAGAAAATATTAAGAGTGGGGTTCTAGTGGACTACCCTTCATAAAGATGCTAAAGAACATTGTCAGAACTACGATGTATGCCAAAGAAATAGGAAGTCATCGAGGAGATATGAAATGACATTAGTGCCACAAGTTACCTTGTAGGCCTTCGAAAAAGGGGCTATTAATTTCATGGGACCTATCAACCCACAGGGAAGATGAACTGGTGCAAGGTACATTATTACTACAATTCATTATCTTACATGATGGGCTGAGGCTACACCAGTACGGGATTGCACTGCTATGACTGCTGCAAGATTTATTTTTGAGAATGTTATGACCAGGTTTGGTTTTCCTTGAGTTTTATTAAGTGATCAGGGTGCGCATTTTGTCAATAAGACTATAGAGGCCCTTACAGAAGAATTCCAGGTCTACCATAGGAAGAGTACTTCGTACCATCCACAAGCAAATGGGACTATTGAAGCGTTCAATAAGATCCTGGAACATGCATTAACACAAGTTTGTAATGTGAACCACAATGATTGGGACCTGAGGATTCCTGCAATATTATGGGATTATAGAACGACATCTAAAAAGTTGACAGGTTGGACACCATTCAAGTTGGTGTATGGACAAGAGGATGTGATTCCCATGGAGTATACTGTGCCCAGTCTAAGAATTGTTGCTTTCATCGGTATTTTTGATACTGGTGCTGTCGAAGAAAGGTTGTCACAGTTACTTTAGTTGGAAGAAGGCATATTCATCGTAGGATTTCATCAGCAGGTGTAAAAATATTGGGAAAATTATTGGCATGATCACCAGATTACTAAGAAGCACTCCCAGCGACATATGGACCTAGCCAATGCATCTATAACTTTCGTATGTGGACCATGACACTACAAAATTCCTTGAATTCAATTACACGAACTACATGAGAACTGTTTCTACAATTGAAGGTGCACCATTGTAACTAGAACCAATGTAGTGGGCTCTCAGGTTGAAGAGGGCATGCCTTTTATCATTGTTTCATCTTCCACATTTTGGTTGCATTGTGGAGGCAAATGTATGTGTAAAATAGTTGTTGGTGTGTTTACATGGAGGATGTATATGGCTAGAAACCAAGGTGTCAGTATACACTGACTTAATTGCAAAAATCACAAGATTAACTAAGGCTGGGTTGGACCCTTCTCAGTGTTTTGTGGGTAAGGAGCAAGACCAAGAATTAGTGACTAGGATGAAGGAAAAGTACAATTTGTCGAAGAGAAATAGGGGGTTCGACTGTGAAAATCCTCACAGCAGATGTAAGAGATGATGTGTACCTCGCAAGAGTAATTATGATTAAGCAGGAAAATAGAAGAAGAGTGAACAATACAGTATAATGAGCAACATAATAATATGGTACAATAGAACTCAGATAGAAGCAATAATACTTCACACACACTAATTAATTAATCACAATATGGACAAATAAATAGTACAATGGTAGAGAGGATTCGAATGCCTAAGGTGGCAATTCGAATTAGCCTCTCAGAGTGATCATAAGATCAATAAAGTGTCATCGGAGCACAACTAGGTGTCCTCATGATCATCGGAGCACAACTGGAAGTCTTCATCATCATCAATGGAGTCATCAATGCTCAAGTAACTATGAACCATCAATCAAACTAACTCTTGTAGGTGTAACTGAGTGTAAACTGAAGACAACTAGAATGGTAGGTGAAGAAGGGCGAGTTGCTTCCTAAAATCAAGGAAGAAGGGCGCATTAAGTATCTGGAGGGATAAAAATGAATAGTGAGAAGCTCCTGAGGGCTGGCTAACTAAGGTCTAGGTGCTGGACTGATGACTGGGATGCATGCAAACCCTAGAATGCATGCAAACCCTAAAAGTACATGCATGACTGAAAATGTAAATGATCAAAATATTGGTGGGACTAGGATGGAGTATAGGAATATCCTAACACCCCCCCTTAATCCATCCTGGGCCCTAGTAACTAAGACCAAAGGTCACCCAATACAATGAATAATAACAATCAATAAACCAAGGAAGTGGGAAAATTTCATGGGAAACATACCCCCTCCTCAAAAAAATAGACTGTAAGGCACACATAAAAATTAAATGCTCCAAACTCAAGCAGGTGTGATGCTTGGTCATATGCCTGGAGGTATCTTCTTCTTGGGAAGAAGTGGATCATGCTCAAAAAGCATGTGCTTGTACTTGCTCTTCAGATCGAATGTGATGAGAACAAATCCAACAATATGAGAATGAGCCTTGAACTTGTTTTGAATAAGCTGAGGTAGGATCAAATCTGTGAAAGTGCATATAGTCTTTTGTCTTCTCCTTCGAACCACCATGGGTGAGATTATGCTAAAAAGAACTATTACATGTTTGCTTGAAGTCAAAACCATGATTCAAGTCTTGTATCTAAATTGGGTTCTAAGCAATTACTGCTTGGGATAATTTCTCATGCATATGATAGTTTTGATCTCACCCCTGCTGGTTCGAAGGAGATCTCAAGAAACTGTTTTTTAAGTCTTAAATCTGATTTTGATTTCAAGCAAACATGTAATAGTTCTTTTTGGCATAATCTCACCCATGGTGGTTCGAAGGAGAAGACAAAAGACTATATGCACTTTCACAGATTTGATCCTACCTCAGCTGATTACATCATCTCTTTGGATCTTATGTGGGCAATTTCACATGGTATCAGAGCCTTGAGAGTACATTCTACCTCCATTCTTGAGAGCTTTTTGCAGGTATTTTTGAAGTTCCAGCAGTTGCAGCAGCAGATTCAACAGCTTTCTATTTGCACTTGTTCAAGCAGTCAAGATGAGCAATTCGAATGCTCCTTCTTCTATACTTCTCACTCCTTTCAATTATTTTGAATGGAAGAGGAAGATGATAATACTCTTGCAATAAAGAGGGTTTACTAGAATAGTTGAGGAAAAAGATGCCATACCACATCAAGCTGAAAAGAGAATCAAGCACCTAAACAAAATGGATGAAGCCTTTGGATACATATGCCTTCATATATCTGATGATCTATTGTTTCATAGTGATGGATTGAAGTCTCCAAATGATTTATGGATAAAATTGAGGAGTCTTTTTGGCAAACAAGACGAACTAAGAGGCTACATTCTTGAGAATGAATTGGTTGCCCTTCAACCTAGCAATTTTGAGAGCATCCAAGATTTCTTCTCCAAATTTCAGAATTTGGTTTTGCATTGCAAGCAATGTGGCATCACTAAAAGTGATGAGCAATTGATACTCTCTATATTGAGCAAACTTGGATCTCAATTTTTTGTCTTTGTATCTACCTTTCATTCTGTTCGAATGTCCATCCTTGGATGGAATTTTCCCACCTTAAGTGACTTTATTGAAGCTCTCACTCAAGAAGAGAACAAACTGTTTCAAATGGGTGCCATCAAAACCTCTAGAGATGTAGCTCTTTTAGCTGGTGAATCAAGTGGAGCAAATGCAAAGGGGGGACAAAAAGGCAAAGGCAAGAAACCTTCAAGATCCAAGAATGACAAACAAAAGAGACCAAATTGTACCTACTGCAAGAGAGGAAACCATCCTGAGCATGCTTGCATGCATAAGAAGATTGATCTTCTAACCAAGCTTCTTGAACAAAACCAAATTGTTGTTCCAAAAGAAGAAAATATGTCTGATTCTGGAAGTGGATCTGATGATTGTCATGCATTGATGGCTGGTTTTTCAAAGACAAAAGCTCTCCTCATAGATTCTGGAGCTTCCAACCACATGATGGCACAAGAAGAATCCTTCTCCTCTTTGGATCTCCAAGATGGGCCTACTGTTCACATGGGAGACAACTCTCAGATTTTTGCCAAAGGTTTGGGTACAGTTCATATGGAGCATGGTAAGTTCAAAAATGTCTTATTTGTTCCTTCTCTTACAGCTAATTTGTTGTCAGTATATCAAATGATTCATATAGGATCTCCAAAACAAGTAATTTTTGGTCCAGACACAGTAGAGATTACATAAATCTCCACTGGAAAGGTTATAGCGAATGGGATTGTAAATCATGCCTCAAAGGCATATGAGTTCTCACACTTCATGCCCTTCTCTCCAACTATTCCTTTAGATTATGATGAAGATCACAGTGACTTCTCTTCCAGTGACTCCTATTCTAGTGAAGAAGAAGATCAAGATTTTGATGTTGAGATCATGGTTCAAGAAGATTCAGAACCAACACCTATTCTCAATCCAGATTCAAGAGAAATATGTTCTCACACAGTCCTTGCTACTACTGAGAACACAGTTGATGATTTATTTGCTTACAGAACTACTAGACTTCAGCAGCATGCTAAACTTGCATTATGCCATCCATCTCTCCATAAGAGATGCAACATGATGATGGGATTCTCTCTTCCATCTTTTGGGAAGACTACTCATGTTCCATTCGCTCTGATACCATGTGAAAATACTCACAGCAGATCTAAGAGATGATGTGTACCTCACAAGAGTAATTATGATTAAGCAGGAAAATAGAAGAAGAGTGAACAATACAGTATAATGAGCAATAGAATAATATGGTACAGTAGAACTCAGATAGAAGCAATAATACTTCACACACACTAATTAATTAATAACAGTATGGACAAATAAATAGTACAATGGTAGAGAGGATTCGAATGCCTAAGGTGGCAATTCAAATTAGCCTCTCAGAGTGATCATAAGATCAATAGAGTGTCATCGGAGCACAACTAGGTGTCCTCATGATCATCGGAGCACAACTGGAAGTCTTCATCATCATCAGTAACTGTCAACCATCAGTCAAACTAACTCTGGTAGGTGTAACTGAGTGTAAACTGAAGACAACTGGATTGGTAGGTGAAGAAGGGCGAGTTGCTTCCTAAAATCAAGGAAGAAGGGTGCATTAAGCCACTGGAGGGATAAAAATGAATAGTGAGAAGCTCCTGGGGGCTGTCTAACTAAGGTCTAGGTGCTGGACTGATGACTGGGATGCATGCAAACCCTAGAATGCATGCAAACCCTAAAAGTGCATGCATGACTGAAAATGTAAATGATCAAAATATTGGTGGGACTAGGATGGAGTATAGGAATATCCTAACATCGACGTGACCTCCACAACGACCAGGCAGTGCGCTTCCCTACAAAGCTATTGGCCAATAAGATTCTAAGGAAGGTTCGACCAAAACCAAGTCACTACCTCTATCATTTCTGTGACAGAGTAGTGCGCCCAAGGAGTACAGATGAATTGGGAAAAATTTTGCTTAATCAATTCCTTACTGTTATTGATTTCATTCATAGGGTGGGCGGAGCCATAAAATTATCAGGACATGCAGCCTATTCGACCATGCCAAGGCTCCTGGTACATGAATTTATGGAACTCTGACATCTAGAGCAGACAACATGAAATTAATGTCTCATTATATATGCAATTGGAGGCCTTACACTATTATGCAGTGCAGTATAGATACTGCGCATTGACGAGGCTATTATGTCAAAGTATAGGGGTGTGGCGAGGTTTAAAGCAGGGCCTCACCACATCTATGTTCAAGCAAGGCATCACCCACAGCAGCAATAGTTGACTACCATATTTAAGCTGACCCCAGAACACATTGATATAATAATCCATGAATGAACAACATAATGGAAAGCACCCATTGAGCCAGAGAACATATCGCCAGACCTGTTGCAGTAGGATCAATGACAAGAGGGAACATCGGGTCAACAACATAATACAAGCCAAAACATGCAGAACACTGGCGCTGGGGGCAATGAAGGAAACCCACCACAATTTGAGCAAGAATACCAAGAATTAACTCAGACAACCATTGATATGGGTCTAGGGGATAAGTGCAAGGATGCTACATCGGCGCAAGGTGAAAATAAAAAAGAGGAAAGTGCATAAATCCGACAATGTCCAAGCCTTAATAGATGATGACATCAACATCCTGTTCGACAGGATGACGAAAGTTGTTGAAGAAAATCAAAATATTGTGGAAGATAGAATATTGCAGCTATTCAATAGCGTCACAGATGTCCTGGATACACTATGCTAGGAAGTAAAGAAGATTCACATTTCGACTCTGCCACAGGTTACTCCACCGTGGGTCAAAGCGGGGTAGGAAGAAGAAGGCTAGGACCAGACAACCCCACTTCCTTCGATGGAAGGAGTGGTTAAAATTTTGACTAGAGCATTCAGTTTTGATGAGCCGAGAACAACTGTACAAATTCCGAAGTCAGGGTATGCAGACCTGAAGTTTTCTGCATTACCACTTTATATGTTACATAAATTGCAAGACAATATTGCAAAGGAGGTGAAGTCGAGGGAAATCTCCCTCTTGGATCTTATGAAAGGGTATAAGAATTAGGCAGTTGTGCTAAAGGACTTGATTGTTGATCTTTAGCAGGACAAGGATCTACTCCGATAAGAGAAGGAAAATTTTAGGATGCCATCGAAGTCACATGCCCTGCAGTACCTAAAGTGGAGATCATTGAAGATATGACATCAAAAGAGAAGTTACAACACCTAGAAGCTGTCATTACGAGGTATCAGCAGAAATTTCAAGACTTGGAAGCTAAGATGGTGCCTAGAAATGCACCATAAGTGATAGAGAAACGACAAGCATAGGTTCGAGAATATGCTCAGAGCATTCAAGAAGTGGAGGCCCAATGCATGAAAATGTACGAGGAAGTATCACAGTCTTGGATGCATTATTTAAGGATGCTGAATTAGAAGAGGTCACCACCAATATTGGGGATGTTGAAGAAAATATGAATAAATTTCGGGATCAGTTGAATAATCTACCACCGGTTTAGAGGATGAGGAGAGCTACTAAGAATAAGGAATTGCAACATGAAATCAACCAGCCGAGGATGCAGCATAGGAAGGGGACACAAAAAGTACAAGCACTTCAATTAGAGGCTGAGCGCCTCTAAAACATTATTGGGAGTAAGCATATTTCCATCCAATCGGCAGTCACTCAGGTTGTTGAGGTCAATACTGTGAACATTACTGCTTAGATGGATTAAGAGCTCAATCAGAAAAAGGATGAAGTCCAACAGTTGGTCGAAGAAACTGGGAAAAATTACAAGGATTTTTTGTCGAAGCTTCAGGGACCTGTAACACAATCCTAAAGTGGATCGGGACATGCCACATGTGAGTGTTGGGGGCCTAGTTTATTGTAGTACAATTTTTGGTGGAGATAGTTTTGGTGTGGACAAAGGTGAAGCAGAAGTGGTTCAATGAAGCGGTCAACCTCAATGAAGCAACTGAGAAACTAGGAAAAATGGTTATGTTGATCAAGTCAAAAGGGAGAAGTTGAGTAAGTTAGTTAGATGTTGTCCACTTGCATTAATGAGTCAGTTAGTTAGTTAGTGGCTATGGTGGGAGTGAGGCAAGCTAAATGAGCCCTATAAATATGTAATAAGAGGGGAATTTTGGGGGTTGTTGTCATTATTGTTAGTCGATTAGAGATCATGCTGTCAAAGTTCGTTTTGGGTCTGTAATGAAGCATTATGCTATATATGTTGAATATATTTTGGAGAGCCGAGACGCTGATTTGCAGGCTGTGTGCACAGATATTTTGTAAATTCAAGAAGAAATCTGTAAGTCATAAACATGAAGTACTTATTTGGCTGCGACTCATAATAAAAGACAAAGCACTTATTTGGTATTTCCCAGGATGGGTTTCCACGTTAAATTATGATGATTGTGTGTGATTTGATATGTGTTTGTTTCTTCTATTAATGATTTAGATAAGCTCATGTGTGGTAGTTAAGAATGTTATGAATATGAAATATAATATAAGTTATATGAATCCGATGATGTCATGGGTTATGTCGAAATGATTGATGTGTTGAACATCTAATTTTGTCAATGTTATAGAATCGCTAATGTAATGGGTTGTTCAGTGAATGATTTGTCTATCGAGCTATTCCCCTTCTACACTGTATAAATTTGGTTCATGCAGTTTCCGTAGGTACTTCGGGTGAGACTTCATTTGCTTCGCAGGTGTTTCCGGAAGGGATTAAATCCCTTTCGGGTCGGTATCTATGGTGGTGTTTGATGGTGTTGTGTTGAATGTTGGAACCCTAGTCGAAGTAAAAGTGCGCCAACAATATGAACCAGGTAAATTTCGGCCAATCTAGCTTTGTAATGTCATTTATAAAATCGTCACTCAAGTTATAGCCAATAGGATAAAGCCTCTGCTTCCAATTTTAATATCTCTTGAACAAATTGGCTTTGTGGAAGGAAGACACATTATGTATCTCATCATGATGGTTCATGAGGTCATCCATTCTCAATAAACTTCAAGAAAATCTGGAATGCTTATAAAGCTTGATCTAGCTAAATCGTATGATAAAATCAGTTGGCAGTTCATGGAAGAAATCTTGAAAGCTTACGGGTTTATGAATAAGTGGATTGGATGGATTAGTAAACTAACCTCCTCTTCTTTATTTTTGGTCCTTGACAATGGGGTCCCTTTGTAGACTTTTCGACCATCCTGAGGAGTCAGGAAAGGGGACTCGTTATTTCCCTTCTTGTTTGTTCTGATGGTTGATGGCCTTGGGAGAATGCTCAAAGCTATGACAGAAAACCAAGAATTAAAAGGGATATCTATCCTCCCTAATACCTCGAAACAAATGTGTTAGCAGTTCATGGGTGATACTATGCTTATAGGGCACACATCAGTTCAGGAAGCAAGGGATTTCAAGAAAGGTCTGAATCTCTTTTCCAAGGCCTCGGGGCTTGAATCTAATGAATCCAAATCTCATATATTTTTCTTCCACACCCCTAGGATCACTCAACAGAATATTAGCCGTATACTCAGTTTCCAAAGGAGCTCCCTTCCAACCAATTATCTTGGTGCCCCCCTCTCTGCCTCTACTCTAAAGCATCATCCTGGCATGATTTGCTAGATAAGATGAGACAAAAATTGACAAACTGGGTGGTGAAGCCTCTAAAATTGGATAGTAGGCTGGTCCTCGTTAAAGTTGTGCTGCAATCAATTCCAACCTACCACTTCTCAATCCTTGTGGCTCCTAAGTCAATCTTAAAGTAAATCCAACAATTGCAACGTGATTTCCTATGGGGAGGCCTTGAGAATAAACAAAAATGGTTGTTGGTGAAATGGGAAATGTTATGCTAGCCGAAAATGAATGGGTGTCTTGGATTAAGGGACCTAGGGATAAGCCGAGAGTCATGGAGGAAAAAATTTGGTGACGCTAGGTTTCTCATGACAATGAATCATGGGCCAGACTTTGGAACTGGAAATATGCCTAGCACTGGGACACAAAAGAACTCATTAGGTATAATAGTACCCTGACAGAAATGCATATTTAGAACACAACCTTACTTGGCCAAGATCTGGTAAGGATGCACAACTTTTGGGAGATTTGGAATGGGGATATTGCAGACTTATTGAATGATTCCCGACAGCAATGCTTTCCCCTAAGCAGTAGTTTCGATGTGCTTAGGGTGCAGCGTGCGGGATGAGAAAGGTAGGGTCTCAAAATAAAAAACTATTGGCAGGAAGAAAATGATAGAAACAACTATAGTACTTGGTTTCCGCTCACCTGGTGGCAATCAATGGGACAAGGTGAGTAAATCTAGGGCCTTTGGGAGGAACTCCTGAACCGGGGAATTAAGGTTCAAAGGGGGCCATATAAGCTTCGATGTGGGTACACTCCCAAGGGTGTCTTCTTAGTAAAATAAGCTTATGAAATAAGGGTTGGATGACCTTCCTAAGCAACTAGAGTGGAAAAATATTTGGGGGACCAACCTTTGGCCGAAAATTGCGAACTTCTTATGGCTGGTCATGAAGAGACGCATTCTGATGGGAGAAAACCTTCAAAAGTGTGGCATTTATGGTCCCATAAGGTGCAGTATTTGTGCCAATGTAGAGGAAACTATTGATCACTTGCTAGATAGATATCCATTCGCTTCCGGATTGTGGGATAAAGGCACATAAGTCTTTCGACAATCGTCTAGAAGCAGGGGAAGACTAGACTTAACCATTAAAGAATGGAAGGATCAACCATTTCAAAATCCCATCTTAAACTGACTTTGGAAACTCTTCTTAGGGTTCTAGATGTGGGAGGTTTGGAAAGAATGTAACCATCACATATTCAGGGTTTCCACCTGTACAGTAGAAAGAACATGGAATTTTATGATCCAACAAATCAAAGAAACACTAAAAATAGATTCTTGGACAAATCAAGATAGAGTTAGGCCAATGACATTGAGCAGTGAATTCTTCATGCCTGGGGGATTGTTGCAGTTCCAAAGTATATTGGAACTACTCCCAAGCATGGTGTTGGTTCAAACAGTCCGAAAAATTGGAATGCTCCCCCAAAGGGATTCATCAAGGTGAATTTTGATGGGGCCTCTAAAGGAAACCCTAGACCAACTAGCGTTGGCGGTTGTTTCCACAATGATGAAGGGGGAATTGTCTAGGCCTTTTGGGGATTCCTAGGCTCAGATACCAACAATGCTGTGGAGATAGAAGTGATTTTATTTGGGATGCTATGTGCTACGCATAGGGTTTTTTACCTGGTGATTGTGGACGAAGAGTCAGAAGTGATTCTTAGAATGGTGGACGACCTTCATAATGGTAAACAAGTTTCTAAGGTCTCCTCGCATTGGCAACTGGATTGCAGACTTGAGGCTGCCTCCATGATTCTAATATAATTTCAGGGTCTATCCTTCAATCATGTTAAAATAAAGGGCAATAAATTGGCAGACTTTCTTGCTAACAAAGGAGTTCAGGAAAAAAACATAATTAAGGAAGGGGGAATAAAGGATATATGGGATCAGGACTTCTATGTCCAATGCAATGCCATAGCTAACCAAGATATTCTCACCTCGGTTCTAGGTGTTGTTATCGTAAGATTCCAAGAATCAAATGTGCCAGGTGGAGGAACTGAGCTCACGTGTGGGCATGCGTGAGGCCATCTGCTTGGTACTTAGCTCGTTATTCAACAAGGATGGTGTTAGGATAATTAATAATCCAACCTCTGTCCACCTTAGTACTTTTTGTTTTTTCCTAGTATTGGATGATGTTGTTGACCCCCTAGTGGTGTGCAGATGTCATCTAGGACTGATTAGCCATTTGATGAACCCTCCATGCATGAATTTAGTCCATGCAGAGTCGGTTCCCCTAGATTTTAGGAGCTAACTCAGTGATCTGGTCCAGTCCACCTGAGTTCATGACCGTAGTGGGGGGTTTTAGCTCCGATTGCCACTTATTTTCAACTAATGCGCCCTCTCTAGCATTATTTTCATGAGAAACTCACTGATGCGCCCTTCATGATCAATTAACTAACAGTAGATTTATTGAATTGACATTTAGTTGAGTTTGGAACTATTAGAGCACTGTAGTGGGGATAATTCCTATGCTAGAATGAGATGGATTTGAATTCCTCCTGTTGGTTGCTTATACTATTCTTGAGGTTTTCTAGAAAGACCCAGGTTCTGCGTGGTTTAGGGAACCAACAAAACCCCCTTTTCACCGCCCCTTTCGGCAACAGTCTACGAGCAGAATGAGTTCTCACCCGAGGCGAAGTTAATCGGGAGGTTGCGGAATCAGGTTTCCACAACCGGGTGATGAGCGCTTAATAGACTGGTGATCAATGTGCTACAGGACTCGTGCTGCAAACTGGGGACTGCACGAAGTTCACTTCTTCGTGGGTAATGCTTATACAATAGCACATCCGCGGACTGCACGGTTCAGAATGGATTTTTAACAATAGGACAGCGCAACTGAGACTGCGCTTCCTCTTTGGCACTTAACCACTTTAATGGAATTTACCTAGTGTAAGTTATGCATTCAACAACATAATGGATTGCAAGCATTGTTAACTTCTACACTATAACAAAAACACTGTAACTGCGCACTTCCGGTGCTGCGCTCAGGGAATCGCACTATACATACTTCGCTGGCTAAGTGTTTACCCAATTAACTTATGCATTCATCTGACTTAGAAATACTGGTGCATTCGACATTCATTCACACATGTTACTTAACATATTATCCCCATCTTTTATCCTTATGGAGAATACATATAAAAGCAAGAACACATGCATTCATAAACAAGATCTTAACCCTTCACATAACAAAATACACAGATATCAACGCATAATCAATCACATAACACATAATTTAACATGGTTCACCCCCAGGATGGGAGCTATGTCCACAGGAATTGTTGTTATATTATTTATGGGAAGGGTACAACAGTTCCAGTATGCGCACTTAGCTACAGACTCTCTTCTCTCTTAGTAGGTCACTGTGCACACAGCTACAGAGCCTCTTACAATCGGTCTCTCGACAGAGATCAATATTCAATAATAACCAAAAGAAGATTAACCCTTTCCCTTACAAAATTTCCCTTTATATAGAGATCGTGCCCATAGGTCACGTCTGTTATAATGCATAGGCCAAAAACCCTTAGGTTACAAAATGGTGCGGTTACCTACCGACTCAGCCTGTCGCAGTCGACAGCTTCTTTACACACTTCTAGCCGTTCTGCTAGACCACTCGCAGCTGGCACACCCTTCTGACATCCGTAGTATTCACAAAATGGTTATACTGCATCATGGCGTGTCTCTTTCTGCCCCTATGGCCTGCCTGTCACTGTTGGATTCGTGGATTAGCTTCTAACTATTTTCCACCACTCTCTTGATAGGTCGCTTCCATCTGCCTTCACGCTGCTCCATACCCATTCCCGGGAATCAAGGAGTCACTTACCCAAATAGGTCGCTTTCATAGCTCGACCTTTCCTTACATTCTTTACCCAAAATAGGTGCTCTACTGGCACTGCACGGTGCTACCACTTCGCGGAGCTGGCACTTAGCTGTGCGGTTCTTACCCTACCGATGCTGCGCCACGCTACAACTTCACAGCTCCCCAAAACTGTCTTTCCAAAATTTCCTTACATGGTCCAAGTCCAACAGGCCCCTAACACTTACATGTGGCTCGTCCCCTAGCCACTTTCCACTTCTGGTTCCATGATCTGCTCTTCCTCTTGTAGAGCGATTTTCACAGTGAATTCTTGGTAAGTTGAGCTCAACTTCACAACTATATCCTTGACATCCTATTCAAATACTCTGATGGTTTCCAACACATCCGGTGTTAAGTCGTCCTGAGTTTTTTCTTGCACTGAATCCTGTGCATCGCGGAGTTCCCTCAGTTTTTCTTCGATTTGCTGCATTAGTTCATGGGATTCCTCCTGTAGGGGCTGTGACTTATCTCCGGCTTCAGCCTCCTGTTCTCTTAACACTTGAAGTTCTCTCTTTAATTCTTTGACTTCTGGAAATCGGCGGAGTCTATATTTTGGTAGCAGGGTCTTCATCTCCGCGTTCAGAGCGTCTAATGATGCCTACTTTTCCTGCAAACTGGTTCAGACTTGCAGTAGTTGAGGGTCCTCTTGCAGTGCAGTAAACACTCTCGTAGCTTCGTCCATCAAGTTTTGACACTTAGCCACTTTACTGGATATGCTTTATGCGGTAGCTTTCGCTTTTGTTGCTCTGAGCTCTGCCTGATCTGGTGGTTTCTTCGGTTGATTCTCTACTTCCAAGGTGGAAATATTTGCCTTATAGTCTATTTCCATGTCTGCCATTTTAGACTTAAGATCGCTGACTACTGAGCCGATCTTCTTTATAGTGACTGCGAGCTCTGGCTGCTCGTCGCACTCTGGTATATACGCGCAGACTGAAGTGACAGTCTGCTCTATCCTTATTTGCTGCTCATGTGCATTATCAAGTGCCCTACTTTTCTATTAGGAACCCATGTCTGTACTTTGTTAGTATATTGTTGTTGGACGCATATGCTTTGTAAGGGATCTCGTAGTATTTGTTGATCCATAGTTTGTGTTATTGTTGTTGGGAGCATATGCTTTGTAAGTCGCCCGTAGTATTTGTTGATCCATATTTTGTATTGGCCCATGGTTTTGACCCATAGTATTGGCGCCTAGACATAATATATAAGTGTGTGTTGAGGCCAATGAAGCGACTATGAAGTTATTTGTATCGAGCATGCTCAAAGGAGGTTGCCCCCTCGAAGTGGCCTACGATCAATACAAATATTCCGTGATCCAATATATTGTGCGTTTTATTAATTAATTGTTGCAGGTTCCTCACATCTGGTATTAGAGCACTTTCTTGGGCTCGTTGGGTGAAATTTCTGCCATTTTTTTTTTCCGCATCTGTTGCAGGTTCGGATCTGGGAATAATCCCTATCCGCTTAACTATGGGAAGTACTTGGGAATAAGACCTAAAAATCATTGTGAGGAGTACCATAGGAACCCCAAAGTAGCTGGGCCATTCAGAGGACCTGCTAGTGAAAAGGGCAAGGACCCCTACCTGATTGACTAGTTCCCACCCGTGAGGTAAACCAAGAGCTGTCGTTTGTGGAAAAGCGGTTATCAGTTTTACCTGAGCCATGGAGTGAGGGGTACTTCCCCAATACGCAAGCCATCAGACAATATTGGTGGCCAATTGAATCCCCTGAACCGTTAGGAAGCCGAGCATACGGGGTCCATCTCTATTTTCAGCTGATAAATCGCAGATTTCCTCTGTCCAGAAGTATAAAATTATGTTTTTTTCGCCATATCTCCCTTCTTTCCACTCCATTTCCCTTGAAACTTTCCTGACACCCCTGTCATCTCATTTTGCATCTTTCATTCCTGACGACCGTATCCCAAATTCCACTTTCCAAAGCTAGAAATCCCACATTCGTCTATTTTTAGGGTTTGCCATAACTTCTTCGACTTTCACCCGATTGCCTTCAAATTTTACCACATATTTCCTTCCCTCATTCTCTTCTTTGTCCCTCTCTGCCAATTTTTCTAATTCTTTCACCCCGCTTCTGAAATCCTCCCTTTCTGCTTCCCTATCCATTCAACAGTGTCTAAAACCTAGTCAAACCCAAATTACCCTTCAGATTTTTTCCCAAATCCAGATTTTCCTTTACTAAAACAGTTTATGTTTTTGTTTTTCTACCCACTCAAAAAAAAAAAAAATCCTGGTTATGGTTGTCACCTGCACAGGAGAAAAAACCATGGAGGAAGCACTTGCAACCATCCAAGCCAAACTCCAGGATTTGGATGAAAAATTTCTCGGCCTCCATCTTGAGCATTCAGCGATGAACAACAAATGACAGTCCAAG
Organism: Larix kaempferi; assembly: GCA_027924585.1. NCBI lineage: Eukaryota > Viridiplantae > Streptophyta > Pinopsida > Pinales > Pinaceae > Larix > Larix kaempferi. The sequence continues at coordinate 2,951,346 of BSBM01000506.1, forward strand.
TCTTCATCAGACAAAGGGTTCTCTTCTTCCAGCAATTTTCGTGGTCCGAAGCTTGATTTTCCTTGCTTCAATGGTATTGATCCGACTGGATGGATCTATCGTGTAAAATAGTATTTTAGTCTACATAATACTTTTGATGTCAACAAAGTTCCACTTGCATCCTTTCATTTGGAACATGAAGCTCTTCAATGGTATCGTTGGTACATCAAGGCGCATGAAGAGCCAAAATGGCTAGATTTTTTCCAGCTCCTTCTGCAACGATTTGGTCCTAGTGCTTTTGATGACTTCACAGGAACCCTCACTAAACTTCGCCAAATTGGCACTGTGAGAGAGTATCAAATCGAATTTGAGAAACTATCCAACCACACTGAAGGATTGCCTGATGACTTCTACCGGAGTTGTTTTATCAGCAGTCTAAAGGATGCAATCCGCTCTGAGGTCAAAATGTTCTGTCCCAACACAATGATGGAAGCCCTAGGGTTGGATAAGTTAGCAGAAGACAATATTGCATCCCAATAGCGCTCCAAAATCACTTTTGTTCCCTTCCGAAATATGGGCTCTCAACGACCTCCCATCCCGCCAGCTCCTTGACCAACTCCTATCAAGCATTTGTCTGAAACAGAAATGCAGGCACGTAGAGAAAAAGAGCTTTGTTATAATTGTGATGAGAAATTCACTCGGGGACATAGATGTGTTTAGCAAAAGCTCTATATCTTGGATGTGGATTCTCCGCCTGCTTCTGAAATTGGTGAAGAATCTCCAGATACAATGGATCCTCAGGACGACATTCAGGAGCTGCGTATTGACCCTCCATCTGAGGACGACCAGCCAGAGATATCTCTCCATGCTTTAGCTGGAATCACCACCCCCCAAACAATGCGGGTCAGGGGTTACTTCAAGAAGCTTCATCTTACAATACTCATTGATTCTGGTAGCACTCATAATTTCATTGACCCTCGGATTGCCAAATAGGATGATTGTTTTATCCATCCTTGCTCCAACTTTGAAGTCATGGTTGCCAATGGGGGCACCTTACCTTGCAAAGGGAAGTGTCGTAATGTGCGTATCTCTATGGGAGATTATACCCTGCACTTTGATATGTTTGCCTTGACCTTAGGTGGATGTGATGTGGTTTTGGGTGCTCAATGGCTATGCACACTTGGCCCCATTTTATGGGATTTTGCTGAACTTTGGATGCAGTTTTCCGCCAATGGACAAAAACACACATTGATAGGATTACAACCAGGGTCTCTCAACATCATCAGTTCACATCACATGGAAAAAATCCTTAAGAATAATTCACACGGTGTCATCGCTCAGATCCATTCCATTCAGATGCAACCATCAGCGGTCTCCACTACTCCTTTGGATCTACAACAAGTTCTGGATGGATATACAGGTTTCTTTGTTGAACCAGTGTGATTGCCACCTTCAAGTCCATAGGACCATCATATTCAGCTCCTTCCTGGAAGCGTTCCTCCCAACATCAGGCCCTATCGCTACCCATTGCACAAAAAAACAGAGATTGAAATGCTCATTCGGGACTTACTGAAGCAAGGTATTATTCGCCCAAGCACTAGTTCCTTTTCTTCACCAGTTCTTCTTGTCTGCAAAAAATATGGGTCATGGCACCTCTGTATTAACTTCTGAGCACTTAATCACCTCCCCATCAAGGATAAGTTTCCAATTCCTATTTTTGATGAGCTTCTTGATGAGCTTCATGGTGCTCAATTTTTCTCCAAGTTGGATCTTCGTTTTGGTTATCATTAAATACGGGTTCATGAGGATGATATCCCTAAAATAACTTTCCGCACACATGATGGCCACTATGATTTTTTGGTCATGCCCTTTTGCCTCACTAATGATCTTTCCACATTCCAGGCCTTGATGAATAAAATATTCCGGCCCTACTTGTGGAAATGCATTCTAGTATTCTTTGATGATTTCCTCATCTATAGTAAAACATGGGCTGAACATCTCTAGCATCTGGATCTTGTAATGCAACTTTTCTCTGACCACCATCTTCATGCCAAATAGTATAAATGTGTTTTTGGATAGAAGGAAGTCGAGTATCTCAGGCACATTATCTCAGCACAAGGGGTTCACGTGGATCCTGCCAAAATCGCTGTTATGAACAATTGGCAGCAACCTCAGACACTCAAGAGCTTTTGTGGCTTTTTGGGGTTGATTGGATACTATCGCAAGTTTGTCAAGGATTATGGGAAGATTGCAGCTCCATTAATTGATCTATTGAAAAATGATGCTTTTACATGGACACATGCTACTGAGTGTGCATTTGACAAACTAAAACAAGCTATGTGTACTACACCTGTTCTAGCTATGCCCGATTTTTCCAAGCCCTTCACTATTGAGAGTGATGCTTGTGGCAATGGACTTGGTGCTGTTCTCCTTCAAGATGAACACCCCATTGCGTTCACCAGCAAATTCCTTTTAGGTGAGAATTTAGCTGCCTCTACATATGAGAAGGAAATGATGGCTATTTTGCATGCAGTACAAAAGTGGCGACCATACCTATTAGGGAATCATTTTTGCATTAAGATTGATCACTAGAGTTTGAAATATTTCTTGGAACAACATGTATCCTCCCCAGCACAACAAAAATGGGTTAGCAAACTCATCGGTTATGACTATGAGATCACTTACAAGAAGGGTAAGGACAATATTGTGGCAGATGCTCTTTCTCGCACATTTGATGACCAAGGTTCTTTTTTAGCTATTTCTGTGTTTGTTCCAAATTGGTTGCAATTTGTTCAACAGGGATATGTCAATGACTCTTCATTATCTCAAATCATCCAATGCTTGGCCACCAACCCTTCTGCTGTACCACATTACGCTTGGGATGGTGCTTCCCTGAGATACAAGAGTCATCTGGTGCTTCCCCAGAGCATAGATCTTCAACAAGCTATCTTCTATGAACTCCATGCTTCTCCATCGGCAGGGCACTCCGGGTTCCTCAAAATGTATGAGCAGGCACGACATAACTTCTTTTGGCAAGGCATGCAAAGGACAATTCAATAGGTGGTGGCCAAATGTGAAACCTGCCAGCGCAATAAGGGTGAAACAACACTCCTTCCAGGATTGCTCGAACCGTTGCCCATACCTACATGGATTTGGATAGATATTTCTATGGATTTCATCGAAGGTATAGATAAATCTAGAGGGAAGACAATGATTTTGGTTGTGGTTGATCACCTCTCCAAATATAGTCATTTTTGTGCTCTCAACCATCCCTATCCAGCCTCCTCAATCGCTCAAAATTTCCTGGACCAGATCTTTCATCTTCATGGAATCCTTTCTTCTATTGTCTCGGATCGTGATGTGACTTTCACTAGTCATTTTTGGACAGAATTATTTCACCACACTGGAACCAAACTGAAGATGAGTTTTGGGTATCACCCACAAACAGATGGTCAGATTGAAATTATCAATAAATGCTTGGAAACTTATCTTTGTTGCTTCACCTCTGAACAATAACATTAGTGGGAAAAGGGGCTCCCTCTCGCTGAATGGTGGTACAATACCTCTTACCACACTGCCTCTAAAATGACTCCATATGAATCAGTTTATGGTCAGGATCCGCCAACTCTTCTTCCATACACCCCAAATAGTTCACGAGTTCAGGCAGTTGACACGGTCCTTCGAAACCGCGATCAGATTCTTCACATTTTGTGGGAAAATATTCACATGGCAAGAAATCACATCAAGAAACAAGCCGAACAACACCGTTCTGAGCACACTTTTGAAGTAGGTGATATGGTTTTTCTTCATCTCCATCCTTACAAGCAATCCTCCCTGAAACTCAAAGGGCATGAAAAGCTCGCTCCAAAGTTCTATGGGCCATATAGGATTCTTCAGAAGATTGGGTCCATTGCTTATAAATTGGAACTTCCTCCTTCTTCCCGCATTCATCCACTATTTCATGTCTCTTGTTTGAAGAAAGTTCTTGGCACCAACATCAGAGGACAAACTATTTTACCAAAACTGGATAATGAAGGATCCATCCTTTTGGAGCTGGAGGCCGTCCTCAATAAGCACACTTGTTAGCTTCGCTCTCGCTCTATCACAAAGGTCTTAATTCAGTGGCACAGAATGCAACTAGAGGATGCTACATGGGAACCACTCCTTCAGATTCATCAACAATTTCCACATCTAAAGTTTTGAGGACAAAGATTTTTCTAAGGGGGAGGGGATGTTAGGAACCCATGTCTTTACTTTATTAGTATATTGTTGTTGGACACATATGCTTTGTAAGACGTCCCGTAGTATTTGTTGATCCATAGTTTGTGTTATTGTTGTTGGGCGCATATGCTTTGTAAGTCGCTCGTAGTATTTGTTGATCCATAGTTTGTATTGGTCCATGGTTTTGACCCATAGTATTGGCGCCTAGACAGAGTATATAAGTGTGTGTTGAGGCCAATGAAGCGACCGTGAAGTTATTTGTATTGAGCATGCTCAAAGGACGTTGCCCCCTCGAAGTAGCTTGCGATCAATAAAAATATTCTGTGATCCAATATAGTGTGCATTTTATCAATTAATTGTTGCAGGTTCCTCCCATTTTCTTTGCGGTTTCTTCTTGCAGCCTTTTATAGTTTGCTTGTAAGTCGTGGTGTTGGTTCAAAGTGACCATGTATCTATCATGTATCTCCTCCACAACCTGCATGTGCATATTGTGTAAGCCATCTAGTGGCAACATTGCGATGTTGATGTCCACATGCTCTATGCTCTGCACACCCGCAACTAGTTCATCGCGCGATAAAATGACACTGAGTGCGTCAATGCGCATGATGAGCTGTTTTGGTGCCAAGGTCAGGTCTAAAGGTGTTTTATTTGGCTGTGATGTGTCCCCTGACCTTCCTTTTGACTCTGATTCTCGAGTAAAAGCCAAGTCGCGCTGGACTTGCTCAAACTTTGCTGCTATGCCTTGTAGCGCGGTGAGATTCTGCTGCATACTTGCTTGAATATCCTCATTCTTAGTGTCTTTGAGGTTCAAGATGTATTCTAGGTGTGTGGTGACCGTGGATGCGATCATCTCATAATCGTTATCATGTAGCTTTGCGTCGAAGTGGCCCTTTGAAGCTTTCTGCTTCTTTTTATGGACTTTCTCTGGCACCGAGCTTCCAAGCTCCTTCCTTTTTCCTGATGGTGACTGTTCAACAATTGTTGTTGGAATTGGATTACTTTCTTCAGAGTCACTGTCGATGATCATAGGTCCTTCGACCTTCCATTCATCTAGGCATTCCTTCATAATGAGGTCGATATCTTCTTCATCCGTGTGATAGTTCCCTTGGAACCATTTTGGGTTCTTTTTCTGTGCCTTCGCTGAAATGTAGATGGAATGCATGTCAGCGCAAAAATTTAAAGTGCGAATATACTTAGATGTTACCTCTTTGGAGATGCACAGTGTGCGAATGATGACATCGCATAGTTGCTCGTAGTATGTGTAGAAAAATTCATTCGACATGCACTATCTTTCTGACATCAAATTTTCCTAGAGGTTTGCATACCTGGGTCCTCGACAGTCATTACTAGGAGAGGTGAGGCCAACATAGTTCCTTGGGTCCTTCCAGCCTATAAAGGCAATCAGTACCATCAACCGACCATAATGGAAAGCAACTCCATTGACCTGAGTTTCGTGAACATATTCCAGAAACTCGTTCAGTAAATATTGGCACCAGTTAAATCGTCTGCCCTGCGCTGCCTTCACCCCAAGGATCACTGTGTCGACTGGTACTTCTGAAGGTATGGCCTTACGCAATATTTTCCCTGCTAGCTGTTGTACTACAAACCACGTAGCATCATATTTTATATCATCCGTGACGAACCCTTTCTTGCCTTTAGGAATATGGTATTCCTCCTTCATTTGTGCGACGACTTCCTTGTCTTTGGTTTTGTCAGCAAAGAACTTCTTAGGGTCTTCTCCCAGCTTGCTTATCCCTGTGATCCGATGGATCAGGTCGATGTTGAGGTTGACGTTTCTGTCTATCCAAAGGTAGCCTTGGTGTGTGCGCGATATGAGTGTGTGCACTACCGTGTTAAGTTTTGGGCTCCGGTCGAAGTGCGGGAGCCTCAATAGGTTCAACAACCATGATTCCACTACTTTAGACAACCAACTATGTGCAACCAACAACTGGTTGTTTTTCACATCCGTCTTCCAACACATATATCTATATGGCTGAAATTGTGGGTATTTCGGCTCGTCTGGATCCTTCTACTATTGCAGTAAGTCGTAATCTTTGAACTTACAGTCTGCCAGCTTACCCAACAGATTTGATTATGGTTTTACATGTTTAGATATGGGTGGAAGTGGTATCTCATACTTTGCGTTTCTAGAGAGCTTTACGACCGATGCATTTGCTGTGCGCAGAGAGATATACTCTAGCGTTAAGGTTAATGGCAGCTCCTTATCCCCTGGTGGAACTTCTGGTAGCTTGGATCCCATTACTTTTTCCTTAACTTTATCAACTACGGGTTCCTTACCCTTTCTCTCCATTTGTGTAGAATGTCTTGGTGAACAGCATGAACCTTGTCCTTGTTCTGTAACAACCTTCTTAGAAGGGGTTCTCATCAACCCTTCAAGGCCTGTTTGCTTAAAAACCCTCACAGCCCGCTCGACTGTGGAATCTTGCTCAACTGCAGAATCGCCAGACATTCACTGGACTATTCTATGCAGACTCACAGGATAATTGAGCACTTACTGAAAACAGATTGAACTATGGTGTGCGGAAAAATTTTAGATTTTCGGTAATGCCCGCGAGTCCAGACATAGCGTTATTTATAGGTGCAGTTGATCTTCACCGCGCCCATCAGTGGCTAGAAAAGCATTAAATGGCATGTCCGTTGGCCAAATACGCTGAGGATTCAGGTCCTTTCCTTCATTAACTCCTTCATAACGACTATTTTTGCGTTAAATGCTTAAGCAATCATCGGAAAAATCACTATATAACGGATAGTTTTCCGACCGACATTGTAACGGCTAGTTTCTTGGAGTGTTGCATCGAACTACGAGGTGGGTTGTGATTATTCCAATGCGTTTACTTCGCGGTGTTCTGCTTCTTTGTTCTGAACTCTGTCTCTTTCTTGGTCTATTTGAACTGCGCAACTACATTTTGAGCTTCGCAATTGCACGCTTTTTCTTTCCTTTTCATATTCTTTTTTTTTCTTTCATGCGTAGCTTCACTTCTCTACTAGTGCTGTGTGGTCGATGCATTCTTTTCATCAAAACTTCGCGTATCGGACCAAAACTGTGTACAAACTCGTTTGAATTTCTGGTGCCCAATTTCAACTGTACTTGACACTTAGAAACTCCCTTTTGTTTCGATCACTGAGGGTTCTGCGAAGTAGGACTATCCTAATAGGGTTTTAGTTTACTTCTATTTACCAAACCTGGTAAGTTATCCCCGTCTAACGTGGCTAACTAAACTCCGCTACCGTTAGTAACATGCATAATAGCATATGGCCCAAGCCAATGCATTTTAAATTTTCCAGGAAATTTCATAAACTTACTATCATACAGGAGGACTAGGTCACCTACCTGAAAGGACTTGTTTTTGATATGGCGATCATGCCATGATTTTTCTCTGTGTTTTTGCACTTGCTGGTGAAATACTACAATGAAGCAATCCTCCTCCAATACAACCAAGTGTAGAAGCCTTTCTTCTATTGTTTGTTCATCCTCCATGCCTGTGAATGCAACAATCCTTAAGCTTGGTACAATATACTCCATCGGCATCACAGCTTCCTGTCCATAGGACAATATGAAAAGTGTATGGCCTATTTACTTCTTGCAAGTGGTTCTGTATGCCCATAACATAGCTGGAATGAGTAGATCCCAATCATCCCTGTTTACATTGCATACCTTTGTCAGCGGATTCTCCAATACCTTGTTGAAAGCTTCAACAGTTCCATTAGCTTGAGGATGATACGGTGTACTCTTCTGATGGTAGATGTGGAACTCTTTGGTAAGGGCTTCAATAGTTCTATTAAAAAAGTGAGTCCCTTGATCATTCATTAAAATCTTCGGGCATCCAAATATGGTAAGGATGTTCTCAAAGATGAATTGCGCGGCAGTAGTTGCGCTACACTCCTTCACTGGTTTAGCCTCTGCCCATATGGTGAGATAATCAGTCACGGTGATAATGTATCTCGTACCAGTCCTCTTTCCCGGTGGGTTAATAGGTCCCACAAAATCAGTATCCCATTTGTCAAATGCTTGTAGTGTCAACTGTGGTTTTAACAGAATTTCATCTCTTCGCGACGGCTTTCTAGTCCTCTAACAGTCATCCCAACTCTGGAAATTTTCCTTTGAATATTTATGGATTGTAGGCCACCACAACCCTCCTCTCAATATCTTATGCAGTAGCTCTTCCTGCGTAGTGACCTCCAGATGCACCTGAATATGCATTAGCCAATATGAATGTATTCTCATGCTCCAACAAACATACGTGCAACACTTCATCTGGTCCCAACTTGTATAGTTGCCCTGCTATGATAGTGAAGTCTGCTGCTCTAACTATTAGTTGCTTCTTCTACTGCGTAGTGAACTCTGTGGGTGCCAACCCCGTAGTAAAAAAGTCAACAATATCTTTATAATACTCATTGCGACCTGTATGGCAAATAACTACGCGTCAGGGAGATTGTCTTCAATATTGGTAGGTTCTTCGCCTGACTCGATCCTTGATAGATGGTCAGGTCCTAAGTTAAATCTTCTTGGTTTAACCATAATTTCAAAATCATACTCTTGGAAGAGTAGTATCCATCTATGAATTCTCCCCCCTAACACTGGTTTATTGACCAGATACTTTAAAGCGGAGTGGTCAGTGAACATAGAGAAGTGCGCACCGAGCAGATAGTGTCTAAATTTCTGCAATGCGTACATGATAGCTAAACCTTCTCTTTCTGTGGTCCTATAGTTCTTTTCAACTGATGAGAGCTTCCTGCTTGAGAATGCAATGGGATGGTCAATTCCTCCCTCTCCTGGTTTTTCTAGCACCACACCAAGTGTAATGGTCGAAGCATCAATGTGTACATGGATTTGCTTGTCCCAATACGAGAATACTAGAGTAGGTGCAATTACTATTTTCTCCTTTAGTGTGTCTAGGCCTTGCTCACATTCTGCGTTTCTTTCTTCAACAACTTCTCCATTGGCACGGTTATCTGTGCATAACCCTTAATAAAATTTCTACAGTATCCCATATGTCCCAATGTGGTGCGAAGTTGTTTCACTGAAATCGGTGCTGGCAGGTTCACAATAACTCTGATATTCGCAGGATCAACCATCAAACCCTGTTTACAGACAATGTGTCCCAACAAAATTTCATAGGGCACACAAAGTATACATTTCTTCAAATTCAAAGAAATCTGATGTTGTCTGCACTTAGCTAACATCATTCTCAGGCTCTCGTAGTGGTTCTTCAGTAAACCAAAGACAGTCCAATCATCAAAATAGACCTCTAAGAACTTATGGATAAAGTTTTGAATGCAGCCACAACAAATCTGGAAAATATAGCAGGTGCATTCTTCAACCCAAAAGGCATAATTGCATGCTGATATGATCCCCATTCAATAGAAAATGTGGTCTTATGTCTGTCTGCTTCATCAATGCTAATCTGATGGTATCCAGAAAATCCATCAGTGAAAGAATAGGCCTCATTTCCTCCAATATTGCCTAATACTTCATCTGTAAATGGAGTAGGAAATGTGTCATGCAACGAAGCATCATTCAACTTCCTTAGGTCTACGCAGATTCTAATCTCACCTTTTGTCTTTTTAACTTGGATAACCAACAAGCTTATCCACTCCAATTCTTCAATTGGCTCAATGATGCCTGCATCAAGCATCTTATCAATCTTTGCCTTCACTCTCTCTTTATATCTGGGATTCAATCTGTAAGGCCTTTTCTTTATGGGCTTCGCGCCTGGCTTGAGAGGTATCTTCATAACCCCCAAGTCACCCAAAATGCCTTTCATTTCGGCAAACTTCGTTGGAAAGAAATCCTGATACTCATGTAGAAGGTCTGCGATCTGCGCGACCATCTCATCATCCCAGTAGTATCCAATGGACGTGAACTTTGGCTCTTCACTTGTGCCAATATTAACCTTTCTTGTCTTGACAGGTCTGCTCATATCTGGAATTTCTAATGGATGTCCCTCTCCATCGCGCGCTCCTTCGGATTTAGGTATATTGATGTTGCGCGGAACCTGCTCATCGCTTTCCTCTTGTTCTTCTTCATTTTCAGTGAGATTATAACATTCAAGGGCATGTTCTATCTGTCTTTCCCATTCTGGTTGTAGGTTTACAAGTACCTTTACATCTTCAAATATATTTTCTTTGATTTCCTCTAATGCCTTGTTTATACTTGGGCATTTAGCTTCAAACATCCTCTGTTTGATGATCTGCAAAGATTCGTTTATGCTTGGGGATTCATCTTCAAAGCTGAATGTTCTCTGAAAGTTTGCAGTCATGATAGACCAATCTACTGTTTCTCTGCGAAGTTTGGCATCTGTGTACCAATCTCCTGGAATCTGCTCTAGTGTGTGCACAAATAGATGAACCCATTTTGTCTGTGGTCTGTTTATCCATGATTCTGAACAAATTTCTATGTGATCCCTCGGATCTGTTTGTCCATTATATTTTTCAAATGTCACCGCAACTTTCTCTCTGAATCGGATTTGCATCATATGTCTGCACTGTTCCCATGTGGTCAAAGTCTGCTTATGCCCGACCCACCATCTGGCAGGTGTCTCGCGCAGTGCTATATCCAATGCTGGTATCCTATGTTCAGCTGAAACTGATACAGTATATTCTTGAATAAATGAATAGACGTTAGTTGAACAATCATAAGTGGGGATTGGACTTACCTCAGTCCAATCCAGGGTAGATATTTGGTGATTTGCACACATCACCTAGCAGATACTTCATGCATTTTTCTTTGCCAATTTTCCAGTCCCGTGTCGGAGTCTGATACGCAAGAACTGTTACATCGCCAACTAAGTGCTCCATCCGCCATAGGATTAATGTAGTCATCATGATTCACAGTCATCTTGTAGATGAGATCAAGATCTTGTGCTCTGGATTCTTTTTGAATCGGCTCACTATATCTTTCTCCTTGCGAAGGGTCCAAGGGTGTGATGACCCTAATATCCTGCCCTTCGAAGATCATCTTTTTGTATTTCAGGTTGATGATCGCGAGGTTATCCATCGCCCAGTCTATCCCTAATAATGCTAGATATGGGTTATTGTCATTAGTCATCTTGATAACCTCGAAGTCCATGAAACTTCTGACTCCATCGATGTCTACAAGTACATTGGCTAATCTCCCAAAAGGTATGACTTTTTGCTGATTCGCTAACCTCAACTGTATGGGTGACCATGCTAACCTTGGTTTCCCCATCTGTTTCCATGTCTGCTTTCTCAAGACATTTACCTCTGATCCTAAATCAAGGATTACCTCATCCATCTCATAATCTCCAATCTGTGCACAGAGCCTCATTTCTCGGCCTGTTCTCTTATGGATCTTGATATGGTGAACTACGCTCTAGGAAGTATCCATATTACTACGTAGTTCATATTGGTTTAGTAAATTCTGCAACTTCACTACAACATCTGCGCTCTTCAATAATTTCATGCAGTTCTATAGGAACTACGCAACATAAGTGCTTGTTTCTGCTGTGGTATTGGTTTGATCATACGCTGCTGGCATATCTTGTATGTGTGCTGGTTCACTTCGCAAAGGGATTCTTGGTGACATAGGTGCTGGCTATTTGAAGATGTCCCGTGCTTCTTCAAAGGCTTTTTTGTTTGTCTCCAGATTGAAAGCAGGTGCTTTCCTAGTTGTTTTTCTGATCTAGACCGCTTCAGTAGGGGTCTGCCTGGTTTGGTGATATCCATAAGTCGAAGCTTCTGGTTCTTTTTCTGTTCCTATGGCAACACCACTTTGCGTCACAACATTAATATGTGTATCTCTAGCCCTTTTCTCTACTACGATCATCTGAATATTCAGGTTAGGTGCTTCTTGCTTCCTTTTTTGCATTTCTGCTGCTAACACTGGGCATGCTTCAATCACATGATCAAAAGATTTGCAGTAACTATAGGTAGTACATGCATTGGTACAGTCTCTCGACAGATGACCAGGTTGACCACAGTTATAACAGATCATCTAGCATCTTCCTCTTCCTTGACCCGGGCCAGTGTTTCTTCCTCTTCCGCGGAATCCTCCATGGACTTTGTATGCACCTTGATCATACTGCATGTTATCCTTGTTCTGCGGTGTTTCTTCTTGAACTCTGTATACTCCACCACGCATATGCTCTACATCTTGCTTTCTTTCCTTCATGAGCTCATATGCTCTACAGTTGGAATCATCATGTACAACGGATTTACAGAATGTGCAATATAAATTCTTAGGTGTTCGCACATACTTTTGGATTAAGCAATAATATTCTAGCCGGTGTCCTCTAGTTCTACAGACCTCACACCATGGCCCTTGGTTCTGATTTAGTGGATTTGGTGCTCCACTCTCTAGGTAATCTTGAAACAAAGGACAACGTTCCTTCGAGTGTCCTTCTCCCTTACATCTGGTACAACATATTTCTTCTCTTTGTTCTTTTCCCTTCTTAATGTCCTGTAACTGTAATGTCAAACTAGCTAGCTGGTTTTGGATCTAGACCATTCCTGTGCTAGTCTCAACTATAGGTGAAGCTTCTAATTTCATCGCGATATCCAAGGCTTCTTCCTACGAAACAACCTTCTGTTGCATCAGCGGTAGTCTAATATGGGGCAACAACGCAGCTATGAACCACTCTTGGTGCTGTTGAGGTGCGATGTCAAAACTGACTTGGTCTAACAATGTTTTAAACTTCTGGTCGAATTCCCAAACCGACTCAGTTGTTTTCTACTTGATTTCTTCCAGTTTTGTTATACATTGTGATTCTGACTTTGGTTTCTTGAACTCTCTTAAGACTACAGCCTTAATTTCTACTAAGGTTCTATTTTGTCCCACATAATACTTCATGAACCAGTTCAAGGCTCTATATATGAATGTAGTGATGAGCTGCGCTTGCTTCACAACGTCATCCTGGACTTGTTTGATGCTCGACACGACTCCACACAGAAACCAATGTTGCTTAGGGTCTTCTAGGCCCGTTCCTTTAAATATCAGTAGTTTAATATCGTCAGTCATTCTCCTTCTTGGTGGCGCAGTGTGCTGAGTGGTGCTAGGGATATTATTGCATGAGATGTTCTGAGTCGGAATGGTTTGAGTACTCACTCCTGTGGTGTTACTGGTATTGACGCTCTGAGGATTGGGAATACTAACATCTAGACAAGGATTCTGAACTGATGGATTCTGTGGAATCAGAGGCGCAATATTCTCAACTGGTGGGTTTTGTGGAGTGATAGGCTGATAGGTAGCTGATGGAGGTGCTGTCTGGCTATCAGTCTCAGCTTGGAACTCAGTCTCTACACAGAGTTCAGGTTCCTTAAGGTTCTGTTCTATATTAAACTTATATCTTTTTCCACTTCTCAAATTGTGAGTATATTCGTCAGAGTCGCTATATATGTTATCTACCATTATAGATTCAAAAACTTATAGGAATTTTACTGCATTCTTAAAACTCCTTTCTCAGCTAAAATCATTTTGATATATAAACTTAGATTGTTCAGATACTTACCTCTAAATCCTTTGAAGAACTCTGCCTCTACTGCGTTGTAGGACTTCAGGGTGTCCACAATGAATTCTGTAATGAAACCTTCTAGTATACTGTCAACCCAAAAGTCGATTGCTCGCAAGAGTGGACTATCTACTTCTTTAAGCCTTTGAATAAGCTCTGGATTCCACTCGGTAGGTTCTCCTTCTTGGAAACAGTTCTTTCGCTCTGTGAGTCTAGATAACCACTCATGCAACTCGTTTCCAAAACTTGCCCAGAAAATTTCGTGAATATCCTTCCACAGGTATTTATTTAACCAATCTACGTCAGAGAGATGTAGATGTCTAATCTCCTTTCTTGCAAAATCTCTTTCTGTCTTGTCCACCCAGTTCCATATTTCTTTGTTGTCCGGATGCCATTTTTCGGTACTCATCACCAGTTCAAGCGCGACAATGGAACCATTTGTTGGCTGCTTATACTATTCTTGAGGTTTTCTAGAAAGAACCAGGTTATGCATGGTTCAGGGAACCAACAAAACACCCTTTTCACTGGCCCTTTCGGCAAAATATGCGAGTAGACTGAGGTCTCACCTGAGGCGAAGTTAATGGGGAGGTTGCAGAATCAGCTTTCCACAACTGGGTGATGAGCGCTTAATAGACTAGCAAGCAGCGCGCTACAGGACTCGCGCTGCAAACTGGGCACTGCATGAAGTTCACTTCTTCGTGGATAATGCTTATATAATAGCGCATCCACGGACTACGCGGTTCGAAATTTATTTTCAACAATAGGATAGCGCAACTGAGACTGCGCTTCCTCTTTGGCACTTAACCACTTTAATGGACTTTACCTAGTGTAAGTTATGCATTCAACAACATAATGGATTGCAAGCCTTGCTAACTTATACACTATAACAACAACACTGTAACTGCGCACTTCTGGTGCTGCACTCAGGGAATCGCACTATACAGACTTCGCTGGCTAAGTGTTTACCAGATTAACTTATGCATTCATCTCACTTAGAAATACTGGTGCATTCGACATTCATTCACACATGTTGTTACTTAACATATTATCCCCATGTTTTATCCTTATGGCGAATACATATAAAAGCGTGATAAAAGAAAGAACACATGCATTCATAAACAAGAGCTTAACCATTCACATAAGCAAATACACATATATTAATGCATAATCAATCACATAACACAGAATTTAACGTGGTTCACCCCCAGGATGGGAGCTGCATCCACAATAACTGTTTTTATATTATTTATGGGAAGGGTACAACAATTCCAGTCTGCGCATTCGGTTGTAGACTCTCTTCTCTCTCAGTAGGTCACTGCACACACAGCTGCAAAGCCTCTCACAATCGGTCTCTCGACAGAGATCAATATTCAATAATAACCAAAAGAATATTAACCCTATCCCTTACAAAATTTCCCTTTAAATAGAGATCGTGCCCGTAGGTCACGTCTGTTAAAATTTATAGTCCAAAAACCCTTAGGTTACAAAATGGTGCGTTACCCGCCGAATCGACTTGTCGCAGTCGAAATCTGCTTTACACGCTTTTGGCCATTCTTGTCACATCCCCATTTTGAACCCCTTCGCATTAAATCGTAAATGATGTAAATATTGTTACTTAATCATGGTGAGGAGCTCAAGGCCAAGGCCCCACCATTGATTTAGCGTTTTATGTATCGGCAATTAAAGAAATAGATGCCTATGGTTCTTGTGCTAGATGGGCACGATGTAAATAAGACCTCATGTAAATACGAATTTTAATGAAAAATACCCACAACTAGCTATGCAATGCAACAAAAGAGATGGGGCATGATTCTACAAGGGAAAGGGAGGGAAATTATTCAAACCCTTGAGCCAATGGTGTTAATCCATGTGTCAATGGGGAAACCCATAAACCACCAACTACCCATTTTGTCTCATGCACCCAATCATTTAATTCTTCCAAGAAATTGGTTAAGGCAGTTAATTCCTTGGAAATGAAGAAGTATGGCAGCCAATTTCGTTCATGGGAAAGCCATCAAC
Organism: Larix kaempferi; assembly: GCA_027924585.1. Taxonomy (NCBI): domain Eukaryota; kingdom Viridiplantae; phylum Streptophyta; class Pinopsida; order Pinales; family Pinaceae; genus Larix; species Larix kaempferi. Next base: position 2,967,053 of record BSBM01000506.1, read on the forward strand.
CTGGAAATTCGTGTTTTGTCTCCTTGGGCAAGAAATCACCCATGAAATGGTGCCCAAAGCCATTTTGAATGGGCAGTCTTCTCTCATTCACGCAGTGGGAGCTAGCTGGGTCTTTCCCTACACGTTTTCATCCAAATCGTGCATTCTTCCATGCCTGGGAGTTCGTTTTTGCATGTACAGCAGCCTGGGAGAGAAGAGCCACGTTTTGGGGACTGTATGGAGGTCGTTTTTCCCCCGAATGTCCAGGGACGTTTTTCTAAAAACGGATTGGCTTCCCTGGGTTGTTTCCCCAACTTCCCATTTCGTTTTTGTGGGTTCCCACGTTTTCCTGAGTTAGCTGAAACCCATCTCATGCCTCTCACTGTAAAAACGTTTTATCCTGCCCCATAATTAGGTTCTGCTGTTGTGTGCATCCTCATTTTGGTTTGAACCTGTGAATTGAAGTTTTGGAGTGGTAGTGGACAGAAGTAGCTTGATAAACCTAGTGGGGGAGACAACCTCTCAAGAAGATCAAGAGGGCTTTGGTTACTCTTCTATGCATACCCTGAGAGCACTAGATAGGGAAGGTATGGCTTGAGGGACTGTATAGCAGAGAAAAGAATACTTCCTTGTGCTGGGTGTGTAGGTATTGTGGGTGCCAAGCTAGATAGATCTTGCAAGGTTATCCCTGGCTCTGTGTTGGAGCTCACTAGCTTAGCAACTCTTCCTTTCCATCTCCTAGCAGCCTGATAAACCCAATTGTAGATTGGCTTGGCTCATTTTGGTGTATGCTTGGCTATGTGTGAGTTTGCTGTTCCCTGGTTCCTTGTAGAGATCATGCCCAGCTCGGGGGTGGCAGTGGTGCTGAGAGATTGAGGAGCACACTGGCCTACGGTTGGGTGGAACGTTGCAGTTGCATAGCCAGTTGCGTGGGACTACCTTATTGAGATAAGTATTTCTCTTGTGTTGAATTTGCAATTATCATTTGATGAATATTTTGAATGTATCATGAATCCGCTAATAAATTTACTTCCGCTGTGATTTTATTAAAATCATACTTTTCCATATGTCTCTGTTATATTCTGTGAATGCTTATGGTTGAAAGTTTCATGGGGCTAAACGCCCAGTTCAACATCACGTCTGTTATGCACTTGTATATGTATATTTCATTTTAATTTGAATGTTTGTTTAATAATGTATGGGGCTGGATGCCCGGTTTAACCTCACGATCCTCTCCATCTAGCTGGTAGGATGGGAGGGGACGTGACAGAATGGTATCAGAGCTGCATTGCAGCATTGGGCCTCTATGGGCCAAACCTGATAGCAGTTAGAAGGGAAGATTTTAAATTTTTCCTTAAGAGTTTTGAAAATTTTTGTTTTAACTCTGTTTCTGGAAATTTTTGTTTTAAAACTGTTTCGGGAAGTCGTCCCGAAACTGCGGAAAGGTTCCGCGAACCTTCCCACAATTGCGGAAGAGTTCCGCGAACCTTCCCGCAATTGCGGAAGAATTCAGCCAACGGCTCCGAAACAGCGGAGAAAAATTTTAAGTGAAAAATTTTCTAAGTGTCGGCGTTGAAAGAAATTTTCGGAAGGAATTCTCTTCCGAAATTGCGGAAGGATTCAGCGAATCGTTCCGCAACACGGAAGAGTTCGGCAAGTCGTTCCGAAATTGCGGAAGACTTCAGCGAATCGTTCCGCAACTGCAGAAGACTTCGCCGAATCGTTCCGCAACTGCGGAAGACTTCGGTGAATCGTTCCACAATTGCGGAAGGCTTCCACAAACCTCCCCAAAATTTCGGAAGCGTCCGGCGAACCGCCCCGCAACGGAGGCGAGCCAAGAATCACCCCGAAACCGTGGAAGGCTTCGCCAAAGGGCTCCGCAACTGTGGGAGCCTTCGCCGAATGGCCCCGCAATTGCGGAAGGCTTCGGCCAAGCGCCCCGCAATTGCGGAAGCCATCGCCAAACCGCCCCGCAGTTGTGGGAGCATATAGTGAACCGCCCCACAGTTGCGGGAGCAATCAGCCAACCGCCCATCGCGGCAGGATTCAGGGAACTGCCCGTTGCGGCAGGATTTCGCGAACCGCCCGATGTGGCGTGATTCATAAAAAAAAAAAAAAAAAACAAGGGCGCTGCCCTCGACCCGCCAGCCACAAGGGGGCAATCCCCCTTGACCCCCTTTTTATTTTTCTCCTCGTATGTTGTTGGTTGTAATAGAATTCTATGATTGTCAACGTAATGTTTTTCCACATGCATGAAGTACTTTGTGAATTTTGAGAATGTAATGCAGCTAACAATTGTGCTGATAAACACATTTCAGAGAGTCACAGTTACAGCAGGGTAGCACTCTAGATAATATAGTTGGAAAGTTTTGGATCTTGGTTGGGCCAAGAAAATGAACATCATGAATGATGCACAGGATCCCTATGAACCTGAGACAGATGCCATGGAGGAAAACATACAGGTTGAGAATGCTGAGACAAAATCTAATGGGAGAAGAAATCAAGAAACCCCACCAGATGTTGCAGCCACCATGAGAAGCCTAAGGGTGGAGTTGCAAAGCTGTAGGGAAGATAATGAAAGGATGATTAAAGCTCGAGAAGAACAAAATCAGTTGAATGCAGCTATGCTACAGAGTCTGACAGACATCCAAAGGCAAATAAACTCTAGGCATCAGATATCAAATCCAGAAAGGGGTGGGAGTAGCTCTAGAAGAAATTCCCGTAAGAGGGCCAGTAGTCCAAGAGGAGTTTCTACAGACAGAACATATACTCCAGAAATCTCTTCTAATGAATCATCTGACTCTGAAGAATCCAATGAGGGTTCAAGTTCTTCATCTCACAGGAGCAAGAGGAAGAAGCACTACAAGAACAATTCACATGGGGAATTTAAGAAGGCAAAACCTCCTACATTTGATGGAGAGGTAAAATCTGGTCAAGAAGCTGAAGCATGGCTTCTTGGGATGAGAAAATATTTCCAAGTCCAAGATTACTCGGGAAATATGAAGGCAAGGGTAGCCATCTTCAACTTGAATGGACGGGCATCTATATGGTGGGAACACACCAGGCAAGTGAAGAAGATCAATGAGAGGAAGATCGTGTGGAAGCAGTTCAAGAAATACTTCAAGCAAAAGTACCTCTCTGATAGGTACTATGATGATAAGATCAAAGAGTTCCATGAGCTGAGATTGGGACAATCGACCATGGAAGAATATGCAAACAAGTTCTTGGAGCTGCTAAGGTATGTCAAGTACATTCGAGATGATAAGGTGAAAATTCAGTGTTTCCTAAGTGGACTGCCCCAGTCATATAAAGATAGAATTGAGTTTGATGAATCTCGAACTCTAGAGGAGGCCATAAGAAAGGCCAAGTATTGCTTTGATCAAAACAGAAGCAAACCAGAGTTCCATAAGGCATGGAAGGATAAGAAAAATGAGAAGTTTGATCAAAGGAAGAAGGGGTTCAAGCCTCCTCAATTCCGGAATTAGCAAAGGCAGCCATCACAGGTTGTGACTAAGCCAACTAGGATGATGGGAGACAAGCCAAGAGATCCAAAGGAGCCAAGAGAACCACTTCAATGTTGGGGTTGTGGAGGAGACCACATGCTTAGGAACTGTCCACATCGAAATGGGAATGCGAATCAAGCCCACAACATCCAGAGAGCTGAAACTGTGGGTCAAGTGGCGAGGACAATCCCTAGAATCTATGCAGCAGTAGAAGACCGCCAGGCAGATCATCAGTCAAATGTGGTTGAAGTTGAAGGTAAGATTGCTAAGCAATCTGTTTCTATTTTGATTGATCCTGGATCTACTCACAGTTATGTCACTCCTAGAATTGTTGAGATTTGTGCTTTCAAGAAATTAAAGCATAGTAAGTCATGGTTAGTTCAACTAGCTACTGGAACCAAGAGAAAAGTTAGCGAAATAGTAGAGAAATGTCCATTAGAGATGGATGGGCTATTCACTTATGCAGATCTGAATATTTTTCCACTTGGTTCCTATGATATTCTCATTGGAATGGATTGGTTAGAAGCACACAAGGTTAAACTTGACTACTACAATAAGACATTTGAATGCATGGACGAAGAAGGAAACCCGAGGGTTGTAAACGGCATTCCAAAGGTGACTTCTGTTAGACAGATTTCAGCCATGCAGCTGAAGAAGTTCTGTAGGAAGGGATGTCAATTGTATGTAGCCCACATTTTAGAGGCAGCAGAGAATGAAACTCTTAAATTGTAGGACTATCAAGTATTGCAAGAATTCAAGGATGTTTTTCCCGATGAGATTCCAGGACTCCCTCCAAAGAGAGACATTGAATTTACAATTGAACTTGTGCCAGGAGCGGCACCAGTGTCTAAGACACCGTACAGGATGAGTACACCGGAGTTGCTAGAATTGAAGATGCAATTGCAAGAGTTGCTGGAAAAGAAATATATTAGGCCAAGTGTGTCCCCGTGGGGAGCACCTGTTCTATTTGTGAAAAAGAAAGATGGAACACTCAGGTTATGTATTGACTACAGGCAATTGAACAAAGTCATTGTGAAGAACAAATACCCATTGCCCCGAATTGATGACCTTTTTGACCAAATGAGAGGAGCAAAGGTATTTTCAAAGATTGACTTGAGGTCTGGTTACCATCAGGTAAGAATCAAAGAAGAAGATATTCATAAGACAGCCTTTAGAACAAGGTATGGACACAATGAGTTTGTAGTGGTACCATTCTGTCTCACAAATGCACCAGCTACATTCATGTGTCTCATGAATAATGTTTTTAGCAAGTATTTGGACAAGTTTGTTGTTGTATTCCTAGACTACATTCTCATCTATTCTAAGAATGAGGAAGAGCATGAAGAACATTTGCGAATGACAATGCAGTTACTAAGGGAGCATAAGCTGTATGCAACGTTGAGCAAATGTGACTTTTATAAAGATAGAATTCATTATTTGGGTCACATCATCTCCGATGAGGGGATATCGGTAGACCCTGAGAAGATTGAAACCATTATGAATTGGCCAACTCCAAGGAATGTGACTGATGTGAGATCTTTCATGGGCCTTGCTGGTTACTACAGGAGGTTTATCGAAGGATTCTCCAAGGTTGCTAAACCAATCACTTCCTTGCAAAAGAAGGGGATAAAGTTTGAATGGTCACCAAGATGTGAGGAAAGTTTTCAACGGTTGAAGAATCTTCTTACAAGTGCACCAATTCTGAAGATTGCAGACCCGGAAAAAGACTTTGTGGTGTGTACCGATGCATGCAATCAAGGACTGGGAGGAGTTCTTATGCAAGACAACCACGTGATATGCTATGAGTCAAGAAAGTTGAAGGAGCATGAGAAGAACTACGCTACTCATGATATAGAGCTTGCAGCCATAATACATGCTTTAAAGATGTGGAGGCATTACTTAATGGGAAGAAAATTTGAGTTAAGGACAGACCATTGTGGTCTGAAATACTTGTTTGATCAACCAACTTTAAATGCTAGGCAAGCTAGATGGTTGGAATTTTTGTGTGAATTTGATTTTGAAATCAAACACATAAAAGGGAAAGAAAACAAGGTGGCTGATGCGCTCAGCAGGAAGGTACATGAAATGTATGTGGCAGCACTTAGTACTTACCAACCAGATTTGAAGCAGCAGATTGTTAACCATATGGTTGAGGATGAAGTGTATGAGCAGATAAAGGACAAATTGCAACAGCAAGACCTTGGCAAGAAGTATGAAGGCTATCATTTGGAAGAAGGAGGACTTCTTATGTATAAGAATAGAGTCTATGTTCCAAATGCAGCAGATTTAAGGGGAATGGTTATGGATGAAATCCATAAAGCTCCATACTCTGGTCACCCAGGATATCAGAAAACAATTGCTACAGCAAGAAAATATTATTTCTGGCCAGGTATGAAGAAGGATTTTGCTGAATACATTTCTAAGTGCATGGAATGTCAGCAGGTGAAGGTTGAACACCAACACCCAGCAGGTTCATTGCACCCAGTGCCAATTCCAAAATGGAAATGGGAAATAATTTCCATGGATTTTATTACAGGATTTCCAATGACTAAGAGACAACATGATTCCATCATGGTTGTGGTGGACAAGTTAACAAAGGCAGCACATTTCATACCGGTTAAGTCCACACATAAAGCCGATGCCATTGCAGATATTTTCATGAAGGAAATTTTCAGATTACATCGGTTGCCTAAGGCAATAATTTCTGACAGGGACACCAAGTTCACCTCCAATTTTTGGAAAGGTCTCTTTGCAGATTTGGGTACACAGTTGAACTTTAGCACCGCGTACCATCCTCAAACAGACGGGCAAACAGAAAGAGTAAACCAGGTGCTTGAAGACATGCTTCACATGTATGTAATGGACAAGCCATCCAAGTGGGAGGATTATCTACACCTGGTAGAGTTTGCATATAATAATGGGCAGCAAGAATCATTGGGAATGAGTCCATATGAGGCTTTGTATCGCAGAAGGTGTAGGACACCAGTGACTTGGGACAATCCAGTGAATAGAATTGTACTTGGGCTAAAATTGCTTAAGGAAATGGAACAAGAGGTTGCAAGGATCCGGCAAAATTTAAAAGCAGCGCAGGATAGACACAAAAGCTATGCAGATAAACATAGAATGCATAGGGAATTAAATGTTGGGGATCATGTGTACCTTAGAGTGAGATCAAGGAAGAGTTCCTTGAAGCTTGGGAGTTGTGCCATGCTATCACCTAGATATTGTGGGCCATTTGAAGTGCTTGAAAGAATAGGGCCAGTTGCATATAGACTTGCCTTGCCTGCTAGCACTAAAGCTCATAATGTTTTTCATGTCTCTTTGCTTAAGAAATATGTACATGATCCTAACCATGTGATTAATTGGGATGTGATCTAGGTGGAACCCGAGGGAGAATTCCAAACCGATCCATTGCGCATCCTAAACAAGAGGGTAACATTGCTCCGGAATCGAGCCATCGGACAGGTAAAGGTGCAATGGAAGCACTACGGTCCCGATGAGGCTACATGGGAGCTGAAGGATGCCATGAGGGTGGCATATCCATTTTTGTTCAGTTTTGATGAGCACTGAGGACAGTGCTAATGTAAGGGGAGGGGTATGTCACGTCCCCATTTTGACCCCCTTTGCATTAAATCGTAAATGATGTAAATATTGTTACTTAATCATGCTGAGGAGCTCAAGGCCAAGGCCCCACCATTGATTTAGCGTTTTATGTATTGGCAATTAAAGAAATAGATGCCTATGGTTCTTGTGCTAGATGGGCACGATGTAAATAAGACCTCATGTAAATACGAATTTTAATGAAAAATACCCACAACTAGCTATGCAATGCAACAAAAGAGATGGGGCATGATTCTACAAGGGAAAGGGAGGGAAATTATTCAAACCCTTGAGCCAATGGTGTTAATCCATTTGTCAATGGGGAAATCCATAAACCACCAACTACCCATTTTGTCTCATGCACCCAATCATTTAATTCTTCCAAGAAATTGGTTAAGGCAGTTAATGCCTTGGAAATGAAGAAGTATGGTAGCCAATTTCGTTCATGGGCAAGCCATCAACCTGGAAATTCGTGTTTTGTCTCCTTGGGCAAGAAATCACCCACGAAATGGTGCCCAAAGCCATTCTGAATGGGCAGTCTTCTCTCATTCACGCAGTGGGAGCTAGCTGGGTCTTTCCCTACACGTTTTTCATCCAAATCCTGCATTCTTCCATGCCTGGGAGTTTGTTTTTGCATGTACAGCAGCCTGGGAGAGAAGAGCCACGTTTTGGGGACTGTATGGAGGTCGTTTTTGCCCCCGAATGTCCAGGGACGTTTTTCTAAAAACGGATTGGCTTCCCTGGGTTGTTTCCCCAACTTCCCATTTCATTTTTGTGGGTTCCCACGTTTTCCTGAGTTAGCTGAAACCCATCTCATGCCTCTCACTGTAAAAACGTTTTATCCTGCCCCATAATTGGGTTCTGCTGTTGTGTGCATCCTCATTTTGGTTTGAACCTGTGAATTGAAGTTTTGGAGTGGTAGTGGACAGAAGTAGCTTGATAAACCTAGTGGGGGAGACAACCTCTCAAGAAGATCAAGAGGGCTTTGGTTACTCTTCTATGCATACCCTGAGAGCACTAGATAGGGAAGGTATGGCTTGAGGGACTGTATAGCAGAGAAAATAATACTTCCTTGTGCTGGGTGTGTAGGTATTGTGGGTGCCAAGATAGATAGATCTTGCAAGGTTATCCCTGGCTCTGTGCTGGAGCTCACTAGCTTAGCAACTCTTCCTTTCCATCTCCTAGCAGCCTGATAAACCCAATTGTAGATTGGCTTGGCTCATTTTGGTGTATGCTTGGCTATGTGTGAGTCTGCTGTTCCCTGGTTCCTTGTAGAGATCATGCCCATCTCGGGGGTGGCAGTGGTGCTGAGAGATTGAGGAGCACACTGGCCTACGGTTGGGTGGAACGTTGCAGTTGCATAGCCAGTTGCGTGGGACTACCTTATTGAGATAAGTATTTCTCTTGTGTTGAATTTGCAATTATCATTTGATGAATATTTTGAATGTATCATGAATCCGCTAATAAATTTACTTCCGCTGTGATTTTATTAAAATCATACTTTTCCATATGTCTCTGTTATATTCTGTGAATGCTTATGGTTGAAAGTTTCATGGGGCTAAACGCCCAGTTCAACATCACGTCTGTTATGCACTTGTATATGTATATTTCATTTTAATTTGAATGTTTGTTTAATAATGTATGGAGCTGGATGCCCGGTTTAACCTCACGATCCTCTCCATCTAGCTGGTAGGATGGGAGGGGACATGACAATTCTACTGGACCACTCGCAGCTCGCACGCCCTTATGACATCCATAGTCTTCACAAAACGGTTATACTGCATCGTGGCATGTCGCTTTCCACCCCTCTGGCCTGTTTTTCACTGTGGGATTCGTGGATTAGCGTCTAATTGTTTTCCACCACTCTCTTGACAGTTCGCTTTCATCCGCCTTCACGCTGCTCCATACCCATTCCCGGGAATCAAGGATTCTCTTACCCAAATAGGTCGCTTTCGCAGCTTGACCTTTCTGTACATTATTTACCCAAAATAGGTGCTCTACTGGCACTGCGCATTGCTACCACTTCGCGGAGCTAGCACTTAGCCGTGTGGTTCTTACCCTACCGATGTTGCACTGCACTACAACTTCGCAGCTCCCCAAAAATGTCTTTCCAAAACTGCCTTACTTGGGCCAGGTCCAACACCTCCTGGGTAATATAATTTTCTCTATTGTAATATATTCTTTTAGTATACAAATTAATGGAATATGACATGAGTTTTGATGCACATCTAAGTTTATTTGCATGTTCGATTTTATTGCTCAATTTTGGCTAGATTTCACTGTAATTCTTCTACCTTGCTAATCTTGTCACTGGGAGGTATTCCCAGGCTCAATGATTTGCTGTGTTCAAGAATTTCACATGGTATCAGAGCTTAGCAGAGCTGATTTATGTTTGTTTTGAGATTTTTTTGCAGGTTTTTGAGAAGTTTCCAGTGCAGCAGTAGCAACAATAGCAGTTTGCATTTGTTGTAGTGGTTACAGATGGAGAATTCGAATGCTCCTTTAACACCAATAATCCTGACACCCTTCAATTATGTGGATTGGAGGGAATATATGCAGACTGTCTTGTGCAAAAAGAGTCTATTCAGGGTCACAATGGGAAAGGAAGTCAAACCTCAGGCAGTTGTTGAGAAAGTAAAGTACCTAAACAAACTAGATGAGGCTTTTGGTTTTATGTGTATTCACATCTCCATAGACTTGCTCTTCCATCTTGATGGATTGAAAACCCCAAGGGAGGTTTGGATGAAGCTTGAAACTCTCTTTGGTTAGAAAGATGAGCTAAGAGACCACGTTTTGGAGAATGAATTAATTGCTCTTCAAACCAACAATTTAAAAACCACACAACAATCCTTTTGAAAGTTCAATTCCTTGGTTATGTAATGCAAACAATGTAGAATTGATAAGAAGGATGAGTAGCTGGTGTTATCCATCCTAAGTAAGCTTGGCCCTGAATTTTCAATATTTGTGTCTACCTTCCACTCCGAGAGATTGTCAATCCCCAATTAGAAAATGACTTCTTTAGATGCATTCACAGAATCCCTGATCCAAGAACAAGACAAACTGATCCAAATGGGAGCTCTAAAGGCCTCTAAGAATCAGAATGTTATGGATGGGGAGTCCAAGACTTCAAATGCTAAAGGGAAACAAAAGGGAAAGGAAAAGAAGCAATTTCCAAATCAAAGGAAAGGCCTAATCCATTAGAAGGAGCCTCTAGGTCCAAGAAGGATAAGCAAAAGAGTTTTGAGAAGACCAAGTGTACTATTGCAAAAAAGGAAACCATCCAGAGAGTTTTTGCATGAAGAAGAAGATCGATCAAATGACCAAAATTCTTGAACAACACAACATTGCCCTCCCAGAAGGTGCAAGGGAGTCTGATTCTGGAAGCGAGACATAAGATCATAAGAGATTCCATGCAATAAATGCTGTATTCTCACAATCACAAGCCTTCCTCATAGATTCTGGAGCCTCCAACCACATGGTTGCCTCCAAAGGGTCTTTTTCCTCTATAGATCCCACTGATGGTCCCAATATTCACATTGGAAATGATTCACATATATCTGGTGAAGGTGTTGGCACGGGATTAGTCCGCATGAAGTGCGGAAGTCGACAGTTGCGAAGAAGGACCATCCGCGGAAGAAAGGGCCATTTGCGGAGAACGAGGAAGCACAAGATTAGTTGAGGTTGTTAGAAAAGGTTATTTGTACCATTTTGTAACCGCCATAGTTGGCTACAAATAAGAATGTGAATGTAAGCCTAAGGGCATCTATTGATCAATTAGCGTTGTGCAGATGAACTCTGTGATGTTTTGCTCTATTTTCAGCAGTTTTGTATGGATCTACGATAAGATGTTCTGAACCGTTCTGCGAAGGTTATACCGCAGGTTTTAATGAGTTAATGCATGAAGATGTTTCGATCTATCTTTTGGTCTCTTTTTATGTCAAATGATGAATACTTTATGTTTTTTTCTGTAAGGTTTCATTGATATGATCTCTGATATTTCCAGGTTAATGTGAATGTCAATTATGTATTGAATATGCGAATGGTGAATATGTGGTTAATGTGCGAATGATGAATGTATGAATGAATGTGAATGTGAATCTCTGGTTTCTGTTGCGATAAGAATTGAAGTAGCTACATGTCCTTTCCCCACTGAAGAAACCTGGTTCTTGCAGCCCCCTTAATCATCTCGGCTGATACTTCACTCACTTCGCGGGTGTTGCTGGAAAGGGTAAAACCTTTCTGGGACGGTGCTTAAGGGTGTTTGGTTGGTGTTTGTTGACGACAATGCGAAGTGAACCCCTGGCGACATAACTATGTCAACAAATGGTTTCGTTGCCGGTACCAGAGGTGTCCAGCTGAGGTGGCTTGAGGGCGAGCCACAAGTTTGTGTTGGGGTCCTGTTGGCACGGGATTAGTCCGCATGAAGTGCGGAAGTCGATAGCTGTGAAGAAGGACCATTCGTGGAAGAAAGGGCCATTCGCGAAGAATGAGGAAGCACAAGATTAGTTGAGGTTGTTAGAGAGGGTCATTTGGACCATTTTGTAACCGTCATAGTTGGCTATAAATAAGAATTTGAATGTAAGCCTAAGGGAATCTATTGATCGATTAGCGTTGTGCAAATGAACTCTATGATGTTTTTGCTATGTTTTCGGTAGTTTTGTATGGATCTGCGATAAGATGTTCTGAACCGTTCTGTGAGGGTTATGCCGCAGGTTTTAATGAGTTAATGCATGAAGATGTTTGGATCTATCTTTTGGTCTCTGTTTATGTCGAATGTTGAATACTTTATGTTGTTTTCTGTAAGGTTTCATTGATATGATCTCTGGTATTTCCCTGTTAATGCGAATGTCAATTATGTATTGAATATGCGAATGGTGAATACATGGTTAATGTGCGAATGATCAATGTATGAATGCATGTGAATGTGAATCTTTGGTTTCTGTTGCAATAAGAATTGAAGTAGCTGCATGTCCTTTCCCCACTGTGGAAACTTGGTTCCTGCAGCACCCTTAATCATCTCGGTTTCACTCGCTTTTCAGGTGTTGTTGGAAAGAGTAAAACCTTTCTGGTCTGGTGCTTAAGGGTTTTTGGTTGGTGTTTGTTGATGACAGTGTGAAGTGAACCCTGGTCGATAGAAACTGTGTCAACAGAAGGGAAGGGCACAATACAACTAGAGCGTGGAAAGTTCAAAAATATTCTGTATGTTCCTTCTTTGGTAGCAAACTTGTTATCTGTTTATCAAATGACACACAAAGGTTCGCCAAAGAAAGCTGTTTTTGGACCTGACACAATTAGATTGCATATATCTCTTTTGGGAAGCTAATAGTGAAAGGTGTTGCAAACCATGCCTCAAAGGCATATGAATTCTCTCACTTTTTTCCATATTCTATGCCTACTCCATTTGCACCTGATGAAGATTAGAATGATGTCTCTTTTGATGATCCATATTCAGATTTTGAAGATGAGGACCAAGTTGAATAAGATCTTGATGTTCAGTATGAAGTTCAAGCATATCCAGATCCAGATCCAACACCTTCTCCCAATCCAAGGCCAAAATGGGCTAAAAAATTCCTTGGCACTATTGAGAATGTAGTTGGGGATCCATCTGACAATAGAAGAACCAGATCTTAGTATCAAGATGCAAACCTTGCACTATGTCATACATATCCACTTCTCCTAGAGAGGTGCTACATGATGGTGGGGTTTGATCCACAATCCTTCAAATAAGCTTGCCATGATCCAAGATGGAAGGATGCCATGGATGAAGAATATGAGTCACTATAGAACAATGAGACATGGGATCTTGTCTCTCTTTCCCCAGGGAGAAATATAGTCCAGTGCAAGTGGATCTACAAAACAAAACTTGCTTCCGATGGATCTAATACCAAGTACAAAGATCGGTTGGTTTCCAGGTGGCACTCACGAGTTCATGGATTGGACTACAATGAGACATTCACCCCAATAGAAAGAATGGATTCCACCATACTTGTATTGACAACTGCAGCTTCGAAACAGAAGGAGGTACATCAGAGGAGCAGATCCAGATCCAGATCCAACATCCTATAAAGGAGCAAATTGTAGACATCTTTACAAAGTGTTTTACTTAGAAGAGGTTTTCCTATCTCAGATCTTTGCTTGGTGTGAAGGCTGTTTGAGTTTCTTGCTGTTCATTTTTGATGGGGGGGTTTTTTCCCATGAGGTTTTCCCCATTTTCTTAATTTCACGAACAATTATTTTTATTATTGATTGTATGGGTGACCTTTGGTCTTAGTTACCAGGTCCCAGGTTGTCTAAGTTTGGATTAAGGGGGGGGGGGTGTTAGGATAAGTATTAATCCAACCTTTGTCCACCTTAGTACTTTTTGTTTTTTCCTAGTATTGGATGATGTTGTTGACCCCCTGGTGGTGTGCATATGTCATCTAGGACTCATTATCCACTTGATTCTCCCTCCATGCATGAATTTAGGCCATTTAGAGTTAGTTCCCTATATTTTAGGAGCTAACTCAGTGATCTGGTTCAGTCCACTTGAGTTCATGACTGTAGTGGTGGGTTTGAGCTCCGATTGCCACTGATTGTCAACTAATGTGCCCTCTCTATCTTGATTTGCATGAGAAAATCACTAATGTGCCCTTCATGATCAGTTAAATGACAATAGCTTCAGTGAACTGACTTTCAGTTGAGTTTGGAACTATCGGAGCACTATAGTGGGGATAATTCCTATGCTAGACTGAGATGGATTTGAATTTCTCTCGGGTAATCGAATTTTCTCTATTGTAATATATTCTTTTACTGCACAGATTAATGGAATATGACATGATTTTTGATGCACATTTGAGTTTCTTTGCATGTTTGATTTTACTACTCAATTCTTTATAGATTTCACTGTAATTCTTCTACCTTACTAATCCTGTCACTATGAGGTATTCCCAAGCTCAATGATCTATTGTGTTCCATAATTTTAGAGATGTGAAATATGATGGGCGATCTGATAATTAAAGGCTGTATCATGGGAAGGAGGAATAATCAAGGCGAGAGTGGTACAGAGGATCAACCTGATGGGTTTAAGCGACGCTAGAAGGAAGGAATTAAGTGGTTGATCATAATGGTTGGTTGTGGGAATTTATGCGATGGGATATTAATCCTTCCCGACGACTTGATCAATTTTTCTTTCTGTATGAAGGACCCTTGGATGATAGGGTGTGGACTAATAATGGATCATCTTCCGAGGCTTTCGTCAGGAGCGGAGGTGATGCCATGGACGTTGGGGGTAATGTTGGAAGCAATAACAAGGATGGTAAACAACGTTCAATTAGGGAGCACTAAGATCCTCCCAGGTGTCATGGCTCGATAGAGTAACCACTCCACAACTCATTGATGAAATAGGGGTGATTGAGAAGGATTTATGGGTAGAATTAGAAGAGGTGAAGTATACAAAGGAGTTTTCCACCTTGGAGCCCTGGATAACTAACCCGAGATCCAACTAGGACTGACAATCCTTGTATAACAGGTCCATATCTCTATATTGGGTTTTAAAAGGCCCATTGGCATGAGTTCTTCTGGAGAAAGATGCAAAGAGTAAAGGTGACAAAGTTCCTACATAGAGATGGAGGGAACATCACGGCAATGCTCGACTAATGCACCTGAAGGTTGATGTAATTTACCATCATTTGAGAATCTCTTTCATGCCCCACATCCTTGTTGAAGGTGGTAAATTTGCGGCTAACATGAATCCAGAGGGATCTCAGTTCGATGGTTCGTTTAAACAACAAAAGGAACACCATGTGCCTTATTTCCTGCTATGGGTTTCGTCCTAGGTTTTTTGTTTGGAAAATGATGTATATGGTTTATGTTAGTCCTATAGTTGATGGTCATAGTTGGTATAGTTTGATAGTGATGTCGAGTCTGGGTATTTTGGTCAGTAATATTTGCGTGTGCATGGAAGTTTGCTAGTCCTCGTCTATTTTGTGTCTATGGTGATGTCTGTTGTAGTAGTAGGAGCGGAAAGGAAGTACTTAGCCTTGTTTTCTCTCTGGAGAGGGGAAATTTTGTAATGGTTTAGCAGTAGCAAGATGTTGTGTTTTGGAGTCTCAAGAAAATTTGGGCTGAACTTCACTCTGATTGGAACCAGATGTAACCTTTATGTGTATACTTAATATATAGTTTTTCTTACTTACAAAAAAAGCATGAAACCAATATAATAGTGATGAGGCTTACTTAGTGAAATTAATGCATGAAACCAAGGTGATAATGATGAGGATTAGACATTGAAATCAATGCATGAAACTATTGTAATAATGAGGAGGGTTAGTGAAACTAATGTAATAAAGATATATAGTAACCGAAACTAATGCACTGAAGCCATTGTAATGAACGCATAAAGGTAATACATGGAGATCTAGTAATTTGTAATGCCTTTGACATGGTGGATATGTTAGATGTCCTTCATAACAAAGTCCTAACTAATGGACATGATTGGTGTGGATCGATTGATCCTTGATTTTATGCTATTGTTCAACCATCGGAATTCCAAGTTATAACCTTTCTTCTTAGTGCTAAATCACTTTCTATGTGGACATGAGGAGGTGACATTAGGGTTAGATCACTGGAATTACTTTACAAAACCAATGTAATAATGATATATAGTCATTGTAATTAATGCATGAAACCAATGTAATAATTATCTATGGTCACTGAAATTCATGCACAAAGGAAATGTAATAATGATGATTTGTCATTGAAATTAATGCATGAAACCAATTGAATAATCATGAGGCTTAGCGAAACCAATGTAATAATGATCTATAATCACTAAAATCCATGCACATGTGGAGATCCCCATTAACAATAGATACGAGGATGCTCAATTTTTAGCGATTTGCAACTTATATTCCTGCATCAAACAAAGAGAGCATAATTACAACCAATGCTTAAATTAATGCAAGTTTCTCTCTAAATTCATTTGTAATCAATAATGAAATACAATTTTGTTGAAATCAATGGATCCACAATTGAATTTAAATCCATTTAAATTTAAAAAAATTATTGAGTTAAGAGATTGAGCTATGCTAGATGTTAAATTCTTTATAGCTTTTACCCCCCGCCCCCCCTCTCTCTCCCTCTCTCTCTCTCTCTCACACACACACACACACACACACACACATCTTTCTATGTCAAATCCTTTAATACATAGCTTTTACTGTATATATATATCATTAAATTAAATAATAAATTAAATTTGCACTCTAATTATAAATTAAATTTGTGTCATAGGATTATATAAAACCCTAATTATGAATTAATTTGCACCCTAATACTTAAACTTATGGAGCATATAAAACCAAAATGATATAAAATCAAATTTAATTTAATAATAAATTAAATTTGCACTCCAATTCTTAAACTTATGGATTATATAAAACCCTAATTATAAATTAAATTTGCACTCTATTTTTCTATATTGTAGAATTAAAATGTATGTCGTTAATTGTCACTCCATTTGTTAGCTCTACGCCTGATCAGGTTTGGGATTGCAGATCCTAACTATTAATCATTAATCAATGAATATTTTGTCTTTCCTCATGTCTTAACTATTAGGATATTCCTATACTCCATCCTAGTCCTACCAGCATTTTCATCCTTTGCATTTTCAGTCTTGCATGCATTCCTGCATGCAGCATGCATTCTGCATGCTGCCTAGTCATCAGGTTGACACCTCCAGCACCTAGTCCCTAGTCTTCCAGCACTCGGGAGCTTATTTCCACTCAGATTGAGCCCTCCTATCTAGTGATGCGCCCACATATTACCATCCACTTGACAAAGGCGCCCTTCTTCACCTACCAGTCCAGTTGTCTTCAGTTAACTGAGTTCTCTCCTTGATTTTAGGCTTGACTCACTCTTAAATGACCTTACCACTCCGATGGACCTCCAGTGTGACTAGATTGCTCATTCTGACTTCAGTTAGCTCCTCATGCGCCCTCCACTAAGCCTCCTTCATTCAGTTAGTTCCAGTTACACTTAGTTACACCTACCACACTCAGTTGGACTCAGTTTGATTGATGGTTGATAGTTACTTGAGCATTGATGACTCCATTGATGATGAGATGGACTACTAGTTGTGCTTCGATGACACTCCAGTGATCTTTTGATCACTCCATGAAGGCCATTCGAATTGTCACCTTGGCATTCGAATTCCTCATGCATTGTATTATTTATTTGTCCATTTGTGATTAATGAATTAGTGTGTGTGAAGTATTTTTGCTTCTATCAGAGTTCTACTATATTATTATTCTGTTGCTCATTTTACTGCATTGACCACTCTTAATATTATTCCTAAATTATTTCTTGTGAGGTATACATCATCTCTTAGATCTGCTGTGAGGATTTTCACATGGTATCAGATCATGTTGAGAGTATTGTTTATCTCCATTCCTGAGAGTTTTTTGCAGGTTATTATCAATATTTCGAGTGCAGTAGTTGCAACAGTTTTTGCATTTTTGCAGCAGTAGCAGTTGCAGATATTTTCTATATTTTTTGCAGGTCTTCTACAACTTCCATGTTTTTAGAAGATCCTCCTCTTTATCTATTCAACTATGTTGAATGGAAACCAAAAATGATAGCATATTTGAAGAGACATGATCTCTTTGATTATTGTTTTGAAAGAGAGTTCAAATCCTCTGAAGAAGAGATTGACTGGTTAAATAAAGGTGGCAGAGCCATTGTAGCCATAATGTTTGCTATGTCTCGAAGCTTGGAATTCTACTCCCTTGATGATGTTGAATCTCCAAAAGAGCTATGGGCCCACCTAGATGAAATATTTGGCAAGAAGAATGAAGGGATTGGTCCAAACCCTTTCGAGAGCAAGCAAAGTGATGCATTCTCCCTCCTTGATGATCTCATTGATCATGAATCAATATCAAACATATATCATATTGAAGTTATCCACAAAGAAGAAGAACTTGCATATTCTACACTCATGCTCCAAATTTCTTCTATTTCGAATTCTGTGCCAGCTCACACTCTAGAAATTGCAAAAGGTTCTAAATCCTCTCTTGCACTAGAGTTTGTTGGTTTGCATCATGATTACATGAATGTTTCGAAGGTAAAATCAGCCATTGGAGGTAATGCATTCGCTCTCCCTGATCAATCACCTCTTATTTACTACTATATGATCATTATCTCATGCTTTCAGAAGGTTATTGAAGATTATGGCCATTGCCATTTGCTTGGGTTAATTTCTCATGCATATCATGGTTTTGATCTGACCTCTATTGGTTCAAAGGAGATCTCAAGAAACCATTGCCATTCGCTTGGGATAATTTCTCATGCACTTACTGGTTTTGATCTCACCTCTAATGGTTCAAAGGAGATCTCAAGAAACCATGATTCAAGTCTTGGATCTAATTTGGATTCTAAGCAATCACTACTTGGGATAATTTCTCATGCATATGATGGTTTTGATCTCATCCCTGCTGGTTCAAAGGATATATCAAGAAACCATTCTTCAAGTCTTAAATCTGATTTGGGTTTCAAGCAATCATGTGATGGTTCTTTTTGGCATAATCTCACCCATGATGGTTCAAAGGAGAAGACAAAAGAATATATGCACATTCATAGATTTGATCCTACCTCAGCTGATTCGAATCACAGGTTCAAGGATCATCCTCATACTATTGGATTTGTTCTCATCACATTCGATCTGAAGAGCAAGTACAAGCACATGCTTTCTGAGCATGATCCACTTCTTCCCAAGAAGAAGATACCTCCAGACATATGACCAATCATCACACCTGCTTGAGTTTGGAGCATTTATTTTTGTGTGTGCCCTACAGTCTATTTTGAGGGGGGGTATTTTTCCCATGAGGTTTTCCCCATTTCCTCAGTTTATTGACTGTTATTATTCATTGTATTGGGTGACCTTTGGTCTTAGTTACCAGGGCCCAGGATGGATTAAGGGGGGGTGTTAGGATATTCCTATACTCCATCCTAGTCCTACCAGCATTTTCATCCTTTGCATTTTCAGGCTTTCATGCATTCTGCATGCATTGCATGCATCTGCATGTTGCCCAGTCATCAATTTGACACCTCCAGCACCTAGTCCCTAGTCTTCCAGCACTCGGGAGCTTATTTCCACTCAGATTGAGCCCTCCTAGCCAGTGATGCGCCCACATCTCACCATCCACTTGACAAAGGCACCCTTCTTCACCTACCAGTCTAATTGTCTTCAGTTAACTGAGTTCTCTCCTTGATTTTAGGCTTGATTCACTCTTAACTGACCTTACCACTCCAATGGACCTCCAGTGTGAGATTGCTCATTCTGACTTCAGTTAGCTCCTCATGTGCCCTCCACTAATCCTCCTTCATTCAGTTAGTTCCATTTACACTCAGTTACACTCAGTTACACCTACCACACTCAGTTAGACTTAGTTTGACTGATGGTTGACAGTTACTTGGGCATTGATGACTCCACTAATGATGAGATAGACTACTAGTTGTGCTCCGATGACACTCCAATGATCTTTTGATCACTCCATGAAGGCCAATTTGAATTGCCACCTTGGCAATTGAATTCCTCATGCATTGTATTATTTATTTGTCCATTTGTGATTAATGAATTAGTGTGTGTGAAGTATTTTTGCTTCTATCCGAGTTCTACTGTATTATTATTCTGTTGCTCATCTTACTGCATTGACCACTCTTAATCTTATTCCTAAATTCTTTCTTGTGAGGTATACATCAGCTCTTAGATCTGCTGTGAGGATTTTCACATTAACATTATGTTGATATATCACTTTAAGTGCTTCTTTGCTCTGGTTCATACATATGTGTGTGTATGTGGCTATGCTAATATATATATACTAGCACAACCACATTAATACCAAGAGGATGGGTATGCCGACTCAGGTCATTTGCCTGGTATTAATGGGGATATGTTAGTTGATAACCAATCGACAACTTATGGCATGAATTATTAAAACATAAAATTATATATTATTTGTAGACCATGCCATTTAACACATGTATAACATATTTGACAATAACAGGTCCCCATCTCATATTATGTTATTAATCATTTTCAGTTACAAGGGTCAGAGGTATAGTTGTCTCCACACACTGCCAGAAGCGCCACACCCACTCTCTCCGACAACAATAGAAGGACAATCAAAATTCCTGTCAATTAAAAAGAAATTCCGGTCAACAAATATTTAAATCCATCAATATTTAGGCATCAACAGACATAAACATCTAGCATTATTTGTATGATTCTAGACAAGACTCACTTACCCCATGTTAGAAGCGGTGGCTACAAACAATGGTGACTCCATGGTATTCTCACTGAAAGAAAGATCAAGGGTTCTTTTGCATATGCATAAAAACACATTAAATTTTAAAATATAGAGGAAGATCTCGACAAAACAACTCATGTGCAAAAAAAATTCAATGATCTCCTATGATCATACTATCAAATTTGAGCATTTTTCACTAAGAGGCAAAAGGAAGCACTAATAAGAATAACAAATAAATTGAATAAGATTAAATTCTCACCCCATATAACCATTAAACCACAACAAGACATTTCTTAGCACATAAGTAAAGCTCATAGGCCAAAACAAAGGATAATGAAACCCAAAATCACGTGGATATTGATAGCTAAGAAAATATGACAAATCGTAATACACGGAAAACTTATCTCAATCGGAATATAAAGGCCAAATCTCAATTAGTAACTCTTGATCTACAGATCTCAGTATTTTCTCCTACACATTGAAATTCCCACAACCAGGTTAGTAGAATATTAGAAACAAAAGGCTAGATCTGTGTGTAGAAATTGAACAAATAAATGGTCCATCGAAGGAAGAAATATTATATTTATAGAACCTGGTTAGATACGATCTCAACAACGAAACCACCCACAAAAACCCAATAGAAACATGTTTCATAAGTCCAAGGCTCTAAGGCTCCAGAGTTCTTTGTAGTAATATTTCATGTTGGTTGCTCGCATACTTTTCAAGCTCGCTTGTTTCATTTCTATGCCCCGATGAAAGAGAGTAGCAACATTTGGAAACTTGTTAGCACTAAGAGCATCGCAATGAGGGAGAGCATCGTTGTTTAGAAACCATCCTCTCAGTCAATATTTATAATACCACTCCATAGCAATTACCGCACCTTCCATGGATGAGCATGAGTCGAAGTTGAAAGAGAACTTACCCTTCAACCGAGGCATGGGAAATATGAGGTTACATAGCTCACACTTTAATTAATAAATAATTGAAATAAATCACCCTTCTACTGTTAAAAAAAATTAGAAACTCGCCTTTAAGCTTGTTGTTGAAGTCACTCTTTATTATTAAATAATTGACATAAACTCATTGAACTCACTCTTTATTATTAAATAATTGAAATGAACTTGAGAACTTGCCCTTGAGCTCGTGGTTGAAATCACTCTTTATTATTAAATAATTGAAATGACCTCATTGAACTCACTCTTTATTATTAAATAATTGAAATGAACTTGGGAACTCGCCCTTGAACTCATTGTTGAACTCACTTTTTGTTATTGAATAAATTAAATAAAGTCATTGCACTCACTCTTTATTATTAAATAATTGAAATGAACTCAAGAACTCGCCCTTGAGCTTGGAGTTGAACTAACTCTTTATTATTAAATAATTGAAATAACTCGCTCTTCCACTGTTAAAAAACTTAGAAACTCACATTTAAGCTCGTCGTTGAAATCACTCTTTATTAGTAAATAATTGAAATGAACTCATTGAACTCACTCTTTATTATTCAATAATTGAAATGAACTCAGGAACTCACCCTTGAGCTCGTGGTTGAACTCACTCTTTATTATTAAATAATTGAGATGAACTCAGTAGTTGAACTCAACCTTTATTATTAAATAATTGAAACAAACTTGGGAAATCGTGCTTGAGCTTGGAATTGAACTAACTATTTACTATTAAATAATTGAAATAACTTTCCCTTCCACTGTGTTTAAAAAGTCAGAAACTTGCCTTTAAGCTCGTTGTTTAAGTCACTCTTTATTATTAAATAATTGAAATTAACTCATTGAAGTCCCTCTTTATTATTAAATAATTGAAATGAACTCGAGGACTCGCCCTTGAGCTCATTGTTGAGCTCACTTTTTATTTCTAAATAAATAAAATAAACTCATTGAACCCACTCTTTATTGTTAAATAATTGAAATAACTCACCCTTCCATTGTTGAAAAACTCAGAAACGCGCCTTTAATCATGTTGTTGAAGTCACTCTTTATTATTAAATAATTGAAATAAACTCATTGAACTCACTATTTATTATTAAATAATTGAAATGAACTCAGGAACTTGCCCTCGATCTCATGGTTGAACTCACTCTCTATTATTAAATAATTGAAATGAACTTGTTGAACTCACTCTTTATTATTAAATAATTGAAATGAACTCAGTGTTTATTATTAAATAATAGAAATGAACTTAGGAACTCACCCTTGAGCTCGTTGTTGAACTCACTTTTTATTATTAAATAAATGAAATAAACTCATTGAACTCACTCTTTATTATTAAATAATTGAAATGAACTTGAGAACTTGCCCTTGAGCTTGGAGTTGGACTAACTCTTTATTATTAAATAATTGAAATAAATTTCTATTTTATCTTTAACTATTAAAAAATACTCCAGGCCTTAGTTAAAATCAATCTTTAATTTATTTATTTTTATAATTGTTTATTTGGAATTTTGAACGATGCCCATAAAATTAATCTAGACCATACACTTGTCTTATCCTCCTTCAATCTAGGAAAAATATAGATGGTTGTCCACCCCAAATTCTAAGATATATATGCCTATTGGTGTCAATACGCCTATCGGTGTAATTAGAAACAAAAAGGCTAGATGTGTGTGTAGAAATTAAACAAATAAATGGGCCATCGAAGGAAGAAATATTATATTTATAGAACCTGGTCAAGTGTGATCTCAACAACGAATCTGCCCACAATAACCCAATATAAATGTGTTTCATAATTCCAAGGCTCCAAGGCTCCAGAGTTCTTTTCAGTAACATTTCATGCTTGTTGCTTGCATAATTTTCAAGATCGCTTGCTACATTTCTATGCCCCGATGAAAGAGAGTAGCAACATTTGGAAACCTGTTAGCACTAAGAACATCCGAGTGAAGGAAAGCAACATTGTTTGGAAACCATCCTCTCAGTCCATATTTATAACACCACTTCGTAGCAATTACTGCACCTTCCACAAATGAGCATGAGACGTAGTTGAAAGAAAACTCACCCTTCAACCGAGGCATGGACAATACGAGGTTGCATAACTCATACTTTAATTATTAAATAATTGAAATAACTCACCCTTTCACTATTAAAAAAATTAGAAACTCACTTTTAAGCTCGTTGTTGAAGTCACTCTTTACTATTAAATATTTGAAATAAACTCATTGAACTCACTCTTTATTATTAAATAATTAAAATGAACTTGGGAACACTCCCTTGAGCTCGTGGTTGAACTCACTCTTTATTATTAAATAATTGAAATGAACTCGGGAACTCACTCTTGAAATCATTGTTGAGCTCACTTTTTGTTATTAAATAAATTAAATAAAGTCATTGAACTCACTGCTTATTACTAAATAATTGAAATGAACTCGAGAACTCGCCCTTGAGCTTGGAGTTGAACTAACTCTTTATTATTAAATAATTTAAATAACTTGCCCTTCCACTGTTAAAAAACTCAGAAACTCGCCTTTAAGCTCGCCGTTGAAATCAATCTTTATTAAGTAAATAATTGAAATGAACTCATTGAACTCACTATTTATTATTCAATAATTGAAATGAACTCGGGAACTCACCCTCGAGCTCGTGGTTGAACTCACTCTTTATTATTAAATAATTGAAATGAACTGAGGAGTTGAACTCCGCCTTTATTATTAAATAATTGAAATAAACTCGAGAACTCGTGCTTGAGCTTAAATTAAAGTAACTATTTATTATTAAATAATTGAAATTACTTGCCATTCCACTTTTTAAAAACTCAGAAATGTGCCTTTAATCTCGTCGATTAATTCACTCTTTATTATTAAATAATTGAAATGAACTTGGGAACTCGTCCTTGAACTCATTGTTGAACTCACTTTTTATTACTAAATAAATGAAATAAACTCATTGAAGTCACTCTTTATTATTAAATAATTGAAATGAACTGGGGAACTCACCCTTGAGCTTGGAATTGAAATAACTCTTTATGATTAAATAATTAAAATAACTCACCCTTCCACTATTGAAAAACTTAGAAACCTGCCTTTAATCTTGTCGTTGAAGTCACTCTTTAGTATAAAATGATTGAAATAAACTCATTGAACTCACTCTTTATTATTAAATAATTGAAATGAACTCGGGAACTGGCCCTCGAGCTCGTGGTTGAACTCACTCTTTATTATTAAATAATTGAAATGATCTTGTTGAACTCACTCTTTATTATTAAATAATTGAAATGAAGTTGGGAGTTGAACTTAGTCTTTATTATTAAATAATAGAAATGAACTTAGGAACTAGCCCTTGAGCTCATCGTTGAACTCACATTTTATTATTGAATAAATGAAATAAACTAATTGAACTCACTCTTTATTATTAAATAATTGAAATGAACTCTAGAACTCTCCCTTGAGCTTGGAGTTGAATTAACTACTTATTATTAAATAATTGTAATAACTCGCTCTTTTATATTTCACTATTAAAAAATACTCTCGACCTTAGTTAAACTCAATCTTCAATTTTTATTTTTTTATAATTGTTGATTTAGAATTTTGAACGACGTCCATAAAATCAATCTACACCACACTTGTCTTATCCTCCTTCAATCTAAGAAAATCATAGATGGTAGTCTACCCCAAATTCTAAGATATATACCCTTATACAATTGTATCTAGTATCCATATAAAATCAAAACTAGCTAAATCCATTTAAATTGATCAAAGTTTATATATATATAAATATTTTTTAAATTATTTTATACAACTATTTTTATATTAAGTATAAATATCTAGTATCCATATAAAATCAAATCTCGCTGAATCCATTTAAATTGCTCAAATTTATTGAGCTAAGGATTTAGCTATGTTAAATAGTTATTCATATGAAAAAGCATAATTTGGATTTAGCTATGTTAAATATTAAATTCTTTTATGTTAAATTATATAATTATGCCCAAGGCGTATATTAAGGGGCCGACTCCCTTAGGCCATTGTCGTCTGTTGACGGCGAATGAGGAGCCGCCCCCTGTCTCTGAACGTCGGCATCCACTGATGTACGGTGAATGGTTGATGTGAACGACTCCGTGCAATTAATTAATGATACGAGGGTAGGTACAGGCAGTAAGTGAATGGCGACTCTGTCCAGCAAGTTAATGGATTCTTTGTGCTGTGAACAACTTCCTTTGTGCAGTGGTTGAACGGATGATACCAGACAACTGCAAACAGATACCTCTCTACAAATACAGACGTTGAAAGTCAAGACAGACATTTTGTGAAAGTAAATATAATACACGTTCTTTTAAATCCATGAAATACATTCAATTATGTGAAATCCAGTCAATACAGACTTCAGTCATGAGATGAATCAGTTCAATTAACAACATAGATCTCTCTCTACTCGAAAAAAAAATCCTCATTATGCAGCAGTGACAGGTGATACTGGCATATGCCTTTGTTAAGGGTGACTATGAGAAAGCAAAGAACACAGTTTCCCAAATGTTGTAGATTCGACACCAGTAAATGGAATTTATCCTCGCTTCCACCCAAAACACCGAGACTGCTATTCTTTGCCCTGCCAGGGATTTATTTCTGCGAAATTCTACTCCCACTACCGTTCCTTGCCCTTGCCGGAGCACCGCTTTCCTTCTGACTCTTTGCATAAGCAACGACGTAGCTATTTAGAAACATTACAGTTAAATTCTTAGCTCGAACAAAGGTTCAAAGATTGAAGAAAATGCCGTACATTACAGGTTATATGGACTAAAGGAGAATTGCATTGCCAAACTGAAGCAATTCTTTAATAAATTTGGCCCTCCAGACTACCACAGACCACGACCTGTGTGCAATCAAAATACTGTACAGGTTGTAGCGCCTCGCATCGCTATGCATTCAAAATAACTTTTAGAATTAAATTTCTTCATAACTTTTAAAACTGTAAAATTAAAATATAAATTAACTTTATTTTTATAAATTTGAATTTATATTTCTAAATATGACTATAGAAGGTATTCTCATCATAGGGTGGCAGCTATGCCGGCCTTGATGCAATGTGCAAAGCTTATTTCATTGCTAATCATCCATACAAGCGTGGAAAATTGGTTTATAATGAACGACAAGGGGAAGGCAGGCCATCGCATCATTCTAGCCTTCCAGCTTATATGTTTACTACAAGTTCAACTGGTAGCTTGGTTTTCAAAACCATCTTTCTGTTTAAGTTGTGCTCTAGAACAAACTCTTTCTTATTAGCGTAAGTAAGCAAGAGACTTACTTCCAAGGTGGGTGTATCAATCGTTGCCCCTCGTCCATTTTTCTAAGGGGTGCACATAAATAACTACCCCTTCCAATGATATTTTCTCTTTTTGAGACTGTCTTTGTCGAGCCCTTTGCTGTAAAAAAGAGAAAGAGATGGTGCTAAAGGTCTCCCCGCAACGGGTATGATATTTGCTCCTTTAGGTCTCTGATGATGGAGATAATCTTTGATGATCAAACAAATCCTGCAGGGAGAATGCAGAATGAGATTATAAACAGAAAAGCATAGCGTAGGGTCCTGCCATTGACTCTCCTCAAAGAGCATAACTCAGATAAGAGCATAGTGAAGGGGCGGATAAATATAGATTTTCCACATTTTATTTATCGATACCATCTTTAAATTCATTTTGCAAGTATTTCACATCATCCTCTTCATTTAAAGGGATTCTTTTCAATTTTCCATTACTGAAACTAAAAACCAACATTGTTATACACTTGATCGGCAACCTAAAACCACATATTTATAACCAAATCCATCCCAGAGCCTAAGATTATTTATAAACCTTGATCCCAGAGTCATGATATTACAGTGCATAGTACAATAAAATTTTAAATTAAATTATATACATTCTTACATAAGACCTTAGACGCCCTTGTAATGCACCTCTAAAGCTCACAATATGCTCTATCTTTAATAAATGCGCCTTTTCCTTGTTAAATTTTGAGCATTAATTCACAATACCCTAGGATCTTTAATGAGAGAATAACATGTATAGTATATCAATGCATATCAATCATAACAAGCATGGCAAGCATCATAAGAATCAAAAGCATGAGAGACAAGAGACACAGAGTTTCAGTGGGGAAAACCCTAAGGTGAAAAACCCCACAACTTCCTCAGAGATAGAGAGAGCAATGGCTCAACCAAAGTACAACCAAAATACACAGAGATAGTCTCCTAATAGTAGATGATCCTCAGTCTCCTAATAGTAGATGATCCTCCTCCTCACTAGTGTGCCACTTTCTGAGTGAGAGAAGTGTGAGTTTCCGAGTGATCAAATAGAGATCTCCCGATCTCTATTTATACTTAACCTGTTTGCCCAGTTACACTATGGGGCCGACTTGTCTAGCTAGGTACATCCACAATATAATATATATTTCAGGGCCAACCCCACACATGGTGGTCTATTAACCCATCAGCAAGTACACACACTTGCGACACTTGTCAATACACATGACGACACTTCCTTATAGAGGAATAACACATCTCTTATAAGGTACAATAAATATATATGAAATACATAGATGAAATACATTCCGAAGTTACATATACATCAACATCCCTAAATTTGTTTGTGTCGGAAGCAATATGCTCTTTTGCCGCATAATGCATCTAATATGTGACTGGCTGCCTTTTCCAATATGGAGGGTGTTGTACTATTATTTGGGGTAATGGGTGAACAATTTGAAGCTAAGCGACAACATAGAGTTAAAGACTATGAGCGGTGATATTGTAGCAATCATAGCTGGAGGACAAAATTCCACATAGAAGGTACATCTTTGGTGCTTCCATCTCATTCTCCAAATCACGGCTTTAAACATCTCTCTTGCACAGGCGCAATCAAGTGCTCGAGTTTGAAGGTTCCATCCAAATATCAGATATTGTCCCGGGAATTGGAGAGTTTATAGTGAACTGCACGACGGATGAATTTATAAAACTAAAAGTATTCATCTATGATAGCACACAGGGCGTCGGGTTCATTGAAATCTTATGGAGTGGACAATCGTGTGTTTGTTCATGGGATTCATGAGTCTATCATGTGTTATGTAATAAGTGGGCATGCACTGATGTACGAAATGAATTTGAATAATGTAGCTGTTCACTAACCAGGAAGCGCTGCAGAGCATCTGGTTTTGGTCATTACTTTTTTTTGGTTAATGATGTCTTGGATGGGCATTGATGAGCCCAAGGACCCTATGTTTCTCTATAATATCACAACTCCTTGATTCAGCGTATATTGCTTCAGCAATTAACTACTTCAATAATATCCCTTAGTATTTATTTCGTTCTCCACTGAGCATAATAAATTTAAATGTTATCCACATTAAATATTATTTTTATATAAATATTATTAATTAATAAATATTTTTATTTTATTATAAACATAAATATAATAATTATTTGTCTCACTAAATATTATATTTTATAAATTCATCACATAACACTTAAATAAACATATTGTATTGTTGACGTTGGTAATATCACACCATAATATTTGATGAATCTTCGAGCAATTAGACAAACGCAACATGAAAAATGGTATCTCAAATCCTCCACGACAACCACCATTTACAATTTACAAGTTGAGCATGGGCACAACATACATGTGAATTCAAAATGCATGAACAAATTTTATCTCCTCTAAGCCATTATGTCTCTCTTCTGATCCCGTACATCTCTTTCACTTCATTATAAGAAGACGAACTAACTTGCATTTGATATTTTAACATGAAATCACCCATATTGATGTGTGAGCTCAAATTTCATTGTAGAGACCTCCAAACAAATATTTAACTTGCCTAGTTGAAATTAATTATGCTAAGTTGAGACTTTGTACCTATGTGCAAGTGCATAGTATTCTTGAATGTACAAAGAGATTTGACACTCCTACAATGGTTAAGATTGAAATCGGCATGCTAAATGCAATTTGATAACAACGCCTTAAATAATAAATATTCAATGGATAAACAATAGGCATTAATGAGACCATGTTAAAATTTTGCATTTTGGTGAACATATAACCTAGAATCACAACTGTACATCATGTTCACATGGCTCAACCTTATATGCCTATCATCGTTCGAACTTATAAGCAATGGTTCACTGAGACATCAGTGCCCAAAAAACTTGCTATATGTTAGAAAATTTACCCCGTATCTACGTACACACAACTTTCTCTCATTTTACAACATATTGAAGTTCTTCTCAATGTTTCATTTCCCCCACTTTGGGGGTATGCTAGTATAATATTATATTATGATTGACATTTTAGGGTTTGTGGGGACTTCTTTATCCTCTGTAGTACGTGCTCACTAAAATCAATATAGTGCAAACTTTGACACCATTTGGAGAAGGGAAATGATATCAAATCCTTTCGGTACATGATACTGACCCCTAAAGATGAATGGTAGCATTAATATTAAATATATTAAAAGTTTGTGCATTTATATTTTCCCATGGAAATCTGTGTTGAAGATCCATTTTGTGAACCGTTTCAAACGCATGACCGACTTAGTGCAACATTTTAAACACACAAACTATATCCCGTGTGGCCATCTCCACCTGTGACACGCTCACTAAATTCAATGAAGTTTCAATGATGTGAAACTTTGACACCATTTGGAGAGGGGCAACGATTGAGACGGATTTAGTATGCTTATGCGAACAATTATATATATATATATATTAAAATTAGAAAAAAAAACATATATTTTAAATTATATATATTAAAATTAGAAAAAAAACATATATTTTAAATTATATATATATAAAATTCAAGTTAAAGTCAATAATTTTTTTCTTGTTAATAAAGTTTAGGTTTGATTCGATGGTGCTACATGTCAGCTTCACTTCGAGCACAAGATTACACATCTCCCCCATAGTGGATTATAGAAAGCGCCTCAACACAATCACATTTAATTTTAATTGTTTTGATTGCATTTCATTTAACTCTCATTAGTAATCACAATTAAATTAAATAATCTCATTACATTGTTTAATACTAATTAATATGCATAATCTAATGATTGCATGTCATGTTATTGATGGCCCAATTAATGTTTACCAAACAAAAATGATGTGATTGATAGTGGTCTATCAAATAATAAACACATTGGAGATATTTTATTATTTAATAATATTTATCCTTACCAGATCTATTTTGAATAAATGTGTTAGCCCGGACTTGTTAGGGAGTGTTGTTAGATGCTTAATTAGTGAGGTGACTTTAAGGTTTTGTTTTATTTTTTTTGTTCGACCTTCCTAGGACCATTCCTTAGGGAGTGTTGTTAGATGCTTAATTAGTGAGGTGACTCTAAAGTTTTTTTTTGACTTTCCTAGGTCTATTCCTAAGGAGGAGGAAGGAAAGTAGTGGAATGAGGGCATAAAAACAAAAGTTGGGAGAATGAGAAGGGGATGCTTTTTGCTTCATGATTTATTTGGACTGGTTATTGGAATAAGAGAGAGGATTGGTTATTGATTGGTAAATAAGAAGTTGTTGTTGTGGTTATTGGGGTTGTGGGCACAAAGGGCTAGGAAACCCCACATGTTTCCAAGAACTAGCAATTTAGTTGTTAGTTTGTTGGGAGGAATAATCCCACTTTGGACAACAGAGTTGGTTGGGCTGGAGTTGGACCTACAAGATTGCTAAGCAAACTAGACATTAAGGTATTCTTCTTATCTTACTCAATCATATTATTTTGATTATTATTACTTTTCAATGCTATGGATATGCTTGAAATTATATTTTTATGCTAAGTTTAAAGAAAACAAAATGCATAGAACCCAAACTCACACAATGAGTTATTACTAGTTTTTTTTTTTAAGTTGTTATTAACTTAGCACCCATCTTAGATGGGTGTTACACTTGCAAGACATTTCTACTCACCCAATTTTGTATTATTATGCTACTTTGATTTGCTAAAGCATCCAAATTAAGGATGAGATTGGGGACCTTTTCAAGTAGGATAGAATGGTATTGAAATGCATCTTCATTGATGTTTCTTTTGGATGTTGTTGTATTGAAATTTGGTAAAATTTACTTTTGGAATGATGAAATTGTGAAATCTAGTTGTTTAAATTAGTTGTTTAAATTGTCTATTTAAGGTATTTTTAGAAATTTTTCAACAAATTAGCAAAATATATTTCAATAATTTTTTTAATGTAAATTTGATTAATCATTTTTTTTAATGAAGTTTGGTTGAATTTGGCTTACCATATTCTAACCAAGTTTTATTCAAAAAAGTGTACTTCATTTGCTAGTTATCTTGCTCCATTTTTTTATCATTCTTAGTTGACATTTAAAAAGGGAGGATTTTTTTAATTAAAAGAAAAAATAAAGTATGAGAGATGTTGGAATTATTACTGATACTGAGAGGGGGGTGAATTAGTATCATGCATAGATTTACAAATTATTCACTTTTAAAACATGCACCAATATCGATTTAACACCACATCAATAAAACAAACTGTGCACAATTATTTGAAGAATTTTTTTATATTATATATGTAAAGATGATCATATTACAGAGAAAGACATGAGACACCAATCTCCACTGATGTGAGCACTAACTAATTGGGACACCGATCCCACTGGCAAGCACCAACTTGCAGACTACATGCTTCAACCTGTGAGGATACCCATGCTTCAACCTGTGAGGACACCCATGCTCCGCGCAAGCACCAACTTGCCGAACCGATCTCCAACCCGTGAGGACACCAATCCTTTGCGCAAACATCAACTTGCAATGTTTAGGAACCAACCTGAGTGGATACACCGATCTCCTTTCCTTGCCCCGTCCAATTTCCCCAAGAAGAAGATAGTATAGATTTCTGACTTCAAGTGTGCGTGAATAAAGATTTTCACTATGCTCTACTGAATGCACGCTCTTCCACTGGTTCAACTCAAGCTATTGTTTCTCTTACATTGTGTTACACCACCGATCCAATCTTCAACATAGATTCCACACACATCTATATCCACATGCTTCTTGCGCCTTTTCCCAAATGCTCAGATCTGTGCATATGCTCCTTGTGTTTTTGTATTTATTGTTGCCTCGTGCACTTCATCAAATCATCTTTCTTCTGATTCCCCTGAGCATTTCTTTATACCGAAGCTCGTCAATTCATAATATTACTCTATGTTTTCTTCCAAGATTACTTTTCATTCCTCAACTTCACTTCTTATTTATACTTCACTTGTTCAAACAATGTGTCCACAAGTTGGGGCTTCTATAAACGGTAACACCCCTTCTTACTTTATTTTTGGACAAGCTTACCCACGCATCTGCCACTTGTCTTAACCCGCAAAAATGGAGTACCATGACTATGTGGGTTCTGCACACACTAGTTCATTAGCTTGGTGGGACTTGCGCACTCAGGGACCAATACTAGGTGAATATTTCATACTGGAGTACCATTACTTGGTGGATCTTGCGCACTTTCGAGACTTGCACATATATTTTGATATACTTATTCAAATTGGCCCAAAGACACCAAGTCCTCTTTGAATTCAACTTTGGAGCACCACGACTAGGTGGGATTTAGGTCTTGCACATTTAGTTTTATGTACTTCTTCAAACTAGCACATAGACACTAAGTCCACTTTGACATCAATGACAACCAAAGTTCAACAATCTCCCCCTTTGGCATTGATGTCAACACCTTATGAAGATGTGCTCATCCTGATCATGAATTCCTCTGTTTTTCTTGCACACAATACAATGCTCCCCCTGTGTTCATGCCAATTTGATACAATTCCCCCCCGTGTTCATGCCAGTTTGATCCTTGGCTTTGCTGCACAACCTTCGATTAGTACCTCTCTATTGTTTTTCATTTCTTTCTGCTTCCTGTGTAGTTCTCTATCACTGATACATGCTTCACGATATCTCTCCCCCTTTGACATCAATGGCAAAGGGATACTCCCCTTGAGTGTGAGGCTCATCTCTTATGCGTAACATGCTTTCCCTGTCTTCATGCCGTCTGATTCTTTTGTGTGTGTGCATTGCATGATATCAATTTTTCATAGCATTTCTCCTTTTGATGGTAATAACAAAGAGTTTCTCTGTAAGCCTATATTAGCACTGTGCCTTCTGTGTAGTTTCAGATTCTCCCC
This sequence comes from Larix kaempferi, assembly GCA_027924585.1. Lineage (NCBI taxonomy): Eukaryota > Viridiplantae > Streptophyta > Pinopsida > Pinales > Pinaceae > Larix > Larix kaempferi. The sequence continues at coordinate 3,000,537 of BSBM01000506.1, forward strand.
CTGAATTTATGCTGCACAATATCCTATATTATTTTATGCTAGTGTTTCTGGTTGGACTCTTGCGACGAACTTTTGTGGAATTTCCTTTGCAGCTGCAAATTTTTCTTTCATTTCACCTTCTTTGGCGAAAATACTTACTTCCACCTGCTCCACAGGAACTGACTTCAGTGTTTTACTGCTTCCTTGATTTCCCCTTGTAACAGTGGAAATAGTTCTGTGATGCTAATGGCTTATTCTTGTATTGGTTCAAGCCTGTTAGCTATCTTCTGTCGTTCATCCCGGATTCTGCCTACTTCTTGCTACTGTTTCTTGTACTCTCCTATTTTGTTAATCTTTTCAATTGCTAGTAGGCTAGTTAACTGTCACGCATCCTTTGTTCTAACTCATGCAAAGCCTGTAGCCTTTGATCTACTTCCTTCAACTACTCGTTTGTGGCCAACTCTCCCCATAATTGATAACTTTCCTCATGTAATTCTATACATTTTAATTTCAGGGTCCTGATATTGCATATTGCAATGGTCATTCTCTCTAGTCTATCTTCACGTTCTTCTATGACCTCTAGAGGTGTTCCTGGTTGTTGCATTATTGAAATTTCCTCAATTTTAGCATGTATATTGTGAATGACTTCGCCTATCTTCAATACTTTTCTTTCTGGAGAAGTATCTTCATCTATTTGAACTTCTGGAAGTGCAATGTATATTTCTTCCACTGCTTGTTTCAGTTGGTCACTTTTGTGGCTCCTTCCTCTACTTTCCTCTCCAATTCTGATGCCTTTTGTGCAATATTCTCCTTTTGTATTTTCATACTAGAACATTCTTCCTGTAAGGTTTCTTTCTCATCTTGACTTTTGTACCAGTCAGCTGTAACAAATTTATGTCTCCATCTAATTTCTTGCGTAATAGATATGTGTAGTGCATGCAACTCATCCATAGGTAAGTGTGACAGGATCATTTCTACATGACTTGATGACCCCTGCATCTCTTGAGTGGGAAGCATGAGAGCTGCAGTTGAAATTTTTAGTTTTCGAAGTGACTCGGTTGTCACCTTTATATGTGCAACAAGATGTGTCTGTGTACTGTCTATGAATTTTTTCAAATTATCCTGTTCTTCTCCCCCTTTTGTCATTAGTATCAGTTGCTTCATTGTCACAAACTTTTCTTCGATTTTCAATAGAATTTCTTCTCGTTGTGTCGCAAGATCTTCAATTTCTTCCCTTGTAGCCAAATCTTTCATTGTCTCCCGAGTAATATTTTTGAATTCTAGACCAATTTGATAAATATCATCTTATATCATATTTTGAACAAGATTGGGTTTGGACATTTTTCTTTTCTTCTTTGATGACTCTTCAGGTTGAGTCTGTTCTATTCTCGTTTGAACTTATGCAGATTGTTGTGCATCACTTGCATGAATTTTTGCACCTTCAATTTTCTTCTCTTTGGATGAAGGAACATTAGACTGCTTCTATTGTGCTGCTTCTTCTTCCTCTATTAGTGGAATTTTCCACGCTAGATCCCAATCATTTACAATTTGCGCACTATCATCCTTAGAATGAATGAACATGGTAGTCAACCATTGGACCTCAAGGTCTCTTCTAGCTTGTTTGTAGGTATGATGCATCCCTATCTTGAAGCGTCCAAATCCCTTATATGCTACAATTATGTGTGGCTATATATGTGATGTTTAATTTAAAATAACCCTAATCTATTCATTGTATAAGAAAAAATGAATATCATTGTCTGTCTTCCTGCACCGATTGTTGGTAAACCATAGATTTGTATACCTTGCTGCTAAAAATGGCTTCCTATTTTTGTCAAAGAATTGACCGTCTCTTGGTTCTTTCCATCCTACTAGTGCAATACATATTAGAAACCAAGTATAATGAAAGGGTGTACCTTTTTCTTATGTTTCCTTGCAGTCCTCCAGAAACACATGTAGCATAAACATTGACTAGTTCATATGCACCCTCTCCACACATAGTGATGTAGTTGCAATGGTTGTTGTTGATACTTGGTCTTGGAGACTCTTGCGGAATATCTTGCATGCCAGTATCTGGACTGCAAATCTCACAACCTTGTTGTTTATTTGTGCGATTGAATACCCTCTACTGGCTCTTTGGGTTCCATACCTTTCAGTCATCTTCTTTCCAAGGGATTTCTCCTCTCTTCTATCCAGAATAAGTCCTACATCTTCTCCTATGGTAGGAAGTCCTCTGATTAATTCAATCATATTGGCATTGATGGATATGGGCTTTGTGAGCTACATGAACCCACCATGTACTTTTGAGAGTAACATCTTTGCACACATTTTCACTTGCAGGGACCTTCCAAAGTGAGGAATTTCCAGCAAGTTCAATAGTCCTGATTTCATTAATCCATTTTCCCATGTCTGAAGTTCCAATACAATGGGTACCATAAGGTCTGAGCTAACCCTTCTCTACATGTATCTACTGTTGACTAGCTCTGGAAATTTGTTTTCATTGTTGATTTCATGATCTACAAACTGGAACTTATACATATGGCCTAGCATATTTTCTTCAACTAACACTCCTTCTAGAACCTTCTGTGCTGGTATGTCTGAATCTTCTACATCAGGTAGGGTGACTGGTGCTGCAGAAGTTTTTCTAGATGGAATGTAGTCGCGAGGGAACTTAGTCGGCTTCGATGATGAAAATCCTGGTGTTTGGGAAACCTCCTCTTGTACATTCACTGATGGATTCTTCATTCTGCATTGTCTCGTAGGTGCCATGGCTTTCAAGCCTTAGATTTCACTCACAATTGTTTGTTCTGCAGTTGATGCTTTTAGTGGATGCGGGTGATCACACTAGAGATACCTATGGCTTATAAGAGGTTTGGAAATTTCCCTTCCTCATTAATGGTTTATGTTCTTCCCAGATTCACTTGGATTTGGTCCATTCTCGAAAACTGGAATGTTTTGATTTTTCTAGATTTACCTTGATCTTGTCCAAATTAAATTAACCTTCCTCTACCACTAATTAATGACGATACTCCTTAATTGGCCACTACTACCACTAATTTATTGGTTATTAATACTTACCTTTCATCGCAATCTCCTTTTCACACATAACCTTCTTTTTGTGACATGTTTAGCTGTCGGTGGTTTACTCTTGTGTTGGAGTGGAAATAGATTTATTTCCCAAGTTATCCATTATTATATTTTGATTCAATACATGGGACTTAATTTGATTTCTAGCTATTTCCTCACTGACAACGCATAAATTATTACATTTTTCTGTGTCTTTCTCTTCCAAACCCTTCTGCATTTGTATTTTTCTTGAATTATATGAGAACTCCTTCTTTTGTAGAAGGTCAGTTAAGATTATTCATTTGTCTTCCCTTGTTTATTCTTCCAACATTTATTGAATTTCTTTGAATTCTCACAGTTCTAAGCTTTGTTTACTTTGCATTTGTAACATACTATATTGTTATAGAACTTTCTAGTATTCCCTGACATGTTACACGTCCAACATTCAATGTTTATAAGTAAGTGCAGTGTTCTTGGTGGCGCAATATTTTTGTGCTTTGTACTTTGAGTGTCCTTCTAACCAATTTATTCAAATTCTTCTTTGAGAGACGACTCTTCTTTCTTGTTGATCCCAACCTTGTAACCTAGGATGGAGTTGTCAAATGGTGACCTCTGTTTGCTAAGAATCTCTTCCAATACTTCTGTACTTTTGGTGAACTTATTTTTTTTTATTTGTTGTGTTTGTAGTTGTTCAACTTCTTGTCCCTTTTCTAGTAGTTGAGTCTTCTGTGCATTGATTTTTTTTGCATCCTCAATGATTTTCTTTTGCAGAGAAATAATTTCAAGTTCTCTCACTTGACAACTTTCATTCCTTGCTTTAAGTTGTCTTGCCAGATCTTTCTTGACTTCTTTTATCTCAATCCTTAAATTTGTGATCTCTATCTTTCCTTGATGAAGTTGAATTTGTTGTTCGTTTATCACCATGATGGAATCATCAATTTGTATTTGGTGCTGATCTTTTAGTATTAATATTTCTTTGTGTCATTTAGCAGTCCTTTCTTCTCTTTCTTGTTTAGCATCTTGCAATTCCCTTTTTAGAAACATAATTTCTCTGGACAACTTTTGATTTTCTGCAGCTGATTTTTCAAGTCCACATTCCAATGAGTCAATCTTGAGTTCCTTAACTTGAAAAGCTTTATCCATCTCATGTAATTGACTGGTGAAGTATGTTTCCATCCTCTTTTACTCTTCTTCTTTCTTTCTCATAGTTTGCATGATTTCGGTTGCAATCCTTTTGACTTCTTCTATAGTTTTTCTTTGATTGTGAATAATATGCCTTGCTTCTGTGACAGAAATATTATATACGCTCCCACTTTCTTGAAACCTCAATGCTCTGTTGGTATAAAGTCCTTCCTATTTGTCCATATCCATGCAAATATCTATATTCCAATTGTTAAATTGTTACTAAATCAACCTGATATTGTTGTTCGGGAATTATACCCTATAGCGAGGAGAGGGACACTACCAACTTTTGGGGTGACAGGTAAATACATTGATCATATCACATAGGCTTCTACAACAAGGAAAGAGATCAAGGTTCTTGAAGGCATACCTTATTAATGAAGTTCGATCCTAGCTTTCGCTTGCTCCTTTAATCGATCCTCCACTTGATCTTCCGTTTGACGAACCTATAATACAATATATACCTTCCTCGGCGTATCTTGACTAATATAACAATGATGAAATTGAAATACAATTTAGACATCAAATACAATCAAGCATTTAATCCAAACAAATATGCAATCAATTAGACATTTGATTGGGATGGGAAGGGCATTTCAATCTTTATTGTCAAAAGAAAATAATCAGTACAAGTATACCTGATCATTCAGAGTGCTTGTGCAACTGGATCCTGGGCTCCTGCTCTTCACACTAACTTTGGAATTCCTCCAGCGTAACAACCCTTAATGCATAGTTTCTCCTCCCCTCTCTCATCTATCCCCCTTGTATTTATGGGACAAGGTAGACAGTTTGGATCAAGAGGTAGTTTGATTGGGAGGTTGGGGAAGTTGCAAAACCAACTTCAACCAATCCCAATTCGTCAAATTAATATATTTTTGATTACTTTTTAAGGTGTACGCTAGTTTTCTTAAGTGGAGTAGCGTTCAATATGCAACTTTCCAGCTTTACAACCAGCGTTTGCAAGATTTTTTTGAGATGTACGGTACTCTATTGAAGCAAAGTAGAGTATTTCAGAAAGCAAACACTACTTTATTGAAGTGGAGTAGAGTATTTCAGCAGGAAAACGCTACTATCATGCTTATAGGGTATTGTTTTTCCCAAAAAGTAGGTAAACTGAGAGTTTTGTCAGCTGCAGAGGGGTAAGTCTAGTCTATTCATCATCTAAGGCAATCATGCTCTTCAATCCCAGTTGTCCTTTTGTGTGATCGACAGCTAAAGGTGATCACGGACAAAGAAGTGCAGAGTTGACCTATAACAACTATGATACAAATTGTTGGAATTATTAATGATATTGAAAGGGGGGGTGAATCAGTATCATACACAGATTTACAAATTATTCACTTTTAAAACATGCACTAATATCAATTTAGCACCACATCAATTAAAAAATTGTGCGCAAATATTTGAAGAAACTTTTTATATTATATATGTAAAGATGGTATTACAGAGAAAGATAGGAGACACCAATATCCACTGATGTGAGAACCGAATCAATCACACATTCCTCTAATTGGGACACCAATCCCACTGGAAAGCACCATCTTGCAAACTGCAGGCTTCAACCTATGAGGACACCCATCCTCTGCGCAAGCACCAACTTGCTGAACCAAGATCCGACCTATGAGGACACCAGTCCTCTGCACAAGCACCAACTTGCAGTGTTCATGCACCAACCTAAGTGGAGACACTGATCTCCTTTCCTTGGCCCATCCAACCACCCTGAGAACAAGATAGTATAGATTTATGACTTTAGGTCTACATGCACAAATATTTGTACTCTCCTCTACTGACTGCATGCTCTTTTATTGGTTCAAATTAAGCTGTTGTTTCTATTACACTATGTTACACCACTGATCCACTCTTTAACATAGATTCTGCGCACATTTATATCCACATGATTCTTGCGCCTTTTCACAAATGCTCAGATCTGTCCGTATTCTCCTTGTGTTTTCTGCATTTCTTATTGCCTCGTGCACTTCATCAAATCATATTTCTTCTGAGTCCCCTGAGCATTTCATTCTACCAAGGCTTGCCAATTTAGAATATTACTCCATGTGTTCTTCCAAGCTTACTTTTCATTCCTAGACTTCACTTCTTATTTATACTTCACTTATTCAAACAATGTGTCCACAAGTTGGGGCTTATCTAAATGGTAACACCCATTCTTCCTTTCTTTTCGGACAAGCTTACCCATGCATCCGACACTTGTCTTAACCCGCGCAAATGGAGTACCATGACTATATGGGTTTTGCACACATTGGTTCATTGGCTTGGTGGGACTTGCGTGTTCGGGGACCAATATTAGGCGAGTATTGTATATTTGAGTACCATTACTTGGTGGATCTTGCGCACTTCTGAGACTTGCACATATATTTTGACATACTTCTTCAAAATGACCCAAAGACACTAAGTGCTCTTTGACATCAACTTTGGAGTACCACGACTAGGTGGGATTTAGGTCTTGCACATTTAGTTTTATGTACTTCTTCAAACTAGCACATAGACACTAAGTCCACTTTGACATCAATGCCAACGAAAGTTCAACAAGAGGAAGGTGTTTCCTGAGTGTTTCTAATGCTTCAAAAGGGGTATCCACATTGTTAAAGGATTGATTAAAAACCAAATTGCATATTATCTCCCATGGACAGAGCTTAAACACAAGCTTAAATTGGTTAATACAAATAAGATTATCTTGGAAAGTGTATGAAGCTTAATCTTGATGATCTTTTTCTTCAGTTGGACTTTCAAGTGACTTGGGATTAATTGTGTCACTAGAAATGGGAAGATGCTACAATGCTAATTAGATATGAGTCTATCTTTAGTCACATATGGATATACTTCAATTCAATATGGGAATGTCACGTGAATAGGCTTTGGTAATTTTTGTACAAGCATGAAACTTGGTTGTTTCTACTTTGAATTTTCTAGAAGGAAACTATTTGGGCATCGATGAATGATTTATTTTCATGGTTTCTTATTATGGGAGATTTATTTATGGATAAAAGACTTGCATTCATGGGAGTGTAAACCCAACAATTCTCTCAATGTTGGTGTGATGAGACCCTAAAACATCTACTTTGGTTTCATCTTGTAGCTAGGTTTGTCAAACACTGGACAATGACTTTGAGCTAGTAATGCCTCCCTCCTTGCATTTCATGCCACTTAGACTTGTTAGGCAATCATTCCCCTTGGGATTTAGAGTTTCACTTTCCCTATATGCTTGAACTTTGTGTTTAAGTGTTTTTTTAATAAGGAAAATATGCACTTAAGTAATATTTAATGTAAAGAACTTTCATGAACTTTATCATGGTAAGATGACACAATAACATGTACAACACTGTTCTTGTAGATTATGGTGCAAGTGTGTAAGATCCATATGGAGTTTGATTAATTATAACAATTGTTAGACTTTTGGGATGGCCCACCCTGTAATATGAGCAGGGAGTCCCTTGGCCTTCTTGATCCTAATGAGTGCATTCTCATTGAGTTGACAACAATCCTTGTCATTAAGCATGTCAACATATTCAAGAAAGATAAGGGCACATATATGCTTTAAACTTTGACAATAAATGACCTGCAGTTCATGACCTTGGCATTGGCCATTTTAGAAAACTCAAAACTTCTTAAACTTGTTAATGATAAATATAAGAAACCTATATATAAATTTTTTCTATGATTAAGTGGGGTTGTGTGTTTAATGTCCATACTAAACCACCGTGAGTGGCTAATTTGATTATTTCGTGATATTTATTTATTTCCCCCCCCAAAAAATGCGCAACTCTTTATATTATAAAATGTTGCATTGTTTATAAGTCTGCTGGCCTTGCATCCATCAATACAAAAAACCTCTGCTATAAAAGATAGCAATAGTGCATTAGGGATATCTATCATTTGTCAAAAATACATTATCCACTTTCCCTTATAACCTATAACATCATTTGAGATACAAAAAACAAATAAGCAAACTATAAATGCATCCTATAAATATTTGTTGTATCTGCAAATAGTTTGACCACTATTACCTGAGAGGGGTCCTGGATCGGTCTCATTCTCCATTTCCCACCTTTGCCAAGTTCCCAAACCAATATGTAGACCATTCTCATAGAATTGGTTTGCCAAGTGATTCTTTTCTCTATAGAAATGATCAATTTTTAAATCCCTAAACTCTCTAAAATGCCTGTCAATATCTTCATATATAGATCTTAAAAAGTTGTTCCTAGAGTCTTCTATATCGTAGCCAATCTATGACAATTTTAAAGTCTCAAACAATTTCACGATATTTATGCTAAAGCATTACGTTGCCTTATAATTTCCTCATAAACTTGTATGATTTTCAAACTCTTTATACCAAGGATTTTAGTATAAGCTAATCCACATTTTTGAACTTTGGAAACTTGCCAATGCTATTTACAGAGGTTGAGTGCACAACCATTGCTTATTTCTAACAAAAGCTTTGTAGATTTTTTTATTTTTTTTTATATATAAAAGGAAATCTTGTTTTTCATAGAAAAACAAAAAAACATTATAACTAAACAAAAAAAACATTATGGGAAATTTCATTTTGATTATATATATATATATATAATGTTTTTCATAGAAAAAAAATTATAATTATATTTTTATATATACAAGGAAATTTGGTTTTTCATAAAAAAACAAAAAACATTTTTTTTTACAGAAACGGTTTAGGAGCTTTTGATTATAAAAAGAGACAAAATTACATAGATATGGGAAAGGATTGTTGCCAAAGAAGGATAACATCCATGACTCCTTGTTCGTCCTTTACAATTCTGAAACTATTGTGGAACTTTCCTATTCTGTTTAAACTATAACTTCTTACGAACTGTCCGAGAATGTAAAGACAGAAACAAAACATTTTTGCAAATGATAATTGATCCTAGTACCCCAGAGGAGTTCTGGTTTACATCCGTTAACAACAGGATTCCACAAAAATGCTCCTAACTTGTACAACACTATCCTATTACCAAGACTGAGTGAAAATACTAGACTTATACTCTGTAGAACCATATCACAAACCAAGTTCAAAAATACAAATTATGGCTGACTACTAAGCTCCATTCGCTTGGAGAAATTTCCAGCCGGGGTGTCCTTCTTTCCTCCAGATGTTATGCCACAGCTTGCTTTCAGCTCCAAGAAATATTGCCCAAGCTCTGCTCTCAGAGCATCCAGTTTCCCATCAACCTCGAAGACCTTTCTGTTGACATTTTCTAATTTAGTGTCCATATTGCCAATACAGGAGTTAACATTGTAAACACTGTCTACTAGATTTCCAACCCTCTCGTTCATCTGGTTGCTGCTGAGTCTAACCTTTGAATGTGTGGCTTTCACTAATGAAAAGAGACGGGTGATGGCTCTCTTAATTTCCAGGTTCTCACTGCGCAGAAATCAGACCTGTTCTTCCATGCCCTTGATATAGTTCTTATCCTCTTCCCCTAAGCCATGGCTGTCCAAAAACTGATGAATACTGTGACTTCCACAATCTTCCTTCACTGGATGAGTAAACATGTTCTTTCCTGCTCCCAAATGGTCAAGTTGACAGGGATCAAATAGAGTGTCTTCATGTGCATGCTCTTGGTTTCCCTTTTTCGCAGAGATGACCCTCATTGAGTCCTAGCTTTGATTAGGAAGAGGCTTCCTGCACCGCAAGCAATGTAACCAGGGATGAGCCAAGGCACCATCCAGGGGTGCAGGCAGGGTAGAGATGTGGTCTTCCATTGCTCTGTCAATCTGTCGCAAATTCTTTTTCTCCATATGCCGGCCAACAAAACTGAAATTTCCCTGGGGATTAATACCATCCTGGACCCTGGTTCTCACTGAAGTGATGCCTTGCATGGAGACCAGCTGTCTCATGCGTGAATCCCACCCTTCTTCATTTAATGCTGCTTGGGGGAGAATCCAAGATTGATTTTTATTAAAATTCAGAGTGGAGATCGTGAAAAAAGAAATGTTTATGCAAACTCCAAAGTGCAAAAGGCCTTCCTCATTGATCCTAGAATTTCGAAAGCCATTAACTCTTTAATTAAGGTATTCCGATTATGGTATCCAACTTCTTTCATACACATTTTGCTCATTAACTAAGACCCCACAATTTAATCCATCTCCTTTGTTTGCCATAATATTTGCCTACTGATTGTTTACTCTTAGCACATGTAGGAAATTGATTGCTTTGAATTCATTAATAATGCACTTTAGGAGGTAATGCGTTTTAGAAGTCGGTTTCTTGCGATTCTTCTCTAAGTTCCTCGCTTCTCTTGTGACCAATAGAGAATCACCAAAGACAACCAGTTCCTCTATACCAATATTTCTTGCTAACTCTATTCCTTTGATTAAGGATAGCCATTCTGCCCCATTATTAGTCAATCTGCCTATTCCCCATGCATACTCCTTCTGCTTGTTACCCTCATAGTTGAAGATGACTCCACCCACTCCTTCCAGCCCAGGGTTTCCTTTTGAGGCTCCATCAAAAAACAAAGTACTGCAACCAAGTTTTTGCCACCAATTTTGAAAATCTTCTGTGCCCGTTCTTATTTTCCAATTCGGAGATATAGGTCTCTGAGGAGGATTCATCCAGTTGAGAGAGGAGGGGGACACAAGAAGATCAGATGCCCAAGATTTTTCTTCTACTGTCAGAGCCTCCTTATTAATGTTGTACATTCCTTTCATGGAGAGTGCCTCAACCCAGAGGGCCTTTGCTAAAGCGAGGACTTTATCTGGGCTCGTATTTTTGTCTTCGAAAATCTTTGTTTCTCGCTGTCCAAATATTCCAGCAAATATATTTTGGAAGGGCCTCCCAAACTATGGCGAAATCTGGATTCTTATAGAGGGAACCTTGATAGTAATATTTCCAATATGCAAAAAGATCATTCCAATTTGTTGGCAGGGTTAGGTTAAAATGTAATTCTTGAAAGGAATGAGACCATACCTATTGAGAGAACTTGCATTCTAGGAAAAGCTGCTCGAGGGAGTCTTCCTATTCTTTGCAGAGAATGCAGCGTAGGGAGCCTTCCACTCCTCTTTTCCTTAGGTTCTCCTCTATTAAGGTTTTTCGATGCGCCAATATCCAGAAGAAGATGTTGATTTTTGGCAGGCCATCCTTGCACCAATTTTTGTTCCATTTTGTGTCCTCGTTGTTTCTGTTTTTCATCTCATAGGATATGTGGTAACCATCCTTAATTGTGTAATTTCCTGAATTTCCCCATCCTCTGCGATCCATTAGACGGTTATTAACAGGGGCTATTCCTTGAAGTAAAGAGAGGAAAGCATTATAATCCGATTTGATGTGATCCGGAATCTCCATTTCTTTCCAAACTGTCCATCTTCCGCTGTTGTTCTAGGTAGAGATGTCATAAAGAGTGGTGACACTCAATTTGCCAAGCCAAAGCTTAATATCAGGGAATGCTGACAAGTAGTTTGAAGGAGAGAGAGTCCAAATTTTGTCTTTCCAAATTTTTATTTGCTTTCCACATCCTGGAATCCAGTGGAGTTTTTCCTTAATGATAAATGCCACACTCTTGCATAGGTCCCAGATAGGAGATCCATTTTTATTCATATCAATTTATTCCACGATTCTTTTTCATGTGCCTTTCAGATATTCTCTCTGAAGTATCTCCTTCCACCAAGATTTATTTCCAAATACTATTCTCTAGAGGATATTTTCTCCAAGAGCAATATTAATTAGATTTGGATATCGAACACCAGCACCTCCACAGGCTTTCGGGATGCAAACCGTGTCCCAACTCACCAAATGAAAGTTTTTAGAATTGTTGGATTTGCCTCCTTGCCAAAGGAATTTTCTGATTTCCTTTGTGACCTCTTGCATAAAATATTTTGGAGCTAGAGAGATTGAGCATGCATAAATGGGGTAATAAGATAGAACATAGTTAATGAGGACTAGCTTACCGGATGGGTTTAGCCACCTTGTCCCCCATGTGTTGATTTTTTTTTTGAAATTTTCTACCAAACCTTGCCAATCCGCTGCTCTTTTCTTCCCTTTGAAAATTGGGATGCCAAGGTAGTTAAATGAATTCCAATTTGCAATCCATTATAAGCCAAGGATCCTAGATATCCTTGCTAGAGTCCCCGGGGGGCAATTCCAACCATAAAACTTAGATTTAGCAGAGTTTGCTTTTCCATCAACCGCTTTTAAGAAGGTGGATAAGGCACCTTTGAATCTCTTAGCAATGATTGTAGATGCACCCCCGAGAAAAATGGTATCATCAGCAAACTGAGCATGATTGACCGCTTTAAATGCTCTATCTATTTTTAGGCCTTTTAGCTCGCTAGTACCCTATAGATAGTGTAATTTCCTGCTCATAGATTCTACAACCAGAAGGTAAAGAAACGGTGATAAGGGGCAGCCTTGTCGAATCCCCCTGGTGGCTTGGAAGAACTTGGTTGGCCTTCCATTCACAAGAGGGGCAATCCAGGGACTACTGATGAAGGCTTTGACCCATCTGACAAATCTCTTGGAGAAACCAAATCTGGACATAATCTCAAAAAGAAAAAAATGATTTACCTTGTCAAAAGCATTAGCCATGTCCAGTTTTATAGCCATACCTTCTTTTTTTCTTTCCATGATAGAATGAATGGCTTCCTGAACAATGATGATGTTGTCGAGAATTTGACGCCCGACTATAAAACCACCTTGGGAGTCCGAGATGAGATGAGCCATGATATTTTTCATTCTTGTGGCCATAATTTTTGAGAGAATTTTATAATAGGTATTCCCTAAAGATATTGGCCTGAAGCGATTGATCGAGGTGGGGTTTCTATCTTTCGGGATCAAAGCCAAAAAGGAGGAATTGGTGGCTCCACCAATCTTATCTTTTTTCCTTATCTAGTTCAACATTTTTTTCAAATCCTCTTTTATGATATCCCATGCTGCTATGTAGAAGTTTATAGTGAACTTTTCTGGCCCAGGAGCCTTTTCCATGTGCAAGGACCAAATTGTATCTTTGATATCATATTCCAGAATGGGCTTCGATAGCTCTCTATTTTCAAAATTTGTGATTAAAGGGGGAATTCTGGAGAGGAGGCCAGCTTGAGCTTCTGGATCAGCCTCATCGGTGTCTGAGTATAACTCGCGGAAATGGTGGAAGATATGGTTCTTGAGATCTTCATGTCCAACTATCTTGATCCCGTCTTTATCTTTCAAGTCCTTGATCGCATTGAAGCTAAGCCTTATCTTGGTTTGCTTATGGAAGCACTCCGTATTGCTATCTCCTCCTTTCAGCCACAGCTGTCTAGATTTCTGATTCCATTCTTCTTCCTCTTGTCTAGCTACGATTATAATCTTCTTATTCAGCTCCATTTCCTGACTCAGACATGAAGAAGTCGCTTCTTCCTGATCCATGTTGGATTGAAGAGTGGTTGGTTTGTTTTTAAAGTTGTTTTTGAGGAAGCTTGGACTCCTGAATACATATTTCGCCCAGCTCTTAAGATCATACCGCACAACTCTTAATTTTGATTCCTAGATATAACTAGAGGATCAGATGATGTTTTGGTTCCACACGTTTTGAATGATTTCAATCACTTTGACGTCTTGCAGCCATTAGGGTTGAAACGAAAGGGAATGAGACCCAAATTAATGGGTGAAGTCAAATCTAGAGTGATAGGCTTGTGATCAGAGATATCAGAAGGCAATACAAAGGAAACAAGAAGAAGATTTTTTTGAAGAAATGAGGAACTTACCAGATTCCTGTCAAGTTTAGCCGTAATGTGACCGGTGCCTATCCTTATGTTACTCCAGGTGAATTTCCCATTCTTCATAGGGGGATCCAGCATATCCAAGTATGAGATCAAGTCCTCTAGCTTCTCTCCGAAAGGATCCCTGACTCTCGAGCCTCCTCGCTTCTCCATCTACGATTTAGGGGTATTAAATTCCCCGACTATAATAAAATCCTTTCCACACAAATCCTCTTTTAACTTTGAGAGATCCTCCCAAAAGTTTGACTTGTCCCTGTAGTGCGTTGGCCCGTAAATATTACAATATAGAGTGAGTTTAGGTCTTCCTTTGCTTGAATTTCTGTAAGAAGCTAGTGATAGCTTTCCCTTACCGATTTGATTGAAAATTTATTTGAAAAAAAAGTTGTTATTCCCCCTGAGGCTCCTATAGATCTTACAACACTTCCATGGCTATTTTTCCAAAAGAGACGCGAGAGTGCCATTACCTCCACATCTGTCATTTTCGTCTCTTGAGCATGTCTGGTCTCTCAGATTTTACAATTTCTTTTAGTGCTTCCACTTTAATCGATCCTCCCAAACCCTGCAGTTCCAAGAGATGAATTTCATCATTTTTTGAGCGGTTGAGATCCTGCTTGGGATCTTCCATCCATTTTTGTTCCTCTTGTACCTTTGGGTTTTTGAAGGAGTTTTGTTTCTTCAAGACTTCGTTGCCATCCTAGTTCTATATCCCTTTCCGCTTCCTGTTCTCTATGATATCTTTGTGATTTTCTTCCTCTTGTGGATGGGGGGGATCTAAATCATGCGTGTCCTGGATTCTGAGTGAGGAAGAAATATCTGGAGAGATATCCTACAGAGTGACTTTAATTTGTTTTACCATCGCAACCCACAATCCCCCAAGGTTGAAGAGTCCTTGGGAGCTTGCTCGATCATTTTATCTTTGGGCATAGGGGTAGTAGTGTTAGTGTTTGTAGTAGGATCTCGAATTTCTAGATATGTTTTTGTAGTGAGGGTTTCTTCCCTTGGGATTTCCCCATCTTCTGTATGTAGTGCCTAAAATTGATTGTTGGTTGAGGCTCCTTTTCCATATTGATTTTGCTCCTTAATTTTCTCTGATTGAGTCCCAATCGAGGTATTAGGGCCTGGCGATTGCGTTTTTATTCCCCTTTTTACTTGTTGCCATCCTTCCTCTTGATTTTTTTTCCGGGATTTCTTGAATTGCTTCTGGACAATGTTTTACAAAATGCCCTTATTCATGGCACTTCTTGCACTTAAATGGAAGTTGTTCGTAGTCTACCTTTCGCAGATGCTCCCATCCATCCATTAACAAATTAACTGCTTATGGGAGCCCCTTTTCGAGCCCCTTCTCCACACAAATACTTGCACAGGAAAAAAAAGGTCCTTTTGGTTCCGCTTTGTCGATGTATTTGCCGAGGGATTTTCCTATTGCTTGTAAGGTTTCATCATTCCAACAATGCAGCGGGAGATGAGGGAGACGAACCCAAACTGGAACCACTGATGGAACATCCTTTTCTGGATCAAAAGATAAACTCCAACGATTGAGATATAAACCTCGAGGACCCATAAAATAAGGTCCACTTATGAATATGAGATCTCTGACTTCTTTGTTTTCGAACAAGAATGCAAAAACCCCCTTTCCACAGAAACAATGTTGCAACCCACCAGAGATCAGAGGCATCCAATTTTTGTTAATCCAAGAGTCCATAGATTTTGGTGAGGGCCAAATCCCAGTGAATTGGAGGATCAAACCCTTTTTGCTTAGAGCTAGAGCTTTCAAATGTGAAGCCGCGGACATGATTTGGTTACGAGGGGCTTCAACCCACTTAACAAAGCTCACATTGCCGAATTCTGCATCCGGAGACGCAGGGGGGGGAGGCGTGGAGGAAACCAAATCCCGGAAGGCCTCATCCAAAAAGCGCTGTCGTTCCTCCATACTCAGATCCAGAGGAGGATCCATTCCAGAGCAGCCTCCCTCACAGGGATGCGTCGAACCCCAAACCCTAGCATGGCTAGGCAACCGTCGCACAGGGAAAAACAATATAAAAAAACAAAAAAACATTATAACTACAAGAAATTCGATGGAAATATCTCTTATGCAAAATTTACTTTGAAACTTAGACATAACTCCAAATTATATAAAAATGGAACAAATATTATTTTTTAAGAATCTAAATTTTGTTAAAAACATTATTAATACACTTTATTATCAAACACAATTCTTTTTATTAAAATTTTAAATTATTTATATTGATGATGATGGTTATTAATGTCCCTTAAAATCAACTTTGGTTTATTAGACCTTAAGAAAAAAAGTTAAGAAATTACTTGCATTGCTTTATAATTTTAAATCTGAAGAGAAGAATTCCCAAGTCACTATAGTTTTGTTGAATTAAAAGGTTATGAAGGCCATTATTGTAACAAATATTTTCAAATTGAGATTTAATGTGGGTGAACACAGGTTCAGAGGAAGTGTTTTTTGTCCTCAACCTTCTTAGTCTCACAAAGATGACAAATTCTATCTACCCAAGAGGTTTTAGGATTTTTCCAACGCCTAGCTTCACACTATAGGAGCTTATAAGAGTTCGTTCTGATTTTAACAATGTTGATTTTCTTCTTTGAATTATTTTTAATATATTAAAAACATAACAATAATAAAAAAATAAAAAGAAAATAAGAGGAAAAAACAATATAATTATTTTATTATTTTTTAAAATATAAACTATGTAGACATATGAACTAATAGCTTATTAAGATGCATGTATTCCTTACTATTAAGAGTGGGTTGGAGGTGGGACAATGTCTATTGGATGTAGCTTGGGTGGCTGGGGGAGTGGTTGTTATCCTCCCCACCCAGGTTTAATTATTGTAAGTGACATGATGCTCTTGTTCAACCCCTATTTATTGACTATGTAATTCTGGCCATACCTTAATTCTCCAAAATAATAGGTATTGAAATTTCTCCACTTGAAAAAAAAATACAACTATAAAAAGCAAGTGTTCAGTCCTATCTATAACTTGTCCATTTATCTTGAATGTGTGGTTAGCTATTAGTCATTCTCTCACCAACATTCATACGTGGTTTGGGGATTCGATCCAGGATTGTTTATATAATTGGTTACTTCATAACAGGAGATTGGGTGAAATAGCGTGTTTCATTTTTTGGGAAACATGGCTTGCTAGGAACGCAAACATTTTTGAGGATATTGATAAGTCTCCATTTGTAGTGGCCAAAAAGGTGATTTCAGTTTTTTCAGAATTCGTGGATGTTTCTTCTGCTAGTCTACTCTCTTCTTCGAGTCCACGATCTTCTCCATGCCTGAGATCTACAGGATGTAGGGCAAATTTTGATGGTGCTTCTCAACGGGTGACTTTTTCATGTGGGGCTGGTGCAGTTATATGTTTGGGTCTTAACATAAAATTTTATTAATGGATGAATTGTGGCTTTGGGACAAATACAAAAGGGGAGTTATTGGCCCTGTGGATGGTCCTTTATTTTTCCAGTCGTCACTTTTTCATTTTGAAGGATATTGTTGGATATTCCAAAGTTATTGTTGATTGGGAAAATGGTGATTGCTCATTACATGCTCCGGTTCCTTCTCCATGGATGGATGAAATTAGAGATTTCCTATTGGCCCTTCCATATATTTCCCTTATTCATATTTATAGAGAATTTAACGATGCTGCAAACGCTATGTTGAGAAAAGGTATTTTGGCTTCTGAAGGTTATATTCACTTTGAAGAGCGGGTTGGTGATCTTCTGATTTATGCTGGTAGCCTGGATATATTTTCTGTGTCTTAGCTGGGCCTTTTTTGGTATTTTTTGGTCTGTAATTTCCTTCATATTAACTCGATATTACCTTTTGTGGCAATATTTTGTTATCACTTCTCTTGCTCTTACTAATCGGCTGGGGTGCCGTGGATTTGACATGTTGGTTATCTTCCAGATGGTTGTTCTCAGAATTTCTGTGGTGGATGTTTTTTCTGTGGTCCTGTGGTGGACATTTATTGGGTCTTTTTATCTCATTGTGTTATTTGTGAGGTTCTGTTACATGTTTGACATGTTTCTGGGTGGTTTATTGTTCATTGACGTATATTTTTTAATATAAAAGTATAGTTATTTTTTGATGAAAAAAAACTAGGCCAATTTATAATTATACTCTATCCTCTTTTATTTTAGGCCAATTTATAATTATACCCTATCCTTCTTTCATTTTAATAATATCGTGTTGACAATGGTTTCTCAAAGTCAGGTAGCTTTGACTTGTTAGGCACTTATAATTTAGGCTAGTTTTATAATTTCAAAATCCATGGAGATACATATTATTTTTTTCACAATAAAAAACTATACTTTGTATTAAAAATGTATATACAGTATATTCCAGATACAAGAGACCACTAGAAAGAACCCAAGTATCCTCTCTTCCAATCAAAGCAGCAAGGTAAGAAAGTGAAACCGAGGAGATCCATGAACACATAGACAGGACAAATTACATATAAAAAGGAGATGGGTCCCCAGAAACAATACCACCCAATCTCAGTAGAGAGCAAGATGTCATCCCAAAAAAGAAAATAGGAGAACCAAGAAAAAAAAAATCTCTGTACAAAACAATAAAAAATATATATAACACATACTCCAACCACGAGTATGCCGATGATGAGTCCCCAAAAAACAAAAGTGGTAAATCTGCCACAAAACGAGGAAGCAGAATCAGGAACAGAGAGTAGTCTCTCTGTTAGCCTGAATCAAAAGGTTCCTCGACCAATGTTCAAAATGGATGAATTCTAGTTATGCAAAAAGACCCAAGTGAGATAACGAATCAACTAGAGTGTTCTGTTCGTGATAAACATGCAACAGAGAGATCCGAGGCACATCCTTAAGAAAGATTTTAATTTGTCTCATCCATGAAATTAAATGCATCACATGTAGTGAAGAAACGTCCCTCGCCCAATTGATAATAATCTGTGAGTTCCACACAATATCCTGTAGAATAAGATGATGTCTTTTGGAAAAAATGAGGACCATCCAGAGAGCAAAGAGCTCTCCTTTAGTGTTTGTCCCCATGCCACAGTTCATCCAAATATGGTATTTTTTCTGCCTGGTCCCAATAAATAACCGCACCCACTCCACATAAAGAGGCATGTGACTAAGAAGCCTCGTCAAACTGTGCCCTGCAGCCCGCTGAGCTCAAATAAATCGAAGGAAGAAGTGGACGACGTTGGAGAAGTTTATTCCTAATTGTCAACGGTCGCTCCAAGAAACCTACAATAGCTTGTCTCGAGCACCAATACGGAGTAATATGTTTGTCTTCAAACATATATAAGTTCCTTGCTTTCCATCTTTCCCAAATAATATAGCATGCCATATCACCATAGTCCCTATTATGTGTGAACCATGTCAGTAGACAATCCTGGATCGTGTTTCCCTGCCAAGAGCGAGTACTAGTAATAGAGTGAAGAATATTTTTCCAAATATTTTTCTGTGAAAGAACAGGTTAAAAACAAATGATGTCTCGAGTCTTCGTGAAGCATGCACAATGGACATATACTCGGGCCATGAAAACCCCGCTTCTGTAAATTATTCCAGGTCAATATTTTGTTCTCCAGCACCAGCCAAATGAAATATCTGATCTTTGGGGGGATGTTCCACTTCCAAGTGTGCTTAAACCACCATTTTTTGATCCACATTCACCAATGACATACTAACTTGATAGACCAACTTTGCTGTGATTGATCCATCCACTAGATTCCACGACCACTTAATCGTATCCTGGCAATCAATTAAATGTATGTTTTCCCTATACAATCCTTTTGTATATTCAGTCCATTCCAAAGCCTGGGCACCGAGGAGTCCCAATTGTCCAGCATCTAACCAAATTCCGGAGCCACTAATATTTGAACATTTGTGATATGCATGGTAAAGAGTTCTTATCCCTCGAATTCTCAAATGAAATATTAGATCCTACGACAGTCTACAAGTGGTTGTACCGCCAATTATAGGATCCTCTCCCACTCTGATGGATCAGCCATTCCCTGGTAACCGTTCCAACCAATTTTCTATAATGTGGAAAGAGGAAAGTAGGCCATCCCATATGTTTGATATCCCTTTTTTTATCTTGGGTTTTGTTCTGATCCATTGTGTTACTGACATAGATCTGAAGTAAATTTTTTTTAATCACATAGCTCTACAGATTTTCCTCATGGAATCACACGCCATAGACATTTAACAGGTAGAGTAGAGGAGAATATATATATATTTTTAATAGCCCATCCCCCTAATTCCATAGGTCGTTCCAATCTCTCCCAGTCAACAAGATGTAATTTTTGGATATGATTACCTGCCCAGATAAAATGAAAAATTATCCTTCGAATCCTTGTTAGAATCGATAATGGTATCTTGCACATAGATCACCAAAAACCGTTAAATTTTGAAGTATCGATTTTGCTAAAGTGACTCGACCGTCTAGTGAGATCCATTTCTAGCCCCATGGAACCATATGTTTATCAAAACGCTTGAGAAGCGATAGCCAATCTGTTCATCTATATCCATTCAGATTTATGTAATAACCCAAATATCTTGTGTCGTCCACTAATTTACTTACTATGAATGGGAAAATATTAGTAATGTCCACCAATTGCTCGGGCTTCGTGTTATGCTTTAGCAGAATGGATTTGTTGTTGTTGATAATCATGCTTGATGACCTGCAAAACAGTGTTAGTAAATCATTATATGTGTTCTAGACCTTTTTTTTTCCAGGTCCAAACAACATAACATCATCCACGAAGAGCTAGTGGGTAATAGTCACCGATGGTGAAATTTTTATGCCTTCAATCAAATGTTGAGCCAGTTTGCTTTTAAGATGAGTTGATTGAGTCCTTCTATGAAGACAAGAAAAATGTGAGGGGATAGTGGGAATCCTTTCCTCAGACCTCTGGAGATCGGGAAAAACTCTGTCGGACTGCCATTAATCAAGGTTGCAAATTGTACAGATGATAAGCATGCCATTATCCATTTGATGACATTCCAAGGGAGGCCAATTTGCAAGAGGACCATCCTCAGAAAACCCCAATTGACTTTGTCATAAGCTCTAATTAAATCAAGATGGAGAATGATACTGTTTATGCCTTTTTTCTTAATGGTGTGCATAGTTTCTTGTGCCACTCCAATATCATCAAGAATTTGCCGATTCGTGAAGAAAACCAAATTGTTCCTGTGACATACATATGGATAAAATAGGTTTGATTCTGACCGGAATTACTTTTGCAATTATTTTATATATAAGGTTACATAAGGAAATCAGTCGAAAGTCCTCAAAGGTTTTTGGCCTTGCAATATTGGGAATACGAGCTATACATGTGGAGTTTATGGCCGATGGGACCTGTCCCCTTATCCTAGTTTCCTCAACCATCGCCAGCAAATCCTTCCCCATAATATAAAAAAACTTGAGGAATAACTCGACCATCCAGCCGTTGGGTCCCAAGCTCTTCGATTTAGCAAAGCCCTTTAGAATCTTGGGGATTTCATCCAGTGAAACCTCAGTAAAAACATTATCCCCTTTTTGCATAGTAAAAAAATGTGGATATTCTCTGATGATCTCAAATTGTTCCCTGACCGAGAAGTCACCAAGATCCTCAAAATAGGTCCTGTAGAAACGAAAAGATTAATTTTGTAAATCCTCCAACTGTTCGATCCAACAATCATCCTTGTCTTTTAGTGACCATATCGAGTTTTGAATGCGCCTTCCCTCAACAAATTTATGAAAAAATTTGTTATTTTTATCGCCTAGTTTTATCCACAACGCCCTGCTTTTGAGGCGCCAAGTCTCCTCTTCCTTGATTAAATATTGATATTTTCTTTGTTCTAATTCCCATAGCAAAATCCTGGCCTCTCGCGAGAGAGTTCCCTTTACCTGATCACTATATATAGCATTCAAATGTGCATCGAGCTTTGTTAGTTCCACCTTTTGGGATTTGTTTCTCTCCTTTTCCCAGATGATCACTTTCTGTTTAAGTGCTTTTAGTTTTTGTACTAACCAAAGACCCAGGAGAGGATATATGTTCTTGAAGTGGAGTGAGCCATTCCTTTTTAACCAAAACCTTAAACTCTTTGTCCATCAACCACAAATGATTAAACTTGAAAGGGTAGGGTACCTTAATCTCGTTCTGATCCATCTCAAGAAAAATAGGAGAATGATCTGATATATTGGATCTACCCACCCAGTAATGGTAGCTTGACAAAGTATCTGAAAGCTGATCACACATCAGGTATCTGTCTAGTATTTTGGATACACCTTCATGTCCCATCCTACCATTGGACCAAGTCAAAGAAAGTGGAGTTGGAGCTATATAATTTAGTCTAGCCGTTGCAAAAATGTCCTTGGAAAATTTGCATAATATGTCTGGGCGAGCCACCTCCTCCCATGTTTCAGTAGAAGACAAAATAGATTTAAATTTCCAACCAGTATAAGGTTCGAGAGTTTTAAAAATCCATCAACATCGAATTTTTCCCAGAAAACCTTCCTATTTTTTTATGGAGCATATCCATTTATGATATTGATAGTGCCCAAAAAACCAATAAGGTTCCCAGAATGTAAAATACCCAAATCAATGGAGTGTGCAGACAGATTCAGTGACCTGGTGTTCCATGCCAAAAGAAGACCACCAGATTGTCCTTCAGAATTTATAGAGACTATAGCCCAGTCTTTTTTAATACTGTAGAAAAAATCTCTGTCCTTCTCACTCGAAGACATAGTTTCTTGCAATAGAAACATATCCGACTTCCATTTTTCCAACAAATTTTTGAGAGTCAATCTTTAACGAGGCCCCCAATCCTTCTTATGTTCAAGGACATAAAGATCATCTGTGACCTCAGGCAAGGGCCTTGTAGTCTCCAAGGGCCTAGAGGAGATTTGTGAAATATGTATCTCTTCACATATACATATTATATATGTATGTGTGGATTATAACGCATTAAATATATGAGATCGCTTTAGCTACTAAATTTAGGCATGGGCTACTTTTACTATATTAAGAGAAGAGAATTAATGTGAAAAATAATCTATATTATTAGTCCCTACATGGGTGACCTTAGAGTAGGGACCATACGTTTTTGGCTTTTGGATCAAAGTGAGTTGGTTTTTATTAATTTTATAATGTTTTATAACGTTTGTAAAACTTTGTTTTTATTTTTTTCAATGATAAAATATTTATGAATTTTTGAAATTTTGAAATTTAATTTAATTTTAAATATTGATTGTAAGAATTATTGTAATCATTTTTTTTTCCAGCGGAAAAATCACCTTCCTGCTATTCCGAAGAATCAAGGAAAGCTTGAAATACAATCATTACAATAGGGCTCAACAAGAGCATCATGTCACTTACAAGAATTGAACCTGGGTGGGGAGGGTAACAATCTTTCCTCCCAACCACCCAACCTACAACCAATGGACTATTGTAATCATTTTTATTTCTTTTATAATTATAAAATTTAAAAATTAAATTAAAATTAATAAAGTATAAATACTTAAATAATATTGACTTCATTTGTATTAATATAAGTCATTAACTTCCTTTGCCAACTCATCACTAACATCTCCTTACATTAAATTCATCTATCCATTGAATTTTGAGAGAATTCAATACCTCAAAGTATTCGCATAGTCTAAAAATTCGACAATTTGGGTCGGAATAGGCTGGTTTTTCTTGCATGATTTTGAAAAAATATGGTCGGAATTTTTTAAAATCCAGGTTATAGCTATCAAGTTTTGGAATTTTAGGTGCTGCAGGGGTTTCTGAGAGTGCTAAATCCATTTTTATTATCCAAATGATTAAAAACAGTAGAATTCCGATTTTGCAAAATAAAAAACGTCAGATTCTGGGAAAAAATGGCCATCCGACCCAAATCGTCAAATTTTTAGACATCTCCGAAAGTAATTGCAACACCTCCAAATGTTTGCAACTAACAATTTTAATTAATGGCAATGTTCCAGACTTGTAACTTGTAAGTTGATGGCCATGTTCTAGAATTGCAACCTATGATAAGTGGAAGAAACCAAGTAAGCATATTTCATTAAGTTTTTGCTTAGTTGTTTTTTTAACAGAAGCAGTTATGGATTATATTTATAAAAAGAGCCGCGACCTAACCAAACAATGTCAAGATACAAATTTTGACGACTCTAAACTTGATTTTCGGGGCAATCCTCCTCCCCTCAGAGATTTGAGAGGTGATAAGCTTGATCTTCCTCCTGCTTTTCCTCTTCCTTTCAGATTCTTGAGAACATAAGTAGACTCTAACAAATTGCTAACACAATAGAATGAAGAAACAAAACATGACTAGATTGGATTATGATTCCTACGTCTTATCACCATTGGCTATGTGGCTGAAGTGACTTTCTTTTTCTTTATTATTGTTTCCAAGTATCCTTATTGTCTTGATTTGGAGGTTCTGGGTTTATTAGAGGCTCTTCTTCCCTTCTTTGATTCGCCCAAATCAGTGTGTGTTGAGGGCTGTGATGAGATACCTCCTTTGAAATTAGGTTCGGTGGCCCAACATATCTCTTTTTTTTGGGTGGGGTTCACTAACATCCTCTGGATCTTGAGTAGCCGATTCTTGATGCCGAGAGGGTTTCTTTTTTAGAAGGGACTTACTAAGTTCCTCTTGAATTGGTTTGGGTATCTCTTTGGGGGAGTCTAATCCTAGGATATCTTATTGGGCAACTAATGTTCCTACTTTACACAATCCCACTAGGTGGCCTTGCGCTTCTTGGTTCCTTTATTCTTAGAATTTTTGAGGCAAAAGGTTGCAGTATGCCTTGTTTCATAACATGCTCTATAACAAGAAATCACCTTCCCATAGTCCAAATTTTACGTTCAAGAGTAATTATTGGAAATTAAATTTATTCCTACACAAAACCTTTTACTAAAATCTATTTCCACACAGATACATGCAAATGTTTTGATGCTATGCTTTTTCATTTATGGGCTTCTAAAGTTGAACTTTCCAAGCACTTTACCAATAACACAAAGAGAGGATAAACCCAAAAAGTGTAAGGGTAAATTTGGAATCCTGAACGACACTAGAGCTGAAGAGAGAGTGTTAGTCATATGATCAAAGGAAGAAGTCTAAGATTTCATACAAAAACTTGAATTGCCCCAAAACCATGGCCCCAAGTTTAGAATACAATCCTTGTCCTAAGAAATATCAAACACAACAATGAAAGTCCCCTTTGCACATGGATAAATGAAAGCAGCTTCAGTTAAGTTAGGTTTTCAAGTACAATAAATCCAATTGTGCAAATCCACTATACATGTCCACATGCCATTAAATCGACACACAATAGCATTTGAGCTAAAGAAAGGACTTGATATTCAACATCCCGAACTACATGGATAGATAGGGTTGGAGCCTCATAAACCATATTGACATGATTTGAGAGGGGAGCAATATACTTTCCACCTTGCTTCACAACATTGTTGAATGATCGAATGGGAGGTGAACCAACTAAAGGAGGAGTCTTGGAACCTGGAAGAACCGAACCTACAAATGTAGGCACATAAATTGCAGGGAAAACAACCATGGTTGCTATGAAAGAAGCCTACAGATGAGGAGAAGGTAAATTTGAGGGGGGTAGCAAAGATGGATATTGCTAGGAGGAGAATAGGTTTGCTAGGGGAGGGTGACCCATCATGGTGGATGGGAGTGGGAAACTAGGTTTAAATCTTATTTTCTAATGTGTACACGATGCAAAGATCCATTAGATCATTTTCAAACATAATTTTTTCCTCTACTACTAATACTTTTATTTTTACATAGTAGAGTTGAGATGAATTAGAATTATTAGCTGAACTCTGCTACTCTTATGTTTAGATACTATTATCAAGTAAAAATTGTTTGTTTATCAAAATACAAGTTATGTAGCAATGTATTCTGACCTTCTTACCCAACCATTCTAACTTTTCAAACCTAAGAGGAGGCTTGGGAAACTATGCTTTCGTACTTGAAGGCTTTCATTATGGAAAGTCACCAATGTCCATTTCTCAACTCTACATCCTAATGGGGATTCTAGTAAGCCATTTTCTTCACATTGTAGATTTAACTCTCACATCATGGAGTAAATTTTGATGTCTTTCCAATGACATATTATATACCCATTTCCCCCTCTATAAATTTATGAACATTCGATAATGGAGTACCAACAAACAATTCATCATGGGAAATATCTATCCACAACACAAAATCAATGCCGACCCAGTACAAAACCCACAACCCACCACTAATGACTCTTATCTTTGTTGTGACATGTACCATCTCCCTCTTCTTTGATCACTTTGAACCATAGAATGAGTCTAAGTGTATGAAAATCATTTAATTTCTCTTCATACACATAAATTTCTCATTTATGTGGGCTTAGGATTGTAAGTGGATTCATAAAGCCGCCCTCCTTCAGTCCTTCGGGGCTTTGGGAGGTCTCAAGTTCAATTCCAAGTGCTGTCAGTTTGAGTTTAGATGCACTAGTTAGGGTTCTTTTGCAAGGTGGGTAGGCCTCAATGTAGCATGAAGACCTTGGATCTACTAAATGATACTATCCCCAAGTGGTAGTCATCGAGTAATTTATGATTGCCTAAAGAACTTAGACCAAAACAATTGTGAAAATTGAACCTTTAGAAACAAATAAATAAATAAGTAAAATTTCTCATTGATATTCATTTATAAACTAAGCAAGCTACCACAAGACACCTCGCTTAATCTGTTTTCAATACTAGTTACCCCAAAGACTCATTATGCAAATCCCTAGCCATGTCATAAAAATTTTTTTAAACAATATTTTGTCAAAAAAATGAAATAACATTTGTCTTTGGAGTTATTATTTATCTTGTATATAAAATAAATAATAATAAAGTTTTTAATATTATTTTTATATATTTTAATTTCAAGAATGAATTTTATTATTTATTCCAAGTATATTGTAGATGTAAATATCAATAATCATAAATTCAAATACAGTTAATATTTTAAAATTAACAAAAATAATTATAATTGACCCTTCAACGAAAAAAATAATTTAAAAAAAAACAAAAATACTTGACACTAAATCATCTCATAAGGTTCCCATATAATAATTTACCAACGATTAATCTACAATTAGTGCAAGTCCTTTAATTCACAACACTTTATTGGTTGAATATTATAATGGAATATCATATGCATACCTAACACTTTATTAGTTGAATATTATAATGGAATATCATATGCATACCTTTTTAGATCAGGAAATATGAAACATATGGCTTTTACGAATTTAAAATACTAATGCATACCTTTCTTTTAAAAATGGCATGGGATGTTCATAATTATTTTTTATAACAAACGTATTAAGTTTTGCACTTACCATCCAACTCACCATACTCATAATTTGATTTATTCTCACATCGTTGGGTTATTTGGGTAAAATAATTTTTGAAAATCGTGTTAATAATTTCATAAAATTAAACGTCATTAATGAAGTGTGAATTTTAATTTCACCCATCATTTTGAGGTGCATTTTTATTTTTACATGTCATTAATATCTATATCTCAAACACACACACATAAAAATACATACTAATGACTAATTAACAAGTCTTACATTACATAACTAACACACATATAATTACTAATGACTAATTAGTAATAATCTTACATTACATAACAAGCACACACACATATACAACTATTACTAATTAGTTATTAATAATTATATATATGTTATTAATTAGTTATATGTTATAAGACTATTACTAATTATATACATCACGCACATATATAATGTAAGACTATTACTAATTAAGTTATTAATAATTACATATATGTTATTAGTAATTAGGTAGTAATTATATAAGTGCTATTAATTAGTTATATATGTTATAGACCAAAAGGTTTCATGGACATTAATCATCGTCATCATCATCATATAGTTTTAATATCTACCTTGTTAAGTAAATTTGATTTGGCCATGGTTTTTTGGGCCCATGGTATTTGCTGGCCCATGGTAATGGCCCATTGTATTGCTTATGAAGTAGCATATTTAAAGGTTTCGAGGATAAACCTTCTTTGTCATTATGTGTGTTCTTGGTTTAATCATTATGTTTGTTATGCTTTTTTTTTCTTTTTTCTTTATTATATTGTTGTCAACATTTTATTTTTGTATTATATGAAGCAAGATATGTGAATTAAATGTTAAATGAAAGGCAATGTTAGAATTAAAACGTCATATAAAAATTTATTGGCACGGAATATAGCAATTAGTTGGTCATACACAAACTTTGACTTTATATCAATTCTAAAACAAATTCATAATGTTTCTCAATGTTTTGTAATATTTATGTATTAAATTTAATATTTTTGAAATATAAATTATTTTGTTAAATATTTAAAATTTTTTATTTCTATTTTATGATTGGTTAAAGGCCTTGAAGTGACAAATTACCCATGGTTGGATGTGAAATTGTTTAAACAAAATAATAATTTAAGTTTTAAAATTAAAAAACAAAATTCTAGTTTGACATGTAGTTTTTGTACTAAAGGTTTCATTATTGCTAATGAATACTACCATTTTTGTGCACAGTCATTAATGACAAGTACACAATTCTATTAATGATATCATTTTGTGCAATCTACCATATTCACATTAAAATTAATTTCTAATTCTAAAAAATTAATCAATGATATATATATATATATCACATTTTATGAATTAATAGTAATCATTTTTTCCTTTAACCTAACACTAATATACACAAGTTTTTATATAAACATATGTTTCTCTTTTTATTAGCATATATATTATTAATTAATAAGAATATATGAATATAAGTTTTTTTAATATACATTTTTTTCTTTTGACTTAACACTAATGTAAACTTTTGTGATTACACAAACAATATATATATATATATATATATATATATATATATATATATATATATGTTGTCTTTTTAAATGACACGCAGTTAGTTTAATGGTTCTACAATTTTTTTTGACATAATATATACTTTAAAATGGTAAATATAGACACATGCATTTATTATACGTTAGTTTAGTTGTAAACATATCATATTTAGAATATTTAGAATTTTAACACCACTTTAAGTGCAAGGAAAGTGGCTAAATATTTTAAAAATAAAGATATGAATTAGTTTTTATTAATATTATTTTTAATAATAAATAAGTAACAAAAATAATATCATATATACTAAAAAATTTATAAACATATAAATCATATCTTAACTATAAACATAATATTAAGGTAGGGACTAGTTGCTTTGCAACTATTCCTCTTGTTATATATAAATAAATAAAGAAAAAGATAGATAAACTGCATTTATTGGCTAATACTTCATATCTTAGTTAGTTAGACCCCTTGACACTAGGATTCCTTTTTTTTTTTTCCATGGAACAAAAATCACAGTTCAAAATTTTATTAAAAACTCTAAACCATATTGTTCATTTGTATTAAGAGCCTTACAGATAGTCTTCGTCATATTTTGCTTGTGGGTTACATAGTGTGCTTCATTTGCAACATATATCCATCCCTGATATGCATAAAAAATTTGTCCTTAAAATTCTTCACAAGAGAGGAAAATTTTTGTATTAGCTCTGAAAATGTTATCCTCCATTCTGTACTAGATAGATAACTAAGTCTGCAAACTCTAATGGTTCCTTTTCCCCATGGGAAGCTAATTATGCATGAAAAGGTATAGGTTCAATTTCCTAAATGATGCCATTGTTTACCTCCCAAACATTCAATGTGCCTTCCTCAGGGTGCAGTCCCATTTTAGAAAGAAGACCTGGTTGTGTATTCTGGTCCCCATATATATGATGGAAAGAGACTTCTTCAAAAGATGCTAGCACTCTACAGATGTCCTCATATAAAGGCTAGAGGCAAATATTGTTTGGAGGCCTTTTGTAGGTGAGCCAATCAATCACTATAAGTGAATCCCCAAAAACCCGTAGATATTTCACCCCCTTATAAAATGCCATATTCAGAACCAACAAAACTGCAGATAGGTCAACCTTGTTGTTTGTAGGTGAACCTATACCAAATGTGCATTTGAACCAGAGACAATTAGTGATATATAATAATCCTCCAATTCCCCCACTGCTTGGACTTCCTTGAGCTGCTTCATCAAAATAACACAATGCCTTTGTCTTATCAATTTGCTCCCCTTCAATCCTTCTCTTTGGCTTTTCCTTATGGATCTATGTTCCAAGATAACAAGACTCTTTGCTGCATATATGTGTGGTGGAATAAGTGTGTCCTGAAAAATAATTTTATTATGGGCAAGACAAGCCCCCCAAATCAAAATTACATGAAGGGATCTATAGGCTTGGTAATCTGGGTTGCTCAACCAATTCTGAAATATTGTTTTAAGCTCATCCCCTATCGAGATAAATGGAATACCTGTACCCTTTTATACAAAATTCCACATATCAGTCAAATATGGGCAGAAAATGAAAATGTGATTGATGAAATCTCCATCAAGTTTATAGAGAGAACATCTACTAGGGTCTGTTTCATATTTCCTAATAAGATGATCCCATACTGGGATTCTTTCAACCAAAGTAAGCAACATGAAGAGTTTAGCTTTAAGGGGACAGTTGAGATTCCAAACTGCCATATTCCACCATTCTGTTGGAGGGTGGTCTTCTTCTTCCCATAGGACATGATAACCAAGTTTAGGATGATATGTACCCCCTCTAAAATTTTTAGTCCATAGAAGGGAGTCCTCCTCTTCAACTATTTTAACATGAAAATCTTTCAAGAATTTTATAAAATAGTCCCATTTAGACTTTTCATCATTCTAAAAACCCATGGAATCATATGATAATCATGCTTGTTGACAGGGGGTAGATTTATGGTGATCTATAAACTGGTACAAAAATATATAACGTCTGTCAATAAGAGAACCAACCATATCCTGAGGAAATCTATGTGTATCCTTGCTTCTTATCTAGGGGTTAGGACCCAATTTGATGCATTTTCCATTTCCAACCTTCTATGACAACCGATCACCAATAATATCAAAAGCATAGAGCATAACCTTCCACATAATAAATACATTCCTCATTTGTTTGTCATTAGTCTTGAACCATTCTAGAATAGTCAAAGGGTACATATATTTTTGATGGATAACCTTGACCCACAGACCTTTACCTTTCAACATTCTCCAAATCCCTTTTGTAGCAAGGGATTTTGAAAAGTACAATTGATGTTTAATCCCCCTTCCTCCAAACTATTTAGGAAGGATAAGTTTATTCCAAGAGATCCAGTGAAATGGTTTTTTGTCATAATTCCTACACCATAGAAAACTGAAGCATAGATTTCTGATGCAGTCCAGGACGTTGGTGGGAACATGTCCAAGAATGACCCAGAAAATAGGTAGACCTTCCAAAATATATTTCAATAGCACCGGTCTACCAAATTTAGACAACCTTTTGTTACACTACAAGTGTAGTTTACTCTCAAGTTTGCAAATAATCCAAGCCCAGTCCTTGTTGTTATACTCATTTGGTTTAATAACAAACCCCAAATACTTAAGGCCCAATGAAATGTTAAAAATCTCAAAATCAAACTGGTCTACAATCCAATCTGTGACCTCTTGTTCCATATTCATGAATGAAAGAGAAGGTTTTATGGGGTTACTTCCACTTCTGGTTCATATGTAGCATATAGAAATTGTCTAAAACTGTCTATCACTTTTTTACTCTATGAAAGGGTCCTATAACATTTAATATTTAAGGTTTAATTAGATGATTAAGGTTACTTGAATTTTATACTTAATTTGAATTTTTTAATATTTTTTTTAACACTTTTAAGTTGAAGGTATCAATCCTTAAATTTTACATATTAGAAAACTATTCGTCCATTATATATATATATATATATATTTTTTTTTTTTTTCTAGAAAAATCAACACCTTTATTTATTTATATAAACAAGTGACATTCCTCATATGCTATATAACATGGCTCTGATACATTTTGTCCCAAAACACCTGAAAAAAACATCATTTATCAAATCTTCACTGTAATATTGTGCCATCATATACCAAAATCTTCAACCGTCTTAAAGTTTCGAACACAATCTCTACTACCATCAAACTTAACCAGTTCATGATTTCGTTACTAACAATTTGGATATTTTCCTAAGGATCATGAAATGGAGTATGATGTGGTTGTTAGGAATAAAATATGCTAGAGAAATAAAACACATAACAAGAAATCAACAATAACAACACAAGATTTATCCTGGAAAACCCCGTAGGGAAAAACCAACCATCAATAATAGATCTATTATTGGTCCTTGGCCAAACTAGGCCAAGGTTGCCAATGTCACGTCCCCTCTCGTCAATCTGATGCAAGGGAGGAAACACGACCCAACATGCCAGCTTATTTGACAATCTCAACCCCATACATTACCAAGAAATGTATGGGTAAATAAAAACTAATGTATACATATTCATACTCAATAAACACAGCGGAATTAAACACCATATATACACACAGTTTCATCATGCATTCAACATATAAACATTTAAGTTATTAATTATCACATTGCATAAAACAAGATGTCTTTCATTTCATCAACAATAACAATTATCATTCAGAACAGAACACATAATGATCATAGCTTAACCACAAAGAATACTTATCTTGAAATGTAAATGTCCAAACAACTGGCTATGTGAGAGCAACGTTCCACCCAACCATAGGTCTCTGTCCAGCTTGTATTCTTTCAGTTGAGAGACCACCCTCGAGCTGGGTTGTGTATCCACTAAGCAGGAACTAGATGGGCCCACTCACAGCCATGGTTTCACTCAACAGCTATGCTAAGCCAACACACAGTTGGTTTTATCAAGCATACAAAAGACAAAGGAGGGAAATTCCAAGCTATTGAGCTCAACCACAGAGCTACAAGCATCTCAAGATAATTCAAACAGTCAAGGCACCCACAGTACCTACCACATCCAACACAAGGAAGGTCCCCTTCTTTGTTGCACAGTCCCTCAGGCGTCCCTCCCCTCCAGTGCTCTTCAGGAGGGGCATAGAAAGGCCCAAGCTGCTAAATCCTTGAGATTCCAGCCTTCATTGGGTTTATCAATCATTCCCAACCTCTGCTCAGTCATTCACACTTGGATTTCTCACAATTCTACCATCAAATAACTCAATCCTGTCACTGGATTTCTGGGCTATAAAAATTGGGTTTTTCTATGGATTTCAGGGTATCTAATACTCTCAAGTTCGCCCCAAGGTTCATATCTATGGATCCCCCATTGGATTTTACTGTCAATACCAAAATCTAGGTGTTTATGACTCTTCAAAACGTGGGTTCTTGCAAAGTTTCGATTCTGGTTTTTCTCAATGCTGGGCATGTGTAATGGATGAAAATTGATGTTGGGGTCTTCAATAATGGAATGGGAATGAGGAAGAACCCATTCCCATGAGGTAGAGTGACTTGTGGTACAAGAAAAACAGAGCCCATACCTGCCATACGAATTTCTGAGCTACCCATGCTCCATTGAAGCCATGGACTGAATTCTTCAACAACTTCCTTACAACAGAATTAAATGTCAGCAAGGAAAGTCAAATGGGTTCACAAGATGACATTTGTTAGCATATGGTTCATCCCCACAACCCCTTCACCACTCCCTAGTGGAATACACATGGCCCCTTCTCATTCGTTGCTTCCATTGCCAGTTTTGGTATTTTATTGAAATATTAAATATTTACATCATTTACAATATTCCATGGCTTAATAGCACATGGATAACAAAATGTCAAATGTTTGTCCATTTTAAATAAAATACAAACATACACTAGCGGGTCCTTTGCCTTGAGCTCCACACTAGGGAAACATACATCACATGTATACAATATTTACATTAAAAACCAATATATCATAAGGGTCAAAATGGGGTATTACATTGCTCTCCCCCTTAGAAAAACACCGTCCTCGGTGTTCTCAAAACTGAACAAAAATGGGAATGCCTCTCTCATGGCATGCTCCAGCTCCCATGTAGCCTCATCGGGACTAAGGTGCTCCTATTGGACCTTTACCTGCCCGATGGCTCTGTTCCGGAGCAAAGTGACCTTCTTGTCAAGGATGCGCATAGGTTCTACTTGGAACTCTCCCTCAGGTTACACCTGTATCATATTCCAATCAATCATATGGTTATGATCATGTACATACTTCTTAAGCAAAGATACATGGAAAACATTATGAGCTCTTATGTTAACAAGCAATGCAACTCTATATGTAACTGACGCTATCCTATCTAGGACTTCAAATGGCCCACAATATCTTGGTGCCAACTTGGCACAACTCCCCAACTTAAGAGAACTCTTCCTCAGTTTCACTCTCAAATAAACATGATCCCCAATCTGAAATTCCTTATGCACTCTTTTCAAATCTACATAACTCTTTTTCCTATCCTGAGCTGCCTTTAAATTCTTCCTGATCTTAACAACTTCCCGTTCCATTTCCTTGATCATCTCTGGTTCAAGCACTACTCTGTTCACCGGGCTGTCCCAGTTCACTGGAGTCCTGCATCCCTTGCCATATAATGCCTCAAATGGACTCATCCCCAATGATGTATGATGTCCATTATTGTATGCAAATTCTACCAAGTGTAGGTAATCTTCCCACTTGGATGGTTTATCCATCACATAGATTCTCAGCATGTCTTCAAGAACCTAATTCACCCTCTTAGTTTGGCCATCTGTTTGAGGATGATATGCTGTACTAATATTGAATCTAGTTGCCAATTCCTGAAATAATCCTTTCCAGAAATTGGAAGTGAACTTAGTATCACGATCAGAAACTATTGTCTTGGGCAATCCATGCAATTTGAATATCTCTCTCAGGAAGACATTTGCGATGTCATTAGCCTTGTGAGTGGACTTGATTGGAATAAAGTGAGCTACCTTTGATAGCTTGTCCACCACAATGATGATTGAATCATGCTTCTTCACTGTCATGGGTAGACCTATTATAAAATCCATAGAGATCACTTCCCACTTCCATTCTGGAATGGGTAAGGGTTGCAACAATCCTACTAGATGTTGGTGCTTTGCCTTGACTTGTTGGCACTTTTTACACCTAGCAATGTACTCAGCTATGTCTTTCTTCATACCATGCCAAAAGTATTGCTTTCTTGCTGCTGTTATAGTATTCTGATATCCTAGGTGTCCAGAGTATGGCATTTGATGTATTTCATCCATCACTAGCTTCTTCAAATCTGCAATATTTGGAATGTACAGTCTATCTTTGTAGATGAGGATATCGTCTTCACCAAGCTGATATCCCGCATACTTTTCATCCACATTACTCTGCTGCAACTTCTCTTTAATTTGAAGGAAAGTTTCATCACTGTTTTGGGCTTCAAGAACTCTTGTCTTCAAATTTGATTTGCACATACTTACTACTGCAACATGAAATTTTCTGTTAAGGGCATCTGCAACCTTATTCTCTTTCCCTTTTACATGCTTAATTTCAAAATCAAATTCACAAAGGAATTCCATCCACCTAGCTTGCCTAGCATTCAATTTTGGCTGATCAAACAAATACTCCAAGCTCATGTGGTCTGTTATAAGCTCGAATCTTCTCCCCATCAAATAATGTCTCCACATCTTGAGAGCATGTACTATGGCTTCTAATTCTAAATCATGTGTGGCATAGTTCTTTTCATGCTCTTTTAATTTCCTTGACTCATAGCAAATCACAAATCCTTCTTGCATGAGCACTCCACTTAGCCCTTCAATGCAAGCATATATGCACACTACAAAATCCTTCTTTCAATCTGCTATCTTCAAAACAAGAGCGCTGGTAAGTAACTCTTTTAATTGCTGAAAACTTTTCTCACATTTTTCAGACCATACAAACTTGATATTCTTCCTTTGCAATGAAGTGATCATATGAGCTATCTTGGAGAAGCCTTCAATAAACCTTATGTAGTAACCAGCAAGGCCCATGAAAGATCTAACATCTGAAACATTCTTTGGAGTAGACTAATCCATGATGGCATTAATCTTCTCCGGATCCACTGCAATTCCTTCTTCAGAAATAATATGACCCAAATATTGCACCTTCTTTTGGTAAAATTCACACTTTCTTAACTTGTCATACACCATCCGTAGATGTTCCTCATGTTCTTCTTCATTCCTTGAATAGACAAGAATGTCATCCAAGAACACAATCACAAACTTATCCAAATATTTGTTGAATACACTATTCATGAGACACATGAATGTAGTAGGTGCATTGGTAAGACCAAATGGCACCATAGTGAACTCATAATGACTATATCTAGTTCTGAAAGCTTCCTTATGGATGTCTTCCTCCTTAATCCTCACTTGATGGTACCCAGACCTCAAGTCAATCTTGGAAAATACTTTATCTTCCTTCATTTGATCAAATAAGTCATCAATCCTTGGAAATGGATACTTATTCTTGACTGTCACTTTATTTAGCTTCCTGTAATCAATACACATCCTTAAAGTCCCATCCTTCTTCTTAACAAATAACATCGGTGCTCCCCAAGGAGACACACTAGGCCTGATATACCTCTTGTCCATTAACTCTTGTAGCTGCATCTTCAGCTCTACCAATTCCGGTGTGCTCATTCCATAAGGAGCTTTGGAATTTGGTGCTGCCCCTCGGACAAGATCGATGGTAAAATCAATATCTCTCTTTGGTGGTAGTCTTGACACTTCATCCAGAAACACATCTTGGAATTCTTGCAACAATGGGAAGTCTTCTATCCTAGATCCTTTGTCCTCTGACGAATCTGATATATGGACTGCATATAATTGACAACCTTTCTTAAAAAACTTTTTCAACTGTAAGGTTGAAATCTGTCTTACTGAAACTTGCTTGGGAATTCCTCTTACCAATATTGGTCTTCCCTCTTCATCAATACATTCAAGTGCTTTCTCATAACAGTCCAACTTGGCCCTGTACTTTTCCAACCAATCCATGCCAATTAAGGCATCATAAGATCCTAATGGTAGTACATTTAAATCTGCATCTGTGTGGAGTCCATTCAATTCTATGGGGCACTCCACCACTACATCACTAACTTTTCTCTTGCTCCTTGTGGCTAATTGAACTAACCAAGACTTGTTGTGCTTCACTTTTCTAAGAGAACAACCTTCAACCACTTTTGGAGAAACATAACTATGAGTAGATCCTGGATCAATCAAAAAAGAAATAGATTGCTTAGCAATCTTACCTTCAACTTCCACCACTGATGATTAGTGATCTGCCTGTTAAGTTTAAACTAATTTGACTAGCAAGATCACTGAAAGAAACATAATCACAAGATAGACAGAGATTTTACCCTGGGAAACCCTCATGGGGTAGAAAACCCAGCAAAGCTTTCCTCAATAGGATGATCAACCAAAATACAAGATGTGCTCCAAGACTAGAGCTCCTTCTCTACCTCCTATGCAGACCTCTTTCTCACAAGTGCACTACTTTTCGAGCTATGTAAGTGTGATATAAGTGAGGAGCATCCTCCTCTACTTATACTAGTTTCCCGACTGACTTTTTCCCTTATGGGGCCAACCTCTCCCAATGGAGTCTAATAACCCCTAATTAATTAACTCAGGGCCGACCCCCACATGGTGGATCTAATAACCCTGTTTACCACAATCCATCGGAGGAATAAACATCTCCGAATACATAATAGGATTACCTCGGAGGGATGAAACATCTCCGGAATAATACAGTACAAATATAATATTCTTAGAAGTTACAATATTCAACACTCCCCCTTAACGAGAAGGATATTATAAAAACATCTGCAGGAGCAAAGAGTCATCGACTACATCTTACATGATACATCTATAAATCATCGAAAGCTTTCTTCAATACATCATCATCAGTAACTTAAGCAGTTATTGGAACACAGTCAATACTGGAACATCAACATCATCAGTATTGAGTCTTCATCTTCTGCAACACTGAACAACTACAGCATCATCATCTCGATCTACAGCATCTGGATCATCATCTCGATCTACAACATCTAGATCATCATCTCGATCTACAACATCTGGATCATATTACAGGATGATCAATCCCGCTCTCTTTAGGACGTAGGTCCATGGATGATACAATCCAGATCAA
The DNA here is from genome assembly GCA_027924585.1 of Larix kaempferi. Lineage (NCBI taxonomy): Eukaryota > Viridiplantae > Streptophyta > Pinopsida > Pinales > Pinaceae > Larix > Larix kaempferi. Next base: position 3,038,648 of record BSBM01000506.1, read on the forward strand.
GTTCCAGGATGATTAATCCTTATCACTTTAAGACAAGTCTCATGTATAGGGACGATGCAATCCCAATCACGTACCTTTTGAGCCGAGGATCTAGATCATCATCTCGATCTACAACATTTGGATCATATTACAGGATGATCAATCTCGCTCTCTTTAGGACGTAGGTCCATGGATGATACAATCCAGATCAAGTTCCAGGATGATTAATCCTCATCACTTTAAGACAAGTCTCATGTCTAGGGACGATGCAATCCCAATCACGTACCTTTTGAACCGAGGTCTAGGGACGATGCAGTCCTATCACATACCTTTTGAATCGAGGTCCAGGGATGATGCAGTCCTATAATTCAATTCTCGGAGACATTTGTCTACGGATCAATTCAAGGGACCTACGTCTGGGGATGATGCAATCCCCATTCTTGAAGACATCTTGTCTACGGCTCAATTCAAGGGACCGTCGTCCAGGGATGATGCAATCCCCATTCTCGAAGACATCTTATCTGCGGCTCAATTCAAGGGACCGAAGTCTGGGGACGATACAATCCCCATTCTCGAAGGCATCTTGTCTACGGATCAATTCAAGGGACCGAAGTCTGGGGACGATACAATCCCCACCTGTCCACCAAGGACTTCATTCTCGAAGACATCTGTTTATGGATCAATTCAAGGGACCGAAGTCCGGGGACGATACAATCCCCACCTGTCCACTAAGGACTTAATTCTCGAAGACATCTGTCTATGGATCAATTAAAGGGACCGAAGTCCGGGGATGATACAATCCCCACCTGTCCACCAAGGACTTCATTCTCGAAGACATCTGTCTACGGATCAATTCAAGGGACCGAAGTCCGGGGACGATACAATCCCCACCTGTCCACCAATGACTTCATTTTCGAAGACATCTGTCTACAGATCAATTCAAGGGACCAAAGTCCGGAGATGATACAATCCCCACCTGTATCCTCATCAATACATGTATACATATCATCAATACAAGTATCCTCATCAATATATGTGTACATATCATCAACACAAGTATCCTCATCAGTATATGTATACATATCATCAATACAATTATCCTCATCAATAAAAGTGCATATACAAGTGTCCTCATCAATACACGTATACATATAACAGTGCATATACAAGTGTCCTCACTAATACATGTATACATATCGTCAATACAAGTATCCTTATCAGTATATGTATACATCAATATAATTATCAATAAAAGTGAATATACAAGTAATATAAATATCCTAATCATACATATAAGAAATATAAATATCCTAAGTATAGTAATACAGGTATCCTCATCATCGACCTTACTGTCGATGCGGGCAATCTCATCATCAGTGTCTATATTGCTCCCCCTTTCGAGGAGGGTCCTTTTGAACTACACCAAGCTTGTCTCGGAAATACTCAAATTTTACTCGAGACAGAGGTTTGGTCAATATATCATCAATTTGTTCATCAGTGCTCACATACTCGAGCTTAATAGCTCCTTTTTGCACCATATCCTGTATATAGAAATATCAGATCTCTATGTGTTTTGACTTATCATGGAACACTGGATTTTCTGTTATCTTAATACAACTTTGGTTGTTACACATGATCACAGTGGGATCCATTTCTAAGTCAAACAATCCTGATAATAGTTTTCGAAGCCATACTGCTTCACAACTAGCAGAGCAAGCAACTATATATTCTGCTTCGGCGGTACTGAGAGCCACACTAGACTGTTTCTTGTTGAACCATGAGATCATGGCAGATCCAAGACCATAACATCCACCTGATGTACTCTTCCTGTCTGAGACACTTCCTGCCCAGTCAGAATCTGAGTAACCATGCAGTCTGAATTCATGATTTTCAAGATAATATAGATCAAAATCTAATGTACCCTTTAGATACCTCATTACATGTTTTGCATCTATTAAGTGAACTCTTCTAGGTTCCACTAGATATTGACTCAAGGTATTTACAACAAAGCATATGTCTAGTCTGGTATTTGTCAAATACATTAATGACCCAATAATCTGTCTATATAGAGTCACATCTACTAACTCTGATGAGTCATCAACTAATAACTTTAAGTTAGAGTCCATGGGAGTGGCCATGGCTTTGCACTCCAACATATCGAATCTTTTCAAAATCCCCACAACATACTTACCTTGATTTAGAAAGATTCCTTTTGGTTCTTTCCATACTTCTAGCCCTAAGAAGTAGTGCATTAATCTAAGATATTTCATCTCAAATTCTGAAGAGAGCTTCTTCTTGCACTCGATAATTTGTTTCTCATTTCCAGTCAGAAATAGATCATCTACATACAACAATAACATAACAGGTTCATCATTCATGACTTTGAGATAAATATTAGGATCAGCTTTACTCTTGGTAAAGCCCATGCTTGTTAAGAAACTGTCAATCCTTCTGTACCAAGCTCTGAGAGCTTGCTTCAATCCATACAAAGCCTTTTTCAGCTTGCATACATGTGTTCTCCCATCTTTAACCTCAAATCCTTGTGGTTGTTCTATGTACAATTCTTCTTCAATCACACCATTCAGGAAGGCTATCTTAACATCCATCTAGTGTAATTTCCATTTCATCATAGATGCAAGTGCCATGATAGTTCTAATGGAAGTGTACCTAGCAACTGGTGCAAATGTTTCTTCATAGTCGATTCTCTCTTTTTGAGAGAATCCTCTGGCTACAAATCTTGCCTTATATTTTTCAATGCTACCATCTGCAGCATGTTTTATCTTGAATATCCATTTGGAAGATACCACACTTTTATTTTTTGGTTTGGGAACTATATCCCAAACATCATTTTTCATTATTGATTGGTATTCTTCTGTCATTGATTCTACCCACTTTTTCTTCTGAATTGCCTCTTCATAGCTAGTAGGTTGTTGATCCACAAGATCACACATCAAAGCCACATAGTTGGATACTAGCTTTGGTTGCTTTCTTTCTCTAGTGGATCCTTCAGGAGCTCCATAATTTTCAGCTCCTTGAATAATGTCTCTAGCCCATGCTGGCCTTCTTTTTCTAGATAAGTTTGTAATGGGGGGTTCTTGTGGTTCTAACATGTCATGGTCTTCTGGTGTATCATCTTCAGGGATGGGCACAGCCTCTGTGATTCTAGGAGGTGTATCTTCTTCATAGACTTCTTCAAGTTGGCACTTCCTAGATTTCTTGAGAGCTGCTTCTTCATCAAATGTTACATCTCTACTTATTTCCATATGATGAAAACCTGGTATGTAAATTCTGAAAGCTTTGGATGATTCACAATATCCAACAAATATTCTCTTCTTACCAGAAGGATCCAACTTGGTTCTCTTTTCTTTTGGAATGTGAATGTACACTGGACATCCAAATATTTTGAGATGACTTACCTTAGGCTTCTTTCCTGTGAACACTTCTTCTGGAGTCTTGAATTCAAGGGCACTATGGGATAGTCTATTTTGTACACAGACTGTTGTCCTAGCTGCTTCAACCCATAGATACATGGGTAAATCTTGGTCATGTATCATAGTCTTTACAGCTTCCATGATGGTTCTATTCTTTCTTTCAGCAACCCCATTTTGTTGGGGATTGTAGGGAGTGGTTAGTTCCCTCTTGATTCCAGCTTCCTTACAAAAGTCTTCAAAATCCTTTGAAGTATATTCTCCGCCATTATCTGTTCTGAGAATCTTGATTTTCTTTTCTGAGTGATTTTCTATTAAAGCCTTGAACTCTTTGAATTTTTCAAAGACTTCATTATTTCCTTTTAGAAAGTATATCCAAGTCTTCCTTGAATAGTCATCAATGAATGTGAGATAGTCTTCAAACCTACTTAGGGATGTGGTGGGCATTGTTTCACTCTTTGGAAATGGGTTCTTGACATTCTTCCCTTTTTCACATCCTTTGCATGTGCCATTATGATCAACTTTCAAATCTGGTAGTCCTATAACTACCTTGCTTACATAGGGTAGGGCTTTGTAGTTAATGTAAGCAATCCTTCTATGCCATAGCTCACTGGGGCTAGTGGTTTCATGGACAAGGGCAACTTCTGGATGACCCTTGAGTTTGTAAAGACCTCCTTCCTCTTCACCAATAACAATTGCATCCTCAATTGATTTTCCTTTGGGCCACATAAGTACTTGTCCATCTATGAATGCAACTCTAAAGCATTTCTTATCTAGAGCTGAGATAGAAAGTAGGTTCTTCTTCAAACTTGGTACATATAAAATTTCTTTCATCTTTAAAGGTGTTCCAGAATCAAGCTTGTAGCTTGCTTTACCAATTCCCTTGATGGGGTATTGATAATCATCTCCTAGAGATACCTTTTGTGGAGAAGTCTTTTCTTCAAGTCTTGAGAGAGTTTTCTTTTGACCTGTCATGTGCTTTGAAGCACCACTATCGATGAGCCATGTATCTTCTCCAGGTGATACAAACCCAGATAGTGCAGAAAATAGAAGATATTCTTCTACATCTACTTTCTTTACTTTAGATCTTTTCTTTCGAGGCCTTTCCTCTTCTTCTTCTTCTTCTTCTTCTTCTCCACTATCATCTTCTTCCGTATGTGCATGATGTCTTTTGTGAACAAACTTCTTCTTTTGTGAAGTACAATTTCTGGCAATGTGTCCTAGTTTAAGACAATTGAAACATTGGACTGTGGAGAGATCTCTTTCTGAGTTTGTTCCTCCTCTCCTTTTAAATCTATGGAAGGGTTGAGACCCCTTGTGTTCAACTTTCTTGAAGAGACCCTTTCTTCTTCTTTTGGTGTGAGTAGCCAAGGCTTGGTCATCCTCCTTGAGAAGTGTTTCCCTATTGGCTACCCTAGCTTCTTCTTGAACACAATCCTCCCATACTATATCAAACTTCATACTTTCTTTTCTGGTACACATAGTTTGTATAAATGACTCCCAAGGTCTAGTGAGACCATTTAGAGCAGTCATTACAAGTTCATCTTCATCAAGGGTATCTCCAATGGCATCTAGTTGTTCCTTGATTTGGGAAACCCTTGAGAAGTAGTCTTGAATGGATTCTCCTTTGTTCATCTTGGTACTCTTCAACTGAGTTATTTGGTTCATCTTCCTATTGATGTTCCTCCCTTCATACATTCTTCCTAGGGCATCATACATTTCCTTTGGGGTCTTCTTGGATGCCACTTGGGGAATCAAGTGGTCCTTAATAGAATCAACAATGATTCTCTTTTCCCTAATCAGATCCTTCCTATACTTTTCTTTGGCTTCATCTCCAACAGGTTCTGCAACTTCATCCTTGATATATTGAGCAAGATCATTCTCTTCAAGAATGAGACAAATTCTGTATTTCCATGCCCGAAAATTCTCTATACCTTCTAGCTTGTCTTCAAGCTTAGTGCTTGGAGCCATCTTCTCTTGGGGGAGTCCAAGAGATTGAAGTTTTAAGAGATAGAGTAACGCTTACCAGGAGATGTTCTTGATTGACTTGGAAACACTGGTGTGTTCTATTTTTTAAAACTTCAACTTTTCACTTTCCAGATCCTGGGATAGAATTTATGGTTTATCGCACTTTTGGTCAAACTAGGGTTTGACTTTCTCGGAGTTTTACCCAACCAAAAACCTCGATCTAGGGATCAAAACTTTGATTTTGAGAAGGGCTATTCAGCCATGCAATTAGAATCCAAAAATACTAACTTTTGCAGAAACCCTAATTTTGGGAGAGAGAGAGAAAGATATTTTCACCTTGTGAAAGATGTTCTATTCAGGCTAGCTTTGATACCATGTTAAGTTTAAACTAATTTGACTAGCAAGATCACTGAAAGAAACATAATCACAAGATAGACAGAGATTTTACCCTGGGAAACCCTCATGGGGTAGAAAACCCAGCAAAGATTTCCTCAATAAGATGATCAACCAAAATACAAGATGTGCTCCAATACTAGAGCTCCTTCTCTACCTCCTATGCATACCTCTTTCTCACAAGTGCGCTACTTTCCGAGCTATGTAAGTGTGAGATAAGTGAGGAGCATCCTCCTCTACTTATACTAGTTTCCCGACTGACTTTTTCCCACGGGGGGTTCACTCAGTGAACTTGTTACATAGCACGATCGTTCGCATGATATTAAATAATATCCCTAATCTTACTAAATATTGGAAAATGCCTCCTGAAATTATATTTTTGAACCCCCCTTCCAATATGCCTTTCCAATTAAGAAAACCCATAGTTTCACTAGATACTGTAGGTATCCATTTTTATCAACCCATTTATAATACCCCCTTTATATCATATTATCAAGCTGTAACAAACAAGAGCCCTAACACATTTTAGTATAAGCAAACAAGATGCTAGATAAAATAATAGTATAATGCTAATAATGATCCCACTGGGATTGCAGGGGCGACTAATCAATTTCTAGCATTGGATAGTGGAAAACCCAACAAAATAGTATTGGGAAAGGCAAAATGTGTAAAAGTAAACCCAATCAAGAGATTAACATAACAAAGAATGTAAAAGGTTGATAGTCCACTAGTTAGTGCAATGCTTAGAAAAGATGAGAATTGAAAATGTTTCACACCACAACCTACCAATTTACCAATTTTATATCATGTAAATACAAGTATAGCCATAGAGAGCTCATGTTTTCTATAAGCTTAATAAATTAAACTCCATAAAATGCAAAATTGAAACCCTTTCGTGGATAGACTCCCCTACCTTCCTATCAAAACAAACATCTTAGTCCCAATGAGCCAAGAAAGATTGATCTCACTTTTCTTGGTTGTCGTGGAGAAAGGTTTGATTGAATCTCAATATCCACTTAAACCCCAACCTAAAAAATGAAGAGTTAGATATTTTACTAGAATGCCCACAAAAAATACAATACAATTGTTCAACTCTTGAACTCCCAATTAGCTACATATCTTAACTTAAATATGAAAAAAATATAACATCAATTCAAACCAAGCATAAATAAGATACTAAATGAGGATTGTTCAAGGCTAGTAATCCAAAGAGACTTCCATCCATATTATCATTGGTACACTATTATGAGATTTATGCAAAAAATAAGATCATAAGCAATATCAAATACATGAGGTCCTTAAGTTTTAGTTGGGTATGAATTAAGCCCATGATTTGGAGTTATGAATCCATCCCATGATTTGGATGTTATTCTTCATCCCACCCAAATAAAATAACTCCCAATATTTATATTACTATGTCAAATTAAAAACCCCCCTTGACCCCTTAATACAAATCAATATATTTTTGAGGATTTTAAGAGTATTCAAACCCCCAATATGAATGGACGTGATATGATATTGCCTCTCTAGTTAACCCCCCGTGCTTTTTCCCTTATGGGGCCGACCTCTCTCAATGGAGTCTAATAACCCCTAATTAATTAACTCAGGGCCGACCCCCACATGGTGGATCTAATAACCCTAGTTACCACAATCCATCGGAGGAATAAACATCTCCGGATACATAATAGGATTACCTAGGAGGGATGAAACATCTCCGAAATAATAAAGTACAAATATAATATTCTTAGAAGTTACAATATTCAACACTGCCTGATGATTATCCAATGCTGCATAAATTTGAGGCGTTTCCCTTGCCATGTCCTCCATTGTTGCTGCTCCCTTTAAATTGTGCAACCTTTGGGGATTCTCCTTCCGATGTGGACAATCCTTTAGCATGTGGTTTTCTCCACATCCCCAACATTGAAGTGGCCCTTTTGATGTCTTTTCTGCTGCTACTGCTGGCTTGAATCCACTTCTTGCTTGCTGCCCCTGTGGAAAGGTTCTGGGATGACTTTTGAATGGTGGTTTGAAGCCACTTTTCTTTTGATCAAACCTCCCTCTTGGATTTCCTTTCCATGCTGGGTTAACCTCTGATTTTCCTTTATTCTGCTCATAGCAATGCATTGCCATTCTAATGGGTTCATCAAGACTTGGTGGATTCACAAACACAATTCTATCTCTGAAACTTTGAGGTAGACTCCCAAGGAAGCATTGGATTTTTACTCTCTCATCTTTAATGTAATCCACATACCTCAGTAATTCCCAAAATTTAGGGACATGTTCTTCCATAGATTTTTGTCCCAACCCAAGTTTATTGAACTCTTTTCTCTTACTGTCATAATACCTAGCAGAAAGGTATTTTCCCTTGAAGTACTTCTTAAATCTCTCCCAGTTGATATTCCTTTCACTGATCCCTTTCACTTGCAAGAGGTTATCCCACCAACTTGAAGCTCTACCATTTAGATTGTAAATGGCAATTCCGACCTTTTCATTTCCCGAGTAGTCCTGAATTATAAAATATTTCTTCATTCCAAGACACAGCATAAATGATATTCATAGATCTTAAAAAATGATATAATATTCATACATTAAATATATTAGATATAAAAATAAGAATTTTATAAATAATTTTATTTATGTTACTTCAATGTCACGAGTTAAGAGTTAGTTAATAGAGGTCAATAATAACACAAGTGAACATCCTCATCACATAAACATGTCAAATGGTTGAGTTTGTTGGGAATTCACAGGCATCGTTGGTTCAGACCTCTAGAGATTCTGTGATGGTGTTGTCATAATGTCAATGTTTCAAGCCATTCACCTTCGACTCTTCTTATTTGAAAGTTGATGATTTTTTCCATGCAATACGCAGCTTGAGGAAACTCACCGAGCACTTCCCTTCATCCTAAGGATGTTATCCAAGGTAAACCAAATTCTCTAGAAGCTTGAAGCTTTGTCAACATAGGGTTCAAGCCCATTCAAGCAATATATTAAGAGCTAAACATGTCACTTATGGGAATTGAACTTGGGTGGGGAGGATAAGGTTTCTTCTCACAATTGCTTGAGCTAGACTTAATTGACCAAATTTTGTGGAATATATATCCCAAGAAACCCCTAGGCACTTCCCCTCATTTGGAGGATGGTACTAGGGTAAAGCATATTCTTCAAGGTTAAAGGCTATATCAACATGTTACTAGCAAAATTAAAACCCAAGCAAAGATGATAACCATCATTCCTTCCAACCACCCAAACTTTAAATAATCGACCTTTAAAAATAAAAATAAAATCTCTCACATACATAAACATATATGTTAACATAATTCACTATGCATTGGTATCCAGTCAACGTATAAACCAAAAACATCCAACATGTTTTAGTTTTATTTTTAAGTAATTATATTTATCATTCTAAAAGTTACATCATTGCAATAAGAAACATATATAGAATATTGCAATGAAAGTTATATACAAATCTCAATGACGTACATCACATACTCATCGAGAAAGAGAGAGCACAACTATATCTTCGAACTCAACTAAAAGATTCTTCAACCAATGAATAAGGAAGGAACCGAATCAATAACTTCAACGAATGAATAAGTAAGTTACCCTAGTCAATAATATGATTGGGAACATTATCTTAATAAAGGGTCCCAAATGTAAGTTTGTCACTTTTATGCACAATTTCTGTCTTATAACCTTGATACGTAGCACATCAACTCTATGTACCTAGGGTTTTATTTATTTATTTTTTTCAAATTTTTCTACACTCTCGGTTGGATTTTACTCCTCTTGTGAATGGAGGTGAATTGTAGAGTGATGATACCTTTTTCTTCTTCAATGTTTCAAAAGTGGTGGGTATCCTTACATCTTGGAGTATTTTTGTTGTTTGAAGTGAATTGTAGGAGACTTTTGTGGGTTTTCCCTCTCGTTTGAGTTAGCCTTCGAATTTTATTCATTGCTTTGCTTTACTTCATTTATTTGTGAGGTTTGAAGGTTTTTTACTTCTTCTAGAACAATATCTTGATCTCCTTGTTTCTCATCTATTCCATTCCTTCTTACGGATGTACTTGTGTTAATACATGTATCTCCTCCTCCTTTTCCTTTGCAAGGAATTCTAAATTTACTAGAGCCTTAAAGTGAATGTTGTTTACTCCAAATGCCTTCTGGTTCATCTTTGTTTGTCGAGGCTACTTATTAATTTTTTTGGTGCTATTTTTTGGACTAAATGGGTTATGTTCTTCCTAACTGGTGGGATGCATAGGCTAATTAGTGAGAGGAAGTTCCTCTTGTTCCATGTGACAAATTTTTTCAAATTGTCTGTATTCATTACAAGAGCTTCATTTGAAGGAGTCTAATCATAATCTAATTCTTTCAAGTAGCTCCAACCATCCATATTTATTTGCAACACCTTGTTCGGATATCCACATCATCTTTTTCAGGATCTTGCATGCAATTAGGGTTTGCATGCAAATTCTAGGGTTTGCATGCACTTTGCATGCATCCCAGTCACCAGGTTGATGCCTCCAGCACCTTAGCCATCTCTTTCTAGCACCCAGGAGCCACTTACTTCAGTTCTTTAGCCCTCCTAGTCTGAAAGGCACCCACTTCTCACCTACTGCCAGAGAAGGGCGCACTTTCTCACCTACCACTGCAGTTCCACTTCAGTTACATTCAGTTAGCTCCGATTCTCCCTGATTTGAGGCTAGTTTCACTCCCGACTGACTGTTTCACTTCCGTTGAACCTCCAGATTGACTAGATGACTTGTTCTGACTTCAGTTAGCCTCCCATGCGCCCCCCACTGAGCCTCCTTCCCTTAATCAGTGCTACACACTTCAGTTACACTTGTTACACTCAGTTAGACTCAGATTGACACCTGGATGACTGGTTCTTGTGCATTGATGAGCACCACCGATTGATGATGAGGACTCCTAGTTGGAGTCAAGCTACTCCATTCAGTGATTCGAATGGCCTACTTAGTCAATTCGAATTTCTCACTCACATGGTCAGATTGTATTGTAATTATTCACCCTTATTGGGATATTGAGCACTGCTGCATGTTTTGCACAGTTTTACACCATATTTTCTATATTCATCTGTTGTGATTGATTTACTTGTTCATTAGATCTGCTGTGACTAATTTTACACACCTTTGGGAGAACCTTCTCCAAATCCACTTCTACACATATTTTGGCACTTTTAAAAGGACATTTATGAACCATAATATAACATAGTACACACCATGTTTATAAATGTAAACATGGAGCATAAATCCAATATATATAAGAGAGAAGAGTTACACAATAAATCCTTAAAGAATAGGAGAACCTCCTCCAAATAACCGTAGACATTCATACATCCAATTCACCTCCCTCAACAATGACTACATGAACTCTATATATACTTATTCACTCATTGCACATGTGGTCTCTTCATTAGGCCAACCACTATTACATATACATTTACTTCATTACATATATATTCAATCCCATATATGCCCCGTTGGGGTCATATCATTTACATTTAACCCCATACATGCCCCCCTTGGGTTTTAACATAGCACCCTCCAAAAAATATTTATTCTCAAATCTGTGTGGTTAAGGAATTTACATGTGATGAAACCAATTAATAGGATTTCCATATATTCCTGATTTCTTGTTGCGATTAACAATGATCCATCCATCTAAAATCAATTATTTTTGGTCTTAATTCTTGATAGCCGATGGCTACATAGTTTTGATTCCATGTGTTTTTTTTGTGACTTCTCCAATTTGTTGTAGTTTCCAGTCTTTGATAATATCTTGTTGAATAATGGTTTTGTGATGCATTACTCCGTGAATATTGTTGATTATTCTATCTTCTTGCTTGGTAGTATCGATGTAGATCTTCTTGTCTTTCTTGGAAGCTTTCTTGGTAATATAGATGTCGATATGGTTTCACCTTTAATGGTTTCCCTTCATTTTACACATTGATAACAACAATCTTCATTTCAAAGATAATGTCATCCTCTAACCTTTGTGCATGGTATTCAGTGCTACTTGCTTTTTCGATAATTCCCTCATATTTGAATTTGATATTTTCAAGCCGGTGCTGAAGTTCTTCAAGTATTTTTTGTCAACTTTCTCGAATATTGTCTTCCGTCTCTTTTTGATGATGTAACGTGATGCCATAAATAAATTTTTTATGTGCTTTTCAATTCTAGATCACAATTTTGATTTTTCCGAGCATCTTCATTTAGAGCATCTTCAACCTTCTTGCAAATTTCCTCTGCAAGTCTTTTGGTAGTCTCTTCATCCAAGATCCTTATTTATTTATTTATTTTGAGCATGCTTTTTTTCTTTTAATCTCTTGGCCTCATCAAGTAGTTTTTCACTATGGTTTTTTAATCTACATATTTCTTCATCCTTCTTTTTCAATTCTTCCCTTGACTCATCCTTTTCCCACATTCCTTTGCTATTCTTTTATTTCTTCAATTTATCAACCTCCTTATTAAGTGATTCATTAAGGGATTTATCTTGGACAACTCCTCACCTTTCTCCTTGATATCTTATTTTCCTTCTTTTAATTCATCTTGAATTTTATGCATCTACTCCAAGTTGGTATCCCCGATCCATTTATTTGAGAAGAGTTTTTCAAAGTCTTCCTACTTGGAATATAATGTAGTATCTTCATGAAAACTCTTCCATGACTTAGAATATTCACCCCGAAAACAATAAGCTTCCCCAAAAGTACTCAAACCACTTTCCTATATCTTCATCAAGCATTCCATAGGCTTGATTCTATCTTTATCTTCATCTCCACTAAATGTAGGTATGCCCATTTCCATCGATTCTTAATTGAGGTACAACCAAACACCTCAAATTCAAGCATAAATCTATTCAAAATAATAATTTCAAATAGTGATTATTATTTTTCTAATATATTCTCCTATTTTTTTCTCTTTCCAACAACTTTTGAATCACCCAAATCAAACCTTGTAGTCAAAAAGTAATGCTAAATTTAAGTTAACATCCTTTTAAAACCCTGATTTGGAGATTGTCTTGCTGACTGACCTTCAACTTGAGGTAAATTTGAAATTTTGGTCTCGCTGAGTTTGAAATTTCATCCTGTAATATTATGATCTGTCTTCTTTGTAATGCCACATGTTTGAGAAAATTCTAAAAACCTGGAGAAAGTTATTGTAACTTTCCCAAAACTTGTTGATTTTATCTCTTTCAAAAAACGTACTTGTAAGGACTGACATGTGTCTAATTTTCCTATTTTGCTTCTGATTTTTTTACCACAAAAACTATGGTCCTCCTTCTGATGCAGTAGGTGGCACTCAATTTGTATATTTCAAGATTCAAAGATAGTAGTTTTACTTAGAACACCTGTTTGAGACTAGTTTTTAGACTAGTAAAAATACCTAACTTCCATAGACTATAACTCTGAACTTATAATGAACCGAGACTTGATATTTTTACACAAGTACATTGTTATGTTTTTTTAGGCTTCTAAACATTTGATGGTCTAAGATCTCCCCTAAAAAAAAATACAACAAAAATGGATCTAATACCAAATGTTATGAACCGAATCCTTAAGATAACATAATATTGCAGAGTACACACCACGTACATAAATGTAAACGTGGAGCATAACTCCAAGATATCTAAGATATATGAGTTACGCAATAACTCCTTAAATAATATGAGAACCTCCTCCAAATTCCCCAAGACATTCATACATTCAATTCACCTCCCTCAACAATGACTATATGACATCTATATATACCTATTCACTTGTTGCACATGTTGTCTGTTCATTAGGCCAACCATTATTAAATATACATTTACTTAATTACATATATATTTAACCCTATATATGCCCTCCTTGGGTCATACAAAGACTCCTTTATGGTTGAGTTTGGTCAATGTATCAATTGAATTTGTCTCCGATTGCTTTCAAGGTATCTTCATCCCAACATATTAATGAAATATGGGGCAACTTAACCCATACATGGGTTGCTATGATCTCCTCTTTAGGGTTTATTTATAACAATAATCGGGTTAAGAACATGCCTTGAGCTACCATGAAGTATGATCTAGAGCCAAAAATCAAGTTGCTATCCTCCTTCTAGAATAAAAACAAAATTCACTCTATCGTAAAAAAGCATAGTTACCTGACTCTTGATCTTGGGAAGCCATTGCTCGTGATTATCAACATATCCATGTTCCTTGGGTTAGGCCAGGGGCCCTTGTTCAGATACATCGAATGATTTCAATCAACAATTTTTTTCCAAAAATGGGCATCTTAAGGAAATTCTAAAAGAAGAAAGTTTAATGTTCTACAATTTTGACATTTTCCAGTTTGCCATCACCATAATCTTGCCATAAAATATTTTTTGAAGTTGCAATTTTGGATTGTTGAAACTATTTTTTTTAATGCTGAAATGGATTCAACACCCTTGAATATACTTACTGCAATTTGATTTTTCAATGTTAATGATTAATATTTTCAATTCCATCAATCTTGAATGATTTTTGCTGGATTTTAAACAAAAAATGGCTTCTTCCCTTCGTGTTATTTTGAATCACTGAAAAGGTCAAATATGTAGAATGTTTAGACTACAATGATTATAAAATAATAAATTGTGGATGACACATCAAATCCATGTATGCCACATCACACTACCATGTAAGATAGGTTAATTTATAATTACGAGGTTATAGTTAAAAATAATAATGAGAAGTTTAGATTCTTGTGCACACAAAATAAATGATAATATATATCATACAATAAATAATGTACTATTAGTATATAATAACATTTTAAGTACAATAAATAATATATTGTTAATAAATAATATATAATGGAAGTATGATATAATATATAATAATATTTAATATAATAGTATATAATATAATAACATTTTCCTTTAGTAATGATATGATAACAATATAATGATATATAATAACACTTGCCTTTAATAACTATATATAATAATAATAAGTATGAGGTTGAAGTGTGGGAAATGGAAGAAGTATAAGGTTGGGGTTTGACCCTTGGATTGGATTTTGTGATTCACATAGACTTCTATTGGTTATGATTTATGCATTGAAGGACATGGATTTTCTCTTTTGAGGACAACTAGGTGATGTTTTTCATATTACTCCTTTTCGATAAGCTTGGTTACAGGTAGAGGATGTGGGATTTGTGGAATAATAAAGAGTACAATGCGAAATATATCTAAAGGTCCTTCATGACTATCACATCATATTGACAAATTCTGAAGATGCCTTGTTATGGTCCAGGATCCCTGAAGGTGGTTTCTATACTCCTGTGATAATCTGCAGGGATCTAGCAACTGTAACAAACTCACAATCTAAATCTCAAGATTATTTGCAAAGAAGAAGAAACATGCATTCAATAATCACTCATAAACACAGAGTAATGGACAATGTTAATATCATACAATGAAGAATGAATGTAGAGAATGTATTACAATAATCAATGATGAGGCATCATATAGGATTCGAATTAGCCAAGTAGGGCATTTGAATCTGAGCTCAAAGTCTAACATGAATAACTATGGAGACATCATCCAGTTGGTAGTATCAATCATAAATGGTAAGAGTCAGTCAAGTGTGTTCAATTGAGTCTAACAGAACCATCTACCCATAAATAAGGGAATGAAGACTCTAAGTGGGGTGCATGAGGCTGTCTAACTCAAAGTCTAGCTTGGATAACAATGGAGACATAATCTAATCAACAATATCCGTCATAAATGGTAATAGTCAGTCAAGTGTGTCTAACTGAGTCTAACAGAACCATCTAGGCACAAATCAGGGAATGGAGACTCCAAGGGGGGCGCATGAGGCTATCAAATAGTCAAGTGGAACTCTAGAACTAGCTAACTAGAAGCTATAAGTAGTAAGCATGAGCAATCAGTGGAAGAACTACTCAATCAATGCACTAACTGAATGATAACTCCCGGTAGGTGAGACAAGGTGCCCTAACTGAGTGATAAATGGTGGTAGGTGAGCAAAGGCGCCTAAACTGGTTGTGGTTGGTGGGAAAGGCACACTTTCCATGTAGAGAATTCAAGGAGGGAGCATTAGGTGGGTAGGAGGCCAATTGAGGGCTGTAGACAGGCTCTGGAGAGCTAGAAGCAAGCTCTAGGTGCTGGGGATACAACCATGATGATGACTGGATGCATGCAGTGGCATGCAAAATACAAAAAACGATGGTGTGAATATTCCAACACCCACCCTCAAGCTATACTATGAGATAATAACCGAAAAACAAAAAATAGGGCCCTGGTGACTAAGACCAAAAGTCACCCCGTACAATCAATCTAAATAAACTAAGTGAGGAAAGAGGGAAAACCCAGTGGGAAGAAATCCCTCCCTCAAAATAGACTGAAGGATGCTAAGTAACATGTCATCACTCAACCCTGAAGGAGGCAAGTATCCTTCTTTTCAAAAGAAGGGTTGATCGATTTGAAAAGGATCAGTAATGTGAGAATGATGAAACCTTCCATCCTGAAAATCTGATGTGGTTCTCCGTCGATCAGCTGGATCACCAATGAGAGTAGTGGCTTCCCATCTCGGAAGAGGAGGAAAATCAGTTGAGAGATCATAGGTTCTTGTGGAATTGAATCTCCCATATCCTCATTAGCATTTGCTAGATATTCAGGTTCTTGTGGATTTGGATCTAACATTTTCTCTTCATCATATTCATTGTCATACTCTGAATTTGATTTGCCATGTGATGATGGTTTTCTCTCTTGGAGCTTGTCAACACTTCCAAACTTTGAATCTGAAGTATCATGTGAATATGTATCCACAACTAGCTCATCATCACATCCAAGCTATGAATCTGAACACTTGTGAGGAGAAGCAAGTAGAACTGGCTCATCATCACAGACAAACTCTGAATCTGAAATCTCATGAGGAGAAACATGTGAAGCTAATGTCTCATACTCCAAATCTGAACTATCATGTGATGGGGATTCGCTCTCTTGAAACTCATCATCACTCTCAAACTTTGGATCTGAAAGCTAATGTGAAGAAGCAAGTGAAGCTGCCTCATCACCACTTTTAAACTCTGAATCTGATGAAGAGGGAATGTCATGAAACTGCTTCTGAAGCTGCGTGTAGTTCTTTGATATCTCCCTTGAGCCATCATATGTGATATTTTTATCAAAAGAACTAGAATCTGATGATGGATCTTCAACAAGATCCCTAGTGGATGTAGTAGTGATGGCCCTTTTGGCCATAGGAGTTTAACCAACAGGTGCTAGATCTTTAGGTTCTTGTGGATCTAGATCTAGCATTTGCACTTCTTCAAAAGATCCCTCTTTTTCTAAATCTTCTTAGATCATTCCTTGCATTTCAAGAAATCTTTGCATGAGCCATGAGCAATATTGCTATTTGGAAGACCTTCAACCACATCTTGATCTAGCTTGTGGTTGAGATGAGATAGTCTACTCTCTTCATGAATATGAGAGCGAAGAGTAGACTCCTTTGAGAGAGGTAAGAAGTGGGAAAACTCATAGAGATTTGTCTCATGATTTGCAACACCTTTTGAGATGATTTCCCCTGAAACCATGTCTTGTACTTCGACTTCATTTGGAGAAAAGATCACTCTTTTGGGCTTTCCAACATGGGTCATTTGATACACTGAAAGTAAATTTGCTGCAAGAGAAGGGGCATAAAGCACATTAGAAAAGTAACCAGAGTCAAGATTGATTCTTCCACTCCCCTGAGAGGAGACTTCTGAATCATTTCCCAATCTGATGGAAGGGCCAATTGAGCTTTCGAAATTGGAGAAGAGATATTTGGAGGAAGACATGTGTCTCGATTGTCCTGAATCAATGATGAAAGAAGAATCCGTTGATGCATTTTCCATCAGGGCATGACATCTTTCTTTGCCTTCAGATCTAGAAGGTTCAGTATCAGGATCTTTCTTCTTTGTACATGTAGGCATAGGAAGATTGTTCTTCTTAAGTAACTGAGCCATCGCATCTATAGCTTTCCTCATACAAGCACTCTCAGGATGGAAACCTTTAAGACAATAGGTGCACTTGGGTCTTTTATTTCGAGAATGCTTGGTATTCCTTGAGTTCAAAACCCCATCTGACTGGTATGGACTATCTGTAGGCCTTGTATCATTCAATCTCTTGTCAGAAATCCTTTGCTTGCCTTTACCATTCGCTCTCTCTGCAGCTGTGCGAGCTGAATCCAATTTGGGTTTGATCATTCCCATAGAGATCAACTTCTCTTCCTCTTGAGTAAGAGATTGGATGAAATCATCAAGTGAGGGAAACTTCCATTTTGGAATGGAAAACCTAGCTGACTGGAAAGTAGAGACAAAAATTGAGAAGTTTGCCCCCAACTTTGAGAGAATGGCAAGTATAAGCTGCTTGTCTTCTTTCACTATCTCATATCTTTTGAACTGTGATATCAAGCTTTTGAACTCGGTGAGGAAGGCATTGATAGTTTCGAAACTATCAAGACTCAAACATATGAGCTCATTCTCCAATTTGTGTCCTTTCATATCATCTTTCTGTCCAAAAAGGGATTCGAGATTGTCCCAAACCTCTTGAGGAGATGTAAGATCGATGACATGGAAGTGAAGATCTTCAAAAATTGAGAGAAGGAGGAGACCAATTGCTTCATCAATCCTGTCCAAGTACTTGGACTTTTCAACTGCACTGAGAGGTTCTACCATCGTTCCATTGAGTATTCCAATGAAGCTCTTGGATCTCATGAAGAGATCCATCTTGGATTTCCACTAAAAATAGTTGGAAGATGTGAGCTTTAGATCCATATGAAACAAAGAAAGTCGAATAGTTGAAGAATATTCTGAATGGGTGAATAAACCTGTAAAACAAGAGAATTTTTGCTGATGGAGAATGCTACACTTCGACTGAACAATACCTTAAGGACACTTGGCACATAGACTAAGTCCTTCACACCTGGCTAGACCTCACTGGATTTCTCCAATGAATTCAAGTAATAGCACCAGGATTTGTTGTGGAAACTCAGAGGATTTTGGTGCACAAGTGAAAGATAGTTGCTCAAAGAAATGCTGCAACTGCTGCAATTCGAATAGATGCTGACTGCTCTAATACCATGTGATAATCTATAGGGATCTAGCAACTATAACAAACTCACAATCTAACTCTCAAGATTATTTGCAAAGAAGAAGAAGCATGCATTCAATAATCACTCATAAACATACAGTAATGGACAATGTCAATATCATACAATGAATAATGAATGTAGAGAATGTATTACAATAATCAATGATGAGGCATCATATAGGATTCGAATTAGCCAAGTAGGGCATTCGAATCTGAGCTCAAAGTCTAGCATGAATAACTATGGAGACATCATCCAATCGGTAGTATCAGTCATAAATGGTAAGAGTCAGTCAAGTGTGTCCAACTGAGTCTAACAGAACCATCTAGCCATAAACCATGGAATGAAGACTCTAAGTGGGGTGCATGAGGTTGTCTAACTCAAAGTCTAGCTTGGATAACAATGGAGACATCATCCAGTCAACAGTATCAGTCATAAATGGTAATAGTCAGTCAAGTGTGTATAGCTGAGTCTAACAGAACCATCTAGGCACAAATCAGGGAATGGAGACTCCAAGGGGGGCGCATGAGGCTTTCAAATAGTCAAGTGGAACTCCAGAACTAGCTACTAGAATCTATAAGCAGTTAGCATGAGAAATCAGTGGAAGAACTACTCAATCAATGCACTAACTAAATGATAACTCCCGGTAGGTGAGATAAGGTGCCCTAACTGAGTGATAGCTGGTGGTAGGTGAGAAAAGGCACCTAAACTAGCTGTGGTAGGTGGGAAAGGTGCACTTTCCATGCAGAGAAGTCAAGGAGGGCGCATTAGGTAGGTAGGAGGCCAATTGAGGGCTATAGACAGGCTTTGGATATCTAGAAGCAAGCTCTAGGTGCTGGGGAGACAACCATGATGATGACTGGATGCATGCAGATTTGCATGCAGGCATGCAAAATACAAAAAATGATGGTGTGAATATTCCAACAACTCCTAGCATGGTTTATAGGATTATAAGAGAAGAAGAGGATCTTCTCACTGACCCCCTGGTGGTGCTCACATCTATGGAAGCTCAAATGTCCACTTAAAACCAAAATTTTTATGTGGTTGACTCTATCTAATAGAGTTCTAGTTTGGGATCTTTTGAACAAAAAGTTTAACATCAATCCTAGCTTATGCCCTCTATGTAAAGATAATTTAGAGAGTGTAGATTATCTTTTTATCCATTGCTCATATATTGGCAGAATGTGGTCTTATGCCTCAAAGGTTAAAGGTATCATATTTATTTGGAATGGTATTGGATTACAATATGCTTTATAGGATTGGCTCCATGTAGTGTTATCTGACTACAAATCTCTACCTGCACTCATGATTTGGTGAACTTCGATGGAAAGGAACTAAGTGATTTTCAAAGATACTTTCATTCCACCATAAATCTATGCAACAAAATGTTTGGCAATTTTAACTCATTTCTCACTAGATGATGGCCCCCCAAAGGTGAGAAAGATTGCTGAGGAGGCTATAGATATATCTAGATGTTAGTCATATTTCGATGGTGCCTCCCAAGGTCATCCAACCATAGCGGGATCAGGTAGTGTTTTAGACTTCTCTGATTTTGAATGTATAAAATTTGTAGCAGGATTAGGAAGAAGTACTAATAATTGAGCAGAGATGATGGCCCTTAAACTAGTTTCTCTTTTGGCATAATAAAAAGGTGTCTGAAGGTTACAAGTATTTGGGGACACAAAGTTAATTATTGAATGGATGAGAACAAAGAGTCATCCCAAAAATATTATGTTAAATCCTTTGTATGAGGAGCTGGTGATGATTTCAGATACTTTCCAGATTGTCAATTTCTACCACATCTATAGAGAAAGGAACACCATGGAAGACTTACTATCAAAGAGTGGATTATAGGTGGAGGACGAAATGTGTCATCAGTGGGAGTTAATTAATGTTGAGTATACTGAACATGATCCTGGACCTCATCCATGATGAAAACAATTTACAAGCAAAGGTATACATAGAGAACAACCTGTGTTACAACACATAATAATGGTTATTACTGTTTTTGCTATCTTTTCTGCCTTTTTCATAGGCATCGATGGTCTTATGGATGTTGTTGATATACTCTACTTCATAGTCAATACATGAATATTGTTGAAGACAAATGATACATTTTCAGATTTATATAGAATGCTTGTGTAAACTTACATGTTGGAATTGTATGGATTTTATGAATACTATCTAATAGATGAATCAAGTTTTTGTAACTAGCTCATGGGGCCCATGAACATGTGGTTCAATTTGAATATAATGAATTGAGTCTTGCTTTTCCCGTGGAAAAACTATATATAACAATATAATAACTATACAATATAATGTCCATTGGATGTAGCTTGGGTTGTTGGGAGGTATGTCTATCATCCTCCCCACCCGGGTTCAATCCTTGTAAGTGACATGTTGGAGCCCTTAATGAGCATATATGATGCTCTTGTTGATCCACCTTCACAACAACAATATCCAACCTTCCTTCCGAGGGGTTTTCCCGTGGATTTAGTGAGCACCAATCTCTGGTGCCGTGAACCACATAAAAAAAATAACTATACAATATAACAATAATATAATAATAAATAACATAGACCGCTGCTAATAACTATTTAACAATAATATAATAATATATAATGATGATAATATTTAATATATATTTAATAATAATATAAGAATTGATTATGATGATGATGATGATGATAGATATCAATGTCAACTAAGATCAACTTTGGTTTATCGGATCTTAAAAGGATAAGGAGTAACTTGGATTTTTTTAGAATTTTATTTCTATGCTCGAAAAGCTTTAAGAAAATAATTCTTAAATCACCATAGTTGTGATGAATTACAGTGTTAGGAAAGTCAGTATTGTAGCAAATATTTTGAAATTGCACTCTAATGTGGGTGTATGTAGGACATTCTATGAGAAAGTGATTTTCATCTTAAACCCTCTTGGTGTCACAAGGACGGCAAATTCTTTCATCCAGTGCCATTTTAGGAATTGTTCAGTGCCTTGTTTCACTATGTAGCTCGTGAGAGTTTGTACTTATTTTAACATTATTGATTCTCTTTCTAATGCAATAGGGGGCACTCAATTTGGATATTTCAAGATTCAAATATAGTAGGTTTACTTAGAACACTTGTTTGAGACTAGTTTTTAGACTAGTAAAAATCCCTAACTTCCATAGAATATAACTCCGAACTTATAATGAACTGAGACCTGATATTTTTACACAAGTACATTGTTATGTTTTTTTAGGCTTCTAAACATTTGATTGTCTAATATCTCCCCTAAAACATTTATAGCAAAAATGGCTCTAATACCAAATTTTATGAACCAAGTCCTTAAGATAGCATAATATTGCAAAGTACACACCATGTACATAAATATAAATGTGCAACATAACTCCAAGATATCTAAGAGATATGAGTTACACAATAACTCCTT
The DNA here is from genome assembly GCA_027924585.1 of Larix kaempferi. Lineage (NCBI taxonomy): Eukaryota > Viridiplantae > Streptophyta > Pinopsida > Pinales > Pinaceae > Larix > Larix kaempferi. The sequence continues at coordinate 3,060,974 of BSBM01000506.1, forward strand.
AAATAATATGAAAACCTATTCCAAATACCCTAAGACATTCATACATCCAATTCACCTCCCTCAACAATGACTATATGACCTTTATATATACCTATTCACTCATTGCACATGTGGTCTGTTCATTAGGCCAACCACTATTGCATATACATTTACTGAATTACATATATATGTAACCCCATATATGTCCCCCTTGGGTCATACAAAGACTCCCTTATGGTTGAGTTTGGTCAATGTATCAATTGAACTTGTATCCGATTGCTTTCAAGGTATCTTCATCCCAAAATATTAATTAAATATGGTGCAACTTAACCCATACATGGGTTGCTATGATCTCCTATTTAGGGTTGATTTCTAATGACCATAGGGTTAGGAACATTCCTTGAGCTACCATGAAGTATGATCTAGAGCCGAAAATCAAGTTGATATCCTCCTTATTCTAGAATACAAACAAAATTCACTCTATCATAGAAAAGCATAGTTACTTGACTCTTGATCTTGGGAAGCCATTGCTCATGACTATCAACATATCCTTGGTGCTTGGGTTAGGACAGAGGCCCTTGTTCAGAGACAATGAGTGCTTTTAATGATCAATTTTTGCCCAAAAATGGGCATCTTATGGAAATTCTAAAAGAAGAAATTTAAATGTTCTACAATTTTGACATTTTCTGGTTTTCCATCACCATAATCTTGCCACAAGGTATTTCTTGAAATTGCAATTTTGGACTGTTGAAACTGTTCTTTTTGATGTAGAATTGGATTCAACACCCTTGAATATGCTTACTGCAATTTGATTTTTCAATGTTAACGATTAATATTTCAATTCCATCATTCCAGAATGATTTTTGCTGGATTTTAGACAAAAAATTGCTTCTTCCCTTTGTGTTATTTTGAGCCATCGAAAAGGTCAAATCTGTAGAATATTTAAACTACAATGATTATAAAATAATAAATTGTGTATGACACATCAAATCCATGTATGCCACATCACACTACCATGTAAGACAAATTAATTTATAATTACGAAGTTATAGTTAAAAATAATAATAGGAAGTTTAGATTCTTGCGCATATACAATAAATGATAATGTATATTATATAATAACTAATGTACTATTACTATATAATAATAATGAAAGCACAATAAATAATATATTATTAATAAATAATATATAATAGAAATGCAATATAATATATTATAATATTTAATATAATAATACATAATAATAATGAAAATACAATAAATAATATATAATAGAAATACAATATAATATATTATAATATTTAATATAATAATGCAATAGTATATAATATAATAACATTTTCCTTTACTAATTATATTTTTTTTTCCCTGAAAAAAAAGCGCAATTTCATTTCATCTTTCGAGTACGAAATTACATTGATCATCTCCACTTTGATAGAGTGTCTTAAGAGAGCTGATATATAACAATATAATGATATATAATAATGCCTCCCTTTAATAACTATATGTAATATTGTAATTACTATACAATATAACAATAATATAATAATATATAACAAAGACTATTTTTAATAATTATTTAACAATAATATAATAATATATTATAATGATTATCTTTAATATATATTTAAGGTATGGTTTATTTATTTTACGTTTTGGTTGGAATTTGGTAATTTGTTTTTGGTAAAATCCAGTTTTGGAAGTGTTCAAATTGTGTTTTTGAATCTATAAATAGATTCAACGCCCTCAAATACCCCATAGCACCTAAATTATGCAATTTCCATCGCTAACGTATGTGATTCTAAGATTTTTTTATAGATTTTCAACCGGATTCCAAATAAAATAAGATAGAAATGTTGAAAATGTAGAATATTTAGAGTACATCTATATTTAATAATAATATAAGAATTGATGATGATGATAGTTATCAATGTCCACTAAGACCAACTTTGGTCTATTGGACCTTAAAAAGATAAGGAGTCACTTGTTTTTTTCTAGAATTTTATTTCTATGCTTGAAAAGCTTTAAGAAAAGAATTCCTAAATCACCATAGTTGTGATGAGTTAAAGGGTTAGGAAAGTCAATATTGTAAAAAATATTTTGAAATTGCACTTTAATGTGGGTGTACATAGGACATTATATGAGAAAGTGATTTTCATCTTCAACCCTCTTGGAGTCACAAGGATGATAAATTCTTTCATCAGACAACATTTTAGGTATTGTTCAATGCCTCGTTTCACTATGTAGCTTGTGAGAATTTGTACTTACTTTAGCAATGTTGATTATCTTCTTTACGCTCGTTAAAACATATAAATACTTTATATTATATTATATAATGTAGTAATAATGATAATAATAATAATAATAAGGAGAAGTAACATATAATGGAATAACAAATTACTATTTATATATAATTATAATGAAAATATGATAAATAAATTATTATATATATATATATATATATATATATATATATATATATAATGGAATTATGATACGTAAATGATAATAGATATATACAATAAATAATAGAACTATGATACATAAATACAATAAATAATGGAAGTAAATATTTCATTTATAGTATTTCAAAGATATTTATCATATTATGAGATAATTTCATCAAGATCTTAATCAAGGTGAGGTGTCTATATAGTTAACAATTGTCAAATATAAACATGACACATACTCATCTTTAACTTTTATATGCTTAACTCAATGATTATCATTGACTCATTTATTTGAAATTCTATTGGTTATTGAATTTCCAATTCAACAAGCATGATTTTTCTTATAAGGCTCATTTTAGTTCTATATTTTCTCTAATAGGATTTCTTGGATCAGAGGTCTTGATAACTAGAGGTTTTGATAACTAGGGGGGATTGAAATCCATACAATTGATGGATTTTTCATATGGAGGTTAAGATATTTTGGGAAAATTTAATGACCTTTTAATTAGGGATTTAAATGCTTCAATCTCAACCAAAGAAGAGAGACCCTTTAGGTCCATATGTGAAGGCGATCTCATGGTTGTGTCTCCCATGAAATGTAATTGTAATTCCGTCCAAATGCTAGTTCATGCAAGAGGATATCCTAAGATGCACACATACCCTTGTAAATGGTGGCAACAATTTGCAACGATGATGTTATGATCTTAACAGTTAGAGAAATCCTAGCCACGGGATAATTGTGCTCTCCTCTTGCACTTCATTTCTTCCTTGTCACTGTTCTTTTTCTAATCCTTATATTACTAGCACAACCACTTAACTTGTGTCCGTTGAAAACCGATAGGTCATAAGTTAAGTGCCATGAACAAGTTATCTGTTACTTTTTCTCTATGCTTAGTTGTAATAACATGTTTTCTATGCCTCAACTACATGTTACCTTCTTTAGTTAAATGAGTTTTTTGTCACTACCTGTTATCCATGCATGAGCTACGAGTTATCTATACATCAACTACCGGTTTTTTTATATTTCTTTTTTTTATAATTTTTTTTTTCATTTTGAATTTTGAACGACTATAAAATGAATCTAGATAGTGCACTTGTCCCATCCTCCTTCAATCTAGGAAAAACATAGATAATAGTCCACCCCAAATTCTAAGATATAAACACCTATCGGTGTAATTATTAATATTTATATATTTCAATTAATAATAAAATAATTACTCTTAATTTTTTTTATTAATTTTAAATATTTTATTAATTTAAACATAATATAATTATTTATAAAAATAAAAAAATAAACAAAAAAAAAATTGAAAATAGATTTAATTTAAAAAAAATCAAATTTGAATGAAATACATAAAATAAATATCCCACATTAATATTGCTATAAAAAAATACACAGCATAAATGATATTCATAAATCTAAAAAATTAATGTGATATTCATGTCTTAAATGGAAAATAAGAATTTATATATAAATGTTATAAGGTACTTCAATGTCACGAGTTAAGAGTGAGCCAATAGATTTCAATAATATGATAAGTCAACATTATCATCACAATAAATAAATCACACGTTATTTGTCTTATTCTGATCTGAACTATAAGACAATAAATAAGTCAAATGGTAATGTTCTCTAGGAATGTTACAAATGTAACAAGTGAATATGCTACAAAGTAGTTAGTCCACGTCAAATATAAAAATTAGAAAATAAATAAGTTATAAGTTGAATATAGAAATTGAGAAAGTAAGAAAAAATAATAAAAACATAACACGTTTATAAAACTTGTCACATCAATTAAGTATTTGTCCTCATATAAACATTAAAATAAAAATTTATTGATTGATCACATAAAAATCAAAATATCAAAATATCATATGGGAAGTGACAACAACTTTTGATTTGTTTTTTAGTACACAAAAGTCAACAATGACATGTGAAAGTTGTCACATGACACTCTTAGAAAATTCCATGTTAAATTGTTTTTATATTTACTTTTTATTTTTTAAACATTAGGTTGCACCCTTAGGGATTTATTTCCCATCTATAACCTCTTTGAACAATAAGAAAATTGAATGAGTAAAATTTAAAAATCCTGAAATGTATTTTTAATTTAAAAAAAATCAATTTAAGAAATTGTATTTCATAAACATTGGAAAACTTTAACAAAATTTCTAACATAAAATTGAATTGATGATAAGTCAAAGCACTTTGACTTGCAAGTGAAAAATATAGTCCATGCTTTGGCATGGAATACTAATATGGAGGTCACAATACATTCTAATATAGCCCTGCATAAATAAAAATTCAAGATAATTAGAAATTCAATAAATATATTTTAAACTAGCAATTGCCCCAAGAGGTGCAAAGGGACGCTAAGGGGGAAAATACAAAAAGTAAAGTTGGGGAGGAAAGGTTAGAAGTAGATGCTTCTAATGGAATTGGGACCTGGACCAAAAGAGATAGAGAAATAAAGGGTTCTTAAACCATTTGGTCAAAATATGTAAGTATGTAAATGTATGGCTTGATATCTTCTATGATTGCAGCTTCATGTCGAGGCAAAGGAATATAACAAACATATAAACAAATCCCAATTTTAAGACATAAAATATTGCATGACTTCGTCGCATATTCAAAATGTTGCTTAACCATAAGTATTAGACAATAGGATGGGGAAATGAAGTAACCTTTGTGAATGAAATGAAGTAGTATTATAGATTTGGAAGAATCCATGTTTGTTTTTTGCAGTCAATGGGAGAACATGAAAACCATGTGTGAATCAATGGGAGAGCATTGTCAATAGCCAATGGATAGGACTTTGTCATATTGAGCAGTCAAGAGTGAAAGTGATTGCTATAGATCTAATGTCATCTAGAAAGTGTGAAAATCAATGAATATACTTGGAAGAGATGGTTGGAATCGTTAAAGGTGTTAGTCCCAACTTGATAAAAAAACTTGTTGGAAAAAGTTATGCGGAAATCAATTTCAAGTGAGACAAATTCTTGTGGTGAGATAGAGAGCAATGTAGATGGAAAAATGATGAGGCTAAATAATGTGGAATGTGAATAAACAAGAAATTGATTATCAAAGAGACAATAATATTTTACAATGATATGAAGGCCAAAAGGTCAATGTTATCGATATAAGGTTGAAAGGTCAACAATACGAAGGCCAACAATGTGAACAATAAATGACAAAATGACTTGGTTCTAACAATGTGAACAAGAAACATGAAAACACAAAGGCATAGGCTTGGGCATTGGGATCCATGTCTGTGTGATCAATGGAAAATCATAATGTAAATATAATAAAGGACTATAACCAGGAAGTTGATTATGAAAATGAAGGTTTAAAAGGGAAAAAAAGAAAGAAATTAATGGAGTGAAAAAATGAAGAGTAAAATAGATATTATGAAGAGATTCCTTTTCATCATCAAATGCCTCTTTATCATTTGTTGAAGCATCATGAAAAATACAAAAGAAAGTGTTCAAAATTTCTTAAAAACATGAAAACACTAAAGAAATCATTACCAGTTAATTTGTTTCTTAAGTTAATTAACACAAGTAATACATATTTTTATCAATAGATGCAAAGTTCTATATCTCTATATTCAATGTTTGATTAATATCTTCAAAAACTTAATTCTCTTTTGTTCCACTTCTACTTTAATTACTTTTTTTTCGTTATAAAAAATAATATATAAAAATAAAAATTAAATAAATTATATAAAATTAAGACATCAAAATAGTTTTTTAAATAAATATATTTGATGTATTTAATTAATATAAAATAAAATAACAAATTGAATAATTTATGTATTTTTTTAATTAATTTTTTAACATCGAATATATGAATCAACGTACACAATATAGTTTGTATCATTAACCATTCATATATGTTTTGCTGGACATCCCTATTCCACTAATGCATATGTCCAAATCTTATTAATTAATAAATATATATTGTTGTACTATGTCACTTTTTATGAATGTAATGAATTTCAAGTTCCAATTGTTCTTGATCGTATTGTTTAGAGAGAATTCATATGCTATTACATTTTTTTTCAATGAAAATATAAGGATAAAAGTGTATTCGCATTGTAATTTTACCAATCAATTTTTTTTTGGGTTATACAATCCAAATGTCAATCTTTCTCTCCAAATCCTAGACAATGATTTAAAAATATATCATTAACATAAGGAACATATTTGAAAAAAAAAACTAGTGATTACTTAATGAAAAGGAAGGTGTCCAGACTTTCATACTTATCAAGAAGTATTGCATTCTCAATTGCTTTTCATTATGGTGATTTGGGATCATTCATGCATATACCAAAGAATGGGTAAAGCATTCATTAACATGGGAGAGACCAAACATCCTCCTCAAAATGAGATAGTATATTATATTCAATCCTTAGGTGTGATAGCTAATGGTACTTATTGTTCAAATATATCTGAATACCACCATGTTGTGCAAGTTGTTTTTTTATTTTTTTTTTTATGTTAAGGAAGGTTTTATTCAAAACAATTATGTTATTGGCATCAAAATTTCAAAGCTATCATGTTACTGGTACCAACATTTCAAGGTTGCTTTCATTTTTTTTTTAAATGGAGTTAATAACCTATTTTTTCCTTTTTCTGGAAAGAGAAGGTACTTTCAAAAGTTATTGAGAGTTGTACTTCTAACCCCACCCAAGAAAATACGGCTTAGTTATCAACAATTTTTTGTAATCTCAATCACTTTATAATATGGTAGTTTGGGAGAGATTGGGACCATTCATGCATACCGGAGAATTAAATAAAACATTCATTAACATTGGGGTGTCTGGACATCCATTCATTAACATTGGAGAGACTGGACATCCTCCTCAAAATGTGATTATGATCATGGTTACCATATTCAAAGCATTGGTGTGATGGTGAATGGAACTTAATAAATAGGTTTAAGTATGAACCTGCTTAAGAGGTTCGAAACTGTCGATTTTAAAAATCTTCCGCAGATTTCCTCTAATTCAAGATTTAAGTATCTTTAACTACCACCATGTTGTGTAACTTCGATTTTTTTTAAAGATTCACTTCAAAGCATTGATGGTGCATTGATGTTATTGGTACCTGCATTTTAAAGACGCCTTTATTTTTGCAGATAATAGAAGCAATTTTTTTTTTATTCTTTAGAAGAATAGAGAACTTTTCTTATTTCTTCTAAGGTTTAATTTAAAGTATTGATGTTATTGGCATGGCATTTTTAAATTGCCTTGATTTTTTCAAAGAAATGGCTTACTCATTTGATTTATAACATTTACATAAACATCAAACCTCATTGCCCTTCTAAATGAAACATATGAGATATTAGATATGATCATGCTAATGACAAGCTTTGAAAAAAGTTCTCTCATTAATGAGTTATGAGAGCATGGCATAAAAAATATGATAACGCTAAAGACATATATAACTAATTTTAATTTTACATATAAAGAAAAGAGATTTAAACCTAAACATGATACATAGCGCATTACACAATTGAATTCGAGTAACAATTTGATTGGCAAGAATGTAAAATCAGGGAAAGAAAAAAACTTTATTGGGATATAATTTGTGCTTATCTGATCTCCAAATTTGGCATGCGTAGATGTTCAAATTTGACAATTTGACATCGGTCTCTAAGTTAAAATTAGACACAGCCCTGTATTGTCGGTAATCTGTAATAAATATGAGCATATAGTGGCATAAAACATTCTATAAAACTCTACTTGTAAGAAATCCATGGGAAAACATTCCCATTATACCCTAGTGTCCAATAAATCGTTGTGAATTTGAGGGCCACCGTAAATAATGGAGGGTTTGAGTAATTTTGGGAGAAATCATTCCATAAAACCCTCCCCTCCTTGTATGAAACATACAGGCGAAATTATTTCCATGAGAGCTTGATTCCAAGAATCTGAGGTAAATTCAGGGGTTGGATGCAAAGAGTGGAGGGTGAAATCCCATTTCTAAGGATTTGATTTATATATTCTAATTGGCTAAATATTTAGTTTATCAACTATTTCATTTATTTTTGGGATAAACATGAATTTTTTGAAAATTGTTACTATAATAAAATTTAGCCCAATAAAAATTTAAAACCTTGTTATTTATTATTCAACACAAGGTGCTTAAATTACTAAGTAAATGCATATTTTATTTAAACCCCATGAAGAGACGGCAAGCGCCGATGCTAGATAGAGATTAGGAAGATGCAACATCCTTATCTTTCAGGACATCTACATTTTCTCCATATGCAAGTTTGATAGATTCTTCAACCATCTTCACACTCCCTCCCATGGGTAGATACTCCCTCACATATCACAAAAATAATTTCAATATAGCTATTTGCGACAAAAAATCACATTGCACATTTCGAATTTCGGTTCTTATTGAAATTACATGTTGCTTTACCATGCATATAATTCGAATTAATTTGGGCATGAACATAGCCCCACCCAACTCCAGCACAACCATTTTTTTAAGGAAACAATCCCCTAGGGAAACCCAAGGATGCTTCCCTACATTCATGGACGGTATCCGTTGTAAATCCATTGACATAGGATGGTATGCCTCACTCTCCAAGTCCCAGTGGCAAAATTTCATCCCCAACCCCACCTGACACTGAACCTATTGACCCTTACCAAAGGAATGGAACCTGGATTAGCGGTAAGAAAACATGGCATATCAACCAGCTGAGCTACCGCTCGAGGATAACCCAATCAATTTTTAATTCTTTTATCATATAGTTCAATTTATTTCCCTGGTTGTGTAATCTAAGTATGTCCTTGGGGATGGTCAATTGATCAATATAAATTGCTGTCCAAGCCCATGAGCACATGAATCATACATAATTCATTTGTAAACAATAGGATTGTGGATATAACATAGCCCAGTAAAAAAAAATAACGGAGTTATATAAGTCTTATTTTCTCAAGTTGATAGAATTAACCACTTGGCTTCAAAGGGAAACAAAAAGAAAATCATACATACATAAGGTCAATCCAATAACACCATTGATAAAGAATCACTTACATGTTTTCTCTACCTAAAATACGTCTCTTATCCCCACGCACACAGTCAACAACCACTGGATTCCCTTGATCATCGCGATACGCATCCTACACATACAAAGCCACCTTAAAATGAATCACAAGCACAAATTCCTATATGAAGTCACTTCCCATAGGCATGGAAAGTAGAATCCTAGTGATCGATAAAGTAAATCACCTAGTATAAACATTTTCCTTAATAGCCCGTGCGAAGCAACCTTATAATATTTCTCTAAACAAAAGTAGATATATGTGATAATATGTTAGAGTTAACTAAAAAAAAGTGAATGTTATACAAACAGGTCATATCCCCATAAGGGTCAACTAAGGGTTAAGCTATCCACCAGGGTTCCTTTTTGTAATGTCCCTTTTTTGAATTTTATTAAAATGGTTAAATTTTCAAATTTTCCACTAGTTCGATCCTTGACTAGTATTGGTTTCTTGATCTCCAAACGGATCCAAATAATAACAAATTGTCACATAAGGTATATGGATGGTATTAGTACATAATTATGAGCTTCATCGATGATTTAGATTCCTCAAAAGGATTTTACAACTCTCCTTAGGATTCTGGCCAAGGTAGGGGATTTGACTAGCAATTTCTCTTAACTAGTATTGGTTTCTTGATCTCCAAATAACTCCAAATGCTCCAAAATTGTTATAGAAGGTATATGTATGGTATTAGAAAATTTTTATGAGGTTCATGTATTCTTTAGAGTCTTCAAAATTCTTCTGCAAGTCTCCTTTGAATTTTGTCCAATGTAGGGAATTTGACTAGCAATTAGGGGTTCAATTCCCCATGGGGTAGATGCTGGAAATGCCTCTCCAAATGCTATTGGAACCTCTCGAATTTCCGAACAGAGGTAGGGGATATCTAGGGGACATAAATATAGTCTCATATGCATCACCATTCAGTTTATTAATTCTGATACAACTCTCTTAAATCAGATACAAAAAGACTAGTTTCGACATAGGAGAAATGATAGTAAATCTTCACAAATGGTTATGAAAATTAAGAATATTGCTCCAAATTCTTGTATAATGAATATGAAACTTATTCATCATATTAATGGAACTCCATACAACATTAATACATCAAGAATTGACTGAACCATTCGAATTTGATACAACTTCAAGTGCAAATAACAAGGTACTGGGGAAATGACACCATTTGTTCATAACTTAGCATTTTTACATCAAATATATTTGATTTTCGACCTGAAAGTCTTCTGAGAAATAAAAACATAGTATATATATCATATTAAAAATATATGGGGCCTCAAGAGCTATCCCAAAGAGTTCATCACCTCAACAAGTGCGCCTCTCCTCAAGGAGCAAGAATATGCCAAGAAATAGAAGAATGGTTGTAGAAGCACAACTATTCGAATTCCTTCCAAGAGATTCATGCCATCTCAAGTTGAGAAGAGATTCCAATGTGTGCCACTTGTCCCTCCAATTCTAGCCTACTCCTCGACCAAATTCGAATAGGTGTCTCTTTGGATTACCTAACTCCCTTGGGTTCCATATTGGAGGCTATTTTTATCCCTGACATGTCATATGTCATCATTCAGGTCTGATTTGTGTCATAGGTGTCATAGCATATTCATCATTGTTGTCATAGAGCTAGGGAATCTAGTCCAAGTGTCCCACTAGCTCCAAAATGCCTCTTCCTCTTCCACTCCAATTCAACCTTAATTGAGTAATGCCAAGTATATTGACCTTCCAATGCATCCCAAGAAATTTGGGATTCTTATGGATTCAAAATGACAAGAGGAGGATGCCATGTGGCATAGAAAATCTATCTTGTGTGGGTCCCACATCCTCCATGTGTCTTCATGATCAATTGCCACTTTGATTTTCCATTGTATTTATTTATTTATATCCTTTATTAAATATTTATGCCATTCTAATGTCCAAACATCATTTATTATCCCCCTTATTTCAAATCCCAAAGATTCCACCCCCCAACCTAGGGAACTAGTAATTTTCCTCCATGACAGTTCATTTGGATGGGTATATTACAAACTTTGAATTTGGAATTTCTCTTAATGTGACTCACCTTGTCCATTTGGATCTAATTTCACATTATTAATAACTTGGACTTCATTGTTGGCAATTATTTGACCCTTAGCATCAATTTGACAAACTATCATGAGTATGGCCAAGGGGCTTGGGCCATTGTGACCCAATGCAAAATTTTGGGACATGACAAATTCTCCCTTCCCAATATTTCTTGTCCTCAAGCAATTTCAACACATGTATGTGGAAGAACCTGCTTTCTTTCCAAATGTTTGCTTCCCAAAACTTCTTTTTTGGAGCCTTGAGTAGAGCCACCCATACACTACAATTGTGTGTTTCCAAAAGCAAGGAGATGCGGATTTTCTTTTTCATTTTGATATCCCCTGTAACATCACCACTAAACACCAAATGTTAATTAAATCCATCCAAACCATGTTTGCACAATTACTCTTTACCTCTTTCATATTTTGGAAACCCCTTCTGATACCACTGTAATTCTTGAAGTTGCCACTGAGTTGCCCAACTTTTAGTCTTCGAGATCCCATGAATATTTTAGAGAGAAACCACCATGCTTGCTGCTGCACTAATCTGATTAAAATCACTTTATTAAGTGGGGAATCCATCTCCCATACTGCTAGTTTCCAAAAAAAATTGAAATCAATGGGATGAAAAATTATCCCAGGGTCCCATTGCTTGAATTGCACTCCAACAATTAAGAGTGCTCTCCAACCCATACCATCAGGAAAGAGAATTCCTGGATCCCATTTTCTTGTATGCATTCTTCCAAACATCATGAGTACAAAAGATATATCATCAAAGTACATAACAACATAATAAAAATGTACATCAAGGAGGTGCCTCATCAAAGAATCATGAAAGTGCTTATACCTCCAAGTAAGTAAACCACCATTTGCCAAGTGCATACAAGCTTCAAGTGACCAATCAAATCTGATCCAATGACATAGGTGAGGATCCCATGTCCTATAATGCTGCTCCAAAAGGATGTAATATGCATCAAATTAATCATCCATGTCTTCTCTCATCCAAGATGTGAATGAAGAACCTCCACTAAAATATGAACCAAGTAGGGAGAAAAGAAAACAATAAGCCTTCAAGGGGTTCACAAAAGTAGAATTTGTGCATCCACGAACATGTGTATCATCACTAAATAACAAAGGATGTTGCTACCAATAATAATTTTCTCCAATCATATATATCTTCACCCAAGTAGTGGATGAAGTTCCTCCAATATCAATTGAACTAAGCAAGGAGCAAGGGAAATCATGAGTCTTCAAGTGACTCAAGTGAACATCATAAGTGCATCCATGTAGATGTGTTTCATCATAAGGTAACAAGGAATGCTGCTGCAAATGTAAATAAGAAATGGCTCTCATAATGTCATCATATAAAGGAGAGATAGGAGTTTCATGCTCCTCATGTGGCACCATAAAAAATAAACCTTTCACCCATACTTCATTAGGATGAATGCTGCAAAATATGGAAGTGTAGGATGTAGGAGAATGAACCAACTCACCCAAATGATCAGAAAGTGCAGAAGTGTCCTCATGTGAATGATCCATAATGGTAGGATAATGCACCTCCCTCAAAAGTGAAAAACTTTCCTCATAGGTTAGTTCCAAGGTAGTGGAATCATACACTTCTTAAAAAATTTTGACACCATTTCCAAGAGGAAACTCAAGTTCCTCTTCCACCACATAAAGTGCTTGGATATCATCAAGATCATATTCAAACACATCATATGAGAATCCTCCATGCAATCTACCATATGACAATTTGAAACATAGGAGGAAGAACAAGTATATTGCAAACTTTCAAGAAGTTTCTCATTTTGAATTTTGAGTTTATGAATATCCTCATTATTCTTCAAGTATGCATCATGTAAAATTCATTAAACTCAACCAAATTGTTTCTATAAATAAACAAAGACATGAAATTACCTTTGATGTTGCACATTGCTCTTTGAATCTTCTCCATGTATCCAAGGAAGGATGGATCCTTCAATGAAGAAACTCTCCAACAATAATTTGACACCAATGCTTGAGTGTCATGGAGTATGGCTAAGGGTATCTTGGATCTTATTTTCATTCATCTTCAAGGACCCTTCAAGAAAATGAGGCTCTTGCAAATGAACCTCCTCATCTTCTTCCTTCTTTCTTGGACCAACTTCATGAATCTCAAGTGGTGATGGGGAAGTTGATCTTGTTTCTTTTTCAACTTCTACAAGGTATTCATTTTCATGTTTAATGGAAGTTTTGCTTGCAGCAACACTTTCAAAAGTGATCTCTATGTCACCAACATAGAGGTGTGAGCACCCAGCATTAATTACTCCTTCATAGTTCAAGCATCCATTAGTAAATTCTCTTTGTTTCATTTCCAAGGTAGAATGTGTCTCGAAATGATCTTCAATATTTTCAATAGAATCTTCTTCATGCTCATGTGATGTGTCTTCATATTTTTCAGAGTCACTTGGGAGTGACTGTCAATCCTCTTCATGTACTGCTTCTTCTACTTCACCTATTTCAGAACTAGGTGGTTCATGGGTCTCCTCCTTTTTCTCCTTCAAGCAAGCTGATGCATTTTACCCCTTGGTTTCCTTAAGATCAATATATTTGGAATCTCTTTTCGAAGAAAACCCCAAAACCCTCATCCAGTAGGAAATATATGCATTCCCTGAAGGTTCAGATATTTCACTGCTCTTTTCACTCACACAGATATGATTTTCTCTCCAAGGGATTTTACAATAATGGCCTAAACCTTTCTTTACTAACACCACATCCTCATTTTTGGTCCTATTTTCAAACACCCAATCAAAAACGTCTTCGAAAGGAGGGGCATTTTTTCTATTTCCCTTATACAAATCAAGATATGCCTGATATTGTTGGGGCAAGGTTTTATATATTGCTCTCCATCTTTGTAACTCATTCATAGAATTATACTTTGGTAGTGTGACACACTCATATTTATCATACATAGGGTTATAATAATAATTTTCATTCCTCATGGAATTGTAAGAAGTGTTGCATGATGGCACCTCTTCCTCAAACCATTCACATTTTGCTTCATATTGCTCACAATCATCTACATACTGCTCATAAGCATTGTACTCATAGGAGTCATCATAGTAGTAAGAAATGGATGCAAATTATTCTTCAATGTATGAACATAATCCAAAGGTGCAAGGACCATGCTCTGATACCACTGTAATGTCCCTTTTTTGAATTTTATTAAAATGGTGAAATTTTCAATTTTTCCACTAGTTCGACCCTTGACTAGTATTGGTTTCTTGATCTCCAAATGGCTCCAAATGATCCCAAATTGCCAAAGAAGGTATATGGATGGTATTAGGACATAATTATGAGGTTCATGGATTATTTATATTCTTAAAAAGGCTTCTTCAACTCTCATTAGTATTTTGGACAAGGTAGGGTATTTGACTAGCAATTTCTCTTAACTAGTATTGGTTTCTTGATCTCCAAATAGCTCCAAATGATCCCAAATTGTTACAGAAGGTATATGGATTGTATCAAGACATGATTATTAGGTTCATGGATGATTTAGAGTCTTAAAAAGGCTTCTGTAACTCTCCTTTGAATTTTGGCCAATGTAGGGAATTTGACTAGCAATTAGGGGTTCAATTCCCCATGGGGTAGATGCTGGAAATGGCTCTCCAAATGATATTGGACCCTCTCTAATTTCTGAAAAGAGGCAGGGCATATCTCGGGACATCAATATAGTCTCATATTCATCACCATTCATTTTATTAAGTCTGCTACAACCCTCTTAAATCAAATACAAAAAGACTATTTTCGACATAGGGGGAAATGATAGTAAATCTTCACAAATGGTTATGAAACTTAAGAATATTGCTCCAAATGATTTTATAATGAATATGAAACTTATTCATAATATTAATGAAACTCCATAAAACATTAATACATCAGTAATTGACTGAACCATTCGAATTTGATACCACTTCAAGTGCAAATAACAAGGTACTGGGGAAATGACACCATTTGTTCATAGCTTAGCATTTTTACATAAAATATCTTTGAGTTTCGACCTGAAAGTATTATGAGAATTAAAAATAGAGTATATTGTTGATGTATATGTAACTTTGGAATGTATTTCACCCATGTATTTTGTATATGTATTTTGTACTCCTATAGAGATGGCATTATTACTCTATACATAAGTGTTTGTATTCCTATAGAGATGTTATTATTCCTCTATACGGAAGTGTCATCATTTATATTGTAAGTGTCGTAACTTATACTTGATGGGTTATTAGACCACTTTGTTGGGGTCGGCCCTATATAAGTCATGTGGGTCGAAGGGTTATTAGACCACCCTATTGGGGGTCGACCATGTGGGTCAAAGGGTTATTAGACCACCAAGTGTGGGGTCGTCCCGGATTAAGTTAACCATGGGTTAAGCTAGACATGTAGGCCCCATTAGTTTATTGGGCAGGACAGAACAAGTATAAATAGAGATCGGGAGATCTCTATTTGATCATTCATTCACACACTTCTGTCATTCGGAAAGTGGCACACTTGTGAGGAGGAGGCTCTGCTGCTAGGAGAAGACTATCTCTTGTATTCTGGTTGTATCATTGCTCTATCTATCTTTGAGGAATTTATTGGGGTTTTTCACCTTTATGGTTTTCCCCAAGTAAACTCTGTGTCTCTTGTGTGCTTTCATTATTGTGTCCATGATTGATATGTTGTAGATTTTCTATACATGTTGTTCTCTTAGTTAAGATCCTAGATCATATTGAAGTAAATTCTGAAAATTTAACATATATATATATCATATTACAAATATATGGGGCCTCAAGAGCTATCCCAAAGAGTTCATAACCTCAACAAGTGCGCCTATCCTCAAGGAGCAAGAATATGCCAAGAAATAGAAGAATGGTTATAGAAGCAAGATTAAAGAGATGCGACCATGAGATGCCCTATAGCTTCAAACTATAACAAAATAATCCATTGTAGCTCCAAATGAAAGGTATGAATGGCCTCTCCAATTTCCAATTAGGATGGGAATCTTTCACCCTCAAAATTGGTGCTAAGGCAAGTAGAGTAACACTCCACTAGCTCTTCTCTCCAAATGCAAAATGTAAAATGATCAAAAGCCACCATAATTCTTTGTTATTTTATTTTAAAAACTTCTAAGGTCCTCCATGGGTCAAATTCCTTCCAAGAGATTGATGCCAACTCAAGTTGGGAAGAGATTCCAATGTGTGCCACTTGTCCCTCCAATTCTAGCCTCCTCCTCCACTAAATTCAAATAGTTGTCTCTTTGGCTTCCCTAACTCCCTTTAGCGCCCTCTTGGAGGCTATTTTTAGCCCTGACATGTCATATATGTCAGATGTCAGAATTCAGGTCTGATTTGTGTCATAGGTGTCATAGCATCTTCATCATTGTTGTCATAGAGCTAGGGAATCTAGTCCAAGTGTCCCACTAGATCCAAAATGCCTCTTCCTCTTCCATGGGAGTTACTATTCGACTTCAATTCAACCTTAATTGAGTAATTCCAAGTATATTGACCTTCAAAATCATACCAAGAACGTTGGGATTCTTATGGATTCGAAATGACAAGAGGAGGATGCCATGTGGCATAGAAAATCTAGCTTGTGTGGGTCCCACATCCTCCATGTGTCTTCATGATCAATTGCCACTTTTATTTTCCATTGTATTTATTTATTTAGATCCTTTATTAAATATTTATGCCATTCTAATGTCCAAACATCATTTATTATCCCCTTATTTCAAGTCCCAAAGCTTCCACCGCCCAACCTAGGGAACTAGTAATTTTCCTCCATGACAGTTCATTTCGATGGGTATATTACAAACTTTGAATTGGGAATTTCTCTTAATGTGACCCACCTTTTTCATTTGGATCTAATTTCACATTATTACTAACTTGTAATTCATTCTTGGCAATTATTTGACCCTTAGCATCAATTTGACAAACTATCATGAGTATGGCCAAGGGGCTTGGGCCATTGTGACCCAATGCAAAATTTTGGGACATGACACTTTCTCATTGTGGTATGTCCCACTTGCATGGTATGAGTTTCAAAGGGATGATTCCAGGTGAAAGGAATGAGTTCAAGTGCAAGTCTCGATTGATTTTGAGAGAATATGTGTTCCCTAGACCTAGCATCTGAACTGGCGGAAGTCTACTGTCATGCAGTCCAACTCCTTGGGGCATGTTTCATGAAGTGAATTTGAATAGAATAAAATCCATATCATATGTTTAAGGGAACCTTGAAAATAAAATGAAGACCATATCAGGGGGATCAGATCATGGTGCTATGGGATCGTTTTCAAAATGATTGAATCACCATAATTCTCTAGAAATTGAAAAAATAATTGAATCACCATAATTCTCTAGAAATTGAAAAAATAATTGCACTAAGAGAAGAGGTGAAATCCCAAGAAGGTGTGGGGGTGGAGTGATCCATAAAATTTTACTCAATCCATGTGTAACAAAGAATTGAATCAGGTTGCAAGATTAGGTGCATTGACACTAGAAAAAACCCTTCTAAATCAAGATCTAATATGCACCTCAATGTTGCGAAGCTTGAAGATGCATATTTTGAATTAGCACAAGCGGGCCACATATCAAATATCAGGCCAAGGTTTGGATGTGTTTGTCCTAGTAGCAAGATTCCTCTGGGAAATTGCATCTCAATAAGAAGTAGAAAGTTTCCAGTATTGCAAAACTCCGCATCAAGGAAAAAACCGGTTGGGGTCACCAAATCAACAACGGACAACATTGAGAAAAATGGGAGAAAAGGAAAAACTCAACGAGCATAAAACTTAGACCTAAAAAATTTGGCATCTTGAATTTTTTTCGAAAAATTAATAAAAATTGGGAGAAAGAAGAGATGTTTGCAACACTGGACTGGAATCAAAGTGACCATCCTAGACTATCTTCCAGACACTGGACTACTTCTATAGAAATAAAACATTAAGTTCATCTGACATCTTAAGAAAGATTCTGAAAAGCTATATGTAGGAGATAGATCTCATGCACATGACCTGGTAATATAGGTATCTAATTGTGACAATCAAATCCCTTATAGTAATATAAGCATGAAAAAATATCCATTGGAAATGACCCACAACACACTAAGAAAAATCCCAGAAACCCAAAAGAAAGACGTATACAAAAACCCCAATCATGGCAGTGAGAGCATGGTGTTCAGGGCCTCATTTTCCCCAGTTCACTAATAAAAAATTTAAATACACAGTAAAGGATTTTCTATTAAAAAATGATCAAATAAGTAATCAACCAATACCAAAACCTGAGACCCAAAATAAGAACACTTACCATGCCAACATTGACCTCAATAGGATCTTTAACTACTAAAAAGGATTCAGTGACCCCGAGAATGGTATCTTTAGGAGTTGGCTCCATAGTTTTCCACCATACAGAAGTAGACATCAATCTTATGCCCCTTCCCACATTGGATTTGTTCATCGCCATTGCCATCACCATGATCTGTTCCTTCCTGGTTTCCTCTACAATAATGTAATGGCACCATGTCGCTTCCACTGCAGAGAGGATATATATGAAGCTTCATCAATTATTTGTGGGCAGAGGCATGTCATGCTACCAATTTACTAAATGTGATAAAAGACCAAGTTGTGGTTGGTTTCACGCCAATGCGGGGGAGTTATCCGAAGGTGGTCCTCTAATTTCAAGCATGAAAACTTTCGGAATGACAAGCTACGAATATTCTTCTCATTTCTCGTTGATATGTATCAGATTATTTAGGTCTCGTAAGGGAAAAGCAAACACAAATTGCAAAGAAGTAAAACCATTATAAACAGAGAAAAGAAATAGGAAAAATATAAATAGCATTGATTTAGCTCCACTTCTTGAGATATGGAATACATTTTGATTGCAGTCTGCACAAATGCTTTAGAAATGCCACCAAATGCATGGCAATTTCTAAAAGTGTAGATTTATTAGACCAATAGGATTTACTTTGTTGTATTCCCTACCATGAACTATATGATGTATTCAAACATAGCATTTTTTACCTCATGTAAATGAAATTATGGAATAAATATAGATATTTATTATCTTTTAAGGCAACTGAGAAGTGCCCCTGCAAGTTGCTTCTTGTGCATCTAAAAGTCTCGAATGAAGTCCAAGAGTATACCTGGACTCATAACCCTTTTTAAATAAAAAATAAAAAAATATGAATCTTACATTCCACCACCAATTTCTTGCATTTCGATCACCTTCAACCAACTTCCCTGCTGATCCCTCTAGACCTGATGTATTCCAGCTCCTTTCCCTTTCACTGGTTGAATGCTCATTAGATCTCATAAAATTAATATCCTTGCCTTCCCATCCTATAACAAAAGGAATTCCCTCAACTACATTTTCGTATGTCTCTACTTGAGGCTTACCATGTGGTGAGGTTGCTTCCTTCATAATATCCAAAGACTGGGATGCTGCAAGTACACAATACATCCTTTGCAAATTCAGGGCTTCCTGTGTCTTGTCCCAGTGACCGACAAGTTCAAAAATCCATTCTTTAGGGAGTTCCAAAACCTGGTTATGGCCTCCCTCCCATACTATTTTGGATCTAGTTTCTAGATCCAAAATCCATCCATATTCGCTCCATCCATAGAATTTTAAATTTTATGATCAGTAATAGACCTTATTGCAACACTTGAATCCTTATTCCCTTGACATTGCGTTGGAACCCTAGAGTCCATAGTTCGTAGGATGGAAATTGGGGAACATACCATGGTCCTTCCTTTAGCTTCTTGCACCAACACACAGTGGTATTAGATCTCCTTGAATTGGATGATTTTTTTAGGCATCTAGTGGGTATTGAATATCATAGTCACCCTAGTTGTTGTCCAATCCGTGAGCTAGTGGATATCCAATAAGCTCTAAGACGCCACAAAATATTTTTTGCTAATAAACAATCTTTTATATCCAAACTGACAAGCAAAATGAATTTGCAGGAGTCTCAGAACCCTGGGTACACAGAAATGCTAGAAATAATGGCTCAAATAAAGGATAAAATTGAATAGTTACATCCAGAGTGCATATGGTGCAGTGTTTGGGCTCAGGATTGGGAAGAAATTCACAATCTGGGGTTGCTCAACTAGGAATGCCAATAGGATCAGTTCCTGGAAAAAATGATGAGGATAAAAAAATCCATCAAGAGCCCAAGGAAAAGTAACCAGTGAAGAATAACCCCCCCTCTAGAGGATCATAACGAAGTCCACAGTGGGCATGCTTTTACTTAAAATCCATTTTTAACATACTTTGCAAAACAATTTTGTTACTAGACCAGTTTAATAGGGTTTATACTACGAAAGTCCAGTGCTACTCATTCAGGAAAGAAATAACTGTGTTTAATGATGCAAATAATCTTGAATTTTATATATTTATGGATCAAATAGCACTTGAACAATCCTCTATTTTTGTATCACCACATAGAATAGTGCAGCCACAGCTCCCTTTTAATATAAAAGCAACCATTTCAGTCAAATAAAAAAAATAGACCTGATTGCATCAAGTCTTTACTCATGTATATACTATAAACTACCAACAATACGTACTCTTTTTGCACTTTTCAAAAGGATTTCTAAGAGGTAGGACATGCACACACAACTTGTGAATTCTCCTAGAAATAACTTATGTAGAGAGAATATGCCTCTGTGTGGTTAATGCCTTTGACA
Organism: Larix kaempferi; assembly: GCA_027924585.1. Taxonomy (NCBI): domain Eukaryota; kingdom Viridiplantae; phylum Streptophyta; class Pinopsida; order Pinales; family Pinaceae; genus Larix; species Larix kaempferi. The sequence goes on from BSBM01000506.1 coordinate 3,082,233, forward strand.
TGAGAGATCACTCCTATTAAAATCCAAACAAGTTGGTTTGAGGTTCTATACTTGTTTTTGGTCTAATGCCAAAAACCTCACAACATTTAGTTATGAGCCAATGCCAACAAGGAAAATTTCTATGAGCCAATGCCAACAATGGAAAATTTCTATGAGCCAATGCCAACAATGAAAAATTTCTATTTATGTTGTTTGTATCTTTTTGCATCACCAATAATCCCCAGAAGAACAAAATCCATCATTGAAATGGTGAAAGCAATTATCATCTCTCACAATAATTTGTTGTTTAACAAATCTTAGAGATGAACTTTTAAGAAGTATGGAAATCACCACATACACGAAGGTTCTTCATGATGTGAATAGGTGTTCCAAAAGGTATATTGATAAGGCCAAAAGCAATGGATTTTGTTGTCAACCAAGGCCATTGCCACAAACATGCACCAAGTATCCTTCATAAATCTGTGTCGGGCACCTTGATAAAGCAGAGGACTTGATTAATAAAATATCCTTAAGGTCTGGACCTTTGGTATGGCAAACATTGTTGGGTTCCTATAGAATTTATGGCAAAATTGAGGTAGGAAGACGCGTGGAAAAATGTCTTCTTGAGTTAGATCTAGAAGACTCTGGAACATATGTGTTACTATCAAATATTTATGCTGCAGCTGGAAGATGGGTCGATGTAGCAAAGGTGACGAAATTGATAAAATAAATGGGAATGAAAAAGGAACCAGGATGCTGTTAGGCTGAGGTCAAGAACCCTGTCCATGTGTTTGTTGCAGAAGATAAGTCACACCCACCTGCATAAAATATATATGCAATGGTAGAGAGATTGAGTGGTCAAATGAAAGTTGCAGGGTATGTTCCTGACACAAAATTTGTGCTAACATGACGTGGAGCAAGAGTAGAAGGAACACTCTCTATTCCACCATAGTGAGAAGATAGCCATTACTTTTGGTCTGATCAGCACACATCTAGGTACTCCTATCAGAATTTTTAAAAACCTTTATGTCTGTGGTGATTGCCATACAACTCACAACTCAGATTGTTGTCTGAGAGATTATTGTATGGGATGCAAATTGATTATATCATTTCAAAGATGGCCTATGTACTTGTGGGGACTATTGGTGACATTTAGTTGAATATTCAACTAAATATGAGAATGCATATCATTCTCTTGGTGAGCAAGAACAGGGCACACATTGGTTTCAAGTCAACAATTATTTTAATGGTACTTTATCACTTCACGCCTTAACATTGTACGCACTATTTGTGGATATTTCTATTTCTTAATCTTCTTCCCACCTCAAGTTTAGATCTCATCACATCATCATCCTCATGTATTCACATTTCAGTGTTAATTTTGTAGAAAATACATTTCTCCTGGCATGTACTGAGGAAATGGAAGTCATAAATTGAGTAGCTTCTTGGAGTCATTTGAGAAGTTCTTAAACTGCAATGAATAAGTGAATTAGCACACAGATTATCTGGACAGGTTTTGATCAAGGATAATACAGACATTAGGGTGAAACAAAGTTGTGATTGGAATATGCCGCAGTGGAGATGGCATAATAGCTTATGCTTCAAGACATATTGAGAAAGCAATGATGATTGGACCATCTTCAAGAATTGAAAAACATTGATTGTTTATAAGGGAACACTTGCGTTTAAATTTGAAGTCCTTAGAAGGAGACTTGGTGCATATTTGTGGCAATGGACTTGCTTGATAGGAAAAGGATTTCAATGAAACTATTATGAAGTTTGAATGTCATGAGTTTACTTTCCTTTTCATCTTGAGTGTTATAATGGGTGTTAATATTTTAGGGTTCGATTAAAGATTCCACGTTCTTTAAGGCCCCCCCGATGCAGTGGTTCTTTAAATTCTTTAAGCTTGGTTCCATTTGATTTGATGGTACATATTTTACCTTTTTTAATTCATATACACCATTCCCTATTATTTTATGTTCTTTGAAATGGGGATGAATATTAGAAGTGGAAAGGTTGAAACCTCATTCCAGGAAACATCACTTAATATCCTAATAATGGAAGGGGTTATACCAAAAATGTAGACAACCTATATGAGTGTTTAAGTGAGAATCCCATTTAGCAGACATCCTTCTTATAAAATGGATATTGCATGCCCTGTATATCTTAATAAGAGTAGATCCCAAATGATATAAATTTCATTTAAAACTTTAGTTGATGCATTCACACGCCTCTAATCTAGCATATACACATCGTTGTAGTCCCAATAATGGACAAGATGAATTGTTGAAGGAGATTGAAGCATGATCTAAGAATTTGAACATTTGGGAGTATCAATACCGAGGGTTATGGCATCATATTCTTGGTATGTATTCTATCACTCCTTAAGTACATGAATTAAGTATTGTCACTCCTTAAGTACATGAATTAGTTGTGTCAAGGTTTTCGTAGATTACAATGACCACAAACTAATATTTTTTTGGTTTAAAAAAGTGGGTTTAGCTGATCAAAAATGGTTGTAGAGAATGATATTAGTCTTATTTCCCTTTTTATGGTGACTTAGAATTTAATATAATCTTCATGTCTTGTAGTTACTTGACTAGCATCACGGGATACTATGTAAAGTGTCATTCCATCCATGATTCTCTTATTGAAGATATAATCTACATTAAGTTTTGATACTATCACATGCTACAAATAAACACTACTTACCAAGAGATTATACCTTCATTTAGATTTGACAGTGAAGGTTACAACCTCAAAACAAGACCCGGATCTATGCTACAAATCAACACTACTTACCAAGAGATTATACCTTCATTTAGATTTAGCAGTGAAGGTTACAACCTCAAAACAAGACCTGACACTAGTATTGAAATGATGGATTTTGACATGCATGTTATGCAATATTTCTATAACATAACAAATTTAATATATGATCCAATGTTATTATGAATATGTGCTAGTAAATGATACCTTTCATTTTAACGGAACCAAAATCTTTTAGTTTTTTATGCAATGAACAAAACTAGAAAAACATATGTAATTGTATGTCACGAGAACAAGTTCAAAATATTTTCATTATTTCATTATGAACCAATAAGAAACATGAGTTGTGTGTAAAATTTATGAATTCAATCCCAAATCTCTAAGAGAGCATACTATGGAAATAATTTATGATGGAATAAATCAAATACAATATCAAGTGGCCGTGTTAGAATCATAGAGGGTAGACAACCATTTTCGCGAAGAGAGTAATCAATGCTTTGCTTCTTTATAATTCTATTGTGAATCAACTTAGCACAAACACGTATTATCTATTGGAGAATATGGAATGACATGGATAATTGACTGCAATTTTTCATTTTCTGTTAATGGGGAAAAAGTGTGGCAACCCGTAGCTAGTGAAGTGTCATGTCCCCTCCTGTTGATCCAATGCAGGGAAGGGAAACATGACACTAACATTCTCAAGATTTTTTAGAAACTCAACCCCATTCATTATGAACAGATTCATAGCAAATAAAACTCATGTGTGTAGAGGCCATCCAAAATAAACATGCACAGCGGAATTAAATTATCCACACATATTTCACATGCATTCAACATATCAATAACAATCATCAAATTAAAAACATTTGTAGAAGTAAACACATAGAGAGAATACTCATTTTGATTTAAGGTTGTCCCAAGTAACTAGATACACAACTGCAACGTTCCACCTAGCCATAGGCCAATTGTGTTCATCAATCTCTCAACATAATTGCCACCCCCCGAGCTGAGCATGATTCCTACAAGGAATGGGAATCCTCAAGCTCATGCACAACAAAATGCACATCAAATCTAATCCAAGTCAACCTATAACTGGGTTTATCAAGCCAAATCTAAACCCTCTATTTTTGGATGCTTGCACTCAATCTCAAGCCAAATCAATGGATACCCATAACCCATACACCAACATACTCTTTCTACACACAACAAGCACAATTGTTGGCATGGGTAAATGTTTTCAACTATGGGATTCACAAACAAGATGTCCATGGGTTTTCCCCAAATTGTGGGCACACCAAAAATAGATTGTGAGAGGGAAAATTGACCACAGGGAGAAAAAATGATTTTTCCCACGGGTTATGAGCATTCCAATGGCCAAAAACGGCCTCAATGAAACCCCAGGGACCCCAAAATGGATTCCTTGTCTTCCCCACTGTTCTATATCACAAATGCCTGTCTCCCAGCTGAGAATGAAGGAAAAACCAGAAAAAACATGGAGGGAAAATGCCTAGGTAGCTTCAAAAATGTGAGAGAGCCAAATTGGTTGATGGATAATGGATTGGGGAGCAATTTCATGGCTCCTTTCTTGCCAAGGAAGCCAAAACTCATTTTTCCAAAATTGTGGCTTGCCCATACCCAAATTTTGGGCAGCCATACCTCCCCATTCCCAATGCATTAAGTACCTCAACCAACTCTTGGAAGAATTAAATGATTGGGTACAAAAGTCAACATGGGTAGTTGAAGGTTCATGGGTTCTCTCATTGACACTTGGATTGAATTTATTGGCTCCAAGGGTTTGAATATTACCCCCCCCAATTCGTTGTAAAAATCATGCCCCCATACTCTTGTTGCATTGCATTGCATAGCTAGTTGTGGGTATTTTATTAAAATGCATATTTACATGATGTTTGCAATTTTCATTATGCCTGGCTAGCATGCAAATTGTATGCATCAATTTTTAACACTAAATCGATGGCAGTGCTTTGGCCTTGAGCTCCTCACCGCGATTTTATAACAATATTACATCATTTACATTTTAATGCATTGGGGTCAAAATCAGGATATTGCAATCCCCTCCCCCTTGGAATAACACCGTCCTCGGTGTTCTCTTTATTTTTAGCAAGGTTCCATGTTCTTCCTTCCAACTGTAATTGAAATGCCCTTCTCTCTCTTCATTAACGTCCATTGGATCTCTTTCCAATATTTAGCTGCTCATACTGAGCCTTTTAGGACAACCACATGTCCATTGCATCCTTAAGATGTCTTCAAGGTCCTTGCATCCAAAAATACCTATACTCAAAGATTGAGTCAAGTCATACATCAAATCCATTCTCATAGGATTCATCTCTTAACAAGAGTTTAAAAACCATAGCCAAATCATATACACATATATATCCACATTAAATAAGCAAGAATATGCAAGATAAACCAAATACTTATCTTCATGAGCATCTTCCTTTAGCTCCATAGGTATCCCGCATTGACTTCATACAACTATGGCACCCACAAGATTTGCCCCACCCAACACAAGGATGGTACCTCTTCTCTTCTATATTGTCCTTCAAGTGTACCCACCCCTTCCAGTTCTCTTCAGGGTGTGTATCAAAAAGTAACCAAGTTTCTGCAAGCCTCGAATCACCTGTGCATATGTATAAAAAAAATGTTATGCCAGCACACTGGATACACCACATCATTCAAATAACCAATGCCAAGCCAGTGCGTCGACTGGGTTTATCAGGCATTCCATTAACGAGTATGCTAAGCTAGTTCTTCGACTGGGTTTATCAAGCATACAAAAATATTGCCAAGCCAGTACGCTGACTGGGTTTATCAGGAAATAAAACAAAAGAATAAAATCACATAGCTCCTTCTCCTATGCAAACCAGTGGTTCCCTCCAGGAACTCCGTATGTGACTCACTTGACTGCATGCTAGCATGGCCCCACAATACCCACTCACACAACACAAGGATGGTACCCATTCTCTGCTACACAGTCCCTCAGGCGTACCCATCCCTTCCAATGCTCTTCAATGTGAGCGTAGAAAGGCTACCAATGCCCATGCAATCTTCTTGAGTAACCATGCTCTTACTGGGTTTAATAGCACTGCGGAGAGACAAGCACACATACAAAATTTTGCAGGGTTTCTCAAACCCAAGCCACTCTTGGCATTTCCTTTTTATTTTCATCTTTATCAGTCAACATCTTCCCCAATGGAATATTTCCACCCTCTCACATGCATTACATACAATCATGCAGTTCACATGAGATGTCATCATAATAATTCTAATTAGAATTTCTCAAATATGGTTCATACAGAAACTAGATTTCCAAAACATGAGGTCCTTCTCATGATGTTTAGCTCTTGCAAGCCATTACACATGGTCTTCCTGCATTGTGTCCTCCTGACACAATTCACAAACAATCAACCAATCAATGGCATTAATAATCAAATTCAAATATGAATTTACAATTCTGTCTCCTACAGAAATTTGATTTATTTAACCATGAGGCCATCCTCATATTGTTTGGCTATTGTAAGTGGTAGAAATCCATCTGTTATAGATTTACACTTTCTTCCATAACTTGAACATCCACCTACAACACGTCCTCTTTACACAATTATAGAGAAGCCAAAAAACCATTAGTAATTATTAGCAAAAACTTAAATATGAAACTTATAGTATGTTCCATACATAAATTAAATTTCACAACCATGAGACCCTTCTCATAATTTTCTGCTTTTGCACATGGTAGATTCTAGTCTTTATTATGGACTTACCCACATTTCCATACCCAAGACATTTCTACTTGAAATCTCAAAATTTCAGCCACTGAGTATCCATGCATATAGAATTTTCATTGTAAATTTTACATCAGTCACTAAAGTGATCTCAGAATTATAAAACTCAATAATTCAAACACTATCAGCTGTTAACATCTCAACGACAATGAAATACATTTACTTTATGTGCATCATTATCACAATAAAATTGCAAGATACCATCACATTATCTATGCAATTTAAATAAAACTTCCGATTCTCATGATTACACAATCATATCCATTCAGGGAACTGATGAGTCCGAGATACAGGTATCTGATAGCCTTTTTCCCCCTAGCAAAAGCATAAGAAAGGGTGAAGAAATACACTTGTTTTGTGGGAGAAATGATTTACGTTGATTATTTAATGAAGTTGTTTTAATGATTATTCTTGTATGTTTGAATGCGTGTTCAATAAACTAATTATATGAAAATCGAGTATGATTGAGCAGGTCCTGGTACACTAAGGGACAAACACGCAGATCAAGCAGAGGACTGAAAGATCACCACCAAATCTCAACACCTTTTTCTTGATTTCTAGAGAGAACACCTATTCAAACAGAATCGTCAATTAGACATATAAGTGAGGTTAAGCATTAGAGGCATATATATACGGGCCTCTCGGCTAGCGAGAGGATCCTGTTGCCATTTTTGAGAACCATTGTTTTACGTTTTTATACTGTCGAGATACTTTGAGTTACAGACTTTTGTTAAACTATGAAGTTTCTATTTTGAATAAAGACTTGATGTTGCTTTCAATTCAACATCTATAAGTTTTCTCCACTCCTGAGTACGGGTTGGAGAGGGCCCCTCCAACACATAAGTAAGGAGATCTTACTATTCACGTATTTTTCATTATGTGCTTTACATTGACTGAAATCTATATGGCATATGAAAGCATTTGAATGGCGTTAAATAGTACGATTTGATTTATGTAGTAAAGCGACCAGTTTGATTCTGTAGTAGTTTATAACATATTTTGTAGTTCGGTAACACTGTTTTAGTAGTCCTGTAGTAGCATTCTTCCAAGGAATATTTTAAGCATCTATTTCCCTATGTACTCGCATTGCTTTTGAAATAATGATCCAGATATTAAAGCTTATGCACTCTCCCATTATGATGATTGCTCATAAAGATTGCTTACTTTCATTACTGTGGTTAATTAATGATATCCACTTCTTAAAGTTCTAATTATTTCATAGCATTAGATAATGGAATTTTGAACTTCGTTTTGGCAATTAAATAGATTAGATCAGACTTCTAGTTTATGCATTTGATTTACAGTAATTGCTACTTAGGTTAAAGATCCAACTTTCGTCATTTTAGAATAGATCTGTTATGTTTTCAGCATTCAATTTCATAGTATAAATTCACTGTTTCCAGCAAGATAGTTCTTAGGGACATATTTACTGTTTTCAACATTTAAATCCCTTAATATAGATTTACTGTTTTTAGTATTTGAACTTCTTAGCATAGGTATTTTTCATCCATAGATTAGGCAATCCTTTCCCAGCTTATTCGATTTCTTTTAGGCAAACCCTTAAACACTGATATCAACACCCAACCATGACAAAGACTATCCTATAAGAGCACATATAGTGCCCACACCTTTGAAGTTTGTACGTCCCCTGAGTTGATAATTAAAGTAGGCTCCTAGTCTAGCTACCCTCATTAGGAATCCATTCTAAGAGCTCACCACTTTTTGGCACCATTGCCGGGGAGGTGCTAAATCTTTTAGGAGACATCTTCAAAAACAAAACAAAAAGAAAAATCACATATATATAAAAAAAACAACAACATAAATATTTTACCAATGAATGCCTCGTCGACAAAGGGATAGGTTTAGATGCTTTCTGCCTAAGCATCCCATGAGAAACAATGGTAACAACAGTTCTGACCACTCTCAGTTTGAATTCCTAAACTCTAAAAACGAAACTGACTCCACATACGATCCAAACAGAGACAACTTCTCTACTAGTTCCAGCTCAAACACCACTATGGCAGATGAAGAAGAGGAACCTAGGGAGCTGTTCACCTTTCCCATCAGAATACCTCTTGGAGATGCCAAGATGAAGAATACCAACTCCAACAATCTTCCAAACTTTCATGGATTGACTTCAGAAGATCCTAACACATTCCTGTTTGAGTTTTAGGTAGTTTGCAGATCCTTTGATTACACTACGGATGCACAAAAGCTAAGGCTTTTTCCCTCCACACTAAAATATTTATCACTTAGGTGGTTCATGAGTTTAGAAGGAAATAGTATTTGCAGCTGAGACCAAATGAAACAAGCATTCCTATAAAAATATAGGGACTACTGCAAAGCAAAGGATACAAGGGATGAACTATTTAGGATGCAACAGGGAGACCGTGAATCCTTAGAAGACTATGCCCAACGTTTTCAGCTCAGCTACAAATGAGCTAACCTTTGCACCCTAGACCCTGAATCGCTGAAGCTTGTCCTTCTTAGAGGGATCAAAGAAGAGAATCTTGAGATCTTAAACCTCTTGGGAGATGGAGACATATTCCAGAAAAATTATGACCAGATACTACAGATCTTCAAAAACCATTCTAGGTCTAGGAAAAGCAAAAATGGGACAAGAGATACACATCTATCCATAGGATCATCATCATCTGTAGGACCAAACCTTACAAAATATGATCTAGGGAACCTCCTTGATGACATGAAAAATGACATCCTACAATCATTGGCCATGCAACTTGATGCACTCCAAATAAAGAAGAAGCAGGATGAAATTAACCAAGCATTGGCAGTATTCTGTTCTCTTTGTAGAAAGAAACATGAGAAGGGGCAGTGCACATTAAACACCATAGAAATATGTGGTCTTTGCACTGACGATCACTCCACCGATAAATGTCCCCTCTTACACTCATGTAAGGCTGCTATTCAAGGTCCTGCAACTAAAGGAGCAATCAAACAGCTCTATTTTATAAATCAAAGAAGGACTAATTTTGTTAGACCATATCAATCTAGCAATCAACCCTACTATAATCAAGGCCAGCAAAATTGGAACTCTACACCAACTCCATGGCAAGCACAACCAAATCCAAACCAATGGCAGCAAAATCAACAGACTTATCAGCAGAAGCAACAAACTTATCAACCACCTTATCAACAATCTTATTACCCACTGTCTTACCCTCCATACTCCCCACCTTTTCCTCCATCAACCACGAATTATGCAAATCAATACCCCCATCCATTAATTTGGAGAGCCCCATTACAACAACCACTTGTTATGCCACCCTAACAGACTCAACCACCCCCCAGACCCCCACCAATTCTAGCCCACCCCATAACAAACCCTAATAATAACAGACCTCCACAACAGCAACAGACTTATAACGCTGAAATCACACAATTCCCTACCTACATAGTAGACACCATGGAAATAAATGAAATAAACCTCAGGTCCGGAAAAACGTTGCAAAATACATCCACACAGAATATCCAAGAACCTGAAGCTCAAGAACAAACAACACAACCCTATATTCAGCATCCGGATGAACCAAATCCTCAAGAGGAAGAAATTCAATCACTCCCACGAAATAGGAACCCTCCATTTCCAGAGAAACTCATACGAAGTACGAAAGAGGAAGAAGAAAATGCGATTTTAAACGAATTGAAGCACTTAAACATCCATATTCCGATTTTACAAGCCATAAGGTATGTGCCTATCTGTAACAAATTTATTAGAGAAAATTGTCTGAAGAAACCAGGGAGGAGGAAGTGTGACCCGCCAACCATAAATGTATTGGTACAATTGGTTGATTTAATGCTGGGTATTATTATTAACCCTAAATATCTTGATCCAGGCAGTCCTGTAGTAAACCTCACCATCAATAACAAACAAATAAATAGAATCTTAATCGATTTGGGGGATGCTGTCAACATGATGAATAAGGAAACCATGATATACCTAGGACTCCAATCAATGGTTAGACCAACAACTACAGTACTCCAGCTAGCTGACACATCCACTGTGAAACCCGAAGGGATGCTCGAAGACATTATGATCAATATTGAATCCTGGGAATACCCAGCTGATTTCATAGTCATTGAAGTAACAAGTAAACTTAGTGGTTATCCAATCATACTAGGCAGACCTTGGTTGGCAACTGCAGATGCTTACATAGGTTGCAGATCAGGAAACATGACTATCACCAGTGGACATGCCAGGAAGAAAATCATGATTTACCCACCAGCAAGGAAATCTTCAGACTTAGAATATCAAAATTGGACTGATGATTATAACGACACACCAAATAAAAACCTACGACCTGTCCTATCGATTGATGCTACACTATCATTAAAAGCAATAGATGAAGATGGTCATATAGATAGGTTCATACAAAATGCATATTCTAACAATGATAGTCTTGAAAGATTTTTTGACATAGACTAGCAACAGGAAGGTGAAAGTTCAAATCATAACTTAAATAAAATGTGGGCAGAAGTGCTATCTCTAGAAGAACAATAAAAAAAAGCAAAGACAGTGGAAATTATGCGTGGAAAGACAGTCAACATTAATTCCAATCTCAAGCTAGGGCAAGAAGCACAGTTAATGAAAGTACTATCAGAACAAAATAAATCTTTTGCATGGACATATGAAGCCATGAATGGTATACATCCTGATAACTGCAAACATTACATTTACATCAATCTCAAGCCAGAGCAAGAAGCACAGTTAATGAAAGTACTATCAGAAAAAAATAAAGCTTTTGCATGGACATATGCAGACATGAATGGTATACATCCTGATATCTGCAAACATTACATTTACATCAAAGAAGGGTCTATTCCTATCAGGAAACCACAAAGGAGGCTGAACCCAACATTAAAGGACATTGTTAAAGTAGAACTACAGAAGTTAGTAGATGTTGGGTTCATATATCCCATCTCTGACAGCGAATGGGTCTTACCACTGGTTATAGTCCCTAAGAAAGGAGGCAAATGGAGAATTTGTGTGTACTACAGAGAGCTAAATAAAGAAACAAAGAAAGATCACTTTCCACTGCCATTTATAGATCAGGTGTTGGACACATTAGCTGGGAACAAGTATTTTTCATTTTTAGATGGCTTTAGTGGGTACAACCAAATTTTAATACACCCAGGTGATCAAGATAAGACAACGTTTACATGCCCCTAGGGTACTTATGTGTACAGAGTACTACCCTTTGGGTTATGTAATGCTCCAGCAACATTCCAAAGGGCCATACTAAGTATATTCTCTGATTTAATAAATGATCAAATGGAAGTCTTCATGGATGACTTCACACCCTATGGACAAAAATTTGATCAAGCATTGAACCATCTTGAATTGGTATTAAAAAAATGTATTGAAATGAGCCTATGTCTGAGCAATGACAAATGCAGAATGTTAATGGAAGAAGGAATCATTCTAGGGCATCATATATCACAGAGGGGGATAGAGGTTGATCAAGAAAAAGTTTCAGTAATCAAAACGCTGCCACCACCTGTTAAACAAAGGGATGTGAGAAGCTTCCTTGGACAAACAGGGTACTACAGGAGATTTATTGAAAATTATAGTAGGATTGCTACCCCAATGTTTGCACTTCTCACAAAAGACACGGAGTTCATATGGACAAACCATTGCATGACAACATTTGACAACCTTAAGAAGAAAAAAATTATAGCTCCAGTACTCCAAGGACCAGACTAGGTATTTCCATTCCACATCCACTCAGATGCATCAGATAAGGCAATCGGGTCTGTCCTTGGACAAGAAAAAGAGAAGAATCCCTATGCAATATATTATATTAGTAAAAATTTGGCAAGGGAAGAATTAAATTATACTGACACCGAGAAGGAATTTTTGGCTGTCATACATGCCATTAATAAATTCAGGCACTATATCAGTAGCTACCAAGTTTTTGTTCATACAGACCATTCAGCCATAAGGTATCTAATGAACAAACCCAACACAAGTGCTCAAGTAATTAGATGGCTGCCACTACTCCAAGAATTTGACATCACGATTTTAGACAAGCCACGTAAACACAATGTGGTGGTTGAATTTCTATCTACGCTCACACATGGACAAGACAATGAAGTAATCAATGATAGTTTTCTAGATGAGCACCTTTTTGCCATATCCACAAGAAGCCCATGGTTTGCTGACATAGAAAACTATTTAGTGTCTGGGAAGTTTCTAGAACATTACAGTTACAAAGAAAAGACTAAAGTAATAAGGCAAAGTGCCACATACACATGGATAGAGGGCATGCTCTTCAAACAAGGACCAGATCAAATACTCAGAAGGTGCATTAGAGAAGATGAAGTGCATGACATAATGCATGCCACTCACAATGAACCACGTGGAGGACACTATGCTGCAAAGAGGATAACCTATTAAATTTTACAAACAGGGTACTATTGGCCAACACTCCACAAAGATGCTTATGAATATGTTTCACACTGTGATGACTGCCAAAGGATGGGAAAACCAACACAAAAAGAAGAAATGCCACTCCATCCACAAATATCCTTGGAGGCATTCGAAAAATGGGGATTTGATTTCATTGGTCCAATCAACCCACAATCAAATCAGAAGCGCTACATCCTAGTATGCACTGACTACCTCACAAAGTGGACTGAGGTAGAAGCACTTGCTATAGCCAATGCAACCAACGTGGCAAAATTCTTCACTGAGCAGATATTTCACAGGTTTGGAGTACCAAGAGAACTAGTTTCTGATCAAGACCCACAATTTACATCAAATTTAATAGAAGACTTGCTTAAAAGAAACAATGTCAAGCATAGACAATCCTCCTCCTATCATCCTCAAGCAAATGGTCAAGCTGAGGTAACCAACAAATGATTAGAAAGGATTTTGACAAAGACTGTCCAACTCCACAAAAGAGATTGGGTTGACAGACTGAGTGAGGCAGTTTGGGCCTATAATACCACATGGAAGACAACAACAATATTCACACCTTATGAACTAGTATATGGAAAGAAATTCATGTTGCCAATTGAATTTGAAATAAAGACATTAAGAATTGCAGCTGAGTTAAATATGGAACTAACAGAGATACAACAAGAACGCATGCTACAATTGAATCAACTGGATGAGCAACACCAACAAGAACTTGCCCATACTGAAATCATCCAACAACAAAGGAAGAAGTGGCATGACAAACACCTAAAGGATAAAAAGTTCAAAGAAGGTGACTGGGCACTACTCTATGACTCCAGGTTTCACACATTCAAGGTTAAGATAACAACCAGATGGCTGGGACCTTACATAATTAAAAATATCTATGAAAATGGAGCTGTAAGGATCATCACAATTGATGAACAAGAGTTTCCTATGATAGTAAATGGACATCGGCTAAAATTTTACAAGAAGCCACGGTCAAAGGAGGAGTTTAGTAAATGGAAATCGGCTAAAATTTTACAAGAAGCCACGGTCAAAGGAGGAGTTTACACAAGTACTCTACCAGCAACAACTGATGTTGATAGAGAGCATAAAAAATAATTGAAATTCAGTTAAATATATATATATATATATAGAGAGAGAGAGAGATCTCTCTCTCTCTCTCTCTCTATATATATATATATATATATAAGAGAAAATATAAGAAAAAGAGAGAAAAAATTGCCACAAAAAAAGGGAAGCAAAATAGGAAAAGGAATGAAAAAAAAAGAAAAATGATAAGATAAAAAACATGAGAAAAGGGGGATGGGAAAAATGCCAAATAACATACTACATAAATTATATGGTAAAATTGTAGGGTATCATACATCCCCGCGAAGAAACAGCATGCAAACTATAGACAATCAATAATCAAGAGAGTCATTCATATATTCAAATCAGAAGCAAAGATATCACACTACAAAATTCAATCAAGCAAGCCTGCTATTATTCAAAACCTGCTACTATTCAAGCGAGCCTGTCATCAGAATATAAGCAAGCCATCAATCTAATCAAGTGAGCCCAATTATTATCAACCATTAAAGCAACCAAGCGAGCCAGCCACGTATACCAAGGAAGACAACAAAGGTATCAACTACTACAGATTTCATTTCCAGCAAACAAGCTATTCAATCACATCTGAAATATCTTCACGCGAGCCTGCCATCTATTCAAGAGAGCCAGCATAGATTACAACAATACAATGAAGAATCCGAAACCCAATGCAAAAGCATCATCACAAAGTCGAATCAGAAAATGGCACAAAGTTCAAAAACAACCAATACAGCAAATTCAAACGAACACAAGGAAAAAGCAGCAAGCGCACGTAACTACTGACATGCCAAAATTTACTACAGACATTGTCAAATCTACTACAGAATCTGTCAAGCATAAAAATTGGGCCAGATCATGAACTTAGGTATGCTAAAACATAACGAGGTAATCTCTAAACATCTTTGTTTTATTTTTAAGGCCAAATCATTATCTCGCAAGACATTTGTTTTCTGAAGCTGAGGATAGCTTACATCTTCATTCGGAGGCACAGTTCAGTTCAGAATGACCTCAATAAATCATGATTGTTACCTAAGTAGCCTCAATGAATTATGATTACTACCTTTGTCATTTCAGCAAATGATAAACCCGCATCTAGCCACCATACTTCCAAATAATCAGAGCAAACGGGGCAAGATACAATCATGAAACGAAAAGCAGGGTTCGATCAATCAGTAGGTACAATAAACGTTAATGAGGATAAGTGTGGAAAGGCAGATAAATAAGGCTACATAATCTTCCAAAAAGCCAATTTTCCATATACGAAACCTCTCAGAACTCTCCAGAAGCAAGGAACTGGAAGTTAGTGTGATCACACGGGTAGCAATCCAGCCCTCGAATCGGTAATCAACCTCGACCATTTGAGGAAAGATAGCCATGCTCCAAGTGCTGGTTTATTGTTGTAGTAAAGAATTTCAGGATGACAAAAGGTTTCAATAAAAGTGAACCAGAGGAACACAACGCTATTTATTAGAACTCGTGAATCTAGCAATCATCCATAGAATGGGCTGGATGCCTTTCATCGTAGGATTGAGAGGATACAATGTAGGGGTGGCTCTAGAGTTTGCAAGAAATTTAAAACATATCAAGGATGAATAGTTCGTCACCTGAGTGAAGGGGTTACGTATAAGGTTGGACGACGAAGTGATTGCCAAATTCACTGGTCTACTAATGGGCCTGCATTGGAGCAGCGATGATCAGGAGGCAAACCATGAGGCAAAGGAAACACTTTTCGAGAGAGGAGAGGTCTCCGACGAAGATAAAAATGGAGTCAAAAGACTCTCCATGCCGGCACCATGGGATGAAATGGCTGCAATAGTCCAGAAATACATTACAAGCATTGGTAGGTTAAGTTATATCCCCATTTTTCATTTTTGAATGCTAGAGCTATTGAGGCATAGGGCCCATCTTCCACCGAACAACAACATTAGTATTCCATACTACCTGCTCCTATCCCTAGTAGAAATGAGCAAGAAAGTGATTAAAGGAAAGGAGGATGCTTTAGCCCATCATGGGATGATCAAATTAATCATTTGTGAGGAATTAAAAGCATAGATCCTAGAGCTTTCTTGGGAAGAATTCGTGTTGGTATCTGCTGAGGATGTTTAAAGAATAAAGGGTACACCCACAGTTGGGATCAAAGAGCAAGACTGCCTCTACATCAGGGACGAAGAGGAAAATCAACCTGGACAGTGTGGCTGATACCCCGGTGAAGAAAAAGCATTCACGAGATGACTCTGCCAAAACGAACCCAGGGATTTCTACCAGTAATCAAGGGTCGAAGAGACGAAGTAAAATATTAACACAGGCATCCAGAATCCGAATTACCAAGGAAGAGAAAAGGGAACCCAATCCCTTAGTTCAAAATGTGTCTGATGAGGACGATGATCTTTGGGTAGATTAGGAAGATCCCACTACACCAAAAGAGCTGGATGAACAAGAAGAGCAGGATGCAGAAGAGGAGCAGGATGAACAAGAAGAACAAGATGCAGAAGAAGAGCAGAATGAACAAGAAGAACGAAATGCATAAGAAGAGAAAGACAACTTCCAAGGGAACCCTCTTGAGTACAATGAAAACCTTGGGGTCGTCAACGAACTCGCTGAGGCACAGGCAGAACTAGAAAAGCTCAGAAAAGAGCTGGCAACATTGAGGATTGAATCAGGAAGCCAACCCACATCTCCCCCGTTTTCACCTGAAAAGACACAAATTCTGAAAATGCATCATGCAGGGGAGCTAAAACTAGTTGAGTAGAAAAATTTAGCACTTAAAGAGAAATTGGCTGAGGCACAAGAGGATCTAGCCAAAAAGGACTAGGAGAT
Organism: Larix kaempferi; assembly: GCA_027924585.1. Taxonomy (NCBI): domain Eukaryota; kingdom Viridiplantae; phylum Streptophyta; class Pinopsida; order Pinales; family Pinaceae; genus Larix; species Larix kaempferi. The sequence continues at coordinate 3,099,135 of BSBM01000506.1, forward strand.
TGTTCAATTGAGGGACATTTTGGCCACTACCACTAAAATATATGATAAAATACTGGACCTTAGGCCACCATCAACAATTTATGCAGTCTATCTACAAGAGAAGCGGGGCAAATTCCAGCTCCAAAGGTTAAAACAGGGACTCCCGATAGAGATAAACTCCCCTAAATAATTTATGGATGCATCTCTAAACTCCACAGAGTTGGAGAAGAACCAGGTAAGTGAATTTTTCTTGCACAATTTAGTAGTTCCTAGCTCACCCAACTGGTCACCAAACCCTTACATGGGCGATTTCTAGTTGAGGGCACTGTGTTCATGGATGAATCACAAAATTGAACGAGCTCAGGACTACCACATTTACATTGCAGCAAAATGGAAAACTCCATTAATGGTCAGGGTAGAGGCAACTCACCCTGAAAGAATAATTTACAACCATAGGATCCTCACCCAGGATGAGGAGCTGATCCCCATTCTCCTTGCAAAGCAGCAGGAGGCCGTGACTCACTTTGATGTTACTCTCCAAAGCACACATAAAGAGGTTCATGACTCTATTTAGGAAAGATGGCACAGAGTAGCAAATGATCTAAAAAGAAGAGATCTCCACTCCCCTTTGAGACTTGAAGATGCTCTTTTCAAAGCCAAACTCTATAGGGAATCCCTGACAAGGAATCAACTCAGATGGATTGGAATGAGGCTGAATCCCCCATTCCTCCTTCCCCCGGTTATTAATGAACAAATTAATGAAGAAGAAGAGAGGAGAGCATGGGTCAAGGAGGATTAGACCATGGGTTACCACAGGTAGGCAGGGACTCCCAGGGTAGTAGCATGGGACATCAGGGAAGTCGTCGATGAGCTGAATCTGTCACCCAAGGATGGGTGAATCCTTCAAGTATGGGGGAGAATGATGAGCCTAAGATACAGGTATCTGATAGCCTTTTTGCCCACAACAAAATCACAAGAAAGGGTGAAGAAATACACTTGTTTTGTGGGAGAAATGATTTACCTTGATTTTTTAATGAAGTTGTTTTAAAGATTATTTTTGTATGTTTGAATGCATGAAATAAACTTATTATATGAAAATAGAGTATGATTGAGCAGGTGCAGGTACACTAAGGGAAAAACAAGCAGATCAAGTAGAGGATTGAAAGATCACCACCAAAGCTCAACGCTTTTTTCTTGATTTCTAGAGAGAACACCTGTTCAAACAGAGTCAACAATTAGACATAAAAGTTAGGTTAAGCATTAGAGGCATATATATACGGGCCTCTCAGCTAGCGAGAGGATCCTGTTGCCATTTTTGAGAGCCATTGTTTTACGTTTTTATATTGTTGAGATACTTTGAGTTATAGACTTTTGTTAAACTATGAAGTTTCTATTTTGAATAAAGACTTGATGTTGCTTCCAATTCGGTGTCTATAAGTTTTCTCCACTCCTGAGTACGGGTTGGAGAGGGCCCCTCCAACACGTAAGTCAGGAGATATTACTGTTCAGGTATTTTTCATTATGTGCTTTACATTGACTGAAATCTATATGGCATATGAAAGCATTTGAATGGCGTTAAATAGTACGATTTGATTTCTGTAGTAAAGCGACTAGTCTGATTCCATAGTAGTTTATAACACATTCTGTAGTTCGGTAACACTGTTTTAGTAGTCCTGTAGCAGCATTCTTCTAAGGCATATTTTAAGCATCTATTTCACTATGTACTCACATTGCTTTTGAAATAATGATCCAGATCTTAAAGCTTATGCACTCTCCCATTATGATGATTTGTCATAAAGATTGGTTACTTTCAGTACTGTGTTTAATTAATGATATTCATTTCTTAAAGTTCTGATTATTTCATAGCATTAGATAATGGCATTATGAACTTGGTTTTGGCAATTAAATAGATTAGACCAGACTTCTAGTTTATGCATTCGATTTACAGTAATTGCTTCTTAGGTTAAAGATCCAACTTTTGTCATTTTAGAATAGATCTGTTATGTTTTTGGCATTCAATTTCATAGTATAAATTCACTGTTTCTAGCAAGATAGTTCTTAGGGACATATTTACTATTTTCAGCATTTAAATTCCTTAATATAGATTTACTGTTTTCAGTATTTGAACTTCTTAGCATAGGTATTTTTCATCCATAGATTAGGCAATTCTTTCCCAGCTTATTCGATTTCTTTTAGGAAAACCCTTAAACACTGATACCAACACCCAACCACGACAAAGACTATCCTATAAGAGTACATATAGTGCCTTCACCTCTGAAGTTTGTACGTCCCCCGGGTTGATAATTAAAGTAGTCTCCTAGTCTAGCTGCCCTCATTAGGCATCCATTCTGAGAGGTCACCAGGAACTATGTCCTCCCAACAAAGAATTGTTGGTATCCCATCAAACATGACTACCTTCTTCATGCAATCATTTTCCTGCATCCATAGAAGCTCATGAAATGATCTCATAATTGCCAATAATTATATCATTTCAATTATTATTGAATTGAAAAGAAATATATGCCACAACCATGCATTCACACAATGCCTCTCAACATATGTACCCACACATATGCATAAACAATCACAAAGCTTACATAATATTTTAATGTGCATTCACTCAATGTAACCTCACATTGATTCATGATTACCATAATTTCATGCCATGCATTCCACCATGAGGGTTTGGAAGGTCTAGCTAACGCATTGACACATCAACCAATCATATCCCCAATCACTTGGTTAACTTATCTGGGTTCCTTCCTTCTCCACCCGAACAACACGTTAGGAGTTTACTCACTCCTTTGTTGTTGGAAAAGAGGTTTCATCCCAAATTAACACCAATAGGGAGTTCATGGGATACTTGTGTAGCACTATAGCACCACCATTCCAACCACATTATGGCCTTAACCATGACTATCTCATATGGCATGCACTACTACAACAAGACCATAAGTTCTCACTTGCTTTGGCTATTAAACTCATAACCAACATACACACATGGCATGCTATTCTTTCATATGAATGCATTCAAAATTCTAAATAATTAGGTAGTGTAAGGCTCCTTGTCCTTACTACCCTATACCTCACCATACCCGGTGGGATAATGTTCGCATAAATGCATTAAATATCGTATACATACCAATTTATGATTATTAAATATGGATAAAGGGATTCTTACCCAATCCCCTTTTGTATGCAATCATAAATAAACCATTACCTACATGGCTTCCATTAACATCTTTGATGTTACCTGATTAGTTGGTATCTTGCAAAGGATTACACCATCCTTCCACCAACCTCGTGATCATAGATTTGTTGCACCAACCTTTCTTCATAAGGTTGTTGGTTGCATGCAAGAACATCATCAACATCTTTAGCCATGCTTCGATTGTCTTTGGTCCTACAACCAATGCGAACACCACTAATTATTAACAACCACAATAATTATCTTAAGTGGCTAATTGCATATGTAAAAATTCACTATTTTACCAATATGCAATATCAAATACGTCCACAAACATCCTTACATGCACTATGCAATGTTTATTAATATGCCATCTAGTGCATATTCATTTCACCTATCTAATCTCTTGCATTTTCAACATTTCTATGCCATAAATTTCTGTAAAATATAATTTCAATAGTAAGAGAGGAGTTAAGGAATTCTCCCTTTCCAATCCCTCATCATAGCATGGAATTTCCTCTTCCACACCACAGCTAATCCAAATTCATGGCCTCTCTACCAAGCACACAAGCAATTATTAGCTATGATCTTCTCACCAAGTAGCAATTCAATATATATATTCATGTACAACATTCATACTTGCTACTTTCCAAGCATGCAATTCTTATGCTATAAACATAATTAGTTTAAGGTGAGAGATTTCCCTTTTTATTAACATTTCCCTTTGGAGATTATTCTCCAATTTATGCTGCAACAATCTTAGTAGCCCTATGTAGCTATCCTTGATCACTGCAATAGTTCTCATTGCACTATCTTTACATGCCTTGCTGCTCACATTGTTTTAAGAAATTATGGTCAAGTCCAACTTGACCTTTCTTGGATTGCCCTTCACGTATGAGAACTGCAATTTGTTCAATTCCAACTCCATAAGGGGTCTTTCAAGAGTCCATTGTATGCCCTTGCACCTCATTCAAATGTGATACTTTCTTTCATTTCTCATGGAAATATTTTCCATAATTTTGAACCACATAATTGATTCACATATGGGAATGCCTCATTCCCCAATTAGCAGCCTTTGCATGGCCACCATGTCACTATCATGAGCCTCATGCCAGTTCCACATACTAGGATGTCTTATTCCTATGAGTGACAACTTTTGGGAGAATGGAATTGCCTTACCCATTCTCTTTACTTACTCATTAGTTACTGACTCATATCTTGCAACTTCTCTAATCATGCATGCACTTGCCCACAATGATGATTCACCCATCATCTTTACAAGTTACATGTCCCTTAGCTGATAACATATTCCGTTACTTTTGAGCATTCTTGCATGGAATACAATATCCATCTTTGATGATCAAGAGCTCCCATGGCTCTTCCTTGCAATTCAAATTGCATACATTGCTAATAATAGTACATTAGATGTGTTCTTATCCAAGGCACCAATGTCCATTATTGGACCCTTTCATCCTCCAATGATTAGACATGGCTATCACTCCTCCATAAGGCACATTACAACCAATTACTCTTACTAAAGATTCCACAACCCCTCTATGCAATTCATATTGCACATCTTGAGCATAGAGAATGCATTTCACACATTCTGTATAAGGAACATCACTTCCTTTTAGTTCCTTTATTCCATCCCATGCTTATAATATACAATCTGCAAGAGTGTATTCTTATCCATTCAACATGTTTTCCACATGTTAACATGAATTACCATAATACTCTCAATTGAGTATCCTTGCTCATTAGTGGAAGTACCTTGTCATTAAGCGTCCAACTAGGCTTGCTTCAATTCTTCACATTTCTAACTAACCAACAATTTAACCATGATCATGATCCCAAATATGCCTCCACTTTTATTTTGATAGCACCATTACCATGATGTTGATACCATAAAATTTACTCACTTAGAGTTACTTTCATATCTAGTACTCCTACACCCTCATATAAGTCCTTTCCAAAAAATTTGGCTGCTTTGGAGATCACCCATAATGAGAATTTCTTGCTCAATTAAGCCTAGAGGATTTCCTCTACCTACTATTTGAAACAACTGGAAACATTTTTCAAAATAAGAATCCTTTTTCATTTTAGCCTCATTACACACTTAAAAATACCAAAATAAGTTCTATGCATTATGGAGACAATCTATACTAAAAATTTCTATCTGCCATAGAATTCTCTCAAAATCAACAACTTTCTCCAGGGGACGACGGGGGTCAAGGGGGATTTCCCCCTTGTGCCATTTTCCAACTTCTGGCACCTCAAAATATCCCTGGAAAGATGTCCAATTTCCCTGTTTCAGCGAAATTTTCCATTTTTCCCCGACCTGTTTCGGTGGACTTATCATTTTGCCTCCGATCGACGCACTTTACAATTTTGCTCCGACCTATTTCGACAGACTTATCCTTTTGTGTACGAATGGCGCATTTTCTGTTTTTCTCCAAAATCCTTTTCAACGCAATTTTCATTTTGTCGCCAATCAATGCACTTTCAATTTTCCTTCGATCTGCGCAATTGCCATTTCTTTCCAATCCGTTTCGGCGACCCTTTAAATTTCTCATCAATCGACAAACCTTTGACTTTTGCGCCGACTGTTTCAATGCACCTTTCAGTTTTCCACTGAACTGTTTTGACGCAAAATTCGTTTTGTCGCCGAACTGTTTCAGCGTAAAATTCAGTTTTTTTCCAATCGACGAACCTTTCACTTTTCACCGAAATGCCTCTATTCGACAGCTTTTCCGATTTTTCTCCGATAGTTTCGACGGACTTTTCTCTTTTTCGCCGAAACGCTTTCGATGGACTTTACCATTTTTTGCCAAAATCTTATTGGCATGACTTTCATTTTCGTGCTGAAACATATTTTCAGTGAATTTTCTACTTTCTCACCAAAATGCATCGGTGACCCTTTCATTTCCTTGCGGACAGTTTTGGCACTTTTTCCAATTTTGTGCCGACATACACTTAGGAAAAAACTACGAAAAACTTAGAAATTTTTTGAAAATTTTCTTTCTTTTATGATGATGAATGCTCAGCAGGAAGTGATCTTACCTTTGCAAATTGTTAGATGTCACCCATGTAGGCCCAATTTTGCAACCTACGCTCTGACACCATTTTGTCACGTCCCCTCCCGTCGATCCAATGCAAGGAAGGGAAACATGACACTAACATTCTGGGGCTTTTTCAGAAACTCAGCTCCATTTATTATGAACATATTCATAGCAAATAAAACTCATGTGTGCAGATGCCATTCAAAATAAACATGCACACCGGAGTTAAACTATCCACACTCATTTCACATGCATTCATCATATCAATAACAATCATCAAATTAAAAACATTTGTAGAAGTAAACACATAGAGAGAATACTCATCTTGATTTAAGGCTATCCCAAGCAACTAGCTACGCAACTGCAGCGTTCCACCCAGCCATAGGCCAATTGTGTTCATCAATCTCTCAACACAATTGCCACCCCAAGCTGGGCATGATTCCTACAAGGAATGGGAACCCTCAAGCTCATGCACATCAAAATGCATATCAGATCTAAGACAAGCCAGCCCATAGCTGGGTTTATCAAGCCAGATTTGAACCCTCTATTTTTGGATGCTTGCACTCAATCTCAAGATAAATCAATGGATACCCATAACCCATACCCCAACATACTCTTTCTACACACAAAAAGCACAATTGTTGGCATGGGTAAATGTTTTCAACTACGGGAATCACAAACAAGATGTCCATGGGTTTTCCCCAAATCGTGGGCACACCAAAAAAAAATTGTGAGAGGGAAAATCAATCACAGGGAGAAAAAATGATTTTTCCCATGGGTTATGAGCATTCCAATGGCCAAAAATGGCCTCAATGAAACCATAGGGACCCCAAAACAAATTCCTTTTCTTCCCCACTATTCTATATCACAAAAACGCCCTTCTCCTAGCTAAGAATGAAGGAAAAACCAGGAAAACATGGAGGGAAAACACCCTAGTAGCTTAAAAAATGTGAGAGAGACAAACTGGTTGATGGATAATGGTTTGGGGAGCAATTTAGTGGCTCCTTTCTTTCCAAGGAATCCAAAAATCGTTTTTCCAAAATGGTGGCTTGCTCATACCCGAATTTTGGGCAGCCATACCTCCCCATTCCCAATGCATTAACTACCTCAACCAACTCTTGGAAGAAGTAAATGATTGGGTACAAAAGTCAACATGGGTAGTTGAAGGTTCATGGGTTCTCTCATTGACACTTGGCTTGAATTTATTGGCTCCAAGGGTTTGAATATCCCCCCTCCCATAATTCCTTGTAAAAATTACACCCCCATACTCTTGTTGCATTGCATTGCATAGCTAGTTGTGGGTATTTTATTAAAATGCATATTTACATGATATTTGCAATTTTCATTGTGCCTGGCTAGAACACAAACCGTATGCATCAAATTTTAACACTAAATCAATAGCGGGGCCTTGGACTTGAGCTCCTCACCACGATTTTATAACAATACTACATCATTTACATTTTAATGCAATGGGGTCAAAATTGGGATATTACATGAAGGAGAACAAAACAAAGGCTACATTTGATGAAAAGTCACATATGAGTTTGTCTCAATATATGAGAAGTGGTGGCAACAAAAGCAGTTAGAGCTTCAAGAAGGTTATGCTCTTAAACGAACACAAAAAACATCATCACACAAATCCACCACATATTGTATGAAATGACAAGAAACCTATTTTCTTGATGCACCTTTGAGATGGGTACCTTGATGCCAATAGTAAAAAATTATGAAATGCTTCAAAATACCAATGTACAAAACTGGTTCAAATTTGGATTCCTCCATTTGCTTATGAATGGAATGATCTACGACACTCGTCTCTTTCAATATTATACCCATCGTTCGCTTGTCCTTGTAGAATCCAGTTGTCGGTAAGGATATTTGATTCAAGGAGTTAAAATTGATTATGATGTTGGGACATTGGTTTTTTGCAGCATTGGGTACAATTCGATTGCAAACATGCAGAATATGCTCTTCTAGAAGATGTACCTTCTCTACAAATCTCAATTCTCGCTTGTCAGACACAATCTTCATAACTTGAAAGAGAGAGGCCTCCAAATCCTTGCTTGAGACTTGACCAGCAACAATCTAGTTCAGTAACTCAAGTTGAAGGCTTTCATAATTCATCAATGTACTTGGGGATTGATTACTAGTGATAACTATTTCTTGTAGTGAATCAAGCATCTCATATGGAATCAATTCTGGAGGGTTTTCAAGTGCCTAATTCATCAATGCACTTGGGTGTTGGTTACTGATCATAACTGTTTGTAGTGGTGAATTCAATGCCTCATCTAGAATTGCTAGTGTACAATATGAGGCACATTCATAGTATAAAATAACCCCAAATTATTCCTTAGATGTTGGTTACTAATCATAACTGTTTGCAGTGGTGAATCCAGTGCCTCATCTGGAATGGATTTTGTATAGTTCATATTGTATCACATTGGAATAAGCATGATGTAAGGACGTTAAGTCCTCCACCATCTCTTCATTCGCCGCCCATATGGTATCAATAGAAGTGAAAATTTGAGGCTCAAAGGAAATTTTTTCTCTAATTGTATGTGAAGCAAGGTTATTCTCTGCTTCCTCTGTGCAAACTGAAATGTCGGTGCCAAAGAATTCAGGTGAACACAACATTTCCTCCTCCTCCATCTCACTTGGAGATGGATACCCTCCACCCATCGTAAGTAATGATAATCTGCAGAGAAAAAAATTCATTTCTTTCACATAATAGAGAGAGCCATTTCTTATACCAAAACCCTCTGTTCCATTGAAATTTGAAGTTTCATTTCTTTTTTTTCATAGTATACAGTGCATTTAACCAGAATTTAAACATCAAAACAGATCATTTAAAGAAGTCTGATACATGCACATCACTATTGACAAACAAGAGGGATCCATATCCTAAATTCACACAAATGGATGAGATATCAAAACGAGTTTAGGATAACGTGTAGAGAACATAGAGGAAGTGATTTTTATCCCAAGTTCCTTGTAGGAAATGAGTCTTTAAGTGCGTTATGTTAAGATGTTACTAAAGGATATGCAAATACCAAAAATGTAAACAGTATATCACTCCAAAGAAACTAAGACTACCATTTGGTTTCTTTGTTCAGTTTAAGCATATATAGATTACTATTGGATCTATTTCGTCTTCCTCATTATCAACAATTAACTTAATTACGTTTTTGTAAGATTCTGACACAAAACTGGGGATCACCCATGTCTTGTTGGTAAAAGAGGCCATCTTTCAATAGAGAGGTATACAGATTGAAAATATTAGAAATAACAAGTGGGTTAATGTGTTAATATGAAAGTTGAGTTTCATGATCTCCACATAACAAACAAAATATTTTACGTATTAATGGTGAACCCTAGCCAAAATATGCCCCGCTTGCGTTAAAAAGTATATCAATTTAAAGGAAAATATCATTATTCTTCCACTTGAATATAGATTTAATACGAGTAAGGGGAGTGGGGGGCTTAGGGCTTCGAAAGTTTTAAAAAGGGATCTTCGAATCCAGTAGCGCAAAAAGAAGTAAGATTCCGTATGTAAGTTACAGCTCAAGTTGAAATTGGATCAGTGCCAGCCATCTTTGTCTAATTTCACAAATTGAGACATATTTAAAATAAAACATGCATTGGATGGGGCTGGATGAATAAAGAACTTGTGAAAAATGCAAATTCGGTGTTTGATTTAAAAAATATATCTATCATTTGATCTTTCAAATTACAGGCATAGGAAAACTTGCAAAGTCTTCAACAAATCTATTATCATGGAAAAATCGGGGTATGAAATGACTGTGTGAGATTTTTATGCAATTAAGACACTGCCAGAGCTCGGATTACCTCAGGACCATATTCTACATAATAAAAAATTTGTAAAGAATTAATGATTTCCATCTCTAAAGATTCACACCTTTACTTCATATGATTAATGAGATTAACAGTACCAAAAAATTCCGTAGAAGTGAAAAATGTGGAAACCTTTGAGTGGATGGGATGATGGTATTCAAACAAAGAATTGAACCGTGATTAGCATATAATCTCAGATTTAGAGGCCTAAACCCCTCGTAGGGAAAAAAGGTGAACCTTTTTTTAGAGCATCTACGTCTTAATTCCATGCATGTGGCCTTCGGCCACTCAGGATTATGTCGTAATTCATCATTACTACACCGAATTGTGAGACAGTTGGAGCATTGGAATAACCTTTTGGTGGCCATTTTTGAAGCATAAGCTGATTCCACACACTAAATTGAAACGAAATTGTAGCATTCAAGACAATTGTAATGGCTTTGAAATGCTAAAATTGCCCTAATTTGAATATTTTATGTAGGTTACATATTTGATCTTTGGAAGATCCCAAACCCCGCAAAGAGATATGTGAGGTGAAGCTGCTACTTCACACCGGCTCTTCCTTCTTGCTCTGCACATGTTTTATGTATTTATATATTTTGATTGTTCCCTAAAATTTTGGGAGATTTGCCTTGTTGTGCGGAACCATGTTCTGTTCTTAATTGTGAAAGATGTATTGCAAAATATGGTTGCACAATTCGATATAAAATCCTAAAGACTAAAGAAATGAAAAATTCACATTGATTCATGAAATAAGACAAAATTTAATACAAAAGTGACATTGAAACTTAGCAGTTGTTTTGTCACAGACAACTGTATCGAACAAACTATTTGCCACAAATATTAACATGCAAAAAACTTTTGAAAGGGGAAACTACAAATATTGGCCTAAATCTAGAAAAAATAATTGTCTGAAATGTTGAAGCACACCCTAATCAATAGAATAAATAGAGGAGGAAAATGGACCAAATTATATGAAAGAGACAACGTAAGTAATATACCACGATACAAAATGCACAGAGCAGAAAAAAACTCGACTCGGGTGGAGGTGGATTTAGTTACGGCCTTATTACCCTCAGAGATGGCATGCACACTATTAAGAACGAGTTTAACGACAATCTGCACATCCCTGGAGGAAAGTGTATCCCTCTTTCCATTGCGAGTGAGGTTCGCTCATTGTTCTGCTCAAATTTCCTTGCATTTAGTTGCCTCAAGCTTTCCTTAGGATCGAAGGGGTCCACTAAGAAGTCACTGAGAATTCCACTGAGAAGCCATCCGCTATTCGTTGCCATAGTATGTGATTTGCTACCCATGTCGGCAATAATAGCAAGAACAGTTCTCCATTGCAACCAAATTATCGTCCTCCTGCTATTTTTGCACTACACTGGCGGTAGCATACGAGGGTAACATCACTATGTTGGCAGTAGCATACGAGGGTTTGAGGCCTTCGATGGTAGAAATAGGCATATTGCCTTAAGGCGGTTGTAATAGGACTTGGAATAGGAAATCCGTGTGATGGGAGACTCAGAGAGATGTGTTGAATGGGTGAACGACAGGAATCTCGGATCCAGAGAAATCCAAATTGGAAAACCATGGTGAAGCACGTGCCAAATTTTAAGTGGACCAACATACTAGGAATCTGTCTACAATGTCTCCAGATAGTTTTGTGAGGAACCTGCAACAATTAATTGATAAAATGCACAATATATGAGATCAATTTTTTTTTATATTAATCGCAGGCCACTTCGAGGGGGTAACCTCCTTTGAGAAAGCTCAATACAAATAACTTCATGGTGCCTTTAGTGGCCTCAACACAAACTTATATACTAAGTATAGGGGCCAATACTATGGGTCAATACCATGGGCCAATACAAACTATGGATCAACAAATACTACGGGACGACTTACAAAGCATATGTGTCCAACAACAATAATACAAACTATGGATCAACAAATACTACGGGATGACTTACAAAGCATATACGTCCAACAACAACATACTAACAAAGTAAAGAGAAGGGTTGACATGGGTTCCTAACATCCCCTCCCCCTTAGAAAAATCTTTGTCCTCAAAGCTTTAGATGTGGAAATTGTTGCTGAATTTGAAGGAGTGGTTCCCATGTAGCATCCTTTGGTTGCATTCCATGCCACTGAATTAAGACATATGTGATAGAGAGAGAGCAAAGCTGACGAGTGCTCCTATTGAGGACGGCCTTCGACTCCAAAAGGATGGATCCTTCATTATCCAGTTCTGGTAAAATAGTTTTTCCTCTGATGTTGGTGCCAAGAACTTTCTTCAGACAAGAGACATGAAATACTGGATGAATGCAAAAAGAAGGAGGAAGTTCCAATTTATAAGCAACGGACCCAATCTTCTGAAGAATCCTATATGGCCCATAGAACTTTGGAGCGAGCTTATGATGCCCTTTGAGTTTCAGGGAGGATTTCTTGTAAGGCTGGAGACGAAGAAAAACGATATCACCTGCTTGAAAGTGTGCTCAGAATGGTGTTGATCGGCTTGTTGCTTCATGCGATTTCTTGCCATGTGAAAATTGTCCCGTAAAATGTGAAGAATCTGATCGTGGTTTCAAAGGACCGTGTCAACTTCCTGAACTAGTGAACTGCTGGGGGTGTATGGAAGAAGAACTGGCGGTGCCTGACCATAGACTGCATCATATGGAGTCATTTTAGAGGCAGTATGGTAAGAGGTATTGTACCACCATTCAATGAGAGGGAGCCACTTTTCCCACTGATGTTGTTATTCAGAGCTGAAGCAATGAAGATAAGTTTCCAAGCATTTATTGATAATTTCAGTCTGACCATCTGTTTGTGGGTGATACCCTGAAATCATCTTCAGTTTGGTGCCAGTGTGGCGAAAGAGTTCTGTCCAAAAATGACTAGTGAAAGTCGCATCACGATCTGAGACAATGGAAGAAGGGATTCCATGAAGACGAAAGATCTGGTCCAGGAAAATTTGAGCAACTAAGAAGGATGTATAGGGATGGAGGAGAGCAAAAAAATGACTATATTTGGAGAGGCGATTTAGGGATCCCTTCAATGAAATCCATAGAAATATCTGTCTTCCCTCCAGATTTAGGGATCCCTTCAATGAAATCCATAGAAATATCTGTCCAAATCTGTGTAAGTATGGGAAAGGGTTCGATAAATCCCGGAAGGAGTGTCATGTCACCCTTATTGCGCTGGAAGGTATCACATTCAACCACCATCTATTGAATTGTCCTTTTCATTCCCTGCCAAAAGAAGTTACGCCGTGCCTACTCATACGTTTTGAGGAACCCAGAGTGCCCTGCCGATGGAGAAGCATGCAATTCATAGAAGACATCTTGTTGAATATCTGTGCTCTGGGGGAGCAACAGACGACCCTTGTATCTCAGGGAAGAACCATCCCAAGAGTAATGTGGTACAACAGAAGGGTTTTTGGCCAAGCGTTGGATGATTTGAGATAATGAAGAGTCATTGACATAGCCCTGTTGAACAGATTGCAAGCAATTTGGAACATGCATAGAAATCGATGAAAGAGAAACTTGGTCATCAAATGTTCGAGAAAGAGCATCCACCAAAATATTGTCCTTACCCTTCTTGTAAGTGATCTCATAGTCATAACCCATTTCTATTGTGCTGGGGAGGATACACGTTGTTCCAGGAAATATTTCAGACTCTGTTGATTAGTCTTGATGCAGAAATGATTCCCTAATAGGTATGGTCACCACTTTTGTACTGCATGCAAAATAGCCATCATTTCCTTCTCATATGTAGAGGCAGCTAAATTCTTACCTGAAAGGGCTTTGTTGGTGAAATCAATGGGATGTTCATCTTGAAGGAGAATATCACCAAGTCCATTTCCGCAAGCATCACTCTCAATAGTGAAGGGCTTGGAAAAATCTGGCATAGCTAGAATAGGTGTAGTACACATAGCTTGTTTTAGTTTGTCAAATGCACACTCAGTAGCATGTGACCATGTAAAAGCATCCTTTTTCAATAGGGAAGTTAATGGAGCTGCAATATTCCCATAATCCTTGACCAACTTGCGGTAGTATCCAGTCAACCCCAAAAAACCACAAAGGCTCTTGAGTGTCTGAGGATGTGGCCAATTGTTCATGGTAGCGATTTTGGTAGGATCCATGCGAACCCCTTGTGCTGGAATAATGTGCCCGAGATACTCTACTTCCTTCTGTCCAAAAACACATTTACACTGTTTGGCATGGAGATGATGCTCAGAGAAAAGTTGCATTACTAGATCCAGATGCTGGAGATGTTCAGCCCATGTTTTACTGTAGATGAGGATATCATCAAAGAAGACTAGAATGAATTTCCGCAAGTAGGGCCGGAATATTTTATTCATCAATTCTTGGAATGTGGAAGGAGAATTAGTGAGGCCAAAGGGCATGACCAAAAACTCATAGTGGCCATCATGTGTGCATACTGCTGTTTTAGGGATATCATCCTCATGAACTTGAATTTGATGATACCCAGAATGAAGATTCAACTTGGAGAAAAATTGAGCACCATGAAGCTCATCAAGAAAAGGAATTGGAAACTTAACCTTGATTGTGAGGTGATTAAGTGATCGGAAGTCAATGTAGAGGCGCCATGACCCATATTTTTTGCGGACAAGAAGAACTGGTGAAGTAAAGGAACTAGTGCTTGGGTGAATAATACCTTGCTTTAGTAAGTCCTGAACGAGCATTTCAATCTCTGGTTTTTGGTGAAATGGGTAGCGATATTGCCTGATGTTAGGAGGAATGATTTCAGGAAGGATCTGAATACGATGGTCCTCTGGCCTTGAAGGTGGAAATCCCACTGGTTCAACAAAGACACTTGGATATTGATCCTGAATTTGTTGTAGATCCAAAGGAGTAGTGAATACCGCTGATGGTTGCATCTGAATGGAATGGATTTGAGAGATGACACCATGTGAATTATTCTTAAGGAGTTTCTCCATGTGTTGTGAATTGATGACGCTGAGAGACCCTGGTTGAAATCCTGTCAATGTGTGTTTTTTTCCATTGGGTGAAAACTGCATCAAAAGTTTAGCAAAATCCCATAAGATGGGGCCAAGTGTGCGTAGCCATTGAGCGCCCAAAACCACATCACATCTGCCTAAGGTCAAGTAAAACATGTCGTAGCATAGGTTATAATATCCCATAGAGAGACACACATTGCGACGGTGCCCCCATTGGCAACCATGACTTCAAAGTTGGAGCAAGGATGGACAAAACAATCAGCCTGTTTGGCGATATGAGGGTCAATGAAGTTATGACTGCTACTAGAATCAATGAGTATTGTAAGAGGAAGATTCTTAAAGTAACCCCTGACCCGCATTGTTTGGGGGGTGGTGACTCCGGCTAAAGCATGGAGAGATATCTCTGGGTGGTCGTTCTGAGACGGAGGGTCAATAGGAGGCTCCTAAATGTCGACCTAATCATCTATTGTATCTGGAAGTTCTTCACCAATTTCAGAGGTAGGTGGAGAGTCCACATACAAGAGATAGAGTTTTTTCTCAACACATCTATGTCCCCGAGTGAATTTCTCATGAAAATTATAGAAAATACCTTTTTCTCTGTGTGCCCGCATATTTGTTTTAGAAAAATGCTTGATAGGAGTTGGTGGGATGGGAGGTCGTTGAGAACCCATATTTCTGAAGGGAACATAAGTGGGTTTGGAGCATTGTTGGGATGCAATCTTGTCTTCTGCCAACTTAGCCAACCCCAAGGCTTCCATCATTGTGTTGGGATAAAACATTTGGACCTCAGAGCGGATTGCATCCTTTAGACCACTGATAAAAGAACTCTTGTAGAAGTCATCAGGAAACCCTTCGGTGTGGTTGGATAGTTTCTCAAATTTGATTTGATACTCTCTCACAGTGCCAATTTGGCGAAGTTTAGTGAGGGCTCCTATGAAGTCATCAAAATCACTAGGACCAAATCATTGCAAAAGGAGCTAGAAAAAATATGGCCATTTTGGCTCTTCATGAGCCTTGATGTACCAACGGTACCATTAAAGAGATTCCTGTTCCAAATGAAAGGATGCAAGTGGAACTTTGTTGACATCAAAAGTATTATGCAGACTGAAATATTGTTCTTCCCCATAGATCCATCCAGTTAGATCAATACCATTGAAGCGAGGAAAATCAAGCTTCGGACCATGAAAATTGATGGAAGAAGAGAAGCCATTGTCTGAAGAAGACTCTGACTGTCATTTATTTTTCATGGCTGAATGCTCAAGATGGAGCACGATAAATTTTTCATCTGGATTCTAGAGTTTGGTTTTGAGGGTGACAAGTTCTTCCTCCATGGTTTTTTCTTCGGCGCGGGGTGACAACCATAACCAAGAGTTTTTTTTTTTTTGAGTGGGTAGAAAAAAAAACAGAAACTGTTTTAGTAAAGGAAAATTTGGATTTGGAAAAAAATATGATGGGTAATTTGGGTTTGAATAGGTTTTGGACACTTTGGAATGGACAAGGAAGTAGAAAAGGAGGATTTTAGAAGCGGGGTGAAAGAATGAGAAAATTTGGCAGAGAGGGACAAAGAAGCAGAAATAGGAAATGAACACTATGGTAAAATTTGAAGGCGATTGGGTGAAATTCAAAGAAGTTATGGGAAACCCTAAAAATAGACAAATGTGGGATTTTTGGATTTGGGAAGTGGAATATGGGATAGGGTTCTCAGGAATGAAATATGCAGAATGGGATTGCAGGGGTGTGAGGAAAGTTTCAAGGGAAACGGAGTTAAAAAAGGGAGATATGGAGAAAAAACATTTTTTCCGGAATGGATCTGCAAAGTCGCGGAAGGGATAAAAAATAGATGGATTTGCAACGACGCAGAAGGGATTGGAAACCGATGGATTTGCAACGGTGCGGAAGTGATCGACAATAGATGGATCTACAATGACGCGAAAGGGATCGGCAACATATGGACATGAAATGACGCATAAGTGATCGGCAACAGATGGATCTGCAACGATGCGGAAGTGATCGAAAATAGTTCTGGACAGAGGAAATATGTGATTTATCAGCTGGAAATAGATATGGACCTCAGGTATGCTCGGATTCCTAATGGTTTAGGGGATTCACTCGGCCACCAATGCTGTCTGATGGCTTGTGTATTGGAGCATTTGATCCGGATTTATGTGGGAAAGAAATGAAAGAGCAGATACATAATCATATATAGAGATACATTTCAAAGAACATAGTGATACAATAAACACATATTCTATTAAATAGCAGAAATATAACAGACTGTAAATACAACAGCTAGAATGGTGGTAGCTATCTCTGGGAAGAGATGTGGCTTCTAAGCTCATTCGTGCCAAGATGAATACAATGAGGCTCTGAAGGCCTTTTTACAATAAACAAGAATGTCAAAAACCCTAGACATCCAAAAACCTAACCCTGGGAGATGAAGCGCCAAAAGTCATGTGGGCCCCGTTTGGGTAAGTTAGTACATCAACTTCCTAGGGTCGTAACTTTTGCATACGATCTCCGTTTGTGGCACACGATAGCCAGGGAAATTTTTAGGGGCGAAATTTCAGCAATTGGCTATTTTTTTGGACGTTTTTTCAAAAAATAAATTTGCTATTTGGCCATTTTTAGACTCTAATATTGCCTATATTTACATAAAGTATGATTTTTTATCATAATATTCGCCAAAATTTACAATTTTTAGTAGTAAATTGTATGTTTCATATTTAGTATTCGCCTACCATTCTATATATTTGTTTTTTTAATCCGAAATAATCGCCTAGAATACTATACTTAAGTATACTTTTATAATCCTTAAAAAATACCCTGACGATAGCTCGTTGGAAATATCTATTCGAGGACTACCATAGTCGAGGAGTTTTGTTTTGCAACCTGACAAAAAAACATCGTTTAGGGCCTCAAAACGGCCCCGGAAGTTTAGGACCCGAAAAAACGCTAAAAATAGCAAATTACCAAAAGTGCTAGAAGATTGTTTTGAGCCAGTTGGAAGAGGTGGGTCGCCACCGATATCCACCTATATCAGCAGTACCCCTCACTCCACGGCTCAGGGTAAAACTGATAACCGCTTTGCCACAAACGACAACTCTTGGTTTACCTCACAGGCGGGAACTAGTCAATCAGGTAGGGGTCATTTCCCTTTTTGTTGGTAGCTCCTCTCATTGGGCCAACTACTTCGGGGTTCCTATGGTACTCCTCACAATGATTTTTAGGGCTTATGCCCAATTACTCCCCACAGTTAAGCGGATAGGGATTATTCCCAGATCCAAACCTGCAATAGATGCGAAAATTTTTTTGGGCAGAAATTTCACCCAACAAGCCCAAGAAAGTGCTCTGATACCAGATGTGAGGAATCTACAACAATTAATTGATTAAATGAACAATATGCGAGATCACAAAATAGTTTTAATCGATCGTAGGTCACTTCGAGGGGGCAACCTCCTTTGAGCAAGCTCAATACAAATAACTTCACGGTGCCTTCATTGGCCTCAACACAAAATTATATACTAAGTATAGGCTTCAATACTATGGGTCAATACAAACCATGGATCAACAAATACTACGGGACGACTTACAAAGCATATGCGTCCAACAACAATAATAACAAACTATGGATCAACAAATAGTACAGGATGACTTACAAAGCATATGCATCCAAGAACAACATACTAACAAAGTAAAAGAGAAGGGTTGACACGGGTTTGTAACAAGTTTCAGTTATGGAAAATGCCTATGGCATAAATATGAATATTTTATAGCATTTTTTATGATCATGTGAATAATACGCAAAGATCACTACCATAACACATGGATTTAGTGTCCAATCATTGTATTGTTGATGCCTTGTCAATCTTGCTGATTCATTTTTTCATAGCACATGTGTAATTTTGCATCGTAATATGATGCAAAACACACCACATGAAATCATATTTCCTATGTAGCATGGGAATCGTTCCTGGATTTTAGGAAAGTTGTTCCTAAAGTTCTGGCGTTCCAGGGAACTTAGGAACTTGTAGGAAACTTTCCAAATCTAGCGAGAACCGTTCCGGATGTTTGGGAACTTATTGGGAAATTTTACCCTCTAAAAATTTGGAACTTGGGGACTTTTTCTTGTGCATTTCCTTCACTAGGATCTTCCATGTATTCATGATTACCTCATGGGTTGTTAATGAATTTCCTATTTCCCGGCGACCATACATATACATGGTTGACTTAGAATTTTTTCTCCAAAAAACTAAGTTGCAGTAAAAGTCTATTTCGTGCTACCTTGTCAAGTTGGTGCACTTATCTTTGTCTACCACCTGTTCTAAAGTATTCACTTGTCCCTATGCTGCATCGCAGTTACTGCTAATCAATAATACATGTAAATGTATTTTGACTTTTTATATATTAAATAAAATAAAGTAAATTTATATATTTTACTATTTACGTGATGAATAAAAAAATTTAACTATTGGAAATAGTCTTAAATTTTACTTTAAAACTAAATTCATATATTACATTTAAATAAAAATTCTTGATTTTTATTTTATAATAATTTAAATTTGATTATTTATACAACTTTGCAAATACTAGCATAAAATGCCTTGTAAACATATAATATTCTAATACATTTTAATCATAGTTGACACATAACTAAAAACTTACTCTCTACATATAGCCACAAATATAGGGACTATAAATTCTAAAAGTCCCCACTTTGGAAAGAGTTTACTTTATATAATCAATGATATGGATGGTAAGCTTGATTTTATTTCCATTTCCATCTGCTAAGAGGTTTTAGTTATAACCGTAATGTAAGGTATAAGCTAGGTCATCTGGTTTGTGTTAATGTTTATTTTCTTCTCTATGTTTCTTCTATCCTCATGTTTTTTTAATTATTATTATTATTTTTTATGTTTTGTATCTATTTTTAATATATATTATTGTTGTTCCCAACCTGTCATTTCCTGCAAATTTGGGGGAAGCTTCTAGATGTATCCGATACTTGTACCCATGTTCCCGTGTTCCAGAAACTTTGCAACATAACATATTTCACTTATTTACATCATGTGTGCATATTCTTGCATCGATTTTTGTGTCACACATGTTGTGCGATGATGCAAAAATGACTACAAGGATAAATGTTTAAATTGTGTGTACATCATTAATGGAAACCATGGTGTCATATTATGTCACAAAATACGACACTCGATAAATATTTTTTTTATTATTTAAATTATTTAGAGATTAAAAATAATTTATTAGAATTGTTACTATTTTTTAATTCATAAAATTTATTATATTAAAAAATAATAATTCTTTAATACTATCTTGATGTGATAGCCTTAGTGGTTGAGTTCAAGTTTCACACATAAGGTCTCACGGTCGATCCCCTAGGTTAGTTTCCTTTATTACATGCCCCACTTCGATATTCCTATTGGGTCATGCATCATAATGAACACTATTAGGTTTGTAGTAGGTACAATGTGCAAAATGGGGAGAAGTTCTTAGGGATTTTCTGAAGAAGTTATCCTTTGATTTTTTTTAATAATGTTAAAAATTATAATAAATTATAGAAGCATAAATATAATTTATGAATAATAATAGTTATTTCTTAATTTATAAAATATTATATTTTATAATTGATAATAACTATTATAATTGTTACAGGGTTGAAAGGTGCGGGTGGGGGTGGGGGTGGGGGGAGGGTGATTTTTGATCCTGGAGGATAAATGAAGAAAAAACTACTCATGGGGATTGGAGGTGGCATAAAAAAAACCATGCTGAAGTCTTGGCACTTTGGAAAGGCTTGATTCAAGCATCTCAACAGAATATAAGACAAATAATAGTAGTTGTCGATTTTGTTGATTATGATATGTCATTTGGTCTCCAAAATGATGCCAAAGGAAGGACCTCTATGTTTAATATTATGGAAAATCCAAAAATTGATCTCATATTTTGAACAAGTCTGTGATGTTCATGTCCTTCGAGAATTAAATACCCAAACTGATCACCAGGAAAACATATCTTGTAACTTAGACGAAGGTGTCTCAAGAATCCACGGGGGAGAATTTAGCTACTGTGATATCCCCTAGATCCACCTACATGTATCTATGAACTGTATTCCATTAATGGTAATTCATCCAATGCAAATGAACATAAATTCAATGGTTAGAAAGCAAGCTTGTCCTTACAGGTGGAAGAGAAAAAAACATGCAAACTGCTAGAAATAAGAACATAAGATTTGAAGGTTTATAGGATTTAATGGTGATATGATTGGAGAGATGTAAGGCGCTTGAGAACATGATGGAATTGATGGCTCTCCTATGTAATTATGCATCAAATTATGTCAAGAGAATTATGAAGGATATCTTCATCTCTTAGGACAGGTTGGAGGGTGAATGTATTAGTAAACGAGTGAATTTGTGGGATGATATTAGACATACAAACTCAGTTGTTGTGATCTTGACTACTGTAGATTTGGTGGATTATGGGAGGTGGTTTCATTCAACATTCCTCACAGGACTTGCTTATGAATATTTCTTGAATCAAGAGGGATGTACCTACAATAAGAAACTCAGTAAGAAGAGGTAGTCAATCATAATGGGTAGACCTCCCGTCGTTCAGTTGGGAGTTAACTATGGGAATAAATTCAATCTTTTCATATGTGCAAATGTACGGATACTGAATTGGACAAAAAATCGTACTTCTGGAATTTTGTATCGAGTCAAATTTATATGTTTTTGGGTGATTTGGAGCAAATTAATAGTTTCAAATTACTATGATTTGGGATTCCTTGCTTCAACAAATTGCTTGAATCTTAAGGGCCTCTCTTACTACAAGAACCTCTGTCATAAGAGGAGGTCAATTACAGTGGTAAGACTTTCTGTTGTTACGTTGGAAATTAACTATGGGAATAACTTCAAGTTTTTCATGTGGGTAAATTTTGTAAGGTTTTCCATTACACCAAAACCTACAGATGTTGATGAACATTTGAAACCAAGCACAAGGTCCTATTACCAGGAGTGGCAGTTAGTCCAAATTTTTATATTCCTAGAGGTGCGTCAGTTATACCATGTAGTTGTACTGATACTCCAACACCACCCCTCCGGCATAGATCAAGGGAATTGAAATTGAGACCTCAACTCTAATACCATGTAAAATTCTAAATTGCATCAGATCATGGAGTTAAGTATACTTCACAGAGAAAGAATGAGCAGAGAAATTGAGTTACAGTGAAAATTGCAGTAAAAAATTAGCAGACAATTGAACATGCATGAGAAATCAGATAGGAATAGAATAATGTCACATGATCCAATAATCAGTATAGTAAAAAATTATGTTACAATGGAGAGAATTCAAATCACTTGGGAGAATTCGAGTCTCAGTTTGTATCACATAGGAATTGTCACCACTAGAGTGCTCCAGAAGACCCAAACTCAACTCAACTAAACCTAAACTCATTTAACTGAAGACACAATCAATTAACTGATCAAGGAGGGTGCATTAGTGATTTTTTCATGCAAATCACTCAGAAAAGGGCACATGAGGCCACAATTAGTGTCAATTGGAACATAAACCCCCCACAAGAGTAAGCTAACTCAGATGGAATGAACTGGAACAGTAAGTTGGATCCTAAAATATAGGGAACTGATTTAAGTGGTCCTAAAATGATGCATGTAGGGTGCATTAGGTGGTTGATGGATCCTAGATGACATCTGTACACCACTAGGGGGAAAATGACATCATCAACTACTAGGAAAAATAAATAATGCTGGGTAGGAAAAGGATGGAGTATTAATTATCCTAACACCCCCCTTTAATCCAAACTTGTGCATCCTGTGCCTTGGTAACTAATACCAAAGGTCACCCATACAATCAAATAAATTATGAAAATAAAATTAATTGTCCATGAATGAAGGAAATGGGGAAAACTTCATGGGAAACCCCCCCCCCCTCAAAATAGGACAGCAGGGAGCTCAAACAACTTTCACACCAAGTAAATATATGAGATAAAAATATCTCTTATGAGTGAAAAAGTTAGTGAATATGTTTGTAATCATCTCCTTTGTAGGACAATAATGTAGTGAGATGGTCCTATTGTGCACTAGCTCCCTGATGTAGTGCATGTGAACGTCAATATGTTCGGTCCTTTGCTTCTAAATTGAGTCATTGGAGATCCTGATGGCACTTTGATTATCACAAAAAAGGTCTACTGAAGGATAAGTGTGAATTCCAAACTCTGTTAAGATCCCATGCAACCAAAATGCCTGGATAGCTGCATTCACAACCCCTTTATACTCTGCCTCTGCTGAAGAAAGTCCGAGTGCTGCTTGCTTCTTGCTTAAACAGCAGATTGGTCCCAATCCCAACATGAATACATACCTTGAAGTAGATTTCCTATCAGTATTGTCTCCAGCCCAATCTGAGTCAGTAAAACCAACCAGATCTAGTTGAGCACCAGCAGAATAATGAATACCAAACTCTCTCATAACGTGCACATAGTGCAAGATCCTCTTAGCTTCTTTTCAATGTAGCTCATGTGGATCCTGCATGTACTTGGCCACATCACCAATAGCATATGATAGATCTAGTATCGAATGTGTCAAATACAACAAGCTACCAATTAGCTGTCTGTAAAGAGTGCTATCAACCAAGGGAGTGGAACCAACTTCTTCCAATATAATGCCAGATAGGAAGGGAAAACATGTGGCTTTGCAATCATCCATATGAAAAAATTTCAGTAAATCAAATGCATATCTTGACTGTGAAATTATGATCCCTGAATCCTTTTGAGTTACTTCAAGACCAATGAATTGTTTTAATAGTCCTAGATATGTCATAGCGAATGCTTTGTTCAAGGAAGACTTGACATGCTTCAATCCAGTATCAAATACACCAGTGATGAGAAAGTCATCCACATACAAAATAATCAACAATAGACATCCTCCCTTCTGTTGCATGTAAACATTGCAATCAGATTTGCATCTTTCAAACTTTTGTGACAGTAAGAAGGAATCCATCTTGGCATACCATGCCCTTGGGGCTTGCTTGAGCCCATACAATGAACTCCTCAGTTTGCATACCAAGGAAGTATCATCAGTGTACCCCTCAGGATGTTTCATTTAAATCTCTTCTTCTAATTCACCATGCAAGAAGGCACTCTTTACATCCATGTGATGTACCTCCCATGCATTCGAAGCTGCAATGGCCAAAAAAACCTTACTGAATCCATTCTTTCTATAGGAGTGAATATCTCATTGTAGTCCAAACCTTGAACTTGTGAGTACCCCTTTGAAACCAACTAAACCTTGTACTTGGTTGTAGATCCATCATATGCAAGCTTTGCTTTGTAGATCCATTTGCACTGAACTAGTTTTCTCCCTAGGGGAAGAGAGACAAGATGCCATATCTCATTGTTTTGCAATGACTCATATTATTTATCCATGGATGGTTGCCATATCAGATCATGGAAAGCCTCTCTATAAGACTGTGGATCAGAACCCACCATTATGAAGCACCTCTTAGGAAGAAGTGGATTTGTATGGAAAAGTGCAATGTTTGCATATTGGTATTGAGATCTTGTTCTTCCGTAGTCGTATGGATCTCCAGCAATGTCCCTAGCTGCCTCAATAAGATTTTGAGCCCATTTAGGCTTTAGATTAGTAGTAGGTTCTAGATTTGGATATGCTAGATCTCCATACTCAATATCTAGATATGAATCATATTGATCTTCTTCTTCGCAATTTGAATGTGGATCGCCTGTAGAAACACCATTAGGCGCAAATGGAAGAGGTAGGTCAGTTATACCTTCTTTTTCAACTGGTTGTAGATCATGCAATGGATCCTCATTGAATTTAACACTTATTTCAATGAATCATTTCTTGGTTGAAATCTCCATCAGTTTGTAAGCTTTTGCATTTAATTCATATCCAAGAAGAATGCATTCTCTACTTTGAGATTGAAGTGCTTTCCTCTCATCGGAGGGGATTCTGGCCCATGCCTTGGATCCAAAAACCCTTAGATGAGAGACATTAGGTTTGTGTCCCTTCAATGCTTCGAATGGAGTGATCCCATCAACATATTTGTGGGGTACCCTATTCTGAATGTATGTGGCATAGTTCACTACTTCTGCCTAGATATTTTATGGGATATATCTCTATTCAAGCGAGCAGGTAGCCATCTCTTTCAATTCCCTATTCTTCCTCTTTTCTACATCATTTTGTTGTGGTGTGTATGGGAAATACTGATGCATTTGAATACCTTCAGAAGCACATAGCTGCTACAACTCATTCTTGATGTACTCCCCTCCATTATCTAATCTGAGTGCCTTGATCTTCCTTCCAGTAGTGTTCTCAGTTAAGGCTTTGAAAACATTGAAGCTTTCGAATATCTCAGATTTTTGTTTGAAAAAGTAGATCCAACAGAACCTATAGTAGTCATCAATGAAGTTCAGAAGGTATATGGATCCATTCACTGAAGTAGTGGGCATTGGTTCTGAAACATCACTATGAATCAGATCTATTATGGAGGAAGATCTCTTTTCCTTCCAAACATCATACTTTCGCTCTCGGTGCTTCCCTACCAATAAAACTTTGCATATTCCTTGAGAGAAATTTATGTTCGGCAAACCTTCAACCATCTCTTCCTTGTGCAACTGCTATAGGTGTTTGAAGTTTAGGTGTCTAAATATTGCATGCCATATTATTCTTGTCTCATTTGCATGAGTCAAGTGAGCACTTTTTCGTGAGTATGGAAAGAAGCAAGAGAACTCATATGCCTTGGAGGCATGGTTTTCAACTCTTTTGTCTATCAGTTTCTAAGATGAGATCTCTGCAACCTCAACTGTGTCATGTCCAAATACTACTTTCTTCAGTGAACCTGTGTGTGTCATCTGATAAAAAAGAAAAAAATTAGCTGGTAGAGAAGGCACACACATCACATTGTTGAACTTTCCATGCTCAAGCTGTATAGTTACCTTCCCTTCAAAAAATATTTGAGAGTCATCTCCCATGTGTATGTAGGTGGTAGGCTTAGTTTTCATTGGAACTATCTCCCGATAAGGTCCAGTGGCCACCGATGATGAATGGTTAGTTAACTGAGGTGGAATGGTGCATGACTGAGTCATTGGGGCTAGAAACTAGAGGATGAGACTCCAAGGGGGAGAAACACTAAATTTTAGTGGTCAAAATAGGTGCTCCTACACTCAATAGCAGTGAAACTAGGTGTAACAGTCATTTAACTAGCCAATCAAGGGGACAAGGTGCCCTAAATCATGGAACTAACTATGCTAACTCGCAAAATCATGCATGAGGGCACCTTTGGACTTCAGTGATGTAACCAAGGTGCTCTGAGTGGATAAGAGGGATAATGATGAGAAAAGTTAAGCTATAGGGGGCCTTAATTAAGGACTAGGTGCTAGGAGACTCAACTACCAATGCATGGATGCATGGAGTGCTGCATGGAATGCATGCATGCAAATCATGCAAAACCAAAATGAGATGGTTAGAATATTCCAACACACCCCCTTAAGCCTGACTATGTGAGGAAAGATCAGAAATAGGGCCCTGGTAATTAAGACCAAAGGTCACCCTTTACAAATTTATTAGTCCATTTAAGTGAGCAAAGAGGGAAAACCCTGTGGGAACAAACCCTCCCCTCAATATGGACATGAAACACACCAAACAATGTTGCTCACGACTCAAGTAGGTGTGATTATTGATTCAATGTCTGGAGGTATCTTCCTCTTGGGAATAAGTGGATCATGCTCAAAAAACATGTTCTTGAATTCTCCTTAAGTGGATGCAAGTGAATATGGAGGCTTTTTGAACTTGCTCTTCAGACCAAACATGGTGATAACAAATCCCAAAATATGAAGATAATGATGGAACCTGTAATTCAAACCAACTGAGATAGGATCAACTCCAATCATATCTAATTTCTCTTGAAACTTGAACTTCTGATCAGTGGAAGTTAAATCAGCTCCAAAAATTGATAGATGGTTTCTTGTGATCTCCTTTGAACCAGCAGGGGTGATATCAAAACCAAAATTACCAAAATGTGCCTAAGATTTGAACCCAAGCAAATGGTACTATCTTGCATCTTCAGTGAAACTCTGAGAACATGTGCCAATGATCAAATATAATTTGATAGGGAGCATGTGATCAAGGAGGGGGAATGAATCACCTCGAAACTATAATTTAACCTCCAAAACATTTAGTAGATCATCATTCTACACATCAGCAGACTCATGGGAAGTAGAGAATTCGAAACTCTCTTCAACCTCTAGAGTAGTAACTGACATATCTTGCTCATAATTCGAAATAGAATACATTGAGAACATGAGTGAGTAATGGATAATCTCTCCAAAAGGATCAGTTTCATTAGTTGTATCACTTTCATTTGCATCAGCTACATGGGAAGGGGACAATTCAAAATTGTCTTCAACTTCTAAAGTAACTGTTGTTCGGGAATTCTACCCTATAGTGAGGAGAGGGACACTACCAACTTCTGGGGTGATAGGTAAATACATTAATCATATCACATAGGATTCTACAAAATGAAAGAGATCAAGGTTCTTGAAGGCATACCTTATTAATGACGTTCGATCCTAGATTTTGCTTGCTCCTTTGAACGATCCTCCACTTGATCTTCTGCTTGATGAACCTGTGATACAAAAGATACCTTCCTCAGCGTATCTTGACTGATATAACAATGATGAAATTGAAATACAATTTAGACATCAAATACAATCAAGCATTTAATCCAAACAAATATGCAATCCATTAGACATTTGATTGCGATGGGAAGGGTATTTCAACCTTTATTGTCAAAAGAAAATAATCAGTACAATTATACCTGATCATTCAGAGTGCTTGTGCAACCGGATCCTGGGCTCCTACTCTTCACACTAACTTTGGAATTCCTCCAGCATAACAACCCTTAATGCATAGTTTCTCATCTTAGTCTAGTTCTCTAGATTGAGTCTAACTTTGAGTCTAGTCTCTCTCTTCTATCCCCCTTGTATTTATGTGACAAGGTAGGCAGTTTGGATCGAGAGGTAGTTTGATTGGGAGGTTGGGGAAGTTGCTAAACCAACTTCAACTAATCCCAATTCGTCAAATTAATATATTTTTTATTACATTTTAAGATGTGCGTGAGTTTTTCACAGTATAGTAACGCACAATATGCAACTTCAGTGCTTACAACCAGCGTTTGCAAGGTTTTTGAGGGTGTACGCTAGTCTACTGAAGCAGAGTTGCATATTTCAGTAGGTAAACGGTAGTCTACTGAAGCAAAGTTGCATATTTTAGAAGGTGAATGCTAGTCTACTGAAGCATAGCTTCATATTTCAGTTGGTGAACGCTGCTCTTATGCTTGTAGGGTAGCATTCATGTCAAAATGTAGGTAAAAACAGTGTTTTGTCTGTTGCAGAGGGGTAAGTCTAGTCCATACATCACCTAGGTTAATCTAGCTCTTCAATCCAAGTTGTCCTTTTGTGTGATCGACAGCTTAATGTGATCACGGACGGAGAAGTGCAGATTTGACCTATAACAGATGCCCCCTAATGTGTAAGGTTAGAGGGAAGCGATGGCCGAAATACATTATAATTCCAAGTCAGAGGAGGAGCAAGAAACCATAGAACCAAGTCACAGAAGTACCTAAAATAACGATCAAGGTCAGCGAGCAATTACAATCTTGACATCATATAGATGTGCAGCATGATACAACATGATTTCCGATACATAAATAGGAGATGTATATATAGCATGGCCACTGAAATACAAGCATGGATCCATGTCAGAGTGAGAGATGATATCCATAACAACAAACTAGATCTATGTCTCATGAAGAGCCAAAATGAGTGAGGCTCAGTCTTGCGCAGCTTGGGTGATAACATGAATAAGGTGATTCTATCAAAATCCCAAGGTCTTCATCCAAAACAATCCAAGGTACAAACCCTAACCATGTGAATAAATGAGCTGAAGTCGAACATGGGGGGTATCGTTTGATTACCGGTCATTGATGTATATCGTTAACAAATGCGAGGGCTTCCATTGATAATGAGAATGGGGCCCAAGGTACCTAGTACAATCCAACAAGTGTGAATAAGTGGACTTGAAGTCGAACACCTGAGGAACCCGTTGAATAAGAGACATTGATGTGTTATCATTATTCAACGCTGATAGAAACTGCCACTAATGACTGCAATCCCCAAGGTACTAACCAAAACTCTAAACTTTATTCCCAGAGAAAAATGAGTTGATGTTGATGGGAAGAAGTCCGTTGGAAGGGAGGCCTTAATGGATCCTCCATCATCCAACACGAGGAACACTCAAAGGTATGAGCTGATGTGGAATAGTATAAGTAACAAGATTGACACTAGGATGGACGACACATGAGGTCAAGATAAACTGCAGAATGGCCAACACAGGTTATATCCTTGAACAATGAGCACGCCAAAAAGTGACTTAGGCATTTTTCAACATGATGAGGGAATGATATAAGCCTGCAATGTAGGAGACATTAACAGACCCTCCATATGGTTGGAAGAATAACCAACCAGGGGAGTAAACAACTCAGATATCAGGTTCACCCTAAGGTCAAAAACTAAACCCAACTGAAATGATGGACCCAAGTAGGTGATGTGTTCAAGGATAGGACTGACTGAACTTCCTTTGAAATTGAAAGATGTGATATACCCTTCTTATCCCTTATTCTTTTTAGATAAAAGAATACCTTTCTTGTTGTTTTAATGAGTCCAAGAAAGAATGAAAACTCGATAGATCCAACCATGTAAAGAGTTTAATGAGCCCATGGGAGGAAGACTTAGGACCTTCTTCATTTTTAAAGAGTTCGAAGAAGAGATAGATGAATACTCTATAATACTGATCTCTGGATTTTAATATCGAGTCGAGATCTGTTCTTGCTCGCCAGTGTTTTCAATTTTAAGGAGTCTGAAAAACTTAAACAATAACTCCATACACCTACTCGTGGATTTTAATATCAAGCCCAAGTAGGTTAATGCTCACCGGTGTTTTCCTATTTATAGAGGTTAAAAAACTTAAACAATCCTCTATTTACCCTCTTGTGGATTTCACATCGAGCCCGAGTAGGTGAGTGCTCGCTTGGTGTTTTCATGTTTCGAGAGCCCGAAAACCCTAAAGAAGGCTCCAAAAGGTCCTTTTTCATAAAGTTAGTCTCCTCCCTTGAAAAAGTGTAAAACAATGGAAGAAGAACTCTTCTAGCCATTGATGACTAGAGTATTCCTTTTTCGTAAGTAATCCGCAAAAGTCCAGAAAAGGGTTAAACTTATACTTAAGCAGATGGGCCTTCAATTCCTTTAACGAGCTTGAAGAGGACAAGTCTGCTCAGCAATGTTGTTATATTTAAAGAGTCTAACAAGAGCTTCAAGAGAACTCCATAAAAATATCTTTCATAAAATTTTAACGAGTCCGAAAAGGTAAACTCATGACCTCCTTACTGTTTTTAACGAGCTCAAAGGAGATACAGAAAAATGCTCATAACTTCTTTACTGTTTTTAAAAAGCTTGAAGTGAAGATGGAAGAAATTCTCATAGCCTCCTTACTGTTTTTAATGAGCTCAAAGTGAAGGTGAAAGAATGCTCGTAGCCTCCTTTATGTTTTTAACGAGCTCGAAGAAAAGGTGGAAGAATGCTCGTAACTTCCTTACTGTTTTTAACAAGCTCGAAGGAAAGGTGGAAGAGTGCTCATAACTTCCTTACTGTTTTTAACGAGCTCGAAGTGAAGGTGGAAGAATGCTCGGAGCTTCCTTACTGTTTTTAACGAGCTCGAAGAAAAGGTGGAAGAATGCTTGTAACTTCCTTATTGTTTTTAACGAGCTTGAAGGAAAGGTGGAAGAGTGCTTGTAACTTCCTTATTGTTTTTAATGAGCTCGAAGTGAAGGTGGAAGAATGCTCAGAGCTTCCTTACTGTTTTTAACGAGCTCAAAGAAATGCTGGAAGATTGCTCGGTAGGTGAATCAAATGTCCAAATTAATGGAAGACCACATTATAGACTCTAATAAAACTTCTTCAGAGGGAAGTATATTATCCCAGATAGAACGCATGTCTAAACATTCAGATAGAGTCATCACTTGGTCATTTGCCGGGACACAGCCCCGAGAAGGTAA
Source organism: Larix kaempferi (assembly GCA_027924585.1). Taxonomy (NCBI): domain Eukaryota; kingdom Viridiplantae; phylum Streptophyta; class Pinopsida; order Pinales; family Pinaceae; genus Larix; species Larix kaempferi. The sequence goes on from BSBM01000506.1 coordinate 3,130,345, forward strand.
GCATGAATTCAAAGGCTTCTTCTCAGTAGCAATTGGACTCAAGGAACAATATGACACATAATTTGATTGTGACATAGTAGTGCCTATTAGCAGGGGACATACCTGGTCTATAGTTGGGTAATAAGCGGGATCAACAAATGTAAGCTGATTGATAGTGACAATGCTTCCGTTGTGAGGAAAATGCATCACATGAAAGAGCGTAGACACTACAGCCTGCATAGCATATACGTAATAATGCCCGAGGATCATATCAAAATCCATAGGGTCCTTTAAAACCATAAAATCAACTAAGACTATTTTTCACCCAAAGTAACAGGTACCTGAGGGAAGAATCCCAATGATTAACTAGGTCTTCTGTCAAAGGTCAACGGCCAATTAACAACTGTAACAAGGTTAGGGAAACCTAGATCTCTCCAAGCATAAGGGGATAAGATACTAATAGAGGCTCCTTCATCTACAACGCATCGGTGAACCACATGGTTTTCGATATCAACCTTTATCTGGAAAGGTGTAGCAGAAGGAAGGCGAGGCCTAGTTAGACTATTCCAATCAAAGGAAATGATCCCAGAGCTTGGTAGGGGTTCACTTGGCATAGATGCAGTGCCCCCATTTTCAAAGACATCCGAACTGGTAATGTAGAAGACTTCAGGGATAGGTGCATCAGTCTCAGAAGGACTGATGGGATCGGTCGAATATTGCATCGATTCGATCACTTCACTCTCCAAAGGAAGAGTGGGGTTGACCAAAGATTGCATTGGTTCAACCACTTCACTCTCCGAAGGGAGAGTGGGGTTGACCAAAGATTGCATTGGTTCAACCAATTTATCCACCACATATTGATCAGGCTGTTGGGAATCTATAGACAGTTTAGGAGCAGAGGATCCTTCAGACATGGACCACACTCTCCGTACCTCTGGAATAGTAGGGCACCAGTGAGTAAGGTGATCTCCCTTACAAATTTTACAAGGAAACTTTAGCTTGTGTCCTATAAGCTTAGACTCCGTAACAACAACAATACTCTCAGCATGACTAGAATTGGCTGACAGCTTGCCCCCAGCATGACTTACATTTGTTGGTTGCTCAGAAGCAGAAGACTTTTGAAATATGGACCACACTCTTTGCACCTCTGGAATAGTAGGGCACCGGTGAGTAAGATGGTCTCCCTCGCAAAACTTAAAAGGGAAATTAAGCTTATGTTTTATAAGATTAGACTACTTTACAACAACAGTACTCTCAGCGTGACTAGCATTGGCTGACAGCTTGCCCCTAGCATGACTTGCATTGGCTGGTTGCTCAGAAGCAGAAGACTTTTGAACTATGGACCACACTCTTTGCACCTTTGGAATAGCAGGGCACCGGTGAGTAAGGTGGTTTCCCTCGCAAAACTTACAAGGGAACTTAAGCTTTTGTTCATTAGGTTTGTCAGCAATGTCAACTTTCTCAACATGACTTGCAGTGGTTGATTCAGTGTCTCTAGTATGACTCACGAGAACTGGTGACTTGTCATTAATATGACCAGTAGTGATCAATGACGTGTCCTCAACATGAGCAACAGTGGTTGAAGACATGCTTTCAGTATGATTTGCAGTGACTGAAATGTTTCTCCTAGCATGACCTCCAGAGGCTGGGTAGGTGCCCCCAGCATGACCCTCAGAGGCTGGGTGACGAGGTTCAGTATGACTAAACTAGTTCTCCCAACTTGATCACCAAATTTTTGGTGGGTGTCCCCAGCATGACCTTTAAAGGCTGGGTGGCTGCCCCTTGCTTTTGCATCTTCTTCCTATTCTTCCTCTATCTATTCCTTTTAGACTGCTGGTTACTAGTATTACTACTTTCACCACATAAGGTAGAAGGAGGAGGATAAGATGTTATCGGCGAAGCAGGCATATGTTTCTGATACTCTTGATATGAGGTGCTTACTTGAGAAGCATTAGGAGCATCAAGGCATTCAGAGTGGAAAATAACCAAACTGGTAGCCCTATAGTGAATCCCAGAAGATTCAAGGTAGCCATTAAGGGAGTACCAATGTTCCCAATGAATGGAAAAGCACAAGGATCCCCTTGAACAGGGGTCCCTTGATTGGTGCTCACCGGGTTGCTATCCATAGTTCTGACTCAATGGGCCAGAAATATCTAAGGAAAACTAAGGGCGAGAGGCACAAAGAGCACACCACTACAAAATCCTAAGTATCCAAAAGCAGGCAAATAAGGATGGTGAATACTCTCAATAGAAATTTTGGGATGATCAGGGCCCAGAACAAGCTAGTAGAGCATCGAAGAACAATTATACAGTGTCCAGTTCAGGTCCACTGGGTGTAAGCATTTGAATCACCAAACTGCCCTCCTGGGATTACTGAAAAGGGTTACCTTTCGTATCTGTCCTAGGTACAATGAAAATAGCCTTTCACTGCCACTTGTGTAAGAAGCCCTAAAGTCAAGATACTAAGGCTACCATTAACATGAAAGAAGCTCTGGGGGACAGTTGCAGGTCCGACTAGAACGCATGGGCAAGGTAGCTAAGCCCGAAATCCAAAAGGATCCCCGTACGTGAACCAGCCTTGGTGTATGCTCCGAATGAAAAGTGAAGGGGTATCCTCACTATTTCAACTTCGCAAGACCTCATGCTTAAATCCATTTTTAGTGGAGCTTCCAGAACAACTTTGATGTCAATGGGTTTACCTAAAAACAGTCTCTCTACGATTATTGAGTAATGAAAATGGTTTCGGATAGTTAAAGTGTGTTCTAATCTGAAACCCTATCCTAAGCTAGTTGGTGTAGTGACATCCCTAGAAAGAAAAGTTGCTAATGAATTTTATTAATTATTCTTTTTAAGGGTTGTTCTTTACTCAAATGTTGCAGTGCATTGTGTGGCATGGTTGTGATAGAAAGTAAAGTGCGTAAATGAAACAACTTTCAAAACAACAAAAGACTCTTTTTATTTTTCCGTTTATGCTCTTTCCAAAATAAAAACTAAGAAAACCTAAAACAGGTTTTTATTATTATTATTTTCTTTTCAAATTCAAAACAAAGTAAACTACGCTACTTCGAAATGATTATAAGTCTCACTACTTTAAACTACCAAACTCATTTTTTTCCTTTTCTGATATATGTAAAAGAAAAAAAACTCGAAAATGGAAGCAAGTAAGACCTAAAAGAGAAATGTGAATAAGGAAAAGCAACTCTAAGGCTCACAACAATCAAATTGATGACTTGACAAAGACTCTTCCTACAAAGTTTTTCGAAGGAAAAAGCTTTGGGCTTGGAAACAAAGTGAAAAGAAAATAGGGATAAAAGACACTTGTAACAGAAAGGCAAACCTCCAAGGTTGCTCCAAAGCACCAAAAACCCTAAGAAAGCACTAAGACAAGCAAAAGGTAGGAAAGTGAACCCAAAGATGACCTTACAATAGCAAATACTCGAATGGAAGCAAACTGAAAAACTTCAACTTACTTGGACTAAAACTGACAAAGCAATCAGGAAGTGTCTAGACTCAAAAAGTTTTTGAAAACACCCTAAGGACTCCAACTTGGGTTTAAACCCTAAATCAAAGGCCAAGACACCGTCAAAGTGTGCTTAGTGTTGCCACAAACAACGAATGTTACAAAACAAAGGTTTGTATACCTGCAACAAGCATCTAGGGTATAGGAATGCAACTATGTCCAACAAGGAACAGTAAGTGGTCTTCAAAAAAAGTCACAAACAAACAAGACACCTCAAAAGTACTCAAGAAAGCAAAAGATGACCTAAGGGACTTAGGAGAGGCAAACAAGACTCTACAAGGGCATAAAGACCTCAAGGATCAGTTAAGAAGACAAAGCAAGAGGCTGGAAATCAAACCAAACAAGTGAAAATCAAATCCAAAAAGAAAATAGAGACTTACAAGAAAAAACTCTACTGTGCAGTGTATAAACCTACGCACACTGGGAGGTGTACCCTACTGTGCAGTATGGAAAGCAGCATTTTTCAGGAGGTGTACTCTACTGTGCAATAGGTAAAGCAGCGTTTTTCAGCAGGTGTACGCTACTGTGTGCAAGAGATACCAGTGTTTATGCTAGAGAAGGTTTGAAACAAGCTCTAAAACTTCAAACTGGGATGAGTCAAGCAATGGAAACAGGCTACAACAACCTACAGAGCCTCTCAGAGGATCAGAAAGATCAAAAAGTACTGGAAGATAAGTTAACTAGGTCTCCTAGAGCAGAAAATAACCGGTTCCCAACGGATTTGCCAGTCTGTTGTTCAGGAATTCTACCCTATAGCGAGGAGAGGGACACTACCAACTTCTGGGGTAACATGTAAATACATTAATCATATCACATAGGCTTCTACAAAAGGAAAGAGATCAAGGTTCTTGAAGGCATACCTTATTAACGATGTTCGATCCTAGCTTTCGCTTGCTCCTTCGATCGATCCTCCACTTGATATTCTGCTTGATGAACCTGCGATACAAAAGATACCTTCCTCAGCATATCTTGACTGATATAACAATGATGAAATTGAAATACAATTTAGACATCAAATATAATCAAGCATTTAATCCAAACAAATATGCAATCCATTAGACATTTGATTGGGACGGAAAGGGTATTTCAACCTTTATTGTCAAAAGCAAGTAATCAGTACAATTATACTTGATCATTCAGAGTGCTTGTGCAACCGGATCCTGGGCTCCTTCTCTTCACACTAACTTTGGAATTCCTCCAGCATAACAACCCTTAATGATTAGTTTCTCCTCTTAGTCTAGTTCTCTAGATTGAGTCTAACTTTGACTCTAGTCTCTCTCTTCTATCCCCCTTGTATTTATGGGACAAGGTAGGCAGTTTGGATCGAGGGGTAGTTTGATTGGGAGGTTGGGGAAGTTGCAAAACCAACTTCAACTAATCCCAATTCATCAAATTAATATATTTTTTATTACATTTTAAGATGTGCGTGAGTTTTTCACAGTATAGTAACGCACAATATGCAACTTCAGTGCTTACAACCAGCGTTTCAAGGTTTTTGAGGGTGTACGCTGGTCTACTGAAGCAGAGTTGCATATTTCAGTAGGTAAATGCTAGTCTACTGAAGCAGAGTTGCATATTTTAGAAGGTGAACGCTAGTCTACTGAAGCAAAGCTGCATATTTCAGCTGGTGAATGCTGCTCTGATGCCTGTAGGGCAGCGTTCATGTCAAAATGTAGGTAAAAATAGTGTTTTGTCTGCTGCAGAGGGGTAAGTCTAGTCCATACATCACCTAGGTTAATCTAGCTCTTCAATCCAAGTTTTCCTTTTGTGTGATCGATAGCTTAATGTGATCACGGACAGAGAAGTGCAGATTTGACCTATAACAACAACAAAGGAAGGAATGAATTCAAAATGAACTTTCTGTGTTGAATCTGCAGCTTCTTCTTCATATTGAACAACCTCATCATGAGAGATGCTTGAGGCCAAGATATAATTATATAGAACACTTGAGGAGGTATAAGTGGACTTGTTCTCCAAATGATTTGAACCAATCTCTTCATTCTACTTTCCAAATACTTTGTCTAGTTGGGCCCATAGATCACTTGGATATTCAACAGTTTCCGTGAGGTAGCGCATACTAGGAGACATCGAAATACACATTAATCCAAAGGCTCTGTCACATTCATTTAGCCAATCATTCTCCTCTTGATAGGAATCAAAATCTCTCAGAACATCAATACACATATAAAAAATACCCTATCTCTTCAGATATGCTATTATCTTTGGTTTCCACTCATCATAGTTGAATGGAGAGAGAGGGGGAATTGCTTTCAAATCCATGGAAGTTGTTGTCTAATACCTGCACAAAAAAAAACTGAAAAACACTTTGGAATATTACTTTTCTCAGCAAAGCTCTAATACCAGTAAGGTTTTCCGTTACACCAAAACTTGTACATATTGATGAACATTTGAAACCAAGCACAAGGTCCTATTACCAGGAGTGGCGGTTAGTCCACATTTTTATATTCCCATAGGTGCGTCGGCTATACCATGTGGTTGACAGATACTCCAACAAATTTAAGCATAATGAGTTGGCCAAATAATCAATCTTCTAGAATTGTGTATAGAGTTATAGTTGTTCCTTTATGGGTGAATTGGAGAAATTTCATAGTTTCTTATTACAAGGACTTAGATTTGGGAACCTGTGAGTTACAATACTCCTTTTATAGATTCTCAGTGTGGCAAGTAGTTTTTATTTTCGTTAAGTTTGAAACTAACTATGGGTACAAGTTCAAACTTCCCATATGTGTAAAGGCTCACATTTTGAATTGGCAAATTAGACATCTATCCAGAACACTGTATATAAGTTCAATTGCTTGTTTATGGGTTAACTGGAGCCGTTTTATAGTTTTAGTTTACAAGGCCCTTGAAGTGGGAACCTTTGATCAATGCCCCTCCTGTTGTTGATTCTTAGTGGTCTAATGTGTTTTGAAAAGAAAATATAGGGAAAAGATCCTAATGGAGAATGTAGACAATTCAAAGGAAATTATAGGTATGTGAATGGAGAACTTGAATGCTAAAAATATTAACTAAGGCCTGCAAACTATAAAGGAATTGAAGATCATGACAAAACCCTGACAAGTATTGTTGCTCAAAATTTGTGAATTATGTCGTTTCAATTGGCAATGTTGAGTGCTCAGGTAAACAAATTGACAACTAAGCTTATATAGGATGAAGTTGAAATGGATTTTCTAAAGAGTCAAAAGGTTGAGTATGAAGATTAGATCCAGGACCTATAGTTCAAGGTGCAGACTAAGTTTCATGGGGGACTTCCCGATTATGATGACAAGATGCAAATTGAAATAACTGAAGTTTTGTGTGACTCAAAAGGTGAAACCCATGAAACGGTATAAATTGAGAATGAAGAGGAACATACAAGTAAGGAAGCTTTACAAATCCTTTTTCCGGATGTCGAGAAGAAAGAAGTAGGCCTGTAGAGGAAAAGTCCTTCTTTTTTGAATTTTTGTAATGGAATTCTAGTGTGTTTTCCTTTCTGGTCATTTCCATAGGGTTTACTTCAGTAAAATAAATGCCAAAATTAGAAGTCTTGTAGTCTCTTACTAGCGCGATCTAGGAATTTCGTATTTTGTAAAGATATATGTCAGTTCCTTATTCTGAAACACAATGTTGTACAAAGGTTTTTTGGTATGCCCGAAACAATTTTTTTATCAATATAAAAGTATCCATTTCCATTAAAAAACTAGTATAATTGTTAATAATGATAATTGATAAATACTATTAATAACTATAATAAGTTACTATTATAATCATAGTCTACTGTGTTTATCAAAAATATTTTTGTATATTAGTTACCTAGTCATTGAAGTTATTGATTGGTTGGGATATTCCAACAATAATTTGTTAATGTTATGAAATCGCAACGACATAATTGAATATCAATCTTGGTACGCAATGCTTTAGAGGTGCTATGCATTGTATGTGCAAACATAAGATATTATCTTTGCTAAGAAATAATCCATTATCCTATGAATGATATGCAACTGATTAATTTATCATTTAACATAACCAACACAACCAATTGATGCATGTTGATTAAATTAAATATAATCTATGGCAATCCGATCAAAATTAGAATATCTAGAATGACCATTACTGCCTATGAATAAAGGAAACTAGCTATAGCAAATCATTCAATAATAAGAGATCCAAAACAAAAATTATTTCACTGTGAATAAACATACTATCTCAAGAACCCATTTTACTGAAAGCTACAACCATTAAATAAAATAAACAATCTAGAAAGCTACAACTAAGATTTAAGAAATCCACAAGGTAATCTATAGCCCATTGAAGTAAATAAAATAACAAGTGAATAAACAAAAATACAGAGGAAAATCTATAACCATGGAAATAAAATAAGATAATGAAAAGATAACAATGTATGGAGGGGACTCAACCATGAGTTGTAGCTTTAGTGCATGCTCCTACTTCAAAGCAAGAAATTTGTTGAGTCCCTTAAAAGGAAATACTATTCACAACAAGCAAAAACAAAAAAAAATGATTTTGCATTATCCAAGATTTGAAATTACAATATATCCCACTAAAAGAAAACTAATTTTGGTACTTTATAAGTATCCTATTAGAGCTCCTCCAAACTCAAATACAAAAATGTCCTTGGTTTCTCCTAGGATGAATTGTATGTTACCCACTGATCTTTCAAATGTTTTCCTACAATTCAAGTAGTTGCCTCATACTGTTAGAACCTTCCCAAGTAGTGGCTAAGTTGTGGAGTTCTAAACTTGGATTGGAAATAATGACCACTCCACCTCATAGAGGATTCAAGGCTGTGTGCTCTGAGATGGGTGAAATTCTACCTCAAAATCCTCCTTAAGTCATAGTGATCGCCCAACAAATTTGCAATGCAATAATAATTTTAATCATATCTTGGTATTCTTAGAATAGAGTGTACTCCTTTGGTGGTGATGAGGGTAACTTTACAAGAATCATAACTTATGCCAGGGATAGTAGGTTAATATTGTAGCATATAAATCAGACATTCAAATTTAAAAACTTAGGTAACCCTTGTTAGATTTTGAGCATTAATTCAACATACTCTAGGATCTTTACTGAGAGAATAACATGTACAGCATATCAATCATATCAAGCACAACAAACAATCACATAAGACAATATACACACAGAGTTTCATTGGGGAAAACCATAAAGGTGAAAAGCCCCACAACTTCCTCAGAGATAGAAAGAGCAATGATACAACCCAAGTACAAGAGATAGTCCTCTTAGTAGCTACTCCTCATTCCTCACTTGCGTGCCACTTTCTGGAGAGTGTAGAAGAGAATAATGAAGTGATCAAATAGAGTGCCTCCCGCACTCTATTTATACATGACCTAACTTGCCTAATAAACTAGAAGGGACAACTTGTCTAACTCAGTCTAATAACCCATGGTAATACTAATCATGGACAACCCCACACTTGGTGGTCTAATAATCCATCACATGCAAGTTGCGACACTTGTGACACTTGTCAATACAAATGACGACACTTCCATATAGAGGAATAATACCATCTCTATAGGAGTAAAATATACATAGGTGAAATACATTCCGAAGTTACATATACATCAACACTCCCTCTTAATTAGGAAGGTATTTCTCGACACAGATCTGCTAGCACAAGTCTTCTTCTTTGGATCATCGTCACTCGATCATTGTCATCGAATCATCATCATCACCATCGTCACTACTGCTTCTATCTCAATCAATCTCCAATCTACTCGTCATAGGAAGTTCTATAGAGACAGTCCTTTTTCATACTAGATGTAGGCCCACCACTTGTAGGTCTTCATCATCTACAGAGCCAGCCCTTTTTCATGCTGGATGTAGGCCTAGCCTCCATGTAGGGCTTCAATATCTCCATGAGCAAGCCATCAAGTAGGTACACCTTAGGACTGATTACACTACCTCTGCAAAACCTGCAAGATCTCCTAGGACTGATTACACTGCCTCTGCAAAACCTGCAAGAGCATCTTAGGACTGATCATATGCCTCTGCAAAACCTGTGTACCATACTATCACATCATCGTCTTTATATCATCGTCATCGTCCACGTCCACAGAGCACAACCCAGATGCATGCACACAGCACTTACACTCACCGGCATGGAAGGAATTTCCTCTGACCATCCGGGAAAGGCTCAACACTTACACTCACCGGCATGGAAGGACTTTCCTCTGACCATCCGGGAAAGGCTCAACACTTAAACTCACTGGAATGGAAGGACTTTCCTCTGACCATCCGAGAAAGGCTCATAGCACTTACATCGACGACCATGGAAGGACTTTCCTTTGACCATGTCGGAATGGCTACAACAATTACATCACGACCATGGAAGGACTTTCCTCTAACGATGTCGAAAAAGCTCAGAAATTACATCATGACCATGAAAGGACTTTCCTCTGACCATGTGAAAATGGCCCAGCTCTTACATCTCACCATGGAAGGACTTTCCTCTAACCATGTGAGAATGGCCCCAACCCTTACATTTTCACCATAGAAGGACTTTCCTCTAACTATGTGAGAATGGCTCGTGTGCATCTATGTCTCTGTGTTATAGCTTGAAATGACACCTCTCCATCCGTGACGACACTTGCTTCCCTTAGTCGCATGACGACATTTCTTGAGATTAAGTTCAGTCACACAATAGGACATTTGTGTATAGAGGAGTCATTTGGGACACTAAAAATGGTTGAAATTACCTCATTCTTGACCCATTTGATGTATATGACCCTTAGGAACATTTTTCCAGACCACACCATCTCCTGAAAATTAGCAGAAAAGCCTGTTTTTGGCCATTTTTTAACATGAGCGCTGGTACACAGGCATGATAGTAGCGTGTATACCCTACTGAGCGCGACTCCACTGTTGAAATAGTAGCGCTCAACTCCATATGTACGCAACTTTGTCTATTGTAGAGTAGTGTACACCCCTGTTTTGGTCAAAATCTCGAAATTCGAGTAAGTTAAGTTGGTTGGGAAACCTCTTGAGTGGTTATAACTTCTTTTCCTCTTCCTCACTGACTATATAAGGAGGGTAGAAGGGCCATGTGAGGGGACTAAGCCCAATTACAAAGTTATGCTGGAGGAATGGAGACCCTCATCCCCTTCTCTTGTGCTTCAGTTTTGGTAAACCCTAGCACAGTTGATTAGAGGCTGGAATCCTTGGAGAACGGAAGCAGGAGACCTTAAATTTAGGTTTCGTGAAGTGCCAAGCTTGAAAGAAGGTATAACTTTATGTACTTGCTTTCATTCATCAATAAAGATCAGATGTTCTTTCCTTTCCAAATATGACCTATTCTCGTATGTCTCTGATTTGATTACTGTTTAATTATAGTTTGATGTCTCTTTATATTATGGATATCAGTCTTATATGTGTAGTCAAATGTATTTGAGAAAGGTATCAAGTTGTTTTGCAGGTCTGGGCATTGCGACATTGGATAAGCATTGAAGAGCGAGGGAGGCAAAACTAGGATCAACCTTCTGAATGAGGTGCCTACATCTCTAAACCCTAATCTCTTCATTTATTTGTTGTACTTGCAGAATGCTTGTAAGTCTATATTTATCACCGTAAGTTGGTAGTTTCTCCCCTGAACTATAGGTGCATTTTCCCCACAACAGAATGGTGACTCCGCTGGGGAAAGCCTAACTGCTTAGGGGTATCCAAGGTCATTTCTTTAGTCTTGTTTGATGATCTTTGTTCATTTCCTTGATTAGGATCAGTTAGTAGGCTCTGTTTGACCTTGCTGGGTTTTTACAGACCCTTCCTAGCCTTTGCAAACCCTTGTGGACCCAGGTGTGGTGGTTTTAACCCCATTTTTCCAACTTTTTCCACCTGTACGCTACTGTTTGTACAACATAGTAGCGCCCATACGTTACTTTTCCTATGCACAGTAGCACCCATCCTGCTATGGGCACTGGTATGCTTCATACACAATAGCGCTCAAAATCTGGGTTTAAATTTTTGAGTTTTTTGGGTAGTGAACCCAAATCTGGGGGCTGTGGCTGCATATTTTGGGGTCCCTGATGACCCTAGGTCTGTGTTAAACCACTGTAAGTGGTCTCCCATCCTTGTACTGATCCTACATTCATTATTTGAACCTCTTTTGATCAATTTGGGCTTGTTTGCAAAGTTTTGGGGCTTGTTGACCCAAGTTGGGGGGTTGTGGACCCGTTTGGTGTTTTGTACCCTAATTTGAGTCTGACTAAACCTGCTTACCCTGTTTCCACTGGATTTGAAACCTCTTGAGTCTTCTTGACCCTGTTTGTATCTATTTGAGTGAAATTTCTCTTTTAGGTTGGTTTCTTATCCTCCCTTATGCTTTTAGTTTTTCTTTTGTAGTGAAAGCTCAAGTGTTTTGGCTGTTGTTCAAGACCTTGTTTGCATTGTTTATGTGCAGGCCTGACTTTACCAAACCATACTTCTTTGTAGGTCATTTGCTTTGTTTGGGTCTAAAAGTAGTTTTTGTACTCTTTTCCCAATGTTTGGCATGCTTACATCAATAAGTATCTGAAAGTCATATTTGGTAGCTTTTACTGTTTCAATAAAGAAGGCTTGAAAGTTTCTTTGCTTTGCTTTGATAATAGGTTAGTTTCAGTTTTGTTTCTTACCTTTGGAAAGCATAAAGAATTTTGATTTATTTTCTGAATAGAGCACCTTGCAAGTGGCTTAAAATATTTTAGAGTGCTTTGCATAAAAAAGAAAAAGTTTTCTTTTGCATACCTATTTGCTTGAGTAGCTGCATTCTTAGGTTTTGAGTTTAATTTTGTACGTTTAGACTTTATTTTTACCTTTTTTGCATTCGAAATATTAAAAATTGCATTTGCACCTGCATTCTAGATCAGAATTTTAAGACTTGCATTGAAAAGAAAAAGATTTGTTTGGTGGTAAATATTTCATTTTCAGTACTCTATCTCTATTATAACCACTCTCACACACCCACTACCTTTTTGAGTAAGCAAGTAACCTTTAAAATGAACTCTAATAAAATATACTAGTAACATTTTGTTTTCTAGGTTACACTACACCAACTAGTCTTGGTTAGGATCTTGGGTTTAAAACACCTTAAACCACCCAAGATCACACATTATGCAAAAATCGTAGTTCGACTATCACAGGTAAACCCACTTCATTCAAAGCTTGCCTGGGATCTATGCAGTAGGTCTTGTGAGATTAGATTGTTGGGAATACTCCTCCTACTTTCTGTTTCAAGCATATACCAGGATTGGATCGCATTTGGGGACTCTTTTGAGTTTTAGGCTCAGTTACCCTGCCCACGCCTTCTGATTTGACCAGCGACTGTTCCCCCAGGATTTTTCAATGTTGTGGTATCCTTAGTATCTGACCATAGGTTCATACACAAGTGACAGCGGAGGGTATATCTGCTGTACCTAGGATAGACGTGGGAGGAAATCCCTTGGAGGTCTTTGGGAGGGCGGTTGGGTGATTCCAGCGCCTACACCCTTAGTCATTGTATTGTGGACCCCGGGTAACTGTTCTTCATCCTTCGTTGATCTATTCTGGGCCCTCATCATCCCAGACTCTTCTCTGGAAGGCATCTGTTTTCCTGGTTTGATTTACCTAGGACCTTTTTTAGTGGTGTGCTCTTTGTGCTACTTGTTTTAGTTTGCCTTAGAGAACTTCTTGTTCATTTGAGCAGGAAACTATGTCTAGCATTCCGGCGAGTGCCAATCAAGGTACCCCTATTCCGGGGGATCCTTGTGCTGTTCCATTCATTGTAAACATTGGTGCTCCCTTAATGGCTACTCTCAATCTTCCTGGATTCACTATTGGGCTGCCGGTTTGGTTGTTTTCCACTACGAATGCCTTGCATGCTCCTGACACTTCTTTTGTGAGCACCTCAAATCAAGAGCATCAGAACCCTGTGCCTCCTTTTCCAGTAACATCTTCTCCTCCTCCTTCTACCTCATGTGGCGAAAGTAGCAATACTAGTAGCCAGCAGTCTAAAAGGAATAGACGGAGGAAGAATAGGAAGAAGATGCCAAAAAAAGGGGGCAGCAACCCAGCCTCTGTAAGTCATGCTGGGGGAAAGCACCCTTCCTCTGCAAGTCATGCAGGGGGCACCTACCCAGCCTCTGGAGGTCATGCCGGGAGTAAACTTTTAGTCACTTAAAATCATACTGAAAGTTTGTCTTCAACCACTGTTAGTCATGTTGAGGACACGTCATTGATCACTGCAAGTCATATTAATGACAAGTCACCAGTTCCTGTGAGTCATACTGGAGACACCAAATCAACCACTGCAAGTCATGCTGATGGAGTTGACATTGTCGAAAAACCAAACAAACAAACGCTTAAGTTCCCTTGTAAGTTTTGCGAGGGAGATCACCTTACTTACTTGTGCCCTGTTCTTCCAGAAGTGCAAAAAGTGTGGTCCTTAGTTCAAAAGTCTGATGCTTCTGAGCAACCAACCTCTGTGAGTCATGTTGGGGGCAAGCTGTCAGCCAATGCTAGTCATGCTGAGAGTACTGACGTTGTAAAGGAGTCTAAACCTATAGGACGGAAACCAAATTTCCCTTGTAAACTTTGTAAGGGAGATCACCTTACTCAACGATGCCCTGCCATTCCAGAGGCACAAAGAGTGTGGTCCATGTCTGAAGGAACCTCTGTTCCTGAGTTGTCTATAGATTCCTTGCAGTCAGATCAACCTTTGGTTGATAAAGTGGTTGAACCAATGCAATCTTTGGTCGACCCCACTCTTCCTTCGGAGAGTGAAGTGATCGAATCGATGCAATCTTCGACCGATCCCATCAGTCCTTCGGAGATTGATGCACCTACTGTTGAAGTCTTCTGCATTACCAGTTTGGATATTCCTGAAAAAGGGGGCACTTCATCTGTGCCATGTGAACCCCTACCAAGCCCTAGGATTGTTTCCTTTGATTGGAATAGTCTAGCTGAGCCTCGTCTTCCTTCTTCGACACCTTTCCAGATAAAGGTTGATATCGGGAACCATACGGTTGATCGATGCATTGTTGATAAAGGTGCTTCTGTTAGTATCTTATCCGCTTATGCTTGGAGAGATTTGGGTTTCCCTAATGTTATTCTAGCTGCTAATTTGCCGTTGACCTTTGATAGAAGACCTAGTGAACCGATCGGATTCCTCCGTCAGGCACCTGTTACTTTGGGTGGAGAAACAGTCTTAGTTGATTTTATGGTTTTATAGGACCCTATGGACTTTGATATGATCCTCAGGCGTGATTACGTTTATGCTATGCATGTTGTGGTGTCCTCACTTTTTCGTGTGATGTATTTCCCTCATAATGAAAGCATCGTCACTATCGACCAGCTTGCATTTGTTGATCCTCCTTATTACCCAACTGTAGACCAGTTTAATCCCTCGTCATTAGGCACTACTATGTCACATGGGACTTATGTGGAATATTGTTCCTTGAGTTCAACTGCTACTGAGAAGAAGTCTCTGAGTTCATGCTTACCTTCTTGGGACTTGGTCCCAGCTTTTGACCAAGTGACACCTCCATATGAATGTTTAGATATGTATTCTATTTTGGATGATATGCTTCCTTTCGATGAATTTTTCCTAGAGTCTCTAGTACAGTCTGCCATTCATTTGGATGTTGATCCAGTCACAGTCATGTCCAGCCCCGGTTTGACCTTAAAGTCTGATCTTCCTACTGTTGAGTCTTTGGACTCTCCTATAGATCAACAAATCGGTGTTCCTGCTGAGTTTGATTCTGCTTTTAGGATTTTCAACTCCTGTGATGATGAATTTGTTTCTGCAGATTCCATCATGTCCTTCAACTTTGATCTTCATCTTGAAGTTGATCTTGTTGATTGTAAGTCCTCGAGCTTGGGTACCATAGAGTCTTCATTTGAAAACTCTGCCTTGTTTATGCCTGCTATTGATGATAGTGAAGTTGAAAGTATTTCTACCACACTGACTTGTATCAGGTCTTTCCTTACATATGTTTTAGATATGATCCTGGTACTAATGTTTCTTGGAGACAGGATTCTTAGCTGGATGTATACTTGCTTACTGGTCCTTTTCGACACCTTGTGTGACCATGTTAGGTATATTCAGAACCTTGCATATAGGTTTAGGCTTCCCCGCTTTTATGTTGCATTTGAACCTTTTGCCATCCGAATTCGCCATAGGGTCGAACCTGTTGGATATTGGTGTGTTAGCCATCTCTTTATGCATTGTGCACTAGTCCGACAACAGAGCCTACCTAACATGGGTCACCCTAGTCAGCACCCTTATGCCATTCTGGTGCCCATGCTAAGTTTTTCTCATAGGCTCGGGAGCCTTTTTAGATTTACCATGACTTTGAGAAGAAGCCTCATATCTTTCTTCCTCATATATTTCTGGCCATCCTTGATAAGGCTCCCATCTTTGTGTTCAAATTGCATATGCATCTATTATGATCCCGCTTGTGCTAATGAGCTTGATGCCAGCTTCCATGTTTTTAGCCCATTGTATAAGCCTCCATCTCTGATCTCATTTCCGCTAAGCCCTATATCATTTTGCCTTCGCAGTTTGACACCTTTTACCTGGAGGAGACACACCCTGAGTGTACTTATCTTGCTCATGTTCCTTGCATTAGGCACAGCTTTGTTCCATGCGCTTGGAGCTAGTTTCGCATGTCCCTGACACTCGTCTCCTCCCATTGCGAGCATTCTTCTTTTACTTCGAGCTCGTTAAAAACAGTAAGTAGGTTTCGAGCATTCTTCTTTTACTTCGAGCTCGTTAAAAATAGTAAGTAGGTTTCGAGCATTCTTCTTTTACTTCGAGCTCGTTAAAAACCGTAAGTAGGTTACGAGCATTTCTTCTACCTTTCCTTCAAGCTCGTTAAAAACAGTAAGGAGGCTATGAGCATTTCTTTCATCTTCACTTCGAGCTCATTAAAAACAGTAAGGAAGTTGTGAGCATTTTCTGTATCTCCTTTGAGCTCGTTAAAAACAATAAGGAGGTCATGAGTTTACTTTTCGGGACTCGTTAAACCTTTACGGAAAAGATCCCTATGGAGTTCTTTTAAGCCCTTTTCAGACTCCTTAAATAGGAAACGTTTGCCGAGCATAGTTTTCGTTTTGGGCTCGTTAAAATAACTGAACTGACATCCACTTAGGTATAGAATTACCCCTTTTCCGGGCCTTGGTGGATAATTTACGGAAAAGGTATACTCTAGGTATACTCTTGTATGTGCTAGAAGAGTTCTTCTTCCATCATTTTACACTTTTTCGGGGAAGGAGACTAACTTTACGAAAAGGACCTTTGGAGTTGTCTTTAGGGTTTTCAGGCTCTCAAAATGTGAAAACACCAAGCAAGCATTCACCTACTCGAGCTCGATGTGAAATCCACGAGATGGTTGATAGAGGACTGTTTAAGTTTTTCAACTCTATAAACAAGAAAACACTACCGAGCACATACCAATCCAGGCTCGATATAAAATCCACGGATAGGTGTATAGAGGACTGTTTAAGTTTTTCAACTCTATAAGCAAGAAAACACCGCCAAGCATAGACCAATCCGGGCTCGATATAAAATCCACGGTAGGTGTATGGAGTTTTCTTCTAGGTTTTTCAGACTCCTTAAATATGAAAATACCATCGAGCATGCTTTAGTTCTTTGTCAAGCTCGTTAAAAAATGAAAAAGGAAAGGGAAGGGAAGAATGTCAAAATATCTTTCAATATGATGGCAGCAAGTCAACTATCTCATTGAACAAAGCACCTGTTTTGAGTCTATCAAACAAGTTGGGTTCTAGTGTTGGCCTTAGGGTAAACTTGATCTCAGATTTCTTACTCCTCCGTTTGGTTAGTCTTCCAATCATATGGAGAATCTGTTAATGTCTCCTACATTGCAGACTTGTGTCGTGGTCCCTTTGTGTTCAAAGCTGCCTAAGTCACTCTTGTGTCGTGCTCACTGTTCAAGGATATAACCTGTGTCGGCCATTCTGCAATTGCCTTAACCTCATGTGTCGGCCATTCCGTGGTGTCAGTATGTTTCATCATGTGTTTAGTCCTACTCAAAATCATCTCATACCTGTTGAGTGTCCCTCGTGTTGGATGATGGAGGATACATTAAGGCCTCCCTTCCAATGGGCTTCTTCCCATCGACATCAACTCATTGTACTCTGGGAATGAAGTTTAGAGTTTTGGTTAGTACCTTGGAGATTGCAGTCATTAGTGGCAATTTCCCTCGCTATTGGATAGATGGGAATACATCAATGTCTCCTATCCGATGGATTCTTCAAGTGTTCGATAGCAAGATCATCTATTCGCACTTGCTTGAATGTACTAGGTACCTTGGGTTCCATTTTCATTATTGGTGGACACCCTCGCGTTTGTTAACGGTATACATCAATGACCGGTAATCAAACGATACCTCCCATGTTCGACAACAACTCATTTATTCGCATGGATAGGTTTGTACCTTGGGTTATTTTTGGATGAAGACCTTGGGATCCTCGATAGCATCACCTCATTTATGTTATCACCCAAGTTGCACAAGACTGAGCCACACTCTTTTTGGGCTCTTGATGAGACATAGATCCAGCATGTTCTCTATGGCTATGTTCTCTAGTTTTGACATAGATCCACCTTGTATTTATGTGGCTATGTTTACACTTATGTTCTTCATGGATCCACGCGTGTATTTTAGTGGCCATGATATATGCATTAGTATTTGGATCATTATTGTATCCTCTTGGAGGTCATGTTCCACCATTTGAACATGGACAATTACCCCAAGGATGAGTTTGTCTGACATTGCCTTTGCTTTCAGGTACTTCATTTGAGCCTATGATTCTTGGTTTCTCTGTTCCTCCATGATTCAACTCTTTGTTATTTATAATGTATTTCAGCCATCATTTCCCATACTCCCTCTAACCTCATACATTAGGGGGCATCTGTTATAGCTTGAAATGACACCTCTCCGTCCGTGATGACACTTGCTTCCCTTGGTCGCATGACGACATTTCTTGAGATTAAGTTCAGTCACACAACAGGACATTTGTGGATGGAGGAGTCATTTGGGACACTAAAAATGGTTGAAATTACCTCATTCTTGACCCATTTGATGTATATGACCCTTAGGAACATTTTTCCAGACCAAACCATCTCCTGAAAATGAGCAGAAAAGCCTGTTTTTGGCCATTTGTTAACATGAGCGCTGGTACACAGGCATGATAGTAGCGTGTATACCCTACTGAGCGCAACTCCACTGTTGAAATAGTAGCGCTCAACTCCATATGTACGCGACTTTGTCTATTGTAGAGTAGCGTACACCCCTGTTTTGGTCAAAATCTTGAAATTCGAGTAAGTTAAGTTGGTTGGGAAACCTCTTGAGCAGTTATAACTTCTTTTCCTCTTCCTCACTGACTATATAAGGAGGGTAGAAGGGCCATGTGAGGGGACTAAGCCCAATTACAAATTTATGCTGGAGGAATGGAGACCCTCATCCCCTTCTCTTGTGCTTCAGTTTTGGTAAACCTTAGCACAGTTGATTAGAGGCTGGAATCCTTGGAGAATGGAAGCAGGGGACCTTGAATCTAGGTTTTGTGAAGTGCCAAGCTTGAAAGAAGGTATAACTTTATGTACTTGCTTTCATTCATCAATAAAGATCAGACATTCTTTCCTTTCCAAATATGACCTATTCTCGTATGTCTCTGATTTGATTACTATTTAATTATAGTTTGATGTCTCTTTATATTATGGATATCAATCTTATATGTGTAGTCAAATGTATTTGAGAAAGGTATCAAGTTGTTTTGCAGGTCTGGGCATTGCGACATTGGATAAGCATTGAAGAGCGAGGGAGGCAAAGTTAGGATCAACCTTCTGAATGAGGTGCCTACATCTCTAAACCCTAATCTCTTCATTTATTTGTTGTACTTGCAGAATGCTTGTAAGTCTATCTTTATCACCGTAAGTTGGTAGTTTCTCCCTTGAACTATAGGTGCATTTTCCCCACAACACTCTGGACTCATCACTTCCCCTTGGAAGGTATCTCGATCTGAAGTACACCAAGTCTCCCTCTGAAGTATTCAAACTTCACTCTAGCCAGCGGCTTGGTCAACACATCGGCTATCTGCTCATTTGTTGCAACATATAGGAGCTTCACTGCTCCTCTCTGCACCATATCCCTGATATAGTGATACTTGATCTCAATGTGCTTTGACTTGTCATGGAACACTGGGTTCTCTGACAAATTCACACAACTCTGGTTGTCGCAATATATACAAGTAGCACTCAGCTGGAGATCAAACGAATCAGACAGTAGCTTCCTAATCCATACTGCCTCACAACTAGCCGAACAAGCTGCGACATACTCTGCTTCGGCTATACTTAGTGCCACACAGGACTGCTTCCTACTAAACCAAGAGATCATACCGGATCCCATAGTGAAGCAGCACCCCGAAGTGCTCTTCCGATCAATGGCACTGTCTGCCCAATCCGAATCAACATAACCCTCCAGGTTAAACTTTTGGTTCGCCTCATACTTGAGCCCATAGTCCACTGTACCCTTCAAGTACCTCAGAATATGCTTTGCAGCTATCAGGTGAACATGTCTCAGATCTGTCAAGTACTGGCTCAAGGTGTTCACCGTAAAGCAGATGTCTGGTCTCGTATTCGTCAGGTACATCAAGGACCCAATCATTTGACGATACATCGTAGCATCAACTGGCTCATATGAAGCATCACACAGAAGCTTCAGGTTCGATGCCATAGGTGTGGCCATGGCCTTGCAGTCCATCATCCCGAACCTCTTCAGGATCTCTACTGCATACTTCCCTTGTCCAAGGAAGATTCCATTTGCACCCTACCACACCTCCATGCTAAGAAAGTAGTGCATCATACCCAAGTCCTTCATCTCGAACTCGGTAGCAAGCTTCCTCTTCGTGTTGGCAATCAATCTATCCTCACCTGTTATAAACAGGTCTTCCACATACAATAGTAGTATCACTAGATTTCCTTCCTCAACCTTGTAGTAAAGGTTGGAATCTGCTTTACTCTTGGTAAAGCCCAAACTAGATAGGAAGCCATCTATCCTGCCATAACAGGTCCTGGGTGCCTGTTTCAAACCATATAGGTCTTTCTTCAGTTTGCACACATGTGACCCTCGGTCATGTGTCTCAAACCCGAGTGGCTGCTCCACATACACTTCCTCTTCAACTACACCATTCAATAAAGTTGTCTTGACATCCATTTGGTGTACCTTCCATTTCATCACTGTAGCCAAAGCAAGTACCGATCTAATGGAAGTGTATCTAGCCACAGGAGCAAAAGTTTCTTCATAATCAATCCCTTCTTTCTGGGAGAAGCCACGAGCTACAAACCTTGCTTTATATTTCTCTATGCTGCCACTTGCAGCATGCTTGATCTTATAGATCCACTTGGAAGTCACCACAGAATTCCCATTTGGTCTTGGAAACACATCCCAAACATCATTCTTCATGATCGACTAGTATTCCTCTACCATGGCATCCTTCCATTCTTTCTTTTCTGCTGCTTCTTCATAATTGGAAGGTTCTTTGTTCATTATGTCACATAGTAAAGCAACATAGCTAGTATGTGATATCATCCTTTTCCTTTCTCTATGTTCCTCTTCTGGAATGCTAGACCTTTCTGCATCTTGAATGAGCTCTCTAGCACATGATGATTTCCTCTTGTGAGACTTCTTCTCACGAGGTGGATCTATAGGTTGTTTTGGATCTTCCATCTCACGATCTTCTTCAGGAATTGATTAATTCATAGTGGTGTTTGGTGTTCTGGATATTCTGGGTTCTTCATTATCTTCAATTGGTGTTTTCCTTGATTTGATGTATGCTGAGCTTTCATCAAATGTTACATCCCTACTAATATCAATCTTCTTGAATCCTAGGAAGTAGATTCTATAAGCCTTTGAGCTTTCACTGTAACCCACGAATATGCCCTTCTTTCATGAAGGATCTAGCTTTGTCCTCTTTTCTTTTGGGATGTGAGTGTATATTGGACAACCAAATATTCCGAGATGGCTAACTTCTGGTTTCTTACCAGTGAACACTTCTTCTGGTGTTTTGTTGTAAAGTATCTTATGAGGTGTTATGTTTTGCACACATACAGCTGTCCTTGTTGCTTCAGCCCATAAGTGCATAGGTAGATCTTGGTCATGAAGCATTTCCCTAGCTGCTTCCATTATTGTTCTATTCTTCCTTTAAGCAACCCCATTCTGTTGTGGATTGTGAGGAGCAGTCAACTCCCTCTTAATCCTTGAATCACTGCATAGCTTCATGAAGTCTCCTGAAGTGAATTCTCCGCCATTGTCGGATCTGAAGATCTTGATCTTCATGTCAGTTTGGTTTTCTATCAAGGCTTTGAATTCCTTGAACTTGTCAAACAATTCATCTTTGTTCTTCAAGAAGTAAACCCAAGTCTTCCTAGAGAAGTCATCAATGAAGGAAACATAGTATACATACCCACTCAGAGAACTGGATGACATTGAACCACATACATCAGAGTGGATAATTTCCAAGATTGTTTTTTCCTTCTTTCACTACTTGGAAATGTCTTCTTTATGTTCTTTCCCTTTGCACAACCTTTGCAAATACCTTCATGCTTTGTCTGGATTTTAGGAAGACCTTCTAAATCTTTTCTTGTAATTGGTAATGCCCTATAGTGCATGTGTGCAAGCCTTCCATGCCAAAGTTCACTTGGCTCTACTGAATCATGGACCATGGCTTGTTCTGGTTGGCCCTTCAATTTGCATAATCCTACCTCTTGCTCTCCAATCACCACTGCATCATCTATAGTCTTACCCTTTGGCCACATTAGGACTTGTCCATCTACAAATGCAACCCTCATGCCTTTTGCATCCAATGAATATATGGAAAGTAGATTCTTCTTGAGGCTTGGAACATATAGTACATCTTTCATCTTCATAGACTTTCCAAAGTCTAGCTTATAGGAGGCTTCACCACTTCCTTTTATTGGATACTGGTAGTCATCCCCAAGTTTCACCTTGTGGGGTGATTCATGTTTAGATAGGTTCATAAAGGATTCCTTGAATCCTGTCATGCGTTTAGAATCCCCACTATCTATAAGCCAATCATTACTTCCATGAGTAATGGTTCCAGTGAGAGCATAAATCAAAACATACTCTTCATCACTTGAAGAATCTTCAAATTCTTCTCTAGCCCTCTTCCTATGAGGTTCATCATCCTCTGTAGCATGAGCATGATGTCTTCTTTTGATGTTCTTCTTCCTGTGAGAGCCATCTTTCTTATTTCTGGGACAATCCCTGGAATAGTGTCCCTTCTCATCACATGTATAGCAACGGATATAGGACATGTTTCTTCGAGGTTTGGGACTACCCCTTTGATTCTGATGGTGATTCCTTTTGTCATGATGGTGATCCTTTTTGTCATCATGTCTTTTGGAATGTGTTGTGAGAGCTTGGTCTTCATTCCCCATCTTCTCTTCTTGAGCTACAATTCGAGCTTCTTCCTATGAGCATTCTTCCCACAGCCTACTGAATGAGATAAGTTTCTTCCTAGCACAAATTCCTCGGATGAAGGAATCCCATGACCTAGGAAGGCCATTAAGAGTGGTCATTACCACTTCTCCATTCTTTATATCTTCTCCCACAGCTTCAAGTTGTTCTTTTATCTGGGAGACCCTTGAGAAATAAGACTGCATAGTCTCCGCATTCTGGATCTTGACATTCTTCAATTGATTCCTCAAGGTCATTTTCCGGTTTATGTTCTTCCCTTCAAATAGCTTGGTTAGGGAATCAAACATCTCCTTAGGTGTATTTAGAGATGACACATGTGGTATGAGATGGTCTTTGATCGAATCAACAATGATCCTCTTTTCCTTGACCAAGTTTTTCTTGTGTAAGGCCTTAGCCTCTTCTTCCTCTAGGACAGGGACCTCTTCACTTATGTAAGTGTCCAACTCATTCTCTTCCAAGATTAACCCAATCCTATACTTCCATGCTCGGAAGTTATCAGCTCCTTCAATATTATCCTCAAGCTTGGTGTGGTGAGACATTTTAAAGAGTACTTCAAATGGAAATAGAAAGTTTTGGTCTTACCACTTGATTTGTTGAAAACTGGATCTGGTGCCGGATTAGGGTTTGTCAGAGAAACCCTAAAAATTCAAACTTTGAATTTCAAACTTCTGAAAGGATAGAAAGATGCACCTTGATGAGCTGATCAGCTTGGTATACTCAGAATTTGAAAACTGCAAAGTTTCACTCTTTAGAAATGCCTTTTAGTCTTCCCGGATTCACTTGGGAGGACCCTGAATTAGGGTTTGAGTTTCTCGGAGCTTCACCCAACCAAAAAGTTCGATCCAAAGCTCTAAAATTCGATTTTTCCAAGGAGCTTCCATCTATGGTCTTAGATTTCAGAAATTCCTATTTTTGTGGAAACCCTAATTTTTAGGGCCAAAAATAAAAGTGCCTAGAATTGAATTCTGATAGGACATAAAGATGAACCTTGCTAAGTAGAGTCAATCTACCTTACTGCCTTTCCAAAATCTGTGGAGAGAAACCCAATAAACAAGAAACCCTAGTTTTCGTAACTGCACAGTGTCTTCTTCTCAGGTTAGCTACGACTCCATGTTAGATTTTGAGCATTAATTCAACATACTCTAGGATCTTTACTAAGAGAATAACATGTACATCATATTAATCGTATCAAGCACAACAAGAAATCACATAATACAATAGACACACAGAGTTTCACTGGGGAAAACCATAAAGGTGAAAAACCCCACAGCTTCCTCAGAGATAGAAAGAGCAATGATACAACCCACGTACAAGAGATAGTCCTCTTAGAAGCTACTCCTCCTTCCTCACTTGTGCTCCACTTTCTGGAGAGTGTATAAGTGAATAATGAAGTGATCAAATAGAGTGCCTCCCGCACTCTATTTATACATGACCTAACTTTCCTAATAAACTAGCAGGGCCGACTTGTCTAACTCAGTCTAATAACCCATGGTAATACTAATCGGGGCCGACCCCACACTTGGTGGTCTAATAACCCATCACATGCAAGTTGCGACACTTGCGACACTTGTTAATACAAATGATGACACTTCCGTATAGAGGAATAATACCATCTCTATAGGAGTACAATATACATAGGTGAAATACAATCCGAAGTTACATATACATCAACAACCCTAACATTCATCTAATCTCCCCCACCAAGTCAAAACATATCAATTTCAAAGCAATTGTTATATAAACTTGAAACGACTTTTATTAATAACTTGGAAATGTCTTCACTGCTCAAAAGGGAATGTTAGATAAGTATATACCATAAAGTGGATGAGGAAGGAATGATCATAAAGGTTAATTTTGGGCAACATACCCCCCAACTGAAGGGTTGCACACTCTTGTGCAACAAATATAAAAATGTTAGCATTTTGTAGCTTGGAGGTACTCCTGCATATGGTGCCTAGGTGCAGGGGTCCGAGATGATGTAGTCTCATGTTAAGACATAAAGTGACTTTATTGTGTGCATTAGTTAAAGTACCTTATGATGTGACCTTTTAATTTAAAAGTGAGATGTACTTTATTTAGATTATAATGTGACTTTTTGAAAATATGAAATTTAATAGAGTCATGACTTAGGAGTTTCAAGTCATCTTGAGAATAAATATCAACCTTAGATCTTGTGGGCCAAGATCTAATCTCAACCCTAGAATTCAAAAATTCATGGGAGTTACACTAATGTGGAAAATAAAAGGACCCATGAGACTTCATTTGTTACTATTCCAAAGTGAGGAGAGGTAGAGACACACATTCCAAAGGAGAGAGAGAAGTCTCTTGGAGGGTATGAGTTTCAAGAGAGTCCTTTTGGGAGCTGTGGAGTTGACAAAGAAGAGAGGAATGACACATTTCCAAGCTGGAAGAGGGGCACACACTTCAAGGAATGGGTTGTTGAGTTAATGCAATTTGTACAATAGAGAGAGGGGCACATTTTTCTAGGTGAAGAATGAGAGTGCATATCAAGAAATATTCAGCCTTTAATGCAATCTGTACAACTACTGTTGGAAGAGGCCTTATTACTGTAGAATGCTGGCCATACTGTCTTTTGCATGCACATATACCGATGCAGAATTTTTGTGCTGAAACCGAAGAAGTTAGCTGCTGAGAGAGGTCGTACAGGGTACCTGTACAGTACAACAATAGTGTTGTAGCAGTGGGTGCACTGAAATCGAGGTACTTTGTTGAGATAGAGACAGAGAGAGGTCTGTACAATGTAGTGAGCAATGTTTCCAAGGCTATGTACTTTTCTTCAAGAATTTCGACTATGGTAATTGTAAGTACAGTGAAATTAATTATTGAATAGTACTATTGTACCTTCCATGTAGATTTTATTCTGAGCTCCATAGTAAAATTTCTCTCTTGTTGGTTTTCCCCAAAGTGTGGGTTTTAGGGTAGTTTTTAGGGGTGAAATTTCACCAATTGGATATTTTTGGGGCTTTTTTTCAAAATATAAATTCATTATTTGCTCATTTTATTCTCTAATATCACCTATAATTACATAAAATGTGTTTTTTTATCATAATATTCGCCAAAATTTATAATTTTTATTAGTAAATTATAGGTTTCATATTTAATATTTGCCTACCTATCTATATATATGTTTTTTTCAATCCAAAATAATCACCTGGAATACTATACTTAAGTATAATACTAGAATCCTTAAAAAATACCCTAGTTTTTTTCTAGGGTCTAATTTTGACCAAAAATATTATGTTAAACTAATTTACAGTCTGCTGTTATGTATCTTTTCTACTGCTAATTTAGCTTTTTGTACAATATATCAACTTATTTACGTGTATTTAATGCATGAGTAGTTTATTAAATAGTGGCTTATTGTTTAAGTATGATACCAGTGAGTACTTGAAGTGTTTGACGAAATCTCTATATGGACATACCTTCGTTTTTTAACATGGTATCAAAGATGGGGATCTAAGAAGACAATCAGTTGTTGCTACAATGGAGGGTGCAAGATAATTGCATGAGAAGGACTGTTTGGTAGCAGTTGTGAGCAAGTTTGTTTTTGCTGAGATGTACAACTAAAAGTGAGTTTTTGGTACAGGTGGGTAGAGTGTGCCTTATGGGAAAAATAGCAAGAAGGGGATGATGGCCAACATTCAGTATGAATTTTGGTTGGAGGAGATCTCCAACCACTTGTAGTGGAAGGCCCAAATGGGTGTAGTTCTCAAGGAGAAAAAAATTTGGTCGTTTGTCAATACAGTTGTGATACCTCCTATTGCTGATCTCGTAGCCCTTGACATACATGAGATGAAGGAGGCCATAACATAGATATTGCTTCTGGATGGTGTTCGAGATCACCTCATCCCACATTTGGCAGAGAAACAGACTGCCAAGGAGATGTGGGACACTTTGAAAAGTCTGTATGAGAACAAGAACGAAAATCACAAGATGGCTTTGAAGGATAAGCTTCATGGCATGAAGATGGTGAAAGGTGAGAATGTAGCCTCTTACCTCACTAGGCTCAAATAGGTAAAAGATGAACTGAGTGCAATTGGTGAGTTGACTCCTGATCCCAAGATGGCGCGAATAGCCTTGAAGGGCTTCACCAAGGATTGGGACGTGTTCGTGAAGTGCATATTTGGTAGGGAGAACTTTCCTTCTTGGGAAATATTATGGGATGATTTTACTCAGGAGGAGATATGAGAGGGGTCTCACGAGAATATAGGAAATGATGCCGATGAATAAAATGTGTCCCTTTATGCAAAGGGAAAGAAGAATAAGAGTGGATCGGGTTGTTAAGCCAAGTCTGAGAAGGACATGAGAAAATTGAGCTGATTTGCTTGCGAGGGTTATGGTCACTATGCTGGGTAGTGTCCTCATAAGAAGAAGGGAAAGAAGAAAGAGGAGACTGAGGGAGCCACTTCAACTGAAGTAGTAGAATTTGCAAGGAAATTCAAGAAGGAATTTTCCTTAGCAAGTACTATCTTAGAGACTAGTATTTTCGAGAGAATGGACATTGGATTATGGTACATAGATGGTGGAGCATCATGCCATATGATGGGAAAAAGAGCCATGTTCTTGGAGGTGGCAGATGTGGACAAATTTATACTAACAGAGTGGGTATGACGACACCCATGTAGTAGAAGGAGTTGGAATTGTTCTATTCCAACTCGAGTATGGAGGATTTTGGAGGTTGGATGAATGCTGCTTGTTCCAGATCTGAAGAGGAACTTGCTCTCAGTTTCAGCTTTGGAAGATGATGGGTATGCGATCCTTCACTTGGAAGGATGAGTATTCATGTATCTAGTGAGTGGGGCCCTGGGTGCAATGAGATTGCTAGTCATCTGAGATGGTAGGACATATCAAGTACTGGGTCATTATGTGGATAGAGAGTCTGGTGGGATATCAAACTCAATGGAAGTAGTGGTAGCATCCAATGTAGAGGAGTCATCCAACTCAGTGAAGAGACCGAGTTGGTATGAGATGATACTTGAGGATGAGTAGGAGAGTGAGCAGTACTCTTAGTCCAGATTTGTTAGGAACATACCTCCAGCACGTGATCCAAAGAAAGAGGCAAAGGGACCTTAAGGTTCAAAGGGAGCTTTAGTAGTCAGAGGACAGGGGTTGGAGATATATCCCGATGGAGGTGATGCATGCAGTACCTCCCTCACTAAGAGGGAGTGTTAGCATTTTGTAGCTCATAGGTATTCTTGCATCTAGTGCCTAGGTGCAAGGGTCCGATAAGATGTACTCTCAAGTGAAGAAAAAAATTGACTTTATTATGTGCATTAATTAAATTACTTTATGATGTGACCTTTTAATTTAAAAGTGAGATGTACTTTATTGAGATTATAAAGTGACTTTTAAGTTATAAAGTGACTTTTAAATATTTAGGGTTAAATGTGACTTTTAAAGAAGATGAGATTTAATATAGTCATGAATTAGGAGTTTTAATTCATCTTGAGAATAAATCTCAACCTTAGATCTTGTGGGCCAAGATCTAATCTCACCCCTATAATACCAAAATTCATGGGAGTTACCTTAATGTGGAAAATAAAAAGACTCACTAGACTTCATTTATTACTATTCCAAAGTGAGGAGAGGTAGAGGTACATATTCCAAAGGAGAGAGAGTAGTCTCTTGGAGGGAACGAGTTTCATGAGAGTTCTTTGGGGAGCCATGGAGCTGAGAAAGAAGAGAGGAAGGGTGCATTTCTAAGTTGGAAGAGGGGCACACACTTCAAGGAATGGGATGATGAGTTAATGCAGTTTGTATGGAAGAGAGAGGGGCACATTTTTCTTGGTGAAGAGTGATGATGCATATCAAGAAAGATTCATCCTTTAATGCAGCCCATATAGTTGTTGTTGGAAGAGGCCGTACTGTTGTAGAATGCTGATCATATTGTCTTTTGCATGCACAGATACCGAGGTGGAATCTTTGTGCTGAAACTGAAGAAGTTAGTTGTTAAGAGAGGTCGTACAGGGTACTTGTACAGTACAATAGTAGTGTTGTAGTAGTGGGTGCATTGAGATTGAGGTACTTTGCTGAGATAGAGACAGAGAGAGGACTGTACAGTGTAGTGGGCACTGTTTCCAAGGATGTGTACTATTCTTCAAGAAGTTGTACTATGGTACTTATAAGTAAAGTGAAATTAATTGCTGAATAGTACTGTTGTACCTTCCATGTAGATTTTCTTTTGAGCTCCATAATAACATCACTCTCTTGCTGGTTTTCCCCAAAGTGTGGGTTTTTTTACAGGGTCTAAGTTTGACCAAAAATACTATGTTAAATTAATTTACATTCTGCTGATATTTATGTTTTCCATTGCAAATTTACCTTTCTGTACAATATATCATCTTATTTACATGTGTATTTAATGCATGAGTAGTGTATTAAATAGTAGCTTATTGTTTAAGTCTGATATCAGTGAGTACTTGAAGTGTTTGATGAAATCTATGTATAGATAGATGTTGGCTCGATATATGTTCTTTAAGTTTCCAAAAGATAGACCTAGGTTCTGCGCGGTTTAGGGAACCAACAAAACCCCTTTTCACTGGCCCTTTTGGAAACAGTTTGTGAGCAGACTGAGGTCTCACCGGAGGTGAAATTATGGGGAGGTTGCGAAAGCAGTTTTTCACAACCAAGTGATGCGTGCTTCGACAGAATAGCAGTGCGCTATAAGACTCATGCCGCGGAATGAGGGACTGTGTGGCTGATACTTATGCTATCGCGCATCCAAGGACTACATGGTTTGGAATGGCCACTCGACAACATGACAACGCAACTGAGGACTGTGCTTCCTCTTCGATACTTACACAATTTCAATAGACTTTACTTGGATTCAAACCTATGCATTCGACATGTACCTTAAATTGTGATCTTGCAAACTTATACCATATGATGAACTACAATGCACTACGCACTTCCGGTGTCGCGCTTCAGGCAATCGCACTATATAGACTTCGCTGATTTAAGTGTTTACCCGTTTAACCCATGCATTCATCCTTTTCAACAATACTTCGACCTTCAACACTCACTTCTATGCGTTCAATACTTAGCATATTATTCCCAACATTCATTCTTACAAAGAATACATATAAAAGCAAAGATACATTAATTCATAAGCAAGAAATCAACCATTCAACAGAAGCAAATACGCAATTAGTCACACAACATAAGGATTTAACGTGGTTCACCCCTAGGATGGGAGATATGTTGACAAGAACTATTTTTATATTATCAATGGGAAGGGTTCAACAGTTCCAATCTGCGCACACAGCTACAGACTCTCTTCTCTCTTCAATGGGTCTCTGCGCACATAGCTACAGAACCTCTTTTCAATAAGTCTCTCAACAAAAATCAATATTCAACAATAATCTCTTACAAAATCAACATTAACCCTTTCCCTTACAAAAGATGCCCTTATATAGATCGCGCCCTTAGGTCACGTCTGTTACAATGCATGTGGGCCAAAAACCCTAAGGTTACCCAAAACTGGTGCAGTTATCCCGCTAACCAAAACTGTTAGGATTTGATAGAGACTTCACCATTGTGGCCATCCTTCTCCGTGAGGTCACGTCGCTTTCAGCCCCTCTGTTGAGTGCATGCCGATGGGTCACTTTCATCCCACCATTCCTTATCTAATGGCTTTGTGCAGCTGGTTCACGTAGTGCTGCCTTTGCTCATGTGACTGGTTGCTTTCCTTCTTCACCACACCTTACTTGCCTCCTTGGAATCTCAAAGTATCTTAACCAAAATAGATCATTGACCAATCCCACCGGAATTCATACCATTTTCCTTCCAAAACTATGCCTTGCTGGCTCTTTGCGGAGCTGCCACTTCGCAACACTGGATCTTTGCAGTGCAGTAACTTCACGGCGCTGGCTCTCTTAGTCTGTTGATGCTGTGCTGTGCGGTGACTTTGCAGCTCCCAAAACTGACTTATCCAAAATTTTCATAACTTGGTCCAAGCCCAATAGGCCCCTAACACTTATATGTGACTCGTCCCTGAGCCATTCTCAGTAGGTTTTTCTTCTCCTTGCTGAGCTATCTTCGCGGAAAATTCTTCATAAGTTGCGCTTAGCTTCACAATTGTGTCTTTAGCCTCTTGTTCAAATACCTTGATGGTTTCCAACACTTCCAGTGACAAGTCTTCCGCAACTTGTTCTTGTACCATCATCTCCGATGTGTCGAGTTCCTGCAATTTTTCTTCAATATTTTGCGAGATTGCAAGAGATTCTTCCTGGAGGGGCTGTGTCTTTGCCGAAGTTTCAGCCTTGCTTTCTCTCAAAACTAAGAGGTTCTTTTTTAGTTTCTTGACCTCTGCAAATCGTCGGAGTCTCTCTATTGCTGGAAGGGTCTTTATTTGTGCACTTAGAGCATCTAGCTCTACTTGTGTTTGTTGTACACTGGTTTGGACCTGTAGCAGGTTAGGGTCCTCTTGCAGCGTGGCCCACACTTTCGTTGCTTCATCCATTAGATTCTGGCACTTAGTTATTTCACTAGCTATAATTTTTGCGGCAGCTTTCACTTCTGTTGCTCGAACTACTGTCTGATCTGGTGGTGTTTACGGGAGATTCTGCACTTCCAAAGTGGCAAGCTTTTCTTTGTAGTCAATCTCCATGTCGACCATTTATTCCTTAAGATTGATTACTACTGAGCCAATATTAACGATGGTATCCACGAGCTTTGGTTGCTCGTCACATTCTGGTACCTCTGCGTAGATTGAAGCAACAGTCTTCTCTATTCGTCAGCGCTGATCATGTGCATGTTCAAGTTCCTTAGCTTTCAGCTCATGTTCTTATTGCAACTTCTTATAATTGTCCTCCAGGTTCTGGTGTTGGCTCACAATCACCATATCCCTGTCATGGATTTCCTCCACAACCTGCAAGTGAAGATTATGTAGGCCTTCTAGTGATATCATGGCAATATCAATATCCACATGTGGTAATGTCTTCCCACCTTCAGTTAGTTCGTCACTTGGCAGAATTACACTTAGTGGTTCTATGCGGACGATGCACGATCGTAGTGCCATAGTTAAAGCCAAGGGCTTTGTCTTCTACTGAGATGTGGCATCGGATCTTCCTTCTGAGTCAGAATCATGAACCATGTCTTTCTGGACTTGTTCCATCTTTGCTGTATGCCTTGCAGGGTTGTGAGATTATGCTTTAGACTCGCTTGAATCTCCTCATTTTTATTGTCTTTTAGGGTGAGCATGTCTTCCAGAAATGCGCTGACCCTTCCCGCGATGATATCATAATCATCATCATGTAACTGCGCTTGGTATGGTAGCTTTGTTGCTTTTTGCTTCTTCTTCCCTTTGTCTGGTACCGAGCTTTCTGGCTCTTTTCTCTTTTCTCCTGGTGTACTCTGAACTTCGTCGGCTCCTTTGTCTTTCTCTTCGCCGGTTTCTTCAATGACCTTTGTGGGGGTCTGAACACTTTCATCTTAATCAAATTCAATGATCATTGGTCCTTTGACCTAATTCCATTCATCTATCCATTCCTTCATGATCAGTTCAATACCCGCTTAGTCCAGGTGATAGTTCCCTAGGAACCATTCTTGGTTCTTTTTCCGTGCCTTTGCTGAAATATAAATGAAATGTATGTCAGCTCGAAAATTTAAAGTGTGGATATACTTGAATGTTACCTCTTTGGAGATGTGCGGTGTGCGAATGATGACATCACACAACTGCTCAAAATATGTGAGGAATACTTTTGTTATCACTCCAGGAAGCTCTCCTAGGTTGTATTTAGAGATGCCTGGTAACCTAAACTTGTCTTGAAAGAAAGTGTTTATTTTGGATCAAGTTGGATGAAAGGGAACGAAATTTACACGCTCACAACATACATGAGGACGCCCAGACATACAAGGATTTGACTACGGCTATTCAGAGGGTTGGTTTAAAATGAAGAGGGTGAATCCTTATTGCATTCAGCAGATTCATACACAGAAGAATGTATATCAATGGCTAAGCACAACAAAATAATAACATATATGTTCAATCCTTTAAAACCATGACAGGGTAACAGCTATCTAGCAATAAAATTGAACATACAGGAAATAGATCATTCATAATAAGTGCAGAAACATGAGAAGAAGAAATCTAACAGCCAATAATAAAAGAAGCTTGTATTATCTAGAAGGTCACAGAAGTCTGAGAATACAAAAGTCGATTAGTCTCTCCAAAGTCCAACCTTTCTCTTATATCAGTTCTAGGCTTTATAGCCATTACAAATCTCTTCCCCCCAAATCCCCAGAAGCTGGGTCGAAATCCTCAGATAGAAGATCCAACCATTTTTTTTTTTTTAAACTGGGAAAATCATTTTTTTAACTGGCGAAACTACTGAAAATGGGGCTCAGAGATGGGTTCGATTCTCCCAATATGTGACACCTGTAGGAAAAATGAGAGAGGTTTTTGTTCTCTGACATGTTAGGAAGGAAAAAATTTGAGCAGTTTTTAGAATGACTCTCGAGTTGCTCAGAATCATCATTTGAAAATGATGACTCTGCACAGTAAAAACGCCATTTCTGCTGAAACTGCTGAAAAAGAGGCTCAGAGATGGGTTCAGTTCTCCAAATATGTGACACTTGTGTATAAACTGAAATAGGTTATTGTGCATTGACCTGTTGTGAGCAAAAACCTCTCTCATATCTTCGAAACTCATTTTGGTTTGCCTGAGGTCTGCATTTCAAAAACGTGTGTCAAATAGGCAGGTTCTGGAATCCAAACATTTGTGCTCAGTGACGGATTCGATTCTCTCAACTTGCATCACCTATGGGAAAATGGGGAGAGGTTATTGTTCTCTGACATGTTAGGAACAAAAACCTCTGAGCATTTTGCAAAACGATTCTCCAGACGCTCAAAATCGTCAGTTGAAAATGATGACTTGGGACAGTAAAAAAACGCCACATTTCTTCATTATTTCCATCTTGCTGGCACCTTCAAAACTGGAACAACCATTGAAACAACTTCTATTAATTAAAACCTTCACTTAAAAACCATCATCTTGCCATTTGGAAGCAAAAAATGTGATCTAAGCAAAAATAATGCCTCTCTGCCCTGTTTTGCACTTTCGGTGGCTAAAGAGCCAAAATTCGAACCTGTAAACCACCAAAAGCTCTGCTTTTGGTGGCTAAGAATAGCTGTGAAAGCCTTCCTGAACCACCGAAAGCTCTGTTTTGAAACTAATCTTAAAAAATGGAAAAAAATGTATTTTGTCTCAGCTTCTTGATGACAAGTGAAGTTCTCTTGCTCTTTTGGTAGCTGGAATGAATTTGCATTCGAACACGAGCGTTGCTGAAAAAGTGGTGAAAATGCCTCTCCTTTTGGTAGCTTATAATCCACCGTTGACACCGTATGCCACCGGAAAACAGTCTTAACCAGTGCTCTTTGCTTTTGGTGGTTGTAAGTGACCCAACCTTTAGATTGTAAGCTACGAAAAGTA
Source organism: Larix kaempferi (assembly GCA_027924585.1). Lineage (NCBI taxonomy): Eukaryota > Viridiplantae > Streptophyta > Pinopsida > Pinales > Pinaceae > Larix > Larix kaempferi. Next base: position 3,164,796 of record BSBM01000506.1, read on the forward strand.
TCCACCCTTTTGGTGGCTAATGAACACCATCGTGTTCGCCCAAACCACCGAAAACTGCCCCACAACTCACGCTGTAATTTTTCCCTTTCGGTAGCTGGAGCGTATTTTCTTTCACACAATAAACCATTGAAAACAGGGTTTTCGGTAGCTAATGAACCATTTCCAAGCCCGCCCAAGCTACCAAAACCTGAAATTTTCCTTTTGAAGGAGAGCTAGCTTTGAACAGTTATTTCGGACTTCGTTACCTTCTTCAATCTATCAGATCGGAACTTAAACACACGCAAAAAACAAAAATTAAAGACTTCATATCACCTAGACACCATGACTAGTCTATGCTTATTGAGGATCTAACATCTGGCTCCTACTCGGGGATGGAACCCTCCCTGTGAGGTTCCAAGAACCATAGATTTGATTCCTTTCCTGGACAAACAAAATACAGGACCTAATCTAGTGTTCCATTGGGCATGGAGTCAACAATACAATTTTTTTCTGAACACCTTTCAAGAACTGAATCTAGTGTTCCATTGGGCATGGAGTCATCTGGCCTCTGCAAACCTGTAATCTTCCTGTAACCTACTTATTTGAAAAAACTGAAAACAATCTACGTGCTCGTATGAATAGCTTATTCTTCTATGCTACTCTACTCTAACCAGATTTGAAACTTGGTCAAGTAAAGGCAGACTTCCATAAAAACCATTCAAGTAACTTCTTGTCTGAAAGAATTCCCTTTCTACCACCGATTATAAGATAATAATAAAAGCATAACAGTGACCATAAAAATTCTTTCAGGAAATCACATTTTCTGTTAAGTGTAAGTGACATGATAAAATCTGAAAACTGAAAAGAGCTTGAAGGATAAGACTTTAGTAAGGCTGAAAATGGATCTTTGAAATCAATACCACAATCATAATGTCTCGAAACCTTCGATAGCTCATTTATGTCCTCTCCTATGCCATGTTTCGGTGACTTAGATTCATCACTCTGATGTGCTGGCCTATTACAGTTGACAATTTCTGAGAAAAAAGAAAATGTATGTTCTGGACTTTTTGCATCACTGTCTTGGTAATTATCAAAAGAAAGATGAGTCTGAGCATATATATCATGGAAACATTTCTGGTCACCCTTTTGTTGAAAAGTGGAACTAAATGAAATTCCAGAAGGGGATAAATCTTCACAAAACTTAAAATCTTCTTCTTCATTACTGTGTTTGTCAAATGTAGGAACATCATGATAAAATTCTAATGACAGGGATGAAGATTCTTGCATGAAATTATTAGCAATTGGATCTTGAAACTCATACAAGGCTGTCTGCTCAACATCTGACAAAGAAATATGCATCATAAACTGTTGACATAAAACTTTCTGCTCTCCCTCATCTTTATATCTGCTGCAGCTTCTCTTTGTCTGCAAATCAAAAAGCTGAGGGCTGCCCTTACTACCTGCTGCATATTCAAAACTGTTACATGCTGTCTCTTCAATCTGCTCAATATCTTTTAACTTTTCAACTGGAACAATCTGATCTCCATGACAATCTAAGACAGTGGATGTATTTAGTATAATGTCAAAAGCATCTACATCATGGTTAACATCTTGAAGGTCATCAATATCCTGATCACAATGAGAAGTATTTTCTACTGCAGCAAAATCTTCATGAATGTTTAGCTCTCTATTCAATAAATTGAATTCATGACAACACTAGGGATAGAGAAAGTCAACTGGGAATTTATCTTTATAAAACACATGAAAGGCAGCATGACAATCCGCCAAAGAACTGATGCTAGCAATAGGAAGGGACCGGTACCAATTGCGAGCAATCCCCTCTAACAAATACCAAAACAGTTTAATTTGAACATCGTCGTGTACAATTTGTAACCGATGAATGCAATCATGAAAGTCAAGCAAATGTTCAGCTAGCACTTCCCACTCTTCACCTCGAAATATGGGAAGGCTATTTTCCCATTCATCTCTACTGGGCACTGGATTAGGGAAACCAACAATTTTTGAAAAATCACAGAACACATACCTCTTTGCCAAGATCCGCTTCATGTCATACTAGTGGAGTCATCAACAGATTTCTGAGCAATGGAGTCGCCACTGGATTCGTTCTTCATGGAGTCGCCAGATAGATGATTACAACCAAGAAAATGTCCAGTCTTTGTCTATCATCAAAGCTAGATCTATGTCGTTCTCCCAGGGAAGATGAGCTTCAATCTCCTCTCCTCGGCAATGGTGCCAATTTTTTATCACTCCAGGAAGCTCTCCTAGGTTGTATTTCAGAGATGCTTGGTAACTTAAACTTGTCTTGAAAGAAAGTGTTTATTTTGGATCAAGTTGGATGACAGGGAACGAAATTTACACGCTCACAACATACATGAGGATGCCTAGACATACAAGGCTTTGACTATGGCTGTTCAGAGGGTTGGTTTAAAATGAAGAGGGTGAATCCTTATTGCATTCAGCAGATTCATACACAGAAGAATGTATATCAATGGCTAAGCACAACAAAATAATAACATATATGTTCAATCCTTTAAAACCGTGAGAGGATAATAGCTATCTAGCAATAAAATTGAACATATAGGGAATAGATCATTCACAATAAGTGCAGAAACATGAGAAGAAGAAATCTGACAGCCAATAATAAAAGAAGCTTGTATTATCTAGAAGGTCACAGAAGTCTGAGAATACAAAAGTCGATTAGTCTCTCCAAATTACAACCTTTCTCTTCTATCAGTTCTGGGATTTATAGCCATTACAAATATCTTCCCCCCAAATCCCCAGAAAATGGGTCAAAATCCTTAGATAGAAGATTCAACCGTTTTACAAAAAAAACCGAGAAAATCATTTTTTTAACTGGCGAAACTGCTGAAAAATGGGGCTCATAGATGGGTTCGATTATCCCAATATGTGACACCTGTAGGAAACTTGAGAGAGGTTTTTGTTCTCTGACATGTTAGGAAGAAAAACCTCTAAGCGTTTTTTAGAATGACTCTCGAGTCGCTCAGAATCATCATTTGAAAATCATGACTTTGCATAGTAAAAACGCCATTTCTGCTGAAACTGCTGAAAAAGAGGCTCAGAGATGGGATCAGTTCTCCAGGTTTGTGACACTTGTGTATAAAATGAAAGAGTTTATTGTGCATTGACCTGTTGTGAGCAAAAACCTCTCTCAGATATTCAAAAATCATTTTGGTTTTCCCGAGGTCTGCATTTCAAAAACGTGTGTCAAACAGGCAGGTTCTGCAATCTGACAATTTGTGCTCAATGACGGATTCGATTCTCTCAACCTGCAACACCTGTTGGAAAATGGGGAGACGTTATTGTTATTTGACATGTTAGGAACAAAAATCTCTGAGCGTTTGGTGAAAAGATTCTCCAGACGCTCAGAATCGTCAGTTGAAAATGATGACTTGGGACAGTAAAAAAACGCCACATTTCTTCATTATTTCCATCTTGCTGGCACCTTCAAAACTGGAATAGCCATTGAAACAGCTCCTATTAATTAAAACCTTCACTTAAAAACCATGATCTTTCCATTTGGAAGCAAAAACCGTGATCTAAGAAAAAATAATGCCTCTCTGCCCTATTTTGCACTTTTGGTGGCTAAAGAGCCAAAATTCGAACCCGTAAACCACCAAAAGCTCTGCTTTCGGTGACTAAGAATAGCTGTGAAAGCCTGCCTGAACCACCGAAAGCTCTGTTTTGAAACTAATATTACAAAATGGCAAAAAATGTATTTTGTCTCAACTTCTTGATGACAAGTGAAGTTCTCTTGCTCTTTTGGTAGCTAGAATGAATTTGCATTCGAACACGAGTGCTGCCGAAAAAGTGGTGAAAATGCCTCTCCTTTTGGTAGCTTATAATCCACCGTTGACACCGTATGCCACCGGAAAATGGTCTTAACCAGTGCTCTTTGATTTTGGTGGCTGTAAGCGACCCAACCTTTAGATGGTAAGCTACAAAAAGTATCCACCCTTTTGGTGGCTAATGAACACCATCGTGTTCATCCAAACCACCGAAAAATGCCCCACAACTCACGCTGTAATTTTGCCCTTTCGGTAGCTGGAGCGTATTTTCTTTCACACAATAAACCACTGAAAACAGGGTTTTCGGTAGCTAATGAACCATTTCCAAGCCCGCCTAAGCCACTGAGACCTGAAATTTTCCTTTTGAAGGAGAGCTAGCTTTGAACAGTTATTTCAGACTTCGTTACCTTCTTCAACCTATCAGACCGGAACTTAAACACACGCAAAAAACAAAAATTAAAGACTTCCTATCACCTAGATAGCATGACTATTCTATGCTTATTGAGGAGATAACAACTTCATTGGATACGCGTTGTTGGTCCGTCTTCTGAGTTGCCCAGAGATTTGCATATCTGGGTCCTTGACAATCCTGGATGAGAGCGGAAAGACCGACGTAATGCTTTGGCTCCTTCCAGCCAACAAAGGCGATGAACACCATCATCCAACTATAATGAAAGGCTGTGCCATTGTTTTGAGTGTCACGAACATCATCCAGAAACTCGTTGAGCAAATACTGACGCCAATTAAACCTTACTCCCTGCGTGGCCTTCGCAGTGAGGTGAACTGCCCCTGTTGGTACTTTTGTTGGTCTTGCCTTCCGCAATACTTTTCCTCCAAGAAGTTGTACTACAAACCACATGGCTTCATCTTTTAGGTCTTTTGTAATGAAACCTCTTTTTCCTTTGGGAATATTGAATTCTTCCTTCATCTGCGCAGCGACCTCTTTATCTTTGGTTTTGCCCGCAAAATTTTTTTTAGGGTCGTCACCTCGCTTACTCAGTCCAGTGATCCGATGGATTAAGTCTATGGTGAGATCCACATTTCTATCCATCCATAGGTAGCCTTGGTGTGTGCGCGATATCAGTGTGCACACAACCGCATTCAGTTCATGGATCCTGTCGAAGTGTGTGATCCTTAGAAAGTTCAGAAGGCCCGGTTCCAGAACTTCAGAGAGCCAAGTCTGTGCTACCAGTAGTGGATTGTTCTTCACATCCATCTTTCGGCACATATATCTGTCCGATTGGAATTGAGTGTACTTAGGCTCGTTCGGATCCTTTTGCTGTTGCAGTAAGTCGAAATCTTCAAACTTACAATCTGTGATATTTCCTAGCATATTTTCTTGTGGCTTTACATGTTTTGATATAGGTGGAAGTGGTATCTCATACTTTACGTTTTCGACAATCTTTACTGCTGGCGCATTTGGTGCGCATGGAGAAATATATGTTGGTCTTACGTAGATGGACATTTCCTTGTCCGTTGGTGGAGGATCCTTTATCTTAGAGCCCATTACCTTCGGCTTTACTGTTTTAACTGCAGGATCTTTTCCCTTGTGCTGCATTCCTGTAGGATTGCGTGGTGAACGACGTGAACCCTGGCCTTTTTCCGTAACAGTCTTCTTGGTAGGGGTTCTCATCAACCCTTCAACTCCCGTTCGTTTAAATATGTGTACCACTTCATCTAGAGTAGACTCTTCAAACATTCACTTACAGTGTGAATATGAGCTCAAGACAATCACTAAATTCTCTATAGTACTTATCTTGAAAATAGTGGTAACCGGATCACTGTGCAAATTGCGGTATTTATAGGCATTGGGAGCCTTACCCGCGCCCAAAAATGGCTAGATAAGAATTAATTGTGATGACCATTGGCCAAATCCTCTGAAGATTTCAGTCCTTTCCTTCCTTAACTACTTTAGAATGGCTAATTTTGCGTTAAATGCTCAAGCAATGTTGGCAAAATCACTGTATAATGGTTAGTTTTCAGCTCTAACGACTATTTTGAGGTGTTGCGTCGAACTACGCGGATGGGTTGTCACCAGTCCCAACGTGGTGAACTGCGCGGTGTTGTATTTTCTTGATTCTGAGCTTTACATCCTACCTGCTCTTTTTGATCAATGCGGTTGCACTTTGAACTTCGCAACTACATGCTTATACTTCTCTTTTCTTTTCTTTTCTTTTCTCTTTTTTTTTTTTCACAGTATCATTTCACTGAGTGTTCTGCGAAGTAGGACTACCCCGGTATGGTTTTAGTCTACTTCCATTAACCAGACCTGGTAAGTTTTCTCTGGCTAACGTGGCTAACTGAACTGCGCCACCATTAGTAACATGCATAACAATATATGGGCCAAGCCAATGCATTTTAAATTTGCCAGGAAATTTCATGAACTTACTATCATACAGGAGGAAAAGGTCTCCTACCTTAAATATTTTGTGCTTGATATGGTGATCATGGCATGCTTTTTCTCTATCCTTTTGCACTTGCTTGTGAAATCCTACAATGAAGCGATCCTCCTCCAACCCAACCAAGTGTAGAAGCCTTTATTGCAATGTTTCTTCATTTTCCATGTATGTGGATGCAACAATTCTTAAGCTTGGTACAATATACTCCATAGGAATCACAGCTTCCTATCCATAGACCAATCTGAAAGGTGTATGGCCTGTCAGTTTCTTACAAGTTGTTCTGTATGCCCATAATATAGCTGGAATGTGCAAATCCCAATCATCTCTGTTTGTGTTACATACCTTAGTGAGCACATTTTCCAACAGCTTGTTGAAAGCCTCAACAGTTCCATTGGCTTGTGGATGGTACAGTGTGCTCCTCTGATGATGTATCTGAAACTCTTTAGTCAATGCTTCAATGGTTCTGTTCAGGAAATGAGTGCTTTGATCACTCATTAGAATTTTTGGGCATCCAAATCTAGTTAGGATATTCTCAAAGATGAACTGCACGGCAGTAGCTGCGCTACAGTCCTTCACTGGTTTAGCTTCTTCCCATCTGGTGAGATAATCAGTCGTGGTGATAATATATCTCGCACCAGTCCTCTTTCCTAGTGGGTTAATCGGTCCCACGAAATCAATAGCCCATTTGTCAAATGCCTGTAAAGTCAATTGCGGTCTTAATGGCATTTCGTCTCTTCACGATGGCTTTCCCGTTCTCTGACACACATTGCAACTTTGGAAATGTTCCTTTGAATCTTTGTAGAGTGTAGGTCACCATAGCCCTGCTCTTAATATCTTCTACGTAGTAGCTCTTCCTGCGTAGTGACCTCCAGAGACACCTGAATGTGCCTCAGCTAAAAGAAACGGTTTATCATGCTCTAACACACATCTGCGCAACACTTCATCTGGTCCCAACTTGTATAACTGTCTTGCAATGATAGTGAAGTCTGCGGCTTTAACTACTAGTTGCTTCTTCTGCCGCGTAGTAAAATCTGTATGTGCCAATCCCGTAGTCAAGAATTCGACGATGTCTTTGTAATAATCATCTGCAATATGTATAGAAAATAACTGCGCGTCAGGTAGATTGTCTTCAAGATTAGTGGGTTCTTCTCCTGACTCAATCCTTGAGAGATGGTCAAGTCCGAGAGTCAGTCTTCCTGGTTTAACAATGATTTCTCTTGAAAGAGTATAAGCCATCTACATATTCTCCCCCCTAACGCTGGCTTATTGACCAAGTACATCAGAGATGAATGGTCAGTGTACATGGAGAAGTGCGCACCCAGCAAATAGTGTCTGAATTTCTGCAATGCGTAAACCATAGCTAGACCCTCTATTTCTGTGGTCGTGTAGTTATTTTCGGCTGAAGATAAATTTCTACTTGAAAATGCAATGGGGTGATCAATTCCCCCTTCACCTGGTTGAGTGAGCACAATTCCCAACGCTATGGACGAAGCATCAACATGTATGTGGAATGGTTTATTCCAATCTCGAAAGACTAGGATAGGTGCAATTACCATTTTCTCTTTTAGTGTATCCAATCCTTTCCCGCATTCTGCGTTCCATATGAACTGCGCTTCTTTCTTTAGAAGTTTCTCCATTGGTGTGGTTATCTGCGCATAACCCTTGATGAATTTCCCGTAGTATCATGTATGTTCCAGCGTCGTGAGAAGCTGCTTTACTGAGTTTTGTGCCGGTAGATTCACAATGACTACGATCTTCGCAGGGTCAACCATCAGACCTTGCTTACACACAATGTGTCCCAGTAGTATACCATAGGGTACACAGAAAATACATTTCTTCAAATTCAAGGAGATTTGATGTTGCCTGCACTTAGCTAACATCATTCTAAGATTTTCATAATGGTTCTTCAATAAACCAAATACAGTCCAATCATCAAAATAGACTTCTAAGAACTTATGGATAAAGTCCTTGAATGCAACCACAACAACTCTGGAAAATATAGCAGGTGCATTATTCAAACCAAATGGCATAACTGTATACTAATATGAGCCCCATTCTGTGGCAAAAGTGGTCTTATGCCTATCTATTGAGTCTATCCTAATCTGATGGTATCCATAGAATCCATCAATGAATGAGTAGGCCTCATTTCCTCCAACATTGTCCAAGAATTCATCTATAAATGGAGTAGGAAATGGGTCATGCAACGAAGCATCATTAAGCTTCCTCAGATATACACAGATTCTGATCTCACCTTTAATATTTTTGTCCTGGATAACCATAGGGATTATCCACTCTGATTCTTCCACCGGCTCAATGATCCCTACATCAAGCATCTTGTCAAGCTTTGCCTTGACTTGTTCTTTGTATCTGGGATTCAGTCTATAAGGCTAGTGTCTTATTGGCTTCGCTCTTGGCTTGAGAGGTATCTTCATCACTCTCAAGTCTCCTAAAATTCCTTTCATTTTAGTGAACTTTGTTGGAAACAAATATTGATAATCATGTAGAAGGTCTGTGATCTGCACGACCATTTCATCATCCCAGTAATCCCCAATAGACACAAACTTCGGCGCTTCACTTGTCCCAATGTTTATTTTTCTTGTCTTGATAGGGCCGCTCATATCTTGATTTTCCAGTGGAGGTCCCTCTATATCGTGCACTCCCTCTGACTCGGGTATATTGATATTGCACGAATCCTCCTCATCACTTTTATGCTCGTCTCCTTCATCTTCAGCGAGGTTATAACATTCAAGGGCATGTTCTATCGTTCGTTCCCATTCTGGTTGTTGGTTCACAAGTACTTTTACGTCTTCAAATATCTTATCTTTGATGACCTCAAATGCCTCGTTTGTACTTTGGCATTCATCTCTAAATATCCTTTCTTTGGTAACTTGCAGAACCTCATTTATGCTCGGGAAGTCATCTTCAAAACTGAAAGTTCTCTTGAAGTTCGTAGTCATGATAGACCAATCTGTGGTTTCTCTGCAAAGCTCAACATCTGTATACCAGTTGCTTGGAATCTTCTCTAATGTGTGCACAAACAGATGGACAAATTCTTCCTGTGGCCTGTTTATCCATGTGTTTGAACAGATCTCTATGTAGTCTCTTGTATTTGTCTGTCCATTATACTTTACCATGGTCAGTGTGGCTTTCTCTATGAATCTAATTTGCATCATGTGCTTGCACTGTTCCCATGTGGTCAAAGTCTGCTTATGCGCGGCCCACCATCTAGAAGGTGTAGCGCGCAGTGCTATATCCAATGCTGGTATCTGATGTTCTTCTAAAACCGATATAGTATACTCTTGTAAAAATGTATAGACGTTAGTTAATCCATCATAAGTGGGGATTGGACTTACCTCGGTTCCAATCCAGTGCAGTGATTTGGTGATCTGCGTGCATCTTCTTGCAGATACTTCATGCATGTGGCTTTGTAAATGTTCCAGTCTTGTGTCTAAGTCTGATACGCAAGAGCTATCACAGCGCCAACTAAGCATCCATCTGCTGTAGGGTTGATGTAGTCGGCGTGGTTTGCTGTCATCTTATAGATGTGATCAAGGTCTTGTGCTCGACCTTCTTTGTGTATCAGTTCAGTGTATCTCGGTCCTTGTAAAGGGTCCAAAGGTGCGATGACCGGATATCTGCCCCTTCAAATATCATCTTCTTGCTCTTCAAATTTATGCTCGCGAGGTTATCCATCACCCAGTATATCCCTAATAATGTTGGATAAGGGTTATTGTCGTCGATGATCTCAATAACCTCAAAGTCTGCGGAACTTCTCACTCCATCAATGTCCACAAGTATGTTCGATAGTCTTTCGAATGGAATAACTTTCTGTTGATTGGCTAATCTCAACTGGATAGGTGACTATGATAGCCTTGGTTTCCCCATTTGTTCCCATGTCTACTTAGTCAAGACATTCACTTCAAATCCAAAATCAAGGATGATATGGTCCATTTCATAGTCTCCAATTTGTGCACTTAGCCTCATTTCTCGGCCTGTTCTCTTATGGTTCTTTATCTCGTGAACCGCGCTCTGAACAATATTCGTGCAACTGCGTTGTTCATAGTGGTTCAGTATATTTTTCATTTCTACTAAAGCATCTTCACTTTTCAGCAGTTTCATACAGCTCCGTAAGAACTGCGCAACAGAGTTCCCTGTTTCTGCTGCAGTACTTGTCTGATCATATGTTGCTGGCATATCCTTCGTATGCACTGTTTCACTTTGCAACGTGATTCTTGGTGTCATGGGTGCTGGTTCTTTGAAGGTCTCTCTTGCTTCTGCGAAGACTTCTTTATTTCTTGCTAGATTGAAAGCAGGTGCCTTCCTAGTAGCTTTCCTTATCCAGACCCCTTCAGTAGTTGTTTGCGTAGTTTGGTACTCTCCAGAAGTTGAAGCTTCTGGTTCTTTATCCCTTCTTGTTGTAAATCCCCAGTGTGTCATAGCATTAATATTACACTCAGTGTTTCTTTTCTCAGTCGCGATCATCCGAACATTGGGGTTCTGTGCTTCTTGTCTTCTTTCTTGCATCTTCACTTGCAGTATAGGGAATGCTTCAATAACATGGTCAAAAGACTTACAATATCTACATGCAATGCAAGGATTGGTACAGTCTCTAGATAGATGAACAGGATGAGCGTAGTTATAACAAATCATTTGACTTCTTCCTCTTCCTGGGCTAGTATTTCTTCCTCTTCCTAAGAATCCACCCCGACCTCTATATGCACCTTGATCATACTGCACATTAACATTATGCTGCGGTGTTTATTCTTGAACTCTGTAAACATCATGCTTCCTTTCTATCATCAGTTCATATTCTCTACATTTGGAATCATCATGTCCAACTGACTTACAGAATGTGCAATACAAATTCTTGGGTGTTCGCACATATTTTTGGATCAAATAAAAATCCTCTGGTCGATGTCCTATGCATCAAGAAATTTCACACCACGGACCCTGCTGCTGATTTAGTGGATTTGGTGCTCCACTATCAAGGTATTCTTGAAACATGGGACAACATTCCTTTGGGTGTCCTTCTCCCTTGCATCTTGTACACTAGATTTCTTCTCTGGTTTCTTTCCCCTTCTTGATGTATTGTAATTGTAACATTAAGGTAGCCAGCTGATTCTGGATCTGGACCATGCCTTGGCTAGTCTCTCTTATCGACGCAGCTTCTAGCTTCATCGCGATCTCCAGGGATTCTGCATGTGAAGCAACCTTCTATTGCATCAGTGGTAGTCTGATATGGGGCAACAATGTGGCGATGAACCACTCTTGGTGCTATTGCGGTGCAATGTCAAAACTCACTTGATCTAACAATGTTTTGAACTTCTGGTCAAATTCCCAAACCATTTCATTAGTTTTTTTCTTAATCTCTTTTAATTATGTTATACATTGTGATTCAGACTTCGGTTTCTTGAATTCTCGTAATAGGGCAACCTTGATATCCACAAGAGTTCTATTCTATCCAACAGAATACTTCATAAACCAATTTAAGGCTCTATCCCTGAATGTAGTTATGAGTTGGGCTTGCTTAACAGCGTTATCCTGGACTTTCTTGACGTTCCACATGGCTTCACAAAGAAACCAGTGTTGCTTAGGGTCTTCTAGACTCGTTCCTTTAAATATCGGCAGTTTTATATCATCAGTCATTCTCCTTCTAGATGGTGCAGTGTTCTGTGCATTCTCCTTCTAGATGGTGCAGTGTTCTGTGCAGTGTTCTGTGTGGTGTTAGGGATGCTACTTCGAAAAATGTTCTCAGTACTCACTCCCATGATGTTACTAGTACTAATGTTCTGTGGAATAGGAGGCTCAGTATTCTCAACTGGAAGATTCTACGGAGTGATAGGTTGATAGGTAGCTGATGGAGGTGCTGTCTGGATATCAGTCTCAACTTCGAACTCATTGTCTACACGAAGTTCATGTTCTTTAGATCTCTTTTCTACACTAGACTTATATCTTTTTCCACTTAATGTATCAATATGTTCTTCTGTATCAGTATTGTTAGCTCTGAACATTACAGACTTAAAACAACTAGGTGTATTACTGCATTCTTAAAATTCCTTTTTTCAGTTAAAATCATTTTGATATATAAACTCAGATTGTTGAGGTACTTACCTCTGAATCCTTTGAATAAATCTACTTTTGTTGCATTGTAGGACTTCAGGGTGTCCACAACAAACTCTGTCACGCAGCCCTGTAGCATACTATCAACCCAATAGTTGGTTGCTCGCACGAGTGGACTATATATTTCTTTAAGCCTCTGAATGAGCTCTAGTGTCCACTCGATAGGTACTCCTTCTTGGAAATAGCTCTTTTGCTCTGCGAGTCTTGATAACCACTCGTGCAAATCATTTCCAAAAGATGCGAAGAAAATTTTATAAATGTCCTCCCACAAGTATCTATGCAACCACTCTACGTCAGAGAGATGCAGATGTCTATTCTCTTTTCTAGAAAAATCCCTTTCTGTCTTGTCCACCCAGTTCCATATTTATGTTTTCTCAGGATTCCAATTTTTGGTGCTCATCACCAGTTCAAGCACAGCAATGGAACCATTTTTTGGCTCGATATATGTTCTTTAAGTTTCCAAAATATAGACCTAGGTTCTGCGCGGTTCAGGGAACCAACAAAACCCATTTTCACCAGCTCTTTCGGCAACAGTCTGTGAACAGCTGAGGTCTCACCCGAGGCGAAGTTATGGGGAGGTTGCGGAAGCAAGTTTCCACAACCGGGTGATGCGCGCTTTGACAGGATAGCAATGCGCTATAAGACTCACGCTACGGACTAGGGGACTATGCAGTTGATACTTATGCTATCGCGCATCCAAGGACTACGTGGTTCGGAATGGCCACTCGACAACAAGACAACGCAACTGATGACTATGCTTCCTCTTCGATACTTACACAATTTCAATAGAATTTACTTGGATGCAAACCTATGCATTCGACATGTATCTTAAAGTGTGATCTTGGAAACTTATACCATATGATGAACTACAATGCACTACGCACTTCTGGTGTTGTGCTTCAACGAATCGCACTATACAGACTTCGCTGATTTAAGTGTTTACCCGTTAACCCATGCATTCATCCTTTTCAACAATACTTTGGCCTTCAACACTCACTTCTATGCGTTCAATACTTAGCATATTATTCCCAACATTCACTCTTACTGAGAATACATATAAAAGAAAAGATACATTCATTCATAAGCAAGAACTGAACCATTCAACAGAAGCAAATACGCAATCAGTCACACAACACAAGGATTTAAAGTGGTTCACCTCCAGGATGGGAGCTACATCCACAAGAACTGTTTCTATATTATCTATGGGAAGGGTTCAACAGTTCCAGTCTGCGCACACAACTGCAGACTCTCTTCTCTCTTCAATCAGTCTCTGCGCACACAGCTACGGAACCTCTTTTCAATAAGTCTCTCAACAGAGATCAATATTCAACAATAATCTCATACAAAATCAACATTAACCCTTTCCATTACAAAATATGCCCTTATATAGATCGTGCCCTTAGGTCACGTCTATTACAATGTACGTGGGCCCAAAACCCTAAGGTTACCCAAAACTGGTGCGGTTACCCCGCTAACCAGAACTGTTAGGATTTGATAGCGAATTCACCGTCGTGTCCATCCTTCTACGTGTGGTCACGTCACTTTCAACCCCTCTTTCGATCGCATGCCGATGGGTCGCTTTCATCTTTCCGTTCCTTATTTAACAGCTTTGTGTGCCCGGTCCACGTAGTGCTTCCTTTGCTCGTGTGACCGGTCGCTTTACTTCTTCGCCACTCCTTACCTGCCACCTGGGAATCTTGGAGTATCTTAACGAAAATGGATCGCCGACTAATCCCACCGAAATTTATACAGTTTTCCTTCCAAAACTCTGCCTTGCTGGCTCTTCGTAGAGCTTCCACTTCGCATCACTGGATCTCTGCAGCGCAGTAACTTTGCGGCACTGGCTCTCTTACTCTACCGACGATGCACTGCGCGGTGACTTCGCAGCTCCCAAAACTGACTTATCCAAAATTGTCATAACTTGGGCCAGGCCCAACAATAGACCTTAGTTTTTTAACCAAAAATGAATTAAAATTTGTGAACATCTCATGGTATTTTTCATTCATCTTCTATTGCATGTCCCTCCTTGAATGAATCCCTACATCATTATCCTAAGGATCATAATTTTCTTTCATTCATCGTAGTCTACCAACCTTCCATTCAATGTAGCCACATTGATGATAAAATATGTTAACCCATTTGTGACAACAAAACTATAATTGAAAAATCTCATCTCAAGAACACAACTAAGAAGAGAAACACAATGATTCTCCATTGAGATGACTCCTTATCCTTTGACTCAATAACTACTTTATTAGTAAGATTTTGGCTCTGAGAGTTTTAGTTTCAACAATTCCTTAACTTCTCTAGTGAATAGAGAAACAAATTATACTTTTCTTTTAGCTTCCTAAGGCTATGATACAAGGTATCTTACTCCATCTTGCATTAATTTTAATTCTTTAGAAATGAATGGTCACTTACAAATTTCCCTCACTTGTAACATGAAAAATTTGAACTAGAATGTGGTCATTGATGCTTTTGATTAACATGCTAGAAAATGTCTGCGAGATCTTTAATGCATCACCTTGGAGTTTCCACATTGTCATCTATAAATTTGGTTAGTAGGTTTTCAAATAACACTTTCCACATAACACTTCATCATTTGATTCAATCCTTTCATTCAAAGATAAAGTAGAAACTCACCCCCCACATGAAGAATTTGACCACCCTTGGTCGACATATATGGGTAATTTGGTTGGACCAAAAATTTGAGAATGGGAATGATGAAGGGATTAGAAGAAATTGATGATATGGGGATAATAATAACCATGATAACCATAATATCCATAACAAAATAATCCAATGTTTTCTTAATAAAATAAATCAATCACTAAGAAAATATCAAGATATACATGAGTTATCTAACGTGACTAATTTGAAGAGGTGGTAGTGATTTTTGAACATGCCAAAACCTTTTGGAATTTCTTTGTTGTTGATTGCATTTAGATCATTTTGATAAATCTCATTAGAATTCTCATCATCACAAGTATGGTAATTATAATCTGAACAATTTGGGATATTCTTGAAAATTTGCAATTTTTGGAGAACTTTGCAACAAATTTTGTAGAACTATAGTTTTCTATCTAAGCTTGTTTTGCACACTCTATAGCTAGGCATTGCTTTGCAATCTCTATATATAGGTTTGTTTCTTGCAACTCTTTAGCAAATTCAGTATGATATAAATTTTGTAGCAAAACTATGTAGTATGTAACTCTACAACTAGCCCTATGTTCTATAAACTTTGTATCTATGCTCCTTATCTACAAAGTCTTTAGTAGAATTGTTTTTTTGGCAAACTCTAGAAGAATTGGAAAATTTAGCTTGAAGTGAATGCATAGTTTTATCTTGATTTTTTCAATAACATATACAAACGTGTTGATTACCAACTAATGGTAGAAGCTATAATATTGATGTTGTATAGATTGCACTTGGTTTGATCCCTTCATCATTGCAATATATTACTTGGATGAAATATTGGTTCTTGATCTTCAATGTGGACTAGTGATGTATTGATACTTAGCTAGGGATTATTATAATAGAATAGGAATGCTTGTAGTATGTTATATCCTAAAAATATTTGTATAGTAATATGAGATATTTACCATCTTGTGTTGGTGTATATAGAATGAGATGCCCTTTTGTTGGAGTAATATGGATTGCACTTGTGATTGAGTATGGGACACCATGGAGGATGTTGATAAAATCTACACATACTTTGTGTGCAGTTGAATTGTAGACAACTTGACAACCATGCCTTTAGATATTGGGTACATATGATTGTATTCTTGAAAAATTGATTATTTCCTAAAACCATTGTAGGTGAAGTGAAAATGGAGTTAGGATGATGGAATATATGTATAAAACATGAATTTGACTATTGGAAATCTATAGATGAAAGTTTTTTTTTTTTTTTCTTTCTTAGAATAAAACTTTTAGTATCTTGGTTTTCAATCTCGTTTTGTCTTATGGTTCCTTGCAAAGGCTTTCACCATAAGATCGTTGATTTTTTTATTTTAATTTTAAATTTTACAAATCAAGACTTACTAGGAAACTTGTATTTCAACCCAAAATATATCTTATGATGCCTCAGAGAGGTTTTCACTGTAAGAGTAATGTTTTTTTTGTTATTATTATTGTTATTGTTATTATTATTTTATTATATTGAAAGTAGGGATGCCTTCAATATTAGGCAGTTGTGATTATGCTTCAGAAAGTCTTAGGCCTCCTCATTGTTTTTGGATTCACATTGATTATTTTGTTTGATCCAAGGAGTAATAAAATGCATGCGAGTATCATGAATCCCCATATATTGGCATGGCATAAAGTAACCAATTTCTTGGAGGAACATGCATATTTAAAAGACCATGTGGAATCATATGCAAAGATGCTTGCAGTGGATGCTTTTGTTTTCTTACAACAATTAAATTTACTTAATCTTAAAGGTGATATTAGGTCTTCAAATGTGATTTAGAGAGTTCACTCTTACTCTTTGCATGGGGTAGCTCATTCTTCTCTACAAAATAACTTGTGAAAATTATGGCTTGTGGAAAAATCCTTCAGACATTTGTCTTCTATCACCATGAAAATTAACATATAGTTGTATCTTGAATCCATAATTTCACTGTTTGAATCTTTTCTTAGACTTTGTGCTTAAATATCATTCCTAAATCTATAACCAATTCTTCATATAAAGGGTATGTGGCATCTACTTTGTGGATCTGTAGCTTCTCACTTTTCAAGGATACTAGAATATTAATCGTGCATAAAAATACTTGTTTCATGGAAATCTTCATGGATAAGTGGCTAGACTAGTTTTACAACAAGCTCTTAGGAACTTGTACTACATAATTGACATTGATTTTTAAAGGCTAATGCAGAATATGCTCTTGTGCTTCCTTGGTTATTTGGTCACATTCTCTTTTCATAGAAGCTCCTTGAACTTTGTTAGTAATCACTTCTTGAAATTTGACACAACTAAGTTGATTTTGTTGTCTTTTTGGAAAACCAAAAAAGACTACATTTTGTCTACAATATACAATGAGACTATGGAAGCAGAAAGTTGTGAATATCTTCTTCCCCCTATAAAATGATTGCAGATATTGCATTTAAAAAAAATCTAAAAAATATCAAGATGTAGTTTCCCCTTTTTTTCAAACATAAAGTAGATTGTAAACAATGGAACAATTTAGACCACTAAGAAATATTTTGATCATAAAGTTTACGATATCAGATTGAGGTGATTCACAATTTAAAATGGAGTAAGTTTATATAGATATCTTTAATATAAACATGTTTTTAAGGTACATTGAATTTCTATGTGACATATCTAGGAAACAATCTACATCACTGAGATGTTTACGATTTTCAACATAGACCAACAACCATTGTTTTAGGCACAACGCTTTCATCATGTGTCAAAATGAAATTATTTCAATTGGAAATGAAACTTTATGTATGGGAATTTATCTTATATAAACAAGTTTTAAAACTACTTTGAATTGTTGTGTCAAACTTTTGAAGAACAATCTAGAATGTAGATTTTGGACAAGTAGTCACAATTTTGGGCATAATTCTTTTGTGTGAAATGGAAATGAAATGATTCAAATTTGGTAGAAAACTATATTTTGAGGACCATATATACTAGAAATAGGTTTTAAAACTTTCTTCATTTCGTTCCTCAAAATAAAACTATTTGGCTATTTTTTCTAGCAATTTTATCATCTCACAATGCTATAGAAAGGGTTGGATTTGCTTTTATAGAAAAATTAAAAGGATTGTTGGAAGTGTCACTATGAATCCAATTTCCTCTTTGAATAGATTAGGCATAAATTAATCCTCCCAAACTAGTGTTTAACTAACAATAATATTTGAATTTATCCTAATATGACCTAAAAATCTACATGAATGTCAATGCGATTCTTAATCATTTGTAGAAAATCTATATTGGTCTTTAACACCTATTTTTAAGATCCTTTAATCACATATATTTTGTAGGTCCCTTAAAATTTAAGGTGAGGTTGAGTTTATTTTCTTGGAATGCAAACAGAAGAGGTGATTTCCACAACTATTCTTGTTCTCCTTAGGCAATAATTATTTGGTAGGAAGTTAGCTTTATGGGAAGCTAGAGAACTTAATGAATTCACCATGTTAATATGATATTTTAGGTTGGATAGTTTACTAATGGGGTTGTTGTAGAATGGGCATACAATTTTAATGGAAACGAATAGAAAGTGCACTTGATGTTTTTGGAAAGGTTGATGATTAATTGATTTACCCAAAAATTATTAAAGTTATGAGGATAAATAAGGGTGTTTGTATTTAACTTAAGCTTTCAAGTACAAGAAATCCATATGTGCAAATCCACTATACATGGCCACATGCCATTGAATTGACATACAATAGCATTTGATTTGAAGAAAGGGCTTGATCTTCACCATCTCGAACTACATGGATAGAGAGGGTTGGATAATCATAAACTATATTGGAGTGATTTGAGAGGGGAGCACAATACTTGCTACATCACTTCACAACATTGTTCAAGGATCGAATGGGAGGTGAACACACTAAAGGAGGAGTCTTGGAACCTGGAAGAGTTGACCGTACAAATGTAGTCACATAACTTGTAGGGACAACAACTGTGGTTTCTATGGAAGAAGCCTACATATGAGGAGAAGGTAAATTCGAGGGGGGTAACAGAGAGGGATGTTGCTACAGGGAGAAGAGGTCTGCTAGGGGAGGATGAGCCATCATGGTTGATGGGAGTGGGAAGCTAGGTTGAAATATTATTTGCTATCATGCACACGATGCAAAGCTCCATTAGATAGTTTTCAAACACAAGTTTTTCCTCTATTACTAATACTTTTATGTTTACATAGTAGAGTTGATATGAAGTTGAATTATTAGCAAGAACTTCGCTTCTCTTATGTTTAGATAATATTATCAAGTAAAAATTGTCTGTTTATCAAAATACAAGTTATATAGCAATGTCTTCTGACCTTCTTACTCGACCATGCTAACTTTCCAAAGCTAAGAGGAGGCTCAAGCAACTATGTTTTTGTACTTGGAATCTGTCATTATGGAAATCCACCAATGTCCCTTTCTCAATTCTAGATCCTAATGGAGATGCCAGTAAACCATTTCCTTCACATTGTAGATTTATCTCTCACATCATGGAGTAGATTTTGATGTCTTTCCAATGACATATTATATGCCCATTTCCCCCTTTAAAAAGTTATGAACATTTGATAGTGCCCGGTACCAATGGACAATTCATCATGGGAAGTCTCCATCCGAAACAAAAAATCATGCCGACCCATTACAAAATCCAGAAACCACCACTAATGACAGTTATCTTTGTGTGACATGTATCATCTCCCTCCTCTTTGATCGCTTTGAACCATAGAATGAGTCTAAGTGTACGCAACTTATTTCATTTCTCTTCATACACATAAATTTCTAATTTATGTGGGCTTAGGCTTGTAGGTGGATTGATAAAGCCACCCTCGTTCATTCCTTTGGGGCTATGGCAGGTCTCAAGTTCAAGTTCAAGTTCTGTTAGTTTTAGTTTAGAAACACTAGCTGGGGTTCTTTTGCAAGGTGGCTAGGCCTCAATATAGCAGGAGGACCCTAGATCTACTAAATGGTAAGATCCCCAAGTGGTAGCCATTAAGTAATTTATGATTGCATAAAATACTTAGACCAAAGAAATTGTGAAGATTGGACCTTTGAAGATAAATAAATAAACAACATCAGTTTCTCATAAATGTTCATTTATAACTAGGTAACCTAGCACAACACACCTTGCTTACTCTGTTTTCAATACTAGTTGCCACACAGACTCATTATACAAATCCTTGACCATGTTATAAAAATCTTCTTTAAACACTATTTTATCAAGAAAGTGAAATAGCATTTGTCATTGAAGTTATTATTTATCTAGCATATATAATAAATAATAATAAAAATTTTAATATTATTTCCATATATTTTAGTTTCAAGAATAAATTTAATTGATTAAATTATTTATTCAAAGTATATTGTAGCAAGGTAATTTTTAGTGGCGAAATTTCGCGAATTGGCTATTTTTTAGGTTTTTTTTCAAAAAATAAATTCGCTATTTGGTCATTTTTAGTCTCTAATATCGCCTATATTTACATAAAATATATTTTTTTATCACAATATTCGTCAAAATATACATGTTTTAGTAGTATATTGTAGGTTTTGTATTTAATATTCACCTACCTATTTATATATTTATATCTATGTTTTTTCCAATCCAAAATAATCGCCTAGAATACTATACTTTAGTGTGATATTAGAATCCTTAAAAAATACCTACATTGTAGATATAAATATCAAGAATCATAAATTCATATTCAATTAATATTTTAAAATTAACAATAATAATTAAAATTCACAATTCAACGAAAAAAATAATATTTTAAAAAAATTCAAAAGCTTGACACTAAATCATTCATAAGGTTCCCATCTAATAATTTACGAATGATTAATAGTTGAATATTATAATGGAATATCATATGCATTCCTTTTCACATAAGGAAATATGAAACATATGGTTTTTACGAATTTAAAATACTATTTAAGGAAATATGAAACATCATGGAATTTAATTTAAAGTATTTGAAAAATACTTTCTTATTATTAAAAATTGCATAGGATGTTTATTAATTATTTTTTTGTAACAAACGTAGTAAGTTTATGCACTTACAATCCAACTCACCATACTCATAATTTGATTTTTTTTTCACATCGTTTGGTCCTTTGTGTAAAATCATTTTTGAAAATCGTGTTAATGATTTCATAACATTGCTTTGTAGGTTCAACATATTCAATGATCTTTCATAATATAATAAAAATAAATAAAAAATATTCTATGATCTTTCATAATATAATAAAAATAAATAAAACACCTAACTTCACCATGAACCAATTTCAGAGATAGAAATAAAAAATAAAAACATTCGTGTGTAGGATAGGTAAAACGGTTACCTTTCATAATGTAATTCAACAACATAGAACACCGAAGTTAAGTGCATGCGGTACTTATTATTATATATAAACAAAGAAAAGGATAGATAAACCGCATTTATTGGCTAATACTTCATATCTTAGTTGGTTAGACCCCTTGGCACTAGGAGTCCCACTTCTTCTTTATATGTATCATATAGAAATTGTCTATCATTTTATTTTCTCACATAAAATTTACTATCATTTTTTTACTTTATGGAAGGGTAATGTCCCCAATTCTAGGGTTATCTATTTTGTAATTGGGATAGTTTCTGAGGCTATAGTCACTGAAGAAAGGGGGTCACTATTGATGCCACTTAGCCTAAAAAAGTTGTTTATCTATAGAAAAGTGACTAATAGCATGGTGGATAGTATTGTGTGTTACATGGTATTGTTTATCTCTAGAAAAATGACTAATAACATAGTGGATGGTATTGAGTGGCCCATGGTATTGACCATGGTATTGGGTTCCAAATAAGAAATAAAAGGAGAAGAACTCATGCATTTTGGCTGGCCCATGGTATTGGGTTCCAAATAAGAAATAAAAAGAGAAGAACTCATGCATTTTAGACATGCTTGTTTTGATATTGATCTCTTAAGACTGCCTGAGACTTAGTTGTAATGTACCAACTAGGATTAGTGATACAAAAACTTGCTTCCTCGAAGAATCAATTTAAAAACAATGTTTCAGGGAGCTAGTTTGGTTGTGGGTGGGTAGGATCATAAGATATGGATGCAAGGAATACTAAGATAGATGCTAATACATTTTCACAAAGTAATGGGACCATTGATGGGTCAAAATTAGTAAGGATGAAGTCTACTGCAATGCTCCTGGGCACCCCAGCATATGTAGACTAATATTGCTCAATACTTTGACTGGAAGCTATCGATGACAGTTTCTGTCTTAGGGAGGCTAATAAACATGAAATACCAGTCAATACACAGTAATAGGTCTCTCCAGCAAGTTTGAGGAAGTTCTGAGAAAGATTCACAAAGATACAAGCAAAATTTCATTTTAGGATTGGACAACTAGTAAAATTCAGGAACTCCCAAATAGGTAAAGAAGGCTCACAAATTTATTATCTCAAACTTGGAATGGGTCAATTAACATTAGGAATATAAATTAACTCATTTGTATCTATACTCATTCATTTATTCAAAACTAGTCAAATTCCATGCAAATCTAGAAGGGGTGGAGAAATCTTAGAATAATTCAGAATTCTGTAATATTAAATGACATGACTAATATCAGGGGTTTAAATGGACTGTAATTACATCATATAGGAGCCAAGAAGATTCTCAAAACATTACAAAAACTCTTCTCCTCTTCTACAGACCAATCTAGCTCTAGAAATCCACAAGAAGCTTGGAGATTTGAACCATAGACTGAATGATGCTTCTTCTGAACTTCAAACCAGACTTGATTAGCTATAGGACCTACAAATAAACTCAATGAAAATGGTTGAATACCATCATCCTCTCACAAGAAGCAGGGGCACATCTCACAACTTGGATTGGGGGCACATCTCCCAAGTCTCTGAGCAAAATTGCTCTCATACCAATACTCCACCTGAAAAAATATGTGAAGGGGGCGCACACTGGTTTATTTATAGAGAGTGGATGACTTGAGGATCACGTCTCCTTAGCTAATGCGCCCTCCATGAGTGGATAAGGAAAGCTAGCTTTCCTACTTTTTCTTTTTTCCTTTGCTTTCCTCCTTTTTCCTTTTCTGTTTCCTTTTCCACTTTCTGCTTTGGTTTTTTTCTATTTTTTTCTGGATTTTATGATTTATCCTGCTTTTCTGAACTTTCTTGATTTTTTTTATTTATCCTAATTTTTGCTTTTGTGCTGCTTTCTGCTTTATACTGCTTTTCCTGATTTGCTCCATCTTTCTTTCCTTTTTTCTAATTTTCTAGATTTAGGTGCTTTTTCCTTAACTTCTCCTCCAAGTATTCTCCAAGTCAAACTTATCCATTAATGCGCCCTAGTGGAGCATTATCCTCATTTATTTATCATAAAATTATTAAATGCATGAAAATTAAATATTCCAAGTGCATAATAAACTTTGAATAAAAATTAATTCACACTCCTAATTAATTAAATGCCTAGAATTCAAAAATTAACCACATGGTACTGAAGTTGTCTCCTCAAACTGAGGGATTGGTTGGGTTAGGAACTTGATCCAATGCTCATTGTTGAGGGGAGATGATAGTCCTTCCCACCCAAGATTGCTTGTCCTCAAGCAATTTCAAACTAGGATGTTGTCAGATGTGTTCTCCTTCCCAAGTAGCATCCTCACTAGGCAGTCCTTCCCATTGCACCACAAATTATTTAAGGATTATGCTCCTTAGATTCTTTTCCCGAAACTCGAAAATATTCTCAGGGATCAACACCAAATGTACTTCGACATCAAGGGGTGGAAAATCTTGTGAAAATTTGACTTGCTTCTCTATTGCCTTCTTCAAACAGGACACATGGAAAACATTGTGAATCCGGCTGCCCGGAGGCAACTCTAGCTCATAAGCCACTTACCCGATCTTTCTCAAAACTTGGTAGGGGCCATAGAATATTATCTGCAACTTCTCATACCCCTTAGACTTCAATGATGACTATCTATAGGGCTACAACCTCAAATATACCAAATCTCCTACTCGGAAAGCTCGCTCAACTCTATGCTTATCTGCATGCACCTTTTTTCGGGTTTGTGCTACCCGCAAGTTGTCCTTGAGAGTTCTAAGTATGTCTCGAATCTCTTGGATCCAATCCTTTGCCTTTTTTTTTACAATCACCAAATATCAGATCAAAAAAAGTGAGCGCACCATATCCATAAAGAGCTTTGAAGGGAGACATACCAAGCGAGAGATGAAAAATAGTGTTGTCACAAAACTCTCCCAAATGGAGCCAAGTAGTTCATGAATTTTGTTGGACTGTGACATATTTTTTTAAGTACCCTTCTAGTCATTGGTTCACTCTTTCTATTTGGCCATCAGTCTGTGGATGGTAGCTAGTGCTCATGTCCAAACTTGTCCCCATTAACTTGAACAGTTCTTGCAAACAATTGCTAGTAAACTTGTTATCTCTGTCACGGATGATGGACTTGGGTATGCCATGAAGTTTGAAGAATTCTTTGATGAAAATTTCAGACACTTGGCTGGATGAAATATTAGTTGTGACAACAAATAAATGTTCATATTTAGTCAATCTATCAACCACAGCAAAAATACTGTCTTTACCTTGGATTTTTGGAAGCCCGGTGATGAAATCCATCGATACACTTTCCCATTTCTTTTCAGGAATAGGAAGTGGTTGTAAGAGATCTACTGGATGAGTATGCTCTACTTTATTTTTCTGATATGCCACACATGACCTAACATACTCCATCACCTCCTTCTTCATCCCCTTCCATGTGAACCTTTCCTTCACTTTCCTGTAAGTCTTCACAAACCCCGAATGACTTGCTAGAGGCACATAATGGGAAACCTCAAGGATCTTCTTCTTTAGTATGGATTCTGGAACAAAAAATATCCTATCCTTATAATAGATAATATCATTGAGATTCTTGTAAGCATCATCATGAATCAATCCATCAAACAATTCACAAGCAAACTTGTTCTTTGTATACTCTACCCCAAGCTGTACTTTCCAATCATCATGAAATTTGAGCAATGCAAGTATTGATTTTCTAGAAAGTGCATCAGCTACAATGTTCATCTTACCCTTCTTATATTTAATATCAAAGTCAAATGCTTGGACCTTTCTTACCCACTTTTTTTGCTTGTCATTCATCTCCTTTTGGGTTAAGAAGTGCCTCAAACTGTTGTGATCAGTCTTAATAATGAACTTACCCCCTACCAAATACTGTCTGAACCTGACTAGCGCATGTATGATGGCTAGCATCTCTTTGTCATAAACTAAATATAATATTTTATGGGGCTGCAAATTTATGCTCTCAAAGTCCAAGGGGTGCTTATTTTGCATCAAGACTGCTACAATTCCATTCCTTGAAGCATCACACTCAAGAACAAAAGGTTGAGAAAAATTTGGAAGTGCAAGAACATGACAACTACTCATTACCTTCTTCATTCTGTTGAACACTTGCTCAGATTCTTCTGACCAATGGAAGGCTCCTTTCTTAGTGAGATCTATCAAAGGAGATGTCAACTTGGAAAATCCATTGACAAACTTCTGATAGTAGGTAAATAGCCCAATAAAACCTCTCAGTTCAGTGATATTTTTAGGACTTGGCCAATCTAGAATGGATTGGATCTTTTCCATGTGAAATTTAACTCCATCTTTCCCAATCACATGACCAAGATACAAAATATCAGTCATTCCAAAGTCACACTTAGTTAGCTTTGCATAAAAGATTGATCTGCCAAGATTGTTAGTACAATATCCAAATGATGCAAATGCTCTTCCCAAGTTCTACTATAGATCAAAATATCATCAAAGAAAACAAGTACAAACTTACGGAGCTGCCTGCTAAACACTCTGTTCATGCAATATTGAAAATTTGCAGGTGCATTGGTTAGGCCAAAAGGCATAACCAGAAACTCAAAGTGTCCATGGTGACACCAGAATGCTATCTTCTTCTTTCATGCTGATTTGATGGTAACTAGATCGAAAATCAATCTTTGAAAATTACTTGGTCCCATGGAGCTCATTCATAAGCTCATCAATCCTTGGAATAGGATATCTATTCTTGATAGTCTTCTTGTTGAGAGCTCTGTAATCTATGCACATCCTCGTGGTCCAATCTTTCTTCTTCATAAGGACTACCAATGAGGCAAAATGACTTGAACTTGGTCTAATGAATCCCAAGTAAAGCATTCCTTGATGGTTCTCTCTATCTCATCCTTGAATCTTTTTGGGTGCTTGTAGGGGTGCACTTTGATAGGTGAGGTGCCTATCTCTAACTCAATACTATGGTCCACTCCTCTATCGGGTGGCCTACCATGAGGAAGGTCCCCAAACACCTTCTTATGATTTTGGATCAAATTCTGAATGTATTCTGGATACTGGGATACTTTCAATGAGGTTCCCTTTGTGGTGATTAGGCATTCTACATCCCATTCAATGTCTCCATGCCTTAGTATGGATCTCATACTATGTGCACTTACCACTTTCTTCGGATAGGTGTTGATCCCTCTCAACACTACCTCCTTTCCATATTATCCCTTGAAAATCATTTTAGGAACTTGGTAGTCTATTGAATGCTTCCCAATGGAATACAACCATTGTACTCCCAAGACCATGTTAGTATCAGCCACATCCACAACATAAAAGCTATATGTAATAATATGTTCTCCTATAAAAATCTGCAATTTAGGAATCCATCTACAACAGTTCATAGAATGATTACCTGGAATGATAACAGTGAAGCCTCCAAAATTTTTAGTACGTAGCTTCCTCCTTTCAACCAGAGTTGAATCAATGAAGTTATGTGTTGATCCTCCATCCACTAACACAATGAATGATTGTCCTTGAACCACTCCTTTGAATCTCAGTGTATGGAAGAGAGGCACCCCTGAGAGTACTGCAATATTGCTCACCTCGGGAGTAGGTTATTCTTGTGCAGTCTCATAGGCCACTTCTGCATCTACTGGGGCCTCTTCTTCTTATTCCTCAGCTTCTCTCTCTGATAAAACTTCAATGTAGTGTGCTTTTCCCTTAGCACATCTATGTCTTGGAACCCATGGCTCTTGACAAGTGAAGCACAAATTCCTTCTTTTGAATTCATCTTGATCCTTAGAATTGTTATCCTTTCTAAAATTTCTAGAAGGACTCTTCATGGGTGGCCTTTGAATCTTGAACTGAGTAGGACCAATAGTCCTAGGAGGAAATTTGGTCCTTGGAATAGAGTCTTGCAAGTCTCTGGTTCTGCTTAGTGCATATTGCAAGGTAGAGGGTCTGTAATCCTTCACCAAACCTTTCAAAGGTTCTGATAACCCTTCAATGAACAACATGATCAATCTAGATTTTGAAATATCAGAGATCATCACAGCTAGTTTTTGAAACTCAGAGACGTAGGCTTCAGGAATTCCAGTCTGCTTCACATGTGCTAGTTCCCTAAAGGTGATCTCAGGATCTCTTCTTTCGAATAGTTCAACCAACCTTTTTGTGAACTCTTCATAAGTGATCACTTGATCATGCCCAAGATTTTTTAGGCCATGAAACCACCAGTCATTTGATTCTCCATATACGTGTAGAGTATCCATCTTGATGGCATCTCTCTCAGCCATATGATTCAACTGAAAATATGTATCAAGCATTTGAATCCAAGAGTTAGCAGTACATTTTTGTGAACCATTAAAATAAGGTAAAGAAATCTTACCAATAACATTTGTTAGCTCATAGTTTTGATTTTGCATCCGGAAGCCCCCTCTTGGGTTGGTCTTGTACTGTAGATCACTGAAGTCTTTGAATGGTAAAGCATTCCTGTACTTTTCATTCAATGTAAGGTACTCAACACATTTTTCCTCCCATGAATCAAGACCTCCATGTCGAAACTCAGGTTCCTCTCTTTGATCTTCAGTAAACTTGGGCATTATAGGCCTGGAGTAAGCTGGAGATTCCATTTTGAATTCTTCAGGGCAATTGTGAGGTCCATTTTTTGAGAAAATATGGCCACCACTGCTCTTCCTCTCACCATGCGGGGTACCATTGTTGCTCCCCTCTCCATTCTTTCTTCCTAGCTGCCGGGCTAAGAAATCTCTGGTCTCTTTCTCGAATTGAAAAATATTGTGAGAGATGTCTTGAAATCCTTTCATCATGCCTTGAACAAAGAGTTTGAACTCCTCTTTGTCTTCATTGTGAGACATGTCTGGCTCTCCTTGTAGTTTCCCTTCGGTAGAATTTATTTCCTCTTCCTCTTCTCCTTCTGACAAAGGATCCTTCTTCTTGGAACCTGAATATATTCTTGGACTCATAGAAATAATTCAAGAGCACATTTATAGGACCATGCTCTTTTACCACTGTAATGTACCAACTAGGATTAGTGATACAAAAACATGCTTCCTAAGAGAATCAATTAAAAAACAATGTTTTAGGGAGCTAGTTTGGCTGTGGGTGGGTAGTATCAGAAGATCTGGATGGAAGTAAGAATAAGATATATGCTAATACCTCTATATAAAGTATTGGGACTATTGATGGGTCAAAATCAACAAGGCTGAAGTCTACTGCAATGCTCCTGGGCACCCCAGCATATGCAGACTAGTATTGCTCTATACTTTGACTGGAAGCTATGGATGGAAGTTTATGTTTTATGGAGGCTGATAAAAATGAAATATGATTCAATACATAGTCATAGGTCGCTCCAGAAATTTTGAGGAAGCTCTGAGAAATATTCACAAGGATACAAGCAAAATTGCATTTCAATATTGCACAACTAGTAAAATTTAGGAACTCCCAAATAGGTAAGAAGGCTCACGAATTTCTTATCTCAAACATGGAATGGGTCAATTAAAATATTAATTAACATCAGGAATATAAATCAACTCATTTGGATCTATACTCATTCATTTATTCAAGATAGTATGAAAACTAGTCAAATTCCATGCAAACTTAGAAGGGGTGGAGAAATCTCAGAATAATTCAGAATTCATTAATATTACATGACATGAATGATATTAGAGGTTTAAATGGACTATAATTACATCATATAGGAGCCAAGATTCTTCTCAAAACATTACAAAAACTCTTCTCCTCTATAAATCCACATGAAGCTTAGAGATTCGAACCATAGACTGAATGATGCTTCTTCTGAACTTCGAACCAGTATTTATCAGCTACAGGACCTGCAAATAAAATAAATGACAATGTCTGAATACCATCATCATATCACAGGAAGCAGGGGCACATCTCCCAGCTTGGAATAGGGGCACTTCTCCCAAGTCCCAGAGGAAATATTGCTCTCATACCAATACTCAAACTGGAAAAAGATGTGAAGGGGGTGCGCACTGGTTTATTTATAGAGAGAGGATGAATAGAGGAGCAAGTCTCCTTAGCTAATGCTCCCACCATGAGTGGATAAGGAAAGCTATCTTTCCTACTTTTCCCTTTTTGATTTTCTTTCCTCCTTTTTCCTTTCTGTTTGCTTTTCCACTTTCTGCTTTGGCTTTTTCTGCTTTTTCTGGCTTTTCTGTATTTTCTGGATTTTCTGAACTTTCCTGCTTTTCTGATTTATCCTGCTTTCTGCTTTTGTGCTGCTTTCTGCTTTATGCTGCTTTTCTTGATTTTCTCCATCTTTCTTTCCTTTTTCCTGATTTTCAAGATTTAGGTGCTTTCTTCTTAACTTCTCCTCCAAGTCTTCTCCAAGTCAACCTTATCCATTAATGCACCCTAGTGGAGCATTATCCTCATTTATTTATCATAAAATCATTAAATGCATGAAAATTAAATATTCCAAGTGCATAATAAACTTCGGATAAAAATTAATTCACACTCCTAATTAATTAAATGCCTGGAATTCAAAAATTAACCCCATGATACTGAAGTTGTCTCCTCAACCCAAGGGATTGGTTGGGTTAGGAACTTGATCCAATTCTCACTGTTGAGGAGACATGACATTAGCTCAGAGTTTTCGTTGGGGTTTGTCAAAACGCCTCCATCTCTTTTTTAGTTTTTGTGGTGCAATACCCACCCTAGCTAGACCCTACCATTTAAATTTGCAACAATGTGGGTACATCACATTCAGGTATAAGGACAGGTTGAGTTAAGAAGGATCCATCAAGCAAGAATAGGCATAAGTATTTGATGGGCCAAATTCTTCCACAAGGGAGCATATATTGTGACATTGGCATCAATACCAGGTTTTAATAACTTGTGTTTTAGTATTTCATAGCTATTGTAGTATCCATATCTTGTGTGCTTAGGATTTCATTGCTGCTATTACAGCCATAGATTTTGTGATCAGTATTCCATAGATGTTGTAGCAGCCATAGTTTGTGTGCTTAGTATTCCTATAGCTTATTGTGTTACTCTCCACCTCAAAATAAAGCCAATTTTATTCCTCTCAATTGAATGTTCCTCCAAAGTATTTTGAATGAATTTATGTCGTCTGCTAATTGTTAAAGCAGGTGTGTAAATCAAGGTGTATGCAATCCTCATATAACACATACAAACAATAATATCAATAAAATTTTGGGTATATTTCTTGCACAATCAGTTTGGGTACATCATAGTGGTATCAGAGTTGGTTTTTCTGCCAGCCTGTGATTGCATGAGACAATGAGGGATATGGGAGACATGTGAAATACTTCCAAGGAGAGTATGCTCATGAAACTGAGTGACTTAGTCAAGGGACATGAGCAGGAAAATCAAAGATAGGAGGAAATGCTTGCTAAGCTTTGGAAAAAACTATACATGCTTCGATATCAGGAATGTCTAGAAATTGTTGGGGAAGCATGCACAGTCATACCTTTTCGAGAATATCACATAGCCAAGTACAAAAGCTAGCCAAAACAATGGGATCCATGGGGATTATCTTAAAAGCATAGGGAAAAAATTGAAGAAAGATGAGCATGAGGAGAAGCAGACATCTAGTCATATTGAATAATTGTGCATGGAAGAAGACCAAACAGCCACAGACGAGGACGATGAGATTAGTATAATGGATGAGTATACATATGATACCGCTCCCAAATCAATAGAAGATGAAGATGCAACAACTTCTCCTACTTATGATGATTATAGGGATGTGGAGGAGCCAACTTCTTTCCCTATGTATGATGCTGATGATGACATGGATTCCACATCTCATCCTATTTATGACATGTATGATGATATATGCATGATTGTACCCGGATATGACGAGTTGGGAGTGGGTTTACTTTAGCAGAATGAGAACTTAGCACGGGATACATTACCTTTTGAGGATGATTTCATTTCTCAGAAGAAAGACAGTGAAGGGGTTGAAGTAATATATGAGAGCTTGTATGGGGATAATGATCCACATGAGTTAGTTGATCCTTTGTATGACAACCCATACCATGCTGATGAGATGACATTACATGATTTGGAGAGCCAACTATTGGTCACGGAGGAGCATATTGTGCAGGTATTGATGAGAGCATATGGTGCTCATAAGTTTATTGAAGACCTTATGTGGAATTCCCAGTTGGAGGAGAGGCACACGGGAGTTGCATAATTGGTCACTAGTACCCAATTGCACATCATCAAAGAAGCACTAGATCAGTTGAAGTCTAATTACTTACAGTTGTTCATGGATAGGGACCTTTCTCTTATGTTCGTTGAAGACAATGTAATGTAAGTTGAGGAACTTAGTTATCAGTTGAGCATGGAACGATCTTCATCATTGATATCAGAAG
Source organism: Larix kaempferi (assembly GCA_027924585.1). NCBI lineage: Eukaryota > Viridiplantae > Streptophyta > Pinopsida > Pinales > Pinaceae > Larix > Larix kaempferi. Next base: position 3,196,476 of record BSBM01000506.1, read on the forward strand.
AGACTTCACCATCATTGATACTAGTGACACATGAGGGAATGGGTGGCACTCATGGTTTTAGGGGAGAGCCTTTAGTGATGTGTACGCACGAGGAGCATTCAGAGTTGTAGGTGCTTGAGGGGATATATGAAACAAACGTTTTGGACTAGCCACATTTTTTGCATTATGTGGATCACAAGTCTCCTGTGTGGGAGAGAGGCTTGGCCATGGAGGAGGTAGTTGAGCAGATTCCGTGTGGGCCAACCAAGATGGGAGTATATGCATCTATGGATTGGGTGGACATATATATGATGGATTTAGGGACACACTAGGATATAGGCTCAGTTGACATCAGTGGAGTATTGGATACAATAGCACATAACAGATACTAGATGGCACAAGAGGATACATGTGTATGCAGTAGTTTATAGGAGGATACAGGGGTGTGCAAAAGTATACAGGGGTACATAGTGGCACATAGTGAGTTCCAATGGAGTTTTGGAGTATTTCATCCAGGGATACCACCTGATAGAGTTCACGAGCATACACTTGAGTTTGGTTTACCCAGGATTGGAGAGTGGATGGGTGAGATTTAGAGAGCAGTAGATCCTTCGATGATCTATCTTTATCTAGGGTATAATCAGATGAGAGCTAGGGAAATTTATGCCAATAGGTCTGCTCCCATACTTCATCATAGGTTCTGGGTCATGCTCTTAAGGTTGACCAACACACTATCTACTTTCCAATCATACATGCAGTGGCAAATATATATATTGTTGTTAGACAACAAGGCTTGGAAAGTTCACCTGAGATAGTTGGATGAGTTTGATGGCATCTCGTCCACAAATGAGGTCCTTCATTTAGTTCGTGGGATTGGTGCACAGAGTACACAAGAGATATTGGATTGGTTCGCAGGGATCGTAGCTGGTAGAGTAGGGGATTATATAATCTCTTATAAATATTTCCCATGTTTAAACTCTGAGTCCTCACTTAGGGAGATGATCATGAGCGCTATGCAGGATTCGCGTTTGATAGACTATTCTTGGTATTTGCATGAGTATGAGGCACCGTAGGTGGTAGAGCTATTCTCTAGGGAGGTACTTAGACCCCATGGTTTACTTGATCACATTGACATTATTCGGGTAAGAATATGTTTAGATGCAGTATGGTGGGAGATGATCAGGTTAGCAGGATCGACAAAGTCAATTCTTGGTACTTGGTTTCCACTAGAAGATATCATATCAAGGGACTGGTTCATTGGGATTCCGATGGTTATCAGCATGGCATGACATCAGTCAGTAGGAGTTGGGTTTCATGGACTCCCTATTTGGTGGTGGGATCCGGGCATTCATCTGAGCAATGGATTGCTTCAGATTATAGCGATGTTCGGAAAAGATGTGACAGTGGTCAATTTTCTATAATTTTGGGATGTCAATGGAGGAGAGATTGAGACTTCGTGTTTATGGTAGGGCATGCTACCTTTTCCAATATGTCGGGTTGAGACTGATAGTGGAGTTGATACAAATGATACAACTAGTATTTGCTTTCCAAAGTTATTCTTAGGATGCTTAGGCTTGGATACATAGAGGAGTCGTCTTTCGAGGTGTTTGTGCAACTTATGATTACTTATCTCTTTAGGGTCAAACACATGGAGGCTTGTGTTAGCACTTGGAATATCGACGCGATGGGTAGAGGACGTTTCACACCTTACATGATAGTTTGGTATCTTGGTGAGTTTACCTGGGTGCCTATGCAAACCATCATCCACAATGGTCATTTCAGTGCTTACAATCATTTCATCTCGGATTTCGAAGAGAGGAGGATGCATACGAGGTATGGTAGTCAAATGATGATCATAGTGGTGCATCATCAACATGGTGGTCCCTTTCTGATATTATCTTGGGACCCATGGATTTCAGACAGTTCAACAGCTGACACAGAGGTGAGAGCTATTTTTTGCTCTCATTCTAGATTCAGTCTAGTTCATTCGATGGACCACCAAATTATGGTGGCATTGCTTGAGGATAAGCAATATTTGGGAAGGGAGGACTATAATGTCCCCAATTCTAGGGTTACCTGTTCGGTAGTTGGGATAGTTTCCGAGGTTATAGTTAGTGAAGAAAGGGGGTCACTATTGATGCCACTTAGCCCATAAAATCTAGTTATCTCTAGAAAAGTGACTAATAACATGGTGGATGGTATTGGGTGTTCCATGGTATTTTTTATCTAGAAAAGTGACTAATAACATCATGGATGGTATTGAGTGGCCCATATTGACCATGGTATTGAGTTCCAAAAAATAAATAAAAGGAGAAGAACTCATGCATTTTGGCTGGCCCATGGTGTTGAGCATGGTATTGGGTTCCAAAAAAGAAATAAAAAGAGAAGAACTCATGCATTTTGGACATGCTTGTTTTGATATTGATCTCTTAAGAATGTTTGAGGGTTAGCTCAGAGTTTTTGTTGGGGTTTGTCAAAACCCCTCCCTCTCTTGTTTAGTTTTAGTGGTGCAATACCCACCCTATCTAGATATTGTCATTTAAATTTGCAATAGTTTGGGTTTGTCACATTCAGGTATATGGAGGGGCCGAGTTAAGAAGGATTCATCAATCTGGAATAACCAGAAGTCTCCAAGGGGCTGAATTCTTCCATAAGGGAGCAGAGATTGTGACATCGGCATCAATACCAGGTTTCAATAACTTGTGTTTTAGTATTTCATAGCTGCTGTAGCATCCATAGCTTGTGTGATCAGTATTTCATAGCTTCTGTAGTAGCCATAGCTTTTGTGCGTAGTATTCCATAGTTGCTGTAGCAGCCATAGTTTGTGTGCTCAATATTCCTGTAGCTTATTGTGTTACTCTCCACCTCATAATAAGGCCAATTTTATTCCCCTCAATTGAATGTGCCCCCAAAGTATTTTGAATGAATTTATGTGGTCTGCTTATTGTTAAAGTAGGTGTATAAATCAAGGTGTATGCAATCCTCATATAACACATACAAGCAACAATATCAATCTAAATTTGGGTATTTTTCTTGCACAATCAATTTTGGGGTACATCACAAAAAGGGTCCTATAACATGGAATGCAAATGCCAATTTACTTCTTAATATTTAATATTTAATATGGAATATTTTGTGTTTAATGGGATGATTAAGCTTATTGTTAAAATTTTACATTTAATTTGAATTTTTTAATATTTATTGTGAACAATTATAATATGGAATGCAAATGTAAATTTACTTTTTAATATTTAATATCTTTGATTTAATTGGATGATTAAAGTTAGTGTAAAATTTTTATATTTAATTTGAATTTTTTATTATTTATTTTGAACATTTTTATGTTTAGTTGTGGGAGCTACCGATCCTTAAATTTTACATATTATAAAACAACTTTCTTTCTCTCTCTCTGTATATATATATATATCCTTCTTTTATGAATTTATTTGTATAAGGTGGACTCTTATTTAGTATATATTAAAACTAAATATCTCACGTGTGGCTTATAATAACTTAAAAGTTAATTTTTAAATCAATTTATTGAAAAAACACTATGAAAACCCTGCCCTTTCTACGATTTGCGCCCTTCATATGCCCCCTACATTGCCTTACCAGTTGACAGTCATAAGCGGTTTCAGGTTCCAGGAAGAGTAGTTTCCTGAAAATTCTTTTACGTGTTTGAATGCATGAGAGGGTGACATGTGGATGGGGCGATTTTCTTTTAGGGTCGTGAAAATTAATTAACCTTTTGGCGCCTTCATGGGCCTGAATCACTCTCACCTATTGATCAAATCTACATGATTCTCCTAGACTGACATGATCGTCGCGGGTCCCATCACCCTTGACATCTTCGCACATCGTGTCTGGACCCCACGTCACATCACTGCTCGTCATGCCAAAAGCGGTTTCAGGGTCCGAGGAGAGTGGTTTCCTGGACCCGCTTTTGAGAGCTTGAATGCACGAGAGAGCGACACGTTATAGGGCAGTTTAGCACTTTAGGGTCGTGCTGCTCTATTATCCTTCATGCATGTTCAAGGGCCTGGAGCACTGTGTGTTGTTGATTTTGATCTGCATGATATTCCACAAATGACATGCTTGGGGTGGGTCCCCTCCTTTCTGATGTTACTTTCTGTCACATCTACCCACCTCATGTCAGTTCCTGTTAGACTCAAAAGGTGGTTTCAGAATCTGCAAGAAGTGGTTTCTTGAGACCACTTTTGCGATCCTGAATGCACAAGAGGATGACATGTGGATGGGGTGGTTTTATTTCAGGGTCGTGAAAATTAATTAACTTTCTCACACCTTCACGAGCTTGAATCACTATCGACCGTCGATTTGCACCGCTGCTCGATGGTGCTTGAATCCGTTTTTGTTAAGTGACAAATAAGGGGAGGGAAATAATTTCTAATTAATCCTTATTATTGTAGAATTAAAATTCTTTGTAATTTCAAAATTTTGAAAACTTTGGAAATTTTTAGTTGGGCCCCACCCATGCCATGTGGACAGGTGACGTGGAGGAGCCACATGGACAAGAGGTTTGATGTGGAGGAGTTGTGTGGGAAGAAGGTGTGATGTCGACCAACCACATCAGATCCACATGCATAGGTGACCGTAAGTGATGGAGTGTGAAGGCAGAGAAGATATGACCATCGAGTAGCGGTGAAGATTGATGGTCGATAGCGATTTAGGCTTGTGAAGGTGTGCAAAAGTTAATTAATTTTCACGACCCTGAAAGAAAATCGACCCATCCACATGTCATCCTCTTGTACATTTAGGCTCGTAAAATCTGTCTCAAGAAACCACTACTCGCAGAGCCCGAAACCACATATTGGGTCTAACAGGAAGTGAAGTGACGTGGGTAGATGTGACGGGAAGTAACACCATAAAGGACGGGACCCAACCTAGGCATGTCAGTTGTAGAATATCATGCAGATCAAGATCAACAACTCACAGTGCTTCAGGCCCTTGAACATGCATGCAGAATAATAAAGAAACACGAACTTGAAGCGGTAAACTTCCCTATGACGCGTCGCTCTCTTGTGCATTCAGGATCTCAAAAGAGGGTCTAGGAAACCACTCTCCTAGGACCCTAAAACTACTTTTGGCCTAACAAACAGTGCTGTGACGTGGGGTCCAGAAACGATGTGCGGATATGTCAGGGGTGATGGGATCTACGACGATCATGTCAGTTTTGGAGAATCATGTATATTTGATCAACGGATGAGAGTGATTCAGGCCCATGAAGGTGCACATAGGTTAATTAATTTTTGTGACCTTGAAATAAAACCACCCCATCCATGTGTCACCCTCTCATGCATTCAAGCAAATAAAACCAGTTTCACGAAACCACTCTTCCTGGAGCCTGAAACCTCTTATGACTTCCAATAGGTAAGGCGATGTAGGGGGTATCTGAAGGGCGCAAACCACAGAAATGGTAGGGTTTTCAAAATCCCGAGATCGAAAAATGCATGTGATCTTATGCGCCAGATTGCGCGAAATGGAAAAATTTACAAAGAAAAAATGAGGCCGCTGCCCTCGACCCGTCCTGTAGTGGCGCAGGGAGGACACAAGGGGGGAATCCCTCTTGACCCCCATCGTCCCCCTGATACATCATTGATTGTGAGAAAATTATGTGATTTGACCGAAATTATCAATATGCATTGTTTCCAAAATGCATGAAACAAATTTTGTAATTTTCTGAGAATATAATGCAGCTAACAAATGTGTTTATAAACACTTTTGTAGATTTTTAAATCCTATCAGTGACTGTTAAAGGTAAGCATTCAGTATAGTGCAGTTGGGGAATCTTGGGTCTTGGTTGGACCAAGAAGAAGGTCATCATCATGGATGATAAACATGATCATTATGAAATTCAGGAAGATGCACTGGGAGAGAATGTACAGGTTGAGAATGCAGAGATAAAATCTAATGGTAGAAGAAGCCAAACAACTCCCCCAGACATTGTAGAAACCATGAGGATCCTAAGGGTAGAAATGCAAAGTTGCAGGGCAGACAACGAAAGGTTGATTAGAGGAACAGAATCAATTGAATGCAACAATGCTTCAAAGCTTGACATACATTCAAAGGAAGATTAACCATCGGCATAATTTAAAAAATCGGGAAAAGAGTGGGAGTAGCTCAAGGAGGCATTCCCACAAGAGGTCCCATAGTTCAAGAATGATTTCTAGAAACCAAACAGACAATCCAAAAATCTATTCTAGTTATTCATCTGACTCTAAATAATCCATTGAAGGTTCAAGCTTTTCATCTCCTAGAAACAAGAGAAAGAGGTCTTCCAATAACAACTCTAATGGAGAATTTAAGAATTCCAAACCTCCTACATTTGATGGTGAGGTAAAATATGGTCAAGAAGCCTAGGCTTGGCTTCTTGGGATGATGAAGTATTTCCAAGTGTAAGACTACTAAGGAAATATGAAGGCAAGAGTGGCCATATTCAATCTGAATGGAAGAGCATCTTAATGGTGGGATCACCTTAGGAAATTGAAGATGATCAATGAAAGGAATATTGTGTGGAAGCAATTCAAGAAGTAATTCAAGGAAAAGTACCTTTCTGATAGGTACTATGATGGAAAAACCAAAGAGTTCCATGAGCTGAAATTGGGACAAATGACAATGGAAGAATATGAAAACATATTCTTAGAGTTGCTAAGGTATGTCAAATATATCAGGGATGATAAGGTGAAAATTCAACGTTTTATAAGTGGACTATGCCAGTCCTATAAGGACAAAATTGAGTTTGATGAAACCCGAACTCTAGATGAGGCTATAAGAAAAGCCACGTATTGCTATGATCAAAACAAAGAAAACGAGAATTCCATAAGGCATGGAAGGATAAGAAAAATGAAAAGTTTGACCATAGGAAGAGGGGGTTCAAGCCTCCTCAATTCAAAAATTAGCCAAGGCAGCCATCACAGGGTATGAATAAAAAAGCTATAATGATGGGAGACAAGCCAAGAGAGCCACTTCAATGTTGGGGATGTGGAGAGAACCATATGCTTAGGAACTGTCCACATCAAAATGGAAGTGCAAAGAAAGTTCACAACATCCAAGGAGATGAAACTGTGGGTGAAGTGGCAAGGACCGTCCCTAGGATCTATGCAGCATTAGAAGACCACCAAGTAGACCATCAATCAACTGTGGTTGAAGTTGAAGGTAAGATTGATAAGCAATTTATTTCTATTTTGATTGACCCTAGATCTACTCATAGTTATGTCAGTCCTAAAATTGTTGAGTTTTGTGTTTTTAAGAAAACAAAGCATAGTAAATCATGGTTAGTACAACTAGCCACTGGAACTAAGAGGAAGGTTAGTGATATGGTGGAGAAATGTCCATTGGAAATGGGTGGAATGACCACTTTTGCAGACCTGTATGTTTTTCCACTTGGTTCCTATGATATTCTCATTGGAATGGATTGGTTGGAATCCCATAGAGTTAAACTTGATTGCTACAACAAGAATTTTGAATGTATTGATGAAGAAAGAAACCCAAGGGTTGTAAAGGGAATTCCAAAGGTAGTTTATGTTAGGTATATTTCAGCCATGTAGTTGAAGAAATTTTGTAGGAAAGGTTGCCAATTACATGTAGCCCATGTTTTGGAGAAAACAAAAAATGAAATTCCTAAGTTAGAAGACCATCATGTGCTACAATATTTCAAGGATGTGTTTCCCAATGAAGTTCCAGGACTTCCTCCAAACATGGACATTGATTTTATGATCAATCTTGTTCCAAGAGCTGCACCAATGTCTAAGACACCTTACAAGATGTGTACACCGTAATTATTAGAGCTGAAAATGAAATTGCAAGAACTATTGGAAAAGAAGTACATTCGTCCAAGTGTGTCCCCATGGGGATCACCTGCACTTTTTATGAAGAATAAAGATGGAACGCTCAGGTTATGTATTGATTACAAGTAGCTTAACAAGGTTACAGTGAAGAACAAGTACCCCTTTCCTCGAATTGATGATCTTTTTAATCAAATAAGAGGGGCAAAGGTGTTCTCAAAGATTGAATTGAGTTTTGGATACCATTAAGTGATAATCGAGGAAGAAGACATTCACAAGACAACCTTTAGAACAATGTATGGGCACTATGAATTTTTGGTGGTACAATTTGGTCTCACTAATGCACCAACTATATTCATGTGTCTCATTAATAATGTTTTTCGCAAGTATTTGGACAATTTTGTTCTCGTATTTCTAGATGACATTCTTATGTATTCTAAGAATGAAGAAGAGCATGAAGAACACTTGAGAATGGATTTGAAATTGCTAAGGGAGCATAAGTTGTATGCAAAGCTAAGCAAATGCGACTTTTACAAAAATAAAATTCATTATTTGGGTCACATTATTTCAGAGGAAGGAATATCAGTTGACCCGGAGAAGATTGAATCCATCATGAATTGGCCAACTCCAAGGAATGTACAAATGTAAGATCTTTTATGGGTCTTGTTGGTTACTATAGGAGGTTCATTGAAGGATTCTCCAGGATTGCATACCCAATCACTTCTTTTCAAAAGAAGGGGATAAAGTTTGAGTGCACACCAAAATGTGAAGAAAGTTTCCATCTTTTGAAGAAGCTTCTCGCAAGTGCTCCAATTCTCAAAATTGCAGACCTAGACAAATATTTTGTGGTGTATACAACTGCGTGTAAGCAGGGGCTTGGAGGGGTTCTTATGCAAGATAACCATGTGATATTCTACGGGTCAAGGAAGTTGAAAGAGCATGAGAATAAATATTCTACCCACGATTTAGAGATTGTAGCCATAATGCACGCTTTAAAAATGTGTAGGTACTATTTAATGGGTAGAAAATTTGAGCTAAGGACAGATCATTATGGTCTGAAATATTTGTTTGAGCAGCCAACATTAAATGCTAGGCAAACAATATGGTTGGAATTTTTATGTGAATTTGATTTTGAGATCAAACACATTAAAGGTAAGGAAAATAAGGGGGTCCATGCACATAAAATTACATGAGATGCATGTTGCATTGATTAGTACCTGCCAATCAAATTTGAGGCAATTGATTTTTAATTGTCTTGCTAAAGATGAACTATATGTGCACATAAAAGGAAAATTACAACAACCGAATTTAGAAAAGAATTATGAAGGTTACCATTTGGAAGGTGACAAAATTTGTTTTTATAAAAACATAATTTATATTCCTAATGTGCCAGATTTGAGAAGAATTCTCATGGATGAAATCCATAAAATGCCATATTCCGATCATCTAGGATACCAGAAAATAGTTCCTATAGCGAGAAAGCAATATTTTTGGCTGGGAATAAAGAAGGAAATTGCTGAGTATATTTCTAAGTGTATGAAATGTCAACAAGTGAAGGTTGAACATCAACACCCAGCAGGTTTATTGCATCCTTTTCCGATTCCAGAATGGAAATGGGAAGTTATTTCCATGGATTTCATTATACGTTTTCCAATGATAGTGAGGAAACACAATTCCATCATGGTTGTGGTGGATAAATTATCAAAGGAAAATCATTTTATACCAGTTAAATCTACATATAAAATGGATGCCATTGCAAATATTTTCATGAAGGAATTTTTTAGGTTACATGGATTGCCTAAGGAAATAATTTTAGATAGGGATACTAAGTTCACCTCAAATTTTTGGAAAAGCATTTTTGCTGATTTGGGTACACAGCTGAACTTTAGTACCGCCTACCATCCACAAACATAAGGGCAAACATAAAGAGTAAATCAGGTGCTTGAAGACATGCTTCGCATGTATGTGATGGAAAATCCATCCAAGTGGGCTGATTATCTACACTTGGTAGAGTTTGCATATTATAATGAGCAACAAGCACAATTGGGCATGAGTCCATTTGAAGCTTTGTATGGCAGGAGGTGCAAGACAACAGTTACATGGGATAACCTAGTGAACATAATTGTATTTGGGCCATAATTGCTTAAGGAAATGGAACAAGAGGTTGTAAATATTAGGAAAAATTTAAAGGCATCCCAAGATCGGCAGAAAATCTATGCATATAATAATTGAGTGCATAGAGACTTTCATATTGGGGATCATGTTTACCTTAGAGTGAATCCAAGGAAGAGTTCCTTAAAGCTTGGAAGTTGTGCCAAGCTATCACCAAGATATTGCGGGCCATTTGAAGTGCTTGAGAGAATATGACAAGTTGCATATAGAATTGCATTTCCTACTAAAACTAGAGCTCATAATGTTTTTCATGTTTCTTTGCTTAAGAAATATGTACATGATCCTAACCATGTGATTGATTGGGATGTGATCCAGGTATAACCCGAGGGAGAGTTCCAAACCGAGCCACTATGCATCCTAGACAGGAGGGTGACATTGCACCAGAACCGAGCCATCGGACAAGAAAAGGTGTAATGGAAGCACTTCGGTCTCGATGATGCTACGTGGGAGTTGGTGGATGCCATGAGAAAGGCATATCCATTTTTGTTCCAATTTTGAGCAAACATTGAGGATGATGTTACTCCAAGGGGGAGGGGATTGTAATACCCCTAGTTTTTTACTTGGAATATATTTAGCCAAAATTATGTAAATGATGTAAATATGCTAGTATGGATTCCTATTGCGGAGCTCAAGGACAAGCTTCCCGCTGGGATCTCCCAATCCTCGGTCTAGCTAAGCCCAACTCACAAGAACCACAAGATCAATTCTCGATTCCAGTGCCCATCCAGCACTAGGGAGCAAGGGATGTTTTTCTCCTTCTCCTCCCTTCTTTTATAGCAAAAATTTGTGTGCCATGTATCTTTCCATGCACATAAATAATTTAATTTAATATTTTATTAATATTATCCTCAAATTACAAGTGTCTCTCTCTCTCTCTTAAGTGTGCACCTATTTCCCTAAATCAATGGGAGTTAGGTGTAGTGGTCTTTAAGAGAGTCCTATTTGTGTTTGACACATGTTCACTCTATATTCCCTTTACTTTTTCTTTTATAATAAAAGATAATATTTTATCTAAAATAATTTCTAATCTAGTTCAAATCTTTTCTTTCGAAATAATCTGTATAAATTTTAATTAATGATAAATAAAATGATCATTAATTTTTCTAGATTCAGTTTCCTTTTTCAAAAAATAATAAAATCAAGAATATTATTCTTTTTCAAAATAATAGAAATAAAGGTAAGAGTCAATTAATTCTTTTGTTGATATTTCATTTTATTTCTAATATTTTTCCAAAAATAATAGTATCCAATAGAAATAACGATTTAGAATAAAATAGTTATTTTAATAATATTTCACTTTGTTTCTAACTCTTTTTCACAATAATCAAATCATTAAAATTTGGACAAAATTAATTCTTTTATTAATAAAATCAGTCAACTAAAATAAATCTTTTTCAATCCTTTTTCAAGATGATAAAATCAATCAAAATAAAGTAATTCAAAACAATAAAATCAGTTAAATAAAATCTTCAATAAGATGATTCTTTTAGTAGCAATCCAATTCAATTCTTTTTCAATAAAATGGAATAGGATATTTCTTTTATCTGAATAAATTTAATTCTTTCTTTATGTTTCTCTAAACTTATATGTGTAATTCTAATTTGCATAATTGATTAGATAACTTCTTCCTGTTCTTGTCTAGGTACCTCTTCGACAGTTCCTTCCGACAATTTCTCTTCTCTCTTCTTGTTCTTGTCTAGGTACCTCATTCGGCGAGCACTTCCGACAATTTCTTTTCTTTCTTCTTGTTCTTATCTAGCTGCCTCTTCGGCGGGCCCTTTCGACATTTTTCTTTCTTTCTTATGGGGAGCACTATGTAGCGATCGGGAATCTTTACCGCGACCTTCCAACTATGCTTTCTTGGAGACCAAGAGCTGTTGAGGGATAAGGTCCTCCTTATCGTGCACCCCTCAAATCATCGTACGGGACCAATTCATTATGGCCTCGCCTGTATGGCACATGCTTCCCCGGGTGAGCTGAAATTACTTCCTACCCATGCGAGGATTGCTATTTCAGGGTCGATAGTCTGTCGTTGTACCCCTATGTGTTCTTTCCGTTCTTACGGCCCCTATAATTCCATTGTGGGTCAGTCGGTAAATCGTCTTACCTGCCACTGCACACACACACACACACTCAAGTGCACATTACTAGCGCTGCACTATGAAATATTTCATCATCCATCATAATATCTCAGTCACTCGAGCATATATTTTATTCACCATTTTCTAATCAGTACATCATATCTATCATTCATCATTCTATCTCAATCAGTCGAGCATATGTAACAGTCAGTCATCCTATCTCAATCAGTCAAGCATATCTAACATTTAGTCATTCTATCTCAATCAGTCAAGCATATCTAACATTCAGTCGTTCTATCTCAATTAGTCGAGCATATGTAACATTTAGTCATCTTATCTCAATCAGTCGAGCATATCTAACATTTAGTCATAGTATATCTCAATCAGTCGAGCATATCTAACATTCAGTCGTTCTATCTCAATCAGTCGAACATATGTTACATTCAGTCATCCTATACCAATCAATAGAGCATATCTAACATTCAGTCATTCTATCTCAATCAGTCGAGCATATCTAGCATTTAGTCATTCTATCTCAATCAATCGAGCATATCTAACTTTCAATTATTCTATCTCAATCAGTCGATCATATCTATCATTCAGTCTTTCTATCTCAATTAGTCGATCATATGTAACATTCAGTCATCCTATCTCAATCAGTCGAGCATATCTAACATTCAGTCATTCAAGCATTTTCAATACTCAAGGGACCAATTACTAAATTTTATTCGGTCGGGTCACTTGGCAAGTGTCCTCAAGTCCACGGTAAGTCAAAGTACGGAGGTGGGCATTACATACACCCCCTCTTAATAGAACTTCGTCCCGAAGTTGACTTTTGTTCTTGTAATTTCGATGTTACACTTTCTTTTAGTTTCCCATTTTCATCTTCTTGTCATTCTCTTCTATTTTTCTCCAACAGCCATTTCCATAAGCACAAGTGGTTCTAATCATTAGTTTCAATATCATTTAGAATGGTTCCAATACACCCTCAGGACCTAATTGATGGAATATTGGTCAATATTGAGACAGGGGGGTGAATCAGTATTGTTAACTTTTTACCTTTTAACCACTTATTAAACTTTAATCAAATCATGGAAACAACAAGATACACAAAAACACAGAATTTATCATGGAACCCCAATTGGGTAAACCACCAACACTTTCTATACTGCAAAATTATGTTTACAATAAGTTTTGCAAGCCACAACTTGCTGGAGACACCAATCCCCAAGTTTCTTAGCCACCACTGAAGGATGCACCCACACCCTAGTTTTTGCCTGCACCTATAGACAAGGATACACCAATACCTTGATTTTCCAGCGACTACTGGAAGGAGGCCAAGACCCCCCTTGCAGGCATGTAGCCTGCCCTAGCACCACCCTACCTCCCTTGCTTGATATTATTAATACTTCTCTGGTCTTCTTCAACTTCTGTCTCTTTCTATCTTGACTTGGTCTCTTCCTTGATACTACAAGGATCTTCACTGTCTTTTTACTTTGCTGGTCTCTGTCTTTTATTCTGCTCTCTTCTTCTGCTTGACTGTGCACTCCCTAGTCTCTACCTCTTCTTACTGTAGCTTCTACAAAATTCTTCACTGGTTTCTTGCTGGTCTCTGTCTTCTGTTTTACTCTTGCTCTGTTTCAGATCTTCATCATTCCCCAGACACAGTTTTTCTGATCTTTATACTGCTTCAGATCATCATCATTATTTAACCATAGAGACCCTCTTTAATACTGGATCTTCATTATTTTTGTCTTCTTCAACAAACTCGACTACAGAGCCATCTACCTGCTTCTTAAAATATTCATTATCCATCCACAAAAGAGACACACATTTCGAATGACTTTGTTTTCTTAATATATATACCTCTCCAATAGTCATGTGTATTCTTTGGAAATAACACAACTCTTCAAAACTATGTGACCCTTTTAAAAACACGACTCTTCATTTAAAATCACTTTTTAATTATATCTTTTTATTTAACCTTTTACTCCAACAAAAATGTTAAATATTTTTTTATTTCTTTTCAGCAACAAGTTTTCCCCCCTTTTTTTTAATTTTCAATTTTTATTTCTTATATCTTTTTATTTAACTTTTTACTTCCAACAAAAAATTCAAATACTTATTTCTTTCCAGGAACAAGTTTTTCCCTTTTTTAATTTTCAATTTACATCTCTTATATATTTTTATTTAACTTTTTACTCCAACAAAAGGTTAAATATTTCTTTATTTCTTTCCAGCAACAAGTTTTCCCCCTTTTTTTAATTTTCAATTTACATCTCTTATATCCTTTTTATTTAACTTTTTACTCCAAAAAAGGTTAAATATTTATTTACTCTCACGTGCTTTAACATATATTTTAATTATATATTTAACATATAGAAAACCTGTCCTAAATTCGAAGGTCATGTCTCTTCATTAAGAATTTGACTAACATCACGTCTTTATCTTTTATAAAATGTCATGTCCCAAATTTGGCATTGGGTCACAATGGCCTAATCACATTAGCCCTATTCATTAGAGTTTGTCAAATTGATGCTAAAGGTCAAATAATTGCCAAGGAAAAAAATTACTAGTTTCCTAGGTTTGGGGTGGAAGCTTTGGGATTTGGAATAATGGGGATAATAAATGATGTTTGAACATTAGAATGGAATAAATATTTAATAAAGGAGCTAAATAAATATATACAAGTGAAAATCAAAGTGGCATTTCATGATGAAGACACATGGAGGAAGTGGGACCCACATATGGCTAGATTTCCCCACTACATTTGGCATCATTCTCTCACCAATTCGAATTCAAGGTGAATGGTAACATACTTTGGGGAGTCCAAAAGGTATTATTCATTGCATGACTCATCCAAGGTAGAAATATAGAGGAAGAATAACTCCCATGGAAGAGGAAGAGGCAATTTGGAGCTAGTGAGACACTTGGGCTAGATTCCCTAGCTCTATGACAACAATGATGAAGATGCTATGACACCTATGACACAAATCAGACCTGAAGGCTGACATATGACATATATGACATGTCAGGGTTAAAAATAAACTCCAAGAGGGCGCTCAAGGGTGTTAGGGCATCTAAGATGCTTCCACATGTAATTTGGTGGAAGTGGGAGACTAGGAATTGTTGTACAAGTGGCGTTCTTTGGAATCTCTTCCCAACTTGAGTTGGCATGAGTCTCTTGGAAGGAATTCGACCCATGGAGGACATTAGAAGTTTATAAATGTCAATAACAAATAATGAAACCAGCTTTTGATTATTTGTAGAATTTGCAATTGCATTTGTGAAGAGGGAGAGCTAGTGGATGACTAGTTTCTTGCCTTAGCCAATTTCGAGGGTGAAAGATTCCCATCCAAGTTGGTAATTGGAAAGGCAATTCAGACCTTTCATTTGGAGATTTAATGGAGTCTTTATTTGCAGGTGTAAGCTACAGGGCAGCTCATGGTTTCTTCTATTGCAGCTCACTCCTTCAACCATTTCCAGTTTTGATGGCATATTCTTGATCCTTGAGGGAGGGTGTTTTTGGTGAGCTATTGTAATCTTTGGGGAAGATTTTAATGCCCATTTCTTTTGTAATATGAATTAAATACTCTGTTCTTCATCTCCAAAAAATTTTAGGTCGAAATTCCAAGTAGAAATGTATAAATCTCATTTTTAATGGAAGAACAATGCCATTTCCCCACTACCTTGTTGTGAGCCAATGTATTGATGATGATTTCGAATGAATGGATTATTCTCTGATATATTTGTGGTCAATATAATTCCATGGATGTCTTATACAAGTTTCATGTACTGTACTTGAGCATTTGAAGCATTTTTACTCAGTTTAGTTGTATTGGGAGGTGAAATAGTGCCATTTCCCCAAGGGTCGAATTGGGGATTTTTGCAGTTGAATGGGAGAGGGTGAGAACAGTTGTAATAAACCATTAATGGTGCATATGATACCTTAATAACATACTTAACACATTACATATCTCTGTTCATAAATTTGAGTGGGTTTGGAGGCATTTGGGAAGCCATTTTTAGTACTTACCTCAGGGGGATTTGAACCCCAAATTACTAGTAAAATTGCATACTTGGTCCAGAATCTTAAGAGAGTTTTCAGAGGTCTTTTGGTGGCCATATATCATCCCTGAACATCATATTCAAGTCCTAATATCATTAATACACCTTCCTTGAATATTTGAAGGCATTTCGAGTCAATTTGAGACCTAGAGACCAATACTAGTCAAAGAGAAATCACTAGTAAAGTTACCTACATTGACCAGAATTGAAAGAGGATTTGAAGAAGTATTTTAAAGGTCCAAAGGCATCCCTGAAACAAATATTTATGTTCTAATATCATTCATATACCTTCTCAGAATATTTGGGATCATTTGGGGCAAATTTGAGACCTAGAGATCAAAACTAGTCAAAGGTCGAACTAGGGAAAAAAAGTGGAAAATTGCCATTTTAATAAAATTCCTAACAAGGGACATTACATAAAACATCATGAATTTTCAAAAGATGTGCCTCTTTATGTTTTATAACACATCACTTAATTCTTATATTTATTCTTAACAACATGCAACTTAATAAAGTATTACTCGTCATAAAACTTCGTTGACTTCATAGTTGTGAAACTTGGCAAGGGATTCTAAACCATCGATCACTTCATATGTTTTATAACATATCACTTAATTCTTATATTTTTATTCTTAACAACATGCAAACTCAACATTTTTCTTGGTTTTGGTAGGTTAATAACTTGCACGTGTGAACACTAGGAGAGGATCTGATCTCATGGCTGAATAGCTAGTTCATCAAAGAACACGATCATGCCATATTTGGATTTTACTGACACACACACAGACTCTTTGGCAGGCATTTGAAAATAGCCTTCCAACTTGTTTAATTTCAACACTTAGACAAAATTGTCAAGCCCTAGTCATTACTGTGCCAGGAGGCATTTTGGCAAACTCATATCTTTGTCATCTAACCATCACTAAGAAAACTGAAGGTATGGATGGATGGCCAGTCCACTAGAAAACAAAACCATGTCACCTTTAGAATTTACTGAGACAACCTGAGCTTCTGGCGGGCATTTCAAATCAGCTTCTCAACCTCTTTTGAAAATCAAAACACATTTCTTCCTATTTTGGCAGACTCATATTTCACACATGTGAACACCCATAGGAAAATTGTCTCCTTGGCTGGATAGCCAGTTCATCAATGAACATGTTCTATACTTTATGATGAATTTATCATCACTCAGACAGGCTTGGGCGGGCATTTCAAAATGCCTTTTCAACCTTGTGAATTTTACACTTAGTCAATTTTAGGACTTCCTCCAAAACTTATTCTGAGACCCCTTTTTGGTAGATCCATAACTTTGTCTCCAGACATGTTCAAGGAGAACTAAGGAAATGGTTAGATAGACAATCAAACATACTACAAGACCCACATGTGCTGCGGGAATTTACTCTAACCAATAAATTAGGGCGGGCATCTTTCTGAGGTGATTTAGTCATTTTTGCTTGCTAAACCCCTATTTTGGCAGGTCCATAATTTCTCCCTCAGGCACGTTCTGGAAAAAATGAAGACATGGTCAGGTAGGAAAAAAAACAATCTATAAGACCCCCCTACGTTGTGGTCATTTATATTCTCCTATAAATTAGGGCGTGCATTTCCTTAAGATAGTTTTTACTAAATTTCCAATACTTTGTCATTTTCTTGTTTTTCACCAAATTGCCATATTTTTTCAAAATGATGTCAGATTGCTATAATGACTTTCTTGTAACTACAGAACACCATCATGTGTTTTTTTAGCCTCATCACACATGCCACATCACCATAGATGCCATGTCATCACTACCAACCATGCCACATCATCATACATGCCATACTTTGACTTTCACTGAGTTCACTCTTGCCATCATGTCCTTGGTTATTCCTTTGTCATCACTGAACTCCTTTTGACATCAATGACAACCATATTCCATATTGCCAACAATCTCCCCCTTTGGCATTGATGGAAACACCTAAACCTTCTCCCCCTTTGACAACAATGACAAAGGATAACTTATTATTCCTTTTTGCTGTAACCAACTTGACATAAAATTTCCAATTGTTCCCTGATGGACAACTGCCCTTCTTTTGCTTCTCCTCCTCCAATTAAATTTGGACTTGGTGTTGATCATCCTATGAACATCCTTTTTGTAGTGATTCTTTTGAATAAGATCCTTGGATGATGAGTTTATGAACTCCCCCTATCAATGTGCTTCTCTTGTTTGCAAACACATTCTATCTTCAGAAACTGAGATAAAATCCACTTGTGGTAGTTGATTCCAATTTGTCACTTCTACACTTCTTCTTGATTTTTCCCAAGATAGCTTTTACCAAGTACTCTTATTTCTTCTTCTCATTTTGATGGCAACTTCAAGACATTCTTCTCTTCTTTATCAAAAGACATTTTTCAAGTATTAATTGCAACTTTCTGATATTAACTCCCCCTGAGTTTGTGATCCCTTCTAATGTTCATCTTGGGATTCTCTTCTAGGTCATGAGATTTTTTAGAAAGACTTTCAACTTCAGCTCCACCACCATTACTAACTTATTCTTCAATAGCTTCATCTCCATCGGTGTGTTCTTTTATATTTTCATCTTGCTTTCCATCATAATGGATGTCATTCTCATTTGCAACACTGTTATGATTCTCATCGTCTTTGGAGTCTTCTTTTCTTCTCCACATCTTTCCATAAGGTACACTGCTTACTGGCCTTGTTTGTTTCTTGAATTTCTTACTTAGATCTTTTTTCTTGATTCTACAATCAATAGCCTTGTGGCCAAACTTGTGACAATAGTGACAATAGCCATAGAAACTACCTTCAGATTTTAGAAATCTTTGAGCTTTCTGATTCATGGCTTCCATCCTCTTCCATTCCTTCCTTTGTTCTTGGACTTTCATTAAAGAATTCTTCCTTATCTTACATTCTCTAACCATATGTCCAAAATTATGACATGTGTAGCATTGACCCAAAAAGATTTGCTGGACCTTACTTGTCATTGGTCTTTTAGGCATCACATTAGTTCTGTATTTGTTATGAGAGGAGGGAGCAGTCTTCTGACTTTCTTTCTTTAGTGCAACAGCATGACTTCTATTATTTCTTTCTCGGTTTGTGAGAGAGGAACATTCAGGCTTCCTTTCATTTCCATACCCTAAACCAGCTTTATCATTTGATGGTCTTTGGATACTCAAAATGTCATCCAAAGTCTTTGAGCTATTCTCAAAATTATTTTTAATAGCTTCTTCATTAAGCTTTTTTCTATGCAAAATAACTTCTTCTTCAAGTCTTCTAGATTTTTACATTTCTTCCTTGATCTTTTCATTGATGATCTGCTGGTATTCTAGTTTATTTATTTCCTTTTCGAAGTTAGCATTTTCCAATCTTAGTATCTCAGCCTCTACCAAGTGGTTTTCTAGCATCTTTATTTCTTTCTTGAAGATAGCAGTTTCTTGTCTCAAGCTCTCAGCCTTTTTCATCTGGTCTTCTTGCTTCTTTATTTCGTCTTTGAGGGTAGCAATTTCCAGTTTAAATCTCTCGGCCTCTTTCATGTGGTCTTTTATTTCTTTTTTGAATTTAACAACTTCTTGTTTCTAGCTCTCAGCTTCTTCCAAGCTAGCCAACACTTGTTGTTTTGAAATGTACAGTTCTTCTCGAAGAGTCTTGACTTCCTCTTTATTTGACTTTTGCTCTTCTTGATACTTTGAAAACTTTTCTTTCAAAGACTTGTTCATCTTCCTTCTTTTTCTCAACTCTTCAATGGCACTCATAAGTTCTGCTTCTAAGTTCACCTCACTTTCCTCATCTGAATCATCTTCTGAAGTTTGAGTTATTGTTCCTATGAATAAATTTTCTTCATCTTCAGTTGTGTCTTCACTATCAGACTCACAAATAGCAAGGCTTACTTGTGCTATCTCTTCATTTGAATAAAGTTTTTCCAATTTATTCCAAAGTTCCTTGGCTGAAACACATGGTCCAATCTTCCTTTTGATGGATTGAGGTATTCCATCCAATATGGCCTCTATTGCTTTTGCATTATTTTTCTTGGCTTTCTTTTGAGCTGGAGTCCTTATTTTCTTTGGTGGGATATAATTAGAGATCACTGCATCCCATACATCAACTCCTAATGACTGCAGATAACTTTTCATTCTTGTGCTCCAAAATATGTATTCTTCTTTTCCAAATATTGGAGATCCATTTTCTGTGTAAATCTCTTCTTGTTGATCCATAGTGGTTTTTAATAGGATCTTCCTTCCAGTGGTTAAACTGTTAGTAAAGAATCCGGCTATGATACCAATTGATGGAATATTGGTCAATACTGAGAGGGGGGTGAACCAGTATTGTTAACTTTTTACCTTTTAACCACTTATTAAACTTTAATCAAATCATGGAAACAACAAGATACACAAAAACACAAAATTAGGTTTACAATAAGTTTACAAGCCACAACTTGCTGGAGACACCAATCCCCAAGTTTCTCAGCCACCACTGAAGGATGCACCCACACCCTAGTTTCTGCCTACACCTACAGACAAGGATACACCAATACCCTGATTTTCCAACCACTACTGGAAGGAGGCCAAGACCCCCCTTGTAGGCATGTAGCCTGCCCTAGCACCACCCTATCTCCCTTGCTTGATATTATTAATACTTCTCTGGTCTTCTTCAACTTCTATCTCTTTCTATCTTGACTTGGTCTCTTCCTTGCTACTACAAGGATCTTCACTGTATTTTTACCTTGCTGGTCTCTGTCTTTTATTCCGCTCTCTTCTTCTGCTTGACTGTGCATTCCCTGGTCTCTGCCTCTTCTAACTGTATTTTCTACACAATTCTTCATTGGTTTCTTGCTGGTCTCTGTCTTCTGTTTTACTCTTGCTCTGCTTCAGATCTTCATCATTCCCCAGACACATTTTTTCTGATCTTTATACTGCTTCAGATCAACATCATTATTTAACCATATAGACCCTTTTTAATACTGGATCTTCATTATTTCTGTCTTCTTCAACAAACTCGACTACAAAGCCATCTACCTGCTTCTTAAAATATTCATTATCCATCCACAAAAGAGACACACATTTTGAATGACTTTGTTTTCTTAATATATATACCTCTCCAATAGTCATGTGTATTCTTTGGAAATAACACAACTCTTCAAAACAATGTGACCCTTTTAAAAACACGACTCTTAATTTAAAATCACTTTTTAATTATATATTTTTATTTAACCTTTTACTCCAACAAAAATGTTAAATATTTATTTATTTCTTTTCAGCAACAAGTTTTCCCCCTTTTTTTTTAATTTTCAATTTTTATCTCTTATATCTTTTTATTTAACTTTTTACTTCCAACAAAATGGTTAAATACTTATTTCTTTCCAGGAACAACTTTTCCCCTTTTTTAATTTTCAATTTACATCTCTTATATATTTTTATTTAATTTTTCACTCCAACAAAAGGTTAAATATTTCTTTATTTCTTTCCAGCAACATGTTTTTCCCCTTTTTTTAATTTTCAATTTACATCTCTTATATCCTTTTTATTTAACTTTTTACTCCAAAAAAAGGTTAAATATTTATTTACTCTCACGTGCTTTAACATATATTTTAATTATATATTTAACATATAGAAAACCTGTCCAAGATTTGAAGGTCATGTCTCTTCATTAAGAATTTAACTAACATCACGTCCTTATCTTTTATAAAACATCATGACTTTTCAAAAGATGTGCCTCTTTATGTTTTATAACATATCACTTAATTCTTATATTTATTCTTAACAACATGCAACTTAATAAAGTATTACTCGTCATAAAACTTCATTGACTTCATAGTTGTGAAACTTAGCAAGGGATTCTAAACCATCGATCACTTCATATGTTTTATAACATATCACTTAATTCTTATATTGTTATTCTTAACAACATGCAAAGCCAACATTTTTCTTGGTTTTGGCAGGTTAATAACTTGCACGTGTGAACACTAGGAGAGGATTTGATCTCATGGCTAAATAACTAGTTCACCAAAGAACATGATCATGCCATCTTTGGATTTTACTGACACACACACACACTCTTTGGCAGGCATTTGAAAATAGCCTTCCAACTTGTTTAATTTCAACACTTAGACAAAATTGTCAAGCCCTAGTCATTACTGTGCCAAGAGGCATTTTGGCAGACTCATATCTGTTAAAATTTGAGCATTAATTCACAATACTCTTGGATCTTTACTAAGAGAATAACATATACAGTATATCAATGCATAACAATCACAATAAGCATAACAAGCATCACAAGAATCAAAAGCATGAGAGACAAGAGACACAGAGTTTCCATGGGGAAAACCCTAAGGTGAAAAACCCCACAACTTTCTCAGAGATAAAGAGAGCAATGGCTCAACCAAAGTACAACCAAAGTACACTTGAGATAGTCTCCTAGAGAAGATGATCCTCCTCCTCACTAGTGCGCCACTTTCTGAGTGAGAGAAGTGTGTCTTTCCGAATGATCCAAATAGATATCTCCTGATCTCTATTTATACTTAACATGTTTTCCCAGTGACCTTATGAGGCCGACTTGTCTATCTAGATACATCCACAATATAATATATATTTTAGGGTTGACCCCACACATGGTGGTCTAATAACCCATCGGCAAGTACAGACACTTGCGACACTTGTCAATCCACATGACGACACTTCCTTATAGAGGAATAACACATCTCTTATAAGGGTACAATAAATATATATGCAATGCATAGATGAAATACATTCCGAAGTTACATATACATCAACACTCCCTCTTAACTAGGAAGGTATTTCTCGACACAGTTCTACTAGACAAGTCTTCTTCTCGGGATCATCGTCATCATCATCGTCACTGCTACTGCTATCTCAACCAATCTCTGAATCTGCTCGTCATAGGAAGTTCTATAGAGCCAGTCCTTTTTCATATTGGATGTAGGCCCACCACCTGCAGGTCTTCATCATCTGTGCTAACGGTCTGATAGAGGTGGCCTCTCAGGAACATTTATGTGCCTAAGCACGATCGACAAGATCTCCCAGGACTGATTACATGCATCTCCTCCACAATACCTTTAAAGAGCATCCCAGGAACATTTATGTGCCGTAGTATGACCGGCAAGATCTCTAAAGAGCATCCCAGGACTTATTACGAGCATACAGCTCAACCTCTTGGATCTCCAGGATTGATTACATGTGGATAGACAAAACCTTTAAAGAGCATCCCAGGAACATTTATGTGCCGCAGCACGATCGACAAGACCTCTAAAGAGCATCCCGGGACTAATTACGAGCACACAGCTCAACCTCTCGGATCTCCAGGACTGATTACATGTCTCCGTAGTAATACCTCATCCCGGGACTGATTAGAAGCACACAGCTCAACCTATCGGATATCTAAGGACTGATTACATACTACATAGAAATACCGGAAAGAGTACCCCAGGAACATTTATGTGCCGCAGCACGACCGACAAGATCTCCTAGGACTGATTACATGCTATTTGCACAACCTACCACATATCATCTGTGATGCACCTGCAACAATTAATTAATAAGAATATGCGAAATTGCAGAAATGACAGAACTCAGAATCACTTTTATATTGATCACAGGCCACTTCGAGGGGGAAACCTCCTATGAGCAAGCTCAATACAAATAACTTCACGGTGCCTTCATAGGTCTGAACACACACTTATATACTAAGTCTAGGCGTCATACTATGGGTCAAAACCATGGGCCACTACAAACTATGGTTCAACAATACTACGGGCCACTTAAAAAGAATATGCGCCAACAACAATAACATAAACTATTGATCAACAAATACTACGGGACGACTTACAAAGCATATGCGTCCAACAACAATATACTAACAAAGTAAAGACATGGGTTCCTAACATCCCCTCCCCCTTAAAAAAAGCTTTGTCCTCAAAGGTTGAGATGTGGAAATTGTTGTTGAATCTGAAGGAGTGGTTCCCATGTAGCATCCTCTGGTTGCATGCCGTGCCACTGAATTAAGACCTCTGTGATAGAGCGAGAGCGAAGATGACGAGTGCGCCGATTGAGGATGGCCGCCGGCTCCAAAAGGATGGATCCTTCATTATCCAGTTCGGGTAAAATCGTTTGTCCATTGATGTTGGTGCCAAGAACTTTCTTCAGACAAGAGACATGAAAGACTGGATGAATGCGGGAAGAAGGAGGAAGTTCCAATTTATAAGCAATGGACCCAATCTTCTGAAGAATCCGATATGGCCCATAGAACTTGGGAGTGAGCTTATGATGCCCTTTGAGTTTCGGGGAGGACTGCTTGTATGGCTGGAGACAAAGAAAAACCATATCACCGACTTGAAAAGTGCGCTCAGAACAGTGTTGATCAGCTTGTTGCTTCAAGCGATTTCTTGCCATGTGAAGATTGTCCCGCAAAATGCGAAGAATCTAATCGTGGTTTCGAAGGACCATGTCAACTTCTTGAACTAGTGAACTGGTGGGGGTGTATGGAAGAAGAACTGGAGGTGCCTGACCATAAACTGCTTCATATGGGGTCATTTTAGAGGCAGTGTGGTAAGAGGTATTGTACCACCATTCAGCGAGAGGGAGCCACTTTGCCCACTAATGTTGTTGTTCAGAGGTGAAGCAACGAAGATAAGTTTCCAAGCATTTATTGATAATTTCAGTCTGACCATCTGTTTGTGGGTGATACCCTGAACTCATCTTCAATTTGGTGCCCGTGTGGCGATATAGTTCTGTCCAAAAATGACTGGTGAAAGTCGCATCACGATCCGAGACAATGGAAGAAGGGATGCCATGAAGACGAAAGATCTGGTCCAGAAAAATTTGAGCAACTGAGGAGGCTGTATAGGGATGGCTGAGAGCACAAAAATGACTATATTTGGAGAGGCGATCAACCAAAACGAGAATCACTGTATTCCTACCAGATTTAGGGAGCCCTTCAATGAAAACCATAGAAATATCTGTCCAAATCCGTGTAGTTATGGGCAAGGGTTCGAGCAATCCTGGAAGGAGTGTTGTTTCACCCTTATTGCGCTGGAAGGTATCACATTCGGCCACCATCTGTTGAATTTTCCTTTTCATGCCCTGCCAAAAGAAGTTACGCCATGCCCATTCATATGTTTTGAGGAACCCAGAGTGCCCTGTCGATGGAGAAGCATGGAGTTCATAGAAGACAGCCTGTTGAAGATCTGTGCTCTGGGGACGCACTAGACAACCCTTGTATCTCAGAGAAGCACCATCCCAAGATTAATGTGGTACAGCAGAAGGGTTGTTGGTCAAGCGTTGGATGATTTGCGATAAGGAAGAGTCATTGACATAACCCTGTTGAACAGATTGCAACCAATTTGGAACAGGCATAGAAATAGCTAAAAGAGAACCTTGGGCATCAAATGTGCGAGAAAGAGCATCTGCCACAATATTGTCTTTACCCTTCTTGTAAGTGATCTCATAGTCATAACCCATGAATTTTCTAACCCATTTCTATTGTGCCGGGGAGGAGATACGCTGTTCCAAGAAATATTTCAGACTCTGGTGATCAGTCTTGATGCAGAAATGATTCCCTAATAGGTATGGGCGCCACTTCTGTACTGCATGCAAAATAGCCATCATTTCCTTCTCATAGGTAGAGGCAGCTAAATTCTTACCTGAAAGGGATTTGCTGGTGAACGCAATGGGGTGTTCATCTTGAAGGAGAACAGCACCAAGTCCATTGTCGCAAGCATCACTCTCAATAGTGAAGGGCTTGGAAAAATCGGGCATATCTAGAACAGGTGTAGTACACATAGCTTGTTTTAGTTTGTCAAATGCACACTAAGCAGCATGTGTCCATGTAAAAGCATCCTTTTTCAATAGAGCAGTTAATGGAGCTGCAATCTTCCCATAATCCTTGACAAACTTGAGGTAGTAGCGAGTCAAACCCAAAAAACCACGAAGGCTCTTGAGTGTCTGAGGATGCGGCCAATTGTTCATGGCATCGACTTTGGCAGGATCCACGCGAACCCCTTGTGCTGAGATAATGTTCCCGAGATACTCAACTTCCTTCTGTCCAAAAACACATTTAGACTGCTTGGCATGGAGATGATGGTCAGAGAAAAGTTGCATGACAAGATCCAGATGCTGGAGATGTTCATCCCATGTTTTACTGTAGATGAGGATATCATCAAAGAATACCAGAATGAATTTCCGCAAGTAGGGTCGAAATATTTTATTCATTAAGGCTTGGAATGTGGAAGGAGCATTAGTGAGGCCAAAAGGCATGACCAAAAACTCATAATGGCCATCATGTGTGCGGAAAGCTATTTTAGGAATATCATCCTCATGAACCCGAATTTGATGATACCCAGAACGAAGATCCAACTTGGAGAAAAAGTGGGCCCCATGAAGCTCATCAAGAAGCTCATCAACAAGAGGAATTTGAAACTTATCCTTGATGGTGAGGTGATTAAGTGCTCAGAAGTCAATGCAGAGGTGCCATGACCCACCCTTTTTGCGGACAAGAATAACTGGAGAAGAAAAGGAGCTAGTGCTTGGGCGAATAATACCTTGCTTCAATAAGTCTCGAACGAGCATTTCAATCTCCACTTTTTGGTGAAATGGGTAGCGATAGGGCCTAATGTTGGGAGGAACGCTGCCAGGAAGGAGCTAAATATGATGGTCTTTTGGCCTGGAAGGTGGCAATCCCACTGGTTCAGCAAAGACACCTGTATGTCGATCTAGAATTTGTTGTAGATCCAAAGGAGTAGTGGAGACCGTTGAAGGTTGCATCTGAATGGAATGGAGCTAAGCGATGACACCATGTGAATTCTTCTTGAGGATTTTTTCCATGCAATGTGAACTAATGATGCTGAGAGAACCTGGTTGTAATCCTGTCAATGTGTGTTTGTGTCCATTGAGGGAAAACTGCATCCAAAGTTCAGCAAAATCCCATAAGATAGGGCCAAGTGTGCGTAGCCATTGAGCGCCCAAAACCACATCACATCCGCCTAAGGTCAAGGAAAACATGTCAGAGCGCAAGGTATAATCTCCCATAGAGATACACACATTTCGACACTTCCCTTTGCAAGGTAAGGTGCCCCCATTGGCAACTATGACTTCAAAGTTGGAGCAAGGATGGATAAAACAATCAGCTTGTTTGGCGATCCGAGGGTCAATGAAATTATGAGTGCTACCATAATCAATGAGTATTGTAAGAGGAAGCTTCTTGAAGTAACCCCTGACCCACATTTTTTGGGGGGTGGGGATTCCAGCTAAAGCATGGAGAGATATCTCTGGCTGGCCATCCTGAGACAGAGGGTCAATAGGCGGTTCCTGAATGTCGACTGGAGCATCCAGTGTTTCTGGATCTTCGTCACCAATTTCAAAGGCAGGCGAAGAATCCACATCCAAGAGATAGAGCTTTTGCTGAACACATCTATGTCCCCGAGTGAATTTCTCATCATAATTATAGCAAAGCCCCTTTTCTCTGCGTGCTTGCATCTTTGTTTCAGACAAACGCTTGATAGGAGTTGGTCGAGGAGCCTGCAGTATAGGTGGTCGTTGAGAACCCATATTTCGGAAGGGAACAAAAGTGGGCTTGGAGCGTTGTTGGGCTGCAATCTTGTCTTCTTCCAACTTAGCCAACCCTAGGGCTTCCATCATTGTGTTGGGACAGAACATTTTGACCTCAGAGCGGATGGCATCCTTTAGACCACTGATAAAACAACTCCGGTAAAAGTCATCAGACAATCCTTCGGTGTGGTTGGCTAGTTTCTCAAATTCAGTTTGATACTCTCTCACAGTGCCAATTTGGCGAAGTTTAGTGAGGGCTCCTGTGAAGTCATCAAAAGCACTAAGACCAAATCGTTGCAAAAGGAGCTGGCAAAAGTCTGGCCATTTTGGCTGTGCATGAGCCTTGATGTACCAACGGTACCATTGAAGAGCTTCCTATTCCAAATGAAAGGATGCCAGCGGAACTTTGTTGACATCAAAAGTATTATGCAAACTGAAATACTGTTCTGCACGATAGATCGATCAAGTTGGATCAGTACCATTGAAGCGAGGAAAATCAAGCTTCGGACCACGGAAATTGCTGGAAGAAGAGAACCCATTGTCTGATGAAGACTCGGACTGTCGTTTGTTGTTCATAGCTGAATGTTCAAGATGGAGGCCGAGAAATTTTTCATCCAGATCCTGGAGTTTGGCTTGGATAGCTGCAAGTGCGTCCTCCATGGTTTTTGCTCCTGCACGGGTGACAACCATAACCAGGAGTTTTTTTTTTTTTTTTTTTGGTTGACTGGGTAGGAAAACAAAAACAGAAACTACTTCAGTAAAGGAAAATCTGGACTTGGGAAAAAATCTGAAGGGTAATTGGGGTTTAACTAGGTTTTGGACACTATCGAATAGACAGGAAAGCAAAAATGAGGATTTCAGAAGTGGGGTGAAAGAATGAGAAAATTTGGCAGAGGGGAACAAAGAAGCAGAATTCAGAAAGGAACTTTGTGGTAAAATTTGAAGGTGATTGGGTGAAATCTAAGGAAGTTATGGCAAACCCTAAAAATAGACAAATGTGGGATTTCGAGCTTTGGGAAGGGGAATTGGGGATAGGGTCCTCAGGAATGAAATATGTAGAATGGGATGACAGGGGTTCCCCAAAAATTTCAAGGGAAACAGAGTGAAAACAAGAGAGATATGGAGAATTTTTTTTTTTATTTATAAGAGATGGAGATTTTATTTTATTTTTTTATTTTTTTATTTTATTTTTTTATTTTTTTATTTTATTTTATTTTTATTTTATTTTTTATTTTTTTATTTATTTTTTATTTTTATTTTTTTCAGACTGGAGCGGCTACGGCTCGAAATGAATCTAAAACGACGCTGAATGGATTGAAAATGGCTGGATCTGGAACGGCTTGTAAAATGGATCTGAACGACTGGATCTAAAATGATGCAGCAATGATCGACAACAGTTCAGCTGAAAATAGATATGGACCCCAGGTATGTGCGGCTTCCTAACAGTTCAGGGGTTTCACTCGGCCACCAATGCTGTCTGACAGCTTGCGTATTGGGGCAGTACCCCTCACTCCACGGCTTAGGTAAAACTGATAACCGCTTTGCCACAAACGACAGCTCTTGGTTTACCTCACGGGTGGGAACTAGTCAATCAGGTAGGGTTTGTTGCCCTTTTCGCTGGAAGGTCCTCTCAATGGGCCAGCTACTTCGGGGTTCCTGTGGTACTCCTCACAATGAGTTTTAGGGCTTATGCCCAAGTACTTCCCACAGTTAAGCGGATAGGGATTATTCCCAAATCCGAACCTGCAACAGATGCGAAAAAAAATTTGGCAGAAATTTCACCCAGTAAGCCCAAGAAAGTGCTCTGATACGTGATGTGATGCACCTGCAACAATTAATTAATAAGAATATGCGAAATAGTAGAAATGACAGAAATCAGAATCACTTTTATATTGATCACAGGCCACTTCGAGGGGGCAACCTCCTATGAGCAAGCTCAATACAAATAACTTCACGGTGCCTTCATAGGTCTCAACACACACTTATATACTAAGTCTAGGCACCAATACTATGGGTCAAAACCATGGGCCACTACAAACTATGGATCAACAATACTACGGGCGACTTACAAAGCATATGCGCCAACAACAATAACATAAACTATTGATCAACAAATACTACGGGATGACTTACAAAGCATATGCGTCCAACAACAATATACTAACAAAGTAAAGACATGGGTTCCTAACATCATCTCTGACCTCCAAGTATCAACCTGATACTCATGATCCAACGGATCATCATCGCACGAGGCATCATTCTGATGCCCATGGTCATATTGATCATCATCACTTGTACCATCCTGGTACATATCATCTGGAGCAACATCCTGAAGCTCATCATCATGATCAACCTGATCATACAATGCATCCACCTAATGCACACCAAGTATCTACCTAATACATATCATCATACATGATCTACCTGATCATACAGTGTATCCACCTGATACAAATACAAATACATGATACATATCAACATACATGATCTACCTGATCATACAATGTATCCACCTGATACATGGTCCAAGCATCCAAAATGATGCATATACAAATACATACAAATGATCCAACCGATCATATCCAGCATCCAACATGATGCGTACATACATATAAATGATCCAACTGATCATATCCAGCATCAACACATTGCGTACATACATACAAATATAAATGATCCAACTGATCATATCCAGCATCAACACGATGCATACATACATAAAAATATAAATGATCCAACTGATCATATCCAGCATCCAACATGATGCATATACAGAGCAGTAACTGGAGCATCATCCTGATACTCATCATCCAGTGCTTACATCCACAGCCATGTGAAGGATCCTCCTTCCAACATGCTTGGGATGGCTTCAGCAAATGTGTCCATTGTTGAGATATTGTAACTTCAAAGAATATTATATTTGTACTTTATTATTCCGGAGATGTTTCATTCCTCCGTGAAGATCTTATTGTATATCCGGAGATGTTTATTCCTCTGTCGGAATGTGGTAACTCGGGTTATTAGACTTCCCTAGTAGGGGTCGGCCCTGTATGTGTTATGTGGGTCAAAGGGTTATTAGACCACCCTAGAGGGGTCGGCCCAGTTAGTTGTAGTGGGGTATTTAACCTATTGGTTAAATACGAGCCTACGTGTACTTGTGTAAAATACATATCAGAGTAGTGTATAAATAGAGGAGGTGTGTTCCTCATTATACACACTCACTCACTTGAGAAAGGCGCATTTGTGGAGGAGAGGTCTGCTATGGAGGAGAAGGAGCTTATGCTCAGGGTTTGCATCTTTGTATATTGCTGGTCATCTATATTGAGGAAGCTTTGCTGGGTTTTCTACCCCATGAGGGTTTCCCAGGATAAATCTCTGTCTCTTGTGTTTATGCTATGCTTGTTGTTTCTTCAGTGATCCTGTATATGCTATTATTGTGAAATGGAATGTAATGCTGCTATTTTCTGTCTTAGCATATTGAATTTTAACATGGTATCAGAGCTGACCTGAAGGAAGACAAGGTATGGCACTAAAGACACTTGCTTTACTTACGACAATTTGAAGGTTAGGGTTTTACATAGCAAAAACTAGTCATCGTAGCACTTTCGCTATAAATCCGTTTTGGAGAAGTTTTCGGATCTGAAATTGTTACAAGACGAAGCTAAAATCTCCAGGTACCTTGTGTCCAAAGGACAACCTCTAATTCGTTGTACTTTGTGATTTATGATCTGTACAATATAGGGTTTCTGCCTCTTCCAGATCTGAGTCAAAATCAGGTGACCTTGGGAAAAAGGTCATATCTTGGGCTAGGAAGCTCCAAATGAAATTTCGTAAAAAGTGACAGGTAGTACACTGTCTGCACTATCTCAGAAAACTTTTTCAGAGACCGAAGTTGAACCAGTGACACGTGGAACTCCGTACAAGTGCGCTCTCCTAAATTATCCCATAAACAGGTCACGTTGCGACACTTGGCATAAATATCTCTCATAAAATCCAATTGAGGTCATACCTATCAGGATGGAAAGATAACAGGCCGAGATATCTCAGAAAATGTTTTCAGAGGCCGAAGGTCAAACAGTGACACGTGGCACGCCGTACAGGTTTGCTCTCCTGTATTTTCCCAAAAAAGGTCACGTTGCGACATTTGGCATAACTCTCTCTCAGAGAATCCAATTGAGGTCAGACCTATCAGGATGGAAAGATAACAGGTCAGGCTATCTCAGGAAACTTTTTCAGACCCTGTGGATCAAAAATTTCAGAGTTACACCAAAAACAATCAGGTACATATTTCTGTCAAAACAGAATTATTTTTTTGGTACCTTCATTCATGACTTCCGGAATTTAGGGCTTTGGAGAAAGTTTGAATTTTTGTAATCGGAGACCACGGCTGGATGCTACTCATCAAAATAGAATTTAAGAGACCAAGATCAGAATTTTTGGTTGGGTAGAAGGCCGGGCTTGATTAGACCCTAGTTCGGGACTTTGATCAGAAAAGCGGAAAATTAGGGCTTCTGTAAAAATGGGAATTTTTGAAATCTGTGACCACGGCTGGAAGCTCCTCAGAAAAATAGAAGCTTAGAGCTTTGGATCAAACTTTTTGATGGGGCAAAAGAGTGGGCTTCATCAAACCCCAGTTCAGGGTCACGTCCAGTGAATCCGAAAGTTTCAAAGGCAAATATAAGGAGTAAAACTTTGCAGTTTTCAAATTCTGAATATATCAGTTTGATCAGCTCATCAAGGCGCATATCTCTATCCTTTCGGAAGTTTGAAATTCAAAGTTTGAATTTTTGGGGTTTCTCTGACAAACCCATATCCAGCTCCAGGTCCAGTTCTTGCAAATCAAGTGGATAGGGTTAATCCTAGAAGAAGATGGATTGGTCACCTACATAAGTGAAGGAGTTCATGTTTCAGAGGGAGATGAGGCTAAGGCTTTACATAAGGAGATTACAAGCGATCTCGACAGGTATGACTCATCGAGGTATGTTTTGAGATTTGTTCATGATTAAGTTTATGGTATGTTTGTCTTCATGTTATTACAGTTAGTACAATCTTGATTTTAGATTTGTTGTATCACCTTAACAAAATTATGAATGCATGATAGAAGATATTCATTGGTTAGGGTGTTGACACTTATGATTGTACTAATGCATTATGGTGTTGTGTGAGGTTGAGGTTGTCTGCTAACAAGATACAGGTATTTCACAAAAGACAAATCAGGCTCCATGACCATGAAAACATGAAGACAAAGACTCATCCATAATCTTTGTTCTACTTACGAGGTATGTATGACTTTGTTATATTATGCTTAACCTATGAGACATGCAGGTTCTAGCTCAGGATCTCTAAATCATTGAAGAGGTTGTTTAGGTATGTTGTACATAACCAAGTAGGTATACTAATCCAGGTATGTTTCCCATGAATCTCACCTTGTGTTAGGATCCCTTATATAAGTATACTTGGAATGATTGGTTATGCTTATTCATAAAGTTAGTAATCAAGGGATTATGCATATTATATCTTTTATCAATGATATGCATGAGTAAAAGGTAAAAGAAGACTTCCCTGAAATCTTGAATACTAATGTTTATTAACTATAATCATGACTATATGTTTTCAAGATTATTTAGTACTATAATGTTTTGATAGCATTTAGAATATACTAATGAGTGTATGTTTGTGTATGAGATCATGAGGATGACTCTTGAGCATGCACAGTGGTACAGAATGAATAGAAGTTCAAAAGACATACAGAAGATCAAGCGGGAGGCAGCCACACAAACATAAAAGATAAGTATTTGAGTTGCTATTTGAAATAGTAATGATATTGCCTGCATGCATATTTGTATTCCTAGAATATATAATGCTGAGTGTAAACATTCATAGAGCATTGAACAGTATACAACTAATGTGCATATGTTTGGACAAACATTCCATTGTTGCTTGTCTAGAATGAAACCTCTTTGCTGACATGCTGAGAGTTGTGCACACTCTCGATAGTATGTTCTGGTAGAGATGGAAGGCATCTAGATAGCCACTGTATGCATACAGGATATGGGAAAGTGTTGTGCCAAAGTATTGGTCAAAATAGTTGCATCACTATGTAAATGATATATGTATGCATAATGGGTTATCTTTTGATGATTATGAAGTATTACTAATCATGTACTTAATTTTGATTTGTAGGAAAGGTCATGAAGAATGATGGACACCATACAAGTGGTGGATGTTCAAACAAGAAGATTTACAAATCAAACAAAATATAGAAGGCTCATGGCTAGAAGATTCTCTTAGAAAGGGGAAGAGAATCACGACAAGATGTTTGCTCCAAGTATGGTGTAATTAAAGAAGAAGTATGAATCAGGTTCTGTATAGGTACCAAGGATCGATAATAATTTGATAAGCTTAATGATCACCATGGGTGATGTGGATCTCAACCTTTGCTACAAGGTTGAATATGATACACATATGACATGGATGCAAGAAGGAACTCACCACAGAGTTCGAATGATATTGAGGCTCTTATCAGTAGACCCATCTAACGAGAGATGGCACAGATAGATATGCAGAAGATCATTCAATGCAGAAATGAAAAATGAAAGATCTCAAATTGATGCTTTACTTCCTAGGTCTGGAAGTATGGCAAGGCTCAGAAGGAATATTTCTCAACCAGGGAAAGTATAATGAGAAATATGACTTGAGGTGTTGGAATGGCCACTCTTATGGATTCCAACTTGAAGCTGTTAGGGGATAACTCATCAGAGTTAGTGGATATAACTCTGTACAGTCAATTTATTGGGTCTTTGATATATCTAACATATACTAGGTTAGATATATGCTTTGTTATGAACACCTTGAGTTAGTATCTAGTGGAAACTAGATGTGTTTACCTGATAGTTGCAAAGTATGTGATGAGGCACATAAAGGACACGATAGAATTTGATCTATGCTATCTTGAAGATCATGACTTCAGATGGCTATTCAGATTCTGTTTGGGCAGGAAGTGTATCAGACAAGAAGAACACATCGAGAGGATGTTATTGTCTGGGATTAGCCATGATCTCGTGGTTTAGCTGGAAGCAGTCTAGTGTGGCTCTCAGCACAAGCGGAATATATGGCTGCTTGCTCTGCTAGTTGTGAAGATGTTTGGCTTTAGGATTGTTTGAATTAGAGATAGAACCAACTGAGATCCTATGTGATATTTAGAGTTGTATCAAGATGACATAGAATCTAGTGTTCCATGATAAGTCAAAGAACATAGGGAACTAACAAGATATGACACAGAAAGGAACTCTAAAAGTTTGAATTTGTAACAGGTTACCGTTGTACTAACCAAGCCTCTACGTCAAGTGAAGAAGTTACCAACCAAACCTCTGTCTCGAGTGAAGTTTGAATACTTCCGAGACAAGCTTGGTGTAGTTCAAAAGGACCCTCCTCGAAAGGGGGAGTAGTAGAGTCACTACTGATGAGATTGTCTCATCAAACAACAAGGTCGTTGATGAGGTAACCTGTTCTCTACACCCAGTTACTTAGAAATATTTAGATTTAGGACTCTTATACTTAGAATACTTAGCTTTACTTATACATGCTTTTGATGATAGATGTATTGGTGAGAATACATGCTAGATGTATACATGTTTTGGTGTGATGTATACATGTTTTGATGTATTAGTAAGAATACATGCTAGTTGTGATGTATACATGTTTTGGTGTGATGAATACATGTTTTGGTGTATTAGTAAGAATACATGCTAGTTGTGATGTATACATGTTTTGATGTTAGATGTATTAGTAAGAATACATGCTAGATGTGATGTATACATGTTTTGATACATGCTAGTTGTGATGTATACATGTTTTGGTGTGATGTATACATGTTTTGATGTATTGGTGAGAATACATGCTAATGTGATAACTGCTCTTGTATAGATGAGAATACAGAAAGGGATTGGATCATCCCTGGACTTTCAGTCCTAAAAAGAGTCGTAGACGTGAAGTCTCCGAGAATGAAGTCCTTGGCGGACTTGAGGGGATTGGATCATCCCTGGACTTTCAGTCCTAAAGAGAGCCGTAGACGTGAGGTCTCCGAGAATGAAGTCCTTAGTGGACAGTTGAGGGGATTAGGATCATCCCTGGACTTTCAGTCCTAAAGAGAGCCGTAGACGTAAGGTCTCCGAGAATGAAGTCCTTAGTGGACAGTTGAGGGGATTGGGATCATCCCTGGACTTTCAGTCCTAAAGAGAGCCGTAGACGTAAGGTCTCCGAGAATGAAGTCCTTAGTGGACAGTTGAGGGGATTGGGATCATCCCTGGACTTTCAGTCCTAAAGAGAGTCGTAGACGTAAGGTCTCCGAGAATGAAGTCCTTAGTGGACAGTTGAGGGGATTGGGATCATCCCTGGACTTTCAGTCCTAAAGAGAGCCGTAGACGTAAGGTCTCCGAGAATGAAGTCCTTAGTGGACAGTTGAGGGGATTGGGATCATCCCTGGACTTTCAGTCCTAAACAGAGCCGTAGACGTGAGGTCTTCGATAATGAAGGGATTGGGATCATTCCTGGACTTCGGTCCGAAAGAAGAGCCGTAGACGTATGTCTCCGATAATGAAGGGATTGGGATCATTCCTGGACTTCGGTCCGAAAGAAGAGCCGTAGACGTATGTCTCCGATAATGAAGGGATTGGGATCATTCCTGGACTTTGGTCCGAAAGAAGAGCCGTAGACGTATGTCTCTGATAATGAAGGGATTGGGATCATTCCTGGACTTCGGTCCGAAAGAAGAGCCGTAGACGTATGTCTCCGATAATGAAGGGATTGGGATCATTCCTGGACTTTGGTCCGAAAGAAGAGCCGTAGACGTATGTCTCCGATAATGAAGGGATTGGGATCATTCCTGGACTTCGGTCCGAAAGAAGAGCCGTAGACGTATGTCTCCGATAATGAAGGGATTGGGATCATTCCTGGACTTCGGTCCGAAAGAAGAGCCGTAGACGTATGTCTCCGATAATGAAGGGATTGGGATCATTCCTGGACTTCGGTCCGAAAGAAGAGCCGTAGACGTATGTCTCCGATAATGAAGGGATTGGGATCATTCCTGGACTTCGGTCCGAAAGAAGAGCCGTAGACGTATGTCTCCGATAATGAAGGGATTGGGATCATTCCTGGACTTCAGTCCGAAAGAAGAGCCGTAGACGTATGTCTTCGAGAATGAAGGGATTGGATCATTCCTGGACTTAAGTCCGAAAGAAGAGCCGTAGACGTATGTCTTCGATAATGATAGGACTGGATCGTCCCTGGACTTCGGTTCAAAAGGTACATGACTGGTTTACATCATTCCTTGACGATGCTGATGATCGTGTGATGATGATGCTGATGACGATACTGATGATCGTATGATGACGATGCTGATGATCGTGTGATGACGATGCTGATGATCGTGTGATGACGATGCTGATGATCGTATGATGACGATGCTGATCGTGCTGCTGTTGATAGTGTGATGATGATGCTGCTGATCGTGTGATTACGATGCTGATGATCGTAATGCTGATATTGATGT
Organism: Larix kaempferi; assembly: GCA_027924585.1. Lineage (NCBI taxonomy): Eukaryota > Viridiplantae > Streptophyta > Pinopsida > Pinales > Pinaceae > Larix > Larix kaempferi. Next base: position 3,233,679 of record BSBM01000506.1, read on the forward strand.
TGACATTGATGTACCAGTAACTGTTTGAGTTACTGATGAAGACAAATTGAAGAAATCTTCCAATGATTTATAGATGTATCATGTATGATGTTGATGACTCCTTGCTCGTGCAGATGTTGTTATAATATCCTTCTCGTTAAGGGGGAGTGTTGAGATATTGTAACTTCAAAGAATATTATATTTGTACTTTATTATTCCGGAGATGTTTCATTCCTCCGTGAAGATCTTATTGTATATCCGGAGATGTTTATTCCTCCGTCGGAATGTGGTAACTTGGGTTATTAGACTTCCCTAGTAGGGGTCGGCCCTGTATGTGTTATGTGGGTCAAAGGGTTATTAGACCACCCTAGAGGGGTCGGCCCAGTTAGTTGTAGTGGGGTATTTAACCTATTGGTTAAATACGAGCCTACGTGTACTTGTGTAAAATACATATCAGAGTAGTGTATAAATAGAGGAGGTGTGTTCCTCATTATACACACTCACTCACTTGAGAAAGGCGCATTTGTGGAGGAGAGGTCTGCTATGGAGGAGAAGGAGCTTATGCTCAGGGTTTGCATCTTTGTATATTGCTGGTCATCTATATTGAGGAAGCTTTGCTGGGTTTTCTACCCCATGAGGGTTTCCCAGGATAAATCTCTGTCTCTTGTGTTTATGCTATGCTTGTTGTTTCTTCAGTGATCCTGTATATGCTATTATTGTGAAATGGAATGTAATGCTGCTATTTTCTGTCTTAGCATATTGAATTTTAACATCCATCACTTCTTCCTCGAAGTGTCGTCGATTTGAAGAACACCAAGCCTCTCCCTAAAGTACTCGAACTTCACCCTGGCTAGTGGCTTCGTCAGCACATATGCAATCTGCTCGTCCGTCGCAACATACAGGAGCTTCACGACTCCTCTCTGCACCATATCCCTGATATAGTGATATTTGATCTCTATGTGTTTCGACCTGTCATGAAACACTGGGTTCTCAGACAGCTTCATACAACTCTGGTTATCGCAGAATATACCAGTAGCATCCAATGGGTGATCAAATAACTCAGACAGTAGCTTCCATAGCCATACTGCCTCACAACTAGCTGAACAGGCTGCAACATACTCTGGCTCAGCTGTACTCAGTGCTACGCAGGACTGCTTCCTACTGAACCAAGAGATCACACCTGATCCCATACTGAAGCAGCACCCAGATGTGCTCTTCCTATCTGCAGCACTGCCAACCCAATCTGAATCAACATAACCCTACAGGTTGAACTTTTGATTCGCTTCATACTTGAGCCCATAGTCCACTGTACTCTTCAGGTACCTTAGAACATGCTTTACAGCAACCAGATGAACACTCCTCGGATCCGTCAGGAACTGGCTCAATGTGTTCACTGCAAAGCAAATATCTGGTCTCGTGTTTGTCAAGTACATCAAGGACCCAATCTTCTGACGATACATAGAGACATCAACCGGCTCAGATGAAGCATCACATAGAAGCTTTAGATCCGATGCCATGGGTGTGGCCATGGCCTTGCAATCCATCATCTCAAATCTCTTCAGGATATCTACTATGTATTTCCCTTGACTAAGGAAGATCCCACCTGAATTCTGCCACACCTCCATACCTAGGAGATAATGCATCATTCCCAAAGTTCTTCATATCGAATTCAGCAGCAAGCTTCCTCTTTGTATCACACCAAGTTCTGGGAGCTTGCTACAAGCCATACAAGGATTTCTTCAATCTGCACACATGTGACTCCCTTTCAGGTCTTGGGACTACATCCCAAACATCTTCTTCATGATTGACGGATCATGGCATTCCATTTCTTCATCCCAGATCCTGGGAACTTTAATATCTTCAATAGATATATTTGTTGCTGGAACAAATGTTGTAGTCCTTTTGTAGGTGAAGATATACGGTCTTTCCTACAAAACAAGTTAAATTGCATGATTAGAAACATCTCATAATTTTCAGAACAAATTCTTTACACATAAAGAAATATGTCATGCAGTCATGCAGTTATATTAGCCAATGCTTTAATACAACATTTATCCATGTTCCACAACTTTCTAGATGCCTTCCAGTCTCTACCAGAACATTGTTAAGAGTTTGCACTACTCCCAACATTTCAGCAAAGAGGTTTCATTCTAGATAAGTAGCACTGGAATTTTGTACAGTGCCATAGGCCACTTACCCATCACATGCATATTAGTAGTATATTGTTCATTAATGCAAGCATTCTAATATGCACAATACATCTCCTAAGTCTAGGAACATAAGCATAATATTATTTAAACAAACAAAATAGGCAAGGAATGATAATTGAAATACTTATCTTTGTTTGTTTGTTGGGTGGACTCCCTCTGAGTCTTTGCTTCCTGGTAGGAGCTGCTGAAGTAGCTTCTTCTACACCTTTCTGTTGTGGAATATAGGAAGATGGTCAACTCCCTCTGAAAATCTGCATCCTTGCAGGAGCTGCTAGAGTGTGCTCCCTCTTGATATTTGCTTCCTGGATTACCTGTCCTTGAACTTATATTCATCCTTGCTGACATTAATCTTCTTGAACCCTGGAAAGTATATTCTGTAATCCTTCGAGCTTTCACTGTAACCCACAAAGATACCCTTCTTTCCTTAAGGATCTAGTTTAGTCCTCTTTTCCTTTGGGACATGAGTGTATACTGGACAACCAAATATTCTGAGATGGCTGACTTCAGGTTTCTTACTAGAAAAGACCTCTTCTAGTGTCTTGTTGTCCAATATCTTGTGGGGTGTTCTGTTCTGCACATATACATATGTTCTAGCTGCTTCTACCCATAGATGCATAGGTAGATCCTGGTCATGCAACATTTCCCTTGTTGCTTCCATGATTGTTCTGTTCTTCCTTTCTGCAACTCCATTCTGTTGAGGATTGTAAGGAGCGGTCAACTCCCTCTTAATCCCTGAATCACTGCAAAGCTTCTTGAAGTCACCTGAGGTGAATTCTCCACCATTGTCAGATTTGAATGTTTTGATCTTCTTGTCAGTTTGATTCTCCATCAAGGTTTTGAATTCCTTGAACACCTCATCTTTGTTTTTCAAGAAGTATACCCAAGTCTTCCTGGAGAAGTCATCAATAAATGAGACATAGCAAACATACCCACTCAGAGAACTGGATGACATAGGACCACATACATCTGAGTGGATGATTTCTAGGATACCTTTTTCCGTGCTTTCACTGCTTGGAAATGCCTTCTTAATGTTCTTTCCTTTTGCACATCCTTTGCAAACACCTTAATGTTTGGTCTTGATTTCAGGAAGACCCTCTACAGCCTTGCTTGCAATTGGAAATGCCCTATAGTGCATATGAGCAAGTCTTCTATGCCAAAGTTCACTTGGCTCCATGGATTCATGCACCATGGCATGTTCAGGTTGTCCTTTTAATTTATACAAACCTCCCTCTTGCTCTCCAATCACAACTGCATCATCTATGGTCTTTCCCTTTAGCCACATTAGGACTTGGCCATCCACAAATGCAACCCTCATACCTTTTGCATCCAGTGCAGAGATGGAGAGTAAGTTCTTCTTGAGCCCAGGTACATAAAGGACTTCTTTCATCTTCAAAGATTTTCCAGAATATAGGTTGTAGGAGGCTTCACCACTTCCTTTGATGGGATATTGATAATCATCCCCACGTTTCACTTTATGGGGTGATTCATGTTCAGAAAGATTTACAAATGATTCTTTAAACCCAGTCATGTGTTTGGAAGCCCCACTGTCAATTAACCAATCATTACAACCATGGGAGATAGTACCTGTGAGAGCAGAGATTAGAACATACTCTTCTTCACTTGATGAGTCATCATTACTATCATCATTTTCTACCCTAGCCTTCTTCTTTGGAGGTTCATCATCTTCGGTAGCATGAGCATGGTACCTTATTTTGTTACCCTTCTTCTTCTTGCTGGAGTTGTTGTTGTTGTGGTTGTCCCTTTTGTTCTTGGGACATTCTGAAGCAAAGTGACCCTTCTCATTACAAGTGAAACACCTTAGATCTTTCTTGTCTTTGTGAAAATGATGAGAAGATTTCTTCTTGTGATGGGATGGCTCCCTCTTGAACTTGCCCTTCTTAGTGTGAGCTGTGAGAGCTTGATCTTCATTCCCCATATTCTCTTCTCTTGCCACAAGCCTTGCTTCTTCTTGAGAACATTCCTCCCACAATCTACTGAAGGAGATTAACTTCTTTCTAGCATAGATCCCCTGGATAAAAGATTCCCATGACCTAGGTAGGCCATTCAAAGTAGTCATAACAATTTCACCATTCTCCACCATTTCATCTACAATTTCAAGTTGTTCCTTGATCTGAGAGACCTTGGAGAAATAGGGTTGAATGGTTTCTCCATTCGACATCTTGACCCCTTTCAATTGATTTCGCAGGGTCAACTTCTGATTTATGTTCTTTCCTTCAAATAGCTTGGTCAAAGAGTCAAACATAGCCTTGGGTGTCTTTAGAGAAGACACATGGGGTATGAGATGGTCTTTGATAGAATCAACAATGATTCTCTTTGCCTTGATCAAGTTATTCTTATGCAATACCTTAGCCTCTTCATCCTCTGGGATAGGGATGTCTTCTTTTATATATGAGTCCAACTCATTCTCTTCCAAGATTAACTCAATCCTATACTTCCAAGCTCGGAAGTTATCAGCCCCTTCAAGCTTATCCTCAAGCTTGGTGTGGTGAGACATCTTAAAGAGTACTTCAAATGAAATAGAAAAGATTTAGGTCTTACCACTTGAAATGTTGAAAACTGGATCTGGTCCCAAATTAGGGTTTGTCGAAAAAACCCTAAAAATTCAAAATGTGAATTTTAACTTTCTGAAAGGATAGAAAGATGCGCCTTGATGAGCTGATCAACCTGGTGTATTCAGAATTTGAGATCAACAAAGCTTTACCCTTCAAATTTGCCTTTTTGTCCTCCCGGGTTCACTAGGGAGAGCCCTGAATTAGGGTTTGAGTTTCCCGAAGATCTACCCAGCCAAAAATCTCAATCCAAAGCTCTAAACTTTGATTTTTGCAAGGAGCTTCCAGCTATGGCTTCAGATTTCAGAAATTCCTATTTTTGTGGAAACCCTAATTTTTAGGGCCAAATCTGAAAATGCTCAGAATTGAATTCTGATTAGACAGATAGATTCTCCTTGATGAGTAGAGTCAATCTACTATACTACTTTCCCAAAAACTATGGAGAGAAACCCAATAAACAAGAAACTCAAGTTTTCGTCACTGCAAAATGTCTTCTTCTTAGGTTAGCTCTGATACCATGTTAAAATTTGAGCATTAATTCACAATACTCTTGGATCTTTACTGAGAGAATAACATATACAGTATATCAATGCATAACAATCACAATAAGCATGACAAGCATCACAAGAATCAAAAGCATGAGAGACAAGAGACACAGATTTTCCGTGGGGAAAACCCTAAGGTGAAAAACCCCACAACTTCCTCAGAGATAGAGAGAGCAATGGCTCAACCAAAGTATAACCAAAATACACTTGAGATAGTCTCCTAGAGCAGATGATCCTCCTCCTCACTAGTGCACCACTTTCTGAGTGAGAGAAGTGTGTCTTTCTGAATGATCCCAATAGAGATCTCCCGATCTCTATTTATACTTAACCTATTTGCCCAGTGACCTTATGGGGCCGACTTGTCTATCTAGATACATCCACAATATAATATATATTTTAGGGCCGACCCCACACATGGTGGTCTAATAACCCATCGGCAAGTACACACACCTACGACACTTGTCAATCCACATCACAACACTTCCTTATAGAGGAATAACACATCTCTTATAAGGGTACAATAAATATATATGAAATACATAGATGAAATACATTCCGAAGTTACATATACATCAACAATATCTTTGTCATCTGACCATCACTAAGAAAACTGAAGGTATGGCTGGATAGCCAGTCCACTAGGAAACAAAACCATGTCACCTTTAGAATTTACTGAGAAACACTGAGCTTCTGGCGGGCATTTCAAATCAGCTTCTCAACCTCTTTTGAAAATCAAAACACATTTCTTCCTATTTTGGCAGACTCATATTTCACACGTGTGAACACCCATAGGAAAATTGTCTCCTTGGCTGGATAGCCAGTTCATCAATGAACATGTTCTATAATTTTTGATGAATTTATCATCACTCAGACAGGCTTGGGTGGGCATTTCAAAATGCCTTTTCAACCTTGTGAATTTTACACGAAGTCAATTTTAGGACTTCCTCCAAAACTTATTTTGAGACCCCTTTTTGGTAGATCCATAACTTTGTCTCCAGACATGTTCAAGGAGAACTAATGCCATGGTTAGATAGACAATCAAACATACTACAAGGTCCACATGTGCTGCGGGAATCTACTCTAACCAATAAATTAGGGCGGGCATCTTTCTGAGGTGATTTAGTCATTTTTGCTTGCTAAACCCCTGTTTTGGCAGGTCCATAATTTCTCCCTCAGGCACGTTCTGGAAAAAATGAAGACATGGTTAGGTAGGAAAAACAACAATCTACAAGACCCCCCTATGGTGCAGGCATTTATATTCTCCTATAAATTATGGCGTGCATTTCCTTAAGACAGTTTTTACTAAATTTCCAATACTTTGTCATTTTCTTGTTTTTCACCAAACTGCCATATTTTTCCAAAATGTATGTCAGATTGCTATAATGAATTTCTGGTAACTCCAGAACACCATCATGTGTTTTTCCAGCCTCATCACACATGCCACATCACCATACATTCCATGTCATCACTACCAACCATACCACATCATCATACATGCCATACTTTGACTTTCACTGAGTTCACTCTTGCCATCATGTCCTTGGTTATTCCTTTGTCATCACTGAACTCCTTTTGACATCAATGACAACCATATTCCATATTGCCAAAAATATGGAGCATATCTATCATTCAGTCTTTCTATCTCAATCATTCGAGCATATGTAACATTCAGTCATCCTATCTCAATCAGTCGAGCATATCTAACATTCAATCATTCAAGCATTTTCAATACTCAAGGGACCAATTACTAAATTTTATTCGGTCGGGTCACTTGGCAAGTGTCCTCAAGTCCACGGTAAGCCAATGTACGGAGGCAGGCATTACATACACCCCCTCTTAATAGAACTTCATCCCAAAGTTGACTTTTGTTTTTGTAATTTCGATGTTACACTTTCTTTTAGTTTCCCATTTTCATCTTCTTGTCATTCTCTTATATTTTTCTCCAACAACCATTTCCATAAGCACAAGTGGTTCTAATCATTAGTTTCAATATCATTTAGAATGGTTCCAATACACCCTCAGGACTTAATCGTATCTTTGCGTAATACAGATCCAATAATTCCTTCATAACTGTCAGTACCAAATTAGATTTTATATACCTTCTAGTCATCTACGAAGGTTTATAGTGTCCAAATTTTCTGCAAGTTGCATTCCGTCAATAGCCACCCAATAGTTTATCAAGCATAACACTGAGCAAGGATTTAAATCTATTGGATGTCCTTTCCTCCAAGATGATAATGTAAACATTATACAATCTTCCTTAAAATACAGATGGGTAAGTTATAATCATAAATTAATAAATCAAGAGTGACTACCAAATATTCCAAAATCCAAATCCCAAAAGACTACTTCCAAATCCATAAATGTTCTAATTATATGATAGGATTCGAGCCATCAAAACTTAATGACTTAGTCAAACTTATTAAAATTTATCTCTTAGTCCTTTCATCAGTATCATTATGTCCATGTTAATGAGATTATCACATCCTTACCTCAATTCATCATTTAAGTTGTCACAGGGTCACTTCAACAGACTTATCAAGTCATACACTGTGTGTTTTCTCAATATCATCGAGTTCCATCTTGGGCTAGTTGTATTTTCGTCAAGTTTTGACCATGCCCTGAGATTAGCCTCTTTGAGTCCGTTACATTGTGTTGATCATCTCCATAAATTTTGTGACCCCATTTCGGGGTCGTCCAAAAAGACTATCTAAACAATACTAACATCACATGAAAAATTTTAAACTTGAAAATCAAATGCGAAACTGTAAGTAAAATACTAAAACTCAAACTGTACATAAAATGGAACCATATACCTGATTGTTGAAGGTTGTAGGTGGTTGTAGCTGACATCCCTTGCCGCTTCGATCCATACATCCAATCTCTTGATTTACCGAAGACCTCTCGGTTGAACACCCTCCCATATCGGAGTTACTCTCCTTCACCCCAAACCCACGAGCATTTTGGGGTCATAAGAACACACTAGCAAGCTTCCTACTGGGATCTCCCAATCCCCGTTCTAGCTAAGCCCAACTCATAAGAACCACAAGATCAATTCTCGATTCCGGTGCCCATCCAGCACTAGGGAGCAAGAGATGCTTTTCTCCTTCTCCTCCCTTTTTTATAGCAAAAATCTGTGTGCCATGTGTCTTTCCATGCACATAAATAATTTAATTTAATATTTTATTAATATTATTCTCAAATTACAAGTGCCTCTCTCTCTCTTAAGTGTGCACCTATTTCTTTAAATCAGTGGGAGTTAGGTGAAGTGGTCTTTAAGAGAGTCATGTTTGTGTTTGACACATGTTCACTCTATATTCCGTTTTCTTTTTCTTTTATAATAAAATATAATATTTTATCTAAACTAATTTCTAATCTAGTTCAAATCTTTTCTTTTTCTTTTCTTTTGAAATAATCTGTATATATTTTAATTAATGATAAATAAAATGATCATTAATTTTTCTAGATTCAGTTTCCTTTTTCAAAAAATAATAAAATCAAGAATATTATTCTTTTTCAGAATAATAGAAATAAAGGTAAGAGTCAATTAATTCTTTTGTTGATATTTCATTTTATTTCTAATATTTTTCCAAAAATAATAGTATCCAATAGAAATAAAGATTTAGAATAAAATAGTTCTTTAAATAATATTTCAGTTTGTTTCTAACTCTTTTTCACAATAATCAAATCATTAAAATTTGGACAAAATTAATTCTTTTATTAATAAAATCAATCAACTAAAAAAAATATTTTTCAATCCTTTTTCAAGATGATAAAATCAATCAAAATAAAGTAATTCAAAACAATAAAATCAATTAAATAAAATCTTGAATAAGATGATTCTTTTAGTAGCAATCCAATTCAATTTTTTTTCAATAAAATGGAATAGGATATTTCTTTTATCTGAATAAATTTAATTTTTTCTTTATGTTTCTCTAAACTTATATTTGTAATTCCGATTTGCATAATTGATTAGATAACTTCTTCCTGTTCTTGTCTAGGTACCTCTTCGACGAGCCCTTCCGAAAATTTATCTTCTTTCTTCTTGTTATTGTCTAGGTACCTCTTCGATGGGCCCTTCTGACAATTTATTTTCTTTCTTCTTGTTCTTGTCTAGGCACCTCTTCGGCGAGCCCTTCCGACAATTTCTTTTTTTTCTTATGGGGAGTACTGTGTAGCGATCGGGAATTTTTACCACGACCTTCCAACTATGCTTTCTTGGAGACTAAGGGCTGTTGAGGGATAAGGTCCTCCTTATCGTGCGCCCCTCAACTCATCGTACGTGACCAAGTCATTATGGCCTCGCCCATACGGCAGACGCTTCCCCAGGTGAGCTGAAACAGATTCCTACCCGTGCGTGGATTGCTATTTCAGGGTCGATAGTTTGTCGTCGTATGCCTATGTGTTCTTTCTGTTCTTATGGCCCCTGTAATTCCATTGTGGGCCAGTCAGTAAATCGTCTTACCTGCCACTGCACACACACACTCAAGTGCACATTAGTAGCGCTGCACTATGAAATATTTCATCATCCATCATAATATCTTATTCAGTCGAGCATATATTTTATTCACCCTTTTCTAATCAGTACATCATATCTATCATTCATCATTCTATCTCAATCAGTCGAGCATATATAACATTCAGTCATCCTATCTCAATCAGTAGAGCATATCTAACATTTAGTCACTCTATCTGCATCAGTCGAGCATATCTAACATTCAGTCATTCTATCTCAATCAGTCGACCATATGTAACATTTAGTCATTCTATATCAATCAGTCAAGCATATCTAACATTCAGTCGACCATATGTAACATTCAGTCATCCTATCTCAATCAGTCGAGCATATCTAACATTTAGTCATTCTATATCAATCAATCAAGCATATCTAACATTCAGTCATTCTATCTCAATCAGTTGAGCATATGTAACATTCAGTCATCTTATCTCAATCAGTCGAGCATATCTAACATTCAGTCATTCTATCTCAATCAATCGAGCATATCTAACATTTAGTCATTCTATCTCAATCATTCGAGCATGTCTAACATTCAGTCATTGTATCTCAATCAGTCGAGCATATCTATCATTCAGTCATTCTATCTCAATCAGCCGGGCATATGTAACATTCAGTCATCCTATCTCAATCAGTCGAGCATATCTAACATTTAGTCGTTCAAGCATTTTCAATACTCAAGGGACCAATTACTAAAGTTTATTCGGTCGGGTCACTTGGCAAGTGTCCTCAAGTCTACGGTCAGTCAAAATATGGAGGTGGCCATTACACAACCTTAGAACTCACCCAAATTCTGTCATATGCCTTGAATAAGCCAATGATCTCCCTTTTGACTATTCTCCAATCATTGAATGCATGTGTGAGGTTGGTGGGAAAAGTCACCTCATGTAGTTATTGAATCATGGGGCTGACTGCACTTTTGTGATAGTTTCTTCATGACAAAATTTAGTATGAAGCTGACATGAGTCCTTTCTTCTATTATTAGAAGTTATGCCAGTTGTATTTTCACCATTTTCTCATATCCCTTGAGTCAACCCTCATTATCTCATTCTTGCATGCTGATCTACACTAGGCAGAGCTCTCCATTGATGTCCATGAACATACCACACTGTTATTAACCTAGAAATTCGAATTTGGAGACCATGCTACAGATTTGGAAGTGAAAATTGATGGTTGTAGGTGAGTAGAGAGGATGGGTAAGCTAGGAACCCTTACCCATTGCGTTTTGTTGCTCGTAGGTCCTTGAGAAGCCATAGGCTGAAGCTACAGGTGGTTCTATAGTAGCACATATCAGATTGGACTTCTTCTATGCACACACTAGAAGCACCAGGCAAGATGGATTGCCCAAGAAAACCATGGATCGGTGAAGGGGATCCCTGAGCCAAGAAGGGTGTTGTGTGGGGCATGCATTGTGGAAGCCAACACTGTTGTGGTTGAGTGAGATCCCTGTAGAGATCTATATGAGCATTTGGATAAGCACAGAGAGCAGAACAAGTTGTGGTATAAGAGATGGAAGCCTGTAGGTGTTTCCTTCGCCGTTATGGCCTCACAGCCTAGCTTGGGGGTGACCTCTCAACATAAAGAGTATATGTTGGATAGAGTGTCTATGGTTGGGTGGAAAATCGCTCTTACACAACTAGTTGCTTGGATCTGTGTTGGAGAAAGATAAGTATTCTCATGCATTTGAATCTGAAATGTTTTTATTTGATGCATGTAATTTTTATGCTTGTATTTGCATGCTAGAAGTGTGTGGATAGAGTCTAATTCCACTATGTATGATTATCTATGTTTCTGCACACAATTTATATGTTTAAAATCATATTATGGATTTGGGGCGAAATTTGAGAGCCCAAATTGAGTTAGTGTCGCCTCCCGATGGTTGGATTGGGTGACGGGGGTGTTACTAGAGCATTTATGGTAGGTGATCTACTTCAGTACCTACAATATTTGGTCAATCGTGACGTTTACCACCTCATTTTGTTTATGGCTTATTTGGTCGGTTCATCTACTGCTCCAGGATTAATGTGCAAAAATTCAACTTTGGGAGTGTTTGAATGTGGCCCTCTTTCCCCTTTGTACATTTTGGGCATCTAGGCCACCTAGGTGGTTGTTCAGGATGCCAAGGTATTCAAGAAATTATGCTTCATCAACGAGATCATTGCTGAAGGGGAGGAGGTTTCCGACAACATTGGATAGAGAGGAGGCATAACAAGAAACTCCCCATCATATACAAAATGACATTGCTCAAACCGAGGTGGCTCTGCTTTCCAATCTTTATAATCAATCAATGGCATGCAATGCAACATAGGAAAATTATGGAGTGGAGTTGTATTGGGTTCTTAAGCTTCTTCTGGGAAGTCTCCTAATAAGGGAGCATAGCGAGGCAAGATTCAAATTGGTTATGGCTACTATCAGGGACGGGACATCAAAAGTATCCATTCAAAATTGGACATCTTGGCTGATGTTGGTAACACCCCAATGCAATTGGACCACACAACACTAAATCGGGTAGATAATCCTGCCCAGGACATAGATGGTTTACGTACTTAACTTGTTTAAAGTTTGTATTCCTAGACTAGCCCCATAATGGACTTCCATTTTTGTTTGGTTCCATTTTATAGGTCAAAACAACCATGTTCAATTTTGTCAAAGAAGAGGGGAGTGCCTTGGTTCACTATGTAGGGAAGGCTTCCCCTCTCAAGACATGCTTGGTTGATTTTGGATAATGTTTCCTAAGTGACTAAACTTCATCAATGGTTGACCTCCCAAGTAACAGGTGAGCCATTGATGATATGGTTTTGTATTTTACGTATTTTACTATAATTTAATAGAGTCTACTAACTTACAATTTTATTATTATATATTTAAATACACAATTTTAGTATTTATTACTTAAATAAATTATATTAATTTAAAATAAATTTAATATAATATCATTAGTATAAATGTCAATTAGATCTTGTCTAAGTTTAAATGAAACTTAATATTATATAATTAATATAAATGGTTAATTAGGTCTTGTCTGAGTGGTTGGGAGAAAGAGTATGATCTAGAGATTTGCATTATTTCCTTTATTTTAAGTGCCTTCCTCTAAAGGATGTACATAAACTAAAGTTTTTAAATTAAAGTAAATTTAACTTAAAAAAAAGAATTTCAAGATTAAATGGAATATGTAAAATAAATATTGTATATCAATATAAAAAAGGGGAGTAGTTTAAATGTTATAATATTTGGACATTTTTGGTTAGGAATTGGACTATACAATTTTTTAGTTAAATTACAATTTTTCATAAGTAAATTACATTTTCTAACAATTTTTTTTATGGGATTTTTAGATAAAATTGTCGAAAAAGATTCAAATCATAGCATTTTTGGACTACTAAAAAAGGACACACCATAAATGATATTCATAGATCTAAAAAACAATATAATATTCATATATTAAATATTTTAGATATAAGAATAAGAATTTTATAATCACACTTATTTATGTTACTTCAATGTCATGAGTTAAGAGTTAGTTAATAGAGGTCAATAATAATACAAGTGAACATCATCATCACATAAACATGTCAAATGGTAGAGTTTGTTGGGAATTCACAACTATCATTGGTTGAGATCTCTAGAGATTATGTGATGGCGTTGTCATAATGTCAATGTTTCAAGCCATCCACTTGTGACTCTTCTTATTTGAAAGTTGATGATTTTTTCCATGCAATACACATCTTGAGGAAACTCACCGAGCACTTCTCCTCATTTTGAGGATGTTACCTAGGGTAAATCAAATTATGTAGAAGCTTGAATCTTTTTCAACAAAAGGCTCAAGTCCATTACAATAATATATTAAGAGTTAAACATGTCACTTAAGGGAATTGAACTTTGGTGGGGTGGATAAGATTTCTTCTCACAATTGCTTGAGCTAGACCCAATTGACCAAGGTTTTTGGAATATATATCCCAAGAAACCCCTAGGCTCTTTTCCTCATTTGGAAGATGGTACCAGGTTAACACATAATCTTCAAGGCTAAAGGATATACCAACATGTCACTAGTAAGATTGAAACCTGAGTGAGGAGGATAACGATCATTCCTACCAACCACCAAAACTATAGATATATGACCTTTGAAAATCAAAGAAAAATAAATAAAATCACTCATAGAAATAAACATATATGTTAACATAATTCACTATGCATTAATATAAGGCAACATATTAACTAGAGACATCCAATATGTTTTATTTTTATTTTTAATTAATGATATTTCTCATTCTAAAAGTTACATCATAGCAATAAAAAACATATATAAAATATTGCAATGAAAGTCATATACAAATCATGAGAGCTTTCTCATATGCAACCGATAAAGCTCAATGACGTACACCATATACTCATCGAGAAAGAGAGAGAACAACTATATACCATCTACTCTTCGAACCCAACTAAAAGATTCTTCAACCACTGAATAAGGAAGTTACCCCATCAATATTATAATTGGGAACATTTCCTTAATAATGGCGGTGGCATGATTTGGCTTATTTGTAATACCCCCAATTTTGACTTGGAATGCATTTAATCAAAATTATGTGAATGATGTAAATATGCTTGTATGGATTCCTAGTGTGGAGCTCAAGGCCAAGGCCCGACTAGTGAATGGCTAGGCATGTATGATGTATATATTTATTTTCTATTTGGACCATATGATTGGATTATCATGCTAATTCAAAATGTATGTAAATATTATGTTGAAAATTAATAAAATGGTCCAAGATGGTTGTGTAAAGAGCACTAGAGGGCTATGATTCCACCAGAGGGCAAGAGGAAGGGGGCCTATGGGGAAACTAAATCCTATGTTGCCAAGTGTCAACCTTAGAACTCATCCAAAATTTTCCATGTGTCTTAAAGGAGCCAATTACCTTCTCTTGACTATTAAACCCAATCATTGAATGCATATTTGCGATTGGTGGGAAAATTCACTTCTTGTAGGTATTGAAGCACGGGGGTTGTGACAGTAATGTCAGCTGCTAGTAATCCTATTTCTTCTATGGTCAGAAGCTACGTTAGTTGTATTTTCACCCTTGCCTCATATCCTTGGAGTCGACACTCTTTTGATCACTCTATAATGCATGTTCCTATACTATGTAGAGTTTTCCTATTGCTTATCATGACCATTACCAAACTATGTTTAACCCATAAATTCGAATTTGGAGACATAGCTACATTTTTGGAAGGGAAAATAGATGGTTGTACGTGAGCATGGAGGTTGGGAGAGCTAGGAACCTTTACCCATTGAGTTCTACTACTTTTGGATGCTTGAGAAGCCATGGGTTAATGTTGCAGGAGGTTCTCCAATAGCTTATAGTAGGTTGGACTCTTACTTCACACACTGGTAAGCATTGTAAGGGTTGTATTTCCTGAGGGAACTGTGGATTAGTGAAGGTAAATTCCTTCCTTGTGTTGTGTGGGGCAGTTGGAAGGAGTATCATGGTTTTGAAGGCTTAGTGAGACCCATGTAGAGCTCTATTGGGGACATTACAAAGTCGTATCTGAGCCAGGTTATAACACCAAAGTTGTATGCCCCGTGAATGCACATCTACAAGAAAAAATATGAGGTTGCAGATGAAATACTCTTGTTAAGTGATAGATAAGTGCCAAAGTTAAATTGGGGATAGTTCCCTTATTTCCAAAATTTTAAAATTATGGGAAATTTTATGTGGGCCCCACCTGTGCCATGTGGCCAGGGGAAGTGGAGGATCCATGTGGAAATAAGGCATGATGTGGAATTACCACATCGGACACGCGCACAGAAGGTTTCCCAGGATGAAGTGCGGGGAGGACGAAGATACAACCATTGAATGATAAGGAAGACCAACAGTTGCGGTTGATAGCGCATTAGTAATATGCATAGTGATTAATAGAGGGTAGGTGAATCTCTGACCATTCGATGGAAGGATAGATTGATGGTTGTGGCTCGTAGTGCCTTGGGAAAGTGTGTATGGTTAGCAATAGGTGGGTGGAGATATGACTGTCAGATCATATGGAAGATCGATGGATAAGACTCATCGCGCGTCAATATAGTGCATGATGGATAAAATGGGATGAGTGGTGCATTGTGCCAAAAACCACTTGGGGCACATTTCACTTTTTAATTGACAACGCCTCCCCAAGATCTGTTTCTCAAAATCGCTTCACGAGGGTGCGTTACCACTTTTGGTAAAAGGGAAAACCGCCAACCCCTGAGGGTGAGTGGTATGGTGGTGTGGAAGCCTGGTGGATGGCGAGAGATGACATGGTGAAGCCACCAAGTTATAGGTTAGACCTGTCTGACACCTTAAGAGGGATTTGTTTTCCCATGCCAAGACCTTTCCCCCTTGACCCCCCTTTTTTTTAATCAACAAAGTTGGATCTGGAGGTTAACAACGACCATTAGAGCAGCATAAAATTGGCCATATTTTGGATTGTGAGAGTGTATTACAAAATTGTAGGATTTTCTAAGTCTGGAAGCCTAAGTTGAGAAACAAAAAAGTAGTGAATTCCATAACTCTATAGCAGGTGATTGGAGCATTAGATCAGAGAATTGAAAATTGCTGAGTATTCCTCACCATATGTATTATCTCATCCAACAGAGAATTTGTTCTGGTTCTCCATAGGTGATATTCTGCAAGTGTTTGAAGTTGTCCTTCGGGGTTAAATTCACCTACAAGAAAAGTGCAGAATGTGGGCCAATTTGACAATTTTGGAGGACTGCAACTTTGAGCTCAGAATATAGAATTTAGCATGCTTATAGTCATTGGAAAGCTTCTCCAAAGGGGAACAATGTTACAGAGAGAAATTATGAATTGGTGATTCATATGATTTTATAATTTGATGGTAATAGTGTCTGTATCCATAATTGACAAAAACTATCAATATGGGTAATTTCCAGAGTAGATGAAAATTGATTTTTGATTTCCTAAGAACTTAATAAATCTAACAAATGTGTTATATGAACACTTTTACAGATTCATAATCATAGTAGTGAATGTTAAGGGGCCCACAGTGAGTATAATGTAGATTGGAAAATATTTGGTCTTGGTTGGGCCAAGAAGGTCATCATCATGGATGATGCACATGATCCTTATGAAGTTGAGGCAGATGCAATGGGAGAGAATATACAGATTGAGAATGAAGAGAAATAATCCAATGGTAGGAGAAACCAAGTTATAGAGTAGACAATGAGAGGCTTATTAGAGCTCAAAAAGAGAAAAATAAGCTAAATGTATCTATGCTTCAAAGTATGATAGACATTCAGAGGAATATTAACTCTGGACATCACTTAGAAAATCGGGAAAAGAGTGGGAGTAGCTCAAGGAGGCATTCTCACAAGAGGTCCCATAGTTCAAGAAGGATTTCTAGAGGTAGGTCATATACTCCATAAATCTCTTCTAGTGAGTCATTTGACTCTAAGGATTCCAATGAAGGATCAAGCTCTTGATCTTGTTCGAATATTCACACAATCATTTTTATATTTTGCATGCCTGCATGCAAATATGCATGCTTTGCATGCCACTGCATGCATCCAGTCATCATCATGGTGGTCTCCTAACACCTAGAGCTTGCTTCTAGCTCTATAGAGCCTGTCTACAGCCCCCAATGGGCCTCCTACCTACCTAATGCACCCTCCTTGACTTCTCTGCATGGAAAGTGTGCCTTTCCCACCTACCACAACCAGTTTGGGCGCCTTTGCTCACCTACCACTAGTTATCACTGAGTTAGGGCGCCTTATCTCACCTACCAGGAGTTATCATTCAGTTAGTGCATTGATTGAGTAGTTCTTCCATTGATTGCTCATGCTGACTTCTTTTAGTTTCTAGCTAGCTAGTTCTGGAGTTCCACTTGACTATTTTATAGACTCATGCACCCCCCTTGGAGTCTCCATTCCTTGATTTATGCCTAGATGGTTCTGTTAGACTCAGTTAGACACACTTGACTGACTATTACCATTTATGACTGATACTATTGATTGGATGATGTCTCCATTGTTATCCAAGCTATACTTTGAGTTAGACAGCCTCATCCACCCACCTTGGAGTCTCCATTCCCTGATTTATGGCTAGATGGTTCTGTTAGACTCAGTTGGTCACACTTGACTAACTCTTACCAATTGTGACTGATACTACTAACTAGATGATATCTCCATAGTTATTCATTGTAGAATTTGAGCTTAGATTCGAATGCCCTACTTGGCTATTTCGAATCCTATATGATTCCTGATCATTGATTATTGTACTACATTATCTACATTCATTATTCATTGTATGATATTGACATTGTCCATTATTATGTGTTTATGAGTGATTATTGAGTGCATGCTTCTTTCTTCTTTGCAAATAATCTTGAGATTTGATTGTGAGTTTGTTATAGTTGTTAGATCCCTACAGATTATTGCATGGTATCAGAGGAGTCAACAACTATTCAAATTGAAGCCATTGCAGCATTTCTTTGAGCAGCAATCTTTCACTTGAGCACCAGAAGCCTTTGAGTTTCCACAACAAATCCTGGTGCTAGTACTTGAATCCATTGGAGAAATCCAGTGAGGTCTAGCCAGGTGTGAAGGATTTAGTCTATGTGCTCAGTGTTTAAAAGGTAGTGTTCAGTCGAAGTGTAGCATTCTCCATCAGCAAAAACTGTTCTTGTTTTGCAGGTTTCGAAGTTTTCTGCAGTTGCAGCAGTTTTTGTAGTTACAACAGTAGATTCGGAATTGAACAACATCTTCTATGTATTTGGAAGGAGTTCCTTCTCTCACTCCATTCAACTATGATGAGTGGAAACCAAAGATGACATCATATCTGGAGAGACTTGGTCTTTTTGATGTGTGTACTGGTATTAAGAGAGATTTTTCTTCCTATCAAGAGAAAGAAGAATGGCTTGATGATTGTGAAAGAGCCTCAGGAAATATATGTGTTACTTTGTTTTCCAATTTGGAATTCTCATTGATTTTGATGAACATCCAAGTGATCTATGGACTAGATTGGACAGATTATTTGGACTTCAGGAGAAAGAGGTTGATGCTAGCCATGTGGAAAGCAAGCCCAGTGATCCTTCCTACAGTGCTCTCTCTATTTATGACTTGGCCTCCATCATCTCCCATGATGAAGTTGTTCAAGATGAAGTAGAAGTACAACACATGGTTTCAATTGTTCCATCTTCTTATCTGATTTATGAGCAAAAGATGTCAGTTACTACTCTAGAAGTTGAAGAGATATCTAAAATCTCTACTTCCCATGAGCTTGCTGATGTGCGAAATAATGACCTATTGAGCATCTTGGAATATTTGGGAGGCAATGCATTTTCCCTCCTTGATCAAAATCTTCCTATTGACTCCTATTTGGTCATTGGAACATGTTTTAAGAACTTCACCGAAGATAGAAGACTCTACCATTCACTTGGATTCAAGTCTCATGCATATCCTTGTGATTTTGGTTTTGCTCTCACCACTTTTGGTTCAAAGAAGATCATAAGAAACCATCCTCAAAATATTGGATATGATTTGAAGTTCAAGCCATCATTGTTATATGGTTCTGATCTCACCCCTGGAGATATCAAAGAACTACATACACTTTCATAGAGTTGATGCACCTGTTGATGTGCAAGATGATGACCTACTGATTATTTTGAAGGAAAAATCATATTTGGAAGGTAATGCATTCTCTCTTCCTCATCATATGCTTTATTTGGATTCCTATTTGGTCATTGGCACATGTTTTCAAAGTTTCATTGAAGATGGAAGACTTTATCATTCGCTTGGGTTCATGACTCATGCACTTTTCTGTGATTTTGGTTTTGATTTCCCCTGTTGGTTCAAAGGAGATCATGAGAAACCATCTTCCAAGTTTTGGATCTGATTTGCTTGCATCCATTGTTGGAGAACTCAAGCACATGTTTTTTGAGCATAATTCATTTCTTCCCAAGAGGAAGACAACTTTTTTTGAGAGAATGCTAGATCCAGATCCACAAGAACCTGAAGATATAGCACCTATTGGTTCATGGGCCACCATCATTGTTGCATCCACCAGTGATATTGTTGAAGATTCACCATCATCATGTCATAGTTTCCTTGGTCATGATCTCACCTATGTTGGTTCAAAGGAGATATCAAGGAACTATCTACACATTCATGGTTTTGATTCTACCTCAGTTGGTTCGAATCACATGGTTCATGATGATCTTCATATTATATTTTTGGAGCATGATCCACTTCTTCCCAAAAGGAAGATACCTCCTCCTTTGATTGATGATCAAGAGAGAGAAGCATCATCACATGAGATTTCAGATTCAGAGTTTGGATGTGATGATGATCCAGTTGTACTTGCTTCTTCACATGATATTTCGGATTCAGATTTTGGATGTGATGATCAACCAGCTGTAGATGCATCTTCACATAATATTT
This sequence comes from Larix kaempferi, assembly GCA_027924585.1. NCBI lineage: Eukaryota > Viridiplantae > Streptophyta > Pinopsida > Pinales > Pinaceae > Larix > Larix kaempferi. The sequence goes on from BSBM01000506.1 coordinate 3,253,925, forward strand.
CAGATGGAGATGATGATGATGGAATTCTAGATCCAGATCCACAAGAACCTGAAGGTCTAGAAGCTGATGATGAAGATGAGCGAATGGGAGATCCAGATCCATAAGAAACTGAAGATCTTTGACCTGATATTCCTCCTCTTCCTCGATGGGCAGCCACTACACTCCGATCTGCCGATGATTTGGTTGGTGATCCACATGATCATAGAAGAACAAAATCATATTTTCAGAATGAAGGTTTCATCCTTCTCACATTACTGATCCATTTCGGATCAATCAAGCCTTCTTTCAGAAAAGAAGGACGCTTACCTCCTTCAGGGGTGAGAGATGATATGCTACATTAACATCCTTCGGTCTATTTTGAAGGAGGGATTTCTTCCCACTAGGTTTTCCCTCTTTCCTCACTTAGTATATTTAGATTAATTGTACAGGGTGACCTTTGGTCTTAGTCACCAGGGCCCTATTTTTTAGATTTCAGTTATTACCTCATAATATAGCTTGTGGTGGGGTTTTGGAATATTCACACCATCATTTTTATATTTTGCATGCATGCATGCAAATATGCATGCTTTTCCTGCATCCAGTCATCATCATGGTGGTCTCCTAGCACCTAGAGCTTGATTCTAGCTCTCCAGAGCCTGTCTTTTCCAACATGCAAATATGCATGCTTTGCATGCCACTGCATGCATCTAGTCATCATCATGGTGGTCTCCCAACACCTAGAGCTTGCTTCTAGCTCTCCAGAGCCTGTCTATAGCCCCCAATTGGCCTCCTACCTACCTAATGCACCCTCCTTGACTTCTCTTCATGGAAAGTGTGCCTTTCCCACCTACCACAACCAGTTTGGGTGCCTTTGCTCACCTACCACCAGTTATCACTCAGTTAGGGTGCCTTATCTCACCTACCAGGAGTTATCATTTAGTTAGTGCATTGATTGAGTAGTTTTTCCACTGATTGCTTGTTAAATTTTGAGCATTAATTTACAATACTCTAGGATATTTACTGAGAGAATAACATGTGCAGTATATCAATGCATAACAATCATAATAAGCATGACAAGCATCACAAGAATCAAAAGCATGAGAGACAAGAGACACAGAGTTTCTGTGGGGAAAACCCTAAGGTGAAAAACCCCACAACTTCCTCAGAGATAGAGAGAGAAATGGCTCAACCAAAGTACAACCAAAATACACTGATATAGTCTCCTAGTAATAGATGATCCTCCTCCTCACTAGTGCGCCACTTTCTGAGTGAGAGAAGTGTGAGTTTCCGAGTGATCAAATAGAGATCTCCCGATATCTATTTATACTTAACCTGTTTTCCCAATTACACTATGGGGCTGACTTGTCTAGCTAGGTACATCCACAATATAATATATATTTCAGGGCCGACCCCACACATAGTGGTCTAATAACCCATCGGCAAGTACACACACTTGCGACACTTGTCAATACACATGACGACACTTCCTTATAGAGGAATAACACATCTCTTATAAGGGTACAATAAATATATATGAAATACATTCCGAAGTTACATATACATCAACACTCCCTCTTAACTAGGAAGGTATTTCTCGACACAGATCTGCTAGACAAGTCTTCTTCTCGGGATCATCGTCATCGATGCATCGTCATCATCATCATCACTGCTGCTGCTATCTCAACCAATCTCTAACTCTACTTGTCATAGGAAATTTTATAGAGCCAATCCTTTTTCATACTGGATGTAGGCCCACCACCTGCAGGTCTTCGTCATCACTGGCCATACTATGGAATCCTCAGGACTTATTACATGCGTCACAAAACATTTAAAGAGTCTCTTGCTTAGCAAGAACCCTAAAGAGCATCTGAGGCCTTTTTCATCCTGTCTAGATCTCTAGGACTTATTACATGTGACCCCACCACAAAACCTAGCAAGAGCATTTCAGGATCTTACGGGTACACAACTCCGACATGAAATCTCCCCAGGGCACAAATTACATGTGGTCACCACAAAACCTAGTAAGAGCATCTCAGGATGTTACGGGTACAGAACTCTGACCTGAAATCTCCCCAGGGCACAAATTACATGTGGTCATGGCAAAACCTCAAAAGAGCATCTCAGGATGTTGTGGGTACACAACTCCGACCTGAAATCTCCCAGGGCACAAATTACATGCCATAGGACAAAACCTCGCAAGAGCATCTTAGGATGTTATGGGTACACAACTCCAACCTGAAATCTCCCAGGGCACAAATTACATGTCCTCCCAGAGCAATGTATCGAAAGAGCATCCCAGGCTGTTACGGGTACACAACTCCGACCTATAGGATCTCCCAGACATGCTCATCTGCACAACCTGATCCATGGCCATAAAGCATCATCCTGATACTCACCATACATCATCCTGATGTACACATGATCAACAGATCATGGCATTCTTCCCATATCTTGGGAACTTCAATATCTTCAATAGATAATTTTGTTGCTGAACAAATGTTGTAGTTCTTCTTTTGTAGGTGATGGCATACAATATTTCCTACAAGACAAGTTAAATTGCATGATTAGAAACATCTCATAGTTTTCAAAACAAATTCTTATACATAAAGAAATATGTCATACAGTCATGCAATTATTTTAGCCAATGATTCAATACAACATTCATCCATATCCTGTAACTTTCTAGATGCCTTCCAATCTCTACCAGAACATTGTTAAGAGTTTGCACTAGTCCCAACATGTCAGCAAAGAGGTTTCATTCTAGATAAGTAGCAATGGAATGTTGTACAATGACATAGGCCTACTTACCCATCAAATGCATATTAGTAGTATACTGTTCATTAATGTAATCATTCTAATATGCACAATACATATCCTAAGTCTAGGAACATAAGCATATGTATCATTGAACAATTTTATTTAAACAAACAAATATGTAAGAAGTGGTAATTAAAATACTTATCTTTGTTTGTTTGTTGGGTGGACTCCCTTTGAGTCTTTGCTTCCTTGCAGGAGTTGCTGAAGTAGCTTCTTCTACACCTTTCTGATGTGGAATGTAGAAAGATGGTCAACTCCCTCTGAATATCTGCATCCTTGTAAGAGCTACTGGAGTGTGCTCCCTCTTGATCTTTGCTTCCTGGATTACCTATCCTTGAACTTATATTCATCCTTGGTCCCTATGCATGCTTATTATTATCATGATTGTGTTATCCTTGTGATCTCATACAAAATCATACATTCATTATTATATTCTCAATACTATCAAAACACAAAAATATCAAGCATGTATAGTCATGATTATTTCAAACAGAAATAATAAGCATTAGCATTCAAGGTTTATATAGGACTCTTATGGTTAGTCATATCATAAGAAACATAACATGTCTAAACCTATGATTACTCGAACCTATGACTCTTCTGGTTAGTCATATCATTAATTAAGGTAAGACACATAATATGCATATACCCATGATTATTCAAACCTATGTCTTTATGAACAATCATCATCAATCATGCCATGCATACTTATATAAGAGATCCTATGATATAAGGAAAACATACTTATTCACCATATTTGCTAGTTATGTCTAGCAATGTTTTCTTGTTCTCTTCAATGACCTGCATAACTCATAAGTTAACCTTTTCAAAACCAAATCATACATACCTCCATGTGATCCATGACTATGGATGAATCTTTGTCTTCATGTCACCATACCAAGTTCAGGTTGTCCCTTCAATTTGTACAATCCTCCCTCTTGCTCTCCAATCACCACTGCATCATCAATAGATTTATCATTTGGCCACATTAGGACTTGGCCATCTACAAATGCAACCCTCATGTCTTTTGCATCCAATGCAGAGATGGAGAGAAGATTCTTCTTGAGCCCAGGTACATAAAGGACTTCTTTCATCTTCAAAGATTTTCCAGAATCTAGGTTGTAGGAGGCTTCACCACTTCCTTTGATTGGGTATTGATAATCATCCCCAAGTTTCACCTTATGGGGTGATTCATGTTCAGATAGGTTTACAAAAGATTCCTTAAACCCAATCATGTGTTTGGAAGCCCCACTGTTAATTAACCAATCGTTACAACCATGGGAGATAGTACCTGTGAGAGCAGAGATTAGAACATACTCTTCTTCACTTGATGGGTCATCATCACTATCATCACTTTCTGCCCTAGCGTTCTTCTTTGGAGGTTCATCATCCTCAGCAGCATGAGCATGGAACTTTCTTTTGCTGCCCTTCTTCTTCTTGCTGGAGTTGTTGTTGTTATCCCTTTTGTTCTTGGGACAATCTGAAGCAAAGTGACCCTTCTCATTGCATGTGGAGCACCTTAGATCCTTCTTATTCTTTTGATGATAGTGAGTGGACTTCTTATAGTGAGAGTGCTCCTTCTTGGGCTTGCTTCTTTTGGTGTGAGCTGCGAGAGCTTGATCTTCACCTCCCATTTTCTCTTCTCGAGCTACAAGCCTAACTTCTTCTTGAGATCATTCCTCCCATAGTTTACTGAAAGAGATCAATTTCTTTCTTGCACAGATTCCTTGAATAAAGGAGCCCCATGACCTAGGTAGGCTATTCAGAGTGGTCATAACAACTTCACCATTTTCCACTACTTCATCCACAGCTTCAAGTTGTTCCTTGATCTGAGAGACCTTGGATAAGTAAGATTGAATGGTCTCTCCATTCAACATCTTGACCCCTTTCAATTGATTCCGCAGAGTCATCTTCTAATTTATGTTCTTCCCTTCAATTAACTTGGTCAGGGAGTCAAACATCTCTTTGGGTGTCTTCAGAGATGACACATGGGGGATGAGATGGTCTTTGATAGAATCAGCAATGATTCTCTTTTCCTTAACCAAGTTCTTCTTATGCAATATCTTAGCCTCTTCATCCTCTGGGATAGGGATGTCTTCTTTTATATATGAGTCCAACTCATTCTCTTCCAGGATTAACCCATTCCTATACTTCCAGGCTCAGAAGTTATCAACCCCTTCAAGCTTATCCTCAAGTTTGGTGTGGTGAGACATCTTAAAGAGTACTTCAAATGGAAATAGAAAAGTTTTAGGTCTTACCACTTGAATTGCTGAAAATTGGATCTGGTCCCGGATTAGGGTTTGTCGAAAAAACTCTAAAAATTCAAAATGTGAATTTCTACTTTCTGAAAGGATAGAAAGATGCACCTTGATGATCTGATCAACCTGGTGTATTTAGAATTTGAGATCTGCAAAGCTACACCCTTCAAAACTGCCTTTCTGTCTTCCCGGTTTCATTGAGGAGAGCCCTGAATTAGGGTTTGAGTTTCCCAGAGATCTACCCAGCCAAAAAATCTCGATCCAAAGCTCTTAACTTTGATTTTTGTAAGGAGCTTCCAGCTATGTCTTCAGATTCCAGAAATTCTTATTTTTGTGGAAACCCTAATTATTTAGGGCCAAATTTGAAAATGCTCAGAATTGAATTCTGATTAGATAGATAGATTCTCCTTGATGAGTAGAGTCAATATACTATACTGCTTTTCCAAAATCTGTGGAGAGAAACCCAATAAACAAGAAACCCTAGTTTCCATCACTGCACAATGTCTTCTTCTCAGGTTAGCTCTGATACCATGTTAAATTTTGAGCATTAATTTACAATACTCTAGGATCTTTATTGAGAGAATAACATGTGCAGTATATCAATGCATAACAATCATAATAAGCATGACAAGCATCACAAGAATCAAAAGCATGAGAGACAAGAGACAAAGAGTTTCCATGGGGAAAACCCTAAGGTGAAAAACCCCACAACTTCCTCAAAGATATAGAGAGCAATGGCTCAACCAAAGTAGAACCAAAATACATTGAGATAGTCTCCTAGTAGCAGATGATCCTCCTCCTCACTAGTGCACCACTTTCTGAGTGAGAGAAGTGTGAGTTTCCGAGTGATCAAATAGAGATCTCTCGATCTCTATTTATACTTAACCTATTTGCCTAGTTACACTATGGGGCCGACTTGTCTAGCTAGGTACATCCATAATATAATATATATTTCAGGGCCGACCCCACACATGGTGGTCTAATAACCCATCGGCAAGTACACACACTTGCGACACTTGTCAATACACATGACGACACTTCCTTATAGAGGAATAACACATCCCTTATAAGGGTACAACAAATATATATGAAATACATAGATGAAATACATTCCGAAGTTACATATACATCAACATTTCTCATGCTGACTACTTTTAGCTTCTAGTTAGCTAGTTCTGGAGTTCCACTTAACTATTTGACAGCCTCATGCGCCCCCCTTGGAGTCTCCATTCCTTGATTTATGCCTAGATGGTTCTGTTAGACTCAGTTAGACACACTTGACTGACTATTACCATTTATGATTGATACTATTGACTGGATGATGTCTCCATTGTTATCCAAGCTAGACTTTGAGTTAGACAGCCTCATGCACCCACCTTGGAGTCTCCATTCCCTGATTTATGGCTAGATGGTTCTGTTAGACTCAGTTGGTCACACTTGACTGACTCTTACCAGTTGTGACTGATACTACTGACAGGATGATGTCTCCATAGTTATTCATGCTAGACTTTGAGCTCATATTCGAATGCCCTACTTGGCTAATTCGAATCCTATATGATGTCTGATCATTGATTATTGTACTACATTCTCTACATTCATTATTCAGTGTATGACATTGACATTGTCCATTATTCTATGTTTATGAGTGATTATTGAGTGCATGCTTCTCTTCTTCTTTGCAAATAATCTTGAGAGTTGATTATGAGTTTGTTACAGTTGCTAGATCCCTGCAGATTATCACAGATCTCATATGTAATACCCCAAATTCGACCCTTAGGATATATTAGCCTTTAATGTAAATAATGTGTACATGTGATGTATGTTTTCCTAGCATGGAGCTCAAGGCCAAGGCCCTGCTAGTGAAAGCCTGAATTTTATTTGAAGGGCAAGTATTTGATATTTTAATGCCATGTGCTCTTAAGCCATGGAAATTGTAAAAAGGATGTAATTAAACATCATACAATATAAAATACCAAAACTGGCTACGGAGGCAACGAATGAGAAGGGGCCACGTGTATCCACTAGGGAGTGGTGAGGGGGCTAAGGGAGTGAACCATAGGTTTCCATATGTCATTATGAGAACCCATTTGACTTTTATAGATGACATTTATTCCTTTTGTAAGAAAGTGGTTGAAGAATTAAGTCAATGGATTTAATGGAGGATGGGCAACCCTAAAATTCGTATGGGTAGGTATGGGCCCTGTTTACTTGTCCCGCAAGTTACTCTACCTCTTGGAGGTTGCTTCATTATCATCCCCATTCCAGGGTGGAGGGGGCTAGCATCATTCCCCATCCAAAAACGATTGCCAGCAGTGAGGAAAACCAGAAATTGCGTCTGTGAGAGAACCCACGTTTTGGGAAGCCAAAAACACCTAGAATGGGTATTGGACAGTGAAATCCAATGGGGGATCCATTGGTATGAGCCTTGGGGTGAATTTGGGAGCAATAGCTACCCCGAAATCCATGGGAAAACCCGGTTTAATAGCCCAGAAAAACCAGTGACGGATTTGGGTTATTTGTTGAACAGAGCTGTGAGAAATCCAAGTGTGGATGTACGAATGGAGGCTGGGATCATTTGAGTCTAAATTGATGTGTACCTAGCTCTGGGATTGAGCTCAGTAGACTAGCATCCTTCTCCATTTCCCCATTGCATGCTTGAAAAACCCAACTGTGTGTTGGCTTAGCATGGTCGTCTGAGTGAAACCCTGACTGTGAGTGAGCCATCTAGTTCCTCCTTAGTGGATACACAGCCCAGCTCGGGGGTGATCTCTCAGCTGAAAGAATACAGGCTGGATAGAGATCTATGGTTGGGTGGAACGTTGCACTCATGTAGCCAGTCGTTGGACATCTACTTTTCAAGATAGTGTTCTGTGTATTATAAATTATTGGCATTTTGTGTTCTGCAATATGTTGAATTGTCCATGCTTAATGAAATGAATTGATTATATTAATTTGGAATCCATGCATGGCATTGTAATGCGATTGAGTCCCTATATGCTGAATCATCCTCTGCTGTGATATATATATATATATATATATGTTGATTAGGCATTACTGTTTGTGTGCCTACTAGTATGTTTACTCCGCTGTGTTTATATTGAGGTGAATCTGCATATAGAAGTTTTAAATTTCATGCATTTATGAGTCAAGAATATTGGGGCTAACTCTACCAAAAGCCCGGTGTCTTTGTAATGTTTTCTTCCCTGCTTGTTCTAAGGAGAAGGGGACATTACATCATAGGAAGAAGAGGAAGAGGTCTTCCAAGAAGAACTCACATGAGGAATTTAGGAAGGCCAAACCTCCCACATTTGATGGTGAATAAAATTTGGTTAAGAAGCCAAGGCTTGGCTTCTTGGAATGAGGAAGTATTTCCAAGTTCAAGACTATTCAGGAAATATGAAGGTCGGAGTTTCCATATTTAATCTGAATGGAAGAGCATCTATATGGTGGGATCACCTTAGGCAAGTAAAGAATATCAATGGAAGGAAGATAGTGTGGAAGCAATTCAGGAAATACTTCAAGCAAAAGCACCTCTTTGATAGGTACTATGATGAAAAAATTAAAGAATTCCATGAGATGAAATTGGGCCAAATGACAATGGAGGAATATGCAAATAAATTCTTGGAGCTATTGAGATATGTCAAGTATATCAGGGATGACAAAGTGAAAATTCATCATTTTCTAAGTGGGTTGCCTGAGTCAATCCTATAAATATAGAATTGAGTTTAATGAGCCTCAAACTCTAGATGAGACCATAAGAAAGGACACATATTATTATGATCAAGCCAAAAGCAATCCAGACTTCCATAAGGCATAGAAGGACACGAATAATGAGAAGTTTGAACAAAGGAAGAAGGGGTTCAAGTCTCCTCATTTCAGAAATCAGCTAAGGAATCCCCCACAAGTTGTGACAAAGCAAGCTAAGATGATGGGAGACAAGCTAAGAGAGCTAAGAGAGCCACTTAAATGTTGGGGATGTGGAGAGGACCATTTTCTTAGAAATTGTCCACATCGAAATGGGAGTGCAAACCAAGTTTACAACATACAAGAGGCTGAAACTGTGGGTCAAGTGGCGAGGACTGTCCCTAAGATTTATGTTGCACTAGAGGACCGCTAAGCAGATCATCAATCAACTATGGTTGAGGTTGAAGGTAAGATTTCTAAGCAATCTATTTCTATTTTGATTGACCCTGGATCTACTCATAGTTATATCAGTCCTAAAATTGTTGAGATTTGTGCTTTTAAGAAAACCAAGCATAGTAAATCCTTGTTGGTCTAACTAGCCACAAGAACCAAGAGAAAAGTTAGTGAAACAGTGTGTAAATGTCCATTAGAAATGGGTGGACTATCCACTTGTGAAGATATGAATATTTAACCACTTGGTTCATATGAAATTCTCATTGGAATGGATTGGTTGGAATCACATAGAGTTAAACTTGATTGCTACAACAAGAGTTTTGAGTGCATTGATGATGAAGGAAACCCAATGGTTGTGAATGGAATCCCAAAGAAAATTTCAGTTAGGCATATTTTAGCCATGCAGCTGAAGAAGTTTTATAGGAAAGATTGTCAATTGTATATATCCCATATATTGGAGAAAACAAAAAATGAAATTCCAAATTTGGAAGACTATCATGTGCTACAAGAATTCAAAGATGTGTTTCCCGATGAAGTGCCAGGAATTTCTCCCAAGAGGGACATTGATTTCACAATTGATCTTGTGCCAGGAGATGCACTATTGTCTAAGGCACCTTACAGAATGAGCACACCATAATTATTAGAGTTGAAAATGCAGTTGCAAGAATTATTGGAAAAGAAATACATAAGGTCAGGTGTGTCTCCATGGAGAGCACCTGTACTATTTGTGAAAAATAAATATGGTACACTCAGGTTATGTATTGATTAAATGAAGCTGAATAAAGTGATAGTGAAGAAAATGTACCCATTTCCTCGAATTGATGATCTTTTTGATCAAATGAGAGAGGAAAAGGTATTTTCAAAGATTGACTTGAGGTCTGGATACCATCAGGTAAGGATCAAGGAAGAAGATATTCACAAAAAAACCTTTAGAATATGGTATTGACACTATGAATTTGTAGTGGTGCCATTTGGTGTCACTAATGCACTAGCTACCTTCATGTGTCTCATGCATATCATTTTCCACAAATATTTGGACAAGTTTGTTATTGTTTTTCTAGATGAAATTCTTATTTACTCACATGAAGAACAATTGAGAATGAATTTGCAATAGTTAAGGGAGCATAAGTTGTATGCAAAGATAAGCAAGTGTGACTTTTATAAAAACAAAATTCATTATTTGGGTCATATTATTTCAGCGGAAGTAATCTTAGTGGATCCAAAAAATATTGAAGCGATTATGAATTGGCCAACTCCAAAGAATGTGATAGATGTGAGATATTTTATGGGTCTTGATGGTTACTATAGAAAATTCATTGAAAGATTCTCCAAGGTTGCACACCCAATCACTTCTTTGCAAAAGAAGGGAACAAAATTTGATTGGACTCGGAAATGTGAAGAAAGCTTCTAGTTGTAGAAGAAGCTTCTCACAAGTGCTCCAATTTTGAAAATTACAGACCCATAAAAATAATTTGTGGTGTGTACAGATGCATGTAAATAAGGACTTGGAGGAGTTCTTATGCAAAAAAATCATGTGGTGTGTTATGAGTCTAGAAAATTGAAGGAGCATGAAAAGAATTACGCCACACCTGATTTGGAACTTGCAGCCATATTGCACACTTTAAAAATGTGTAGACACTATCTAATGGGCAAAAAATTTGAATTGAGGACATACCATTGTGGTCAGAAATATTTATTTGAGCAACCAACATTAAATGCAAGGAAATCTAGATGGATGGAATTTCTATGTGAGTTTGATTTTGAAATCAAACACATAAAATGAAAATAAAATAAAGTGGTTGATGCACTTAACAGAAAGATGTATGAAATGCATGTGGCATCCATCAAACCATGCCAATTAGATTTAAAACAACAGATTGCTAATTATCTTGCTGAAGATGAATTGTATGTGCAAATAAAAGAAAAATTACAGCAGCATAATTTTTAAAAGAGGTATGAAGGGTATCATTTGGAAGATGATGGATTTCTTTGTTATAAAACTAGAATTTATATTCCTATTGTGACAAATTTTAGAAGAATTGTTATGGATGAAATCCATAAAATGCCATATTTTGCTCACCCATGATATCATAAAACAATTGATACTGCGAGGAAGCAATATTTTTGGCCAAGAATGAAAAAAGATATTGCCGAGTATATATCTAAATGCATTAAATGTCAGCAAGTGAAAGTTGAGAATCAACACCTAGCAGGTTTGTTGCATCCTTTGCCAATTTCGGAATGGAAATGGGAAGTAATTTCCTTGGATTTTATTACAGGTTTTCCAATGAATGTGAAACAACATGATTCTATCATGGTTGTGGTTGATAAATTGTTAAAATTAGCACATTTTATACCAATTAAATCCACCTATAAAGCAGATTCCATTGCAAAGATTTCCATGGAGAAAATTTTCAGATTGCATGGATTGCGTAAGGAAATAATTTCAGACAGGGATACCAAATTTACTTCAAATTTATGGAAAATTCTTTTTGTAGACTTGGGGACATAGCTGAATTTCAGTGCTTCCTACCATCCACAAACATATGGACAAAATGAAAGAGTAAAACAGATTCTTGAAGACATGATTCATATGTATGTGATGGAGAAACCATCCAAGTAGGAAGATTATCTACACTTCATAGAGTTTGCATATAACAATGGGAAGCAAGCTTCGTTGGGCATGAGTCCATTTCAAGTTTTATATGGTAGAAAGTGCAGGGCACCAGTGACATGGGATAATCCAGTGAAAAAAATTGTAATTGGGATAGAATTGCTTAAGGAAATGGAACAGGAAGTTGCAAAAATTAGGAAGAATTTATATGCATCCCAAGATAGACAGAAACGCTATGCAGATAAGAATAGAATTCATAGATAATTTAGTGTTGGGGATCATGTCTACCTTAGAGTGAGGTCAAGGAAGAGTTTTTTGAAGCCTGGAAGTTGTGCCAAGATATCTCCAAGATATTGTGGGCCATTTGAAGTGCTTGAAAGGATAGGGATAGTTGCATATAGAATTGCATTGCCTGCTAGTACTAGAGCTCATAATGTTTTTAATGTTTCTTTGCTTAAGAAATATGTACATGATCCTAACCAAGTGATTGATTGGGATGTGATTCAGGTAGAACCCAAAGGAGAGCTCCAAACCGAGCCACTATGCATCCTAGACAGGAAGGTAACATTGATCCGTAACCGAACCATCAGACAAGTAAAGGTGCAATGGAAGCATTTCGGTCCCAATGAGGGTACGTGGGAGCTGGAGGATGCCATGAAAGAGGAATACTCATTTTTGGTCTGATTTTGTGCAACACCGAGGACAATGTTATTCCAAGGGGGAAGGGATTTTAATACCTCCAATTTTGACTTGGAATGCATTTAATCAAAATTATGTGAATGATGTAAATATGCTAGTATGGATTCTTAGTGTGGAGCTCAAGGCCAAGGCCCAACTAGTTAATAAATAGGCATGTATGATGTATATATATTTTTTCTATTTGGACCATATGATTGGCTTATCATGCCAATTCGAAATGTATGTAAATATTATGTTGAAATTTAATAAAATGGTCCAAGATGGCTATGTAAAGAGCACTGGAGGGGCTATGATTCCACTAGAGGGGAAGAGGAAGGGGGCGTATGGGGAAACTAAATCTTATGTTTCCAAGTGTCAACCTTAGAACTCATCCAAAATTTACCATGTGTCTTAAAGGATCCAATTACCTTCTCTGACTAGTAACCCAATCTTTGAATGTGTATGTGAGGTTGGTGGGAAAAGTCACTTCATGTAGTTATTGAAGCATGGGGGTTGTGATAGTTATATCATCTGTCAACAGTCCTATTTCTTCTGTGGTCAAAAGCTATGCCAGTTGTCTTTTAACCCTTACCTCATATCCTTGGATTCAACACTCTTTTAATCACTCTCTCATGCATGTTCCTACACTACGTAGAGTTTTCCTACTGTTGTTCATGACCATTACCATATTGTGCTTAACCAATAAATTCGAATTTGGAGACAGAGCTACAATTTTGGAAGGGAAAATAGATGGTTGTAGGTGAGCATGGAGGTTGGGAAACCTGGGAACCTTTACCCATTGAGTTCTGCTAATTTTGGATGCTTGAGAAGCCATGGGTTAATGTTGTAGGAGGTTCTCCAATAGCTTACAACAAGTTCGACTCTTATTGCACACACTGGTAAGCACTGCAAGGGTTGGATTTCCTGAGGGAACTATGGATCAGTGAAGGGAAATTCCTTCCTTGTGTTGTGTGGGGTAGTTGGAAGGAGTGCCATGGCTGTGAAGGCTTAGTCAGACCCCTATAGAGCTCTATTGGAGCTTTTGGCTAAGCATAGGGAGAAGAATGGGTTGTGGGTCGAGAGATAGAAGCCTATAGGTGTTTCCTTCACCCTGGTGGCCTCATAGACCATCTTGGGGGAGACCTCTCAACAGAAAGAGTATATGATAGACAGAGTACCTATAGCTGGGTGAAAAATCGCTCTTACACAGCTAGTTGCTTGGATCTTCTTTATTTAAAGACAAGTATTATTTTGTATATGATGTGCAATGGTTTTATTGATATGCCTCTGATAATTATTCTTGGAATTGCATGTTATGTGTGTGTGGATCAATTCTATTTCCGCTGTGTGTTTTTATTTCCATGTATGCACATGCATTTTAGCTATACAAATTCGTAATTGTGATTATGGGGCAAAATTTGGAGTCCCTGGTTGAGTTTATGTCCCTTACTGCTGACCAGATTGAGGGATGTGGACGTTACATTATTTTAAACCCATCATCCCCATTGAGGCCATTGGTATTTTTCTCAATTGCAATGGCCTCATGGATTTTCTATGTTGACTAGTTATTGATCTCCATAATGATTATTGTATCCTCAACATGATGGGATGTTTTGTTTTATAAGAATGTTTTATGAGTGTTGAGGTTTTGATATTGTTTTTGGTAAATTCAATGCAATTCTCTTTGATATAAAGGCCTCATTGTTTTTTGGTTTGGATGGGGTGTGGGTAAGGCATCAATACAAGGGCCAAATTGTTAGTTTTATGGGGCTTCTACATTTTGGTATTTTGAAAGTTTTTGTATCCCTTTGGGTAGTAGGAGATTCTCGAGTGGTAGTTGATTGGGATACTGGAAAATCTAATCTACTGGTGTGCCTTTTAGACCATCAGAAACAAAAAATTATGGACCTTCAGGAGAAGTTCCAAAATTTATCTTTCATTCACATCTATTGTCAGTTCAACAATCTAGTAGGAAAATTATCAAAAAAAGCTATTGGATTGAAGGAGGGGCTCCTTCACTTTGAAGAAATCCAAGACTGTCAGGTTATAGCTCATGGTTCCTACTAGGATTACTAGAATACTATCTATGGCCTTTTTGGTTTTTGATTGGAGAATGTAGTCTTATTTGATAATTTGTAAATTTTTCATTTTTGGTTAAAGGAGTCCTTTGTAAGAATTGGTAGAATGTGATCATGATATATTTTTGGGTAACTCTCTTTTTGGCCTTGTATATGAACATGTTGACACAATCAATGTATATGACATGAAAGTATGACTATTTATGTTTTCTTTGATAGGAAGTTTGACTGTCACATCACATGAAGCCTCTTTATTAGAGCTGCCATAAATATATACGTTACCTTTCATTCAAAACTTTGAATACCAAGAAACAAATATTTTTTCTTAGTGAAAAAAAACCCTCACCAATTTTATAAATGTATGTCCTTTTGAACATGAAAGAAATCTGGTATATTCCTTTTCTTAAGTCAATATCAACAAGGTCTTTTATTAAATTGAGGAGATTTCCTAGGTTATTGGGTGGAGAGAATGTACTAGTTATGTTTTTCTTTTTCATAATTTTGGCAAGTCTATCGATTGTTCATTGTATGCATGGAATAAATACTTTAGGTTCATTGTTAACTTCATTCCTCGTGGATTTCTAATAAGTGTTCACTTTCTTGAAGGATTTAAAATTCGCTGTCCTTTAAAATACCATCCACAAATAGTCATTTTCTTTTTCCTAAATATAAGGTATGAAAAATCATTTTGGCATATCGATTAGGGTGTTTAAAAATCCCTAATGATGATATCATCTATGCAAATATCAATCCACATGCATTTTCTTCTTTTAGATTTTATGCCGTAATGTGCCATCCAAGTTCTTTATGACAATAACATATATAAATGAAAAAATTTCTTCTTCCTAATATTTCATGGTCCATTTGATGTTATCATGACAACATCAATCACAAAATCTTCTAAGCTTCCAACTAAGTCAAATTCCAGAAACATCGATACCTTGACACCACTAATCACAAAAACATTGACATCATGACAACAACAATCACAAAATCTCTAAAGTTCTCAACCAAGTCAAATGGTATTGGGCTTATATCCAATAATAAGTCGAATGGTATTGGGCTTATATCCAATAATAAGTCGAATGGTATTGGGCTTATGCCCAACCATATGTCTCTCTTTTTTATTCTTTTAAGATTAACACATGTAGAGTTACTACCCAATTTGCGGAATTTCAAGATGTTCTTAATCTTTTAAAGTTGGCTTTAGATAATGGCATAAGCATACTTCATGTTGTATGGGATTCCAAACTAGTTGTTCAATGGTTAAGGACAATTTTAGATTGTAGAACTGGTCTATAAGGGTGCTACTTGAACAAACTCTTCTTTCTATAGATCAATACACATAGATTCACTACTAATTTCAATTTTAAAGTTGAATCACTTCCTAAGCAGAGGTCTCGTTAGCACACTGCTAGTAGAGGAACATAGACAAAGGGGAAATATCCTTGATGATCGTTTGTTTTGTTTTCTCTATTGGATATTTTGTTTCTTTATATTATGGATTTCCCACCTGTGTTTTGATGCTGTGGAAGACTTGAAGGAAGGGTACTTTTTAAGGATTATAAAAGTATACTTGAGTATAGTATTCTAGGTGATTATTTTGAATTGAAGAAAACATATATATAGATTGGTAGGTGAATATTAAATATGAAACATACAGTTTACTACTGAAACGTGTAAATTTTGGCGAATATTATGATAAAAAAACATATTTTATGTAAATATAGGAAATATTAGAGACAAAATGACCAAATAGTGATTTTTTTTTAAATGCTCAAAAAATAGCCAATTGACGAAATTTCACCGCTAAAAATTTCCCTTCATGAAGGTATCCCTCGCTCTCTTAGAAAGACTACCTCTTTTAAAATAAATATTGGTGTTATGTCATATATCCAATATAATGGACAAGTCCTTGTAAAGCTTTAGAGCCTAGTTTCTCGAGACAGAGTCCCAATTATTTATATGTTTTTATATATTGATGATATGGTAGCTTTGAAGGATAATGTGTCTTTGATCCTTTATTTGGTAGTTATTTCAGGCTTTCTTTGAGCAGGTTTTGGTCTTTTATGATGGAAATATGAAATGTAACTACATTTTACGTGAAATTAAGTGACTAGTTTTTTTCTTTTGGAAACAAAATTTTAGTTGAATTTAACTTTAAAAATTAGGTTAATAAAATTCAAAATATATATTAGAAATATTGTAAAAAAGTAAAATAAAGGTTAATTATCATAATTTAAATACAAGAAATTTAATATTTATCTTTTAAATAAATTAGTTTAAAAAATTCGAAAAAATTTAAATTATTTTTTGATATAATAATGTTATATAATTAATATAAATTGAATGATAATAGTGATTGTTATTAATATTTGCATTACTAAAATTTATATCATTATTATTATTTCCTTTTTTAGTGATAGTTAGGGTTTTATATAAAAGAGTTGGTGACCGAATTATATAGCTAGAGTTTACAAAATGGGAGGTAGACATGAGGGCTTTACCCCTAAGTCTTCTATACATATGTTCCATTCAATGTAAGATCAAAATATTTTCCAAAAGCACATGTTCACATAACCACAAGTGTTTTACCAAATATATTTTCCGAATAGAAACATAATGGAAATACATGTAAAAACATAAATTAGTCAAGGGTCCCTTTTATGCACAATTTATGTCTTATAACCTTGATAAGTAGTACATGAACTCTATGTACCTAGGGTCTTAGTTTGTTTTTTCTTATTTTTCTCTACACTCTCGGTTGGATTTTATCCCTCTTGTGAATGGAGGTGAATTGTAGAGTGATGATACCTCTTCCTCCATGCTTCAAGAGTGGTGGGTATCCTTACATCTTAGAGTACTTTTGTTGTTTGAAGGTGAATTGTAGGAGGCTCTTGCGGGTTTCCCATCTCTTTTGAGTTACCCTTCGAATTTTATTCATTGCTTTTATTTACTTCACCTTTCTGTGAGGCTTGGAGGTTTTCTACTTCTTCTAGAATAATCTCTAGATCTCCTTGCTTCTCATCTAGACGGGGTTCCATTACTTCCTAGGGATGTAATTGTGTTAATATATGCATCTCATCCTCCTTTTCATTTGCAAGGAATTCTAAATTTACTATATCCTCAAAGTGATTGTTGTTTACTTCATATTCCCCCCCGGTTCATCTTTGTTTGTTGAGACCACTTATTTTATTTTTTTGGTGCTAATTTTTGGACTAAATGGGTTATGTTCTTCCTAACAAGTGGGATGCATGGGATAATTAGTGAGAGGAATTTCCTCTTATTCCATGTGACAATTTTTTGCAAATTGTCTGTATTCATGACAAGAGTTTCATTTGAAGGAGTCTACTCGTAATCCAACCATCCATATTTATTTGCAATACCTTTGGGAGAGCCTTCTCCAAATGCACTTCTACACATATTTTGGCACATGTAAAGAGACTATTCGGAACCAAATCCTTAATATAACATAATACAACATAATACACACCATGTACATAAATGTAAACATGGAGCAAAAATCCAATATATATAAGAGAGAAAAGTTACACAATAAATCCTTAAAGAATAAGAGAACCTCTCCAAATAACCCTAGACATTCATACATCCATTCATACATCCAATTCACCTCCCTCAACAATGACTACATGACCTCTATATATACTTATTCACTCATTGCACATGTGGTGTTTTCATTAGTCCAACTACTGTTACATATACATTTACTTCATTACATATATATTCAACCCCATATATGCCCCGTTGGGGTAATATCATATACATTTAACCTCATATATGCCCCCCTCGGGTTATAACATAGCACTCTCCAAAAATATTTGTCTCAAATCTTTGTAGTTAAGGGATTTACATGTGATGAAACCAAGTAATAGGATTTCCTTATATTCCTGATTTCTTGTTTCCATTGTTGATGATCCATCCATCTAAAATCAATTATTTTTTGTCTCAATCCTTGATATCCGGTGGCTGCATAGTTTTGATTCCATGTGTTTTTGTTGTGACTTATTTAATTTATTGTAGTTTCCAGTCTTTGATATTATCTTGTTGAATAATGCTTTTGTGATGCACCACTCCATGACTATTGTTGATTATTCTATCTTCTTCCCTGGTAGTGTCGATGTAGATCTTCTTCTCTTTCTTGGAATCTTTCTTGGTAATGTAGATGTCAATATGGTTTCACCTTTAATGGTTTCCCTTCATTTTGCACAGTGATAACAACGATATTAATTTAAAATATAATGGTATCCTCTATCCTTTATGCATGGTCTTCAATGCTACTTGCTTTTTTGATAATTCCCTCATATATGACTTTGATATTTTCAAGCCGGTGCTCAACTTCTTCAAGTTTTTTTGTCAACTTTCTCGAATATTGTCTTCCTTCTCTTTTTGATGATGCAATGTGATGCCATCCATCAATTTCTTATGTCATTTTTCAATTCTAGATTTCAATTTTGATTTTTCCTCATCTTCATTTAGAGAGTCTTCAACCTTCTTGCAAAATTCCTCTGCAAGTCTCTTGGTAGTCTCTTCATCCAAGATCCTTGTTTTTTCTTGATTTTGACCATGTTTTTTTTCTTTTAATCTCTTGGCCTTATCAAGTAGTTTTTTACTATGGTTTTTTAATCTACATATTCCTTCATTCTTCTTTTTCAATTCTCCCCTTCACTCATCCTTTTCCCATTTTCCTTTGTTATTCTTTTCTTTCTTCAATTTATCAACCTTCTTATTTAGGGATTCATTAAGGGATTTTATCTTGGGAAACTCCTCACCTTTCTCCTTGATATCTTATTTTACTTATTTTAATTCATCTTGAATTTTATGCATCTCCTCAAGCTTGGCATCCCTGATCCATTTATTTGAGAAGAGTTTTTCAAATTCTTCCCACTTGGAATATAATGTAGTATCTTCATCAAAACTCTTCCACCACTTATAATATTTACCCTAAAAACAATAACCTTCCCCAAAATTACTCATACCACTTTCCTATATCTTCTTCAACCATTCCATATGCTTGATTCCATCTTTATATTCATCTCTAGTAAATGTAGGTATCCCCATTTCCATTGATTCTTAATTGATGTCCAACCAAACACCTCAAATTCGAGTATAAATCTATTCAAAATAATAATTTCAAATAGTGATTATTATTTTTCCACTATTTTTCTAATATATTCTCCTATTTTTTCTCTTTCCAACAGCTTTTGAATCACCTACATTAGACCTTCTAGTCAAAAAGTTATGCTAAATTTAAATTAACATACCTTTTAAAACCTTGATTTGGAGATTTTCTTGCTGATTGACCTTTAACTTGAGGTAGTTTGAAATTTTGGTCCCTCTGGGTTTGAAATTTCATCTTGTAATATTCTGATATGTCTTCTTTGTAATGCCACATGTTTGACAAAATTCTAAAAACCTTGGAGAAATTCATGGTAACTTTCCCAAATCTTGGTGATTTTATCTCTTTCAAAACAACATACTTGTAAGGATTGACATGTGTCTAATTTTCCTATTCTGCTTCTAAATTTTTTACCACAAAAAATATGGTACTCCTTTTGATGCAATAGGGGGCACTCAATTTGGACATTTCAATATTCAAAGAGAGTAGTTTTACTCAGAACACTTGTTTGAGACTAGTTTTTGGACTAGTAAAAATCCCTAACTTCCATAGTCTATAACTTTGAACTTATAATGAACTAGGACCTGATATTTTTACCATAATTACTTCGTTATGTATTTTGAGGATTCTAAACATTTTACTGTCTAAGATAGCCCCTAAAAATTTTTATAGCAAAAATGGCTCTAATACCAAATTTTATGAACCGAATCCTTAAGATAGCATAATATAGTAGAGTACACAACATGTACATAAATGTAAGCATGGAGCATAACTCCAAAATATATAAGAGATATGAGTTACACAATAACTCCTTAAATAACATGAAAACCTCCTCCAAATACCCCAAGGCATTCATACATCCAATTCACCTCCCTCAACAATGACTATATGACCTCTATATATACCTATTCACTCATTGCACATGTGGTCCATTCATTAGGCCAACCACTATTACATATACATTTAATTAATTACATATATATTTAAAACCATAAATTCCCCCCTTGGGTCATAACAAAGTCTCCGTTGTGGTTGAGTTTGTTCAATGTATCAATTGAACATGTCTCCAATTGCTTTCAAGGTATCTTCATCCCAAAATATTAATGAAATATGGGGCAGCTTAACCCATACATGGGTTGCTATGATATCCTCTTTAGGATTTATTTCTAATGATGATCAGTTTAAGAACATTCCTTGAGCTCCCATGAATTATGATCTAGATCCAAAAATCAAGTCGATATCCTCCTTTTTCTAGAATAAAAACCAAAATTCCCTCTACCATATAAAATCATAATTACCTGACTCTTGATCTTGGGAAGCCATTGCTCTACTATCAATATCTATGTGGTCCTTGTTAGGCTAGAGGCCCTTGTTCAAAGACAATGAGTGCTTTCAATGAGCAATTTTTGTCCAAGAATGAGCATCTTAAGGAAATTCTAAAAGAAGAAAGTTAAATGTTCTACGATTTTGACATTTTCTGGTTTTCCATCACCATAATGTTGCCATAAACTTGCCATAAAGTATTTGTTGAATTTTTTGTTTTTAATGTAGAATGTGATTCAACACCCTTCAATATGCTTACTGCAATTTGATTTTTCAATGTTAACGATTAATATTTTCAATTCCATCAATCTAGAATGATTTTTGCTAGATTTTAGATAAAAACTGGCTTCTTCCCTTCGTGTAATTTTAAACCATAAAAAAGGTCAAATATGTAGAATGTTTAGACTACAACAATTATAAAATAATAAATTGTATATGACACATCAAATCTATATATGCCACATCACACTACCATGTAATACAAGTTAATTTATAATTGCCAAGTTATAGTTAAAAATAATAATGAGAAGTTTAGATTCTTATGCATATACAATAAATGATAATATATATATCATATAATAACTAATTTACTATTACTATATAATAATAATAATACAATAAATAATATATTGTTAATAAATAATATATAATAGAAATAAAGTATAATATATTATAATATTAATATAATAATGCAATAGTATATCATATATTAACATTTTCCTTTACTAATGATATAATAACAATATAATGATATATAATAACGCCTACAGGGTTGGCAGGTGCAGGGGGGGTTCTCTCGGACTCCGGTGGAAACAAAGTTGAAGATTATGCATGGGGGATTGGACAGAAGACCAACAATGTTGCAGAGTGGCTTGCGTTGATAAAAGGTCTTGAAGTAGCAAAAAAAAATCAAGTCAGTAATCTCATGGTCTTTGGGGATTCACTATTGGTTATAAGGGAGTCCAA
Organism: Larix kaempferi; assembly: GCA_027924585.1. NCBI lineage: Eukaryota > Viridiplantae > Streptophyta > Pinopsida > Pinales > Pinaceae > Larix > Larix kaempferi. The sequence goes on from BSBM01000506.1 coordinate 3,275,912, forward strand.
AAGGTATATAAACAACCAACGCAAGGCCACACACCATATCCACCAGCACTTCAAATTTGCAGCCACAGGCTTTCACTCTATCACCTTCCTGCACATTCTACGACACAATAACCATGTTGCTGACGGAATGGAAAATGTCGGAGCAACTCTGGACTGTGGTCATGCCTTATTCAATGGAACCCTCATCCCCAATGTTTGGGTCCCCTAGCCACCCTTATCATCCCCCTCCATGGATCGTCCCACTGCCTATTCCCTCACTATTTCCAACGGGGGCATTAATTCCCACTATCCACCTTGGATCTCCTTTGCGTCCCTCCTCCATCTCCTCCAATGCAACCGGCGGTTGCATCTGACCACCCCCATCTGTCACGCATGCTGCAGCATTTACTCCGGGCTCTTCCCCAGGCCACCTTTCCCTTATTTCTTGCAAGGTGGCGGCATTTCTCCCCATCGTCCCTCAGAGTCTTCTCCTGCATTCTCCCTGTGCGCTCCCTTCTCCATTTTCATGCTCTCTGTCATGGCGGGTATCTGCCACTCTCCACACTGCAAGGATTGTGCCTTGGGCAATAGCTCCAGCAGAGGAAAGAAGCGATATCTGAACCAGCTTCTGTATAGCAATGAAAGCACCGGCAAGCGAAGGGGATTAGCTTGTAATAACTCTCGTCAACACGAGGAGCAGGGTAGTAGGAAGAACTGGATTCCCTTGGAAAATGGAACCAGTACTGATAATAGGAATGTAATGCAGTTCCTCGGTAGTGGGCTCGACTATGGTAGTAGAAGCAGGAAGCAATTTAAATCCCCGGAACATGGGCATAGTGGCCCTCATATTCTGGTATGTAACAGTCCGGATGGTTATGGCAGTAAAAGTTTGAAGCAACATATGGGCTATCAGGGGAACCTGGTTGCTATGGACTCTCCTCACCGGAATGTGAGTCCCACTCCTGAAGCTAACACCTAGATACAGGACCTGGAAGCCCAGGTTTGCTGGCTTTGTGGTGACCTGCTGGATACCAAGAAGGAAATTTCCAATCTTTCCACCTTCGTACAGATCTCCAACTCGAAATTTAGGAACAGTGCTGGCAAGGCGAAGGATTACTACGAAAAAATAATGGGTAAGCATGACACTTTCTTCACCTGTCTTCGAATTCTGGAAGCTAAAGTAGACTGCATTAGGGTCAACAATGGAAACACAATGGTCAATAAGGGAAGCAGCCCCTCTGTGATCCTGAACCTGGAAGAGGAAAATGCAGCCGCGGCCCCTATCAGTCGCCATAAGGAAATTGACTTGGCTCCTACTCCTCTAGGCTCTATTTACCCATCTTTTGGTTTTCCTATGTATTCCAGAAGCTCTATAATAGCACTTCTTTAGTTTTAGCTCTTGTTTTAGACCTTCCCGATTCTTTTTGTATCTGGTATTGGGCTACCTTTTTTGAAATTTAGAGGCTGAACATTGTTATGCTTGCTTCGACAACTTTGGGTCCTATGGGAACAGCCTCCCAGACTTATGTAATTTCCTACTTTTTTTAATATATAAAGATCTTAACCGTTTTTGTAAAAAAAAAAAAGATATATAATAACGCCTACCTTTAATAAATATATATAATAATATAATAACCATATAATATAATAACATATAATAAAGATGGTTTTAATAACTATAAAATAATAATATATAATAATGATTATCTTTAATATATATTTAAGGAGTATATTTATTTTACATTTTGAATTTCCATTCTAAGATTTTTTACAATTTCTAACCGAACAAAACTACTTGGAAAATGTTGAAAATGTAAAATATTTAGACTACACCTATATTTAATAATAATATAAGAATTGACAATGATGACGATGATACTTATCAATGGGCAGGCGCACAAAGATGGTCTCCAAATCCGTTGCAATGGGGACGCGCTAGCGGCGAAAAAAAATGACGTGTATGCACCTAGGGCAGTGCGCACACACTGCTAGGTTCGATATCGAACCGAGGTGTGTGCGCGTGGTTGGCGTGTGCACGCAATGGTGGTGTGCACACGCCTCTGTTATAAAAAAAAAAGAAAAGAAAAAAGCATAATTTCCCCATTCTACTATTTGGTCGAGCGCGACCTCCATCCCTGTGTGCACGTCGATTCAACCACCAAAGGAGCTGAAATCCACTCCAAAACCACCCAAGAACACCCACAAACTCATCAACACATCGATTGATAGGTAAATATCAAGTTTTTTTTTATTTTGTTCATTCTTTGTGTCAATTTTTTGATTATTTTTGTTTATTTAATTGTTAATAATTCCCAAATTTTGAAAACAATGAACAAATTTTCAATTGCAGATTGTAAACTGAGACAATGAGTGAACAAGATGTTAACCCCGAGTCCGGTGGAACACAAGAAAACCCAAACCTTGGACCCAATGCCAAAGAAAACTGTGAACAAAATCCAAATGCCGAACAAAACCAAAACCCCCAAGCTAATTTTGAACAAGATGACCATAACCATTATGTAAATGAAATGCAAGTGCACACTCGCGAACTAAGAAACTTGGGGGAACCATCTCAATTGTCTCTTGCCACGTCAATTGAGAACTCAATTGACTCCCTCATCCATGCACACCAGCAATTGATTGAAATAACTGAATTTAGAGCTAGGACGCGAGAGTATTACTCCACGGGCATCTCCAAGGAAGCAATAAAAGATTTGAGCATTACAAAATCCCAATTATACAGTATGTTCACCGATCCAAAAACAAACGAACCACCTAACAATAGAAAGCCACGTGTCTGCATGTATTGGTGTCATTACCAACCATGGAGGGACAATTGGATGCAGAGGTGGTTCATGGTGTATGATAAACCTCCCTACAATAATAGGGAGGTTCCACAGTACTTCCTTCGGCAGCTGTGGGATGAGTTTTTCCTCGGTTTACATGTCAACTATTTTGGCATAACCGAGTTCCAGGGTGTTGGGCGTGGCTCTACCCAAGATCGACCTGCTGCCAGGAGGAACCCATTGAGACGGCCACCAGCTCCTAGGCGTGACCCCAACCCCTCTCCCCAGCCACCTCAGTTACCCCACAAGCTTGATCAGATCAAGGAGGCAATGAGGAATGTTGCACATGGACTCCTTAGACACACCTCCTTTGTAGCAGCAACTATAGAGGTTGGGTGACCTTGATAGAGATCCAGGTGTAGGGCCTTCACGACAGGGCCAGGATAGACCCGTGACCGGTGGTAGCCATGCTGGGAATTCTAGTTCAACGGGGATAGTGCCACATCTTTGTCCCCATTGCGGGCACACTTTCCCTAGCCCGATCGAGGGCTGTTATATGGATCAGGTCAGCAATTTTTTTAATGTGTTTTTAATCATCACTTGATAACCTGTAAAGTATTTTTTTAAAGTATTTTTGTTTGACTTAAACTATTATTTCAATGTACAGTTATTTAGAGTTGATACACCAACATGGGAGAACGTAGGATCTCCCAACCTGGATGCAGCAATGGCAACTACAATTGAAATTGCGGCACCTCACATGGAGGTATTTTCAGTACCTCACACAATATTGTTATATTACTTATGTCAGTTATATTACTTAAGTATTTATCTTTATGGCATACACATTTATAGTTCGTACAATGTTTTTGAATATCTTGATTGCCTAAATAATGACTTTTTTAACATGTTCATAACATGCATGCATTTTGGTGTCCACAGGTGTTCCATGACTACAGTGATCAACCATCTCTGCCAGGGATTAGTAGATCACCATATCCACAGGTAAAATGTGTAGTTAAAAGCACGCTTTTAATTTGCAAAGCCAAAAACCCTAGCATGAATGGTTATCATAAGCCATGATGAATATGAATATGAATTTTGTTACTAACGCTAATGAAAAAAGCCTTAACATGCCCTCATTGCAAACATATTTGAACAACAATGAAATGATCCATTATTATGTGGATGAAGGGAATGAAGAACCAACTCAAGAAGCCAATGAAGAAGAATCACAGCTCCCAAATGATCCTCATATTCATCCAAGTACTAGACCAATATTGAAACAAATCCTAAAGCTCCAAATGGAGAGAGTGGTAGAGAAAATGGGGGCAATATCCAGATTTGGGTGCTACGGGCATCTTGATAAGACCTAGGGTTTGAGGATCGAAATTCCAAGATAGACATGTAGACTTGGATTCTATAAGTTGAGTTCTCTAGTGGTGTACTTGTGTGACATGACAAACCATTCTAATAGTGATCCTATCCCACTTGGAGTCCAAATACCCCCTATTGAGGGTACCTGTGGTGGTTCACGGATTCTAGGGCTAGATTAGGTTAATAGGGCTAGATTAGGTTTCTAGGATTCTAGATTAGTTTATGAGGGTTAGATTAGTGTTTCTAGGGTTAGTTTAGCTTTTTAGGATTTCTAGGGCTAGATAATTTTTTTAGGATTCTAGATTAGTTTTTGAGGGTTAGAGTAGTGTTTCTAGGGCAAGTTTAGCTTTCTAGGATTTCTAGGGATAGAATATGTTGGTAGGGTTATATTAGTGCTTCTAGGGTCAATCATGCATGAATAAACAATCACATGGCTATAAATAATAACTTAATCATAACTCAGACATCAAATAAACGATATAAGATAACGATATCAAATAAACTATCTAATATGAATAACATTAATCGTGCATGAATAAACAATCACGTGGCTATACTATGTACCTCAGTCAATTAGGCCTTCTGGATCCTCTCGGTTTTTTAGTGTCTCAAACAACCTCTCATGCTTCGCATGAGGTAGTAAGTGGCGTACCTTGTTTGATGACTTTGTTGACATTGTCTGTATTTGGATATTTGTACCCACGATCAAGTGCGTAAAGTGATACATCCACGACCCTAGTCTATAATCCGTGTATGTGTATCCATTGCTCTTTGGTCCCTTTCCATCCACTATAAGATATTCCCCCTGAACAACCATCGATCCAGTCGGAAAGGTAATGCCTTCACTATTCGTTAATGATGCGATGAGGGTTTGCTTTCCTTGGATGCATCGTGCTAACCAATAATTCATCCCAATTGCACTGTCTGTTGGGGCGACAACTGCATAGATGTGTCCTGCAAAAATGCATTTTAAGATCATATTCCAACAAGTAGTGGTTTGATCACTTGGATAATTACAAAAACAAGGAGGGAACTGGGATATGCATGCATAAATGTTAACCTGGTTGTACAAGATCAGATATATGATCATATTCATTCGAAATAGAGGACTGTCCTTCCTCTAACTGGATTGTTTCAACAACTGCACATGGGTCCACTGCAAGTGATACATGATCCCATTCATCAACCCAATGAATATGAGCTTCGAATTGAATGAAATCCATGAGTGACTTGCACAGTACTACAACTATAAGAACGTGATCGATCTATATTGACTACATTCCAAAAATTTCTGACAACATGTCGTCTACCTGTTGGTATGTGTTGCTCCGTGGTTTGATCTGACATTTTTTCTTTGCACCATTGAACTGTGGATTTGGCATTCTGAATATGAGGGCCTTTGTTTTGGACAAAACTCACTATGGCTTGGGGTAGACCACAACAGACAGCTGACTACAAGAAATTGACTCAATTGTTAGTACTATGCTATATAAATGACAATGCTAAGATCATGAAGAATATAACCAACCTCGATCCAAACGTTTGATGTAGATCCCCATTGGAGCTTTCAATCCATGCACTTGAATCTGCAAATTATTCTTGACAATGAATACATAACAAGTATATATAATAAATAAACGACATTAACATCATCAATAGCAATGGTCCATGATATTATAAGTAAATGTAACCCAATGTAGTATAAACAACATTCACAACATTAATGGATGAGAATATGAGTATTTCTATTAATAAACAACAAGAAGTACAATGTGATACAACCTCTTGTCGGCAACCAATATGAACCAAGATCTAGGTCAATCCACTTGCGCCTCCACCACTTCAATCCTCCATGGAATGGAAAACTCAAACTATGATAGGAGTTTGGAAGGTGAACATAAGGGGTTCACAACTGCAAGGATCAATGAGTGTAGACTCAAGATAGGGGAAAATCCACTAGAGTTTTCTTGCTCTTCTTTCTCCTCTCGTCCATAAGCCATATGTGCTCAATATATAGTCCTCCCAAAGGTAAGTGAAAGGACACATCGAGACGTTTCGGGGAAAATGGAGGGCCAAAGGTCACCCTATGACTGCTTTTTGGGAGTAAAAAGGTAATTTTTCTATTGATTTTTACCATTTTACATGCTACCCACAAGCTATAGTGATGCAACTTGCAGGGACGCCCATTGTAATGATGCAGCTAGCGTACAGGAAAAAAATAGGGAAAAATAGTGTCTGAAGGATATAAAGTGGATCTGAGTCAGTGAAATGGATCCTGTAGGCCAAAGAGTGCTGATGCTCACAAGGTGGAAAATTATGCTATAACAGATGCCCCCTAATGTGTGAGGTTAGAGACTGATGCTATGATGGCCGAAATACATTATAAAAAGATCTCAGAAGTGGAGTGATGGAGAAACAAGTGGAAGGAGCAGCTCATTCGCCATAGTACAATAATATCCCTAAATACATGTCGATAGAGTACAACAATCTGATACAATGGCCATGAGTAGGTAGTACATAATGAATACATGTCATAAGTGATCATAACCATGATCCCTCTATAGTAAGATATGGTCTCCTGCTGAAAAGGAAACAACTGGAGCAAATTGGAGGTACAAACTGTTGATACATGAGAGTTGATATCTCAGATGTAAAGTCATAATCATAAGTAGCATATTGAATGCCACTATCACCTGGGCCTTCTACACAAGTCTTCGATAGTGCAAGTCCCATCAAGTGAATAAAAGAGTTGAGGTCGAACCTGATGTGACATCGTCTGATTACCAATCAATGATGTATACCGTTAACAGACGCGAGATAACCCACCAATAATGAAAATGGGAATCAAGGCACAGAGCACAATCACCAGATTGTGAATAGATGATTTGAAGTCGAACACTAGGATGAATCCAACGATCAGGGGACATTGATGTATTCCCAAAACTGTCGATGGTGAGAGAACCTGCCACTAATGACTGCAAGCCTCAAGGTACTCAACCAAACTCTAAGCCTGAAGTCCTGGAATAAATGGGTTGAAGTCGATGGAACGAGACTAGCTAGAAGGAGGGCATTAAGGAATCCCCCATCAACCAGCACGAGGTACCGGCTATGCTGAAATATTTGGAATATCTCAGGTGAAACGGACTGACTCAATAAGGATGGACGACATGCAATAGTCAAGAAATATGAGGAGTGGCCAACTCTGGTTTCAGGACTTCCTTTGAACAAGAGCATGAGTAGATGGATAGACTCAGGAAGCATAGACTCAATATAGACTGTGCGATGCAGGAGGCACCACAAAGGGATCCATAATGACTGGAAGCTTAACCAATTGACGTAGTAAAATGAGAAACAAGTACAGCTCCTAAGGTCCAACTATAGTCCCGAATCATAATGTATGGAGTGGAATGAATGCTCTGTTCAAAGGCGACACAATAGCTGCCAACTAGAAGTAGTTGTTAAATTTTCAGAATTTACTTCAATGTGATCTAGGATCTTAACTGAGAGAACAACATGTACAACAAATCTACAGCATATCAATCATGGACACAATAATGCAAGCACACAAGAGACACAGAGTTTACTTGGAGAAAACCATAAAGGTGAAAAACCCCAATAACTTCCTCAGAGATAGATAGAGCAATGATACAACCAGAATATAAGAGATAGTCTTCTCCTAGAAGTAGAGCCTCATCCTCCACAAGTGCACCAGTCTCCCAACTGTGAGTGAGATAATAGAATGTGTAAAATGAGAGAGACACACTCTCTATTTATACACTAACTTGACTTGACCTTTACTCAACTAGGTCGGCCTCAACTTAACCACTTAACATAATGCTGACTAGGCCGACCCCCACTAGGGTGGTCTAATAACCCTTTGACCCACATGGTCGACCCCCAATAGGGTGGTCTAATAATCCTTTGACCCACATGACTTATACAGGGCCGACCCCAACAAGGTGGTCTAATAACCCATCAAGTATAAGTTACGACACTTACAATATAAATGACGACACTTCCGTATAGAGGAATAATAACATCTCTATAGGAATACAATATACATATATGTGAAATACATTTTGAAGTTACATATACATCAACACTCCCTCTTAACTAGGAAGGTATTTCTCGACACAGGTCTTCTAGCATAAGTCTTCTTCTCTGGATCATCGTCACTGGATAATTGTCATCGAGTCATCATCATCGTCAATGCTACTGCTATCTCAATCAATCTCTGAATCTACTCGTCATAGGAAGTTCTACAGAGCCAGTCCTTTTTCATACTGGATGTAGGCCCACCACATGCAGGTCTTCGTCATCACTGGCCATACTGTGGAAATCTCAGGACTTATTACGTGCGTCACAAAACCTTAAAAGAGTCTCTTGACTAGCAAGAACCCTGAAGAGCATCTGAGGCCTTTTTCATCCTGTCCAGATCTCCAAGATTTATTACATGTGACCCCACCACAAAACCTCGAAAGAGAATCCCAGGACTGATTACGAGTACAAGGCTCAACCTATCGGATCTCCCAGGGCACAAATTACATGTGGTCACCAGAAAACCTCGAAAGAGCATCCCAGGACTGATTACGAGCACAAGGCTCAACCTATCGGATCTCCCAGGGCACAAATTACATGTGGTCATGGAAAAACCTCGAAAGAGCATCCCAGGACTGATTACAAGCACACGGCTCAACCTATCGGATCTTCCAGGGCACAAATTACATGCCATAGGAAAAAACCTCGAAAGAGCATCTGCCAGATATCCCAGGGCACAAATTACATGCCATAGGAAAAACCTCGAAAGACTATCTACAGATCTCCCAGGGCACAAATTATATGTCCTCCCAAGCAAAACCTGGAAAGAGCATTTTCCAGATATCCCAGGGTACAAATTACATGCCATAGGCAAAACCTCAAAAGACTATCTGCAAATCTCCCAGGGCACAAATTGCATGCTTATCTGCACAAACTATTCCATAGCCACAGAGTATCAACCTGATACTCACCATACATAATCCTGATATACACATGATCATCCTGATCATCATCACTGCAACATCAAGCTGCATGTCATCTGGAGCAACATCCTGAAGCTCGTCATCCATGATCATCCTGATCATACAATGCATATACCTGATGCATACCAAGTATCTACCTAATACATATCATCATACATGATCCACCTGATCATACAGTGTATCCACCTGATACAAATACAAATACATGATACATATCACCATACATGATCCACCTGATCATACAATGCATCTACCTGATGCATACCAAGTATCTACTTGATACATATCATCATACATGATCCACCTGATCATACAGTGTATCCACCTGATACAAATACAAATACATGATACATATCACCATACATGATCCACCTGATCATACAATGTATCCACCTGATACATATACAGATACATGGTCCAAGCATCTAACATGATGCATATACAAAATACATACAAATGATCCAACCAATCATATCCAACATCCAACATGATGCGTACATATATAAATGATCCAACTAATCATATCCAGCATCCAACATGATGTGTATACAGAGCAGTAACTGGAGCATCATCCTGATGCTCATCATCCAGTGCTTACATCCACAGCCATGTGAAGGATCCTCCTTCCAACATGCTTGGAATGGCTTCTGCAAATGTGTCCATCACTTCTTCCTCGAAGTGTCATAAATCTGAAGAACACCAAGCCTCTCCCTGAAGTACTCGAACTTCACCCTGGCTAGTGGCTTCGTCAGCACATCTGCAATCTGCTTGTCTGTCGCAATGTACAGGAGCTTCACAGCTCCTCTCTGCACCATATCCCTGATATAGTGATATTTGATCTCTATGTGTTTCGACCTGTCATGAAACACTGGGTTCTCAGACAGCTTCACACAACTCTGGTTATCACAAAAGATACCAGTAGCATCCAACGGGAGATCAAATAACTCAGACAGTAGCTTCCGTAGCCATACTACCTCACAACTAGCTGAATAGGCTGCAACATACTCTGCCTTAGCTGTACTCAGTGCTACGCAGGACTGCTTCCTGCTGAACTAAGAGATCACACTTGATCCCATACTGAAGCAACACCCAGATGTGCTCTTCCTATCTACAGCACTGCCTGCCTAATCTAAATCAACATAACCCTGCAGGTTAAACTTTTGATTCACTTCATACTTGAGCCCATAATCCACCGTACCTTTCAGGTACCTCAGAATATGCTTTACAACAACCAGGTGAACACTCCTCGGATCTGTCAGGAGCTGGCTCAATGTGTTCACCGCAAAGCAAATATCTGGTCTCATGTTCGTCAGGTACATCAAGGACCCAATCGTATGACGATACATAGAGACATCAACCGGTTCAGATGAAGCATCACACAGAAGATTTAGGTTCGATGCCATAACCTCGTAGTCCATCATCCCGAACCTCTTCAGGATCTCTACTGCATAATTCCCTTGTCCAAGGAAGATTCCATCTGCACTCTGCCACACCTCCATACCTAGAAAGTGGTGCATCATACCCAAGTTTTGCACATATATGACTCCTTGTCATGTGTCTCAGAACCAAGTGGTTGCTCCACATACACTTCTTCTTCAACTACACCATTCAAGAAAGCTGTATTGAAATCCATCTGGTGTATCTTCTATTTCATCACTTTTATATTTCTCTATGCTGCCATCTGCAGCATGCTTGATCTTGATAGATCCATATGTAAGTCATAACAAACTTCCCTTTAGGTCTTGGGACTACATCCCAAACATCATTCTTCATGATCGACAGATCATGGCATTCTTCCCATATCATGGGAACTTCAATATCTTCAATAGATAATTTTGTTGCTGAACAAATGTTGTAGTTCTTCTTTTGTAGGTGATGGCATACGATCTTTCCTACACAACAAGTTAAATTGCATGATTAGAAAACATCTCATAGTTTTCAGAACAAATTCTTACACATAAAGAAATATGTCATACAGTCATGCAATTATCTTAGCCAATGCTTCAATACAACATTTAACCATATCCCGTAACTTTCTAGATGCCTTCCAATGTCTACCAGAACATTGTTAAGAGTGTGCACAACTCCCAACATGTTAGCAAAGAGGTTTCATTCTAGATAAGTAGCAATGGAATGTTGTACAGTTCCATAGGCTACTTACACATGCATATTAGTAGTATACTGTTCATCAATGCAACTATTCTAATATGCATAATACACAACCTAATTCTAGGAACATCAGTATATACATTATTGAACAGTATTATTTAAACAATAAAATATGCAAGTAATGACAATTCAAATACTTATCTTTGTTTGTTTGTTGGGTTGACTCCCTCTCAGTCTTTGCTTCTTTTCTGCAACTCCATTCTTAAGTGGATTGTGAGAAGTGGTCAACTCCCTCTCAATATCTACATCCTTGCAAAAACTACTGAAGTGTGCTCCTTTGCTTTCTTGCAGGAACAACTAGAGTGTGCTCCCTCTCGATCTTTGTTTCCTGGATTACCTGTCCTTGAACTTACATCCATCCTTAATCACTATGCATGCTTATTAGTATCATCATTGTGTTATCCTTGAGGTCTCATACATAATCACACATTTATTAGTATAATCTTAATACTATCAAAACACAATAATCTTAAACATGTATATTCACGATCATTCACAGATAATAAACATTAGTATTCAAGGTTTCAGGGAAGTCTTCTTTTACTCATACATATTCTTATTTGATCATAGGACTCTTCTGGTTAGTTGAATCATCAATCAAGATAAGAGATATAATATACATAAAACCCATGATTATTCAAACCTATACCTTCATGATTCTTCTGGTTAGTCATATCATCAATTATGGTAAGAAACATAATATGCATACAACCATGATTATTCAAACCTATGACTTCATGAATAATCATTATCAACAACAGAACAGTATGAGATCCTAACACAAGGTAGGATTCTAGCTTGATATAGGAAAAACATACCTGGATTAGCATGCTAGTTAGTTATGTCTAACATACCCGCATAATGTCTTCTGGTTCTCTTCAGTGACTTGTGCTAGTAACCTACATGTCTCATAAGTTAACCATTGTAGAACCAAGTTATACATACCTCGAAAGTAGATCTTCTATGTGATCCATGACAATGGATGAATCTTTGTCTTCATGTCACCATGAGCATCTGTTCTTGAAGTAGAACATGATTTGACTTTCTTGGTGTACCTTTTGTGTTAGCAAACAACATAAACCTCATACAACATCACAATGCATTAGTACAATCATAAGTGTCAAAACCTTAATCAATGAATATCTTCTATTAAGGTGATATGACAAGTCCAGTAATTAATCAAGATTGTATTGTAATGATATGACGACAAACATATGATAAACTTAACCATGAAACATGCCTGTAAGCCATACCTGTCAAGATTGCTTGTAATCTTCTTATGGAAGGCCCTAGCCTCATCTCCCTCTGAAATAGGAACTTCTTCACTTATGCAGGTGACCAATCCATCTTCTTCTAGGATTAACCCAATCCACTTGATTTGCAAGAACTGGACCTGGAGCTGGATTAGGGTTTGTCAAAGAAACCCCAAAAATTCAAACTTTGAATTTCAAACTTCTGAAAGGATAGAAATATGCGCCTTGATGAGCTGATCAAGTTGGTATATTCAGAATTTGAAAACTGCAAAGTTTCACCCCTCGAAATTGCCTTTTAGATTTGCGGATTCACTAGGGAGGACCCTGAATTAGGGTTTGAGTTTCCCAGAGCTTCACCCAACCAAAATATTTGATTCAAAACTCTAAGCTTCAATTTTTCTGAGGAGCTTCTAGTCATGGTCACAGATTTCCAGAATTTCAATTTTTGCAGAAGCCCTAATTTTCCATCTTTCCGATCAAAGTCCCGAACTGGGGTTTGATCAAGCCCGGTCTTCTGCCCAACCAAAAAATTCTGATATTGGTCTCTAAATTTTTATTTTGATGAGTAGCATCCATCTGTGGTCTCCGATTACAAAATTTCCAACTTTCTTCGAAGCCCTAAATTTCGGAAGCCATGAATAAAGGTACTCAAAAAATAATTCTGTTTTGACAGAAATATGTACCTAATTGTTTCTGGTGTAACTCTGAGCTTTTCGATCCATAGGGTCTGAAATTTTTTCTTGAGATAGCCCGACCTGTTATCTTTCCATCCTGATAGGTCTGACCTCAATTGGATTCTCTGAGAAAGAGTTATGCCAAGTGTCGCAACGTGCCTTGTTTATGTGATAATACAAGAGAGCGAACTTGTACGGCGTTCCACGTGTCACTGGTTCAACTTAGGCCTTTGCAAAAGTTTTATGAGATAGTACAATCTGTGTACTACCTATCACTTTTTATGAAATTTCCTTTGGAGCTTCCTAGCCCAAGTTATGACCTTTTTCCCAAGGTCACCTGATTTTGACTCAGATCTGGAAGAGGCAAAAACCCTATATTGTACAGATCATAAATCACAAAGTACAACGAATTAGAGGTTTTCCTTTGGAAACAAGGTACATGGGGATCTGATATTCAACCTGTAAAAGTTTCAGATCTGAAAACTTTTCCAAAACGGATTTATAGTCAAAGTGCTACGATGACTGGTTTTTTCTATATCAAGCCCTAGCATCATAAGTGCAACAAGTGTCATACATGCCATATCATGCCTTCTTTCAGGCTAGCTCTGATACCATGTTAAATTTTCAGAATTTACTTCAATCTGATCTAGGATCTTAACTGAGAGAACAACATGTACAGCAAATCTACAGCATATCGATCATGGACACAATAATGCAAGCACACAAGAGACACAGAGTTTACTTGGGGAAAACCATAAAGGTGAAAAACCCCAATAACTTCCTCAGAGATAGATAGAGGAATGATACAACCAGAATATAAGAGATAGTCTTCTCCTAGAAGCAGAGCCTCCTCCTCCACAAGTGCGCCACTCTCCCAAGTGTGAGTGAGAGAATAGAATGTGTAAAATGAGAGAGACACACTCTCTATTTATACACTAACTTGTCTTGACCTTTACTCAACTAGGTCAGCCTCAACTTAACCACTTAACATAATGCTAACTGGACTGACCCCCAGTAGGGTGGTCTAATAACCCTTTGACCCACATGGCCGACCCCCAATAGGGTGGTCTAATAACCCTTTGACCCACATGACTTATACAGGGCCGATCCCAACAAGGTGGTCTAATAACCCATCAAGTATAAGTTACGACACTTACAATATAAATGACGACACTTCCGTATAGAGGAATAATAACATCTCTATAGGAATACAATATACATATATGTGAAATACATTCCGAAGCTACATATACATCAACAGCAGTAACCATAATCTCATCCGACTTTTTGGAATATTTGATTTTTTTTGTTCTTTTTCATATTTGGAGAAAGCTTGAAAAGAATAAAATTGCTTATGGTACAACAAGTGAGGGAATGAGTGTCAAATAGAGAGCAGACTACTCCCAAGCAATGGAACATACCTATGATCAATGCAAGGAATCATGTGAAGGATGTGGAAACTCAGGGGAATGTTCCCTTAGGGTAAAGGGTCATTAAGCTGCGAAAGATAAATTAAGGCTCTGCTTGGATGGGAAGGTAAACTGCTCAAGCACATGGCTAATAAGTGAGTAAGTGGGAGCTGGCACAAGGCTCAAACGGTAAGAAGGATAATGCAATGCAATGCAATCACAACTCGACATAAAAGGGAATTCATTTTTCGTAAAGTTAGTCTCCTCACCCGAAAAAGTGTAAAACAATGAGAAAAGAACTCTTGTAGTCATGTATGACTAGAGTACCTTTTTCATAATTAATCCACAAAGGTCCAGAAAAGGGGTAAAATTATACCTAAGTGAATGTCGCTTCAAATCCTTTAATGAGTCTGAAATGACAAGTATACTCGGCAATCTTGTTTGATTTGAAAAAGTCTAACAAGGGCTTAAAACAGACTTTATAAAAATATTTTTCATAAAGGTTTAACGAGCCCGGAAAAGTAAACTCGTGACCTCCTTACTATTTTTAACAAGCTCAAAGGAGAGATGGAAGAATGCTCATAATGAGAGCACACAAGTGTCAGGGACATGTGAGACTAGTTCCAAGCACATGGGACAAAGCTATGCATAATGAAAGGAACATGAGCAAGATAAGGACACTCAGGGTGGTGTCTGCGAATTCAGATAGTAATAGGTTCAAATGCATCATAAGAATGGGGAGGCTTAAACCTATATGAAAGGTTCCGAATATTTATGCCATGACCGAAGAAAATGTCGAAAAGGACCAGTAAACAAGTATAAGTCCAACTAAGAATCCTATCTCCAAGAAACATAAGTACCAAGATCATCTTTAAAACGAACGTAAATAAAAATCTGATACAAGTCACTATGGTAGAAACATCTTCAACTTCACTATTATCACCCTCAGACATAATGCAGGGAGAGCTAACCACTAAAGGTGCCATAGTACCAACACTCGAGGGACCAAAATGATCAACTTCGGAATGAAGAGCAAAGCTGAAGGACGTGGAGGAATCTGCAGTGGAAAATTCATCATCACGGGAATTGGAAATTCTAGAAGTAGAATCGAACTCATCAGGATCACCGATTTGCTGATCTATAGGAGAGTCTACAGACTCATCATTAGGGAGATCAAACTTTAATGTCAAACCGGGGCTAGACAAAACTATGCCTAGATCAAAATCCAAATGCATGGCAGGTTGTACTCGAGGCTCATCTCGTTCAATAAGATCAAGGGTAGGAAAGAAATAAAATTGATGATGAGAATCCTCCCAAGGCTTGTCATTACCATTCATGGCCTCGATAAAAATTTCATCTGAAGGTAGAATCCATTGAGGCAATCATGTGAACAAGATGGGTCGACTACACACGTGGGCAGCATAACGGGATCTTCTTCCCCTATCCGTGAAAAAGAGAGATCCGGCTCTGAAGTGGCTTGTTGAATATCTTGGTAAGCAAGCTCAGCAACAGACAGTGGCATAGACATCCTGACATGTGCAATGTCTCTAGATGTAGAACTCATGGATGGTAAAGTCTATGGATCATCAAAATATGAAGTCTGGAACGGTACATCATGCAAAGGAGGAGATGCATTGTCGAAAATGGTTGTAATAAAATTAAAGGGTGCAGGGAAATCATAAGATCCCATCAATGAAGGGTACAAACCAACACCCATGTTCCCAGTTGCCGGCTGAGAATCTGTAACCTGCAGGACTACAGATCCCGTGGATGCTATGGGAGGAGGATTAACGAAATCCAATTGATTGATTGTCACAATTTTGCCTTCGTGTGGAAAGCAAATAAATCTGAATACAGTAGACGCGACAGCTTTCATAGCATACATCCAATTCCGACCTAGTAAAAGGTTGTAGTTGATGGGCACATCAACCACTTTGACTTCAATAGGCACAGGTTTACCCCCCAAGTGGACAACAAGGGAAGGGATAATCCCATGTGGCTTAAATGACTGACCATCAAATGCAGTGAGCATGGTTCTAGACGCGAGTAGAGGAGGAGAGCCGAGAGCTTTCCAACAAGTTAACGCAATTACTGACGCAGAAGCATCTTCGTCAACCATCGTACGTTTGACAAAATTTTGAAGGCATGCCACCTAGATTTGAAAGGCCACGTGGTAAGGTAAGTGAGGTTGAACATCAGTAGTGTCGAACTTGATAACACTAGGACTTCCCCCATCCTGAACTCCTAACGCACTCAAAAGGGCATGCTTTTGAGAAGGACGGGCCTGCATAACTTCAAGAGTCGACATGGCACACGGAGTTTGGCCCAAATCTTCCATGATTGAGTAGTTATCGGCGGCTCGAGCATTAGGATTATGCGTAGAGCGCTTAAGAACACCTTTCGGTATCAGCGGCATATTAGAGGGCTTCTCGATATGCAAGGAATTGTCAAGAGGAGGGGGAGGCTCACTCCCCATATTAGGTTGTGGTGCACCATAATTGCGTTGACGAGTGGAAACACTAAACTCTGATTGAACCATATTCACACATCCATAAACACTAGTATTGGAAGAATACGTTGCCATCTCAGTAGGTCCATAACCAATGGCTGGAGCATGCGAAGCCATGTTTTGATGATGAGGAAGGGGATCCTTTAACACAGCTGGGATCTGTGCCAAATGCCTCAATGCTTCTTTGATTCGAGGACATAAGTGAGTAAGATGATCTTCCCCACAGAGCTTGCAAGGAAACTTCACCTTACGCCTAGGTTTACGGTCCTCACCAGCATTTCTGCCTTCCCGAGGAGGGTTGAAATTCTCCTTATGAGGGGTATTGCGATTGTTATTATTGTTATTCCCATTGTTTCCACCCCTACGGTTGTTTCTCCCCTTTTTCTTACCACCAGGTTGTTGGTTACCTAACAGTTTCATTGATTGCACATTATGTACATCAGACGACGGGGTGGAAGTGGACAAGGTCTGAACCTGTCTGAAGTAGACTGGTTTAGTGACAAATTTTGCATTTGATTAGCCACTAGATATACAGGGCGAGTACTTGCGGATCCCACGATGCCATTGGCATGTGGTCTAGGAACTGTCTTCGGCTCATGTCGTGTTCGCGGTGCATCAGAAATGATGTCATACAAAATGCCAAACTCAGAATATAGTAAATCCAACTGCTGGACTTTTAAGATGGCTTGTTCCTCAGTCATAATACCGGACATCAAAAAATATTTAGCAATAAATGGGAGTAAATACTTGAGGAACCATTCCAACAGAAACTTTGGAGGAATGTCGGCTTTCACTAATCTCTTCCGCCGATGCCACTCTTGAATGTGGTTAGAAATATGTGTGGCCTTATTCTGACAGAAGGTAGACAAAAGTTCAGTACCAGTATCATAGTAAACCGGCAACTGAAAATGATCCAAGCAAACCAAAGCGGTCTCATTTAAACCCCTATAAGTGTTTCCAGGCAACTCAACATACCACTTCGCGGTTGCCCCCGTGAGGGTGCGTTGAAATAGTTGTAATCTAACGGAATCGTGATTCAACAAGTTGGAGGAGCACCAAAGGTGAAACGTTGTGACATGATCACCCGGGTCCTCACCACCTTTCCCCTCAAAATTAGGAATGTCCAAAGGGAGCTTGGTAGGGACCGGAGGCCAATTAGGGTTGTGACACACTGGATCATTCGTGAGCTTCGAAAGATCCAAAAGATTCAAATGTGCAAGGAACGGGAGATGTGGTTGGAAAGCTTGATTATAAGCTCCCATAAAAGGTTGGTTAAATGGAACCAAATTATAAGGTGGACCAAAATATTGACCATGAGCATTAAACTGCTCATAATGAGGACCTGACGGACCATAAGCTTGACCATGGCCATAAGGTTGATAACCTCCTCCGACCTGACCCATATGAGAGTAAGCAGGTATATAAGTGTTTTGGGAACCATATTGGGGTGGGTTGTACTGGTGGCTAGCACCGATTGTGTTGTAGTAAGGGTTGCCACCATAAGTATGGAGCATATACGTACTATTCGTAGCAGGAACTGAGTTGTAATGACCATAATGGTGAGGTATGTTCCCACCCCTAGCATTAGGATTAGTGTGAGCAGTCATGTGGTGACCATAAGCATGAGATGTATTCCCAACCCCAACATTGGTGTTACTAGTAGCAGGAATGGTGGTGTTATGACCATGAGGATAAGAAATATTCCCACCTCCTACATTAGTATTACTAGTAGCAGCAGTTGACGCAAAAGTATGCGGTATATGTCCACCCCCGTGGTTAGGAGGAGCATTAATATTCACGAAAGAGGTCCTGGGTTGACAGGTAGTGACATGTGTGTTAGGTGGTGGATGGCGAGTCATGTTACGAACAATATTCCTATTGGGTTGGGTAGCCCTAGGAGGTGGTTGTATTCCAACATTAGCATTGTTAGGAGGAATATGACCAGTCCCCATACTATGTGTGTGAGTGGACAATGTGGTGCCCCCGGCGAGGGTATTTCGCCCAGTGGGTGCAGTGTTGCTAACATCATGAATGGCGCCAACATGACTACCAAAAGCAGTGGAAGGATCAACTGTGGTGTAATTCGGCATACCATATGAGAACATGGTAGGGTTGACCATAGGGCCTGTGTCATCATGAAATTCTGGTATCCCGTATATATAATTTTGTGGATATGAAAGATCAAATGGGTCGTCCTTGGGTGGATCCAGACCAAACAAACTAGGTCGGGTCTTAGGTGGATCTGGACCAAACAAACTAGGTTCGGTCTCAGGTGGATCACCCCCCCACGCCTCACGAGGAGTAGGGGTGTCTGAAGTGTGTTCAACTCTACACGATGGACTCGTAGGGATTTCTCCCGTGTCAGAGTGTGCAGCGGTCATGACGTCTAGGACATATGTCTCGTAAGAATCCGAAGACTCAGAGGGAGCCCGCCGGCGTCCCCTAGCAATGCGGCGTGAAAGTTCAACAGGATGCAAACCAGAAAACCAATGGGATCAGTGGAGAGTAGGACTCTGTGCCACAATGTCTCTGGAGAGAATATAAAATCAAAACTTCCCCTAAAGGCCAACTATCAATCAAAAACAGTAAATCAAAAGCACACACCTAGAGAAAATACAACCAAGAGCAGACAAACAGAGTGGCTAAATGAGCTCCCGACATTAGAGCTGGTATGTCTCGCCTAGGAGAGGCTTGAGACTCCCAAACTATAGTCGGAGGTAACAGAATCAGTTATAACGGCCCCCATACTTCACTGCGTGCACAGGTTCAAGTCCCTATACAACGACAACTGTGTTGTCCAACCCCTATCTGACTCAGGACACAAACATCATAACCACTGCAAGTACCCTATGCGATACCTAGGTAAGGAAACTATGGTCCCCACAATATAACCAATGCTCAGGGGATAGTCGTAGGTGGGATCCATCATATGGGCATGGTAGCTGAGCCCAAAACTCAATGAGGGTCAAATCCCCCAAGAGTCCCCAGATACGAACAAATCCTGGAAACATCTCCCACGTTCAGTCGGTATCAGAGGGATATCTCATCAACCAACCTCTCGTGACCTCGTGCTTAACTGTGGTTTGAGTAGAGATTCCTGAGAATACCGATGTATACCATGGATTCCTCCACTCCCTGGTCAGACACCTAATGTTTTTTCTAGTAGTCTTGGACTGTTAACTCACAATGATCTATTCCAAGACTCTAAACCTATGCTAGTTGGTGTACCTTATAAACAAAATCGGTCTAATCAATTTTAAGATTAAGCGTTAATTTTAATGGCTGTGGTAACTTAAGGGATATGGTTGTGAAACTAGTGATGTGTATGACTCAATAGGACACAAAATCGTCAAATCCTAGACTCATCTATCCAATAAAAACAATGTCACTAGCATGAAAAATCAATCCAACGGTTTTGAAATAAAAATGCAATCCTTTTATATTTTCGATGCACAAGCAAAACCTAAATGAAGGCAGCAAGCACTCAATGCAAGATGCAGTACATAAAAGAATTTTTTTTTTTTGTATTTTCTCTTATAAACAAAAGGAAAATGCAAAACTATATGTTATTTTTTTTTGTATTTTTCAATATAAGGAAATGAAAAATGAAAGCAAAATCCTACTATCTGGTCACTGATATGCCAAGGAGATCACTAAGACAACCCAGCAGATGCCAAACAGTAAGACTCAGCCAACGGAATGAGCTCAAAAGGAAAAAACCAACAAGGCTAAATCTAAAGATGGGTAAAAAACCAACAAGGCTCAACCAAGAGAAATGAAGAGTTCTGGTCACAACCAAGGCATGAAACAGTCAAGAAACAAGCCAACAAAGACTCAGGATCATCCAAAGCCAACCCAGCAACAACCAAAAGTCATAAATCAACCAAATCCGGAGTTAAACGCTACTGTCAAAGGAATACCTGTGGGTACCCACGAGCAGTAGAGTAGACAGAGGCAGGTGTACGTGGGCAGAGCTAAGCTCACCCACGGGTAAGGAAAGGAAAATGGGAAAACAAAGAGTCTAATGGCTTAGAAAAAAACAGTTTTCTACAATGTATCTCAATGGCCAATCAGTGACACAGAGCTTCGACAAACAACTCTAATTAAGGACTAATACTAAAAAATCCCTAAAAATGGATGTTTTTCCCAGTGGAGTCGCCATTTCTGTTTTGGAGAAAACTCACTATGGCTTAGGGTAGACCACAACAGACAATTGCCTACCAGAAATTGACTCAATTCTCAGTACTATGCTATATAAATGGCAATGCTAAGATCATGAAGAATATAACCAACCTCGATCTAAACGTTTGATGTAGATCCCTGTTGGAGCTTTCAATCCATGCACTTGAATCTGCAAATTAGTCTTGACAACCAATACATAACAAGTATATATAATATATAAACGACATTAACATCATCAATAGCAATGGTCCACGATATTATAAGTAAATGTAACCCGATGTAGTATAAACAACATTCACAACATTAATGGACGAGAATATGAGTATTTCTATTAATAAACAACAAGAAGTACATTGTGATACGACCTCTTGTCGGAAACCAATCTGAACCAAAATCTAGGTTAATCCACTTGCACCTCCACCACTTCAATCATCCATGGAATGGAAAACTCAAACTATTATAGGAGTTTGGAAGGCGAACATAAGGGGTTCACAACTACAAGGATCAATGAGTGTAGACTCAAGATAGGGCAAAAATCCACTAGAGTTCTCTTGCTCTTCTTTCTCCTCCCGTCCATAAGCCATATGTGCTCAATATATAGTCCTCCCAAAGTTAAGTGAAAGGACACATTGAGATGTTTCGGCAAAAATGGAGGGCCAAAGTTCACCCTATGACCACTTTTTGGGAGTAAAAAGGTAATTTTTCTATTGATTTTTTACCATTTTACATGCTACCTGCGAGCTATAGTGATGCAACTCGCGAGTACACCCACAGTAATGATGCAGCTAGTGTACAAAAAAAAAAATAGGGAAAAATACTGTCTGAATGATATAAAATGGATCTGAGTCAGTGAAATGAATCCTGCAGGCCAAAGAGTATTGATGCTCACAAGGTGGAAAATTATGCTATAACAGCCTCCCATGCACCTCATCTCCTCCCTTCGTAGGGAAGCTTTGAGACATGCTCGAGCCCCGTTGTGCTCTCCCTTTCCATGCCCGGTCTCAAAATAGTTCCATACATGCAGCACATCATGAGTCTTGTGCAAAATAATCAACCACTGGAAAACACGTGCATTTTTGAACTGGCCTGCACAACCATCTGACCATATCCAATGCTGATCCATCTGTATACCTCTCTCCTTCAGCTGATCATAGAAAATTTTGAAGCAATGCTGCACATAATGTAGGTTGTGGCACCTGTCGTCACTAATGTAGAAGTTGGTCTCTTTCAATATTATCCTCATGTCATTGCTTCTCTCTAGAGCGTGCATGTACGTGATATGGACCATTATGCTAACTTTGTCTGAATGGTAGTATTGACTTTGAATCTCATTATGTGGCTGTAGGGTGTAGTTTTCCACAAATTCCACAACCGAAAATATTGTGCCCTTGGGAAAGGTGTCCTTGCACTATCTGTATTGTTCATCCTGCCATCGTGCTACATGGACGTGCCGTACATAATGCTCGATATTTTGGTAGAATTCCTTCATGAATTTGCAAATTTGTACCTGGTGCCACAAAACCAAGGGCATTGATACAAAGTGACATTTTCAATATGAATATATATGTACAAATTCAACATGTACAGTATGAAAGTATGC
This sequence comes from Larix kaempferi, assembly GCA_027924585.1. Taxonomy (NCBI): domain Eukaryota; kingdom Viridiplantae; phylum Streptophyta; class Pinopsida; order Pinales; family Pinaceae; genus Larix; species Larix kaempferi. Next base: position 3,298,871 of record BSBM01000506.1, read on the forward strand.
AAACTTGGATTACCTGTGACTTCACCAATGCAATTTTTTTGCTTTCCTTCGAACTATCTACTTGATATGTTATGTACTCAAAGTTTTGCATTTCTACTAACATCCTCCCAAATTCGTGCTCCGCAGTTGCGTGGATGCAGCAGCTCAATAATGCAAATCCACTTTAACTGGAACATGTCCCATATAAACATTATCTTTTATAATATTTTTGTCCTTCAGGTCTTGGACACATTATGCTATGTATAAATTCTCTGGATGCATTCGGTGGTTGTAACGATGGGAAATCCTGCACAATTTTAGTATGCAAACCACAAAATATATGTCTATATGTATCATAATAGTACTCAAATTCTACATGGTATCTACAACAACATGTATTGCGATCAATGCAAATTCTAACATACCAAGGTTTGCATTTTTCAAAGGACCTTTGGCCCAAGTTCAATTGTGTGTGTTCATTCTTGAACCTCTCATAGAGTTCTGTTTGTGTCATGTCAAGGAAGTGCTTGACATGGGGTTCACCCCCCCTAACATCTTTTCTCAACTTTAAAACATATTTTTGATTCGATGACGGTCTAGTGTTATCATGCCAAAACTTTTGCACTAGTTCTTTAATAGCATCAATGAGCTTCATGTCTGAATGAGGTAACCTACCAACAAAGGACAAACAATCTTTTTTGCTTGGGGTCTCATGTTTTTCTCTAATGGCATAATAATTTTGAAGAGTCTTTCTATTTACTTTAAAGATTTTACATGTGTGTGATAGTAGGCGACGTTGCTGTGTGGATTTGTCTACAATCGATTCCGACAGTACATGATGGGCCGCATTAAAATATTTTGTACAAGAAGTTTTTCCAATCAAATTAAATGCAAATTGTAGATTTCTAACAACATGATTGTTGGCCTCTGAACTTCTAACTACCTTTATGCCCAAAATTCTCCTAACATGAGCTAGACAATGTGATTTTAACAAAGCAAGAAACAATTGACATTTTGCTGCATCGGTTTTGGATTCAAAAAAATCTTTGATTATCTTGCTACAATGGAAATCAATAGTACGTTTGGGCATCTTACCTTCAAGTCCTGAAAATGAACTTTCATCCACATGAATACGTCTGGGATTTCTTTGTCGTCCGGTTGATAGTTGAGGCAAGGGAGTCGGCAAGGAAGTACGAGTCTCGTCAACAGTTTGTTGTGGCCCTTCGTTCACAAATTGGTCCTACAAGGGAGTGTGTTCGCCATGTGTGTGCTCTTCTTGGGGAGGTTGCCAGTTAAGAACTTGTTCAACATCCATCCCTTCATACTCGATATCAGGCAATATTTGATTGACTTCAACCACTTCGTCATTGCTTGTTGATGGATCGAAGGCACTAACATTTTGGTTTCTATGGTTTTGCATGTACAACCCGGCATTTTCTCTTATCTCATGGGCCTTTTCAGGGGGCAGCCACGTCCTTCTAGACTTTCTTTTATTATTACATCTGTTGTCCATATTCAATGCGTTTTTTGGAAAAACAAAAATATCACCCCTACAAGAATGAACAACAAACAAGATATTAAAACTCGATGTGCATGATTATTAAAGCTTGATGTAGCAATTGATTATGTACAATAACATCTAGTGAGAAGGTTTTCATATAATCTTAAAAGCTCATACTCACTTCATTTTCATGGGATGGATGAGGGAAAATAGCCCCAAAAGACTAAGAATTTTCAATTGTTTAGGTGTTTGTGTGAGTTGTTGTAGTGAAACCATGAGGAATTCAACAAATGTTTGTCTACTAGATGGAAGAATGTGATTATGAAATGTTATTGGTGGTGATGCAAGTAATTTTTTTTATTATATTCATGAAAGGTTGAAAGCATTGGTTGGTGCATGTTGTAGTTTTTTTTTGGTAAGATGTTTTTATTGTCTATGTTGAAGATTAAGAAGACTAAAATAGATCTATCATATAATTCATGAGGAAAAACAAAAATAGATGTCATTCAAACAAGTGAATGAAGACCAAAATACATTTAACAAGATAAAATTGTCACCGTACCTCCAGGATTATGATTGCTCTTTGCTTCAAATGTAAAATTGTCCTTTGATGTGTCCACTATATGTAAGAAGAGTTCATGTGTGTCCAAGTAGCATGAGAATTCAATCCAAGGAGCCAAATAGAGTCCAAATATTGTGTATTCACTCAAATGATCCAAATAGAGCCCAAGAGGTGTGTATTCAATCCAAATAGCCAAATAGAGCCCCAAATGTTGTGTATTCTATCCAAATGGTCAAGGAAGCACCAAATGGTGATTGAATTCAACATAAAATGGTAATCTTGTCAGACTGTATGTGAAAAGAGCCAACAAAACGCGATGAAGCAGGGAGAAATTGCGGGAGAAGAGCACGGGTGTTTTTCTAAATTTCATCTTCAGTAGGGACGCGCACACGCCTCTTGCACCAAGAAGCGCGTGCGCACCAGAGGCGCATGCGCGCCTCTACTGAACGTTGTATAATTTGGTGGGTAATGTTCAGTGCATTAATTACCCAACAAATGTAAATGTGTCGGTTTATTCCAAGAGCCCCTCCCCCATAAAAGCCTTTAGGCCCTGTTCTAACCCATAATCCCTAAGTGCATTTAAGTGCTTCTAGGTGTTTAGGGGTGATGATAGAGATGTTGATGATGAAGGGGGAGATGACAATGAAGATGAGGAGGATGATGCAGATGATGATGATGATGCAGATGATGATGATGATGGTGAAGATGATGATGATGAATATGTCAAGATGATGATGACAATGGTGATGATGTTGATGAAGATGATGATGATGATGGAGATGTTGATGAGGAAGCGGGAGATGACAATGAAGATGAGGAGGATGATGCAGATGATGATGATGATGATGATGATGATGATGGTGAAGATGATGATGATGATGGTGAAGATGATGATTATGATGATGATGAATATGTCAAGATGATGATGACGATGGTGATGATGATGATGAAGATGATGATGATGATGGAGATGTTGATCAGGAAGGGGGAGATGACAATGAAGATGAGGAGGATGATGCAGATGATGATGATGATGATGGTGAATATGATTATGAATATGTGAAGATGATGATGATGATGGTGAATATGATTATGAATATGTGAAGATGATGATGATGATGGTGATGAGGACATGGTGATGATGATGATGAAGATGATGATGATGAGGAAGGGGTAGATGACAATGAAGATGAGGAGGATGATGCAGATGATGATGATGATGATGATTATGAATATGTCAAGATGATGATGATGATGATGGTGATGAGGACATGGTGATAATGATGATGATGGAGATGTTGATGGGGAAGGGGGAGGTGATAATGATGATGAAGAGGAGAACGATGACAATGATGAGGATGATGATGATGATGATGGTGATGATGAAGAGGAGGATGATGATGAGGAGGATGATGGTGATGAGGATGATGATGGTGATGGTGATGGTGATGATGATGATGATGATGATGATGATGATGATGATGATGAATATGTTGATGATGATGATGATGATCATCTTCATCACCATCATCATCATCATCCTCATCACCATCATCCTCATATCCATCATCATCATCACCTTCATGAT